>CM051621.1:40573202-41823202 GCA_028020825.1 Podargus strigoides | reverse complement strand
GATTAGAAAGCTTAGTGTGCAGTGTGCTTGCAAACCTGTGGTACTACACATTCCTTATAACTACAGTGTTTGGGATTATAATAACAAAGTAAGTAAAATAAAATCACTGTGTCTGAGGTTTCCCTTTTCCTAGGTTGTGGTGTTCATGTCGACGTATGTGGATTCACACATAGTCCTGGCTATTCCTGAGCTGATAATAACACATTAAAGTGTCAATTAAAACTGAGATGGTATGTGAGAAAGAATTGCTAACAAGTTTCCTTCTCTGGGGTATTTAACAGATCTAACAGGTGTGTTAGGAACATTTAATAACTAGCCTGTTAAAATAAAGAGGATTCAGAGAAGGATGATTAATATCAGGTAGGTTTAGAGGAGCTGGAATTTACAGTTAAAAGGCGCAGTTTCTATGAGCCTGATTCTCTCCCATATCTGAACTTAGTTTGACTCAGGCCTGTGTAGGCTGTAGAATAATTCTCTGAGTTAGAGCAGCCATCTAAAGCTTCTCAGTAAACTTGCTCCAGTGGAGGAGTGACTTGATTCTTGCTTGTAGTTAGCACTGGAAATACGGGACCCAGAAACATCAGTTCTGTGATTGCTTTCTGCCTTCCTGAGTCTTCCAAAGAGCTCATGCTGATCATCTCCTTGCAGGTATTTATTCCCCTCATACGTTTCTGTTTATGTAGAGCTACATCTGTTGTGAATAATTTACTGCTTGTTAATTTGACTCATAAGTTTGGTCAGCCTCTGTTCCAGACTTCTATAATTAAACCCAGAAAACAAAAACACTCAGGAGATTTTCTGAAAGTCACGGCATAAAAAAAAACAAACCAGTGGGTTGGTTTGTCTCCTGGCTTGTGATGGTTTTCAGTGAGCTTGCTTCAAATTTCCATTTTTAAAGCCTGCTTTAGGCGGAGAACAAAATGATAACTGAGCAGCTGATATAATCCTATGCCTCCAGGGGCTAAGGTTTTCAGCAGTATAGCAAGTATTGGAATAGGCAGGATAAAAATGAGAGATTTAGAAACAACTGCTGTTTACTTTTACTAACTGCGATAATGGGAGTATATTAATTGAGTTAAATGGCCTAGCAGTGCTGATCTTTCTTCAGCCCTCCTTATTTTGCCTCCCCATGCCCCAGGTGTTATATTTCAGCAATGACTTAAATCTGTGATTAGGCACCATTTATTACAGTACTAGATTTCCCCAGAATTGATGGCTTCATGTTATTTTATCTTTGTCCTACTTTTATATTCAGTTAAGCCACCACAGATTTTTGTAATCACACGTCCCTCTGTGCAAAGTGGAAATTGTCAAAGAGAGAAGCCGAAGACTTTGGCTCCTGCATTGGCAATGTAGAGGGAATTTGACATCTGGGAATGCACTGCAAGCAATTTAGTATTGTGAAATAAGTATATTTTGTAGAACTTTTTTGCTAATCATTCTTTAATAAAGGGCTGTGTAGGATTATGATCTGTGGGATTCTAGGAGTGCAGTATGTCTGTGGCTTTAGACTTTAGGTAAAGCTACTCTGGAAAGATTCCCATTAGTTTCACTGAAGTTTTTATCAGACCCTCAAGCCTGGAATCTGAGTAGTCAGGACTATCTGGTGCCAAGGCTGCTCATTTTGCATTAGCAGAAGTTGTTGTTCATATTTTCTAGGAGAAAGATGCAAAATAATAACCAAGAAATGAAGTCCACTTTCAAAATGAGCAGAATTGGTCGTGGAACTTGGTAAGAGTCATTGCAAGACCTAAAGTAGAAATAATGGAGATTAGCAACCTACAGATTACTAAGCCTCTGAACCACTGCTCAGTGGAAGATAGGAGGGGTAAATCAGGGTGCCATTTTTGCTACATTCACCCAGTGAGGATGTGGTCACAGCCATTATGTAGAGACAAAATATCAAGCTAGATGAACTTCTCACCTGACTGCAGCATGGCAGCACTAGAGTGGATCACAGTGTTTTGCAATATCATCCAGTAACGTGAGATTCCTGTTCATGAACTCAGAGGAGCATGTGTTATGCATGTGCTGGTGTCCAAGGGTGCTGAACCAACATGCCTCCTCCACATTCCAGCACCTCTCGCACAAAAGGTAAATTAAACACATTTCAGAAACTATGGACAAGGTTCAAGAGAAGACTTGGCTGCCAAGAGCGGTACAAAATTACAGACTTCCCTCCCTTCAGCTGACTAAATATCCGCTCATGTGGCTTTCCTTGGCTGCTTCCAGTTCTCTGGGTGTGTCAAAAACTAGCCCAGCCTGAGCAGCTCAAGGTCACTTGTGCCAAGACCCATCAGGAGCGGATTACAGGGCTTTCTTGTATCTAAAGGTCCTAAGTTTGCACTTGCACTGTGACGGAGGTCCTATGTAGCATGACCTGGCATCCTGAATCTTCAGGTCTCCTGAATGGGGACCCTACCAGTAGCTTGCTTTTGGCCCCCATCCTTAAGTTTCTTCCAATGGAGGTGAAAGACGGCTACTACACCTCCCTGGCGATACAGGAGGATCTGGCCTGTGCCCCTGACACCATGTCAGAGCGTGGCAGGCATACATCAACACCTGGTGACTGGGAAGTGTTACTGGATCCCATAGGTTAGACATGGTCTTTGAAACTCAATCTGAAAAGGAATAGCGCTAAACCTAACACCACCTTCTTTCCCCTTCACATTCAGGTAATTGATTTGAAGATTTATCGTGATAGTGATGTTTATCCCAGTATATGCATATATTGGTATATCTGCTTTGTGTTTCCTATGGGGGCTGGAATGCTTTTTTATTTAAACAAGTCTGGATAATACACAGAAGCAGGTTTGGAAGCAGGAGCACATTGAAACACAACTAACTGGCTTGTGCTGCACAGCATTTATTATTACTGTGTAACAAATGAGGGGCATTAACTCCCGTCCCGGTGTTGCTAGGTTTGACAGATGTAATAAAAACCGGTGGGAGGCAGTTCTTGCAGATGTTTAACAAAGCAGGTGCCCTCAGCAGGGAGGGCCAGGCAGCCACCTTACCACAGAGGCCAGCGAAGCCTGGACTCCAGTTACTGCTCACAGGAATATTTTAAAATATGTAGCATACAGCTCTACTGTAGCCAGTAACTACATCAAAACAAGGGTGGCTGCTGGCTTGGCATACAGGCTGTCCTATATCGTATCTGATGCACCAGATGCCCTTCATGTGCTGTGCTGAAGCCTGTAGACCCAAATCTTCTACTGCATTTTGACCTAAAATTCCTGTTTATTAGCTGTTTTAGCAGGACTTTTGCAAAAGAAACTTCTGAAGGGAATACTTTCTTGTGCCTTCTTCAGCAAAATGAAAGACTAAATGAAAAGAAACTGATTCTGAATGTTGTTGTACCAGGACATGATATATGTCCTTCCAAATAAATACAGATTCTCTCTTCAGCTCTCTGTTTCCACATATGTCTGACAGGCCTCAACATCAGATGACTGTTAACGTATGTGGCAATAAGTAAGATGTTGAACATCTGCAAAATCTTCTCATCATTTTTGTAATGTCTCAAAAGTTAGACATAGCTTGCAGGGGATTTCCACTGAATAGAAACAAAATTTGGGAGGACATTCTAAGTTAAGTCATTCAATATTTGTTTGCCAATGCACTGGATGGTATTACAAGATGCCAAAATAAATTCAAATTAATATGAAAAATATTCAGTTCTCTTACTTGTGGGTTTAGATAAGTTGCTGGCACATTATATTAAAAATTCTTAGATAAGTAGTTGCCAGAAAAACAAAGTCCAAACGAAAAAAAAATAAATAATTACATATAATATACTTCAACAAGTGTCACAGATGAAATTTTTACCAAGCGCTATTTTGCTTCAGCAAAGCAGTTAAAGATGGAGACATGTTCACAGACTGCTTCGAAATTAATTGATCTCAGGAACCTCATTTCAAATTTGAGAAAAGTGAAGCCCAGATAGAAATGGAAAACACCATGGATTCCAAAATAAAAATACAATCAATACAAACTTGAAATGTTGTAAAAAGATTGCAGTGAATATTTGTGTACCAAAATTATTAACTTGTGATAAAACTTCCTAGATGCCTTAGGTGCCTTTGAAAACTAAATTGAAAACTAAGTTGAAAAATTATTTTTAAAAAGGGCTATTGAAAGGTAAACAGTAAAATTTTGAAAAATCTACTATTCTGCTTCTACTTGAATCTTTCATTTTTAAAAATGTCAATTCAGAGTTTTGATATTTTATGGTATAGTGCTTATACTTAAAGCATTTTTACTAGTTTCACAGTTTTTATTAATGTAGCCACATAATTGAACCCACAGTCTAGCAAAGAAAGACTGAACAAGATCAAATAGTTGGCAGCTGAAACTAGACAAATTCAAAAGTAGAACTATCATTCAGTATTTTCTTAGTGAAGCTAATTCACCTTTGCAATAGTTCATGAAGCTGTACCATAGATTTTTCATCACATGATTTTCATCACGTAAGACTGATGTCCTTTTGAAAGACTTTTTAAATGCTGTTTGTGTTCCTTGGCTGAACCAATCCTCTGTTCTTCATGGGTACGCCCTTTCAGTTGATTGTCCCATCTGGTTTAATTGTTTCCCAAGGCTTTAGACAATCACACATCCCTTTGAGTTTCTGCTTCATCAATCTAAGAGCATTTTTGGGTGCATTAATTACGGGATTCTGAGAATTCAGGCTTGGATTCTGTGGGAGGTATCTGTATGCCAATAAGAATATCTGGGTATTGATTTTCCATGTTTGCTTCTGAGTGGGTTCCCTTACTATCTGCTCTGAATGAAGCCAAGTGAGATTTTTTAGCTTTAATTCTGAACTGAATTTTCAAATATAACAGAACTTGCTGAAATGTAGGAATGTGTTTGATTTTAAGATCAATCAACATGCTTAAAAGGGCTTTCCTCCTTCAGTCTTATAAGTTTCTCAATTTTCTTGGAATTATACTGTTCCTAGAATTTACTAGTTAAAGACTGGCTTGCTTGCATGCTTCACCTCCTGTAATATCCAAGAAAATTATTTGTATTGCAAGTCTCCATTCCTCTCAAATCCATCTACTTCCATGGGAAGGGGTGTGACATCAAAGCCATACATTTTTTTCTCCCCCTCTTCAGCTGTTTGTAATTGTTCTTTCTACACAACCTCCTTTTTTCATTCCAATGTCCCTGACATGCGTGCTAAAATCCTGATATGGCCTGTGCACTGCAGAAGGTGCTGCTTTCCAGGTCAGCAAATGTGAAAGAATCATAGAATCATAGAACGGTTTGGATTGGAAGGGACCTTAAAGGGATTGTGATATGATGAAATTTATTATCTAAAAGGTGAAACTAAGCTGATGGTGGTAATAGAAGGTGTCAGAGTCACAGAAAATGCACTGCTTTATCATTTCTAATGAGCAGCCTTGTTATTCTGGGCCTTTGGATAGAAATTGTTGAAGGCTATGAGTAGGCTTTATGCTTCGTGTCCTGCCAGATAGTCACTCAGGAATTCTTCTGCTTGAAGATGGGGCTAGAAAGGTGTGATCACAAACTGCAGTTCAGTTCCTTTTCTGCTTCCTTTTACTCTCAGTTCCTTGTACCATTAAGTCTCTTATCTTAAACTGCTCCATGACAACTTGCACTTTCTTTTAGACAAATGTATACTTAGGTGGATATTGTGCAAACCATAAAAAAGCACTCCCAAAAGAGAAACAAAGATTATTAATGTTTTATTTATATACATACACATATACACATTTATACATTTAAACGTCTATATATCTACACAAATATATATATACACATCTACATACATCTATATGTATTTAAATATACACATATATTTAGCCTTCCCTGATTTTCAAAGCTTCACTTTAAGTGCTTTCTTCACCTAGTCTTTCATAAAATAGCAACAGTAGAAGTTATCTCAGACCTCTGTATTTGTTTGTCAATGATAAATCAACAGCCTTTTCTCTTACTAAACTAGCGGGGGGTGCAAGGCCTAGCACATTTTTTAGCATATTACAGTCAGCTGTAGGTGACACAGACTTCAGGACTATGTCATGGTTTTATTCATATTCTAGTTCTCTTTTTGCCTTGCAAGGCATATTTTTCCTTCAAGAGAGGATGACCCATGAAATTGCTTTGTTTGACCTACCTAGTCCCTACCAATTCAATTTCAATATCTGAAAAGCTTGTTCATCCAAATAGTTTGAGCTGCTGCTTTATTGTTTGATAGTCTTGGGTTAGGACCTGGATAGTCTTAATCTTAGAATCAAAACCATGCTTATTAATGACAGGAAATATCAGGATAAGCATCATTAATCTCAGGCAAGCGGCTAAGAGCACAAACATCCAGGAGCACACCCAGTGAAATTCTTTCTTGACTACAGCCAGAGCTGAAAATTTGCAAAGCTGAAAACTTGCGTGTTTATGGGAATGCTGAATGTACAATGAAGGAAAATAATAAAGTCACACTACACTTTCAATTTTAAACCAGTTCTTTTCCAGGGCATCACACAATTGTATGATGGATTTCCACACCTGGGTAGATTATTGTGTGAGAGAAGGGGAAGCTTAAAAAAGGGAGTCTGATTTACTTTTCTTCTCTGTGCTTCCCTGTCATCAGCTAAATAACTAATATTCCTTAGTAATAGTTCCTCTAGTGTCAGAGTCACAATCAGCGCTACTGAGATTCTGTCAATCTCAATTCATTTTGTTTATACCAACAGTGTATTTTCTACTTCTTCATAATGTATACCCACAATGATTTGTTTACAATGAGGTAACAAAGCAGGGACATGAAGAGACATGATGGGTACTAGCTGTATGCAAATGACAGGGCTTTCCCATACAATCTCTCATCTGTGTTGTAAGTTCAACGAATGTATCTCAATTATTTCCCATTTACAGAATCAGAATAAGATATAAACAGAGAGGACAGAGCTATGACCTTGTAGAGTAAAATCTGTTGTTTTCTTTAGCTATTAAATTATTTTTTCTTTCTACCTAGGAGATGGAAAAAGAACAAAACAGTACTCTGGGACAAAAAAAAACCAGGAAAGCTACAATATGATTATGTATCTGAGGAATCAATGTATACTTAAATATAAATAATTTTTTTTCCCTTTTTTCCACACCACATCCCCCCCACCTCCCCCCGAACACACCTGGGAGCCTAAAATGGGGAAAAAAATTTCCCATGTCATACTTTTCCAGAGAATGTTTTCTCTTTAGAAAACTGCAGATCAAAATAACCAAAAGATAAAAATCGAGTTGTACGAACATGTCCTGCTTTCCCCCCCCCCCCACCAGTCTTTAATATTTGGAAAACTTGCTTTGAAAGGCTTAAAAAGAAAAAAAATACTAAAAATATGGATTCTCAATATGTAGAAACGCTAAGCATAAAATTAAGAACTATGTAAGTGCCCTAAATATCCTTTAATTATTACTTGATGATCAAAACTTTAAACAGGATCTGGACATCTGTGCTGCCTATTACTGCCAAGACTATATTATTGTGTTTCCACCTTGAAATTCTAGGAAGCGGGAAATGTGTTCTGACTCAAACCACCCCTGGCTGCTGGGTAGCATCCTCCATTAGAGAGATGGGACAAAAATTTTGGTTGATGAGGTGACCATCCTCTGTCTCACTTCTTAATCCAACACATTTTGTGAGTCAGCAAATCCAGGTATTTAGGTACCTGTTTGGCCAGGTGTCCCTACAGAGGAGGAGGGGCTTAAAGCAAAGATGTGCTGAACTGACTCTCCATCTCCTGTTGTGTTTAAAAAGGGATAATAGCCAGAGTCTATTTTTCCACTCTGTATTTAAAACCACTAACTTCAGTGAAATTACTCTGGATTACAAATGCCATTCTTGGGACTAGAGAATGACCTTGTGTCCCTTTTCTTTTCACCACAAAGATACCCTTTCCCATCTCTCACTCATCGAGCAAGGGCAGTTTGGCATGTGCTACTACTGCACATTTCCCTCCCAATTACCTGTTTCCTCTCCTGTGTACATTTTTGGCATGACATGCCATGTTCTGAAACCTCACATACCTGAGATATTTGGAAGCACTGAGTTCTGGACACATCTGGTTAATAGATTTGAGATGACTGCCCTTTTTGTGGATAAAAGCCTCACACTGCCAGAGGAAATTCCACCAAGATTTTCCCCTTTATATTAGAATTCTACCTCCAGTATTTTATTTCTTCCTTTATGAACAAAGAAATATTAAAGTAACCATGCAAAACACTGCAGATGCTTAAATGGAAGGTGTAATTTTTTAGGATAAGAATGTAAAATCCTCTTATTCCAGGTGAGGACACACATGCCTCAGCTAAATTCAGTGGTAACTTTTGCCATCTGCTGTGATGAATGCTCAGTAACTGGCTACAGCCTTTGGGAAACAGTTGTGTATCTGAATGGCTAGAAATCATGTTTTTCCATATAGTTTTACTGTGAAAAATTGTTTGTAACCGTATGATCAGCAAACACTTTCTTGTAAAGTTGCAGTCTGAACAGCTTGAGAAACCTCTTGTTCGACTTCAGGCCTCTACTGATGCTTGACATCAAACTGGCACACGAAAGTGTTTTTGGTACAAGCATCATCTTCTGCTCTAGTTTAGGAATTAGAAGGACAGAAATTTCTTGACTCTACTTCCTTAGAATAATATCTTTCCCGTGCTAGTAGAGTTCAAATGAAAGGCTGGCTGCTGACTTAAATGCTGAATAGCCTTGCTAGAGCTAGCAAACCAAGTGAGGCTCATTAATAGGATGTGTTGAAATCTCTATGTTATTAGGGATCTATCCAGGGGAGTTCTTTCTCCTCTGAATTTTATTGTAAACATCTTGCTTTTTCCACTTTAGATTAAAAAAATGCCCACCTACTAAAAATCATTAGAAAAAGATCCATATATATATATATAATCTCTTCTGTCTGGAACAGTTTTTTCTTTGGGTAACAAAAATTCATTTTTCTTTTAGAAAAATGAGGCAAATACTACCATGTGTTATAGAAAGAATTACCTTTCTTTTGTGTCTTGCTCTCTGAAAAAAACATCCATTTATTCTATTAACTAATCATATAGTAAGCTGGTGATCAGCTAATCATTTGTAAGTGCTTTTATTTTAGTAAATGGGGAAAGTACCAAACTCTAGCTACAGCAATGGTAGCTTTTTCTGACTACATGCCAAAAAGGCTGCAGATACACCTGAACAAACCCAGATGGTGCTATGTCTACCTATGAAAAGTTGTGAATTTAAGGCTGGAAGAAGTTAAAGGATAGTGATAGAAAGAGGGAAACGGTCCACAGGAGGGCATGGAAGAGGTCTACTAAAATTTCTCCCTAGTTCTGTATCTGTAGATTATTACTTTAAAGACTTAAGTACTTGCTTCACTTCTATACTAGACTTGCTGTCCTGTTAAAGAGAATGGGAGTATTTACACAAGTGGTGGTAGGCACAGGTATCAGTATCTTGCTGAGTTAGTGTTCAAAGTATTTAGAAAAAAAAAGGAGTTATAATCACCCTAGAACTCTATTTACACTTGCTACCTCTTGTCTTGGCTTAATGCCCAACAGCTGCACTAACGAGAGAAGTTATCAGCCCTAATTGTCCTTCACCCCACTCCCTGCTGGGAGGGACTGGCCTCTCTGATCTGCTGACAGAGCCAGTGTAGTGTTTCATTTTAAATGACATTGGTTAGTTTAAACAGTTGGGTTTTGCTAGCTTGGCTCTTTTGGACTGAAATGAATTAGGGTGCTAGCAAGACTCCTCCCCTAGCTCAGCTGTTCATGGGCTGCGTGTTTGCATCCGGAAGCACAGTGTATTACCTGCAGGTCAGTAGCAAACCAAGACTGAAATTGATAAAGGATGTATTTTGAATATTAATTGTAGTAATGACAAATACAAGTGTGTAATGTGGTGGCTAAGAAAAAGGCTACAGGCTATTAAATACATTTATTGTTACTACACCCTGTGCAATATATCGTATGATAAGACCAGTAAAGCAAGTGAACATCTCAACAAGGAGAACCAGTAGCTGAAGCCCCAAAAGCCAGCAAAAAGCAGGCAAAATCTGTGGTTATGTGTAACATCAGGCTCTTGATATCTTGTTAAAATGGTGAGACGTTGAAAAGAGCAGTTGTATAGTTCTTGTAACACATGGTATTTGTAACTGGTGTTGGGGTTAAAGGAGCTTTTTCAGTTCTGTAACTGGGAAGCCTGATTTTGAAAGCAGAGGTATGGTTTTGAGGTGCCACTTCCCTTTCTGTTCTCTCTTTCCAGTGGAGAGCCTGTTTCCATCTCAGATGAACTGGCAGATGGGGTAAGTCTAAAACTATTTTTTTACTTTTTCACTCAGCATTCATTGCAGCCCCCAGAGCCCAAGGAAGGACTAGGCAGGAAGGTGGGAGTGCTCAGTGGCAGAGTGGCCTCCCCATAAACCTGGTGGTCAGGGGCTCTTGAATATAGTGCCGGTGTGTGTACTTGTTCCTTGTTCCTTCGACTATGTTACAAGTTACCCTTTGCATTCTGGATCTGGACCTGTTTGTGTTTTGAAAGAACTCTTCCAAAAGAGATAAATCTTACCATAAAGACTGGAGAAACATGTGCTTCAGAGATCTTGGTTTAAAAGCTTGAATTCTTAAACTGGAGTGAGGCCTGTGGATTCAAAAGCATGGTGGGGCATTCCTCAGTGTTGGGGACTTTGAAATGGCCAAGCTCCACTCTTAAAAGGGCCCAAATGTCTCCTGTTGTTAACTTGGGTGTGGTGTGTCTCTAGCGGTGTTCATGGCTGGTGGATTCAGGTCCTCTCACCAAGTAATGAAGGGAAGGGTATTACTCAGGGGTGGGATATGTAACTGCTAACAGTTTGCACAGGGTGGCATGCTGGTGGGAAACCTCAGTTACTCCCAGGGCAGGATTGGGAGATTTCCATGCAGCTGCTCTGGGAGTGTGCTGGGAATGTCCTGCAGCTCCTGCATGGAGCAATCGGTCTTTTGCCACTGCAACATGTACTGTGTCTCTGTGTCATCCAGGGACGTGTCGGTGCAGCTCAGCTGCCATCCTTTTCTTGATGTCAGTTTAATCGGCTATAGAAAGTGGGATGGGAAGGACTGGGATCATTCCTCTCTCCTCAACCCAGTGCCACTCCAGAGAGGTGTGGTTGTATTGCTGTCAGGAGGAGGGCCATTGAAACCCAGGCATCCTTTCTTGCACGAGAACAGCCGCAATTCCTAAAACTTTCAGCAGATGTACCCACTAAATACAACAGAATGGGATTACTAGAGTGGCCATTTCTAAACTAGCACTTTCTTTATGGTGCTGAATTTCTTTGCAATGCAAGTCGTCTGTTTCTGGGGACTGAGCAGCCTGGAGGAAACATGTCTTTCTGTAAGATAAAAATCATTGAGGAAAGCTAGCTAAGGGGAAAATTCAGCTGCTATTATATACGTTGTAATTGTTTCCTGGGGTTTACAATATGTACTACATACACTAGATGGCAATGTAATACCTGCATAAAGAGGTTACCACTGAATTCAACAAAAAGTATTTTGAGGTAGGTGCTACAAGCTCTTTCAAAATAATGGCTTTGTCTTAACTGTGTTACTCTTATTGTGAGTAAATATTCTGTCATAAGGGAAAAACACAGGGCCAGTTTGGATCAGCAGAGGTCCAATGAATTTGATTTTTGCTTGTTCCCAGTTCTTTAATAATTATCAGAACTATGTGTATATTTATCACACGGCTTAATAATTATTTCAGAAGTTAAACTCTTCTTAGTGTGTGGTTTAATGTCCTTCATTAGGTTTTGCATCTCCTATCCCTGTTTGACACTAGCTCAAATGGCTTTGAAACATCCTTCCCGTATATTCCCTTTAGAATACTTTAGACATTGCAGATGTTCCCTTTTCATTTCCTCTTTTTCCGATGGGCAAAAACCTGTGTAATAGCTCAGTAATGTTTCTGGGACCCAAGGAAGCCCTGTTGCAAGTATATTCCAGGTCTGCCTTTTTCTCAGGCTTTGCCGTGGTTTTCTGGATTTAGCCCAGGCCTGTGACAATATTTGATTTAACATACACTGTAATGTACCTTACTTATTTGTATATTTAGGTGATTTCCTCATTCAAATAGGGCCAGGACGAAAAGATTTAATACATCTGGAATGTTCAGTAATGTTATGTAATATACTGAGAAACTTTTCCTTTACTGTTTTTATTTTTAAAAATTATTATTATTTATTTGTTTCACATACTATTTAAATAAAATTTAAGGGAGATCTGCTGTTCTGAGCTCATAACAGAAGTGCTAACCAATTCCTCTCTAGTGCGGTTGTCATCAAGAATCACACAGGGAAATTGCTGTGTTGCAGCTTTTGAATTATAAGCCAAAAAGTAAATATTGCCATTGTACCATGTTGAACTTTTAATCTAAGTTTTGAATCAACTTATAACATTTGCAGCTTATTTTTGTGTAATCAGAATGAAATGACCCTCAGTTAGTGAAATTCTGATTTTTGTTTTTAGTCAATGAAGGATTAGTGGGACACTCCAGATGGTGTTCTTCAGTATTTCTGGTGTCTAGGTATGAAAAGCTGCTGTAACCCGAGGCAACAACCAATAATTGCATATGTCCATCAAGAATCCACCCTGTCAAATATCTTTTTACATCCCATATAGCTGTTCAACTTTGTTTCTCAGGTCTTCATTTTCTACCTCCTAATTAATTCTTCTAGTATTTCTCCCACTAGAGCAGTCTCTCTCTCACTGTTTATTATTTCCGTCCTGTCCACCCATCTGCTTTTTTTAGCTACCTTTTCCTTCCTCCTGCCTTGCTTCTGTGTAGAACATACTCTCAGGGATCGGGAACTTATACATTAGCTTGCAGGGAATTACAGAAGTATTCAGATTTGTTTTCTCCTGTGAGGACTTAGTTTGATATTTCTATTACGTTATACCCATGTTTTGACCCTGTCATAGGACCAATCAATTATTTGTTTTCTCAACAGGGTATCTAAATGTGAGCATATCTGCTAAAACTATAGGGATGCTTAACACTGCATTTCAAGGACTGATTGCTGTTATGTACTTATTCTGACTATACCTCTTCCTTCTTGTCTTCTAATGTGGTTAAAGCTCCTGCACTGTTTCCTTCGTTAGCCTCTTTTCTAGCAAGGTCCTGTTCTTGCAGTTGAGGTCAACAGTGGAGCTATCCTTGAGCACAGCCCTCTATTACAAACCAGCATAGGTTTGCATTGTGCTGCAGTATTTCTAGCCTCGGGGTTTTCTTTTAAAGAGAAACAGAAAGCAAAAGTGAAAACTGAATTAAGTCATTAATTTATGGAAATGCCTCCCCTAACCGGGTAGTATGGCCTTAGATAAAAGTCAGTTGAAAATTCTCCATGAAATCCTTTTGGTGCTTTTGATTGCTGAAGGGGTCATAGGATAAATTCCTCCATTCCTAATGCCACACATACCAAGGGGCATCTTGCATTTGAGACATTTGATTATGTGATATTGTCAGCAATTTTAAAATATGCATTTTTAAAGCCTATTAAATATATATTAAAAATGTCTGTACTTCAACCAGAGCTGGTTAGAAAATGTATTTTAACATCTGTTGTTTGATTCGATACTTTGGCACAAAGATATTTGTCCTTTTGGTTTCTGAGTGAGAGATTCCTTTGAGGTATAAGGTTAGCAGCCTTGGGTGAAAGACGCCTTCTCACATCCATGAAGAGCAAGAGGTTAATATATTAAAGAGATTAATTTAACACAATTAAGTTGTGGGTTTTGGTTTTTTTTTTTTTGCAAGTGAGGAGTGGTCTTCAGTGTAGAAAAGCAGGGCAACCTGCGCTGACCTATTGTTTTGCTCTATAATTTTGGGGCTACAGTCTTATGTCATCAGAGTATTATATATTGGATAATTTCCATGCTTTATAAGGTACTGCACAGTTCCAGGTGTTGGAAAAAAGCAGGAGCCATTCCATATGTTATTTTATTTCAACACATAAAGAATGTATATTAGGTAAGGAGGGAAAGGTCAGTGTACTTGGTGTAGCCTCAAGATGTAAGTCTTCCATATAAATATTTTTTACAGTTCTTACTAGGAAATTCTGCAGTGTGGCTTTCTCAAGCAAGAGAAAAGTAAAAAATTAAAATTTGCTTCACTGGTAAACTGATCTGATTCCAGAATGACTGATTTATTGAGATAAATAATGGAAATTTGCACATGTCTCTCTTTGATCACAAATTCCGCAACATAAAACAAAATTAAGAAGCATCTAATAAGTCATGGATGACTGAAATGCTAAAATAATTAATTTTCAATGGAGTGTCAGCTCAGTCTCTGTGGCAGTTACAGAATCACAGCCCATTGCTGCTTTGTAATTTCCAGCTGAAATTTTATTTTTATTTTGTATTTACAGTTTGTTATGCAAAACCTAACAAACCTGATGTGAATTTTCTTTCTTTGCTTTGTTGCAAGTTAGACACATAGTCAGACCATGGAGATGATTGCAGTAGTGTGTGTTTGTTTTCTGCTTAGGTTGGATTTACACTGGCCCATCAGGTCTTTGGGTTGGTTGATGATGTAGTTCCCTTCCTGTAAGTTCAAAGCCTTCCCCATAAGGATTTTTCATTAATTATGGGATTCTATTTCCAAAAAGGAAACCAGTCGTACAAATAACTCCCACTGCAAATCTTTTGCATCTGGCTAGTTACAGCATTCCAACTGGACAGCTTTGCTATCTGACTTTCTGTTTTCCAGGGCAAAATGAACTAACCATGGAGTTAAAAGCAAATCTTGACCAGTTTAGTAAGAAATGCCCATAGTGCTTAGGCTGAGCTGCAAAGGTCTGAAGTTTAGAAAACACAACAGCTGAACAAAATTCCCAGAGAGAAAAGAGACGACGCTATTACCTCAAAAACAAGACAAATCCAAAAAACCTAAGTAGTAATAATTTTTGTCTCCACATTTCCGGTAATTTGACTTGTGTATTCCAGAGAAAACCCTGCAACCCTTTGTTGATTAATTGTTTCTTTAAACATTTGCGTTTGCCTTGATGTCTCAGCTTGCTCAGGGAGCCTGCCTTGTGAACCAGCTCATTAAGTGCCATGGTATCTGGATGTCAGACTGCTGTTACACGTGCCTGAGGATACTGTGTGGGCAGTGAAGAAGTATGGGGGTTTTTGATTGTTTTATCCAAAATTATTCTTCAAAAAAAACTTGCTGAGCTGACGGTGATGGAGATGTTCTCAAAGTGAATAAGGCATTGAGGTTTATCTTAAAAATCTCATTGAGAATCTTTGATCTTCATGCCATAAACACTGGAGAGGAGAGGAAAAAACCACAACAAAACAAAAAACCCAAACCCAAAACAGCACCACCTCCAAAACCTAAAAAGAAAACAATAGCTCTCTTTTTCTTCAGTATATGAATATGGCTCTCTTTCTTCAGTATAAAGTTTCTTTCATATTTTTGTGTATTTAATACACTGATTTTTTATTTTTAAAAATAAAGTTATTTAAAAGTGCATCATGCCTATGTTGTTGCTGAATTCGTTCTCCTCCCTAATCAAAGGCTGCATTTATGCTGCGTATGTATGGCCTTTTCCTGAAGAGGCACAGTCAGCACGCTTGTTAATTCTTTCAGTGGAAGGAAATTAAAATGCAAAGATAAAGGATTAGAGATGGTAAACATAAACAATACAGTATAAAATGTTGATTAAATTGTTGTGTAGTATGTATGAATTTGGTGAAAAGAGCTTTTTTTCTTTCTTTTTTTTTTTTTTCTCTCTCCTTTTTAAGAAGCTGCCTTTTGTGACTGCTGGTAGCTGAAACTTATTTAGGTTTATGAAAAGTTTTAGAACCGGAGGAGATAATTTGAGTATTTGCAAAGCTCCAGGTAATAAAACTTTCCTTCTTTCTCTCTAGTGGAGGAAGAGCAGCGAATACTTCAAACTTATTTCTCATTGCATTTCAGCACTCTCTTTTGGCATCTTCTATAGATTCATTGCAATAATTAGATGAAAGAATTAGAAAGAAGCAGTTGCTGCAGCAGCTGGCTACTGTTAAGGAATGAAACAATCATTTAGGGAAGATGTAATAATGGAGGGCACCTGGGAAGGGAGCTCGGGTTTAGAGAGAAGTTTCTGGTGGGTGGTAAGGCACTGATATTGCAAGCATGAGGAGATATGGGGAAGAAAATGCAGGGTTCAGTTGGCATTGGAGTATTGATGTGGGAAGGGGAGAATGGAGGTGGTGGGTTTGGGGCTGGAGGGGGCCCGAATTGAGTAGCAAAAATGGAGAGTGAGCAGCTTTTCAAGGCAGAGAGAGAACTTGGAAACTTAAACCAACAACAAATCCAAGATTAGTGGCAGGCACTGTAAGCATCATAATGATAAGATCATGAAGGGAGACAGGCAACATCCTGTGCTCATTCCATGTCTGAGCTCTTCTGGCAAAATTGCCATGGTAGTTTGTGAAACAAAGCATGGTATAGCATTAAAGGCTTGGGGATGGGAAGGTGACAGCTTGTGTTGCCCCAGTCTCCCAAAAGCGCAGTCACAATTTTAGGTAATAACTCTTCCTCTGAAAGACAAGACCATAAGCAGCAGACAAGCTTGAGGGGAAGCCAGGGTGGCGCAGCTTTTATGTAGCAGCACGCAGAGCTGCCTAACTCAAGCAGACACATCTTCAGAGTGGTCTTGTTTGCACGTCACCTGGTTTCTGATGCTGTTGAAGGCTGTATGCTACTGAACTTGAATGGTGTAAGGCAAAAAGAAGTGGAAAATCTCCAATTCAGAGTGCTGAGAGAGCATTTACGGGAAGTGGTTAATGGCAGTGCAAGGTCTGGTGATTAAAAAAGCTTGCTGCAGCCTCATGTCTTTGATCTTCCCCTGGCGCTTGTCCCATCGATCATTCCAATTTATTGCCCTATCTATGCACGTTTGCTCTTTGTGGAACTATTTACACAATCCATCCTCATTAGATTATCAGGTGATTTACTCCCTGTCTACACAAAACCAATCCACAATGGGTGATTCCATTGATGTGCAAGTGGGTTTTATACAGTTCAGTTGATGCTGAAGTAAATTGCACTTCCATAAATTCACAGGTTTTATCAATTACACTGATGTTAATCACTGTATAGAATGAACCCTCAAAATAGAAAGAAATTTATATGAGAAATATTTCAAGAAATACTGTTTTACAGCATGGTGGCACAGAATAAAAATTACCCTGAAGCAGATCTTTCTCTCCATTTCTCTCCACGGCTTCATAACATCTAAAACTGAATCTAGCATTCAATTGTAAAAAAAAAAAAAAAAAAAAAAAAAAAAGCCAAGGAAGTTAACAATTGGAGTACCTGGTTCTTTTTTTTTCCCCAACCTATAAATAGGGGAAAAAAAATCCCTAAAAATATTACCTTTTACTTTAAAGGATTTATTTGGATAAAATATTTCAGTAAAAACATATTTTCCAATCTTTGTGCCCATAAAATAACTTGAATACTGCCCAACACACTTTCAAATTTCCCAAGAGCTTAACCAACTATTTAATTTTAAGCATATTGATTACTGAAAAGAATGAGGTGCCTAACAGAGGACTGGAAAGAGGAATTGATAGCAGAAGTTAGGATAAGGAAATAAAACCTACACAGAATAACACATGTAGCCACATCAGGGTATCTGCAGTGAATACTGCCCCAGTCTGGCTGATGGGGAAGGAATAGCAGCTCTGGAAGCCAGTGGATTGTAATGGGGGTTGCTGTGAAAGCACTAGTATCCCTTCTGTATCTCTGGTCTGCTTGTGCTGCTCAGGATTAAATTATCTTTTCTGCATTTGAGGGTGGTGCTTCAAGTACTTTGCTCTTACATCTGTCTACCTGGTGGAAATTGAAAAGAATCTGCTTACTTGGTTTTCTGTTTATGTGGATGTTGCTTTTTAAACTCTTAGCTCTGGTTCAAGTGCTTCAGAACCACTTTGCTTCTCTCAGTCTTGAGTCTGATCTTCAGAAGAAGAAACAATAATGATAAGATGTCATTTGCCAGCTGATTAAAAATGAAGTATGATACAGTGGCGGCAGCAAAATTGCGGTATGATTTGTTTGACACATCAGTTCTGGTTACTTTACCTGAGAGCCCAGCAAACTGGTGCTCATGTTGGACCAGAGTAAGCTGCTTGATTTTGTATTTGGGAATTAGTGACAAAGAGATAAAAATCAGCTCAAGTGGTGCTATTATGAAATATTTGACGTTATTGGCTCTCTTAGGCAGTGTCCTAACTTATAAAAGCAAGAAATGAGCATTTAGCAGTTGTACTCTGAACTGTGTGTGTTGTGTGTTTAGCTAGATTTTGAACAGATATACAATATTTTGATATTTACTTGATACTATAACTGCTCAGGCTTTATTTTTTCCAAGAAAAAAGTAGGAGGGGAAAAAAATTACATCTTATAAAATACCAGGAGGAGAAGGCTGGTTTTCACAGAACAGTCTCCAGTAGGGGAAGATAAATTTTCTGATAATGGCAGTATACTTTGTTTCTATAGAGAGCAAATTCAAAGAACACTTTAGAGTAAATATCAAGTCATACAATACATCTCTTGGGACAGACATTAATTTGAATCCTGAATGATGTATCACTCTAATAAAGTCAAAGTCAGAAGGAGCTGAATAAAGGATGTCCTTCACCTGCTGCTTGGCCTGTCACGTGTTTTGAAGATGAAGTAGTGGATTACATTCACACAACTAATGAAAGGTCTTAACAAATAAGAGGATATGCTAAAGAGACAGAGCAGTAGGTCTTGCTTAAATAAGGAACCAACTGTTCCCAAAATGTGGGGTGTTTTTTTTTCCCTTCCCCCCTGTGATTAATCTATATTTGAGACTGTTGACCCGTGTGATCGTTCCGAAATGATTGTCTTTGCTTTCACTCTGCTTAGTCACTATTAATCTAAAGCTGAAGCTCTACACTTTCCTAAGATAATTTCATTTATTCTGCTTGTCTTAATAGGTGTTTTTAGAAGGCATGCCTTTAATTGAACTTGGGAGGACTTAAACTAAAAATCCCAGGGAGGTTTTTAGCGCAAGGAACGAAGAACTATTAAAGTTTAAAAATTGAAACATTTTGGCAGAAATAATAAAGTACATTCATTACATTTGCTAGGAAGAGGGAGGCTGGAATTCAAAAAACTGAACCATGGCAAAGATTTAACACTTGGGTATAACAACGTTTTAGAAATAAATGTATAGGGTGGTGATTTTCCAAGTGGGACTGGAAGTAAAACTAAAATCAGATCAAGATGCATGAAAAGATATTGCGTACCATTTTGGATTTGTGTTCTGTGATGCACTGACATTATTTTGGCAGTATGAAAAATAACACTTTTATAAGTGAGTTCACACTCTCCTACTAATTCCAGCCATAGAGCTACAACAACATAACTGGTGAAGAAAGATGAATATGATGGATTGGGTAGAGTGCACGGATTAATAGGTGCCAGAGCAGAGAAAAAATGTGCAATGGAGAGAAATGGGGCATGGGAGGAGAAGGAAAACAGGTGTTGTGGCTTACTGGAAGGTTTATGGAATTTGGCACAGAGCATGAGCCTATGTTCACTGAAACTGATGGCAAAGCTCCCATTAACTTTAATCATGCAGAATCCAGACATTTCCCAGGGTATCCAGAAGAAAGTAAGAAAGGTTGCAGGGGAGCAAAATAATAGTGAAAAGATGGGAACTTGGAGAACAGCAACACTGAAAAATACAAGCTTGTCAGGAGCCAGCCAACAGAATATTAATAACAATCTTATTCTTTCTCATTTACCAAGTGAATACAACTCCAAACAGAGGTAGAACTGGTTTAAAGAATTTCTGTTCTGTCGTCTACATCTATCTAAATAAATGTCCAAATGTCATCTCCTGTGAATTGGCATGGCTTGGAGTAGTAGGTCTGTTATTTGTTGATGGACTGTGATGATCCAGAAAGACTTTGTATTATTCTGTGTAAATGCTTCTAGCAATGATGAATATAAGACAGTAGTCACTTGTTCTTCCTTAAGGAAGAATAGCTTGTCAGGTAGATGTACACTCTTAATTTTGTGTGTTTGGCCTGTTTGTGCATCCTTAAATTTGTTGGTCAGTTTTCTTCCCTATCTAAACAGCCTTTTAGAGGTGACTGAAGGACATCTGAACAGGACTGGTGGGATTCATTGCAAGACATCTATTTTGAATACTGTCACTTCAGTAAGACAACTCCTGCTGAAACCACAGTTCTCTCAGCCTGTTCAAAGCCACCAGGCAGTGGTTCTTAAACTATTGGTTTTACCATGTATTGGTGAATGTGCCTTCAAGGTATTTTTAGCCTCTGAACCATTTCTGAGAGTGCTTGAAAGTTACAGGCTGTAAATAATCTGTACACATTATGCAGCAGTGAGGAAATCTCAAAAGCAGATTAAAAAGAAACCAACCTGGTTTGTAGTTAAACTATCACTCTGTGGTTTTCAGTAGAAAAATCTGAATCACAGAAAAAGGTGCGAAAAAAGTATTCTGTCCAAGGGGTTATGAAACAACATGCTTGATGGCATCTTCAAAGCTGGGACTACTTAAAGGAAGGCTTTACAAATAGTGGGAAAAGTGGTATTATCTTTACTGTTATTACTCATCATGAGGTATAGCCATATTCAGCGGTATATATCCTTTTCTTAGACTGCACGATTCTGGAAACAGTGATCTATGATCAGAAAAACTCTTGGATTAGTTTACTTCTAGAATTCAATTGTCCATAGTCACAGCACTATCAACTGTTTACAATTGTTTTTGAGAGGTACTTGGGAATCGGAAGCCAGATTTTTTTACTGGCTTGATTTTTAATTCTGAGCAGTGGTTCCCATAGATATTTTCATGAACTGTACCTCAAGGTTTGGGCTTAGGCTAAAGGCTTTATAACAAAAGTCATTTGTGCCATGGTACCTTTTTGTTCAATGTCAGTTACAGGATGGACTTCGTGTATGCAAGTTTACAATAAGGGAGAATTCAGCACCATTGCTGAATGAATTGTTGAGAGGGACTAATGCAGCTGACTTTTCTAACAATTATTTTGGGCAACATACATAACTTTGTCTCTGGCATCTGGCTTTGCTCCTCATGATAGCAGCCAGTGGATGCCAGGCATGCTCAATCCTGTTTTCAGCACACGTGAGAAGCACTTTCCTGTGGCGTCTGCCCTGTTCCCACACTTTCCAGTCCCAGCACAGCTCTGTTGGTGTCACAGCCAACACGGCTGTGATGTGGCACCCCTGGGACTGACCCTAGTACAGATTCTCGTTCCTGGCATCTCTGGGAGGGACTTGGTGACTGCTGCAGCTGTGGCAAGCAGCTGGTTCTGCTGAAGACTGCCACAACTAAAAAGGCCATGTATAAACACCACAGAAAGAGTTTGAAGGTTGCAGTTTTGGCAGCCCTGGCTTTTGAGTAGTGTGAGATTGTTTAATGTTAACTACAATTTAATTTTTTGCAATTAACCGTAGCAAAAATAGGCATATTTTGCATTAATGTGTGCTCAGGATCAGTGATTATATACATTTGTCTCATTATCATAATTATAATCCATTTATTTCTCCCCACCTGAAAAACTGGTACTTTTTGGCAGAGGTGTTACTTGAAAAATCGAAGTGCTGAGTCATCATCATCTTTAAAATGTGTTAATTGCATATATTTGTTGTGTTCTGCATCTGGTTTTTATGCACCTATCCACATATATTCTTTATTTTGTGAAAAGTACCTAATCTTAGATGTAGATTTTTAAAGGCTGTTTTCTTAGAGGGAGATCACGATATTTGTGTAACCTAAGAGCAATAAAAAGCAAAAGACAGAGGCAGTGCTCATATCAGCCTGAACATGGAGCTTGCTGAAGCTGTATTTGCGAAGGAGCTGAAGAGCCCTGGGGGCAGAAGGATTTGCTGGTAGCCAAGTACAGCACTGAGTTTGTGAGAAAAAGAATGCTGGACCAGAGTAATATCTTACAGGTCAAACCTGTTAAACCAGACAATTATTTTTACACTAAAAAGCCCCCTTATTTGGTGCTTTTGTATCCTGTTCCTTTCTCGTAGTTTTTCTCTAGTAACTAAACATGAACTACCTAGGTCCATAATTTAGGTAGATAGATATATCCATATTTAAATCTGCTGAAATGTTACTTTTCTGTCTGTTATATTTGTTAAGCTCTTGACCTAATTAACACTGACAGAAACTTTAGCTAGTTGAGTGCATGCCAGTGCTGACAAGACACTGATTATGACCTTGCTGGAATCTGAATGAGTTCTAAATTGCAGATCATAGAGACACATATGTATTGTTAATATCTGGGACTGTGTCTCTGGATGTCTGATTACAGTGCCAACTGCCCCCAGCATATTCTATGGTCTAGCACTGGAAAGCTCAGCACGATGAATAAGACAGTAGCAAAATTATGCAATCAAATATGGATTATGGATTTAATTCCATGTTTCATATGACTGTCTTCAATTAAATTCCATAAGGCTGTAGAATTTACCTTATAAAGGTTTCTGTGATGAGGTATCAATAATCTTCAGCACCCAGAACAGGTATTTGAATACAGACTTTAATTTAGTGATAAAAGTATCTTGATTGTAGTAGAACCGTGAGTTTTGTGTGATTTTGAGTGACGCTTTATATAAGTATTTCATAGCTTTCTGAATAACTTCTTGACAAAACTGATAAGAAACTGACAGAAAGTTTGTTGCATTTGAAACTTCTAGAATATCTCTAGGATATAGGTGTCTACATGTATGGAACCAAAATAGTTTCCTCTCTCTCAGCAGTAAATACAAAGGTTAAAAACTGGCATGTCACTCATTTAAAATGATTCTATTAAGGTGCTTCTGACATATTGTGAGTAAATAACTTGTGACTGTATACTATAGTCCCTCGTTTGGGAACACGTCTGAAAATGTGCTGATGACAGGTGTAACAGACCACTACTTAGAAAGTGCTACTCGAACACTTTGTGTTGTCTCTGCTTCTCTATTTCGAAGCATATGCATTGTTTCTCCTCTGCCTGCCTCAGACCTTATTTCGCTGATCATAGTTGAAAAAGATAGTCCAATAACCTAAAATGACATTAAAGGGCAATACTGCTCTGATGTGGCAGTAATTGAACCTTGTATTCAAGATTTAGGGCAGGGCAAACTTGCTTATCAACTTTGATTTCAGGGGACCATTTGAATCTTTAGTATGAATGCTTATAATCCAGAGACATTTTTGGTTTGTACTACTTGCAATGCCTCATGCCAGCTGAGCAATGCCATCCTGCTGTGAGGATAAATGTTACATCTGCATTCTGTGCAGTATTTAAAGATATCATAGATTTGTATGGAAATAAGAGTGTTCATATAGAAATCTTAAAAATGAGTTCCTGTGTGGTGTTATTATACTCACCTCTAAGCTATTTTACTTCTGCTGTCCAATTCATTTACTGGCAAATGACAGGTTTATAAACATGCCTCTACTTGGAATTATGATTATTAAAGTCCCCATCTTAGATTTGTGAGCTATCATGTTAGGAGAAGCCAGTATTGCTGAAAATACCAGCTTTGAGGGAGTGCGACACAAGTCACACAAAAAGGCAGAAGGGAGGAAATATTATTATTCTAATCTCAGTATTAAGCAGATAAAGAACCAATACATTGAAACTGAATGACTTGCCCCAATGTCATCCAAATTTTTTTTGTAGTAAAGCCAATGAGATTATTTTGATTTCCCTAGTGCTTAGCCCCACCCTTCCTCCACAATATCCTTTATTTTAAAACAACCTCTAAATCCTGTTCTTTTCAAGTGAAAGCAAAAGAAATTTTTGCATCTTGACACAGTCATACTATTAATTTGGAAAGAATGCCCAGAGCATCTACAGTATAAATACAGCGGTACCAAATAATTTACTGATGTGCTCCTTATCACCAGGGTCTTTGGATACAGAGATTTTACAGGTTGTTGTTTTTTTTTTTTTTTCTTTCTTCTTTTAAGTACATGTAGAATGATATCTATATGTTAAAATGTTCCATCTGCTTGCTCATTATTGGCAAGAGAAACAAGTTTTGAACCTTCTTCTGGCACCTCTCCATCCCTAAACCTGCTGCACATAGCTGTTCTAAAGTTTCCTTTTTTCTCCCGAGTAGGCACAATTGATCTTTGTCCTCCACAGAGCAGATCAGCGCACAGGGCAACCTCATCTCAGCCCTAGCACAACTTGACTCCTGTGGTGTTGCAGTACTGCATTCTGGCCATCTGTGTCTTACTGCTTCAGCAAGTTTACTCTTAGTATTGTCATTAAGCATTTTCTGCACGCAGCCTTTGCACTTGGAAATGAGCAATGTTGTGTGAATCTAATTCTAGTGCATCAGCTAGACTGTGTAAATTTGTAGGGACATGTTATTTGGACCAGAATACATATTTCCTTTCCATTAAATACATATTTCCCCCCTTGCCACTAGTCTTCTAAGTACTTTATATTCAGATATCTGACCCATTGCAGACTACTAGTTACTTTACTCAGAAAAGAAACCCTGGTTTCCTCATGAATATAGTGCTTCTTTATTACTGAAAATTATTCATCAGACTCTTTCCATTATAAGACACATACAAAGACATTTATGCAAGAGAAAGAGGTCACAAAGCAGTTTAATTTTTAGTGTTCTTCAGCTTGGATCTCTGTCACCTACTGGATATCAGGTGCACAATGTCCAGTGGCGTGAGAATATAAATGTGCTTTTGAAGGAGGTAAGCAAGCATCTTATACAGTGACTTTTCTATTGCCATTCTGCAAAGGTGTGTTATTTGTCTCAGAGGTCTTTAAAAAAAAAAAACCCAAACACAAAAAACCCCTACATAAACCAAAATAAAAACCAACTGCACAAAACAAAAGTAAGATGACTTCTTTGTAATTAATAGTGAAGCAACAACCAGTTGTCTCAGTTAGTGATGGGACACCTGTTTCATTGGCTACTTTTCACAGCAAACACATGGATCGTGCTGCAAAACACTAAACATCTAAATACATGATGAAAAATGACCAGATAAGGCAGTCAGGAAATGCAAAGAAACTCTGTACAGGAAGCACTGAGCACACAACCTTGTACGCACAAAGCAATGCATGCCTTGGTCACCCCTTCAGCTTCAGTAAAAAGTGGGGGAAGATGGAAGTGGACAGTTCAGTAAAGCAAATTGACAGCTATATGGACTGAAGCATCACCTGGCTCAGCTTGACATGTGCAATTGAGAGCAGAGGGCTTTCAGGCATGGGCCTTCTACATTTCCAGCACTACAGGGTCCTGGAAATTGCTGCAAGTGCGAATGCTTCCTGCTTCCAGAAAGCCAGTGATCTGGCTTCTCTGTATTATCCAACATGTTCTCTGTTTATTGAATTTGAGTACAACAGAGGGGCTTTAACTATTCCAGAACCATAAACCTACCTCTTCTTGAGCTTGTGAAGTCTGGTCCAAGGAAATACATACTGGTGAAAGTGTTCATGCATTTCTTTTCTCTTAGTTCTGGAGCTTACTTTATTTTGGAAAAGGACTGTTTTGCAGAGTGTGGGGGCGTCCACTACAGACTTTAACTGCCATAAGGACAATTGGTGTCATCTTAGTGACAATGAAGACAGTTGCTGTCATGCAACCCAGCTGTCACATGGTTCTTCCCAGCAGCTAGCTGGCATGGCAGCTGTAGTGTTATATATTTTTGCCAGTAGTACAGATCCAGAAGCTTATTCTGTGGTTACTTAGAAAACAAGTTTTGTTCAATTTCACAGCCTTTGCTTGTCTTACTGAGAGTTTTCCACTGCTCAGTTGCATGGTTAGGTTGGTAGGCTGCACGCTTTTTAGTAATTTATGGACATGAGTTAATTCAAGTTAAATATTCCATGGGATTTTCCAACTGAATATGCTGTATACATGCTGCTTATTTTATGTTATTCATACTTGGTAGTGACAGACACCCCTGTGGTAGGGAGCAACCAATTTTTAGCCTTATTTAATAGTTGTCTAATGTTTCTGCATTATGTAATAGGCTACACAACCCTACTGAGCAGAAATAACTTGCTTAACAAACTTAAAGGAAAAAAAATCACATCACAATAAGGCAGTTCATAATGACCAGCATGAGATTTCCATGAAAGTGATTTAACCTGATATAGACTGTCCTTATTTAAAAAAAAAAGTCAGATGAGTGAAAAAATTCCCCCTGATTGCACTAGGTGTTGGATGAGGGCATTTGTGGAAAATTCGCAAAACTTGTATTCTGTGAATCTCCCAGAATAGGAATTGAATCTCATTCTTTTTGATTGTATTTCATGTCATATAAATTTATGCATTATTTTTTCCTCTGAGGATAAATGGAAGTGTCAGAAGAACTAAATTGGGCATAATGGGTGCTCCACAGCAGCTGAAAGTCCTTGGGTGAAGGACTCCAACTGCTGGCTTGTGCTGTGATCTGGCACCTGTGAGCCAAGTGTAGTGAGAGCCTTGGATAATGAGAGGGGTTGATGATTTATTTATTTATTTATTTAACAGCACAGCAATTCTGAAAGTATACAAATGCATTTTAAATGTTCAGCTCAGGATGACAAGTTTATTATTCTTTTAGATTATTGCAGATGATAACTTCTTTTTAATCTTTCTTTTCATGCTCTGTACACTTTAGGAACATCTACATTTTGTTTTCTTCAGTACTATTAAAGTTGTGTCACATGCATCAGATTTGCTTTCAGAATATCATTATCTGCAGCAGTGCCACCAGATTAAATAGATGATTGTGATTATGAGCTATCCATACATTTACTTCTCAGTTTTATGCTGGTCTAAACTGGCTGAGTTTACAACATGGCTTTTTTTCGGCAATATGCAGATGGTTAAGACTAATAATTAATTAATGATCTGTACAGCATTCCGACAAATTCTTTTGCTCTGTTTGTTTGCTCTCCACAGGAGTCTTTCTCTAGCTTCACAGAAATTTCTGCTTCTGGCTCCTTCAAACCTCAGCTATAAAACATCTTTTAATTTATAAAGGAACTCAACATTCCTCTTTATATTGGTGGAGGTGGCTATGCAAACCCCACATCTTAGCATGGAGCATGAGGGGAAGTAAAAACCTAACAGTCACTAGGTAAAAGCAGAGCGTTTTACAGCTATCCTTGCAGTGCAGCCAGCAGTGATGGCAGCCAGCCACCCTCTGCAAAAGGTGAAGTTATAAACACCACTTCTGAGGGCAGAGAGACCTGGCATTTATGAAGTAACTGTAAATGTGACATCTCCTTTAAGTGACAACATGAAATAATAGCAGTGTTTAGGGAAACAATGGCCTATTAAGAGCAAGTGATGTTGGAACATGGGGAGCGTTGGCTGCCCTTGACTTTCTGACAGCCCAGGAGCCGGTGAGGAAGCGCAGATGGAGCCGGTCTGTGTAGGCCTCTTCACACTCACTTTTTTTTTATTTTTAAACAGCAGGAAAATATTGAACAGTGCCAAAGTCCGAATGAGTCACTTTGCATTCAATAGGAAAAATCATAGAGTACTGAAGACCACATTAGATGTGAGTTCAAAAGAAAAATGTGTGTACACATCTTGCATGTATCGCTCATGTTCTTCCTTTAAATCCCCACTATGAATTTTCCAGGAAAACATGTGGCAAACAACAAAGAGAAAGTTTTCTGATTTATATTGTATTCTAGTATGGGAGAAGAAAATGTTGGAAAATAATCAGGGCGATGTTTAAAGAAAACGGAGGCACATCTCAGAAAAGCTGATTTAGAGCCCTATCAATCTCCTATTTAAATCAGTGGCAAACCTCCAAGCGACTTCATAGAAGGATTCAGCACGGAGAAAACAGGCTGTAAATATATTTTTTAGCTTAGTTTCCCCCAGCTTTTAAATGACTGAGAATGTAAACCACATTTAATGCAACTGGTTCTCACAGGTAATATGGAAAGCATGCAGTGGTGTTGCAACTAAATATTTCTGGCTTGACAATACCAAAAGCTACAATAACCCTAAAAGAAAAGTGTAATTACTATGAAGAATGGGTTTCAGCCACTAGAAGTAAACAAGAAAGCTCATATCCACAATTAGAGGAAAGGTTTGGAAGAAAAAGTGGCTATGGCAGGACAGTATGAAAGGCAAGTAAGAAAACTGAGTTTAAAGCAAGGATGGTAAATAAAGACCTGAAGATCATGTTTCTTAGGGTGAATGAAACCTTTGACATCAAAGGATATGCGCTGATTGATTTCAGTGGCTTTGAATTAGGGCTTTTAATTGGATTGAAATTATTATACCAGAAAATATATAGCAGCATCGGTCTAAAGCTAGATTTTTGCAAGCTGGTGGCCTAGTATGTGTGAGAAAATCACAGTGGAACCAACAAATCAGGAGATAGTTGTATTAATTCTGCATGTTGAATCATATTTTATGTTTGGTCTCCAGACTGTTTTGTTACATCTTTGTACTCCCTCAGCATTGACTGAAAAGATATTCATGGTTCATAACAGTTGGGCAAAAATTGAATTCCATCTGTTTCTTCCATAATAAGTAACTGGAATGAAGGTCTTAACAGAGAACTCCTCCTTGCTAAACATCACATCAATGCTGTTTGTGCTTTTATGTCTGAAACTCTTGCTTAACATATTTGTGCAAAGAAAAACTGCTTTCCTATGCAAAAGTCCATATGATCCTACAGCAGTGGCAGCTGATCATCCAATCTGGCAAAAGATCCAATGCCGCTTCTGATGCGTAACAGCGCATGGATTTTTTTGACTGGTATCTCAAGGTAATTTTAGTACAATAAGAGTTTTCTATGGAAAATCAAATGAATGAGAAATCCAGGGCTCTCTAACAAGCAATTTGATTGTGACAAATCCATTCAGAGATATGTATAGGTTTATTAAAATATTTCTCAGTCGTTCATAAGTTAGACCCTTTGAGGTTTTTATGTGCTCTTTTTTTTCTTATTTTGTTTTCAATTGTGCTTATTGCTGATCCGAAAGCCATGTAAAAATTAGTGTTTTTTTCAAGGACGTAAATGTTAGCATTTGGATGTTGATACCTATCTGTCATTAGAAAGTCAACCTAGTAACATAGACAATTCTATTAGTTGGACAGGATATAGATGGAAGGGTAATATGCAAAATAAACCCAGAGAAACTGTAGTTACAGCATTGAATGTCTGTAGCTCTAGTGACCCTTGGGGCCAGGGAGGAAGTAGATCTGGGGTGTTTCAGAGCAAGGACAAAAGAAATTGGTAGTGAATGTTATATTAAAATAGGGGTTTTTGTATGATATAACTGAGAAGAATGTGAGATGTGTCTTAAGTTATTGCATTTCAGCAGCCTCACCTCAGCTTACTCTTTTGTGTTATGAAGCTTACTTCCTAAGTTATGAAGAAATTGGCACAAATTCATTGACAGTTTGTTCTGAGTGATATTAGCAGTGGATAAAGAGTCCATAGGTATCTTAAAGTAAGCATTGGCAGCCTCTGTTGACACAGAACCCAGAGGTTTCTTGCATCCCAGTCATTCCATAATTGCTTCCAGAGATATGTAGCTATCTCTAGAGCAAATATTAACTCTGCTGCTGGATGAGATGTTTGTCATTACAATAGATAAAACAGAAATTTGAGCTGAATATAGTTGTTCCTGACTAAAGGAACTAAAAGGTGGAGTCCAAGAGCTCTGCATTATGCTGTTTTAGTCTTTTCCTGAGAAAATAATGGATTGGAAACTATCACATAGTAATAGTTTTTATTATATTTCCTTTCTGTGTCCCTCTTATATATCCTTTCTGTCTAGTTTGTGACTTCACATACAATTATAATCTGAAGGTGCAGGTCACAATGCTGAAAATGTTACACCCGTTTCTGGCAACATCCTCATAAACAGCCTAGAGCATATGCTTCCTGTGTCATCCCCCTCTCTTAGGGAGAAAGGCTGTTAATGCTGATAACTAATCAGCTCCTCCATGATTCATGGGAATAAAGAGCCAATACAATCTGAAACATTTCTGTCTCACCCACAGTCTTACCACTTGACACTGTGTCCTTAGTCAGGACTTCCTAGAGTGGCGTGGTCATCACTTCCTGATGCTCTTTGGCACCAGTGAAGTCTAGAATGCCCTTGGGTAAAATGACTTTACTTTTTGGAACAGAATCTTATTTCCTACGTCAGTAGTTTTCACTGATTCCATGGAAACTACTTTCAGGATCTCATCTATTTTCTGCTTGAATTTATGGGCGATTTGCCTTTCAGCATTGGAATTACTTTTCCAATCAAGTGTTCCTCTATGAGTGTGTATTTAAAAAAAATAAAAATCTTTTAACTTACTAACTCCTAATTGTCAGAAAGGTGGTAAAAAATTATTCCATTTTCAAGAACTAGCTCCTCTGCTAGAGCCTGCTTCTCGACAAAGTGCTCTAGAGATCAAAAGTAGTGAAGGAAAATGCTGTGTTTATACAACCATAGAATAGTTTGGGTTAGAAGGGACCTTTAAAGGTCATTTAGTCCAAACCCCTGCAATGAACAGGGACAACTTCGACTAGTTCAGATTCCTCAGAGCCCCATTCAACCTGACTTTGAATGTTTCCAGGGATGGGACATCTACCACATAGAATCATAGAATAATTATGGTTGGAAGGGACCTCCAGGGTCATCAAGTCCAACCTTTATCCCATCCTATTCCTAACTATTAAACCACTAGACCAAGGCCTCAAGTGCCGCCTCAACCTGTTTTTTGAACACCCCCAGGGATGGTGACTCCACCACCTCCCTGGGCAGCCTGTTCCAATGTCTAACCACCCTCTCAGTAAAGAACTTCTTCCTAATATCCAACCTAAACTTCCCCTGATGTAACTTGAGGCCATTTCCTCTCGTCCTATCATTAGTAATTTGGGAGAAGAGACCAACACCAGCCTCACTACAACCTCCTTTCAGGCAGTTGTAGAGGGCAATGAGGTCTCCTCTCAGTCTCCTCTTCTCCAAACTAAACAACCCCAGTTCCCTCAGCCGGTCTTCATAAGGCCTGTTTTCCAGACCTCTCACCAGCCTCGCTGCCCTTCTCTGGACTCGCTCCAGCACCTCAATGTCCTTCTTATCCTGTGGTGCCCAGAACTGGACACAGGAGTCAAGGTGTGGTCTCACGAGTGCCGAGTAAAGGTGTATGATCACCTTCCCACTCCTGCTGGTCACACCGTTTCTGATACACGCCAGGATGCCATTGGCATTCTGGGCCACCTGGGCACACCGCTGGCTCATGTTCAGTCGGCTGCCAACCAACACCCCCAGGTCCTTTTCCACCAGGCACCTTTCCAGCCACTCTTCCCCAAGCCAGTAGCACTGCATGGGGTTGTTGTGGCTGAAGTGCATGACCCAGCACTTACCCTTGTTAAACCTCATACAACTGGCCTCAACCCATCGCTCCAGCCTGTCCAAATCCTGCTGCAGAGCCTCCCTACCCTCAGGCAGATCGACACTCCCACTCAGTTTTGTGTCATCTGCAAATTTACTGAGGGTGCATTCGATCCCCTCATCCAGGTCATCGATAAAGACATTAAACAAGACTGGCCCCAAGACCAAGCCCTGAGGGACACTGCTTGTGACCGGTCTCCATCTGGATTTAACTTCATTCACCACAACTCTCTGGGCTCGGCCAGCCAGCCAGTTTTTAACCCAGCAAAGACTCCACCTGTCTAGACCCTGAGCCACCAGCTTCTGCAGCAGAATGCTGTGGGAAACAGTGTCAAATGCCTTCCTGAAGTCCAGGCAGACAACATCCACCGCTTTTCCCTCATCCACTAGGCGGGTCACCTGATCATAGAAGATCAGGTTGGTTAAACAGGACTTGCCCTTCATGAACCCATGCTGGGTAGACCTGATCCTCCTCGTTGTCCTGCACTTGCCACGTGATCTCCCCCAACATGAACCATTCCATAATCTTCCCCGGCACAGAGGTCCAGCTGACAGGCCTGTGGCTGTAGGCCACCTCTCTGGGCAGCCTGTTCCAGTGTTTCACCACCCTCATTGTAAACAATTTCTTCCTTATATCTAGTCTAAATCTACCCTATTTTAGTTTAAAACCAGTAGCCCTTGTCCTATAGCAACAGACATTACTAAAAAGTTTGTCCCCATCTTTCTTGTAAGTCCTCTTTAAGTATTGAAATACTGCAATAAGGTCTCCCTGGAGCCTTTTTTTCTCCAGGCTGAACAACCCCAATTCTCTCAGTCTTTCCCCATAGGAGAGGTGCTCCAGCCCTCCGATTATTTTTGTGGCCCTCCTCTGGACTCACTCCAACAGGTCCATGTCCCTCTTAAGCTGGGGACCCCAGAGTTGAACACAGTACTCCAGGTGGGGTCTCATAAGAGCAGAGTAGAGGGGAAGAATCACCACACTTGACCTGCTGGCCATGTGTCTTTTGATGCAGCCCAGGATACAGTTGGCCTTCTGGGCTTCGAGTGCACATTGCCGGCTCATGTCCAGCTTTTCATCCATCAGTACCCTCAAGTCCTTCTCCTCAGGGCTGCTCTTAATCTCATTATGCCCCAGCCTGTACTGATACCGAGGGCTGCCCTGACCCATGTGCAGGACCTTACACTTGGCCTTGTTGAACCTCAGGAGGTTCCCACCAGCCCACTTCTCAAGCTTGTCAAGGTCCCTCTGAGTGACATCTTGTCCCTCAGGCATGTCAGCTGCACCACTCAGCTTGGTGTTGTCTGCAAACTTGCTGAGGATCCACTCAATCCCACAGCTCTGTTAATGAGCCCTACTAGCTCGTTTTCCTTCCCTGTGCCCCCTGCTGAGTCCCCACTGCATCTCCAGGAAGGGAAGAGATTGCATGCACGCATGTAACATTTAATACTTTACCTCAGGATAGCTCTACCTGGAACTACCTTTCATTTCCTGAGTCTCAGTTTCCAGTCCATTCCAATCCTCTGTCTCCACCAGACACTGACAAGGGGGCCCCAAATCCAGATTTCAGCCTCTGACAGAGCACTTGGCAATCACCCTCTCAAGCCCAAGAAAAGCATCAGGTTCCTTGCGACCCCAAGGTGTCATTCCTTGGTCATCGTCTTAATACCATCTTCAGTGTACTGAAAAGGAGTGCTGGTATGAGCTGGCAAGCAAAAGCTCTGGGCAGGGAGGCAGGTGAAAATAAATATTTTAATTTAGAGTCTTCATTATAGGATTATATTGCATGCTAATGCGAAATAAGACTTCTCCGTGAATAACGGAAAAAGAGTTTTCAAGAACTCTGTGCTTGGCATCATTCATGGAAAAACCTCATCCTGCATTAGGGGAATATATATAAAATATATATATAGGGTAATAATATAGACTATAATTTAATATATGTATATATACATATCTATGTTTGCACATATATAAATATATGTAATATAATATAAATAATATAATTGTAAAAGGAAAACTCTTTCTTTTTATGTATGTACCCCCACAGCTCCTGTTCTCCTTGATGGCTTTTTCATTTGCTGACAACTCACATGCGGCAGACTCCAAGTATATGGCAGGCTCATGTACATTAAAACCACATATTTTTGGAACCACAGTGAGATCCTTGATGTCTAGAATGCTTTCTGAATCATCATGCTTCCAGAGACAATCTTAGTGCAAACACACCCATGGAATCCTAGTGAGCGACCTATCAACACGCAGAAGATGTTAGAGCCTGAATATGATGGCAGGGTCAGATTCATCCCTTTCCCACCTGAGCCCTGGAAGTTGTCTCCTGTAGGATGCTTGTCCTGGTTTGACTAAAACAGAACCAATTTTTCCTTTCAGTGATTTTAGTTTTCAGTTAAGTCGCTTCTCAGACTGCACTTTCTGAAGTTAACAACATGTTTCAGACAGTGTCTGCTCCTAGCAGTGATGATGTCTGATGTTTATAGTTAGTACTGAGCTCACAGTACAGTGGTGTACAGAAAGACTCTTGCTTATACTTAATCTTACAGAAACCAAGGTCACTGCCAAATTGTTTGGGTGCCACTTTGGGCCCCCCCTTAATGCAAGTGTGCCAAGGGTGGCATCTGCGGGGAGACGCAGACTGGACATGTGACCCAAACTGACCAACGAAGTATTCCAATCCATACATGTTAAGCTCAGTATAAAGCTGAGGGATCACCGGGGGCAAGTTCCCTCCTCCTTCTCTCTTACTCTTCCTCTATGGCCAGGGTCCTGGGAGGATTCTGTCCATTCATCTGCCTCCGATCTGTGTGTTTCTGAATCCAGTTTCCATCTCCTGCTGCATCCAGGAGCCCAGTCTGGGAACTTCCTAGAGCTGCTCTGCAGTACCAGTGGTGACGTGAGTGTTACTGGGGGGAGCGTGTGATTGGGGGGGAGAAGCTCGATACTGGTTTTGTATATATTTGTATATATTTCATTATTTTTCTTCTTGTTATTTTATTTTTATTTTTATTGTTAAAGTTTCATTAAAGCTGTTTTAGTTTTATTTCCAACTTGTAAGTTTCTCTCCCTTTTCTTCTTCCCTGTTGGGAAGGGAGAGGGGTTAACAGAGAGCATCTGCCATTCGTTTAGCCCCAAACCATGACAATGCTGTAGAAGGAATCATTTAAATCTTTTAAAGCTCATGGAACATGAAGAGCTCATTGGCTGAACTAGTCATTGTTTCTTCCGAGAGGTTTCATCTATGTCAGTTCTGCACAGTGTGTTCTGTGGATTCTTCACAGCAGGAACTGGATACTACATTGAGAATATATTTTTGATTTTTCAGCAGAATCTCACAGATTCAGGGCAACCCTGATTTTTCTTTCCATATTATTTGGCCTTGGTTCTATTTAAAAATGTCAATGGTTTAAAAAAATAACCAAAACAACTCAGGAACCTCAACAGTGAAGCCAAGCAAATTGTTGATAATTACAGATTTTTGACTTTTCTGCAGTTAGAAACATTTGTTCATATGGAATGAAAACGGGCAAATATAAGCCCCATTTAGATTCAATTTATCACATTCTCAGTGTTCTACTGTTTAATTAAAAGACCTCACTGTGTGCAGTGGCACAATAAATTTAACACATCTATGTATGTATTTAGCACAGGAATGACTTCCTGGGCAGGATATGCTAACATCAAGTTTCTTTTCTACCTTTCTCTGATAGCGATCCTACTTGCTGCATTATTTTTGGAAAAAACTCAGTAAGGATGACCTTTGAAGAAGCCAAGATGATACTTTTCCCCTCGCATGACAGGCAGACTCCCCCCCCCACCTCCAATCCCGTCTCAAAGAAGACACTCTTGTTCCTTGATATTAGAGGGTGCTACTTCACAAATAGAAGTCTCTATCTGACTTCATACTGTCATTTTCAGGTTCCTAGGGATTATAGGAAACATCACATATTTTTATGTTTAGTATATTTTTTCCATTGTCTGCCTTGTCCCGCAGATTTTTGCTTCTTTTCTCATAGGAAACCTGATTCCCCCACGCCAGTGATTCTGGGGTAGGGAATAATAAATCCTGGAACCCCTCACTCCACTCAATTTGAAAGCAAGCGTTAAAAAACCAAAAGTAACCAGCAGGCTTTCTGCAGTGCATTACTGAGTTGATTTATTTATTTATTAACACCCATTTAAGTACCCCTTCTCCTTATCTCCAGTGGGAGAGGTTTGAAGCCCCACCTCAGCATTTACTAAGGTATCCAATGGAGCAATGCAATGTTTTTCTTCCCGCTGTAAAGAGAGGAAGAAGGGAACTCTAGATGTCTGGTTGTTGGGATGGGTTCCTAGTATGCCAGGCTCTCAGATCAGAGAGTGAAGTTGGCAGGAGGCACTGGCAAAGCCCAAAGATACACTGTAAGTCATGGCAGGAGGAATCTGGTGTGCTGCTGCTGAGATGAAATAGGCTCTGTGGAGCAGTGTTGCAGCTTCACAGTAGCTTAGGAGGATGGACAGGAGGGTTACTTGGCAATTACTGTTCAGTATGATCCTGGAAGGATCTAATTGTGAATGCTTGTCCAAGCTTTCCACAAGATGACTGAGCATTCAGCACCTCAAAGTGTCAGGGCCAGAAATGGGAAGAAAAGGGAAATAATTGCTCATGATGACTGCCAAATCTCTGTATTTGTACAAATCTGGCACTTTATAAATAGCATGCTATGTCCTCATAAGAGTTTAATAAACTGTAAACATTCATTACACTAAATGTGATGATTAGTTGTTGGGGTTTGTTTACTCTGGTTTGGTTTTTTTTTTATTTTTTTCTTCTTTAAAATAGGACAGATATTTGTTTATTAAAATCTTGATGGAATTATAGAACTATTTCACTGCTTATCTCCCCTGGGAAATTGTCCCATTAATTTTTGGCTTCTATCAAAGGGGATAAAAGACAGTTCCCAAGGACTAGACTTAGAGAGCAGATTGTGGAGGTCCGTCTCATCCTACTTAATGCAGTTCAGATGTAGGAGGTTCCACCTACTCTAAAAGATGGTTAGGCTCTAGTGATTTTCCATAACTAACATAATTGGATCATTTCTAATGCTGTACAGTGTCTGTCTGCAATGAAATAGTTCTGGTGAAGGAACTGACACAGATTGTATATCACAGCATGTGTGTGCAAGAGAAATTGGTTTCTATTTTCCTACCTTGACATCCCTCCTCCAGAATTAGATTTTCAGATGCACCCAAATTTACACTTATCCTTAAAAACCAAGCAACTATATTTAAAGGAATACAGAAAAGTTTTTCTATTTTCATCCAACTCTTTGACCCAGACTGTGGGGGTAATAAGCTCTGAGGAACTATTGTGTGAGTAATTCCAGTAAGAAGATTTGTAATCACACGCTATGTTTCCTGTTAGCTAATTTGGAGTACAGGAACAAAGTTTCATCAAAAGTTTGCAGTGGCAAAATGATTTGTCTCCCTTAGGCACCCAACTGAACGCTCAAGAGAATCTGAAATTGGAGAATTAGAGTAGAAAGTGCATCTGGCAGCCCTCAAGCATTTGTTTGCCTCAGTATGCTTATTACACGAAGTTGCCACAGTTTTTATTACCTTAAATTGATTGTGAAATGTTGCCATTGTAGAGTTTTGAGATTTTTTCACAATGTTTACAATACATGAGTAAAGGGACTTTCATATGATTTTACTGCAGTTTCATCTCCACCTCAACTGGAGCTAGTGATGTGTCTGTATTATCCTTTTTATTTGGATCGAACACATCCTTTCAAAGGGAATCTTCTGGTGATCCTCTCCTTTCACTGCATTTTTGTTCATATTCAGGAGCACATAAGTTAGACAGCATTGCTCAGTGTGAATACCCAAAACCCCATATAGCACCAATGTCAGGTCCTCTTTACTACTTGCCAGTGTATAGGTATCCTGTATGTACGTATTCACATAATGTATTCATAATCATGTATTCACATAACTGAGCATGTAGTTTTCTGTTCTCTGTCATTACTTGGGGTTTAGTCTGGTAGGCTGGTGCACATCTCCTAATTCACTTAAAGCATCTTCCTTTGTGCAAGCATGGAAGAATGAGGCATCAAACTTTGAGCAAGCTGGTACTGTGCAGCACAGAGTGTGCTCTTCCCAAACCGTGCTGGTGCTCTGCCTTCAAGTGGCATAGCAACTGCTGCTATGGAAACTGCTTTTCCATGATGACCAGTGTCATAACTCCCCTATTTTATCATAAGCAAGCTATCACACTCTCAGGATATCAAATTATAAGTTTGCCTTAATGAGTAGGAAGATGCGAGAAAGTCAGTGATTCGACTTCTGTTAGTAAATGTGACTGATTCTTTTTCACAGTGTACATTAAAATAATTTCACTATTTCTTTCTTATCTCCATTCAGTACTGCAAGTGGTTTCTCAAGTATTGAGGATGTTAACAATCTACCTGAAAAGCTTCTGGCAATAGCCCTGAAGATTTTTCTTCCCTGCCTTGAGTTTTTAGTATTGAATATGAACAGTGAAGCTGGTACAGATGGAAAATAGAGAAGGGGAAATGTGAATATGTAAGAACCTGGAAAATGAGCATTGCTATAGTCATCTGCACAATATTAAATGGATAAGCTTTGTAGTAATTAGCGATCATCCCATCTCATGGAACTGAGGACTGTGAGTGTCCTTTCAACTTTTTCTCTTCTATGATACTCCTATTTGTATCATTCTGAGGTATCTTGGGGAAATCATTGTGTAATTCAGGAGCAGGAGAACTGACTGAGATACCAGTCACTTCAGTTGCTTGCTGTGTGACCTTGTATTGTTTCACTTTGGTTCGATGTTAATCTTCCCCCTCTAAATTTTGTTTAAAATAATTTTTTCATAAAGGATTTCTGAAGAGTAATTAACATTTGCAAAGGATATTATTTCACATAAAAAAGCAATATAACAGATTCATTGACATGATGCTTATTACTTGGCTTTATGCATTTATTATTTGTCTGCAAATAGCCTTTTGGCTCAAGCAAAAGGAGTACTGGATGCAAAAATTCACTGTCAGCAACTTCATATCCTCCCTGTTGCCTTGTTTGCTTCTTTCTTGAAAAATCTCACTTGTGTTCTTAATTTTACTGGGTGCTTGCTGCTCAGTTTTCTCATCACAGCAGATAAATTTTGCTCTGCAAGCAATACTTTCACATTCGTTGGTGGCAGGGATGGAACCATGTTTTATCAGATGGGCAAATGAGATCTAGGAGAACTTCAGTTTATCTTCATGATCTCTATTTTCCAATTTTTGTTTTATGTTTCCTTAACTGATGTTTTAAAGAACTGCCTTTTCACATTATTTGGTTTCTGTCTTATCTTGTTTATTTATCAGAATAAGTAAAACTAATATGAAAAGAATCTGGTATAAGACTCTGCTTTGCTTGGTGCTCCTATATTTCAGGGAGTGAGGATGGTACAGTGCCACCCTCAGAGGGGGTGCTGTATCCCATTGCCTCTGGGATACAGAGACACTCTGCAGAAGTCACTGGATGATCTTCAAAATACCAACTGCAATGTCATTAAAGATCTGCCAAGTATAATGACTGGGGTACTGTAGAAAACACTATTCCAGGAATACTGGAAATTTCCATGAAACACGGGGAGATGTGAAAAAAAACCCAAACCCTGAAAGAAATTGCAGGTTGTAAGGTAAATGTTTTAGTAATGATTTGTGGATTTATAGAGATCATAGAAATTTGAGGGAAGCTTTCCACAGAAAGTGTATATCTATATGCACCCTCAGAAAGTTTGTGGATGACACCAAGCTGTGTGGAGTGGATGACATGCTGGAGGGAAAGGATGCCATCCAGAGGGACCTGGACAGGCTGGAGATGTGAGCTCATGTCAACCTCATTAAGTTCAACAGGGTCAAGTGCAAGGTCCTGCACCTGAGTTGAGGCAATCCCAAGCACAGTTACAGGCTGGTATAAGGGATTCAGAAGCAGTGTGTGGCCAAGGAACAAAGAAGAGTGACCTTGGTATGCTTAAAACTATTTTTCTTTCTCTTCTCTGTTTTGATGAAGCTGTGATAATTTGGGGAATTTGTGATCTAAATGAGAAATAATATACTAGCTGAATCTGCAAAACAAAAGTTAAGTACTTTTGAAGTTGTCCAAGTTATTTTGAAATATAGTTTTGAACATTTTTCTTAGTAGTTTTACCCTAAAGAACAAATCTTGAATATGGTTACATTTTAAAAGACACTTTAAATCCATATTTGATAATACTATGTTTGTTTTACTTACTCTTATCTGTCTTCTCATTTACTTTCTTTTTCTTTTTCTTAATTTTTTTTTCAGCTGTAATAATGTGACTAAGGCTATTACTGTTGTCTGTTGCCTAACAGCCTAAAAGCCTAAAAAATTTTTTTTTACAGAATTTACTACTTGGTCATGACTTCTGTTTTATTTTTGATTCTTTCTCCTCCCAGTTTTAGCTCTCCTATCTTAAGTATCCCTCTTTTCCAATACTAATTTTTTTTCCTCTTACCTGGGAGCTCCTAAAATATAACTATTATTGTTTTACCTTTTAATCTCTTTTTAAAAATAATTTATTAATGTTATGTGTAGCTATGGAGAAGATACAGAATTATGCCCATATTTCTAATTCTGATTTAAGTGAAAAATAAAATAATTTCTTTTTTTACATGATCTAACAGGATCAAGCAGAGAGTTTGTTAGTATCTACAGTTTGCCTAGCAGAAAAACTGAATAGATCTTTTTGATGTCAGGGACATTGAATATTACTCCAGAAGGGCACAAAATGATAAAGTCAGTGTCTATCCTTAAAAGGGACTGAAAAGGAATTATTATCAGTGAGTCAGCTTTGCTTCAATGCATGGAAAAATACTGGAACTAAAAATCAAGCCAAGTATTTGTAAGTACTTTTAAAAAGGAGAGTAACAAAAGGAGATAAGTTGTAGTCAACACAGGCCTGTCAAAAATATATTAAATCTATTTAATTTCCACCCAGGACAGGCTAATATCCCTTGTCAGTAAAGGTATCAAACAAGGAGATGCTGTTGACTCTCATCAGGGACAGGCAGCCTTGCAAAGAGATCTAGATAGACTGAAGCATTGGGCTATGATCAATGGGAGGAAATTTAACAAGACCAAATGCAGGATTCTGCAGCTAGGGTGGAATAACACTGGGCACAAGCTATAAATGGGGAGAGGAGTGGATGGAGAGCAGCCCTGCAGAAAGGGGCTGTGGGTGTAGGCTGACATCAGGCTCAGTATGAGCCAGCAGTGTGCCCTGGTAGCCAAGAGGGCAAACTGCATCCCAGGGTGCATCAAACCAGCACCACCAGCCAGTAAAAAGAGGTGATTATCCTGCCGTACTCGGCATTGGTGCAGTCTCACTTCAAGCACTGTGTGCAGCTCTGGGCACTGCAATTTAAGAAGGATGTGAGGGTCCTTGAATGCATCCAGGAGGGACAAAGCTGGTGACAGAACTGGAAGGCATGTCCTGTGAGGAGTGGCTGAGGACTTTGGGCCTGTCTAGTGGAGAAAAGGAGGCTGTGGGGTGACCTTCTTGCTCTCTATAGCTAACTGAAGAGGGGAACTGGAGAGGGAGGTGCTGAGCTCTTCTCCCTGCTATCCAGTGATAGGAGTGATGGGAATGGTTCAAAGCTGTGCCAGGGGAGGTTTAGACTGGACATTAGGAAGCATTTCTTTACTGAAACAGGCTTCCTAGAGAGGTGATTGATGCCTCAAGCCTGTCAGTGTTTGAGTCATTTGGACAACACCCTTAACAACATGCTTTAGCTTTTGATCAGCTCTGAATTGATCAGGCAGCTGGACTAGATGGCCTTTGTAGGTCCCTTCCAACTGAATTTCTATTCTGTTCTATTCTGTTCTGTTGTGTTGTGTTCTGTTCTATTCTATTCTAGATACTGTTACATTAGTAGAGCTGTGGATATTTTCATAAGCAAAGGAAATATAGTTTAGGTGAAAGATGAATCATTAGAAGATGAATTCAGGCTCAAAGACTATCCTAAGCAATTTTCTGCAGTCCATTGTCAACTCTTAATTAGCTAGCTGGATAGTAGCTTAGAGAGTGTTCTTATCTTTGTAGATGGCATCCTCCTGATAGAGTCAGCTAGCAGGAGTCAGCTAGCACTTTCAAGCAGGAGTTGGACTTCCAGGGCTTAGTGGTATTGTGTCTCTCCCCCAGGGCACAGGACAGGAGCACCATCTTTCACAAGAGTTCAGTTTGGATGACACTGATCACAAATGAACCTGTTTTACAGCTAACATCATGTTAACATCTATCAGATGGGAGTGCTGTAGGTGTGACAGGGTGTGCAGTAGGTTCCATTCATAGAGCCTTGGAGCTGCTTTGTGGTGTCAGCCTTGGGGCATCACTGTTTCTGGGTTCTTGGAGATGGTCATTGAGTGAGAAGCCAAAATGATCAGAACCTATGAAACTGGGAAAGCACTGGGCTGATTAAACCTTTATTGAATTTAGAGGCGACAAGAAGGAATCACGTTAAGTCTTCAAAAATGTAAAATGTTTCTCCTAAAGCTGTCTGCTGTGGGTAAAGCAAGAAGCAGTAAATTAACCACAGCATGAAAGGCTTCTGTTAGATTTTAGCAAAATGTGGTGGCTAATCATAAGGTTAAACTAGTATTGGGATAGATTCTTGCAGAGTTTAATTACTAAGGGCTTTAACAGTGGAGTTAGAGCAATATCTGTCAGAAATAGCTGACATGGAGTTTGAACCTGCTTGGTGGAGGTAGAGAGCTTAAAGAATGACCTTTTTATTTCCCTTTCAGCTTTATATTTTAAGATTTTATGATCAGAAGAAAAGATTCCAGAGCAAAAAGATAGCTTTATATTTCAGTCCTGCTGCTCACTGAGATTTTGGATATAGAGAGCGTTCTGAAGAGCTGAAAATCACATTTTGAAAATAGGCACATGTGAAGTCTGTTTGACAAGATACAAGAAATTTAAAGATGGGCCCATGCAACCTTTAGGAGACCTTTATCTCCTTTTCTGTAATATGTTATCAATTAGGGTAACTCTTCCTCTTCGTAGTACCACAATGTCATTTGATTTATGGACTGGCTGATGTTTTTCTCTTTCAAAGATTTTTTTTTTTCCCCATTCATCTATAAAAATAGCTCTCTTGGAGGCTTTTGATAAACCTGGAACAAAGAAACATTATTTCACTTGTGAGAATATTTTCGTGGTACTAGAAATATTCTCAAGGGGAGTGTTTAGCAGCACAGATTCCACCTATTTTCCCACATTCACATTGTAATTTGAAGTCTGAGTTTAAAATTCAAGCATTACTACTCAAAATTTTCCCTAGTAAAACCCTATTAAAACCATATTTCTGAAACAAAAATTACAGTATGACCAAAAGAGTTGGAAAGACCTTGCTAAAGCGTATCTGCAATATTTGATAGTTGTTAGCATTTTAGATTTATGAAGGGCCAGTTGTGAGACTTTCACAAAACAGAACTTGTGATTTATTTTTGATAAGCAGAAGCATACACTGGAAAACAAATTGCACAATCTAATAAGCTAATGAAATGAGTGTTTCTACTCTAGTAAATTCCTTGTGCCAAACATGTGATTATGCATTTGCATGATGATTTCATTTGCTCATAAGTGGTCAGAAAAAATGTCCCCCTCAAGTAGAAAATTATTTCTTGCTTTGATTTTCTTTTTTGAAAGTTTACAAGATGAATAAACATGATGAAATTGCCTTTAAGCGTATACCAAGAATTAGTTTTCTTGGTTGCTAGAATCCACTGTCAGAAAGCCATCAACTCATCCATGTGATCTTTAACTTTGAAAATTACATTGTTTTCTTTTTTTCAGATATGGGTAGCTAATTATTGTTTAATTCTTTACAGAACTACCAGGAGAGCTACTTAAATTTGTTCAGTTGTTCAAGACAGCTTGACAGCCCATGCACAGATATTGACTTCCATCTAGTTTCCCACTCATAGGGAATTTCCTTTCTATTTCTTACTGGTATTTAGTTCTATCAAATATCTACCTGATTCCTCATTGGGATTTATCTAAGAATTTAACAGTATTATTTTGATAAATCATTGTTTCACTTATTTTTTTAGTACATCTTTGGTTAGGATGAAAAGTTGGAGCATTTTATAGCATACTTGCAATAGCCTGTTTCTGTACATGGGAATACATTATTATTGGCAGTGTGATAAGGAAAATAGTTTAATAAATATATGTAAATCCACTTGCTTTAGGGAAGAGCCATTTGGATTACCAAAGTTCTCACAGGTTTCTGGTTTTTGCAATGCCACTGGCTGATGTTGACATAATTTCTGAAAACAGATTCATCTATGTGTTTTTCTTTATATTGAGGGAGAAGATATATCTGATCCAGTGCAAGTCTATCAAAGTACCAGGGGCCCAAATCACATACTATTGAATGTATGAAATGGTTTCCACTGACTCTAGTTTAAATTCTGAGGAAATACATTAAAAAATCCTCAGCATGTTTACATACTGTAAATTATATATACATTAATAATACTGGATTATATTTTCAAAATATCTTGTTTATTAGAGCATGTTGTTTAAGATTGCACTGATAGTATTATACTTTTGTATCACATATTTTATCACGTGGATTGGATCAGAACCATCAGTAAGATTGTAAATTTAGAAATTAATAAAAATTGCTGTAGATTTGTAGTGGGATTTAAAATAGTACTGTTTTCTGCAGCTGGTTTATCCCAGAGAACAGTCCTGTTTCCTTACCAGTGGTGCCCAATGGCATGCTCTCTTGTTCTTTTGTTATACTTCTAGTCTAACTTTAGATTAAAGTAGAAACCATGGTGAAATTGTTTATGTCAATGACACAGCTCCTTTTGATGTTAATAAATGGATACTCCATTATCCTTATATTTGTATTTCAGGTCCCATGTGCATATATGACATTGCATAGGTAGTAATTTCATGTAGGTCTATGCATGTTAACTGTGTAAAGGTAAGTTTACAGTATAAAATATGTGCTTAACAAAAAACTATTTGAAAAAAGTAAATTGGAACTACAGTCCTACAGGACCATCTTTTCAAACCTGGCCATCTAATTTGGCTTTCTACGTTTGAACCTGCAACATCAGTAAAAGAGCGAATAAGTGCTTATTCTGAGTCTTGTCCAAAACCATTTCAGAGAATGAAATGCACCTATTGAGGTCAGAGGGCTTTGGCTCACACATTGTTTCATGCCTATAGGCATTGAGACATGTAAAATAAAAGAATATGTAAGTTTAATGGGCAATAACATTAGAAAAATTTCACCCTGCATAGTTATTTTCCAGCTATGACTTTCTCACTTATACAGTCTTTTAAGTCTCTAAAACCCTCATGGAAGTGGCATGAAAGATGCAGAGCTTTCCTTTCTGAGTGTTTCAGCAAAATGTTAAAATCAGGTAAAGCTGCACAATATTGTCTGGCAGTTTTGAAGCCTATCTAACAATGCATATATGAATTTATTTGTTGATTTGCGTGGCAGCAGTCAAGGCTGTTTACTGTAAAACAGACAAAAAAGTTATATCTGAGTTAAATAAGAAAGCTGACTCTCCAGCAAAACAGGTAAAGAAGTATATTCAACTCTACAGCATGTGTTTAGTAAGCACTCCTGAAAGTTAAATAAACAGAACAACCATAAACATCTAGTTTTGACTAGTTTTCAAAATCTGATATCCCTGATGTTTGCGAAAAATGTACCAAGAATATTTTTGTGAAATTGATGTTCCTATTTCAGGCTTAATTTTTAATGTCTTTCTTGCATGCTAGATCCTTAATGTAAAGTGCTGAGCATGCTGTTTTTTCATCTACCAGAACTCTGAACTTCTTAACTTTAAAAATTAACAAATCAAGATGTCATTTACGGTAGGGCTGAGAATTTCCTGACAGCTCATTTGTCTTCCAATAATAAAATCTTCCTAATGCAGCCCAGATTCTGCAATAGTGATTAAATACAAGCATGTGATGACGCTGATGTCACTTTTAAAAGACAAAATTGTGATAGAATTACTGGTGAATATTTGTTATAACAATTTGTGTTTCATGACATCAACAGTCACATGAATTAGAGTTATTTCACTAAATAAGGATCTAGTCTACTACAAACTCCCTTGAGATTTTGGGAAATTAGGCATGCTTCTCTCCTGTTGTATTTCTCTATATTCTGTCTTGCAAAAACCTGGTCTCAAATAGATCTGTACTGCTTCTATCCTGACAGAAAAGGAATATTCTGGGGAGCAGGGAACATCTCAAGGTATATAAAACTTAGATTCGTAGACTCGCTCCATCCTGGTTGAGGAGTATCTGGATGCGAACTACTTTCTTGGAAATTATGGTAATCTACTACAAGATATAGATAAAAATATGCTATCACTTTGTACAAGCTAAACATGTTATCAAATTTTATTCAGACAGGTAATAAGTGAAAGGAAACCCCATCATTACAAACTACTTAGTGACAGATCAAACAAAAACTGTCTCATGTTCTAGCTCTCTGCTAGATGCTTTTGTGGCTATTTGAGGTTGGGATTCTCTCTCTCTCTGGCTGTCTTCCACAAGAGTGTCCCACTCCCTGTGAAATGCACTTGTTTTTATAGCCAAATTCTTTCTTGAAGCCCTCAAGGGATTCCATTCCAGATTTTCTTTGCTATTTTCAGTGGAAAGTTTTGATATACTTCCCATTAAATTACTAACAGCCTCCCCTTCTTTGGGATATAAAAGTCATGTCTGCAGTTCAGTCTTCATCCCAGCTTGCAGATGACTCCATGACTGGAAGGAAGGCCTCATTCATCCTCCTGTCAGTGGCTGAGACAATCTTCTCTTTCAAGGGAAAACTGACATGAGAGGCTTTGGTTGGTTACCAGAACCATTCAGAGATGGCTTTCACTTTGCTGTCATCTCAGTTATAGTTACTGCTGTTTGTGTGGATGTGTTATAAAATAGATCCACAAAATAATTCAGGTTAAAAGTAAACTCCTCAAGGTATTGTTGTTCAACAGTATAATTTCTTTATAAAAAGTGCTTAAGTTTCAGTGCAAAGGGTCTCCGTTCTCTGAGATTTGTAATGGTCACCTATAGATGGTCGAAAGTACTTCATATTACATCTAGATGAGATTAATGCATGCGCTCTGCAACAGACTGTTGACTGAGCCTAGATGTGTTAGTAATTAAAGACTTCAAGACAATAAAGTGTATGAGGCAACCACAATCAAAATTTATATTGGGGAAAGCTTTCAAGAATATCCTTTGCAAGTAAGTTGTAACACTGATTACTCTGTCATATAAACCCAAGACCTCTAAATATACAATACACCACATATCAAATACATATGAATAAAATAGAAAGGATATTAGGTTCTCATTCATTTGGGGGTGTGGGTTATTTTTTTTTGAGCATCAATGGGCTTTTCATCCAGATATACAAATAATATAAAGAAAGAAATCAAAGTGCTGATAAGAAATCCCAGATCAAATTTCTTTCAGAGCCTGGATAAGTTTTCTGTATAGATTTTTTGTGGGTTTTTTGTTGGGTTTGGTGGGATTTTTTGGTTTACTTTTGGTTTTGTTTTTTTTTTTTTTTTTTAAAATTCTGGTACATCCATATATCTAAGTCTCTCCAGCTTCCAAATCTTGTAAAGTCTCAGAATAACATCAAATCAATACACATCCAATACTCTTGCCTCAACAGAAAAGAGCTAATGGTGCTGACAGTCTTTGAAAAGCTTTCCAGTTGGCCTAATATGGAATAAATTATCCTGAAAGAGAAGTAGAACTCTTTTCCAGCTATGCTATTATTGTAGTGCATTCCATCAGCAATACCTTTAAGTGTTTAATAATGCATTACAGCAGAGAAAAGTCTAATGGAGGAATCTACCTCAGTTACAGAAAAACTGGTGCATGCTTTGTGTCTCCTGCTTTTCTAAGAAAAATACTCTGCAAAGCAAGAACTGTGATTTTTATATTGTAGCTTCAGGCACTGACTCTTTAAGAAGTAAACAAATTTATTGTAAAATGCCTGTGTAATTTTCTGAAGAAGTAGTTTAGGAAGAAAAAGGAGTGTAGTATTGTGTTGTATTTCCAAACATAGGTGCTAACTATGACTTGATTTCAAGAGGGCTCTTAAGCATGTGTTTCACTTTAATTCTGTAAATCTATTGATGCTATAATGACTTCTTATGCATTAAGGTGACACACATGTGTAATAAGGGATATGCTCTTGCCACAAAAGGAGAAAGGACTTAACCTTGTATCTTTCATTTCTTTCTTCTCTCCTAGCTCTTTGTTGCAAATGTCCTTGCCTTTATATCCTTCTCCTCACAGGTTTGTCTTCATCTTCTGCCCTTGCACTTCTCTGTCCACTTATTTCTCCAGAGAGGCCATTGTGCACATATTGTTGATCATAAGTATTAGATGCAGTAATAGCTTAGGCAATATCTGTTACCTCATCACTCTCCCCATTCCTCACTGCATTGCTACCTTTTCATCAGTGCCCACATAATTGTTTGTAGGGCTGTGTGGGTTGTGCAGTGAAACACCTCAGGGTGAAAAAACAGAAGCAGGATTTAATACGTATTACTTAATAAACTCTGTTTTCAGGTTACTCATCTGGTTCATAGTGCAGTCTCAGACCTGACTCATTGGCCCGAGTTGCAATTAACCATTGTACAGCAGTGGAAATAAATGGGCAGCCACGGAAAGCACCAGGGCTGTCACAGGTTAGTGCTTAAGATGGTATTTCTGACAGTGCTTCATACTTCAGAATAAGGCCCGAGAGTGACACTGCTTTAAGGTCTACCAGAAATGAAGGCAGCAGTCAAAAATCAAGAGGATGTGTCTACTGATGATCATAAATGGTTTTAAAAAATTAAGTTTATAAGACTGCAAGCTATAAACAATTGGAGTTTGCTTGTTTATAACATCTTCGAATTTTTGCCTATAAGAAATTGAGATACCTGCTGTACCTACAAAACACTTTTTGAGATCCTATGTGAAGTCAAGCCTTGATATTGTGATGCCAAGCTACAGAAATGCATTGAAAAGTTTGGGGGGCTGACAGAGATACTGTAGATCTCATATGAGGGTGCCATTATCATCCCAGTTGCAAAATGTGCTTTTTCTGACTGTTTAGTGAGTCCATCTCAACGTGCAAATGGTATTCACCCACAGGTTTTGCTAATAGTACTGCCAGCACCAGAAGATGATCGAAATTCCTTGAGTCTAACTTTTCAGAACATCTTTCAGAGTGAAACTCACCAGATAGTCACATAAAATAAATAAAACCAGATTGTTCCTTGTTATGAATTAGAAACTTTTCCCACCAAAATGTATGGTAATTTTTTTAATAAGAACTGAGTTTTACTGTTTGCATGTTGTCAATGAAAGGATTATTTTCAAATTTTTATTTACCTTGAATGTGTTTATTCTGGCTAGTTTTCAGATAACATAATTCCATATTTATTTTTTTTTTTAATAAGAAAAAGGTTTTTGTAGATGTTCTGTTTTGTGTTTTTAAATGCTTTTGGTAGGAAGGATAGGCATAGAAAAGACATTCTGCATGAAGCTCTTCACTAACAGATTTTACCATTTGTCCTTAAGAACTAGGTATATGGATTGGGAGAGCAAAAGAACAGCATTTTCCCCAATGTGCCTGGTCCTCTTTGCATGCTTTAATAAGCAACTCTAATTATCTAAGTGTTAGGGGCAGATGATTCCTAGCTGAGGTCCAAAGAACAGAAGATTCTAACTCTATAATGGATCAAGTTTAAAATTATTGTATTTGAGATTTTAAAGTTTGGATCTAAATTTTGTCCATTCTTTGGATTTATGAAGAATTCTATTCCTACCAAGTGTATCTGCGTACTTTCTCCTGTAGAGCATAAATTTACTTCAGTAAGCTAGCTGCTTCTCAACAGCAAAATATATTTCCCACAGCACTTCTCATTCGTTCCATTTTTTTAAAGTTTCCAAAGCTTAGCATCTTATTATAGGTGACAAAATTAAGGACACATAATATTTATGTAGTGTTGCTTTTTACTTATCCATTCTGTAGTTTCAAGATACTTCCATTTGTTCTTCCTGATGGCAAGTGCATTTGTTTATTTTTTACCTGGGTTGGTAGTTTACAGCAAGGATGCAAAATGAAAGGATGGACATCTGAGGGGAGACTAGTTATACCTACTTGACCATCAGCTTGTAAATGACTAGAGTTCTGTATAATGTGTTGAAATACTTGGGAAAATTTCTGCTCAACCTTTTTTCTTATTTTATTAAAAAAAAAAAAAAGAAACTACTTTTGACTAGGAGTGAAAAAATGGCCATGAATGAAAAGTAAGGAAAAGGAAAGGAAATCTAACTGGAGAGCTGGCAGACAAGAGCTAGAAAGTCTAGAATAGAAGCAGTCTCTGAATTATCTTACTTATGTGTAAATCTCTGTTTCAGCTTTCCACTCAGGTACTTTGTAGGACTGAGATCATATTGTGTTTGCTAAGACATATGCTTGCCATTTTTCCTCCTTCTTTTCTTCTGCTTAACTGTTGTTAGGAAGTAAAACCTCTGTACTTGGTGCTAAAGTGAAGTTGCAGATTTAGCTGATAGTTTATTGCTTAGCCACCTTCCATTTCACCCAAGGGAAGTTCTCACTGTTTTGATAAATATAGCTGTTGCCAATGGATCCTTTCCTTTCTTCAGCACTGCAATTCAGCTGTCTGTTGAGTACAGGGAAAATAGCTGACTGCCCAAGGTTAAAGCAAGAAGGACATTTTGCTCTTGTTGGAAAGCTAACAGTGAGCAGAATAATTCTGCCTGAAGAAAAGGACTTATCCAAAATACTCTTATTAAAAGATCTGTTCATTCCACTTGACATTCATGTGTCTACTGGTGGTAGTTATATTGTTAGTGTATAACTCTAAGTCCAAGGCAATCATGACAGCAATTTTTTTTAAAAAAACAAATTAACTCTAGGGGAAACTCAAAATTTTTTTGACATTTTTGACATTGCTTTAAGGCATGTGCTCCCCTTTAACAGTAGCTATTAGACACCATTTGTTTCAGGAAACAAAATTTTTGTTTAAGATGGGTACAATCAAGTCTCTTCTATACAACAAACTAGTGTGTCACCTTATAAAGAAAGACAAATCTAAGATTAGTGCTCTTGAAATAAACCTGAAGTTTGATTCTTATCATCTAGTCTGTACTCAACTTGAGGATCTTGTCATTAGAAGTCAGACTTTGGTGAACTGTAACTTCAGCTTAAACACTGAATAGCAACACTATTAATTACAGAGCTTTAATTCAGACTACAATACATCAAGACACTGATGTGTATGTTTTAAGTTGTAACAAAGTCTGTAAAAATAATTATTTACATAAGAAAGAAAATTAAATGGTCACCAAATATTGACTCAATATTATTTCAGCTGGTGAATTTCTGGATGCTAAGCACTTGCTAAAAGTTTAATGTATTGTTAGTCTTGAAGAGTTTTGTCAAGAAAGTGATAAGTAGCCTTTAACTGTCACAGCAATCAAGAAAGGAAAGTTTCCAGTTGACTCCTCAATAAGCTGCAAATAAGAGTAGCCTCTGTGCCACTGTTTCAAACTATACCTTGCTACTGGTGAGCTTATAATGTAAGTTCAGTCTTCACTGATTTGAGTCTGAACTTTCTGCTCAAGATGAAGAGAGACAAGAAAGGCTAACTTTCTAACACTGTCATAAAGTTTTCCTGCATCAAACCTATGGAAGCAAGTTGTTTAAAATCTTTGGTTCTTTTAATGACCTTGCTATAAGTTCTTTGGTCTAAGATCTTAAAACATCCGCCAGAGCCTAACCACAAGTGTTCACAATCCCATATTAGGTTTTTCCATTCTCTGAATAAAAATACTAAAACGAAAAAACATTTTTGCTTAATTCTTGTACTGTCATATGCAGAAAGCAGGTAAAAAGTTAATGCAAAAAGGGAAAAGCATAAACGTAAAGAAAAGCTTTCTAGCATGTGATTCAAGAGCATGCCAGTTAGTGTAAAAAGGTATTAATATGGAAACAAGGCCAGAGAAATACTGGTTTCTTGCAGTGAACTAATAAACCTTTTCCTGCTCTCCCAGTGCTTTGCATGAGGTTGACTTAAAGATTAACATCCACATCAAATTGAAATTTGACCCTGAACTTACACTTGAACTGATGTCTGTGGTATTTGCTTGCTAGTGCAACACCTGAATTCAATCCCAAATAACATATTAGTTGTAAAGGCAACCTTGAAAATATGGTATTTGAAAGATAATTCAAAAATTTAGAAAGTAAATCACAATGGCACGCCAGTATAATTTTCTGTGTGGTTGTATCCTTCTTGGAATACATCTTGGTAAAGTTAAAGAATGACGAAGGTGATGATGGAAAATTGGCTGTTACCTTCACACATAACTATAGATGTGACTTTTACAGATTGAATTTAAGACTTTAAATTCTTGACAGATTCATACTAACCTATGTACCTCGCACATAATTGACATTTAAGCATAATACTTTAAAGCAAAGCTGATTGTTAAAAAATCTCTAGGAAATGTTCTGTGAGTAGTGATTGATTGTCACAATCAAGTTTTCTGCCAGTAAAGTATTCTTTTTTTCTCATGCTCTTGGTATTATTTGGGACTCTGTGTGTGGGATATATTCCCCTAAATCTCAGTTCGATTTCCATTAAGAATTAAAGAATTATCAAATGTCTTTTTCCTCCAGTTACAGTGAACAACGGACTAAATACTGAAAATTTTGCTCTTGAATTGGCACTGTTGGATCATACTCAGGTTTCCTTCTTATTTTGAGTAGTAAATCCAAGAAGTGTAACACTATACAACTCTTAAAATTAAAAAGGGGTTCCTTTTGTATCTCATCATCATATTGCTTGACTGCTTTTTGGGTTTGTTTGGTTTGGTTTTTTTTTTGTTTTTTGTTTTTTTGTTTTTTTTAAAATAAGCCTGATTTAGGCAGAGAAGGTTAAAGATTAAACTCTTATGCTGGAAGATCTGTATGTGACCCTTTGCAGCAGGATGCTCCACTTTGCCCCATAGCTATCTGTCTCCACTTAAATTACCTGCCTGCAAATAAATGCAGTTCTCATTTGTTACCATGAAAATGTGATTAAATCTCAGGCATTGCTTCATTTCCATCACTTGCTTGAGGCTCAGAAAGCATATTATGTTGCCATGTGACACTTTTCCTGACCTTATATCCTGGAGAACTTCAAACATCTCAATATTTAAGCATGAATGATATGTAGTAAGAAAAAGTTGGTGAATCAAGAATCAAACACTTCTGAAAATAAATCTGTTGTGGACAGTGAATCATCTTCATTTAGTAGCATTGGTATTGATTTTCTGCAAACCAGCTGTTGCCAGTTCTACATGACCAAAGATTTCTGAGCAGTGAGCATTTTAATGGGGTTAAGAACATAGCAGAATGACTAGGTATGCTGTATTTTAGATTTTTAAAATGTCATAATGACTCAGACCATGACAGAAGCATAAATACTAGTGAGTCTGGCTGCTGGCAGTGAACTGTGACCCATGTACAGATCAGGCCTGAGGTGTGGCTAACTAGCTTAAAAATTGAATTACGATTTAAGAATTTAAAAGCTCAGTAGATGATTTCTGTCTCCTAGAGAAATAATTAGAAAGCCTTTGGCATTTTAAATGCAGAATCAATCAGCAAGGACACAATTACACAAGGACACAATTTACACAGTAAAGCTGCTATTTACTACCTTTAACAGAGAAGAACTGTATCCTCAAATGGATATTGATGTCCAATGACCACTCTCTGGGTTAGTAAAGCCAGAGTTTTGCCAGTCTCCACTTTTGTATTGGTGTTTAATAGGATGTAGCAGCTAGAAGCAGAAAGTCTCGCTCAGTGATAAAGAGCCTAGCAAAGACTTAGACTCAGTTTATCCACCCAGTTCTTCTGGGTTCAGCACAAGTTCCCCTCAGCTGCCCCATGCTGGCCTAGGTGATCCTTCAGTGTGATGAGATGGGCTTTTCCCTTGCCTTTTTCCAAACATCATTGTGCCGCTGTCAGGCTCTGCTCACATGCATGCTGCCTGCTCCTGTTTGTCATCAGAGCTGACTCTGTGGAGCCATCACAGCCACCCCCACACTTATGGGATGGACATGCCAGAGGTGGCACAGTGCAAAGGCACTCTAAGCAACAAACCTCTAAAGGAAAATCTTCATTTAAAGAATAAGTTAAAGTGATTATAGTTTTAGCTGTTTCTCCCTGCAGCCTTCTTAAAAATTTAAGTGCTTAGTATGAAATAGTGTTGCTATTATATATATCTTCCTCTAAACAGGATTAATTATTGGTGGGAAGTGGGAATTATTTTACATTAAAGTCCTAAAACTAGTAACAATAAATGTGTTAGGGGTATATAATTACAGAATTTTACTGCAGAAACAGCAAGTTTACTTGCATGTTCATGAAACACTTGTTTCATTGTGAACTGAATGCAAGTTTATGTACACCAAACTGTTACTCTAAGCCAGTGTGATATGTTCTTCTAATTAAGTTTAGTATCTGATTAGAAACTGCCACTTTTGGTACTTTTGCAAACCTTTATATTTTCATATGAATTTAAAAATAGTTCCTTAAACAACAAAATAATTTAAAAAAAAACCAGTTACCTAATTATGCTTTCTGAATTTCTTTCCTTTTTATTGTACTGTACTGAATAAGGTTTTAGGAAATTTCTTCATTGCCTTTAAGTCCCTGAAACTGTGTAAAAAACAGAACAATTGAACATATTAGTACTTAGATTTAGTGAATCAAATAATGATTTTCCACTTGAAAAAACCCTGCATTTAGACTTGATCATGTACCATAGTTTACCTAAACTATGTAGCATTATTTTTATTTAGTCATGTAAAGAGATATAGTATTTTTCAAAGATATTTGTATTGACAAAATCAGAAATTTTATTATTAAGACTGAAAGCTGAAGTCATAAATACTAGGTGAGCTTATGCTTCTGCTTCAAATACCTTTTTACACAGCTTTTTGTGGTGTTCATGCAGCTTTACCCTGGACCTTAAGACTGCTGCTCATGCCTTAGCTTTATTTAGCCTCCTGAAAAGAGAGAAAGATCAGACTGTTCCTACTGAGTGTATAGGCTTCACTTGTCTCTTTTTATCTTTCTACCCTTTGTGGAACTGGCAGAAAGAATCCAAGCTGGTGAGGGAAAACAGGTTTTGATATTTCTGGGTACCATCTCCAGTGTTGTCTCTACTGTTCTTTCATCCAAGGAATTTTCATTTCCAAAGTGAATAGCTGTCACAAGAAGTAATCTTCACAAGTTTCAGAGAGTTATTTGCTCTGTTGAATCTCCTCAATGATCTTGATTCAAAAACTTTTCACAGAGGAGGGGAAGCCGTTTAATTCCCAAACTGGGGAAACAATTTTGGTGGTATAACAATCGAGCCAGCTTTGCTTACAGAAAGGAATGCAGTTCTCCAGTCACTATGATGGAAAAAAATTACAAGTCATTTCTGCTGTCGTTCTTGTGGCTGTGGTTTCTTTTTCATGGTTCTGTTTCAATCTCTGTGACCTTGCAGCTGCTGCAGCCATGTTGCTTGATCTCAGAAATTTCTTTAGCATTTTTTTTCCTTTATGCTGTGAAGACCGTGACCCATTGACTTATTATGATTTTTTAAAAGCTCTCCATAGAATTTAATCCAGTTGTTCATGTCTGGAAAGTAGAAACAAAACTGTCTGAATGTGTTTTGGGTTGGCTGTTTTTTTGCAGTGAGGGGAATTAGGAGGCGAGGAGAAGTAAAGGAAAAGATCAAGATTTGGAATTTAGTTACTTCTACTGCTTGCTGAACTAGTATTAGTGGTTTGTAGAAATTTAGCCTACACAGAAAGAGAGGTCCAGTTTTATTTTTCAGGCAAACAAAGTCTAACTCTGAGAAAATAGTTTTAGGTTTGTTTTATCTGCTAGGATATGGAAACACCAATGCAGAAAACAGAAGAGGCAGCAGAAGATTCAGGGCTCAGACAGATCCTTTACGAGCAATCAGTCCTGTTGTCCCACCATGCACCCCAGATCCCAGGGCTGCACAGCAGCATCCCCTCAGTGCAGAGCATCCCTCTCTGCGGTAGCAGTGTCACAGACGTTCAGAGCCATCTCTCTGCCAGGCTCATTGCCATTTCTTGGGGAGTCATGGTAATAGCCACTGCACAGTTTGTCTGTCTGGGCTCAGTGTAGCACTTTATCTCTCCCATCAGTGTGTCTCAGTAGTGAAGTGTAGCTGGTGAAGCAGGAGACGGTGCTCTGGTGTCAGTAGCTGCTATCTAATCTAGGAGGCAAACTGTATTGCAGCCAAAAAATACAACAGAAAAGTTGACAACCAGTTATCATACTGAAGCAGAGTGAAATTCAATGAAGGTGAAAGCTGGATACCCTTTAATAAATACATCTCGAGGTTTCCAAAGTGACTGAAATAACTTTACAAAAATCTCCATAGCAAGGCACAATTATATGGCTGCCAGCTAAAAAGAAAATATCTCCACATTAAAATATGCCTTTATCCAGATTAAATGCAACTTTTTGAGATTACTAGGGGTTTCTGCCAAAATAAAACGACTCTGTCAAAAGTGGAACAAACATATCCTTAGAAATGTTTGTTGGTGGGCACAGGCCCAGGTGGGAACAGGCTCAGGCCCTTGGCTCACCACTCCAGCCATTTAGCTCCTTCCATCTTACTCAAAATGGGTTCAGACAGATAGCAGAAAAAAAGCTTTGGGGTTTGTGTGTGTGTGGTTTTGTGTTTTGGTTTTTTTTTAAATTTTTTTTTAGTGTTATTTGAAATCATTTGTTCATTTAGCCCTGACTTTTCTAACCACTTCTCGCAGCACCACACATTTCCACCCATTTCTGGAGGGGAAAATTAGTTGCAGTAGGAGCCAGTGAGCTGGACAGTAAGACCACTTACTTTACAAACTAGATGTTTTCATTGTGCTAATTTGAATGTAAGACTTGTAATCGCATTGCTGATTGTCAGTGTGTTAACACTACAGGACACCATCACATACTTGTAATACTTCTCCAAGTATTACAAAAAGCAGGAACAAGAGAGACAGAAGTGATTTACAAACTAGAAATCTCATGTGGTTGATGTTTATTGGTGCTGTCTACAAGTTGATGCAACCTATAAATCTACAATGTTAATGAAAGTCTATTTATTACTGTGCAGTCGGTGAAATTAGCAATGTTCTGGGCAGTAGTCTTCTTACTGAGGCAGTAAGAAAATTAGATGTTTTTACTGGCAAACAACCTGGAGCACTAGGGAGTTATACAATGAGGTCTAGGAAACTTAACAATTTGTTGGTGGTATAGAAGTGGTGGAGGTACTTTGGGAAAATGCAAATCAACAAAAATATTTCTAGTGAAAGAATAATTTATGATACAACATAGACCTTAAAGTCCATACAAGACCTGAACTTTGACTATGATAAGAAAAGACAGTATTTATTTGGCTGCACTTGTGAGGTGATATTCATTCCTGTGCAATTAGATGTCATAATATGCATGTGAATACATTTGGTCCTGAACACCAGAAAACAGACAAATGCTGAAGAAATATGTTAATAAGTAAAGGGAATGGTCATATATAATGGTATTGGTAGATGTGGTTAGGTGGCAGATAAGAAAAGATTGGTACAATTGCACAAAGAATGACACAGTGGAGTAGATAATAGATTCTATAAATTATATAACTTTTCATCATTAAGTTGTCCGAATCCTCTGAAAACGAGTGAGTTATGTTACTTCTTAGCAGTTCTAAAGTGGCGTAACATAAAGCAGTGAAAATAAAAGGCGGGGAAAAAATGTAATATCTTCAAAAGTTATAGTAAATGAATAAATGAAATAATTGCAAGGATCTTTGCAACTACTGCACATGAATTGACTAAACTGATCTGGTTTTTTATATATATAATTGCATATTTTGGAAATTTATTTGTTAGGATCATTTCACAAGTCTATCTTTTCTACATTTTTGTGGTAAGGTTGTTCAACATGTTTTTGACTTGTTAGTCTATATAACAAGGTCTGACCCAAAAATCTTCTACCAATTTTAAATTGTATGTATTCTAAAGTTAGGCATTACGAAATATCATAGAAGTTGTCAGATGTGTCATAATGGCTGTTTCTAACCCTTTCTATGAAACTAGTTTTACATGTATTTCATTAATCCCTAAGATTTTATCGATTCTTTCCAAGACTTCTCTTATATTCATTCATTCATTCTGACGATAAGAAAATTTATGAATAACTTGAATTTATTCTTACAAAAATAAAAGGTGCCATATAGAAACCATTTTACAGGGCCAGAAACCTTGATCATATGCTGTTTGTGCCTGAGGTATAGATAAGGAATTGTGCAGGTTCACTGTTTATTCCAGAACAACAAATATAAGATCCAAATCTTATTAGTAGAAAGGGTGAATAGAAACAACTTTAGGAAGGAGCTGAAGTAGATGGAAAGAAAATAAAAGCCAAAGTTTTAAATATTTTTTCTATTAATATATTTTTGTTCTCTTGTTGGTGAAAAAACTGTCACTAAATTTCATATCAAGCAGTGTGTTCTACATGTTAACATTGTTAGATATTAATATTCAATCTATTTGGACAAGAAAAGCTCAGAAGTGATATCTCTACCCCGAATTTCAAAATCATATAAGGTTTTTGTTGATTTTTTTTTTCTGGCAGTGTTCACTTTTTCTAATAAGTTGGATGTCAAAAATGCTGTAATTGCATAAACATGAGAAATATAAAGAAAATATTTGGTTTTACTTTAAAATGTATCAATAGAAAGTGAGTTACAGGATATGTTTGAATATATCTTAGTGGGTATTACTGGGAGCATGGATTAACTTGAGAGCACAACATTTCCCAAGTGTACCATCTGTTATTTTTAGATAGTACCTTTGCTGAGTTAAGATTTTGAACAGAGCTTATGTATCACGGCCAAATGGGACTCCCACTCATTTACCAGTGGTATAATTAACAGTTTTGTTTTTTTGGGGTTGTGTTTTTTTCTTTTTCTTCACTGACTAGATCAGCTCTTGTTTGAAGTACACACAGTAACTATAAAACTACAGGTTTCATCAGAGGTGTCTCTGAAACATCAGATGACCTTCTTATTCAGATATGAATACATTTCTAAAATTAATATTTCCTCTAAAGCCAAGTTTGTGAATAGCCATTGTATCCTTAGTGGTCTGAATACTTTAAACTTTGAAGGAAATTGAAAACATTACCAGAATTTGAAGTTTTGGCTTATCACTGCTTCTTCATATCAGTAAATTCAGATTTAGTAAACTCATTGTACTTAATAATAGCATGGAAAACATCTTTGTCACTTCTGAGACAGTAGGATAGGAGTGAGCTGTGCTGCTGTTTGAAAAAGCTGTGCATTTGCTCTGTGTGCATTTGGAACACAAGCAACAAAATATTAACTTTATATCTGTGATGTGGTAAGAATAATAAGAAATTCTCCTTAATTCAGGTAGTTCTAGGTTAATACTGCCTACCAAATAGAAAAGGTCATTGTGATTTCATTGGTATGGAGCCAGTCAGTGGAATTCAGTTTTTAGGAAAGCATTTTGCTCTGCATTTGGTTTTGCTCAAAAGTAATTGGGAACTGCCAATTCTAAAGTGACTGTGTTCTTTTATCCAAGATTCTCTATAATTTTATTTGAGTAAAGAAGCAAATGAGTGTTTTATGCAATCCAAAGATTTGAAGTTAAAAATGCAACTCTAATCTGAAGTCTATAAAAGTAAACACACACTGGAAGATCAGTCCTTCAGATGAAAACTGTTGTCACTGAAATGGACAAAACTGAGATTATTGTTGCTATCGATTATGCCAGCTTTTTGTCCTTTGCAGGCTTTCTAACAGATGTGCAATAAGGCAAGCACTTGCACACGATTTTTTGTATAAAACTCTAAAACCCCTTTAAAACACATGCATGACTCACACCGACCTTTTCGTCTCACACACACGTTATAATCACTACTTAGATGAACAAACTCAGATACAGAGAGATGGTTTAAGAATAGTGGTGGAAGTCATCAGAAAGGCAGGGTTTTGAACTGTCAGTGGCACTTACATCTTTCTGTCACTTTATAAGGAAGGTGGATTTTGATTTTGCAGATTTTCATGCAGGAGGCTTGGTGACAATGTTCTGCTTAATATTGAGATAGATTACATTGTTAACCCAAGCAGTTGAAGCCAATGTGTCACAGACCTTCCAGAATGATCCAATTTGCTTAAAAATCAAGAGAGTTTTGCTATGGAAATATTATAGCCTCTTTATTTTCTCATGGGTTTTGTTAGGTTTCATGGCTTCTAGATTTTTCTCCTTAAATCTAGGATTGGCAAGAGTTGGGGGTGTGGTACTTTTGCTTTGTTTTGTTTTAAATAAAATCTCAGATTCTGTCATGATTGCGCACTTCCTGAAGCTGTCTGTCTGCAAAGTGCTAACCACTATTGCAACATGGCAACTGTGGCAAAAGGAGAAAACCCTCTGCTGTGAGGATCCTGCAGCCAGAAGAGGTCCTGAGCACTATCTAGAGCTGTTCTCTGACTGGGAATGAACACGCTCCTCCAGCACCAGAAATAGGGGATTATCCTTCTAATAAACAGAAGGAGTTGCAGGAACAAAGTGACGTCTGAATCTTTTCAGTAGCACTGTTGCACACACAACAGTTGACAGGCCTCCAAAAAGTGAAACAAGTGTTTTAGAAGTCTCACTGTACGTGTTGTCTGCTCCTTTATGGATGGAAGATGGAATAACTGAAATGATCTATTTGAGTTTGCAATTCTCCCGTGACTAGATAAATACCAATAATAAAATTAAAAGCAGTTCTTCCCTGGGGACAGTAAGTCTCTCAAGATTACTAGTTTGTATTTTTACTGCGTCAGCAAGGATGTAGATTTGTAAATATTCCAGACTACCCAAAAGGGCAATAAGTTATTCATCTTTTGTTGTTTTCTTACGTAATATACTTCCTTATTTTCAGTAGAGAAGGAAATATAATGCTGAGAACCAGTGCTAGAAGTTGCCTACTCAGAGTCTTTCTCATAAATATGAGTGAGTCAGAAGTTGCCAATTTGTTCAGGAAAAGCTATGTAACACCACCACACAGAGATGAAAGAAATGTATTTTCTTAAGGACGCCTTGTACTACCAGAGTTTTAAAGGCTGATTAATTATAAAGGTCAGAAGGTAATGTTTGTTTTCAGGGTATAAACTCTGCTTTGGGAAAAACTTGAGTCATTACTGTAGGTAGTGAACGCCTGGATTACATTAATTTATAGTTTGTATTCTGCTGTACATTATTGTGAAAAGTGCTTCTGAGGTGCTATTATATTGACATGATAGTGCTATAGGAAAGCACATATAATGAAGTCTGTGCTAAAGGATGTAGGTGTCATTGTGGCCCCATTAAAGTCAAAAGGGTTTTTCTGTTGACCTCAGTGAAGTTATGATTTCCACCCACCCCATCTCTACTAGACAGCTGCCAGTCTTAGACTGACAGATTGGGCTGGGGTTTCCAGTAAAATCTTTCTCAATTTCTAGCTCAATTCCTTCTTTATTTCTACCATTGTATTAGCTGTAGTATCCAGGAAGCTTTTCAGCTGTCTACTGAAATGCTTATTTTGTGTCTACAAGACTCCTCGATCTCAGTTTTGTTGCCTAAACTTCACTGTTTAGTGGCACTTGAACTGCTCTTATGTGTTTGAAAAGTTTGTGAAAAAGAGGGAAGGTATTGGCAGATGCAAGAATACATGTGAATTTAGGTCCATGAGCCCTCAATGAGCCTGTCTAATATATATAGTTATTAAAACACTACCCAACAAAGATGTGTAATTTCAGTAAAGTACATGTGTTTAATTCTGCTTTTTTTTTGGTTTAGAGTCTTTCAAATATTTGGTTTCAAAATTACATTTTTCTTTTAAAATGAACACAAATGACAGTGAAGAAAAATGGGATTTTAAGTCCATACATAATATTGAATTAATGGAAGACAAATTCTGTTTTTTAAGTATTTAAAAATGAACTTAAAAAAATATGGACTTGGTTTCAGCCTGACCACATTTCCCATGCAGTATTCTTCAGTTCAGGGCCTAAATGAATATAAATCCACCATTTTCTCAGCCTTTTACTCAAGGCAATTACTACTTTCCCACACAAATGCTATCATAAGGAGATTTCTTTTGGAGTAATTCTCTTCCACCTTCTTCCAATCTGAAGGAGCAATGGGATTGAAAATTCGCTATTCTCCTTTTCATCCTGTCAAGTCTGAAGACAGTAGTTTGAGCCAGAGCATTGCCCCATGGCGTTGTCAGAGTTCTGACTCCTTCCCAGTGTTGCGCTACAAACCTGGGCTTCTGGCAAATGGCTGTGGATGCTAGGGGCTGAAATATAAAAACAAATCCTCAGGTGATATTGAAGCTCTCATCTCAAATGTCTTCAGCTCCTACTCAGCTCTGAGTGCTTGCGCATTAACTAGTCCTGTTGTCAGAAAGTGAATGGCATTCCAGAATAGGTCTGATGTGGATAATTACATTTCTTCCCATTTTATGGTTTTGGTGTGAAGTTCTGATGCCATTTAGTAATAATTTTGCCTTCAACTGAACAGATTCAAGATTTTCTCTTATTTTTCCTCTTGAAACTGGAGCTATATTAGCTTATCTGTATTGCTGTTATAAAAACTTTTGTCAGCCTTTTGCCAAGATAAATAAGGCTCTAAGTAACATAAATTGAAATGATTTAATCTCATTCTGAGCCTAAATGATCTGCTGATCTGTTTATCTGACCAGCCCTCTTTCTTTCTAATTTATTCCATTGACATCTGAATTCAAGTCTGTTATATGATAGATTAAACTTAAATAAACTCTCCTCTGACTGGTATTCTTAAACTTCCCGCTCTCTGTTTCTTGCCTACAAAAGATGTTTCAACGGTTGAGTTTTAAATGATCTCAGACTGACTTATATTATTGTTTGCTGCAAGCTACAGGTTTCCAAGCCGTGGCCCCTTTTAAGCAAATTCTCTCTTTTTAGTATCTATGTGAAAAATCACGTTACCTTTTGATCAATGTTTTCAACTAGTGACATTATTTTGTAGAAGTACCAGCATTATTAAAGATTATATCCAGTTGTTTATACTTTAAATTGCTCTTCTTATCTCATTGATTGAATTTGCAAAAATCAGAAATATAGCAGTCAATCTTTTGGGGAGAGCCAAAGTTATAAAAGCACAACACAGAAAGAAATGCAGTTTATAGTAAAAAAGTTCAGTTTTCACAGTGTAGTTTTACCACACATTATTTACACTTTGTCAAACTTTTAGCTAATCTGTGTTAACTGAAGTGACTTAGTTGTTGTCTAATAGATACAATCATTTTTATTGTCTGTTTTTTATCGTGTGTTTTATTGTGATGTGTTAGGTTAGACATGTTAGGTTTCTCCTTTCTGCCTACTTTGCTGTTCACCTTGTTAGAGGGATCGTCCCCCTACCAGTTACTTACATAAATAATCACAGTTTAACCCTTCTAGACAGCTAGAAACCCATCATATCAAAAAGTTTTCTGAATCTATGAGTTAATTCTGATTTTAGTTTTCTGAGGAAGTAAAATACCTTCATGAAGAAAGGATAGTTCTCTAATTAAGAGACGGTGCAAATATCACTGTGATTCATCTAGCCTCTGTAGTATGTTCTTGCATTATCCTCAGCCAAATCTGTTTTTTTTGGAAAAACTAGATGATCTCCTTTCTGCTTTGAAAAAGAAAAGGTAAGGGCTTTACATTCTTCCCCCCGCCCCGCCCCAGTTTTCTGTGACACTTCTGTAGGAACCTGGCTTCTAATACTTCAGAAAAGGGGAAAATGATCCTCTGAGGTAGTGGCAGTAGCTTCAAAGAGTAAGTCCCTAGCACATTTTAACTGAGAAAACAATACTTTCTTTATTCTTGCTTGAAACAATTCAGTCACAGCCTGGATTCTTGCAGCTGTACTTGCTACTCTTAGTGTGCCTGTGTCTATTTTTTTTCCATATAAAAGGGAATGACAGCATTCACATACAGGATTAATGTTAGTAAGAAATCACAAGATGAAAGATGCCATGGAACTGAAAAATGTTCTGGGTATATTTCCAAAGTCCTGATTTTTGTGTTTTTCCCTTTGGATATGAGCGAATTTCCCGAATAGATTGTAAGTAAGTCAATGAGTAGATAATATATTCACTTGACTATGTATTTTTTCAGAATTGTTGATTTCACTGCTTTTCTTCTTGTTTATCAGTATATGTTTTTAATGATATTGTGATATTTTTAGCTAATTTCCATTGCCTACTAGATATGGTATAGTTAACTACCATGTGTAAAGAAAGCAGCAGATCTTGCAAGGTGCTGTATGGTTCCTCAACACCAGTAAAATACAACACTTTCACTGCCTCTCATGACTGTGATGGAGGATATGAAAATTTTTTATTGCTCCAATCTAATATTTATAGTTTTGCCTTTCATATGATGGGATTTGAAACCACACTACAAAGAGACAATGAAATGTGAGTCTTCCAAGAGTTTGATTTTCCTATTGAAGACATCATAATGTTCCTGTTGAGAGAAGTGGTAATGTGCTGCAATTAGTATCTGGGCTGCAGAAAAGAAGCAGAGTTATTCTTCTGAATACAGAATATTAATCAAAAATATACAGTCCAAGGAGTTTTTATTGGTTGGCAGCCACAGAACTTAGTTTTGCCTGGATCAGAACTTTGTTGGCTTTCTGGTATTTTTTCTTAATACTCTTTAACAGTACAGTTTATTCTGATTTTGATGTTTAATATTCCTTTGTCTAAATAGTATCTGGTTTTAAGAAAAATATTTTAAAGGGTATAATTTCACCCTCAAGTTTACATTAACATTCTGTGAAATAAGATACATGCTAAATTAGTACTGATCAGAAATTAACTACTGCAATGAGGCCTCTGTGTTTCTTCTTGCATAGTTAACCTATAAAAAGGGTGAAACTCAGGAAAATATCTAACTTCCACCTCCTTTTACCAACACAGAATTTGTAATACTTGCAGCAAACCTGATGCCATTTCAATGCAAAAACTGAAAAGGACTATTATGTTTACTGTGATTAACAGCAGAATGAAATAATTTGTTGAAAAGCTACATGTGAAAGTAAAAAGCCTACATCTACTAAAACACTGAATCTAATACCCTTCTGTCCAGCCCATAGGATTTCTTCCTGGAATCTCACTGCAAGCTATGACAAAAATCCAAAAACTGAGATATCATATGAAGAATCAGGCTCTAGTTTTGGGCCTGGTCACTTTATTCTGAGGCCATATAACTCATTAGCTTCTTTGCTACTGGCTATATATTTATAACATATCCTATGCAGCAACTGACCAAACCTTACTTGCCAAACCTGCCTTTCCCCCTGCTCCTTCCTCCAATCCTGCTTTTCCAGGATGTTAGAAAATATTTTTGAGTTATAGAAGGAGAGTTTGAGAGTACAGTCAAAGCCAAATAGGAAATACTGGAACTTCTTCAGTTTTGTCTAACAGATGTTTCAAATTTTTGCCTGAAATTACGAAGGAACTTAGGTGCCATTCACAAGATAAGATGTAAGATATATTTATCTCCTATAACTTTTTAGGCAGTATGTAGGCCAGAGTGGATATCTGAATACAAGCATGTGAAGCAGGTGTTCCAATTACCAGATTTTAGAGTGACACAATGCTGTTGTTTCTTCTATTAGTATTTCTTCACTACTTGGTGATTTAGAATTTGATTTTTTATTTTCTAAGAAGTGTCTTACCTTCCAAAGTACTATTCTAACTGCTTTAATTCAAACTTGAGTTAATTGTGAACACTGTACCCTTTCCATAGGTGATGTTGCTAGATAATAAAGTTTTATACTGCCCTTCATCCTCTCCCAAAATTTTCTGGAAAGTGAATCATGTTATTTTTTTTCCCGTATGCTCATGACAAAATGGAAAGAATGATCATCCAAGCCTGGATCTGTTTAGTAAATACACTCAATATTTTCCTTTCTGTGCCCTCAGAAAAGAACTATATTTTTTTTAAAAAAAAAGGAGTAAATTTAGAGGCTGATTTTACATTCTTATACATGTGCAATTTCCATTGGAAACCATAGTAATTTTTCAAGTAATGAAGTTTAAAAACAAAATTAAAACCATTTAAAAGTAATTTCTCTATAGCAAGCTGTAAGTTCTCTACTTTCCCCTCAATGTATAAGAGAATTATTCATCATTTTGTATAAAATAAGTCCTTTCAAACAAAGCTGTATTCTTTTTGATCTCATGTAAATTACATTATAATATGTTTTTAATTGGAGAGAGAAAGGTAATGGCAGACTTACTCTGTTATGCAAACCAGATCTTTTAAACATGCAGAATAATTTATAGTAACTTGAACTTTTAAGAGTGTAAAAGGATCTCTTGCTTTTTATTTGATCTTATTGAAGAGGTAAATATTTGTGAAGCCTGTTATAGTGGACTAAATGCTCCTCTGGAAAGAAGACTTTTTCCCCCTTATTTTTGGCTGTTTTTGTTTCATTAACTAGTCCTTGAAGCTGCATCTTTAACTCATAATAATAGTTCTACATAGGAATACAATATGCGTTATAAACAAGAAGTGATTTAGCTGTGCAGTATTTCAATGAGGACTGCAGTTGATGGGTGGGAATCCTGTTGAAGGAGATCTGGCATAGTCACTGAAGAATTGTGTGCGATCTCCTGGCATAAGACATCAGTCTCTCAAACCCCATCCCTGTTCCTTATCCACAGATTAAGGAATGGAGAAGAAGCTGTCAGGTATTATAATGTGTTTACTGCATTAGGATCCAGCAGGACACAGAAGGTTGTATGTTAATGTAATTTGTAATTTCTATAATTTCATAGGGGTGTCTTCAACACTTTGGATTTACAATACTATCATAATAGAAATATATTCACTATGACTAATATTTATATTTCATTCTGCATTCTAATTTTCAACTTCATATCAGTCTCTTGACAAAGGAATATTTCTGCCTGATTTCTTCATCTGAGAAAGATAAGCAGGTACTTAATTCTTGTACTAACACAGAGGTATGGAAGGGTATTAATATTAAATGTTTTGAAGATAAAAATCACTGCTTTCTTCCGTCCCTACCTGATTTCCTCAATAGAATATTCCATAGAGACTAAAAGACTAATTTTCTATATTAGTTTTATAAAGAAATTTCTTGCTATTTTAAAATAATAGTTCTTGGTTTAAGTATTACTGCCTCAAACTGATGAAAATGAATTTGTCGTGGATACTCTGTTGCTAAACAGGCTAAGCTCTTTGTGAGTTCAAAGGCTAAACTCTTGCCAGAATGAAATTTAAACTTGTCTCTGTTAAACATCTGTGCTCTCAGAGTTACCAGTGATGTGTCCCTTTGACCTGTTTCATTTGAACTTTGCTGGAAGTGAATTTTCAAACTACTAAATCTAACTTCAGGGTGTGAATCACTGCTGGGTGATGATAGGTAATTGGATGGTGAACTCACAAGGGGCATGAGAGTACCGGAGCTCCTATGTTCTCAAAGGAAAGAATCAGAAAATTGTAAATGCGAGTTGGGAATGGGTGAGAGTAGAGTTTCTCTTTATTATAAAGAAAGCAGATTTTGCAGTGGGTTGTTTTTTTTATGACAGTTTTTATATCAACAGGTCAAGTATTTTTACATATCATGTAGTAATATAAGTGATGTTAACACAGAAATATACTGGAGTGGATGAAACATTCTTGTTTGTAGCATGCAAATAAATGTATTTGAGCAGAATAAGCAGGAACTTACTCTGCTGTTGCAGGACTTGTAACATGCAAGAAGAATTAGGACTTCGGGATGGCTAGGCCTGGGAGAGGGCAATCCTTGCCCACAGGCTACTTGGCAGCTCATAAGTTCTTGTGTAGCCAGTGGCTAAAATAGATCCTACCTTGACCAGCAGAATGTGGGTAGGCGATGTGATATACACAGCCTCATCTTACAAAGATGGGCTTTACTAGTTCTACTGCCTTTATTTCTATGAGAAAGAGGCAGGATTTGCCTCTGTGTGCTGATGAAATCTGCTTGTAAAATCATTCTTGCTAGAACCATCTAGTTCTACTAATGAAATTGGTTTCTCCTATATCCAATTCTACTAACGAAATCAATTTCACCTATATTTTCTGAAATGTGGGAAACCACATCAGCCTTGGGGTTTCTAGCATTATAGTAATTGCATCAAATTCTTCTCTTGGTAACAGTCCTACTGACCTGATCGGTTTGCCAGTGTTTTGAAACATACATGCTATCTGTTATATGTATTTGCAATCTTGTTTCTATCTGAAATGTCCTGTCTTAATTATTTTGTTCCTGATATGATACAGCAGCCTTCTGCTGGGAATGTATTGTCAGTGTGTTTCTCTGTTGATGTAAGTTCTTAAGTAAAGTGTGTATTGCTCCACAGGGAGAAAGATGGGTGAGAAGCGGGTGAGGTTTATTGTTGCAGTGAACTATAGTAATGGGGATTCAAAACATAGCGGAAAAGGACACTTTGGGATCCATTCAACAACATTCATAACCTTGGCATCAATCCCAGTGTATCGGTGTTGAACTGAATAAAACAAATATTGGATTGCCAAACGGAGCTTTCTGAAGTACCTTGCATGTGTTTCAGCTTTACATAGTAAATATTTGTGGATCTGGTTTTGGTTAATATTATTGACACAGATTAGGTGAGGAAAAGAGACCCAAACTCAAAAAACATTCAGAAGCTTGCTTAAACTATTAGTTTATCCCTTCTAATGCTCTGTGGTACTACTTCAGTATGTATTTATTTCTGTAGAAATACCAGAGTGTCTGATGTGTGTTTCCTAACCCTAGCACGTTTAATAGCATTTCTGAGAGAAAAGCTTACTGTATGATTGATATCATATTTTACCGAAGACACAGTGAAAACCAAAAGGAACAAAAAGTAATAAAATCCTTAATGGATCTTTGAATCTTATTTCTTTAATGATGCATTGCATGATTAGAAGGAGGATGTGCAACTATTTTCTGTCTTCTAATTAAAAAAAAAGATCTAAATAATGTTGTATTGAACCTCCTTTTTAGAACTTTTTTCTGTTTTTCCCGAAGAAGTCCATTGTGCTCTGGTCCCTGAATATTATGTCAGTGCAGGTTTTCCCATTATGGAAGCCCATCTGTACAGATTTTCAGCCAGTAACTATGTGTTCTTTTCTAAGGGAAACAAAATGGCTTCAACAGTGCCTCACTTTCTGTTACCTTCACCCACACACAGGCATGCTGGGCTGTGATAACATTTGGCAGTTTTTTCAGATGTTTCTCCATAATTACTTGTGCCTGTTTTCTTTCTCATGTTTACCTCTGTGAGAACGGCTAACAGCTATGTTTATGGGAACAATGCTCTGTAGAAAGGACCTCAAAATAACGTAAATGTTATGTTACTAATTTATTAGCTGCTATTGTGAGTTTGGAAGTAGAGTTTTATTAGGAGCACTTGTGCAAATAGTCATGGTTCGCAATAAAAGGCCTGAAACATGGTGTCTTTCAGGCCCCTAAATCTAAGGGGCACTAGTCAGCCTGTCATTGTAGACCATCCATGGTAGGTTTGACAGTAAGTGGCTTTTAAAATTTTCATACCATGGACAGTAAGTAGACTAATAAAAACACCTCAGTCCATGTTGAAGTTGTAAACTGTTGCCAGCACAGAAAAGCAATGGCAGCAAAACCATACCTCAAACACTAAGCAGAGCCCAACATTTAGTGTGTTCTGCCCTACTTTCCTCAGCAGTCTCTGTGCAGCTGTGAAATCAGCACTGCTGGAATGATAGTCCCACCTGGACACCAGTGCTGGTAGATTGCAGGGAGATTTGCAAAAAGTAGAGGTAAACATCCCTTCTCTGGGCTTTTTCTACAGCAGCTGTTGTTGATAAGATACTGCTGTGTTCATGGAGGTCGAGCAAGCATTACCAGAGATGGTTGGACACCTCTCTGGAGGGATGTACACAAGAACAGTGTTGAAACATGACTTCTCCATTACTATGCCTCCTGTCTGAGAGTCTAAAAATAACCCTTTTCAGTCTTCTGTGTTGTGAAAGATGCAGTCAATACATGAGCCCGTCAGTGAGCTGAGTCTATGTTTCACTTAAATTGTTTCCTTTTAACTAAACAGAGAAAATCACAAACCATCTACTTTTATATCTTAAGTGGAAAGACTGTTCCTTTTGTATTGCTTTCTCAGTTGAAAATATGCAGCAAAATTTATAATAATACATAGAAATCAAAATAGCCTAAATGCACTCCTTTACCAAGAATATTGGGACAAATATATAGTAAAGGGAAGTCATATTAGAAGGTGCTCACATAAGAGCAAATACTGAATAGAAACCATACTTCCCCTTCCCTGCCTTGCTCAACCTGCTAATGAGAAATATCTGGTAAGCTTCCCTGCTGTTGCATTCAGAATTCTTTGCTCTATATCTATATTTGATAAAGCATGATGTTCTGAGGTTTACAGGCTAGAAACCAAGTGTCCTGGGAGGCATGCATTTTTCTGGAACAGAACACAAGCAATAAAGCATGTCTCTGGAGTAGAAAAAGATAAAACTCATGAGAAGAAACAAACAAATGTGGTAGGCATATGTGGCTATCTATACACATTCAAAAAACCTCATCAAACTTTGGTCTCTTTAGTGGAAAACTTGCTGAAATGAAAGCTAAATTTAAAGTTCAGTTGGATGTATGTGATATTGCACCTTTAAAAGATGCGTATCTACTGTTTCCTCACTTGATTAGTCTTTTAATGTCATTTCTTCATTCAGCATCAGACAGGGCACACTAATGGTTTCTAGCCCTACTCAAGCTGTAATTATTGGCTTATTCTTCTGCCAGTACATAATCGTTTTGGCAATCAGAGTGCTGCCAATAGTGATTCTGGCCAATGGGTGTAGCTGCAAGAGAATGCAGAAAAAGTTCACAGGCTAGCTAAAGTCCTGTCAGAATTTCCATTACCCATTATATTGCTGGTATGGTTTTAAATATTGGTCTTTAATAGGTCTTTTTGGGCTGAAACCTGTCATGTGTGACTCTTGTTTTGTTTGCGATTAAAACCCAGTAATTTGGGATCTCAAATACCAGGTTCCATGATTCAAGTTGCATTTGTCCCTATAAGTCTGAATTATTTTTATTTTTTTTTCTGTAGATACAGATTTTCATTTTGATTTGAAATTTGATTGTCTAAAACCCGCTCTAACTGGCAAAGAGAGTAATGGTTTATATCCCTTGCCCTGCATGTCCTGTATGTGGCTTTCAGTTTTAGACTTGCACCAGCATTGTTCAAGTAGTTTGTGTGTGACAGCTATACTGATACCTTCTCATTTTGCCACTTGGAAATTCTCCTAGAAGGAAGCTTATAGATAGATTCAGGCATGGCCCTAGTCCTGGAAGCTTGTTGGGCAGGATTCTGGTCTCTGGCAGTTGTGACACAGAGTGTATGCAGGGGGAGGGAGCCTGATGGATGTGTCCTTTGGATGTGTGCTGTTGCACTGGGACATTAAGTCAGGTCACGACATGAAGTCAGGGCATAGCACGTTATAAGACACACTGGCATATTCATTTTGGGCAGGCTGGGAAAAAACAAGTTGCAGCAGGTTGTGTTGGCAGTTTCTGTACATTTAGGACATCAGCATATATTGTCTTCTCATTAGCATCTGCATTCCCTAACACTATACCTCTGTATTTCCCCTTAGAATGGAGTCCAAGGGGAAAGTAATAGATACATATTGGGTGGCTGTGGGAAAAGGGCATGTGATACTCCGCTATGGCAGTGGAAATGCGGCTCAAAGCTACTACAGTGTTTCAATAACTGCAGACAGAGGCAGCAGCTGAGCAGTGGTGTTCCCAGGTCAGCACTTGCAGGACCTAGCCTAGTTTTTTTTCTGCCTCAGGTGCTTAGGAAAATTTCATAGTTATTAAATGAGTGACCTTAATTTCACCAGCCGTTTGGTGGGACAAATACCACAGCAGTCAGTTTGATGCCAAGCATTTGGCCCCACAGCATAACACAACCATCGAGCCAAGTCAGTGAGGTAGTTGGTCAGAGATAACTAGCCTGAATGAAAAACATCTGCCAGGCAGGAACACCAGGGTATACTTCTTGTACCAAAATGGCTCAGATGATAGTCTCCAATAACGGTGTATTGTGTGGTTCAGCTATACTCCAAAACATCTAGGTCAGGGCAGTGAAGTGCTGGGGTCTGAACCCCAAGCCCAGAGTTAAGGTTGACATATGGGTGGTCCCCATGGCCCTTTAAGAGGAGGGGATGAGTTTACCTTTTGGCTTTCCTCCAAGGTGTGGCCAGCCTTGTAAGGAAAGCCCTTGGGTAAACAAGCCCCAGGTGCCCTGCATTGGGTAAATGAGTGCCAGGTGTCCTGCTTTGGGCATAAAAGCTGGGCCCACTTGCAGGAAGAGTTGGAGTGTCTGTCTGTGAGGTGGATGCACTTCCCAGAGTTTCCTGTTGGGGAAGGACCTCCTGGCTCCTCACGCAACTGGATCCCAGTCAGGTCTGGCACCTACAAACACGGGCTTTGTGGGGAGGCAACATGGGGTTACCTCTATTGTATGTGATCACCCTATTGACTTGGTTGTCTCCCATTTTCTCTATGGGTTACCTTTATCTTTGTTCCATCTATTACGGGTCAAGCTATGTCATTCCTGGGGTCGCTGGGGTTGTTATCTGTTATTTGTGATCTATCTGACTTGTTTGTACCCCCAGCGATCCTCTATATACTGACTCCTTTACGTGCAATAGAATCTACTTACTGGATTGTTTTTCTGCTGCTGGCTGTGTCCTTTGTACTGGGCCTAGTAATTGGCACAACAGGCAGGCATTCCCACTTCCAGTATTCGTAAACTAGTCCCTCTGTGTTTTGACCAAGTGTGAGAGTGCTTAAAATGCAATGAGTCTTTTGGAGTTTATTGAAATATTTAATCTTGTAAAGCACGTTCGTTGAAGGCAGGTATTGCTGTCATTACTACAGATGCAGCTCTCTTCCCTATATCACTGAAAGTTTCTCTCAGGACTAGTGTCTGAATGCTTTGTCCTTACCTCTCTACGCAGAGAGGCAATGGGATTCAAACCCCCTCGTTCTTGTCTTAATACCTTTAGACTCTTTGCTACCACATTTTTAACAACATCACATATAAAACGAGTAGTCTTTGTGACAATTTTCTATATTTGCATATTTCCAAGCTTAGATCACACTTGGAGCTAATCCTGTATTTCAGCATCTAATCCATTTTAAAAGTATTTCAGAGTCTTATTTTTCTTGATCAGAAGCACCTAGCTGCTGCTCGAGGCATTTATACATTATTCATAAAAACACATACAAAAATTATATTGGATCAATATTCACAAACCAGCAAGGTTTCAAATAACATGTAGGCATTTAGCTCTAAGCTATCAAAATCTGTTCCAGTTTTGAATGAACTATTACTTTTAAATCCTTATAAATCTGTGGGAAATGATAATATTGATCCTTTTATTTTTGTCTTGCTTCGCATTCAATTTGTATCCCACAGAGTGCACTATGTAGCTTTTCCTGAAGCAAAAGGGACATTATCATCTATGCAGAAAACAGCTATGATATATTGCATATATAAAATAACTTTATAGTTGGACAGTGATTAAAAATAAAATGTGTATTGAATTAATCTCATATTTCTATGTTCCTACACATTTTCAAGAATCCCTGAATAATGTGCTTATCAAGAATTGACAGTATTATGCAAACATTGACTTTTTATTGCAGCTTCAATCTGAGTTTATGCCAAAACCCCTCTATTATATTGTTATTTTGAGTAACGAAAGGCATTTATAATGCATTGAAGCATGAACAAATTTTGGAGGCAACTTTTATATCTCTCTGAGGTCTTTAGCATGCTGAGACCCTGCAGTTGAAGTCTTCCAGGCCCAAGGGTTTCTACAATAGTTAGATTTCAGATTTTTTTTTTTTTTAATGTGTGAATAAGGGATTTTTAACTGTATGGAGACATATTTTGGGCACTCTCAGTCATTTTGAGAATTGTCTAGGATTTGAGGTTGATTCAGAACCAGAATGTCAGTTTTCTGGAAAACTGAAAATTATACACACATGCACACAAAATCCTTCTAAAGCAGAACTGTGGAATGAGGTAGTGAAGTTTCAGGTGGAGCAGAAGGTCCAAAATTTACTTTTGAAGAAATCATAGCAATTTTTTCAGCTGCTTTTACAAGTTCCCCACAATGTCGGGAAAACCGCAGCAGTTCAGGAAGGGTTTAAATGCTGGTTCTTCTGTGCACCTGTGGTATTAAAGAGTCCATTTGTTGAGCAGTTCTGAAGCCCCAAAGCTGGAAGCTGGTTTTCAGGCTTTTGAGTCTCAAGCAATTTGCCAGAGGAATTATGGAGGAATTTGTCTGGCAAGCTAGAAGGAAACCAGGTACATTTATGATCAGATCTGTCTGGTTTTCCTAGGAATTTTGTTGCAATTGCCATATTCCTGAGAAGCAGTTCATTTTCAAGGAACTGGCATTTTTGTTTAGAAAAACATTCTGTCAGAAAACAGAGCTATCTCAATCACTGAGTTTGGCTGCCACCCTTAGAAATGGCCAGTGAAGATCTCAGCATTTCTGGGTAGAGATCATTACTGTTTTACTTTGTATAGATGAGTTAAGCACTGCGACAGACAAAAGCTTCAGTCTCCTTTACAACAGTCTGCTTGGACAACCAGGTCTTCTCTGTAGCTCACACTCATGCATTTGGAAAACACAATTTTCCCCACATCTGTTACAGGGAAGACAAGCATGTTGTTAGGCATTTATCTCATTGTTTCAAGCAACAGCACCAATGGGTTTTTTTTTATGAGCAGAAGAGGTGGATAACAGCTTATTCTTCCTTTCTCTGTTTGTATAAATAGTTCCAGGGATGCTGATGGCTCTATGCCCTATAGCAATGACTCTTAAAATTTACATCTGCTGTAGAAATGAGGGCAAATGCTATCTTCTTTCCATACAGTTCTCATTTTTAACAACAGAATTCTGGACAGAAAGAAAGTGAGCTTAGTATTGCTTCAATTTGGGCCTAGGCTGGAAAGAAAGGATGGCCTCTTTCTTTTCTTGGTAATTTGATTATCAGCTTAGTTGATTCCTACACATGTTGCTTATTTTTCTTCCTCAACACAACTTTAATAATATCTTGACAAATTTGAAAGGATTTACAGCAAAATTTACTTAAGTTACAAGGTCTTCAATGTAGGTAATTTTAGTGTATATACACTTGGTGTACTTGCAATATTCAAATATAAAATAATGCATCCATAATGATACGCAAGTGATACATCAGTATGCGACGTCACAGCAGATTGTCAAAATTCTGTGCTCTCTCTTTTGAACAAAACCCCGAGTAAATACTTCATTCCAGAGTGCACTGGTCAGAAATCAGTCCAATGGTCAGTGACCTGCTACGCCACTTTAGACACACACAGGTCTATGGGGCTAGATGAGATCCATCCAAGGAAGCTGGCAGAAGTGCTCACTAAGCCACTTTCCATCATTTATCAGCAGTTCTGGCTAACTGGGAAGGTCCCCGTGGACTGGAGATTAACAAACATGACACCCATCTACAAGAAGGGCTGGAAGGAGGATCTGGGGAACTACAGGCTGATAGTCTGACCTCAGTGCTGGAAAAGGTTATAGAGCAGATCATCTTGAGTGCCATGTACAGGACAACCAGGCAATCAGGCTCAGTCAGCATGAGTCTGTGAAAGGCAGGTCCTGCTTGACCAACCTGATCTCCTTCTATGACAAGGTGACCTGCTTAGCAGAAGAGAGGAAGACTGTGGATGATGTCTACCTAGACTTTAGTAAAGGCTTTGACACCATTTTCCACAGTATTCTTGTGGAGAAGCTGGCTGCTCATGGCTTGGATGGGTGTACTCTTCACTGGGTAAAAATCTGTCTGGATGGCTGGGCCCAAAGAGTTGTGGTGACTGGAGATAAGTCCAGTTGGCGACCAGTTACAAGTGGTGTTCCCCAGGGCTCAGTTTTGGGGCCATTCCTGTTTAGTATCTTTATCAATGATCTGGACGAGGGGATTGAGTGCACCCTCAGTAAGTTTGCAGATGACACCAAGCTGAGCAGGAGTGTTGATCTGCCTGAGGGTAGGAAGGCTCTGCAGAGGGATCTGGACAGGCTGGATCAATGGGCTGAGGCCAAATGATGTGTATTTTCTTAATTGCCAGTAGTGTAACTGTGGCTGGCGCCTGAAATTCGGGAGGAGTATATTTGGTCACATGCCCATAGTGATAGAGATGTTGCCCTTAGAATTAAAACAGGGAATATTTTATGTACAACTAGAAGGAAAACATTGCTTTCTGTGGCAATTAAGGAAATATTAATTGGGTTTTTTTGGTCTTATCATTGGTTTAATTAAGTGAGAACTGAAATTCAGGTGGTGAGAACAATCACTGTTTAATCAAGTACCTGACCAGTGCCTTCTTCACAGAGTAACTAGGCATTTTTACATGGACATGGTCATAATTTCCAGTTCTGTGGGTGGATGAGATTGATTTTCATAGCATCTCAGAAGTCTTTTCTGATGGGAATAGATAAGGAATACTTCAGGCTAAATTAGATCTAGTTAAAAAAAGTAACCAAATTTTTCTCACGGAGTAATACAGGCTTTTTTTCAGAAGTATCTTCTCCCTTGATAAATACTGCTTTCCAATGTGTGTGTGGGTTTTTTGTTTGGTTTTTTTTTGTTGTTGGTTTTTTTTTGTTTGTTTGTTTTGTTTTTTAATGGGAAACTACAGCAAAATGTACAGAAAACGGTTTGGGTTTTTTGTTTGGTTGGTTGTTGTTTTTTCTTATTTTAAAGCCTTACGTCTCCAGTTTTGAATTTTGTTTTCCCTTTTCTCCCTCATTTGGCTATGGAATTAAAAAAAACCCAAAAACAACAAGTATGTCATCTGGGACTTTCATATATACATTGCCTTTTAGTCTAACTTTTCAAAACTTTGTCAAGCTTAAAAAAATAATTATGGGAAAAAAGAAGAAAAAAAGTTTTGAAACTTTGCCACTGTGAAGTGGCAAGAACATTTTGAAAAGACAAAGGGAAGAAGGGAAATATGAACATTATTAATTTTATTTTACCTAGTATCAAAGCAAAAGGAGAAACAACACAAGTTTAAAAGTCTGATATTTAAACATTTGTGTTTTCAGTGTTTTGTAATTTTTTTCAAACTCTTGTTTGTAAAACAATACATAGCTTTAAAATTTGCAAGTATTTGTAAATGGTTTTGTAATAACAAGCTGTAGAAGAACAGAAACCATTTTAAGATCATTATGTATGAGCTTAACTTGTTCACCTTCTCAGTACTGTCAAGTCCATTTCTTCAAGGGTCAGAAAGTACTCAGCAGTGATGACTCAGTAATGTAGCACCATTTATATCAATTAAGATATAGGAACCTATCCTAGCTGGTGATCTGACCTACATTTAGTGCCTGTCACTAACAGCTGTGAATAGGTTTTATTCTTGTTATCACCAAAGAAGTTTGCAGTGAAATTAAATTAGTTATAACATAAAAATAAAACAACTTCCATGACTGAAAATAGCCAAATAATAGCTTATGATCCATTAAATAAATTATATTTGGCTTCATAGCAGGACAGAACAGAGATAAATAATTCAAATATATTTCTGCCAGTCTCAAAAATTTTAAAGACAAACTTTTTTTTTTCTTTTTTATTTTTTAATAAGAGAAGACCACAAGGAACTGTGTAACTTGTTCATGTCTCTTTTTAAGCAGCTTATTAATGTGGTGTACTGACACTTGATACAGCTTTCAAAGTGGTGTTAACTGCATACTTGGGAGGAGAAAAGCTTTTCTAGTATCTTATTTTGTTTTGCAAAATGCAAATTATTTTCACTGAGGAGTCAGAAACTTTTGTGATTTTTTTTTTTTTTTTTTTTTTTAGTTCAGTTTCTAAAGCTACGTCATAGCTAGCCTTAAAAAAAAAAAATCTGTCCACAGTTAGGCCTTGCAATGTAGAGTACTAGAAATGTAACATATTATTATAAGCTTAAATAAAAAATCAGTGTGCAGTGGTCAATATTAACCGCCTATGTAGTGTGTAGTTTTGAATAGAAAAGGTTTCCCTTAAGATATGCAGAAATGAAAATGTTATTGAAATTGTTGACAAGTTTCCATCATATTTTTAAGAAGTACGGATCAAAAGGTGAAAGCAGCCATAAAACTCATGCAAAATGGTAACATCTTTCACAGAATTTCAATACCAGTAAGCCTTATCTCTTCCTGCAGAATCCACCGGGGCCATCTTCCCATGCAGAGCTAGCTCCACTACCGTGCAAAAGCAGTATTCTGTATATTTTAACTCCACCTCACACTAAAGTCCTTCAGTACAGTATTCTTTGGCTGTCATTCACTAACCAGAAGCCAAATCATCTGTGTTTGTGTAACTTGGTAAGAGAGAATTTTTAAAGTTCTATTCAATTTAAAGGAGCTTCTGCTTCTAGGTCAGACAGACAGTAACTCTTCTCTTTATTGTAAAGCCTTATATGTTGGATCAGTAATTCTAGGCCATCTAAACAATAATATCTGAACTTTATGCTGTCATTTATGTATTCCCAAGGAACTAAAATGACTGTCTAAAGTATATTTTTCAGTCAGTCTTCAGTGAGGTCAGGTTTTTTTTTCCCCTTGAATAATTCTCCCTTGAAAATTTGAGGCAACATAAATGAATTGCATATGTAAAGACTCAGATTCACATGTCAACTTATCTCAGAAAACACTTAAGTCTCTGTTCACTTTCCAGCTATGGATATACAAATATAAGATTTCATTTGTCAATGCAGATGACTTGGGGAAAAATGTGTCTAACATCTTGAAATTATACATAATTATTTTTGCACAAACTCTCTATAAGTAATAATCATGTATATGATTATTTCAGCAATCATTTACTAGCACTTCTAAACTAAATATTCATATTTAATGCAACTCAGGTGTTTTTTATGTCTTGCATGAAATAGAAGGTCATCTTTCCCAATCAGAGATGTCTAAGTTATTTCTGCTCTATACAGGAAAGCGGCTTTAAACTTCTAATGAATTCCATTCTTTTTAATCCGTGGTGCCTCACTGTGTCAGTCTGGCATGTGATCATGTTATGAAGTGAAAAATTGACACACAGAAGGTGATCACAAAGTGTCTGTATCCATGTTACTGAAAAAGATTTTCCATCGATTACATTTTACCTAGTCTTACAAGCTGCGTCTGACAGAACAACAAACAGCAGAGCTTCTTGACTTTGAGTTTGTGAGTCAATCTGAGAACTTCAAGTTCTGCTTTATAGGAAAGCTGAGGCTGATGAGCTATTGGGATTTAAAGCACATGTCTCTGGTTTTGCTACTTAAGATTGTGCACCCAAAACAAGTCACTAGAAAACAGGAAAAATTGATTCTGAAATATCTACCATCATTGCCTAGGGGGGAAAAAAAACAACAAAAAAGAATCTTAGATCTTGCAGTCATGTCTAGAGATGTAAAGCAGGCTTTCTAGCCCATTGAAACTTTGCTCAGATGTTTTTAGTCTGAACTAGATGGATGCCAGGAATTTTCTAATTTCTGGTAGAAATTAGCCAGAAGTTCCAAGAAAACTTTGTTTTGGAAACATATGAGTGTGCATGGTCTTCCCCAAAGGAAAGTTGTTATACACTTTGGCTATCCAGCCCTGTGTTGCAATTGCTCTGTTACACTGGCAGGCTTGTCTGGTTTATCTCTGTGAATGTCATTTTCAACGGGCAGTAGGAGGAGATCCTAAAATCTTTCACCTGAAGTCCTGGGTGACTTCATTCAAGGAGAATTTTCAGTATGTCCACTGTCAAGCAAGAATTCTCACTCACCAGAGCTACAGAGCATCAGGCTGGTCCTGGATTTTTCAGACTGAATCTTAGGTGTAACAGGTAGCCCTAAGCATAATAATCTGTGAAAAATAAAAGAAGGAAAGCAGGGAAGGAGTGGAGCAGGGAAGAAGTGGGATGCCCAAGAGCCAGAGCCCAGGAGTAGGCTGGGCAAAGGTTTACTTGACCCCTGTCATGAATCCAGTGTCCTTAAGCTTTTTTTCTTTTTCTTTTTTTTTTTTTTTTTTTTTTTGGTCTGTAGGTTGCTTTTTAAGGTTGTTTTTTTTCCTCTCAGAAAATTTCCAGCTAGCCCCTCTGTAGAGTGATGCATGCTGGTCCTGTTATTGGCTAGAAGCCAATTTTCCTTGGCTATTCTGTAAAAGCTTGGAAATAATTTCTCTGAACAGAAAATCAGTGTCCACCAGGCTGTTAACAAATGCTTGACCTCATTCAGGAAGGTGGAAAGAAGTTAATCACTGACTTAAAAGTAGCAGTTGACCAGGTACTAGTGACTGCATTTCATACAAATCACTCTCTATATTTGGAACTTTAAAAGGACCAATTCACCAAAATTTAATGCCATGTTGCTGTAAGTGGCAGGGGTCATAAATTCAAAAAAGAAAACGTTCTTGGAAACTGGCAACTGATTAAACAACCCACTGGATGCTCAAAAAGACATGATTTCATAAACATAAAGAAGTTATGTTGGGCAGAAAATAACCTGGTTGTAAGAAAGTGTTAGAAAGTCGCTACAAAATGGAATACAAAATAAAATAAGTTTTCTGATGAATACAACTTAAAAGCTTAAAAATGTGCCTGGTTAACGACAAACTTAAAGATGGATTAATACCAAGATTATCAGAAGATGTCTGAAACATAAAGAACAAAAACAGGAGTTCCAGGTCTAGATGAAGATGGTACAATCATGGACCATCAATGCAAAACAGATAGAAATGGTCAATAGATATTTCTGTTCTGTGTTTGGAACTAAGCTGCAGCTATCATAAACTTATAAAATAAAATTACATTATAAAATAATTAGAAAATTTACCTCCTGGAATAGAGTGGGGAATGAAATAGCATCTGTTTTCCTCATTGCCCTCCAGATCAATAAACCTAGAAAACTAACTCTCAAAAACGTTAACAGAACTAACAGAGCCATATGACAAGTCAGTAATGTTTGATTTTTTACAAACCTTTTAAGTTATTAAACTATTATATGGTTTATCCTTTAAACTAGAGCCTGATTTTACCTACTTATTTCTTTTTTAGAAGTTACTCTAAAGATACATCTATCCCACTTGTTGAGGAATATTGCTCCACATGTTGAGGCGCTGATGGGTTGAGTAGGTCAGTTTTGTGAGCTTTTCTTTATCATCTTTTATTAATTTGCATATTAAGTTATTATTCTGTTCTGGGAGTATTTTGGGTGATATGAGTTTACATTCATTTCTTTGGTCTGAAGCTGGGGCATTTCCTGCATCATTTCAGAGCTGAGACACTGAGTTCCATTGGCTAGTGGACTGTAACTACTTTGCAGATGTCAAATCACAAACCTCTCTTATAAAAGTTGTGGAAGTGCTGAATTGGCAGGGATGGGGATGAAGCCACTGTATTTACCTGATGCTTTGCCGTAACATCCTTAAAGTCCATGATCAAACATATCCCAATGCATTATGCAGCTGCTTAGACAGCAGTTATGTTTTTATTGGCTTCAGCCCATGCAAATACCCTTCCTAGGGGTAGCATTTTGCACAAATTATTTTAATTTCTTCCATGAGCTGTCAGGCTGGAAGTGAAGCCCCCTGCAGGAGAAATAAATATGATCTAAGATCATAGCTTTTATTTATTGCATTTCAGTCAGGGGAAAAAAAAGTTTATTGCATAATGATTAAAATAAATAACCTAAGGAATATCAATGCCACAGGACTCTCCTCTCCATTTTCTAGTCATTTCAGCTAGAAACATCCTTGCTATGTTGTGCTTAGGTCTTGACCTGCTTATATTTTATGATAAAAGGATGTTCTTGCCATTGAACTCTCTATTCAGCTTGAAGAACTTCTGTTAAACCTTAATTCCACTGTAGAAGGTTTCTTTTCATGCCTGTCTGCCATATCCTTTTGAGCCACTGTGATATACTCTGTAACCTCTTGTGGCTCACACTTCATCACCAGAAATAAAACTGAAAGATCTCTTCACTAGTTTTGTCTGATAAATTTCGCTGTATTTCTCTGAGATAAAGAGATGGCAAGTTTTAGGTGAAGACTCTATAATGAGAAGCCTAAGCTGGCTAAGCCATTTATATTCAGTCATTTAAAAGTTATAAAGTGCTCTTTTCATGATGAAAAATAAAAATGAAATTGGATGGTGGCAGTGTCATGAGCTGGTAGGCAGAAGACCTCAAAGTGACAGGTATTGAAGAGAAGTAACCTAAAGAGAATATGTTCCCTTGCTTGTAAATGTTCATGGGGGATAGTAACCTAGTGCAGCCTCCTGTGTGCTGTCCGCAGCTTTGGCCATCTCTGTGGAGCATGTGAGTGTGGTCCACGGCCACTGGCTTTCTGCCTATAGAGGTGCTTTGCAGATGAAATTTGCTGCTCGCCTAAACAGGATGTCTGATAGGTTATGATTTCTGAATGTTTCCAAGGCATCTTGCAGCTGCACTCACTCATAGTTCTCATTTTTGCATTGTTTCAGTCATATGTTTTACAGTATGATGCTATGTGCCATTGCTTTGTCACAGATGAGAGTTGTAGGGCAGGAGAAGGAAATGAACATCTGAAGATGCAGATTTAAAGGGTTCAAACTTAAGAAATGCTTATAGGAGCTTTGTTGCTGGAGAAGTCACGTTGTGGAATTATACTCTGACTGTGGATTTAAACGTGGCTCTGAGACACTTTCCTGAACACTGCCAGACTCCTGTGACAGGAGTTCACCTGTAACCAGAAGCACCACCAGCATGGGTGCAGCTATGGTCTGCATGCAGGGCTGGGCTATGGGAAAACTTTATGTAATGTCTTTTCCAACCGTAGATGTGCTCTTCTGCAAAAAGTTGCTGTAAAGTAGAGACACATTTTGCTGCAGACAGGAATCTTATCAAATGCTTAGATGTGGCATAGTGCATAATTTGCTTCCATAAAAGTAAATTATGCTCAAATAAGCAAACCCGATTTTATTGAAAAGAATGCTGAAAGAACATTGGCATAAGAAAAAAGTAGGACAATTTTTTTTACAAAAACTTATTTTATTATCTTTTCTACCATTGGAGAATGTGGTAAGCATTATGATTTAGCTGGTTTAATGTTTCACTTTAAGATCTTTCCAGCAGAGTCCCTTCCTGCCCAACAAATTCAGCTGAGGCTCCCCTGGGCTTTTTGGTTCATAGGTACAATCTCTTCTCTGATGTGCACAATGTCCCTGGCTGCAGGAAGCTTTGGCATTAGCAGGTACAATTCCTTCTGAAGCCCGTGAGATATCCACTGAAGCTGAGAGCTGGATTTTACTCCTGAACTGTAATAGGACCAAAAAGTTCCCCATATAGTGCAGCTGAGAGCACATTGTATCTTCAGTCTTTGTTTGCCTTATAACTAGAAACGGTATTTGCAGCTTGCTGTGAATATGGTAGCATGGTACAGGGATATAACTGCAAAGGAAAATGTGATGAATGACCTTGTGTTCTGTCTTCACTACTGTTTAGCTTTGGTGGTTTTACATGTGTTATTACTTTCTCTCTAACAATTTAATCTTGTGTATTCGCTCTTGAATTTGACACTAAGATATCTACAACATTTGTTGGTTTGGGTTTTTTTTCCCAGATGGGGAAAAATCTTTGTTACAGATAAAAAAATATATATATCTTAAAAAATATAACTTGGCTTTGATCCAGTCGAAAAAAAAGGAAAGCTGCTGTCATTATTAGCAAACCCAAGGGGACAATAAAATTTTCACTGGTGCCCAGATGAAAACATTTGCTTTCCGCTCAAGCTGTTAGATTAAATCTGTCTAAAATTTAAAATTAAATAAGATGTGTCTAAAAAAACTTGTTTAACTGATGTTTTATTTAGATATTCTTTATCTACTGCTGAATAGAGATTCTCCCTATAGATCATACTTATGGGAAATAAGCTTTTGTCTCCTAGCTCTTTTGTATTTAGGACATAGAATAAACTCAGTAGCAGTTCTCTTGCAAAATACCTGTTGCAACAACAGGGCTATGTTTTACTTTCTAACAGACCTACAAATCAGTACTTTCAGTATCTAAAAACATATTTCTAACTTTAAAAGGAGATTAAGCCATTGCTAATAATTTAGTGAAATAATTAGTCCTTCCATTTAGCATTAGGAATTCAACACTGTTTCTGAGAAAGTGACCTCAATATAAATTGGATCAGAAAGAATCAGAAATAGAAATCGTCTGGAAATGAAAGGCAGAAAGCAGAGAATTTCTTTCTTGCTGAGCCAATTGCCAAAAAACCTAAAATAAGCTAATGAAGTTCACTAGATTTAAAAAACCACAAACAACAAACCCGCAAATTTAGATTAGCTTGAATATTCTCAGTAACAATTAATTGCCTTTTACCTGCAAGATAAATCTGCTGACCTGTTCTCAATTCTCTGCCTATGGCATCTCAGTTTTTGCCTCTGTCTCTGTAAACTTCTGAAGCTGCTGTTTTCAGAAAAATGTATTTTTAGAGTGTCTTTGTTTCTCTGGGCAGTTTCTCCCAGTTGTGCTCTCCTGCCATTGTTCTGCTAATCTCAAAGACTCTGCACACACGTTCCCATCCAGTAATTTTTTTTTCCTTAGTCTTGGAAATTTCTTTCAGGCTGTTAGCATGATAAGCTTAACTAGAAGGACAGACAGAAAAGGTGGGACAGTATTTTGTTGCTAGGATACCATCAATCAAACATCCCGCCTAGATCACAGAAGATGGTACTATTTTTCTTCCTTCTCCAGTTTTCTCTTAGAATTTGTAGGGCTCTACACTGGAATCCCAACACTGATCAGATATGTCCTCAATCAGTGTCACGGCAAGGCTGGTGTGTGATGTTCAATTAGGTGCCCGTTGTGAAACAGTGGGGAATTTAGCCTTTTCATGTTTCAGCACAGAAACTGAGTCTGTTTGCTGTCACCAGAGAGCAGCTAGGTAGAAGAAAGATTTTAACACTGGCTGCAGAAAGACTGTAGCTATAGGGCCTGGATGTTTTAGATGTTTAGCTCTGGTTTAATATAGTATCATATATACAAGTAATTCCTGTAAGAGGCAATAGGCTTTCATTAAGTTAGAGCATATTCCTGAAAGTAAACCCATGCTTTTAAGCAATTTTCCAAGTAAAACTGTTTTCAGAAATGAAGGCCTTAGAATGCAGGTCAGTAAATACCATGCTTTTTCCTGCTGATATCCCACCGTGTAAGGATGACTAGAACAGGAGGGTCTTTCTCCATCCTCAGGGAGAAATCAGTTATTCTTGCCTCCTTGCCTTGGAGATGGATATAGTTAGGAATCACAGTGATGTCCTACTTTATGAGCTGAGACCTTCTCCCATATTCAAGAGACAGTATATTATTATGAAGACTAGTAAATAATGCATATTTTTTTCACCATGCTTAGAACTTGGAATGAATGTTGATCATCCAGCTCCACTGGAAAATAATTCAGTCATCGTAGATAATTATTTTAGGTAATGACACATTTCCAGGGATATTTCCACGTTGCATGGATATTTTCCATTTGGCATCTTAGTAAGTGCTTGGTCTATTAAACGGGGAAGATATTTTACAGAATGCATATCATATGTGTTGTTTCTCGGATAGAGAAATTAAGCTTCTCTTGTTCTTGTTGAATTGTCTGTTACTTTTACTACGTTTTAATAAGAGTTTGTGAGGAAAAGTCTTGTTGAGTCAACATTGCTAAATCCTGCCCTTTATTCAACAACTTTTATAATTAATGTGATCTTCCAGAGGAAACAGAGTACAAATATAAAACATCCAGGTTCAGCATGATTTTTTTTTTATTATTATGGTCTTTGATGGCTATCAGGATTTTCTTTTTGTGATTACTAAAAGCTTTAAATAAATCTTTTCAAATAAACAAGTATCTATTGTTATGTTCAAGTGCTTGTGTGGTCAAACCCTTCTCCTGAATAAACTTTGCTTAAATTTCTGTCACTTATTTATGTGGAATTTTATTCTGTTTGAATATTTGAATCTGATATTTCCTCCTGGTCTGTCAAGTTTCAACAAGTATCAAAATTACAGTACCAAGCACTTATGGTTGTAACTTATAAATCAGTCTGATGTGTGCAGAGGCCAGATAAATCTACATCAGCTCAGATTTCTCATCAGCTTTTCTGGTGCTAGATGCTGAGGTAGAACAACAAAATGAGCGTTAGCTCTCAGTAGGGGTGGCTTTGAAGTAAAAGTGTAGATATCTCTTGAGTCTTATTTTTCAACACTGATCTTCTTCATATATAACATGAATATCTTTTTCCAAACAAATATTTAATAAGAATACATGTTACAACAACTTTGTATGAATATAAAAGCATTTTAAAAATTTATGCTTTGGTAGAGTTGAACTACATTCTGTATGTGAAAATTTAGTCAGCACAAATGAGCCTAAATAAAATTTTTAAAATGCACCTGATAAATTAAGGCCCACTTCTCTCCCTCTCCCCGAGCAACCTAGTCTGCTGGCAAAAATCAGTAGCATAGACATTGCAGTGATTTGCTAGCGTAAAAGTTAGCTATGTTGTAAAATTTAACATTTTTGTTTGGTTCGTCTGACCACATTTACCAGCCAGGAGGTAGGGTCTACCAGCAATTTTCCAGATATATATGTTGGTTGCTTTATAGCAATGTGGATGGTGAGCACTAAGCTTAGCAAACTGTCTCTGCTCAAGAAATCGGTTAATTTCTTTTGTTCCAATGTTATCCAATGATATGGTTAAAACATAAAGAGCTAGCTAATATTTTTCTGTTTTTAATACTTCTTACACTTCTGTTACTTTTAAGCTTTTATATGTGGTGTTTGGTTTGTTTTTTTTTTAAAGCCTATGTACATAAATTAATATTGATTTGACAATTAGCGCTTTCATGCAAGGGTCCTGATACTGCAAGTCTTTTCAGAAATTATCCAACTTGCAAGAGAAGGTTTACAGGGTGGTTAGCAGGGTTGTTTGATATTTTGTCAGAACATCTGGCGTAGCACCAACATGACACTGTCATGTTGAAGCAGTACCTTTCCTTAAACTGGTATTTGTCTTTGCTTTACAGAATTCTTATCACAGAATTTACAGAAGGTAATAAGCATAAGATGTCTTTATTCTGCAGTTTAGTATTAAAACTTCCTTATGGTTTATTTCAATGTATAGATTTATTTTCTTGCTTGTTCTCAAGTGTTTTTAAAACAACAAAGATATGCACCTCTGTATTCAAACATTAATTATATTTTCTTAAAAAAATTACTGACTGTCAATCAAACCTGTAAATTGTCCACTGAATTAAAGGATCTTGGAAGTGACTGTTCTTGAGAGTCATGCAAAATAGTCATCAGAGTGTAGGCAGAAGATGAGTTTCCTCAGTGCCATAGAGGTGCTGTTGATAGAAGGGAGCATATATTGCAACCTAAGGTGCATTATCTGAGTCCAAATATAAAGACAGACTGCAATGAACAAGTGAATAAAGAAAATCTGCTTCAATGATTTTTTTAAAAACGAACAAATCCTAATGCAAGTTTGCTGGCAAATTCCTTTTTCTGAATTGTCAGTTGTATGGTACTTTTCTACTTTCTCTCTTAATAGTCATGCTCTGCTGTCCAACTACAATGTGCATGTACATCCAAATAAAAGATGCACTAATGAAAGTCTTACCCCTTAGATAGTGTCATGGTGATTAGGGCATTATGAAGGTAGGAAAGGTTGCTCAAATTCTCTTCAAGTTTCTCTAGCTCAGAAAAAGGAATGAAATAAATTTTACTGTTCTCAGTGAGCAACATAATATTGGGACAATCCATATCTCAGAGGGAATTTTTATCATTCCTGAAATATTGCCTGTGGACATGGGAAATCGGACACTTAAAAGCCACCTGAGACTGAAAATAAGAATGTAGTATAACTGACTAGTAAAGCTGCTGAAACTTCACTTTCATTTACAATAGGGAGAGGTGGGCCACCTTCTTGATTTGGTTTATAGGCATCTGGTTTTCATCTTCAAATTTCTTGTCCTTTTATTTTTAAAAATAAGTTTTAAAAGCCTCCTTTGGTGTGTGTAGGGGGAAGGCTCTGGATTGGTTTTGTTAGGATTTTACACTATTTTTTACTTGCCTGGGGGAAAAAAAAAAAAGGGGGATTTCTCTCTTTATTTGTTTGTTTCAGGCTGACCTAAGATATTTTTGGTTTTCAGTCCAAACACAGGAACAAAAGTCCTCTCCACAACTGCCCAACACCCCCATCCTCCTTTGTGTAACTTTACACCAGAACAGAACTATGAGCCAGTTCGGGCCATATTCCCAAGGACAGTCTGATATTTTTCGCATATCTTCAAACAAAATCAGTAACAAAAGAAAGGCATTTTTTCCATTTTAATTCCAAGTGAAGATAGAAGAAGGGAAATGAAACCTGTGTGAGCTCAAGAGCAAAAACTGACAGGAGAGGTAAACAACCTTCTGAGTTTACATAGAGTAGAAACAATGCATTATAATAAAATGATATATTCAAAAATATAGTTCCTTTAAACTTGCTGACTTGAATTTCAGTTTCAGCGAGGCTCAAGATCCTGCTAAGAAATGTCTTTTCCTTGTTTGTGACAGGAGAAAACAGCACTATTAAAGACAAGAAATTATTAGGGAAATATCTCGACATTTTTAATGTAAGAAAGGAAGCAAATCATGGTCATATGTATCTTTTGTCCGGCTTGGAATTATCTCTATCATGTTGGAAGTTTTTATTTGGAAGTCTGTGTTGACTCTCATGATTAGGGCCAGAAATCCTACAGCTGACAGGAAAGTGTCCTATAAATAATGATCTATGATGGACTTGTCATGTAGTCACTAAATGAAATATTCTAGTACCTGTTTCCTTTGTCTTGTTTCTCAGTTTCGGTCTTAAGATTATTCTTTTTGACATATTCTGCTGGCTATCTGGTAGGAATGGGCTTTCTTTGTCTTGCAAATATATTCCATTTTCACCCAAAAAGTACTACTGAACATCGTATTGGAATTATTTTTGTGAGCAAGAACTTGACTGGAATACAACTGGATACAGTTAGTACTAGATTTCCAAGTCAAAGTTAAATATCTTTTTAAAAAATAAAGGTTTATAAATAGATGTCTATGGATACATTAAAAACAGGACTAGAAAGAGTTGTTTACAATGCATAAGAATTCTGGAGTTTTGAGCAAATGAAAGAGAATTTAGTAAGAATATAAATTTACAACACATCAAATAAAACACATCTGGAAACTGTGCTAAGGCACATGGAAAATAAGGAGGTGATTTGTGACAGCCAAAGTGGCTTCACTAAGGGCAAATCACGCCTGACAAATCTGATGGCCTTCTATGACAGGGTTACAGAGTTGGTAGGTAGGGAAAGAGCAACTGATGCCATCTACCTGGACTCGTGCAAAGCATTTGACATTGTCCCACATGACATCCTTGTCTCTAAATTGAAGAAACATGGATTTGATGGATGGAGTACTCAGTGGATAAGGAACTGGCTGGATGGTCGCACTCAAAGAGTAGTGGTCAATGGCTCGATGTCCAAGTGGAGATCAGTGACAAGTGGTGTTCCTCAAGGGTCAGTATTGGGATTGGTGCTGTTTAGAATCTTTGTTGGTGACACGGACAGTGGGATCAAGTGCACTCTCAGCAAGTTTGCTGATGACACCAAGCTGTGTGGTGCAGACAACATGCTGCAGGGAAGGGAAGCCATCCAGAGAGACCTTGACAGGCTGGAGAGGTAGGCCTGTGCAAATTACCTGAAGTTCAACAGGGCCAAGTGCAAGGTCCTGTACCTGGGTCAGGGAAATCCCAAGCAAAAATACAGGCTAGAGGGAATAATGGATTGAGAGCAACCCTGAGGAGAAAGACTTGGGGGTGTCAGTTGATGGAAAACTCAACATGAGCCAGGAATATGTGCTTGCAGCTGAAAGCCAACTGTTTCCTGGGCTGCATCAAAAGAAGTGTGGCCAGCAGGTCGAGGGAGGTGATTCTCCCCCTCCACTCCACTCTCGTGAGACCTTACCTGGTGTACTGTGTTCAGCTCTGAGGTCCCCAGTATGAGAAAGGCATGGATCTGTTGGAGCAAGTTCAGAGGAGGGCCACAAAGTTGATCAGAGGGCTGGAGCACCTCTGCTATGAAGACAGGCTGAGAGAGCTGGGCTTGTTCAGCCTGGAGAAGAGAAGGCTCCAGGGAGACCTTATGGCAGACCTATTTTAAACTGAAAGAGTGTAGACTTAGATTACATATTAGGAAGAAATTGTTTACTTTGAGGGTGGTGAGACACTGGAACAGGTTGCCCAGGGAAGTTGTGGCTGCCCCTTCCCTGGAAATGTTCAAGGTCAGGCTGGATGGGGATTTGAGCAACCTGGTCCAGTGGGAGATGTCTCTGCCCATGGCAGGGGGGTTGGAACTAGATGATCCCTTCCAACCCAAACCATTCTATGACTCTGTGATTCTGTGCAATATACTGTGGTAATTACCTACATGCATTGTCTAACTACTACACTGTATAAGGAAAATCAGCAAGCTCATGGTAACAATCAATCTTGCTGGACTAAACACTCTTTCAGCAAAGAGTAAATAATTTCATTTACTAATGGTGAAAAATGTGCATATAAGATGATAACATCATGCAGTGGATGCTTTCTGAGTTTGCATTCCGGCTTTTTGTGTGGTAACTTGTGTGGTCATGTCTTTTATTATATGAATCCAGTGCTTCCCTTGATATGACTAATTGATAATTCCTAAACGGATCTGTGCCAGGTCTATCCACAAAAAGGGGACGTTCTTGCTATTGAGGTGGAAAAAGATGTTAAGAGAACTCCTAGAACCACTATAGTCCATGTGAATTTTACCATGGAATTCACTGAATCCAGGATTTCACCCCAAACTTGCAGTTCAGATCTCCCTTGTTTACTCTGAGTAATGAGGCAAACAGAAACACCCATGCCAAATGTGCTTGGTTAACATGCTTTCAGCAAGCCTGCCAAAAGTGAACTCCCCTTGCAGCCCAGTGCAGTAAGCGTTATACAGGTAGCATTAGCAGCTGGCACTCCTTAAAAGGCTACAATAGAGCAGTGCTAAAGAACCATAAAAACTGTTTTATGCCATCTATGCTTCTTTAAAACTTGCAGAATATTTATATTGTCAAATAAATCAGGGTAGGCTTAATGACGAGTAATAATTCAGTTATTTTGACCTTTGTTTTGGTTTACAAGCTTACATCATCTACAAGAAACGATGCAGGACCCCCCCTGTTGTATCTACCAGTCTCACCTTCTCTCCTTTTCGAAGCAAAGATGATTTACTACAGGAAAAGGAATTACAAATTTTTCTAAGTGGCTTAGTAGACAAGATACCTCCTCTTGTGATTATGCTTGGTTGATAAAATAAATCACAATATTTTTTGTTTCTAGTTGAATCTCAGGGATAACTTTTAAGTGTAATTCAGCTCAGTATGTTTCAGTAACTCAATATATATATTGTTCACTCAACACCTGAATCCCAATTTTTCAGCCTACATCATTTTCTGTAGACCTACAGTAGAAAATATGCTGTGATCTGTGCTATGGCCATTACTTGTAATGTCCATAAAAACAATTGGAGTGACTAACACAAGTCTTTGAAGACTAATATATGCAAACTATGCTTATGTTTTAATTTGGTTTAGCAAGGTTGCACATCTGCTCATAAAACATCACTTCTTGGCCAAGCTGAACTTGATGTTTTTCAGCTGCAGTGCTGCAGTTCTGCTTATCTGGCTGGTCACACACTAACCACAAAAAAGAGGAATCCTAGCTCATAACTGGGGATGGAGCTATTCCACTCTTCTTTCTCTTTTGTTCAGCAAATAATTTTGTTTTGTTAACGAATGAGATACAGCAATACACTATGAAAGACATGCTTGTAACAGTGCTAATATTAAAAGCCCTACAAATATCCATGTTGAATCAACTTTGTTTCTTTCCTTCTCTAATCAGCTGTATAAAAGAGTCCTGAAGAAATATAGTAAAATAGTTGAAAGAAAGCAGACAGAAACACAAGGTAGCAACACAGAGCAACTACAAATGTGTACAATGAGGGAACCGATATTTTCATACTTGCACTCCTAGAGTTTGCTTTTATGGCCACAATTGTGTTGGATGGAGTCTGTTAAATATCAGTCAAACCCTTCATATTGTGGAATTTACCCTCTGTACCCTATTTACATTCATATTTTCATTAGAAAGGGTGTAGATTCCACATTGTTACCTTGATAGTCTGAATGGCATGTATAATATTCAAAGTAATATTAATATTGAAATAAGTTACACTCACTGTGTGATGACAGAAGAATGAAACACATGAATATTCCCAATGCACCAAACGTGTCCTTTCAGACTGTCCCAGTATCACCTGAGCAACTAAAGGAGTCCACTGCATTCAGTACCTGATTTCTAACTCCTCACCCTTGTGTAAAACATCTTCACAATACAACCAGCTTGCTATAGTGAAAGCACCCTAAAGGTATAACTTCTCATTTAGACAGCTAGTGTTTGATTGCTGCAAAGGATACAGAAAATGTGGTGTTAAGAGTACATAGCCTATAATGAAATAAGTCAGTGCGTGCATGCTTTAATCTGTCAAAACCCCTGTATGTCAGTAATAATTGAAGGAAATAAAGCCTTTGGATTTACCACTATTTGCCTAGTTGAGAAGACCTAAGCTTTTTGAAGCTTAGGCTCTCTAGCTTCCAGGATAGTAGCAAGCAGTTAGTTTTAATTTTAGGATACTTCTGTAAGTACAGGACCCAAAATTTAGATAGCAATGCTTGGCATATTATCTATCTATTAGTAAAAAACATATACTTTCTTTTCCAAGTGATGGCTGGCCATTTCCTCATTTGCCCATCTGCTTTTGTAACCTTTTACAGAAGGATTGGAAAAATCCCTGTTTTGTATGCTTAGCTAAGAAATTTGAGATTCTGAACCATTTTTTGGTCTCCTTGAGATGTATCACAGAATCACAGAATGTTAGGGATTGGAAGGGACCTCAAAAGATCAAATGTATCATTTAAAAACATACCTAGTAAGGTGTTATGGGTTAGTAGCACACCAGAAATATGTAGATTTTCAATGATGCAGTAAATAGACTTTGAATTTCTTGGTCTTACCATTTCAGATATTGTTATTCAGCGGAAAATAATTTGTTTGCAAAAAAGTTTTCTTCTCTAGATGTGGGTTTTAAGGTGGCATCAGTACAAAAGATTTGAAACGCATTGTCTTTTTAGCAAAACAGTCTTAACAGACAATTTTCTGATTAATTTAGAGCATTTGCTGAAGCTTTTGCATAGTTCTTCAGTCTAATATATTTGAATAGTAGCCTGTGGAGTAATGTCAAATAAACACATATTTCAAACAAGAGCAGGGGGAAATGTAATTTTCCACCCACTAACAGGCTGACCATATATTCAGAAGTGGTATTTGGCAGGGGCTTGATTCAGTAAGTTATGAATAGTCGCTGCCCACTGTTTTACTACACTCCCTACACAGGGCTGCAGTGAGGACCTGCAAAGTCTACAATTGCAAAGGAGACTCAGATTCCAGGATTGTAGGAGTCCAATATTTGAGATCAGCAGGAGAACTATGAAGCTGGCAATGAACAAGGAAGAAGCAGATCTCTAATCGAGACTGAATTAATGTTGATGTGATGATTTGAAATCCAACTTCAAAAATAAAACAATAACAGATCTGGTTCTATACAGTCTGATATTGCCACCCAGCCTGAATCACTGTTGACAGCTTGTAACTTTATTGCATGAGCATGCCTGATTGCTGTCATTGAGCCAGAGATTTGATACTTCTGAAATTCAGTCTGGGAAGGAAAGTAGATCTTATCTGAAAATAAACAATCAAATGAAAATTTCTGTGGCAGAGTCTTGTTTACCACATCTTCAGATGGGCAGCTGAGAGATTCTGGAGGTTTCTGAGTATGAATTCCATAAGAAAAGAATGATATGGTGCAATTAATAAATACTTAGCAATTTCCATCTCTAAATCTGTACAATGAAACTGAGCATTTTTCCTCTACCTTATGGGTTTAGAAACCAACACGTAGAACATTTAAGGAGAGATTTTGCAAAAGGGCGTGAATAAAGAGTTTGAATCCCAGTTCCTTACGGTGGCAGAAGCCCAAGGCTACATAGGATTTGATCTAGAAAAAACTAAACCAAAACCACTGGAAAGTCTTCCACTGATTCCAACTGGATTTGAAAGGGACCTACAAGAATTTAGTCGCAGATCTCAGAGATAGAAAGGCATAACAGAGCCCTTCCTACATCCTCTAGCTAGTGTCCAAAGCAAACCAGTGCAATAGTAACTGCTTCAGACAAGTATAACTTAAATCAAAGGAGTGATCTTTAATATAATTTTATCGCTTGAGACACTCCAAACTATTCTACTGTAGTAAGAAATATGAGCTGATTTTGCATTATTTATTTTTTTTTTTAAGAAAGCCCTTATATACATGACCTGTTGACCTTAATTAAAATGGACGCTGTGAGGATGCTGCTGGGGAGAAGCTCCTGCCATCATGTGTTATAGAGTGTGGGTTCCTCTGTTATGATGGGATATTTCTTAGCTGCAACAGAAGCTCCTCTGCAACATTGCTCAGTTGCTTTTGAAATGGCTTAAACTTGAGAACTGCTGTCAGCGTGTGTGAGCAGCATTGGTCTGTGCATGCAGCTTCCCATCATGGTGTTGTCCTGATACATGCTATTGTACTTTCCTTTTAATGTTTTATGCCTTTGTAGTGTTTCAGTTTTTCTCTTCTAAAGGTACTGAAGGGTACAGTTCTTACGAGTCTGGTGGAGGGCCCCAAACTACAATCCTTGTTCAACAGCACTTCATGAGTAAGAATGAGATGCTGCTTCCTTTATTCCGTTCAACTGCTCAGAGTTTCACAGCAGACTCGTACTCTGGCCAGCAAAATCCACTGGAGGGCTATTTTTCCTCTCTGCCTTGTGCGGAAGGGGCTAAATATCATTTAGAAAGTGTATTGGTGCTTTCTGAAAAGGACATTTGAGTGCAAAGGGCAGTCCAAAGGACACTGGGAGAAAAAAGACAGAGTGTTGCAGAGAATGAGATAACAGTACAACAGTATGTGCTTATGGGCCGATTGCATTGAAGCAGATGTCTCATTAAAATGAGGCAGATTTGTATAACGAGTTATAGTTATCCTCTTTGTAGTTCTCAATTTTAACACCTGAGCCAATGAAACTGTCATTTTGGCTAGCATCAGTTTGGTTTGTAATCAGTGCAAGGCCACTTTCAACCCTCAGGAGCGGTCCAAAATACTTTCCTTTAAAACAAATTTCCATGAAATTACTTCTGTGTCTACAGGTTTAGGAATACCAGCACTGCACTGATGATCTTTTAGACTTTGGCAATACAATAAAACAATTACAAATTAGGTGGAGTTTCCCTTTTGCTTTAGAGATCTTGAGCACACCTACTTCCATCCTAACAGCAGCTACTTGACATTCAAACCACATTAAGGGGCAGATAATGTCACAAGAAGAACTGCAAATCCACCCAAAAACATTTTGGAAAAGCAACAGGCAGGCTCTAAACATTTCAGCTGTATTGGTCAAAAAAATCCCCCAAATCTACAAAACCTAGATCTAGCCATGCCCTGGCCAGTTGTTTCAAGGTGCCAGGACCCAGCCCATCAGTACTAGGTACTTTGTTTATTTTTTTACGGTAGTACACAGTTCAATTCACATACTAGTTTATTTATGGTGGGAATTCAAACTGATGTGGCATACCGTCGCTTTTAAATAGAGTAAACTATATTGAAATCAAGGAGACATTTGAGGTGGAACACATTATTAAGATGGGGTAGCAGAGAAAGCCCAAATGGAAATTAAAAAAAACACTTTTTAAAAACAGTTTTCTTTCACTTATCTTCAAATTCTTAATAGTGGTTTGGTTTGCTTTATCTCTCTCCATGTCTCCTAAGAATGACTTCTGTTCTTACTGGTAGCCTGCAAACTGCACATCTGCTATCAGAATTTCATATTGGATACCTTCTGTCTTCATCCTGGCTTGCTTGTTTATATATTAAGGCGAGATGTTTGGTTTTGTTACTGTATAAGATCTTTGAAGCAGAAGTTTGTATAAGATCACACAGCCTTTGTGCTACCTGGCTCTGGACTTCTGGTCCTCCTACAGTCTCTCTCTGTAGCTGCATCTATGTTTGTATGTGTAATAAATTTATAAGCAAGTTACAGAAGCTGAGTTGTAAAAAAAAATAAGTGAAATGAATTTAAGTTAATTTTGCATACTTACATGGGCTTTGGGCCTACATGGAGCTTAAAGCCTGTGCCCTATTGAAATCTGAGTGTTCTTTGTATACAGCAAGTGGTTCAAAGAAAAATGCTTCTCTAGTACGTCTTAGCTTTGGGCTGTCTATTTCCAGAGAGATGCATAAAGTTTGTAAAACAGATGGCTACATTGACAGCTCGCCAGAAACCTAGGGACCACACTTAATCTACATAAAAACATGAATAAAATCACAATTTATTTCTATCCATAACACTCTTAATAACAGAACTGAACCGAACTGCTGCTGTTTAAACCCTGCAGTGATAGATTTTATGGTAAAAAACTGTGGGACAAGTGGTGATGACAGTTCTAGTTTAAGACCTTTCCAGGCAGCACCTTAGATAACCCTTTCTTTGTTCAAAAAAATGAGGGACCTTAGTAGAAACCATTTAATTGAGTATTCTGGCAATCCATGCTTCAGTCCTCTGAAGGAAGGAAATGGGATTTCCTGACATGGTGTGCCAATGCAAAGTGCATTACGTGCTACTAAGGGAGCCCCTGGCCCACCCAGTGCCAGGAGACTCATTTAACAGTTTTGCTAACATGGTTTTCAGTGCAAGATACACTGCTTCTCTAGCTAATTAACCTCTTCTGTGTACTGGATGTACTGGATACAAGGGAAAAGTATGCTGCAGGCACTGCTGTATATGTCAGGTACGACAAAGAACAACAGCCTTTTCTTTACTCAGTGAGAGTCAAGCAAGAAATAAATGTAATAATCATTGCTTAGTATAGGTCTCTGCTGACATTCAAATGTGAAAAGGTTTTTTATTTTGTCTTCAATCTTTGAACTATCCAGCTAACCTTGAATATTACCAGGAAGAAATACCACCTAAATCTCAGAGGCATAGACAGCAGAACATAGCATATTGTAGCTGCTGCTCTTAACAGGGTTTTGAGCAGGTGCTGAAACTGAAGGAATGAAGTATATATTAAACAAATGCAGCAATATAGACCAAAAACTTTTGTCCTAGAGGGAGGCTGAGTACACTTTGTATCATACAATGTTTACTCCTTCTGCTTTCTCCTCTTGTTCAAACAGCAGGACTTCAAGGCAGACAGCCAAGAATGATTCAGCCCTTTGCTGAGCCTGATTCCACAAGCCTGCCATCCTTTCACAGGAACTAGGCTCTACATTTGCAGAAGGGAGCTTGATTGACACTTCAGTGTGATGAAGCGTAAACTCAGTATTTAGATGCTATGTTTATTGGTAGCAGAAAAGATGAAAATTCCTTACTAGTGCCTTCCAAGCTACATGAAGCCTCATGTGCAGCCTGACCTAGAGCTCACCCTGTGCAAATACAGCAGAGGTTTCTTGTTAGGCAGAAAAGAAATCTCAATGTAGGATGAAGCTTGGGGCTCCTGTGCAAAGTGCTGGCAGAGGAGGGGTCTTCATTGAGCTCCTTCTTTAACTTTGAAATCCACTTGTGAGAGCTGTCTTTTAATGACTGATGGGATTTGCAAGGAATCCCATGGCTACCATTCTGGACATGTATGCCGTCCTGGCCTGCTAAAGTATTCTTGGCTGCAAGGATGGAGTTGATGATAATCACCTGTTTTTACAGTGTACCACACAGAGTGTTTTTTTTCCTTAGTCTCAATATTACAATCAGTTGTCTACAAGCCGAGACGAAATATCTCTGGGCGGTCTTCATAGGTGTCTGAGCCTATACCAGAGAAACATTATTACTGTGTTGATGAGAATTGATTGGGCTGGGAGTTATCTACCAGATTTTGCAATAACTATAGTTCCTGCCACAAGTGCTGTGACTCCTTAACTCCCATTGCCCTTTAAGCTCTATAAGTTTTATTGTAAAGGGATTTCCAGCCCATCCCTATTCATTACCCTGGTAACATAAACAGAAGCATTACTGAAAATGTCTAACAAGGAATTTAGCCTAAGCACCCTACTGGGAGGTAGAGGAGCATTATTATCCCCATTTTACAACTGAAGAATAAGTTCCAGAGTTCAAGGCTGTCCACCAGATCTCCTTTTGCCAAGTCTGTCCTGCCTGTGTTACTAGACTATTAACTTGAATTCCTCTGCTGACCACTAATACAACACAATCAACTGTCAAGATAGGTGGTCTCTCATGTAATCACATTTGAAACCTTTAAGGCTCACTCTATATTAAAAACAACAGTTTAAATCCTACTCATAACCTTGCCAGCAGTCACTATAGGTTTCTGCAGCATCAGTTTAACAGTCTCTCTGTGTGACATACTACTTAATTAGAAGGCAGAATGCAGCTGCTGGAGCTTAAACTTCTGTATCATCTCCACATGCAGCCCCTTTGCAAATACCAAACCTGGTTGTGACAGTTGCACTGAGAGCTGTGTCCTTCTCACTCTTTCATCGTGGAGATGAAAAAGTCATGGGTATCTCAGCTTTCCATGTAGCTATTGCTAGCTGGAGAGCCAGCGAGATGCTGCATGCTTATTCTAAGCACTGAGAAACCAAGACACTGGTTTAAAAATAGTGAGATTTTAAACAGATACTACAGTTTTGGATCTTTGAATTTGTCTTTGTGTTTTGTGTGAGGAGTGCACATGTTTTAAAGCATTTCTTCAAAAACAAAAGAACTTCAGGTTTGGTGGGTTTCTTCAATGAGGGATAAAGCATTTGTATAATCTCTTGAATCCTATTGCATAGACTCCAACAAAGCATCATAGTTTTGGTCAACTTGCAAGGTATGGAAAAACCTCGCTTGCAAGCACCTTAAGTTCTTGCAGGAAACTTGCAAGAAAACCAGATGTTGTCAACAGCATAGAAATTAAGAAAATACCTCATGGGAGAACGGAGAAAATTAAAGTCCCATTGTAGCTGAATCTCTCTAGAAAAGTATGAGACAAGGGAAGCAAGTTCAAAGAATGCTTAACTCCATATGCTCAAGCAATGAATGCTAGGTAGGAGGAAAATACTTAAGGCAGTGTTATTTTGTACAGTTTAGTCTACTTAATACTTTTCTGTTAACTCAGACAGATAAAATGAGCTGTGAAAATACAATACTGTGTAAGAAAGGGTAAAAAATGCAATACTGGGTAAGAAAGCAAAGTGGAATGTAAAAGAGACATTTTAAAAAGACTGAAAAAACCCCCATATTCCGAGCCTGTGCTTAGTGTGAAGAGGTTAAGGGATTTAACTAGCAAAGGGACTCACAACATAAAGCTGAACTCAACTGTGTACAGCATGGCAACCAACATAAGTTATGCAAGTCAGATATCTGAAAAAAGAAATGCACTGAATGTGTTTTGTAAACTGGACAATGAACAAAAAGGACAATAGTACCACTAACTTAGATGAAAGCTTTGTAGTTGCAAGTGGATGCATTCAGTGGAAGATGAGCTGACTACCAACCAAAAGCATGTAGGATAGCACTTTCTTTAAAATAGAGCATTTGACATGACAGTGAAATGCTGGAAAAAAATCAAAAAAGACACAGGTAAATTAAAATTCAGGACACCAGGAGGAGAACTCCCACTAGAAGAGTATATGAACCGCTTATGACTAGGTATTAGCACGGAAGACACATATAAAACTGCTAAGGATAAGAGCATCCAGGGCTGCGTTAGAAGTCCACAAAGCCTTTGATCTCACAGAAAGGGTGTATGTGTGAGAGCGGCAGACAAATGCAGTGTGTGAAAAGCCTTTGATAGCGTCTTCTTGGGAAGAGAGTAATAACCAAGAACAGAACAGAAGAGCACAAGCTTCCCATATATTAAGTTACCGGGGAAAAAAATAATTATAAGAACATGAAAAAAAAGAAATACTTATATGAAGGAAAGAATCATGTATGTGTAAGACAATGAATGGAACTGAGGATAAGGTAAATGTCACATATTCGTGCAGACTTGATAAATCATCAGTATTCTCGTGCGTACTACCTGAAAAAATGGGATTCGTGTTTGTCCACGCATCCCTTTTTAAATCTATTAGTTTCTCATCCTGTCACTTGAGCAGCAAGGTGGTTCAAAGGGTTTCACAGGAAAAAAAAAAAAAGTCAAGGCACTGGGAAACCAGTTTCCCAGAGACAGGGAGAACCAAATAAAGTGGTATAAAGAAGAACTATTTTGGAAAGAGGTTGAGCTGCTGCATAAACAACAACAAACCCAGTGTGCACTTATAAGAAAAATTAAAAATGCAAGTTGTATTGTTAAAGCTGGGTAAAGACATGGATTCTGTGACTATCTAAAAGGGTTTAACAGTAAACTATGCAAAAAAGGAGAAAAAAGTGCTTACTATACTTGCTCAAATGAGTAATCCAACTGTGCTTTTTGGAATAGATATCCAGAGTACATGAGAAACAATTCTTATTAAAGAGATTGCGAAATGAGAGTTAATTAAGCTGCAACCAGGAAGGATGTGGAATATGGCACAATTAACCTTCCCCTATTACACTTGTGCTGGCAGCTAGGTCCAGGAAGAAGGCTTAAAGTGAGAGGTGCACTGAACAGCTTTAGGAAACAAGAAGCATGTCTCAAACTACTGCTCGCCCAAATCAATGGGTCTGGGAGTTTGTATACAAGTGTCGGGATAGTCTACTGCAGCTGTGGGCTTGCCTGTGAAGAAAACCATTGGTTAGGCCAAATATTTATTTGAACTGTGCTCCTTTTAAAATCTATCTTGAAGACTTGGCTTCAGGGGCTTGAACTCCTTGTTAGGAATGAGAGCAGAGCTGGAGTGGATGGGGGCTGAAGACTGAAACTTTGGAACAGTGAGATAATTATTTTACTTTTCTATACAGCATTTTACCAAGTTCATATACATTACAAGTGGGCTGTATTTTTTCACCAGCTTTCTTGTGGTGTAGTAGAAATGCACTAGAACTCTCTTGCATGAACCCAGAAGCAGCAAGGCCAGGTTTCTAGCCCAGATCTGTAGGTAAACTGTCCTCTGGGGAAAAGGACTCCTGTTAGAAAGGCATGTCTTACCTGAAGTATCTGCTTCTGCTATTTCAGCATTTGAGGGGCATAGTTGCTTTCAGTGTTCCAGCCCTAAGAGAAATACAACAGAATAACATGTTGAGCCAAGATGGATTGTTGCTAGTTAGAAAAGTCAAGGAACTCTTGTCATTTCCTATGTTTACAGAACTGTATACTTTATACATGAATACTACGTTAATAGCATGAAATGTAATGCATTTCATGAATAAGATGTAAGCTGATGGCGCTGACTGGGAGCCAGAAGTGTTGTTCTTCCTCCTCCATGGAGAAAGTTACATGAGTCCCGTGAATCAATGTTCATTAAAATAACAGAAAATCACCCCTGACAGCCCAGTGCTGTCATCACTTCATGCCGAATTCAGGGTAACACTTTGCATAATTGCTTTGACTTAACTACCATGCTGCCAGGCACTCTGGTGTGAACGTTTCTGTTCTTCCTGTATGAGCTCTTTAAATCTGCTTTAATGCTATAAATACTGGGATATACATGTGTCCATGTTAGGTAGGGTACCTCTTTAAGTGCTTCATTAGATGGTTAGTTACTTGGACAAACAAGAGTGCTATTTTCTGTAGAGACTGAGATCACCTGTAACCACTGCAGTCACTAGCACAGGTTGAAGCAAGATCCCCCCCCAGCCCAGAGGTGAACACTCAGACCTGATCTTCACCCACATTCAGAGCACTTACTTTAGCTTCTTTCACTCAATAGCCAGAGGGTTAGCCTCTCTCCCTTTCTCTTCCAGAAATCTAGTTTCTATATAAAAGAAGCTAAAAGCTTTTCTAGCTGAAAATTTTCAATAGATTAGGTCTGAACTGATTAGTCATTTGGGATGAACAAAACTACATATTCTTGGTAAATGAGCCATTTGTCAGTTACCTGCCTAGATCTATGTGTGAACATCTTATTTATGTTTCCATCTACAAAGGCAATAATCAAAACCTCCACAATAATGCTTCTTATGACATAAAGATCCTTACTCATGTTGGGTGGTAATCACAACATGACTTTCAAAGCTCTGTTTTCTTGAAATTTGTCTAGCAAAAAAGAAGTTCCTTCAAGCATTTGCAATCTGAAAGGACAAACAAAAACCGAAAGTTGAGAATGCCAGTCTTTATTCCATTTGAAGCTCCTTGTTTTGTAGAAGTGTTCAGCTATAAGTCTCCTGATAACAGAGAGCTTGGTGCACTGTAAAAGCTGTACTAGGAGAAATGACGATGCATACTGGCAGATGATACAAAGTGAAAGAAATGGAAAGCTCATGGGAGGAAATGATGACAGATGGATTCAAGAGAAGAGCTGAGAATTTGGCACTTGAGGTAAAGCCTAAATGAATTGTGAGAGTCTCCTACAGTAAAGGATGCAGCTGCCTCATGTTATCCACCTAATCTTCCATCTCCAGGAGCAAAAGATCTTTAATGAATAGTGCCAAACTTGTTCTCCTTGTCTTGCATGTGTTGAACAACACTCATAATATGGAATCTGTCCAGTATTTCTCTTTCTAAATATCATAAGTCAGTCTTCCTCAGACTTCCTGTGGTCTTCCTCTGGGGGGAAGCTGTCCATTTGCCAACCTCATTTTCACTGGGGAAGCTACACACGGGTTAGGTCCACCCGTGTCTCTTACTGTTCTTACACTGTAATTAAAAAAAATCAAACCACTGATAATGCATATTCTGTTCTTAATTCCTTCAAGATCTTCTATTTCTACAATACCAGCTAAAACTGAACTTTGGATAAATTGCTAATAGGACTACAGCTGGGTCATAAAATACTCGCCTCATTTTTTTGATAGAGTGATTAAGGGGATGTAATTCAAGATCAGGGTTTTCATGGAGCTGAGGGTACTCTTCACAATATCTTATATACTGGTAGCTCTGGGTATTCCTGCTGTTGTCAAGACAGAAAATTTGCAATAATACATATGGTGTTCTGATAAAAAGCAGGTTATTAATCAAAGATAAAGGACTGTCTTAAGCTGTAGAAGGGAAATATACCATGTGTTTTCTTGTTCTTGTTAGTAAATGCTAGCCTGGATTCTGTCTAAACTTTTGGTCAGTGCTTGGCTCAATGCTTGGCTCAATGCTTGGTTCAAAATGGATAAAGTCAGTCTCCTCTCTCTCGACCATGCACACACATGGTCTATGTATATTGTGGGTACAAACCCAAAAATTTTATCATAGGAGATGATATCTGTTTGGCCAGCATATTAAAGCTTCTTGCCTGTGTAGGTAGGTAGCAAATTTGTATGAGTAAACAGCAAATATATTTATTATATTTGGAATTTGGAGAACCCCACAAAACACAAACAGCATTAGTATCATTTTTTTATGAAGACCCCCAGGGTCAGGAAATGCAACTCTGAATGCTCATGACAGAAGCTTTAAATGACTAGCAGAAAGTAAAACTCTGTGCTTTCAATACTTTTTGCAAGTCTGCTTATTTTGAGAGGAGGGTTGGCCAGAAAACAAGAATTCTGTTCACAAAACTATTTGAGGTTTAAAACATACAACAATTTTGCAGTGTGGAACATTCACATGACCTTTTAGAATTTCTTATAAGTATTGATTCATTCTGGCATAACTTATTACTTGTGGGGTAGAAAACTTTTCTTGGAGTATGGGGGATTCCATATCCAAAGTCTCTTTCTTCTAGTATATAATGTTTTTCTTTTCTCTTTTTCTTAATATTATTATTTTTATATACATATATAAAATGGAAAAATGGTACAGCTCTTACAGAAAAGAAAAATTCGAGCCAGGCAGTAGATGGAGTCTGAAGCCTGAGTCACTCACAACCCCTTCAAGCAGTCAGCCTATTAACTATTTTGGATAAAGCTCTTCGATTTTGACCAGCAAGTCCATTCTGGACTGAAAATATCTAGCCAATAGTGCTGCCATTGAAACCTGCATGTTGATTTGATAAATTGTCAATATCTACAGAATTTTTGAAGCTCTTGATCCACCTGGACGTGATAGTCTTCTGAAATATTAGTTAAGCTAGATTGAAGAAATTATGTTCTTAAGATTTTTTTTTTTTTAAATCCAGTATGTTTTCCTTCTAGTTAAACATAGTTTAAAACATAGAGGACATAATTCTTGTCCAAGCACAAGGCTTGTAATTATGGCAATCCAAGACTAGAAATTGATTTAATTAAAGTTGTATAAAGGTAGCATGAAAGTACACCATCCAAAACTTATAATATCTTTCCTTCCTTGCTACACTCAAGAAAAATTGCTTTCTGACTGTTGACTAGTGTAAGTTTATTGCTGAGAGTATGAGGAAAGAACTACTTAGAAATCAGCTTTATAGTTTATAAATCCCTTTAAAAACACTGTAAGCATTCAGCATCTAGCTGATGTCTTTGAAAAGTCATCTTGGTCCTTAAACATGGGTGTGGAATACTTTGCAGTTCTGGCTCTGACCTGAACTCCATTACACCTAGTGATACCCAAGCACTGAAATATGAATACACCCTCACATCAGCATCCTATTTCCATTTGGCCCAGTTAACTCTGAGAAAAACAAATATTCCTAAATGAATATAATTTTCCTTGATTCTGGCATGAAATATCTGAGTCACAGCATCTGATGGTGTGAAAGCACTCTGCTTTCCCTGCTTTGCCCATGTCAAGCATCAGTCTTCCATGTGTTTTCGTGACACAGTCTTGTAGGAGTCAGCAGAGTGCTGTATAGACTTTGGCCCGAACAGCTGGATGACTGACTGAATCTGCTCACTGACTTCAAATCACATGTTATCAGTGAAACCTTTGCTGCTGTGTTTCCTTTCATTGTGTCCTTAAGCTGACCATTTCCTGCTCATGTCCTTTAAGCAGAGAATATACAGAAGATCAGGGTCAGCCCCGATGCTGCAAATGCTTCACTTATGGTTTGGGAAGATAAAGCTGTTGTTTTAATAAGGTTTGAATAAACATAAAAGTTGCCTACACTTCTTTTTTTCTAATACAGCCGCAAAGAACTGATCATAAAAATTTCCACAGTCATCAATTTTTAGCCAATATTGAACTAATTTTTTTAAATGTAGTGTGTGATTCCAGCTGTGATAAATGCAAGCTCTTGTAATCTGGTGGAGGAACCAGAATGTTTTTTAATGACCCTACACTGTAATCTAAGCCAAGTAAATATAATGATTCACCCAGGGAAGATAAATTATTGCCTGGAAAAGTGCCAAAGCATTTTAATTTGTAAATCCAACATGTCTCTCTTGGAAACCATTGTAAAATGTCTGGGATATGAAGTATTTTCCAAATTGTTATATAACTTCATAATTCACAGTGGGTTTTTTCCCCTTCCTCATCCAGCACACACATACACATGCTTAATTTAAACAGAAAAAAATTGCTTTAAATATCCACCTGAAGCACCCTTTGCTGGAGCCCTATGTTAAATAAAAAAATTACCTTAGTTGTGATTGTCAATAACATTCAAGATTTGAAGTTGGAGCTGCAGCAGGTGTCAGGGGGCCACTTGTCACCACAACTTGGAAATGTGACAAATCGTCAGAACCGGTTGGATGTCCTAGGCTGTTATTAGCCATCTGTTTGCAGCTCTGGGCGGGTCAGCTGCCTGAACTTGACCAAAGCCACCCCTTAATTAGAGAATTTATAATTCGAGCCAATTTAGAGATGAGGAAGATGCGTCATGCAGCACAGGGCAGACTTGTTTCTGGGATTTTGTGGAAATTGTGGTATACAATTTAGGACTGAGCTGCTGGAGTCTCCCCTGGGGAACAAAGTGGGTGTGAGTCTATGAACTGCTCCAACTACCTTCACTTTCTGTAACTGCTTTTCTAACACGTCAGGACTTTCAGTTGTGTAGGAGAAGCTACCGTTTGCCTGTTTACATTCAGTGCGTGTCGTCCTTACAGTAACCAGCCACACGGTTACTCTTGCAAAGCCCCTCCTCAGCTCCCAGCGCTTGCAAGTGCTCATCTTTGTTCCCACAACAGTTCTCAGAGAAGTCACTCAGTCCTCAGAAATTTGCAAGGTCGGTGACTAAGAAATAGTAGAATACTATTGTGCCCCGTGCTTCTAGGAGAATTGTAAAGTTTCATCATGCTCCTAACAATTCCAAGGCCAAACAAATAGTTGAAAATAGGGTAGAAATAACTGCATTTTGATAGCTCTAGCAGGCTTTCCCTTTTTCCTCTGAAATACATTTGAAAACACTCTGCAGCTAATTGGAGTTTCTCTGCATACCAAGAGAAGTTGTGATGAGGTAAGGATAAGATTAAACAAAAATAAATTATTTGATTGTATTGTATGCTTCGCTAACTAAAATATTTTCTGATATCCATAGAATCTTAGAATGGTTTCGGTCGGAAGGGACCTCAAAGATCATCTTGTTCCAACCCCCCTGCCATGGCAGGGACACCTCCCACTAGACCAGGTTGCTCAAGGCTCCATCCAGCCTGGCTTTGAACACTTCCAGGAAGGGGGAAGCCACAGCCTGTTCCAGTGCCTCACCACCCTCAGGGTAAAGAAGTTCTTCCTTATATCTAGTCTAAATCTACCCTCTCTCAGCTTCCACCCATTACCCCTCATCCTATCATTACAGTCCCTTGCAAAATGGGACTTCTTCATTATTATAGAAGTATATTAATAATTCAACTTATATTTTTTATATTTCTTAGTGTGCTAATGCATATTTTAAGAAATTAATGGCACACTAAAAAATCCTGAAACATCATGTAAATAATATTTTATTGTACTAGAACAGAAAAAAAGTAACATTTGATTCTCACTTTTTGTCCTATTGGTTTTCTTCTTGGGAAGAAATGTGGGCAATGAAGATGATCTAATAAATTTAATATTCTTCTACTGCTTATCATATACTTTTCCTATGAGATAATAAAATGGACAGGAACATGTACTGTGCCTTGGAATATGATTCAAGCTCGCTCTCACACCTCTTTCCCATAACTGGCCCGCACTACAGTTGAAAGTAGCTATTGTGAACTGAAATGACTCTTTATTATCACCTCCTCCTTCTGTGATTATAGTCTTCAGAGTTCTGTTGTGATATACTAATGCAATATGAATTGACATGTTGATTGTAATTTTATTTGGAGGATCAGGCAAGAGAAAGCTCTTCTATACAGGAATGTTGTATAGGGCACAGTTCTATAATGAGCTCGGATCACTCATTCTGTTTCTGGTTGTTCTATAATGCACATCTGGAGATCAGAGTCATAAAAGTTTTAAAAATCAATAAAATAACAGTTTATATATTTTATATATGCTGTGTATCAAAATTTAACTTGGTCAATTCTTTCTTCAGAGAGATAAGTTCCACTGAGAGTTTTTGCTAAGATTATGATCTAAACCTTGAGTGGGTTGTGCAGTTTAAAGAATGTTTAGATGAAATTCAAGACCCTTAGATAAAGGTACACAGGCTTTACTTTTACAGTGAGTGGATTAGACCTATATTGCATGTACATGTATGGCTCTGCATACATCCTGCCTACCTCTCAGTGTGATTCCTGGTTTTGTGAAACTATATGCAAGATTTGGTGATCTTTTATTTAGGGGGTTGAACCACACAGATTTCTTTGAAGTGGCATTTTTTTCTTCACTGAAGTTATTCTTGTTTCCCACCTCTTCCTGAGCAACTCATTTCCAGCTTCTTTAGCGTTCATAGAAAACAGGTTTTGGGAAATTTCCATTTGCCTGCACTATTAATGATGTGGCAGCAGAGTGTGGCCACTATGCTATCACATATCATCCCAGTCAAGTTTTCTTTGGAAGGTAAGGTTTGAGGACCAAATGCTGCCCCAACAGCTGACCATCTGCTCTCAGCCCAGCACCCAGAGCCTATCACTTTATGCTGGGATGGAGAGCAGAGAGTCAGAAGCTGTTGCCCAATGGGAGGAGAGATGGGTCTGCACTTTGGTCAGTGGTGGATGAGGATAAATATGGCAGCTGGACTTGTCTTGCAACTGCATTGTATTGTAGACATACCATGCAAGTCTGAGCTAAGTTGTCTGCTATATAACAGTAGCTATCCTGCTGGAAGTTCTTGTCAAAGTGATGATATTGTAACAGAACTGTACACCATGGATAAAGAATGATATGTTAAGTTGGTGTCTTAAAGTACAAGTGTCATGATGACATGCTCAGCTCTGGGTTGAGTGTGTAGGTTATCTTAATTTATACTTTCCCTGTGGCTTTTCCTGTTTTCCATTCCTCTAAGGAAAATAATTTCAGAAACCTTTATTTCCACATTAACAATTTGTTGTTGTTGTTGTGGAAAAGGAAAAGATGAAAGCTAGTTTAGAAAAGGGCAAATTGAACTATATTTCACCACTGAAGTTTTTAATTATCTTAATATTCAACCTTATTGTTGTGATACTTGTATTTATTGTGGGTCACAATATATGGTAGTACAAAAGAGTACGTTCAGTGAAATTTTCTTTAGAAAAAAATAGTTGCAAAGAAGGATAGTGATAGGACAAGGGGTAACAGTTTTAAACTGAAAGAGGGTAGATTTAGATTAGGTATTAGGAAGACATTATTTACTGTGAGGGTGGTGAGACACTAGCACAGGTTGCCCAGGGAAGTTGTGGCTGCCCCCTCCCTGGAAGTGTTCAAGGCCAGGCTGGATGGGGCTTTGAGCAACCTGGTCTAGTGGGAGGTGTCCCTGCCCATGGCAGGGGGGTTGGAACTAGGTGACCTTTAAGGTCCTTCCCAACCCAAATCATTCTGTGATTCTATGATAAGGTTCTCAACAAAATTCTATAGTTTTGATCTAATATATTCTATGGCTTTTAAATAATATATGGGGTGAATGACAGCTTCCATCTCTAATCATTTATATCTAGTTAGTCTCAGCCTGTTCTAAATAGAAATGGAGAAAATCAGAGATCTGTATAAAGCACATAGAATTCAGATGCCTATGCAACAATATTTGAATATCTCGGACCTTTCTGGGGAAACTAATGAGGGAAGAAATTTATAATAAGTATGTATCAGATAAGAAACAGCAAATGAATCCTCACTTGTATGACACTTGCGGAGAAGCTGAGATTGAATCAGTCTACATAACCTGTGTGACTCTCAAAAATATTTACAAAATTTTTTACATTTTAGAAAATTTTATTTCAGTGGAAACCAGACAAAAGGGAGCATGCCACATATAACAAGTAACCATCTTCTTGCCTAAGTGGGTATAGTAGTATATGTATGTGTTAATTCACAGGAATCCATGGAAGTGCACCCACTTAAAATCAGTTTGACTGATCAGAACTGTAATTGGATGTTTTTGTTCTTGATTTCTAAATTAATAATATAAGGTCATTTTTTTATGCTCTTTTATTAGTGCCATTCATATACTAAGGAACCTATTATACTGTGAAGTATCCCAAGGGGTTGGAAAATAGTCCAAGGGAAAAAGAAAATTAATATATATGGACAGAGGTGGAGAGGTAAGTAAGTTCATCTTATATGTGTGTATATATGTTAAACTCAGTGTCTTTTATTAAAAAATGAAAATTAAAAAATATTTTTTTGTTATGTAGTAAGTAGAAGTTTGTCTGGTTTTAGAGATCTGTTTAGTAAAAGATTTTGACTTAATTGGAGCAAGGAGTGTCCAAAGTCGTCTTTTGTCTCTTGAAGAATAACTGATTTGTAATACACTCTTCCCTCAAAGGGAGGATTTATATTTCCTGGTAATAGTGGAATGTCTGGACCACAGAATGAATCTTAAAAGCCCTATTTTGAAGAAACTTCTGCCAGTACTGGATTGTCACAGTACTGTTTCCTTTTTCTTCTATTTTTTTATGCATTATTTGGAAGGGAGGATCACACAGCAGAGGGAACAGTGGTGTACCATAACCACCACTGAAATAACTACAGTCTGAGAAACTGTGAGCACAAGAAAATGGAAGGTATTCAGGTTGGAATTACTGAGGATTTACCCTCCAAAAGCTGCATAAATGTTCATGCTGGTTTTCATTTTAGGCATAGTGGGTTTCCAGTTTCTGCTGTGATCCAGTATCGCAATTAGATAAATACTCATTGGATGCTACCAGTCACCAGTTATGCTTGAACGTTATCCAAATATAGTCAATTAAGTACCTGTTAATACTTGGGGTTTTTTTTGTGCCAAAACAAAAGCTTGATCTGCTAGGAGTTCATAAATATAAATATCAAATTTTAAGGCTTTTACTCTGAAGTTCAGAGTTTTTAGAGAGTAAAACAAATATTCTCTGACTCTTGGTCATCCAGTTTCAAATCTAAGTGTGAGTCTCCTCTGTCAAACAAATTCAGCGTGCTAGAAATCAATGAAAAACAAAAAAATCAAACAAAACCAAAACCAGCATCAAACTATGCCTACAGCATTAAGCACTAATTGGCCTAATGTCTAAGTTATGACATTTATTTTAACTTGGCTATGTCTGTTAGGTTGGGCTGAACGAATACTTAACGTGACACGAATATGAAATCTCTGCTGGGAACTTATTTGGTTTTTATTATTTTTAACTGTTAAATTTACAGTAGTGAAAAAGTAAAGCATAGAAGTTCACGTTTCATAATTGCATTTTCTCTTTTAAATAAGGTCTGTATTAAAGGTTTCAAAGTTTATTAACATCTGCCAATAATTTGAACTCTAAATATGTATTGACCATACCATAATAAAATAAATCAATGAACAAACTAAAGTATTATAAATGTCTCCATGTAGTGACTATGCTTACAAGTATATTTACATAAGAATAGATCTATCTGTATGCAAAAACATACCTTGAACTGCACAAATTATGCACAAGTGCATTTTATGAATTGAACCTCATTACCCCAAATGATACTGATCCAAAGACATGATGTATTTTGTTCTTAAACCCTTGTAATTTGAATTCTTATATTTAGCAACCATTTCATATGGCAATTATGTGCTTAAGCATTGGTAGCATCTCAGATTAGCATGTATATTTCAGATCTATGTGTGTTGTACTACTCTTACATGATGGAGAAGAAATTTCAGTCCTGGATGTCTTTCTTTTCATGAATTTGAGCTGGAGCATTCTCCATATTCAAACACAGAGTCTTTTATTCTCCTTTTGTAGTTTAATTACATACTTCAGTCTTCTCCCCAAATATCTAATTTCATTGAAATTGTTAGTAATTCTATCTTGACATATGCAGATATATTGGGGAAAATGAATTGAATGTCTGGACTTGTTAGTGAATTGAAAAACTGATGTCAGATTTATCTTTTGAAAAGTGTGAATTGTGAGTTCAAAGTGTAAAAAAGGATGATTTAAATTGCCTGGTTAAATCCAGTCCCTTGAACCTGTTCCAGTAATTTTTAAAATCTTTGCTAAGATTAAAAGGTTTTTATTAAGAAATGCACTGGGTAAATTTTGCTCAAACTGTCAATAATAGCAGCTGCTTTACCTTTATGAATTGTCTGTAAAGTAATACGCATTTGGGAGCTTTCAACAGAGAAGAAAACATATTACTTGCTATAATGGCAAGTTTTCCATTTCACTGTGTAGCAGCACTTAAGGGTCATCCTGTTCCCTCCCAGAAACACATTTGCACAACAATTGTCTAAATGCAAAATAATTGGACAGGGACTTCTGTATTCCTACTTTGTCTAAGTGTGATGTAGCAGATGAGTGTGTACTGGGTGACTAGCTGACTCTCTGTGGAGACAAAAAGTAATCTCCAACTAGTTATGGATTATAGGCCATGAACCACTGAACAAAGGGTGTGTTTGAGCTGTTCATTTCAGCTAAGATGTAAGATTTCTATCAAACTGTTTCAGCTAACTGTTTGCTGCCTAATATTTGTGGTTGGTGACCAGATGACTGAAGAAGGGAAACTGGAGTTTTGAGAAAGCCCTAATGAACATTCCTAGGCGTGAGTCTTTGTGCAAGTACTCATGAGACTTCTTGTTTTCCGCAAGCATTTTGGCTAAAAAAATTCTCACATGTTTTCTGAAAATAAATACAAAAGGTCATAAATACCACTGAGGTGAATTCATGGTTTTTAGTGTAATACATATCTCTGAGTACTTGCTTTGCTGTATTCACCCATGTCTGAAGAGTAACAAGGGAGCTCTTGGAATGCAAATGTTCTTTACCAGCAGGAAAGCTAGCAACAAAATATATCTGTTGTAGGAGGGTTCATGTCTCCAGATCTGAACTTGCCACATAAGCAAAACCACAGCAAATAGCAAAAATATTGAAGTAAAATTTCACTGTGCCTGGGAAAGACTGAAGTAAAACAACATTAAAAGTAAATCACATATAAACTGTGCAAAAAATATTGTATAAACTGCTAAATGCTACTGAGGGACTGTATGCGTTACAGCTGCAGCTGTTGATTTGTGATACTAGGCCATGTGAATTTTCTTCTAGGGACAAATTCACTATAGAACTAAAATATAACAAATCTTTAAAAAGTATGATATAGTACAGCTATCATGTATATTAGGTAGAAGCCTCAACCCTACAAGGAAAATCATTAGAGACAGATTCTTCACTTAACATTGCTGATGTATGTGATCTCAGAAAATTATCTTCAGAAATGTTAATTTTAATAGAATTGTCACTGTTGACAAGTTCCTACATATATTTTAAATGATTCATCACAGTGCTGCAAGCAGAGCAGGCAAATAGGAGCTCTGGGGACTCCCTGGACCTCATTGACTGAACACTGAACACCCAGTTTTTCTTCAGTCTGCCAGATGCTTTGTACAGACTGCTGAGTTGCTTCTAGAAACTAAATTAAATGGGAATTTTAGAAACCCTTTAGTTTTCATAATCAATTTACACTTCATAAGAGGCTGTTAATACATTTATGTATCATCTTTTAAGCTCTTCTGTCTATAAATGAGCCTTTTTACTTCTCTTTTTCAAAAAGAAATTAAAATTAGCAATTATTCAAAAGAACTGACTTGGTTTACAGAGGTGCAGAATGCCTGTAGTCTAGTATCCTTAATAAATGAAAAGTTCATAAGATTCTTTATAAACCCTTTTTATGAGAGCAGAGCAAGTTAAAATTTGTAGAAATATTTGATGTGATGTGCAAAATAGAAAATTCCATAGCATTATGGGAGAGTAAGGATGTTATGCACGTAAATCATTATTCTTAGAAAAAGTCAGTTGTTGAATTTTTCAGAAGCTGACATAATGCAGCATTCTTTCAGCAGCAGTCATATACTGGCCATGGATGATTTTTCTGAATCTCTCCTTAAAATTTACATTGGGTTACAAAAAGTGAAAATTAAAAACATCAGAGTGACATGGAGAAAATGATTTACACCTTGTATTCAGCTAAGAGCAAAATAACCATTTCCCTTTGACATTCTTACCATTTTTTGTTAATCTACTTATGGCCTGGGACATACTTATTTGAACACCCTTTTAACACTACTTAGTATGTCCTTCAACACATGCACTATTGATATCAAAACTTCATTGTTTTAGAAACATTTTATTAAGATTCATAGCCTTCAAACTTTGTATCGTTATCTGCCAAAACAAAACGACAATCAAATAATTCTCCCCCCCTTTTTTTCTGTCCTTCCACTTTTTTTTCAACTTCCTTGCTTTTCATTATTACTATTACTCTGAAATGACTTTATCACAGTGGAACATAAACAAGAGATTAGGTATCTCATCTGGATTAGCTTCACAACCTCTCTCCTTTTCACCCCCAAAAGCTCAATGACCTGCTAAAATACAGCATCAGCTGAGTTTTCTTTGGCCAGCTTGGTTCACTTGACTTGACACTAGCAAGATCAAACTACAGCATACTGTCAGCATAAGGGATATCCTTTGAAAAACAGAAGTTTTTCTTCTTTGGAGTCAGAGTTTTTTCCTATCTCTTCTCTCCTTTGTATTTTGGATTTCCCTTCCCATCTTTGCAGAAAGAAAAAAAGTCTTTATATATCTACAGTTGCCCTCATAGTGTTGCTCTATAATACAGCAGTTATATACTGAACACTTCAGCAGAAATTATAAATCTATTTCAAAGATAAAAAGCAGGTAACATTTTTTTTTCTATGTCTTAAAATTCAGTTCTCAAAATTAAGAAAATTATGCTTTTCAGTTTGCAGCATGTTTAAATAACCGAAAGATAACTCCTGAAAATTATACTGGTTTAAAATTCTGATATTTAACATCACTTTTTTCTTAACTTCATTATAGAAATGAGTAATTAATTAATTTTGAAATATTACCCTGCTAGTAAAACTAGATAGAAACGTGTGTGTGGAAAAGCTTTTCTCAGTGGAAGACAAGACTGTTCTTTACTGGACAAAAGCCTGTAGCTACATAACGTGTCTGTCTTTACATGTACATTCAGACAAAAATGTTTGCATGGTCAATGACTACATTTGCTATGATAATGACAAGCACAGTAAAGTTATGTCTCTCCATCGAGGATACTGTCTTTCCCCCTTATAAACATGTGTCTAAAGATCCTGTTTGGTCCTGAGGGCATAATGAATTCTGAACAAGGTATGGCTTTCCAGTTGATTCGTTCTGCTGGTGCAACTGTGCTGATATCAAAGGATTTTATGGAACCTGACTGTGATGAAGGTTTGCAAACCTCTGCCATAAATCATAAGGGATTCTATTATGACATACTATTTTTTTTAATTAATCTGGAAATGGAACTGTGTTGTTACAGGCCATTTGGCTTGGGACTGCGTGGTGGTAAGATACGAGACTTGTTGAAACAGAGGTAGCGCTACAGTTCACAAATTGAGGGTCAGAAGAATCAAAATTAGAAATGGAGGTTGAATGGCTTTTGCTTACTTAGGTAATTCACATAAATGTCATGCAGCTGTGTAGATTGGGAGGGAATCCAATGGAATTAGTAAAAATCGAATATTTATATTTGAGCTTTTCTGGATGAGCATAGAAAACCATTTCTATCTAGTGCTATTTTCATTGTTATTCTGCAAGATGTATTAGCTTTTTCTGTATGCTTTGCAACTATACAAGAGAATGAGTTGGATACAAAAGGAAGACCTATAAATAAACATGTAGCCTGACAAGCTCAGCAGGGTGTCAGAGAATATGTTGACCTACTAATAAGTGAGGAGTATGAATTTTATAGCTGTGATGTCCATGAAATCTCTTCAGTGAACTGTGTATAATACTGTAGTTATAGTTTGCTGAAAATTAGCTTAAAAATAGCAGCTATTTTAGATTAGATAGGAAGATAGCTAGAAACAATATTGCTATGAAAGAAATTTTAGTCATAGAAACATACTACAAAGAGCTGTAGTATATAAATATAGGAAAATATGTCTATATTAGCTGAATTTATATGTTATGTGTCTATGCAATTCCAAAGACAATGTTATATGATCCCCTTTTTTGCTTATAGGAGACTCTTTGCTTATAATGGCACTTCCAGCAGATATTATCAGCCCTTAAGTATGAGGCTTGGTGATTGTGGGTATAAGCATTAAATATTATGGCATATAAAACTTCATTGAGCTGCAATCAGTGGGCAAGTTCCTACTTCTGAATGCTTTCTGCAACACTGTTGTAACAGTGTCACTTCACGACAAGTCTATATGCAGGTGAGGAAGAAAAAACACTGGGCAAAAGCTAATGGTTACTGAACCTACCAACAACCCCATTAACGAAGGCTCCTACCTCAAGCCACAGCATCAACAGGCAGGCATCAGGGGTTGTCTTGCAAATGTCTTGGGCTCAGCCTCTTGTTCCAGCTCCTGATCCTTTATCTGTAGCCCCAGTCCTAGGGTGCATTATTTCTATCCAGCTCCTGTTGTGGACCACCAAGTCCAGCTTTGCTCCAAGCCTACTTTCTCAGCGACAGCTAGTGCTGTGCCCATTTTCACCCTTGTCTGCCTTTGGGCTGTGCTCTTAACTTGCTCTCCTGGGGCACATGCACTTTCCCTCTTCACCTCTGACAGTACCCCTGTTTTGCCTTCTCGCTGCAGTTTTCCACTTTAGTTTTCTGTAACTATAGTACTCAACTCTTGAGTTACCTGGAATCCAGTCCCTGCATAGCCACTAGGTCCACCTACCTATGTGCTACCGTAAAAAGCCCTGTCCTCTTAGTAGATGCCAAAACCAGTCTTAAACTCACTTCTCAGTGTCTCACTCTCACAACAGTAAAAGTTTTACACAGCAAGTTAATGCATGAGGTGAGACATACAGACTAGATTTGCATTTATTTTTCTTAAATAAAACAACAAAAAAAATATTGCTCTGTTCTTTTTTTTCATCAGAGTTGGTGTACAGCCTGACCACAGAAAGGAGCTAGAACCAGACGTTCCACTTTACTCAGCATAAAGGGTTTCCATGTTGCCCAGGCAGATGGAATGTGTGCTTCGCTGCACAGTATGTGTCTTTGTCAGCAGGAACTTCCATCAACTTAAAAGTAATTTTCATATTAAATTTATTGTATTAGAGATGTTTGTTTTCCTTCATGTAGACTCAGACACATCTTTCTCTTTTTGAGATAACTAATTCTGGGTGTGAATGGCTAATGTATAATGATGAGTTGCATTTTGCTAGTCATATCATTCTAGCTAATCCAATAAACACTGAAATTACTTGATTTAATTATGGTATGCTGCATACACAGAAAACAACAGTTCAAGAGAATAACATATTTTGAAGGAATTATCTTTATTCAGTATATCCTCTGAAGAGGCAGCCTACTGAACCAGTGTCTGATAAGATAACATACCTCTCATTTTTAATTTATTTTTCATTTTTAACCTCTGTAAACTTACTGAAAAATGCAGAGAACCATGCTCACATGTGTATAGCGTCCATAGGTATCAGACTGTGTGATGGTAATAGAGATAGAAAATCTCCCTCTTGTAGATTACTGCTTCTTAATCTAATCCCGGAAATGATGCTATTGCTTTAAAATTGTGAAACTACATTTCTTCAAGAGGAGAAGAAAAACCCTGCTATGTGTCACCAGCTATTGTGTGATAGTCACATATACCTTTCAGCTGGACAAGAGCTGAAGAGGATAATGCATTATTTTTTTTTTCACTTGTTCAACTTGGAAAATTCACTTGTAAGGCAGAAAGTCACACATTCATTCCTGTTACTCATACTACAGAATGAAACCGTGGCATAAGATGGACAGCAGTTGCATCCTAGACCAACTCAATTAAAGTCATATTTTGGAGTCTTTATGAAGACAATTACAGAGTAGTTCAGATTTGTAAAGAAATTTTTCACTAAGTTGCTCTGGGCTAGTACTAAATCTTACACCAAAAACATTCACAAAAATATAGGTAAATTTCATTTACATTTTTGATAAGCTATTAGAGTTGGCCTAAGATCTGAGAGCTTACAAGAAATTTTTGATTACAGATAATTCACAGGTGATCAGATATTTACGATATTTTCCAAAGTGACAATGCAGCCCATAAAGCTGTATAAGATTTGAGATGACAACATCTGTGGAAGAGTGATCCTCCTTTACAGAAAAAAAAAAGAATAAAATCTTATTTACTTCTGGGGAGAAATGTAAACAATGAGAAAAACTGACAGACACTTGGTTAGAGGGTTGATCTATTAGGAGTTCTTTAACACCTGGAGCAGGGGCTAATTATAAGCATAACTGGGGAAAGTATGATCTCTGTTACGTACACGTGATATTCTGTTCTCTATTAAAACTTGGTTGCAGCTGATATTTCACCTCACTTGACAAGAAATGATGTTAGGATCAGAAAAAAAAAAAAAAGACTATACCTTAAAACCCCCAGGCATTCTCAGAGTATGTACGGTGTTACTCATGGAAACAACCTAAGTCAGAGAAAGTAAATGAAGTATTTGCTTGTCTTTGATTTTTGTGGAATCAAGTCTTTAAAATAAGCTTCCTTGCTACTAACTTTAGAAGAGAAAGAGGAAGAGGAGGAAGAAAGGTAGTAACCACATCACATGGTTACTAATGCCCTTCTAATTAAAAAATAAATTAAAAATGTGGTTTGTTGGCTAGGCTATCTACTGGCGGTGCCTACAGGTGATCAGCTCATATCCTTCTCCCCCTTTCAGCCAAGTCTGTTATGGTTACAGAAAACAATGCTGAAGACACTATTTCTAAAAATATAATTTGATCACAAAGGCAGACAGTTTCATTTGTTCCATTCAGCCACTGCTGTCCTGATGCATTTTATTTGTTCCCTATTAAATGAATGGAACTGAACCAGACAAGCAAAAGGAGTAGCTTCCTGGATGATGATTATCCCAGGCTCTGATGAAGCTTCTTATTTTCCAAAAATACCTCACAGACAAGCAGATTCTGAGGCTCTTAGATTAACAATATGTATCTAATAAAGGCTGATTTCATTGAATTCATGGCACTTTGGTAGTGTAAATTGATAAAGGGAAAGAGGACAATCCCATTTGAAGCAATTACTTCTATTACTTGTAATAAATACTGGAAAATCTGGAAATGTACTTATTGAAATAGTCAAAACGATATAGGGATATTTGGGAAGTTACTGATTTAATGCAGTTTTCTCTTAATTTCAGTTTCTCAAATTGAATATGCAGGTGGTGACATAACTGTAATATCTGTGGTTAAGTGAAATGTTTCTGATACAGAGTGCCTTTTAAAATTACTGTAAGCCTTTTACTCATACAGTCATAAGAATAGGATTACAACTTGTGCAGCAATTAATACTAGTTTTAATTATATTCTAGATGTTTTTGCACACAGGGTACTAGTATCTCCCAGTTCTGTGTACTTGTATAATGACTTTTTTAAACTATAAAATAAATATAAACCTTATTTTCATTTGTTGCTGTTCTTTACCTCTGTGTAAAAGGAAAGACATATTTCTTGTTATAATAGTTTTCATTTCTTGTAGCCATGTTGATGCACCAAAGGCTCTACTGCGGATAGTCAGCCACTGACTGGGTGCTGGGGAGCCTTCTGTCTCATCCATTTTTCCCTCGAGCGTAGCCCAGTGTCAGCCGTGCAACTGTTTGTAACTGGTTGCTTGAACTGGATGCACCTCCTATTTCTTTCTTGTAATTCTTGAACGTATTTCAGAGAAAAACTTTTTGCTTATCAGCAAAAAAAATTTTACTTACAGCATACTACCAGATCTAATCCTGAAGTACTTCATTTGCTTATTCTGTCTTTGAGAAGCCGGTGGGGATAACAATGGATTGTAAAAAGCCAATTTCCTGCCCTTTGTGCTGTGGACTGCCTGACTCTAGTCTCTAATGTTAGGCTGTACGAACACAGGCCCTAGTGCACCCCCTCCCTAGGCAAGGCAGTGAAGATCTTTATGTTACAGAGCTGTAAGAATGTTTATAGTTGTGTTTACTGAACAGGATTCCTGGTAAAATCTTTGCTGAGTTTAGAAAAGAAGGAAAGAGTAGGCAAGGTTCATTTATCTACAAGGAGAATTCATCATCTGTGGGTGGTTTCTTGTGCTGGGTACATTTCTGAGCATAAGAAAAAAGCCCATGAGGATCAATACTGTAGCTGTGAGAGAGCTGAAGAGCCATTCTTGCCTTCAGTTCTGCACCACATCCTAATGTGACCTCCTTTGTATTACAGAATCTTTATAATTAGAGACAGTTTCTTAATGTTTAAGACAAATGGGAAAATAACATCCAGAGGAAGAAGCAAGTATGTCTTAAGGCTCTTCTCTGCTGGAAGTAGGAAAAGATAGAATCAGGATTTGGAAAAGTCTAATGAGATCTGTGCATGCAAGGCTAAAAATGAAGACATATTATAAAATACTAGTTTGGGATTTTGAAGAGCTGCCTGAGTGTTCTCAGACTACATGCCCTAAAAGTAGGGAATTGATATTATGAAATATTTTCTTTTTTTTGCTCAGTATCACTCTACCTAGTAGGTCTACAAGATATAGCTCCGTGCATTGCTGTTTTGAAATTACACAAGGGGAAATAATCTTGCCAATCTGTTTTCAATCCATGAGCATTAGCGCCCCAGCTGAAAGCATGGCCGGTCTCATTGTGGTCAGCCTTGTGGCCAGCCTTCTTTCCCTTTCTTGCCCTGCTTCCTTTCTATTGTGGAAGAGCACAATAGGAGCTTCACAAAGAGGAAAGTACTTGTAGTATTTAGGGTGGACCAAATACTAATTCAAGACCAAAGAGAACATTCATACAAATAGCAAAATATAAAAATTATGCTCTTAAATAAAAATATCTTTGCTTGCCCTAGATGTACTATGTAGCAATAGTTTATGCTAATTCTTTTTCCCAAGTTAAATTATTCATTAACATGATCACAGATATTCTAAAAAATATTTGAAAAAGTAACTTTGTGACAGGCTGCTCTTTATGATACCATCTCATCTTTTACCTCTCTCCCCTTTTTTTTTTTCTCTAATCACAGGTTGCACCCAGACACCAAACAGTGGAAAACATTCACCCAGAAGTAACAATGGAAGATGTCGGCTGAAAACCTCATTTTCTCAGCAGCTTTGCTAACTCTATTTCAAATACCTTTGCTGAATCTGAACAAGGTGTTCAGGTCATGTGGAAACACTAGTTGTCTAGACTGCAACAGCTGGCTAAACTACTCACTGTTTTCAAGGTATTTAATTAAAAATTATTTTGGGTATCTTTGTGCTGCACTGCAGAAAACTGCAGGGACAAAACCATGTTAATCAACTCTAGAATCATTTTGCTGATTCTAAGGCATACATGAGCATTGAACTCTTTGTCTTCCACAAACCTCTTCTGATCAAGCTTTGAATTTTGGTACTAAAATGACCTGCTCAGACTTTTTTTTTCCTTATGTAAGTGTGTGTTAGCCTCTAATGAAGTGTGAAATCTCACTGACTTTATAAGGAAGTCATGAGGAATCCATCATATGTAATAAAGACAGGGCTCCTGGCTGCAAGAACATATCAGTACAACAGCAATCTAGGAAGAAGGCACAGATGTGATTTTGTACAGAATCAGGGTAGCTGCAGAATATTTAGGTCATGAGAAGAACAAGAATTTTGCTGTAGGTATACAGGACCTTAATCTCTTCCCAGCTAATGACAGAGCTACTTTGATGCACAGGTAAGGCTTGTGTGCGGAAATTATACATTACAATCCTTCTTACCTACTCATGTAAGCTCAGTTTTTTTCGTTCATTTGTAAACAGCTGAATGGTCCCATTGTAGTTGCCACTATGGGAAAGAACATGTGTGAGTTAATTAAAACAAGCTTTGTAAGCCCCAGCTCCAATTGCTGTTGCTGCTGTGATTCACACAGAAAAAATACTGGGTTTAGAAGTATTAGTGAGTATATGTTTCAAATGAATTTAATGAGCTCTTATTTCCTTTTTACAAAAATAATTTATTTTGTGTTTCTCTTTCTTTTTCCTGTCAAGAAAGTGTATGCCTTGTGGCTCCCTGTGAGTTCTAACAAGGATTCTAGGCAAAACTAAGATTGCGGTAAATAAATATCTATTCAGAAGAAACCACAGGGAGCCCAGCAACACATATCATCCAGCACCACAATGGCCATCAGATCACTACTACCATCAGTTAGTGATTGTCACTCCCTAATACCTCAAAACATTTTCAATTTTTCATTGTTTTTTTTTCCTTTTCTTTAATATTAAAAATCACCCTAAACTGATTTTTTTGCCCTTAAAAGCCTCTAAAAATTAAAAAGCAATTTTAATAGGAACTTGAAACACACAAGAATATCCAAAGTGGTGTCAATTTTTGAGACTCTTGCATTCAAATAAAACCTGAAACATTCAGGAACTGAGTATTAACCAGTTAAGGTCACTTAGCTGAAAAGGAAAAGGACTCTACTTCAGAACAACAGCTGCCTTTGCTCTGATGTCTACATATTTTTCATAGTTTGGGGTAAAGATTTCATTGATTTTTTGCTGTAAGAATTTTTTAGGTAGGCAGCTGATAATTTAATAGAGCAAAAGGAGCTGTTGGATTGGTGCAGTGTCAGAACTGAGCTGTACTCATCTGCTAATCTGCAATGAGCTCATTTTATAGCATAAGCCAAAGCAATGCCAAAGCTACAGTATAGTTTAAGAACAAATGTGGTAAGAAGACATGGAAAAGGTAGAAAATAAACACTGAAATTATATAAAATAAATGCTGAAAATTAGCTGTTTTTTAATTAAAGGCAGAAAATAAAACGTGTCTGAGATTTGACAAAATGTAAAGCTGGAAGAGCACTAAAATAAAATCAGTTTCTTTAGCTTCTGAGGTTTAATATATGACATAGGTTATTCTGTATATTACTTTGTAAAAGTCAAATTTAAACTCATAGATTAAATTTAAGAAGAATTTTTTGGTGGATCTAGATATACTGAGAAAGGTAGAGGAACCTTTTTCTCAATGTGAGTGCATTATCAGGCAAACCTATATTGCCCCATGCTGTGATAGGACAGCAGATAAGGTCTTTGCCATCTGTTCTGAAGGTCCTGAGTTTAATTCTCCATGGGAGTTAGTACATGGTGCTGGTAGGAGGGAATTCATTTGCAAAACTGTTTATCTTTCCTTTGGAGAAAAAAAACCTATTTTTTACATAATATTATTTTAATCAGAAGAGATTTCAGCTCATTTCTCTGCTTTCCTGAGGTTTCCCAGTGAATTGTAAACCAATGAATCTTGTAAGAAATAAATGACTATAGGAGACAATGATATTTATTGAAAGTGCACTTTTATTTTATTTGGACTTAAAAGCAATGTATAAATATCCTGTTTATATTATATTCATGTTCAGAAATTTTACATATTTACTACTATCTAGGACTTAATGATGTCATGATGATTAAGCTCCATTCAGACAAAAATAGTAAAATTGTGATATCTGAAAGGGAAAGAGCAAATTGTTGATATACAGCAACTGGGATATTCTTTAAAATATTTTTTTTTTTCACTTGTTTTACTTTTTAACCAAGTAGCACACAAATTTTCAACCTGTTGGTCAGAAGAGCTCTTCACTCCTGGTACTTTTCTTCCAAATAACAAACAAATGTAGGACGTTATACTCATCAAGTCTTAAGTTTCCCTACCAAATACATTTTAAACAGATGATCATAGATGTCAGTCATTTATGGCTGCCACCTGCTGTGTTCTTCAAGTGGGCCATGTGAGGGTTCAGTTAAAGCTATGCCAAAGACCCTGTTTTCTTATTATATTTCTATCTTTATCATTGTGTGCACAGGCATATCTTCATGAAATACATGAATGTGATAAAGATTTGCACAAAGGTGAAAGGGCTTGGCATTTGCTGGATGTTTTAGAGGCTTTTTTATAACAACATTCTTCTTTTTTCAGCCAAAGTTAACATAGCCAGAGAGCCTCATTAATATAAAGTGAAACTGAATTTGTAGCAACTGATTCTCCCTACTCCCCAGTCTCAGTTGCATGACTTTTGCCCATGGGACTGATTATGGGAAGAAGTGATAATGGTATACGAGGTGGTAAACGATTTTATCTTGTGCATTGATCTTCTCTGATAAGGTGCCTTCAGAAGAGAGGCAGGAAAGCAATGTGAATGAGTTCTTGAAGGAATAAGAGATGCAGTTGCAAAGCTCTCCAAGTCCACAGTTACACAGCTGTTTCATTCAAGCTGGGAATATGAAGATCAAAGGAGCTCAGCACCATTAAATGGGCTCTCTGGAGAGAGGGAAGGAGACAGTGAGGATAGAGAGATGCAAGTAGTAGTTATCAGTCTTGCTGACAGGGACAGATTTGAGACATGGACATAGAACTCAGAGAGTGCAATATGAAGCAACTGGAGTGTTTCCCCAGCTTCTGGGGAACAGTAAACCACAGGGAATGATAGACAACAAATAGGTGTTGGGCTGTTTTAAAGTTATCTTTTCTTGTAGATACTTTTAATTGGGTAAGGCTTTGATCCAAGGAGGCTGCTAGGTACCTTAGCATAGCTCCTAGAGGGACCAGGAACTAACCTGCTGTGAGTTGCCACTGGTACCAGTGGTCTGCTGCTATAGTTTCACTTTCAGGTGGATTGACTGTGCAATTGCACCCAAAGAGAAGTGACAGCTCCAGTTATGAGGTAGTTTGTGGGGAAAGTGGAGTTATTTGGCTGTATTTTCACATGGCACTATAAAGTTTTTTCTTTCAGGACACAGCGAGAAAACATCCCAGAAGAAAGAGAGACTTAAAATGAGAGATCTAAAATCTTGGGTTGTATATATGTAGCTATTAATCTGGTTTCCTTATACTACATATTTTATTCAGAAAATCTGTCTATTTTCTAGGGGGTATTTTTTCATGTGTTCAGAGTGGTTGAAAATTAATTACTTTACAAGATATTAATAAGCTCTTAGAATGACTTTTTAAGATGTGTTTTCAGTTTTTACTTTTTAATATTATTTCTGTTGGTTTTGATCTTAAATAAAAAATAATAGTTGATGATTTTAATAGGATTCAGGTTTACAAATGTTTAATTTACATTAAAAGAAAAAGTCCAGATACTTACTGTTAAAAAGCATAATTGAAATAAAGGACCAATGACCTTGTAGTCCAGTAGAAAGATCTGTTCTTGTAATCTGGAATGACTTTAGATAGAAAGAGTTCCAGAGGCCAAAAAACTTTAAACGTTGTGGTTCTCATCTGGGCTTAAAGTCATGGGATTTATGTTTCTAAATGATTTAAGTGCTTATAAAAATTTTGCCCTTGTGTATCAAAATATGTGATCAAGGGCCAAATCGACTCAAAGTTTACATACATCCCTAAGTCTCTTTGATTTCAGTGCAATTTGAGGGCCTAGAGGCTCTTGAAAATTCATTTAAACTTCTAGTTCAGCTCAAAAGCTGAAGCCCAAGTTTGAAACTTGTGACAGAGTTGTATACAAAGAATTAATGCAAACACTATGGACCTGGACTTTTGGGTAGTTTCACATCTATAACATTATAGAATCATAGAATATCTCGAGTTGGAAAGAACCCATATGAATCGTCAAGTCCAACTTCCTGCTCCTCGCAGAAGCATAACTGTACATCGCTTTACATTAACTGTAAAAGACCACAGTTTGCTTTTAAATAATCTTAATTTTTTAATTATGACAATATGACACACATATTAGTGCTACTGGGACTTTCCCCTCCCCCCCCCAAAAAAAAGATGCCTTTTACTTTATTTCAGGATAACAAATTGATTTGTTTAAGTTAGCAGGATGATGGACTTAAATATTTATTTTCAATAATTAGGTTTTCAGCCTGTATCACTTCTGTTGTGCTTTGCCAGTACGGAACTCTATGAATTAAATAAATAGCAATAATTTAATTTGCAATGTATTTCAATATAGTATTACTGCAACATGAGATTGAAAAGCTATGATGTAATTTGTGTAACTCAAGAAAAAATAGCAATGACTTAAATTAGACTGCCAGGCAACTCTACTTACATTGCTTTAATTTGTACAGTTAAGGAAGGCAAAGGATAAGGTAGCAGAAGGACGCTCTGGTGGTTTGAGTAGTATACCTGTGTGTGTAACATCTTTGCAGCTACAGTCATAGATGGATTTATTTATACTTGCTTTCTTGGCTGATGAGTGCGGAAGCAGGACGTGCTGTGGCTAAACAATGCTAGAGCTGCCTGAAGATGACATGGGCAGACTGACTGCATGGTTTGGATGTGGAAGGACTTGAAAATTTTCATATTAAAATTTTCTTATAAATTACTTTAAATAAGAAAGCGGGTAGTGATGGCATGAATCTTTGGTGATCAGTTTTGCAGCTGGATTTTCTGAAATACCTATTGTCAATTATTATTCATAAATCCAAACAAACTCATGAACTGGATGGATCCAACAAGGCAGATATTCTCAGTTGTAATGAACATTTCTGAAACATCCAAATTGCTTTGCACACGTAAGAAAGCAAACTGCAGATGCTCAAGAAAGATGCGGTGCTTAACTGAGGTGTGTGAAGAGGGTCCACATCCCCCTCAGCCTGGTAAGAAGAAAGTTTTCCCATCTTCCAGGCAAATGCCTTAAGCCTGGCGCTGTCAGGCATTTCGAAATGGAGATCTCCTTGGAAGAGGCTCATCAGGCTGAACAAAAGAATTATTCTGTAGCTGTGTTATATTATGAGTAATACCTTATAAAAATGATACATCTTATCTGTTTCAGTCCTGTGTCTCTGGACTGACGTCAGACCATTTGTCCTTCTGTTCCCCAGCTCCTCTTGTATGACCTTCTGAATAATGGCAAAAGAATATTGGTACTGCTCCAGTTTTCTGATGTTGACTCACGTTATTAAAAAGTTGCAGTCAGAAAATAAAAACAATCAGTTGAAATCCACTCAGAAACTCTTCTGGGAGTCCTCTGTGGAATTTAAAAATATGTAACTCTAGTTAGCATATGTTTTTTTGACATACTCTGTAGTCACTGGTCCACGCTGAAGAAGTTCATTCTCCCTATAAGATGGAGTATCTCATAGAAAACAGCAGTGCACTGAATAAGCTTTTTCACCCATCTGTACTATTAAATATTTTATTTTTGCTTTAGTCACTGCTAAATACACGTACTTTCTTGATATTCTCGGTTTTCTTTATCAATTTTGCCTAGGTTGTTAATTTTAATTTATGTAGACCTTCTGTTTATTTCTGTTTCTCCTGTTGTAAACATAGTCCTTTTCTAAATCACAGTGGAGCAGCTTTGCGCAGAGGTATGGGAACTGCCTGATAACCTGATGGTTGCAATATCCTTCTGGGAGAGTGGGGCCCTTTTCCAAATCAGACTGACTGAGTGTATGAGCTGCAAGTAACCTTTGGCTGTCAGATAAAACCATCACAGTTTCTGGACACACTGGTGAGCTGTCTCCCCAACTAACTTCTGCCCAAGTCCCAGCATGTAGAGCAGAAGGCTGAACAGAAGGGCTTTGGCTGGCAAATTACTGTGATATTTGGACAGGAAACCTACTTAGAAGCTGAACCTTCCTTTCTGCTGATGGTCACTTGGAAGATGTTGCCGAACACCAACACTCACCCATTTTGTTTTGCAGAGGTGGGCCTTTGCCTTCCCAAATTGTCCCACTCAATCTGTGTGCCCTTTCATGCAATGGCACTGATATATTTATAGTTAACTTCCGTTGTGCTATTCTGTCTTATACAATAGGTCAATGAGGAGTTTTGGATTTACTGGAACTAGTGCACACATTTCAGCATGCCATTTGCAGGAAAGGACACTCAGCACATTTAGGTCTTCACTCATGCTCAAACCAAAGAGAGGAAATGATCTGTGATCCTCTCTTTCCTTGTGAGCTCTGCCTACTATTGATTACTGTGCAGATGAAATATGCCCCAATGTCAGCCTCTTTATCCAAATCACTTTATTGTTCTCTGGTTTATGGCCACAAAATAAAAATAAGGCAGGAAGTACCTAAAATAATAGCGGTACAAGTGCATAACATACTAGACCAAAAAAAAAAGGTCATTGTTGCACATTCAGAGCTAACAGTGATTTTGATGGTTTTCTAGAAACAGGCATTGATAGCGTACGATAAAGCTAGAGATAGTGTTTCATTTGGTGGGATCAGGAAGTGCTTTGAAAGTGGAAATATGGAAGAGAGAAGACATTAAATGAATGTATTTTTATTGTACAGCTGGCTTCATAAAATGGCTTTGTAGTTTATTGGTTTGTGCCATGTGGCCCATTTTTGGCACTTTCTTTAGATGCTCCAGAGAGCTGTGTTCTCAAGTATCCTCACATATTAATGACAGTTTGTATTTTTTTAGGGGGGAGAAGATCGAGGCGAGGACCACAAGAAGGGCTTGTGACAGCCTGTGTTACACAGAAGGAAAGAGTCCAGAAAAAGATATTTGTTGGATATGAAATAAAAGTCAGCAGAAGAAACAGGATACAATAAGGTTTTACATATTCACAGTTAGAGACCTAAATGGACAAGACCACAAAACACACTGTCTTGCCCTTTCAATCAGAGAGCTATATTTTAGAAGTTGTCTAAACATATACTCCTGCCAGGAAAATAAATGAGCTCAAATCTACTGTGTACTGTTGAACGGTTGTATTTTCAGGTTTTATGTTAGGATTCAGTTGCAAGTTTGAAATTTTATTATTTTCTTTTTATTACTTGAGACAGTGAAGGGGGAGAGGTGTTTGCACTGAAAACTTCTGACGTCAGTTGCTAGGATATGCCTTCTTTTTTTCCAAGTCTTTTATCAAGGAAAATGGAATATAATAGTGTTTAATTTTGATTCTGTCATGGATTTTGCATCCAAACACTTGCAGTCATGAAAACTGATGAAGATTTCTTTAAATCCTGCTTTTTCACTGGCTTGCTGAAGCTCTATGAGCAGTTCGAATTCAGTACCTGAATATAAACCAATGGCTATATTTTAGCCAAAAGTCAATTGTTTGTTGTTATTTATATTTGGCAGACTACATTTTGATATATGAAAAACAATTAGATCTATTCTGTTTGTACTTTCTAGGACATTCTATAACTTAAATGTGTCCTGTATAAATTCGAGACATGCATTTCAAAACTTCATACAACCATTTTCTATGTATCAGATGACTTCAGGGTGGAGGAACTTACAATTTGTTCACATTTAGCAGGTATTTATAATACTACAATAATCATATTTGTAAAGAAAATTGTTTCATTAATTTAAATGCACGGGACAAGTTGAAGTGATGAATTAAATGTTTTTATAATTGTCAAAATATATATATGCAAGCATGACCATAATACAAAATCTCTTATGTTTCAAGATAGGTCAAGAGAGTAGAATCATAAATCACAGAATAGTTTGGGTTGGAAGTGACATTTAAAGGTCATCTAGTCCACCCCCCTGCCATGGGCAGAGACGTCTTTCACTTAATCAGGTTGCTCAAAACACAGTCCAACCTAGCCTTGAACACTTCCAGTGAGACAGTATCCACAACTTCTCTGGGCAACCTCTTCCAGTGTCTCATCACCATCACAGTAAAAAAAAAAGTCTGCTGTATGTCCAGTCTAAATCTACCCTTTTTCAGTTTAAAACTGTCGCCCCTTGTCTTGTCACTATAGGCCCTGGTAAAAAGATTTTTTTCCATCCTTAGAATCACAGAATCATAGAATAATTATGGTTGGAAGGGACCTCCAGGGTCATCAAATCCAACCTCCCTGGGCAGCCTGTTCCAACGTCTAACGACCCTCTCAGTAAAGAACTTCTTCCTAATATCCAACCTAAACTTCCCCTGACGTAACTTGAGGCCATCCTTCTTATAATGCCCCTTTATATATCGAAAGACCACAGTAAGGTCTTCCTGAAGCTGCCTTTTCTCCAGGCTAAACAACTCCAGCTCTCTCAGCCTTTCTTCACAGGCAAGGTATTCCAGCCCTCTGATCATTTTCATGGCCCTCCTTTGGACCTGCTGCTAATAAGGAAATGCTACTTTCTCCCAGAAAACCCCCTACATTTTGTTCTGATTCATTCATCATTAAAATATCTTCTGTGTTTTATGCATAACTACATTTTTGAACTGTTTCAGTATTATATTTCATTTGAGTTTGTGTGAGTGCTTTCTATTTAGAATTATGGTTCAATTACTGAAAATTCTCCAAAGAGCAGCCTCTGCACCAGAAAGAGGACCAGAAAAGCACCTGTTCTTTAGAGATTTTAGTCCTATCTTGTAATATCAGAAGAACCACTTAGCAAAACCAGCAGTGACAAAGCTGATAATTCTTCTTCCTTGAGGCCAAATCTTTGCATGAAAAGAGATATTGCTCCCAATCTGCTACACCACATTAATGAGCTCACTTCACATGCTGAATGTTTTTGAAAACTCCATATAAAGGGTACCATTTGTCACTGGATGAATGAATTACTAAATGCATGCTTATGAATTTTGGTTGTCTTCTCATTTAGAAAGCTCAGAGTGCTTTGTTATGTATCCTGTTTTTTAGTGAAAATATATAAAAATATGTTACTATTTTGGAGAGTTCACTGGAGTAATGAAGAGATGTAAAATTGCTATGATAAGCAGCCATATATCCAACCAGCATAATTTATTTTATGTAAGCAGTCAAATTTTGCATCTTTAACAGCTTGTTTCAACAACTTAATTAAGGTTGGATTTTCTAGTATTTGGAGAGCTGTCCAAGTACAGCCATATAAGTCATGACACCACTTTGTTCACTCTGTAATCTGAAAAGTATTTAGACCATGTCAGCAGAGGACCGTGTCTAAGCTTATAAATCCTGCTTGGATGCGCTTCATAGAGAGGCTGAGAGGGTCAGCTTCTGAATCTGTGAACAACTTTGGGACAATAAAACCCTGTGTGATGCTAGCTCAGAGTGAGTGGATGCAGTTCATGACTGTCCGTATCTGACTGTGCACCCAGGAGAGTACAGTACGTAACACTGGCAGTGCAATCAGCAGTGAGTACCCCAGTGCTGTGCTACCATTATCTCAAATTGATGTGTAGCAACTGTGTTGCTGGATGCAATTTCTTCTTATAGCAGGGAAACGTAGAAGATTTTTGGCATAACTGTATTTGTTTCATTCTTACAATATATTTGCAGTGCACAATATATGCTCAGTGCATATATAAGTCCAGTGTTGCATGGCATCCATAAACTCAGTGATATTCTTTCACACTGAGAGTTTTCTGACTGCTCTACAAACATTTCTGTTCTTCAGTAAGGAAAAGGAGCCAAAACACAGCTGAGAATATGACCTGCTACCTTTTGCATGAGATGTGATCCAAGACATGATCATGCTTTCTGATGTGAAAGCTTGTATGGCACTCTCTAAGAAAAGGCATCCTGGCAAAACTCATGAAACAGCATCCTAGTATGCCCCAAAGTTCAACTGATTATGGGACCTTTCTTCACCATCTGTGCCATGTTGCTTTGTTGTGTTGCCATGCCAGTCACCACCTGTGCTTCACCCTAGATACACCTGTAGAAGCTGATGAAAGTCTTCCTACTTTGCTTCACAAGAATATGGTGAGCTTCAGCTAGATAATGGTTGCAAGGTATTCTGTGGCTCTGGATAAACAAAGGGCCTTTAGAAGTTCAAAACAGCAACACACATTTCTTCACTGAAGCCTTCAATTGCACGTGCCTCAAGTTAACATAGCTGCTTGCATTTACATGATTTATATGTGGACATTTAAACAAGGCATGATTTTTAGTATTTCTGGATATTATTCTTTATTTAATAAAGCACTACAGCTATGTATGATCTTTACACTGACAGCCTCAGAGACATTTAAAGTAAGACCAACCTGTGACGTGTCTGTAAGGTGCAATGTAGAGCTCACTGCCTAAGGAAAAGAGGGGTCTTGAGTGCTCTCTGGGTCTGCCCAGTCCAGAGGCTCTCAAAGGACTGAAGGATGTGACTGAGAAATAGTTCTTGGAAGTGAAGTTCCAAGTACATATGATGGAAAAACCTCCAGCAGGGAAGAACAAAACTTTTTACATCCTTTATGCTTTGTTGACTTTTGTTCCCAACATTATCGAGTTCAACTAGAGTTGAGGAACTTATTCAACATTGCACTCCCCAGAAGTTTACATTTCAACAAACATAAAATATGAACAAAGGAGACAAACAAAAAGAACAGAGAAAGGAAGGATATGGCTTCTAACAAATGAAGCCAATATAAGTCAAAATACAGCTAAAGAAAGAGAGGAAGAGTAAAACCTTTAAAGAAGCAATATTAGCCACAAAGCCCCAAATGAATATGGGAAAAAAAGAACAAAGGGGAATTATTCATAGAAGCTCGCACCCTTTTCTGGAGGTTGCAAACTATTGATTGTGCTGATGCTCTGCAGCCCCTAGTTTTCTTAGCTCTAACTCCAACACTAACCATAACACTCCTCATGCCCTTAGTGCACTGATTGGCATTAATGGCCCTGAGTAGCCTCACCTGTGACCCCTGCCCATACACCCTCTGCCCATGGGCCCTGAGGCTCCATTTAAGCTCAGACCTGAGCATTTTCCCCCTTCCTGAGCTATGCTGCATCCATCTGTCTGTATGTCTGTCTGTCTCTGGCTCCCCTGCTGAACCTTAGACTTGCATTGCAGGTAATCTGTTGCTAGCCCTCTGTTTTGGATGACCTTTCTAATTCATGCTGTAGTGTTATCTCTGGTCTTGTCTCCAACTGCTCTCCACTAGAGTGCTTGGATGGACCATGTTTCCAGTACCCTGTTCTGCTCATGGTATTTATGTGCTGTGGGACTGTATCCTAGCTGGTGTAGGCATGATCTTTGGTGGGGTTGCCCTGGGTCCTGGTTTAGACCCGCCTTGTAGAGCATCCCTGTCTGTGCTGCTCTATGACAACACGTGTGCTGAGGCAGAAAACAGGAGGTGTCATAGTCCTAAATCTGTTTCTGTGGATCTTCAAAACAGAGTGCTTTCAAGGTCTAGAATTTTGGGGAGGAGGGGTGTTTTTTTAAACAATCTCTCTTGCTGTGGAATGACTATCAGGACTTGTGGAAGATCCAGCTCTTGGGAAGAGTCAAAGAATGGTCAATACCTATTGTGTGGTTCAGGCTTTCAGCTTGAAAACAAATTGTTTGTGTACCAGAGACTTGTGCTGAGGGGAGGGTGGAATAGCATCCATTTTATGAGAGATTTAGAAGTTTAACATATCTAAAACAGAACTCGAGTAAAAAGTCTGACTTGGCAAGGCAAGGAGCCAAAACAGCAAGGCTGGAAGCAGGGTCTGTGAGATCTCTGTGTTTGTCAGGTAGGCTGTTGGCCTGGGGAACATGGATAGACTCACCAGCATCCTTCTAGAGTGAGCAAGTGTGTGAGATGGTGGGAATCACAAGATAGGATTTGAAAATAGTTTAATCTGGCAGAATTTCATTAAAATTGTGACTTCTCTGGGAAACATTTGAACATTAATGGATAGGCAATCAAGAATAGAAAAATGTTCAATAAAAATAGCAGTGGTGGTGTTTTCCTCTCCAGTTGGTAATTCCCCCCTATGGTAATTGTCCTTGCAGTAGTTGGTATGGTTCCATGTGGCTATTTTTTTGGCTTGGGGCTTTTGGTTATTTGTAAATATCTTTACTCAGAGCTGCTGATGGTTATATTCAGAAAACAATACTAAAATAACCTGCGGTTTTAATCACGCGCATTAAGAAATAGAATTAAGACTGTTGAGGCCATTATAGTTCAATCCCTGTGTACATTATGAGATAGTCTTTAATTACATGATCTCATTCTTTATTTTCCCACAGGACTCTGCCTCATTCAGTGTGCAGGATGAACAGTTCTTGGAATGAATCAGCACAACACAGTGAAAGAGTCTGTTGTTTGCAAGACTCATCTCAGTTGTTGAGGAAGTTGGGATATGTGTTTTGAATGAGTTGGGGTGTCAAGAAGAGAAAGGATGGTCTTGTAGCTGAGGAAACTGTATGTTGCCCTAGAGAATGAGTTTCTGTCTCTGCCAAAAAGATCCTGTGAGGTACTCTCTTGGGGGAGAAAAAACAAAAAACTTCTCTCAGGTATCCATTAACTGTGAGCACCTAATTTTCCTAGAAATCTAAGGGCATGGGTCCATGTTCTGTACTACCAATATCAAACAAAATGTTGAATCTAGTGAGCACTGTTTAATCTTGCATTTTGGGGAAAATGTAGTGTGCAATCATAGTTAAGAGCTGTTTTTCAAGAGAGTTGTATAAATGAGTCTCGTGGTTTCAATGCTTCGTATTCTGCACTCTTATTGTAGCTATCTGATGTATTAATAAGAAAGTTACCTGTACGCATATCTAACGTTTAGTTAAGTGTTAAGTAGAAAACTAGAAAAGGTGACTAATAGTAAGTTGCTAGTTGGTATATATGGATATGAAATACTAGTGCAAACTATACAACATCTTAATTACAGGTTTCCTAATTCATGATGACAGCTTGTGTTTATTGTTGACACTCAGATGTATATCCTACTACAGTAGTTGCAAACTGTCTGTGAAGGATTTGTTTTATTTTGCAGTCCTTTGAAATAATAATCTGGTTTATTTTGAGTTGTAAGGGTTTCTTTTAAAATCAGGGCCCACACGAAACAGTGGTATCAGCTTTCACATATTCAACTTGCGTCTAATCTGTTTTCCATGTAACCTATTGCGGTTGTCCTTTCTATTTCCTTTCCAACACTGATTTTTAGGCATCAGTTTAGCCAATCCTACAGTGATGTGGTCAGAATTAATTTTTCATTATTCTACAAAAAATAGAAGTAATCCAGTTGGCCTCTGTTCCTGTGTAACTAAGTTTTACTTCAGAAGGGCCTAATCAATGAAGAGCAAGATCCACACTGTATTTGGAAATTGGACTGCAAATGCCAGTCTGCTCTGATGAATAATTGCTAAAATGTGAATATTTTTCCTCTAAATCATAATATCATAAGAAAGAAAAAAAAACAAAACTTTTTTTTTTTTTTTTTGTCTCTGACATCTTCAAATGCTGTCACCTTCAGTAATACAAACAGGGTCTCTATGCCATAGCTCTTAAGGGGGTCCTGAACTTTACAAGATATTACTGGTTTCTAGTCCTCTTGCTTTGAAGTAACTGAACTGAAAATCACTGTGCGTTTTACAGTGGAGAAAACAGCCTGAGGTTCCCAAAACTTCACTCTTATTTTCTAAGTGGTTGACCACTTAGCAAATACTCGCAGTTTCTCTTCACCTGTTATTACATGATGAAATTTAATGGCAATGTATTAGTAGTCTAAAAATATTTCTTTCTGAGCAATTATCCAATCTGTCATTATTCAGCATTTTAGCAGTTTGTTTTAAGGTTTTGAACATCAAAATCTTTTTTTTCAGTGAGGGTTTCCATTTTGGATTTGGTGTTTCTTATGGCAAACAGTAAAGAGAGAGGTAACAAAAAGAGATCACTCTGATAGTTCTGCTGGATTCTGATTTTTTTGTTTTTAGAGTCATAAAAGGTTATCTTGCTTTTTAAGTAGTTATTCATCATAGGAAGCTAAGTAAAATCATAAAATCAAACTTCAATTTTTATTCACAGCAATCAACGCTAGTCCAGGATCCTAAAAGCTGACCTTTATGGAAATATTCCAGGGTTGATGAGGGTCCGGATGTGGCTGTGATTGTAAGCGTTGGAAGTGTGTGTACTCGGCACAGAGGGGAAGGTGAATATTGCTGTCATTGTAGCACAAGTACCCTGAGCCACAGAGAAGTTAATCCAGCTGAGTAAGTGAGGCTTCCAGCCAGAGGTGCTCTTGCAAATGCACAGCCATGCTGTGTGCCACGTTGTAAGATGTAGCTTAAATCAGACTCCTCCAAAGCAAGGATATTGGGTCTAGAGAGTAAAGAGTGACTTTGAGAAGGCCAGCTAAGTCACAAAGCTATTCCTCTTGGGCTTATGCCTTCTAGTAAAAGCAACTTTGAACTTTCCAATAATCTTCTGAATCTTATGTTAGAATCAAGTTTCAGTCTGAAAAAAAATAAAAATGTGTATTTCGGGGCTTGGCTACCTCATTTCCAGCTTCTCTTATTTAGTAAGACTAATAACTACAGGTCATATCAAATGGTCAGAGCTGTCTTTTTCCTTAAATCTTTCTTTGGATAGGCTCTGAGAAGTGCTACTTTGATTTTTCCTATTTCCTGTATCAACTATAGCAATCTGATACAATTCAGGTGGAGGACAGTATTTCTAAATCTGTCATGACAACAGAATTGTGTTCAAATAAATGAATGCAAAACCAATACTTAACCTTTCTGGCCCAGTGTTACCCAGAGATGTACAAAAGCAGAGCCTGTGACAGATCAGGTGACATCAGCTTTTCCTTAACACTAATATTAGTAGCAAGCCTGGGGATATAGAAAGTACTGAGCAATTCATTGCCTTCTTTTTGAATGATCAAATCTCTTTGTATGAGAAGAGCTATAAATACTCTTTTTGTTTATTCTGCAGCCCAAGGGCAAATCTATGATAGAGACAAGATTCTGCAGCCACAGAGTTACAGATAACTCAGCGTTCTACTGTGCCATTAATAGGAGCTTCTAAGTACTTTTGAGATGGACTAGAAATAAACCAGTGCAGCAATTCTGTTTTATAGACAAATTTATTGGAGACATGGGGGGGGGGGGGGGGCAAGAGAAGAGAAAAATGTATGTGTAAACAAATATTTAGAATCAATATTTTCTGAAGACTGTTATGTGAATATGTAGGTAAAACTTAAGTAAATGCCCTATGTGAAATCCACATTTAAATTGAAATGCAGTAACTTGAAAATATTGGTTGTGAGCCAGACAACACTGAAAAGTCTCTGTAATCAAGGTGCTTGTCACATGTAGTGAAGAAGGATAATTCTACTCTAGATAGATTCTGAGGCTACTATGCAAAAAGTAAAAATCTCATCTGTTCCGCTTCACTTGCAAATAAACTACAACTTCCCTTAATCAATGGATTTAAGTAATACTTGACTTTATCAATAAATGATGGTATAGCACCAAGTACAAACCTTGGCTGAAACCTGTAATGCAAATGAAAGTTTGAGCTACTGGAGCCTCCTTGGGAGGAGGACTCCAGCACACTCTTAGACCAAGCAGACAGGCCATATGTTCTCTTTTGAACTCCCTTTGAAAATCAGGTGGGATTTCTTCCTTTGCGATTTCTCCTGGGCAGCTGTGCCAGAATCTCTCTCCCTATTTTAATGTCAATCTTAAGCAGTTTGTAGCCATTTTTTTTCCCCCATGCTGATGCTATTTTTGTTCTGTAGTTAATTTGTTTCCTGCTACTTTTATAGGAACCTAACATATCTCTTCACCTGATTATGAACTGCTTTCTTAATAGCCTCCTGGAAGAGAGGCTCTCCATTCCTTTGATCAGAAGAATGGTCAGGATTATATGCACCATTTCAAATAATGTCTGTATATTCTTGAGCTTGTAATAATGTCATCAATGTTGCTCTTTTTACTGGAAATATCTTGCCTTATAGATTCCTGGACTGTATTTCTCTTTCAAGAGTATAGGAGGCTGATAATAATTTTGTTTGGCTATTTAAGCCATATCTCTCTTTCATCACTTATGTCTGAGATCCCAGAAAGAATTCTTCTTGATACCCTTTATTTATGACCTTGCACTCTGTACAATTGATTTTTATCCAATTACTATTACTTTGGCTCCCAAGGTCATTCACTTCTAGTATCATAGTACAGTTCCCTTCTGCATGGATGATTCATCTCCATAATGTAGTATCAACAGATCTCAAAGGCATACTTTTATTTTGTGTGGTAAGTTTGTGAATGAAAGTATTGAATATTTGCCCTGTGGTGGCTTTTTGAGGACTCCACCTAGAACATTAGAAGAACAACTGGTCCAGTTTTCCTCTATAGCCTCTGTAAAGAAGGCAGATTCACAGTTTACTTAGGAATACTGAATCGTTGCTCCTTGCAATATTTGAGAAATATTTGGGAATGTTACACAAACTTTATGTTTACATCAATAAGGATGATATCTATACAGAAAACAACTCGAATGGAATAAAAAAGGTTTTAAAACTGAAAACAGGTGCATAGGAAAACAATGTAGACTTTTTTTCTACATTTACTTTAGCTACATTTACTTTAGCACCTATGCAGCTAAATGTAACAGATGTAATATAGTATTACATCTCTTGGTCTGAAATGGGTAGTACAAGACAAATTGACAGCAGGAAAATTATCTTTCATTTGGAAAACGCCAAGTCTGTGTTTCTTCTTTCTTTGAGAAGAAGAAAATACGGTTCTCTACAACAATATAAAGCAATGCTGACACCTACAGAGAATGTATGTAAATATCAACTTAGAATTTGCATTTTCTGTGACAATTTCCAGAATTATTTGGTAAAAGAACAAATGATTTAAAGCAAGCTCTTAAACATGTTAAGAAAAAATAAATATTTGTCTTCTGCTTAGGTCAATCCTTGGTAAACCAGATAAAACTTTAAACATAAACCATATGCTTTAAGAGTTATATAATTTATTTTCAGTAATGCACACTTCCAGTTGCATAAAAATATTTTTTTACAAATTGATTAACACAGCTATGGAGGACCCAATAGACATGAACCAAGCCATCAACATGATGGACAGAACCAGGTTTACTGCCTCTGATGGACTCTTTCCCCTTCCCTCCCTCACTGTGATGCAACAGGATTCTTTTAGTGTTACTGGGGTTTGCAGCTTCTGTGTTCAGCCAAATAGGCCTATAAAAACTTCTGTGTAATAAAGATTGCCCATACGTGGAGTAAATTTAGAGGAAAATTAGCCTAACATATCAATGAGAGATTACGTGGAAAAGACACGACTGTGTTCTTGAGTATTTGTTTGCCAATGTACTATTACGGGTTATGTGAGCTGTGATAGAAAGGTGGACTCCTTTCCTTTAAAACATAAGATAGATGTTATACATTTTTAATGTATTTAAAACTAACAATGAATTCTCTGCGCTAGTCGTTTTTTTCAGAGGCAATTTTTAGGCCTGACAGTACCTTGCTTAAAATGGTGATTTAGCAAAGTGATCAAGCGATAGGAGGCACCACGCCATTTAAAAGCAGCTTTGGAAAAATAGATGGTAGTTGCAGGCTTCTCCAACATTTGTGTTATCCATGCTCCCCTTACAAAAACATCTGGGAGAATTTCAATTCCCAAAGGAAAATGTTTGAGAAAGTATAAAATATGTTACTGGATCTGAACTGCTGAAGAGCTTTGAGACTTTTAGTTTTGGCTCTAAGTATGGCTTGTCCCAACTCAGCTTGTGAGCAAATTGAAACTTCAAGACTGGAAGACTAGAAAGCTTGCCTTTGAGTTTAGGGTTTTTTTAAATTGTAGAGAAGTACAAATCAGAAAGCAATATTATTCATTAAAGGCAAGTCATAATTATTTTTATGCAGAAGGCTGAATAAAAAGCCTTCGTTTTAGGCCTCTAAAGCTTCTTTGGAAATGAATATATCACAAGATATTAATAAGTCTTTGAAAACTAGGTACATTTCATATCCTGGAATCTTTTCATCTGATAGATAACAGTGCTTTATCAGACAGATTGTCAAGGTCTTTCCATTGAAAAGTGAGCTATTTGGAATAGTTGATGTGTCTTTTCATTTCTATCGAGCAACCACGATATTAAAATTCTGGCAAGTTTATTTTTAGCATTGAGTAGAATTGTTTGGGGGCATATTAATAAATTGTAGGAATGAAAACAGCAGACTCGGCCCTTTCACAGTATAACTGTGGCCCCTTTAAGTGTGTGTACACCATGCCTAAGTCAGTTTGATATATATTATGTGTATATAAACACTCATATTCCCATGCATATATATGAATACCAAGTTGATCTTAGTTGAGGGAACTGGACCAAGTTAATAAATACCCTTTCCTCTTCAATATTTGCATGTTTACATTTTCAGCTTTTAATTCATAAATGTGTTTAGGAAAAAAATCATTGTTTTAAACTCCATTGTTCTGGTGGATCTGAGCGTGATGACAGCAGCAAAAAGCTTAGCTTGCAATTTTGAATGCTGCGAGATAAACTTCTCACCAACGCTTTCCTAACACCGGCAGGCAAACAAGCATTGTTTCCATACTGATCACCATTATTTGCAAAGGCTTAAGCCTTACGTGCACATAGTTAAGTAGAAAAGCTCACTGAAGTGGTGCTGGCGATTTTCTTTCTTTTTTTTTTGGTAGTATGTATAAGATGGATACTGTTTCTCACCTCTCCCTCCCTTGCCAATGAGTTTACGCAGACAGCATCTTTTAGTTGCAATACAATCAACGCGTTGTTTCAAAGCAGACAAAGGCAAGGCGTTATTATGTTTTTATAGCAGCGTCTCAGTCAGTTAATGGGGAAAAGGAAACCCCTTCAGGTACGTTTTGCCTGTGACCAGGGAACAGTCAGCGCCTTGCAAAGAGCCCGCTGCGGCTCGCAGCCCGCGGATGCCCACGGCCCGGGGAAGAGGTGGCCCTTGGCTCTCCCTCACTAGGGGTCGCAGGATGCCAAAAAATCCCAGCCTGTTGGCGAGGGCAAGGATGCCAGACCACTCTGCGAGTCACCTGCAGTGCCAGGGCTTGCAGGCGGAGGGTGGTCCTCGGAAAGATGCCGCGGAGGTGAGGCCGTGTGCTGCCCTCTCTCGTGGTGGTCTTGGTTGCTTGCTAAAAACGAGGTTTGTTCGGGACAGGAGGCTTAAGTCTGGGAAGAAGATGGCATCTAATTGTCATTAAATACGTGTCAAATAATGCATAGGAAAGGCCTAATGCTAGTACAGATGAGATTACTTTTGTTGCATAGCTTAATCTGGATATTAACTTGGCCAGGCAGTGTTTTCTATATTATGCTCATTAAATGTTCACAGTTGAGAATGAGTAATAAAATTTATTTGCAAGTATTAGTCTTGTCTTCTGCAGTGAAGAGCTGCTACTAGTGTTTCTGCACGTTTCTAGCAAACTATCTGATCAACTTATTATGTCGACACTATCTGAAGGACTACATTAAAAATATAGTCTACACCAGGAATATTCTTTGTGCCAGTTCTGATACTGAAGTACAATCACAGGTTGAGTTTCAGAAGAGAGCCTTCTCATCTAATTTGCCACTGCTTTTTAAACCAAACCTCAGGCACGTTCCTGTGTCTTTATTTCCCAAAGAAACAAATATTTGTTACTGTGGTGAGAGTGAGGATGGAAGGTAGAGAAAGAAATGTTTGAGGCGATAACAAAAGATCCAAATTTACTGATGGAGACCATTAGCAAAATGACCTTTTCATTAAAGTAAATGGAATTTGGACCGGAGTAGGGAACTCATTACAAATGTATCAAGCAGCCTTATTCAGAGTCAACTGAAATATGCAAATATCAAATTTTATTCAATAGTTTGACATTTGTCACCAATTGAAATAATTCCTTATAAAAATAGACAGTATTGATTTCTTAAATAGTTGAGTGAAAAGTAATGGCTTTCAGCATATTTATGTATGCATACAGAGAGAAGAAATGGGTTTAGGAAGGAGAAGCAGTAGTACAAGAGCTTTTCACAAATTAAAGTCTTTCTGAGTCATTTAGAAGTCATGAGCTATCGCTTCACTTTAGTTAATTCTTAAACCAGGAAGATTTCTGACTATTTTCACTGTTAGAAAAATTTGTAACATAAACCTTCAAAATTTGCACAAAATGCTAAGACAAGGATTCTGACAATATATTGTATTTATCTGCAGTGTCTGTCCTGCAAACGGCTACTGATGATTCATGGCACTTGCTAAAAATGACGATCCACACAGATACAAGCTGGCTTATGGTAGATTGAGTTCGGGTTTTTTTCAGTTGTTGGGAATTAAGTACAGTTTTTATACGGCAAGTGCAATTTTTTAACAAATAAAATGCACATGCACACACATACCTAAAAAACCCTTACCTGTTGTGGCAGGTACACAATAATAAACACAAGTAGAAACACGCACCTTGATTCTTATGCTCCATACTTGAAGATCCTGAGTTGTTCACATGTGCAATGTTTTAAGCCTGTACTCACAAAGCAAAGGCTTCAGTGCCTCATCTGAAAAGGACATTCTTGCCAGCATGTAGGAAACCAAAACCTAGATGCCTGGAGTGTGTCTAGTAAATCTGCCTCTTCAGATCCGCAGCACATGCAAAAAGTAAATCTATACTGCCTTTGCAGTGAGACCGGACCCTGTATTATATTGAACACAGAACTGTGCATGTATAGGTGGTGCCTGAGACATCTTTCACCCTTTTCTTGGAAGGATGAAAATTTTATGTAAATTACTGTTCCATATTCTGGTTTAATTTTGGAAGTGTTTTGATATTAGACTTTAGTTTGGGTCCTTTATACTGTGTATGTGTACAGGTATACGTGCACACAGCTGCCAATAACTATCTCTAGTTAGTCATCTGTGACATCTCTAGTATTGCAAATTGTACAGCTTTGAGAGGAGGGGGAAAAAAATGAAATGTGAGGGCTTAGTGCTCTAACTGGGCTGAAGGAAAACTCTACTGGAATGCCTGCAAGTTGAGCTTAAATTGTAATGCATATGTACATTCTGTATATATGCGTGATTACTGTAAAAATGTATAATTTACAGCAAATATTGATTGGTGTTTGCACAAAACTACCACCTTGGTGAGTGAAAGAGCATCCATCTTTAAAATACAATATAATCCCCAAATCCTCCAGACAGAGTTTATTAATTATTGCTGCATGGTGCATCAGGGTCATCTTTTAAAAGAAGCAGCTTATGCTGGATGGTCTAGGAAAACATTCTATTATAGCAAAGAAGAATTGATAATAAGCACAGTACAAGTAACTTTGGAGAGCTGGATAATGTGAATGCAATTAAATTAGTTTTGCCATAGACATTTATGATCCTATGCCACTGAAGGTTAGAAAAAGGTACTAGCTAAGCCACCTTAGGTATATGAGGATTCTTTTGGATAGCTGTACCATCAAATTCAGTGGGTATGATACTACCTGTATTAATGAAATATATGTTAGTGTGGAAAGGGCTAAAAGTTCTCTGCTGCGTAAAGAACCTATGTAAATATTACATCAAATAAAACACGGCTAATAACCACAGGACAAAATTGCTGTCATTGATAGTGCTTGTATCGTAGTTTCTTGCTGCTTTCTGTAAGAAAATTGCCATTCTTCCTCTTGGGAGTTGGTGATACATCTTATTTTCAGTGATCCGGAGTCAGAATACATTGTGTCTATGTAGAAAACCCAGTTATGGCAGGGTTCCTCTGTTTGCTTTGATTCCTTACCACCAGCCTCAGTGTTAATGTTTACTGCTGTAAGTGCCAGAGAGGTTATCATAAGTGATAAATTACAATGATATAAACTAAAAGAGGAGTTTTCATCTGAGCAGTGTATGGCTCAAAACAGTGAATCCTGCTCTGCAAGGTGCCGAGTTGCTTCATCTTCTAGGAATGAATGAAAGATCAAAATGCTCAGCAGTCACTCAAGATCAGGCTCATTAGAGGCTTTCTTCTGTCAAAAATCAGCCTCTGACTCTCAGCTATGTGACAGTATGCTGAATACTGGAGGGTAAGATTAACCCTGTACACCTAGTCAGTCTTAATAAAAAACGTCACTTTTCAGTCTAACAGCAACTTTGTTTACAGATGAAAGGTGAACAGGTCTAGGAGTAGTAATATCACCACTATAGTTTATTATACTTACATCATCATACAATTGCTGAAGAAACTATGTTGATCAACTACCAATGTCTAGAATGATGACTGGTAAGTGACTCTGTTCAGCTCCTATGCAAGTCAAACACAAGTTTGCTGTTGACTTTGACAAGGAGCAGCCTCTTGTAAAGTTGAGAATTGAAGCCTGAATGCTTTACCAACTTGTAAAAATAAACTACAAACTTCAAAACAAACAGCTTTTAGCTGTTTCTTGCATGCTAGACAATAAAGTAAATCAAACAAAATCAAGTTGGCAAACATTTAGATGTCAGTTTTTCATCTGGCAGTCTCTATTTTCTGAAGAACTGCAAGCTAAGCTCTGCTAAGCCCAGAGCTCATAGACTTTGTTTTTTAATTAAGCAGAGGGCAGGATGCCTCCTCATACTTGGAATGCAGCTGGTTTCAGACAAGTGAATATTTAATATGACCTCCTGTACTAACCTCCTATACCTTCTAACTTTGAAGACTGCTTTAACAATTAAGCTCTTCTGGCCCTGTGTTTAAATAGCTGTCCACAGCTACTGCAAATTGATTTATTGCTTGATGAGGATCAGGGATGCTGAGCAAACATGGAACAGTTTCTAATTTATGTAGTGCACTGCTGCTTTTGTTGTTGTTGCTTCATTACTTAATATCAGTATATGTTCTTAAGGTAATTTTACGCTCTTCTGCACTTTTTAGAGCATTAAAAATGAAGATGGCATAACACACATGATGATATAAACAGAGTATTATTTGGTATCTAATATTAAAATTCCTTGATAGTCTGCTGATAGATATTGTTTAAGTTTCTTCTATATCTTTGCTTACTTTTAAGAATTTGGTATGACATTTTCCATGCTACATATCTGCTGCAAGGTGACTTTTAGTCTTAATTTCTTGTTCTTTAACCTTTCTTTCAGAATATTAGCTTAAATTATTCAGGTATCTGAAAAATGAAACTTGTAAATATATGGCTTTGCTCCAAATTAAAAATCAGCACAAAGCTCCTGAGAAACTGAATGTGGGATGTGATTAGGAGAAATCAGCAGTGATAATGGTGGGCATATTTTTGGACAATGAAATTGTTTGCATAAGGAAACTGGGCCTGAGAGGTAACAGAGTGAAGGGAAAGAAGTAGACGGAGGGTTGCAGGCAAGCAAAACTGTCTGAACAGTGAGGTAAGGGCTGGAGCTAGAATAACTCTAAGTGGGAAATAAGGTCAAGGCGGAAGAACAAGTTCGTGGTGCACACCTGGAGTAAAGAACAGAGAGTGAATGTTGACATAACTGGCAGTTAAATCAGGTGAGACGGCATAAGAAAAGGATCAGCTAGATAATGGGAGTGAAAAGAAAACAACAGCCCAAAAATTCTGCATAGCTGAAGCTGAATCAGTGAGGAGTCCCAGAATATTGAAGAAAAGTGCAACTAGGACAGCTGGAACTGGGATGAGAATCAAAAACTAGCATTAACTGTGTAAGAAAAACAAAACTGGGATGAACAGCCAAGACTGCAGAAAGAATGAAGACAGGTTAGAAATAACAAGCCAAGATAAGGCAAAACATGGATATGAGAAGTAATGGGAGTGTGCTATTAAAAAACACCCTCTCCTGGAGCTTGGAGGGGATCCCAAAATTCACTGTCCCTCTTCTGCCAGTAATAACTGTGATATCCAGTGGTGAAGAGAGACACATCTTTTCAAATGCTGGGCCAAGCAGAGGACTACCTACTCACACTAACAGGTACTGCGTGCAGGAGCAGAAGAGTCAAAACAGTGAATGAATTATGTGGGTGCCATTAATGATGGGGCTGTTGCTGGCAGGTCAAGTTCAGCTCTTCAGAGCACTGAACGGCTTCAAACTTGAGTCAGCCCGTGCCCACAAAGTTCCTTGATAAAGCTGGTTTGAGGCTTTTAAATTGCATTTCTTGCTAATTATTTGCCTCTAGTTTTCAGATGACTGAGAACTCCAGGGTTTGTTTAGAAGCAGTTCTGGATATTTGGTGATTTAAATTATTGCAACCAAAACCAGTGAGAACTGGGCCTTGAAGAAATAAGGTTTTCCATAGTGCCAGGTCCTGACACGTCTACATGATATCAAGCCAGGCAATCTATAACTGTTTCCCATGTGTAATATTCATATCCTGTCACAATATCCCCTCATCTGAGGGGTATATTATGAAATTAAACTCATTAATATTTTTGAAACACTTGAATACTGTAGCAACAAACTCCATAAAAAGCCCATGAGGAAATTAATAACTCTGTATGCGGAACAGGATCTGAATAAGTGTGTAATGAATAAAGAACGGGGCATGCTTTCAAAAATAAAACAGAAAAACAGGGAAGGGCTCCTTGTTAGTTAAGCATGAAGATGTGTAGAAAAATCTTGTATGTGAACATGCAATGAACCACTTTCATAATACATAAGAAGGTGTGGGAGAGAATAGAGAAATAATGTTTCACAGGTGAGTTCACTGTTGCTAGGATCATGAGTGCTTGATTTTTAACTTCAAAAGTTTACTGAGTATATATTTATGGCTGTGTATATGCCAGTGTGTTACCGTAGGCAGTCTGTTTACCACCACGCACTTTCAGCTCCAGTGTTTCCCTCCAGAATAACAATTTGGGGAACTGGGAACTACTCAAACACAGTTTCAGCTGTTTCAGAAGTGCTCTAGGTACCTCGGAGACAAGAAATGGGGTTATCGGGAGATAAAAGCAAGAAGGTAACCAGCTCCTTTTGAACTTCACTGTGTTAGCCTCCTGCAAAATCCCACCACTCCCAAAGAGCTGGCTAGCCATGGTTTCCAGCCTTCAAAGCCTTAGGCACGTGCTGAGCTTGACGTTTGTGAATAAGCTCATTGTGTCCACCCACCCAAAACTCCACACGAGATGGAGGCCTAGGCAGGAGACAGATAGCCAAAGAATGAGGAGGAGGTGTGAGCAACGATGTTTCAGATGTGGTTTTTTTAGTTCTGTGATTGTGTCTGTCTTTCTTACATACTTGTCCTCTTCTTAAAGTTTTTTTTTCTTTTTTTTTTTTGTTGTGTGGGAAGAGCAGAAAAGCCTCCAGCTTTCCAGACTAAAAAAAATTATAAAAATACCACCACCACTTTTAACAGAACTGCATTTACCGTTATCTGTGTCCCTGTAATATACCCCCAAACCAGGAAATCGAAAGGAAAAGGGAAAATGCTTGGGAGTTTTTGTTGTTGCTGCTGTTGTGTTCCTTCAGTTGGTTTCCTTCCAGCTTAAGCATTCTGTCTTCCTGGCTATGTGTTCGTTTCTTTGGAAACGGCTGTAGGATGGATTTTTGATTGACTGTGTTGTCAGATGGATTATCAGAGTTGTGAGCTTTTTGGAATGGTAGACATGAATGTGCGATAAGAAAAAAATATTTTGCACTGAAAACGTTTCAAAATTTTGCATCATGGAAGAAGCTACGTTGAATATTTCACAGGTTACTTGGGGAAAAAGTTTGGGTTTTTTAAAATCAACTGGTTTGATTACTAGCAAAAAATTTCTCTTAATATGAGGAAAGGTTTTTACTAACGTGACTGATGGGAATATTAATACTTAAGCAATGTAGATTGCTTTCTGCAGAGCTGCAATGCTTATTTTAAACAGTAATTCTAATGCGTAGCAGCTCTGGATTACAAGCAGAAAACAGCTTTCACCCTGACCTATACACACACATTTATTTGTTGCAGCACTTATGTGCCCAGATTTTTTCATGATTCCCATCTAGTGTTTCTGAGTTTGTTTCCTGCCTTAGTCAGGGCCCTGCAAGGCCAGCTGTCCTCAAGGCTGCGAGCGGTTGGTGCTGCTTTGCTAGTGCTGGTGATGCTGAGGTCAGGGGCAGATTGCCAGCTGGAGGCTGAGGGTGACGTCAGTGCCTACCTTGCTGGGAGAGTTCATCTCCCGCTGGAGAGAGACACTAACAATCTCCTCACTGGGGAGACTGCTGTGTTAAGGATCGCACGTTGTACGTTCCTCTTCTGGGGCTGTAAAGCAATCGGCAAAGTCAGTGTTTCTGAAGCTCTATTGACAAACAAGCATGCTTGCTAGGCAGAAGTTGGTTATTCTTGGTGTTGAAATGCAAAGGTGCAGAAAAGAAAATTAACTTTTTAAAGGTGTGCACGTATGAAAGAAGACCAAGCAGAATAACTAAACCAGGGCAGGGAGGCCCAATATGTGAAATGACCATGTAATTAATGACACTGTAAGATAAACTATCTCATTTGTGGACATATATGACAGAAACTAGGTTTCTGATTCGATCAAACTTGCTTCTTTAGCAAAACACAGCTCACTAAACCATGACACTGTGTAAGCGAAGGTAGTCATCAGCCCTGGCAGGGCTCTGACGGGCTGACAGGGGAGCGTCTCAGGTAACTTCCCTGGAATCGGTTCCAAATGTCAGGGGTGGCTGGTCACAGAAATTACTTTGAGGAAGAAGGGAAAGGAAAGGGCCACAAGTTTCTCAGGCTTTTCTGTGATCTGGTGTGTGGGACTTTTTGTGGGCCTTGTGGCGCACAGCAAACTGAACTGCTGGGGTAGAGAACAGCTACTCCTTACGGAAGGCTGCAGCCTTTCAGGGGCAGCTCCTCCTTCCTCGGCTTTCAATTTTGGAGTAACAACGTTGAGTTGGGAGTAATGCGGGTACAGCCGGGATGCCAAAAACGTAAGGAAGCACAACACCTGGATGTCTCAAACACCTTGACGTGACTCCCTGCTAGACTCCTTAATATGCTCTGTCATTAAGCTGTTATTAGCTCTGTCTTAACCGACCTTTCCAGTTTGAATGGTATGAACTGCTGAGAGTGCCCATCTACAGCACCCGGGGCTGCGCGGCGGTCCGCGCCTGCGGAGGGAAGGGGGGCGCTGCGCCCTGGGGCCGCGGTGAGCGGCGCCGGCTCTGCCCGTGCTGCTGGCACGGCCGGGGGAAGGGACTGTCTCCGGATCTCCAGCCCGGCACAGGGGGAAGGCGGCCGGGAAGTGCTGCGGGCAGAGCGAGCCTCTGCGGGCTGGGACGTGGGAGAAGGACGCGGCCACCAATCTTCGCGGCAGCCCTTTCAAAAGCCCGTGTTAAATGTGACACCCCGTCCCCCCCGCCGCCCTTTTCCATGGAAACTCGGAAGAGGAGGAGGAGTAGAGTTTGCTACGGGAAAGTCTCACCTTGGTCTGAAACAGTTTCAGGCGTTTCTGCAGGACCGGAGCTGCCCGTTTCGGGGGAGGGGAGGAGGAGGGAGGGAGGGAGTTCTTTAGCTACCTATATTTATTTATTTCTTTCCCCGCTGGATCTTATTTTATCGCAGCAGCACGTCTCTCCACCCCTCCTCCCCGCCCTCCCTGCCCAGGTTGATCGGCTGAAATGCGGCTTTGCGCGCTGATCCCCCGTGGGGGGGCTGCGGCCGCCCCCCCGGCCCCACGGAGCCGGCCGCGGCGGGGGGCGCCCGGGCGCTGAGCGGCGGGGCCGAGCGGGGACCGCGGCGCGGGGCGGTGGCTCCCGCGGAAACTTCGCTCGGAAAATAAACCTCCACTGCTTTCCTGGAGATCCACGTGAGAACAGGAAAGCCCGACTGCAAGATCTCAGCGCTGCCGCTGCCGGCTGCTGCAATTTTACTTTTGTTTGCCTTGATTTATTTTTTTTTTAATTTATTTTTTTGTTTGTTTGTTCTTACTTTCATTTTGGAACCGGTTCCCAGCTGCTTGGCTGAACTTCTGGAGACCAATGGACCTTTTATATTGCCTTCCTCTGTTTTAAACAAACTACGGACGCTTAAACTTTTTTCTTCCCCCCTCCCCCTCGCTCCTTAACCCGCACCCGTCAGCTCATGGGGCGAGCACTGCAGAGCGGCCGCGGCAGAGGGAGGAACAGACAGCCACCCGTTTATTTGTGTGTCTCCTAAATTGCAGTTAGTTCTTCTCATCGTCCTCTTCATCACCCAGTCTCTCGAGCTTTTTTTTTTTTTTTTTTTTTTTGGCTGCCGGGTGTCGATCTGTGAATTGTTTTATCTCATCTCGATTCTTTTGTTGTTGTTTAAATGTCACGCACTGCTTATCTGGGGAGAAAGCTATATGGAGATAGAGGCATATAGTGAACGCGCGTGTGTTTCCATAAGACTATCGAGGGAGCAGATCAGAAGCAGCCCGGATCCTGACCCTGACTGTATGAATAACTAAGCAGGATGCTGACGACTGTGTGTTAGTTGCCTGTAAGGTTTTCGTAAGTTAAAGGGGGACGGGGGACGAGGAGGGGGGGGGGCAGACCAGAGACAGAGCTTAGAGTAAGTGTTTGTGCGGAGAGGGGGAAGCTCTGACACTTTTTTTTGCTCCCTCCAGCGTAGCTGCTGCCTCCCATCACTAGGGCTCCGCGGTTTGCTCTAGTGCACCCCACCCCCCCTGTCCCTTTCTTTCCTTCCTTCTTTCTTTCTGTCTCTTTCCCCCTCTCCCCGTGATAGTTTGCTGATGTGCAGCCTGGATCCATCTTCTGGCAGCAGCAGCGGGACCGGGGTCGGCGGCGCAGCGGGACGCGGGCCGGGCACGGAGCGGGACGCGGGCGGCGGCCGCCGCCTCCTCCGCGGGAAGTTTGGCTGGGGTTTGACAGAGGCGAGGGGACGCCCCGACAGACAGGATCTCCCGGCCTGAGTCCACCCCCTGCGCCCACCCACCTACCCAGCGATTTCTCCCCGGCGAGGTGGCGGGCTGGGGGCAGGAGGGGCAGCGGCGCTCATGCTCGTCGCACCCGTCTGACTGGGACTGTCTAGGGACCACCGTCCCTCCGAAGAGCCTCCAGGTGGAGAAGGAAAAAAAAAAAAAAGAAAACCCAGCCCCTCCCGCCCCCAAACCTGTGGTTCCTCCATCCCTTTCCCAAGCCAGCGTGGACAGCCGAGCCGGCTGCTGTGCCCCCCGCCCGCCCCCTCTGCCCCGGGAGGACGAAGATGCTTTGCTGGAGGCTGGCACTGTGGCTGGCCGGGTGGGCTCTCTGGGGGAAGCCTTCCTCCTCCGCTGGCCTTGATTATGACTACACGTACGATTTCACGGAAGAGGATAAAGCTGAGGCGATAGATTATAAGGATCCTTGCAAAGCCGGTAAGTGACTTCCACGTCTAATACGGTTCCCCACCCCCTCCCCAGATGGTGACTTTGTCTCGGCGCTGTTTGCGGCTCTCTGTGCGCGTGAGGGGGGGCAGTCCCGGGCTCACCTGCTCCCTCCCGGGGCAGCGGTGACGAGCGGGGCCGCAGCCGTGCGCCCGGCCCCCTTCACCTGGGGACGGTCCCCGGGACGGGACCTGCTTTGCTGGCACTGCCCACTTTCCAAGCACCTCCGGCGGGGGCGGGAGTGAGGCGCGGCGGCGGGCCGGGCCGGAGCGGCCCCGGAGCCCTCCGTGGAGCCGGCACGGCGCCGCCGGGGACGCGGAAGTTGCAGAGGGCATTTCGGAGGAGCTCAAAGGTTCCGAGGCGGGGCCGTGCCCCGCAGCACACGCCGGGCGGGCGGCGCCGGAGGGTGGCGGCTCCTCCCGGGCCCTGCCCGCCCCCGCGGCCGGTGAGGGACCGGGACCGGGGGCCGCCGCCGTGCGCTGCTCCTCGGCTGCCTGCCTCGCAACCTGCCGCCCCCAGCCGGGCTCCCCCGCGCACGGACCGGGGCGGGCTCTCGGTGCCGGCCGCCCCACGGATACGTGTGTGATGGGCGCACACCCCGGCGGGAGGGGAGGATGGAGGGCAGCACGCCGCAGGGCCCGGCAGCGCAGGGGGTTCGTTAGCTGCTGCGGTTTCAGCCCTGCAAGTCCACGCGTGCTTCTCTTACACAGCTACGGTGCGGTGCGGTGTTCTGCAGCGAGTACCGCCGGGCTGCTGCGCTGCCCTCTGCCCGCTCCGTGCGTGACCGACCCTTTCCTAAACTGCGTGGGAAGAGCTGAGTTACAGCCTCTGCTCGCCTGGCAGAGCCAATGAGTAGTTTTCTAGAACGCTTATCCTACTGATGTAGGACTTCAGGTACAGTTCTTCATCCAGCAAAGTTACCAGCAGCCAGAACTGACCTCAGGAACTGGGTTGACTGGTGTTTCAGTAGACAAGTGTATCTCGATAATGCTGTTTTTCCCCCTCAAAATGTGCTGTGCACAACAGTGGTGGTCCTCTCCCAACAATTCTGTTGTTAAAGAAGTGCTCAAGTCTTCCAGCAGCCTCCTTTGCGTTAATTAGTTATTTTATGTTCTGAAAACTATTTCAGCCAAAGGTTGTGTTCACCATGTCTGTGTGGTTTTGTTTAATTTGTTGAGGAGAATGTGGTGAACATATATGCCAAATATGCAGACGCTGTGTTTTGCTAATCACAAAAATATTTTGTTCCTAAGTGTGAATTATTAGGTCTTACTTGCTTAGAGCCGAGGCGCTCATGTTCAAAAAAAGCAGAAGCAACTGCAAACAAAACATTATTTTCTCCCAATTAGCACTCACAAATAAATATATATAAGTAATAGGTCATACTTGACTTGAACTCTTTTTCTGGTCTGTAGTTCTTTAGGAAGATTCATATGCGTCATTGCATATAATGAGAAATGTGTATTTACTCTGCTGTGGGATTTTTTTATTACTTCTTGTTTCACAGTGGGAATAATTAAAAATTATAATTCATGATACTAAGCATTCTAAAGTTATGCATGAGAGAAAGACAACAGTAAGAGACTGTGTAATATGATCAGTGTTGACAGTTCTCTGCCATTATTTTGTTTTGTTTTGTTTGGAGAAAGAAACATCTGTTTGGAAAGTTTGGCTCATTGAAATATTTTATGGAAGTTCTTGCTGTTGCTGGTTCTTCACAAGGTGCTTAGATATGACTACGACAAGAGACAGGTATATGTGTGAAGAGTTAGTTCTGTATAGTTCCTGTTAGTCTTAAAAGCAGTCACTTTGAGGTATTCTATTCAGTAAATTGCCCATTCATTATTTTCTGAAGAACTACCATACTCTAAAAATGAGAATGTCACCACTGCACACTGGATTTGTACCACATACAATCATTTTTAACAAAAGTTAGAAAGTTCTATGCATCAATGAAACATCCTCCAACAGTATTTTCCAATTACTTTTCCTGCTAAACCTTCCCTAAAGCTTCCATCAATCTTAGCCTGTGAGGTGCTGATACCTGATCAAAGGTGATATGGATAGCGGGTACTCAGCCTCTTTTAGTAGCATAATCCAAATGTGTGTTCTCCCTAGGTCAGGTCTTACTGTCTGGGGTGGGTTTTGGACTCCCGTGACTAATTTTACTGATATCTGCCATTAGGATGGTTTCTGCAGTGAGGCCCTAAAGAAGGACAAAGCCAGACTTCACACACAAGGGTGCGAGTTGTTCACGCTGAAATTTGTGTGGTTGCTCGATGCATGAGATAACAGGATAAAACAAGATAATCCTTGCTGAGATTGCGTTCAGCGTATGCAAACTTTGTATCTTAGATATAATGAACACCTGCTTCTACTGCATCTTGAGGGCCTGCAGCTGAGGTTGCAAAAGTGCTCTTTTTAGCTCTTCAGGCTGGTAACACATATATCTGGTCCCAGATATAAGTGAATTTCTGCAATTTAGAGAAATGGGGGGATGCCCAAAGTCAAGGTTTTATCTAGTGACATACTTCAAAAACTCCAGTGAGCAGATTTTACAGAGATGCTAGAATAATTTGACCTACCACAATTTGTGAGCAAAGAAAATACTTTGAAACCAACCACAACTGAGATCCCCTGAATATGCTGCTGCAAGGTGGATTCACCTGTATTTTAAGTTATTTGCATTCTGTTTTTCTCTGCTGAATAGTGTGTGCTGCTTAGTTCTTACTCCATAGACCATATGAGAAAACATTTGTGATGTTGTGACAGAAAGCGCCATACATGAGGCCGCGGATGTGTAGTTAGATGTAGTTATAATTCTATATAGATAACTCTTTATAGATACAGTCCTAACTGTTGAATCAGTGTTCTTTTGGTAGGTCCTCTTTTCCCTGCTTTTGCCAGAAACAGAATGAGACAGCCTCTGAGATGTTATTTATAGGTATTCTGTGGGATTATTTATGGGTATTCTGTGTGTATTTAAACATTTTCGTAAGGAAGGCATCATTTTAGCAAGCGTTCCTAGAAGCATACTGTTCTTTTGACTTAAAATTCCCATAAGCAGTGTAATGCAGGATGCTACAGAGGCTGAAAAGTACATTTTCTTACAATGTTTCCAGCTTTGTGAAAAATCTACAGATGATGGAAGTCTGATAGATGCACAGTAGGCTTAGGAGTTGTTTCTGGAACTGATGTTTCCAATTGCATCTAAACCAGCAGCTATTTTATGCAACAACCCCAAAGTTCAGTCTCGGCAGTGAATCCAGCACCATGGGAACCCTGGAGTAAGGGCTTCAGGGAACAGAATGCCTAGAGAAATGTTGTGACAGTGTTGAGGAGATGAGTGTTGGTAAGGAAGCTATAGATGTTGTGCACAAGAACTTGATGAGCCATGTGATTTCCTGTGTGTTTGTCTACAGACCTTTAACCTATGTATGGATTTTGGGTCCTGCTGCTTCTCCTTATGACAAGTATCCTGGCATGCTGTAACAGCAGGATGTGATGTAACACAGTTTCTGTGCTTCTGATGTCTCAGATATTTCCTCGAGTCTCTCTGCAGGATATAGCCCTCTGTGTTTACCATTGTGAAGTTCAAGTGTAAGGCATTCTTAGTTCATCTTCAAGATCTAATTTGAAATCACAATTCTGATCACAGAAAATGTGAAACTGGGAATGCTGTCCTCATTGCAATGTCAGGCTTTAAAGAATCTAAGAACATAGATCAACGCTTGTATAAATCAGGTATTATATAAAATATAAAATAGATTTAAGTGGGAACTCTCAAGCTTTTTAGATTGCAGCATGTGCATCTACATTTATGTGTGGATTCCTGAACTTTTTATTTTTTCCATTCTTACCACAGTTTATAATGTATTAGGGATATCTGTTGAGAAACAGATAGACAGAGATGGGTAGGAAAAGAATTTCCTATCCTGTAATACTTGTTCGTAGTCTGCACTTAGTGGATATTAAAGGTTTTTTGAAGGCTTTTGTTTTGTTTCCCTAAACAAAACAAACAAAACAAAATGAGAGCGCGCTACTCTGGTGTGGTCATCCAATTAAAGTACTGAGAACCGTGGGAGATTAGGCGACAAGTCTTAGTTTTGTTGCATATCCACATCACTGAGGACTGTTCCAGCCTCTGGAGAGATGGCTGTCCTCAGATCAGTCTCTTCTAGCATTTCTTCTGTGAGGTATTTTACTTCCTAAAAAAATGTTAAAGGTTTGGGCATAGGCTTGAGTTGAATTCCTTGATCTATTGTTTTTCTCTGTTGTGGGTCTTGGTCTTCTTTGCACTGGAAATTCTCTCTTGCACTGGGGAAACTTTGCCCAAGGAAAACTTCACTGCAACTTTTACGTTCTCACTGCAGTTAGTTTGGATGACTTTTTTTTTTTTTTTTTTACATAAAACATTTAATTGGGACTTTTTTTTTTAATAAAAAAAATTTCAAATTATGCATGAGTTGCCTGCCTTGGAACAGAAGCGCTTTTTTTTTTTTTTTTTTTTTTTTTTTCCCCTCCAGTAAAGCTAGATACCAATGTCAAGAGAATAATAATAAAGACAAGCAGGTAGATCTACAGCTTCACTACCTGGAAGTTGGTTAGCTTGCTATTGTTTGACTAAAAGCAAATTCTGTATGTATGTGTGCCTGCTTGAGAATAAGAGAAAAAGTAAGAAAGATCCACTTCATTGTGTCCATTTCTCACTCCAGGGAGGATCTAAGGAACTCATTTGGTTTCTTTGCACCTTTATAAATAATAAAAAAAGTTCGGGTTGTCCATAATAGGGATATTAGTATTTCCCACTTCACTCAGGTGTGAAACCTAGTTAGGCATTTTATTTGTAAAGTATCTGAACATGAAAAGTTGATGGTAAATGTTAAGTATAATTATTGTATGGTGTCATCTGTAACTGTAATGTAACTTTTGTTTATTGATATTGTAGCAGCAATCTAGCAGCCTTCTGTAGTGCTAGGTTGGTTTTATTTAGTTTGTGTTTTATATTCTGGGACATTTGTTTTCAGCTGTAAGCATGCTAATTGTGCAGTCTGGTAGTATGAAAATTCTTAAAACCTCTGATATATTTTGAATCTGTTGCATGATTTAGATAATTGAAAGCTTTCATCTTTATATTTCAGTCATGCAGTAAATTCTGAAAGATACATTGTGCAGTTTCTACTAATATAGAGGTTGTACTGCTAATATCACTTGCCAGATTGACGGAACTGTGACTGTTCATGTAGTAAACGCATAGTGTAGGCAGCTGAAACAGAAACAAGCTTTTCTGAATAGTCTGTCCCAAATGGCCTCCATCCTTCTGTGGATAAACTTACAGAGTAAATCAAACTACTGAATAATTTAGTTTTTAAGTTTTTTGTTGTTTTTTTTTTTTTCCCCCATGATTCTTCACCATTACTTTATCTTTCATGCCTGTTAATGTGGTGTCTCAACAGCTTTGAAAGAGATTTGTGTGAACATGAAGTTATTTTTCTCGTCAGCTTCATTGAAAAGATTAATTCAACAGTGAAACTCTGGGAAAACTATATTAAAGGAATATATTTGACATTCTTATTTGGTGAATATCCTTCCATACCGAATGCTCAATTTCATGTCCAGACCACTTTCCATAGGGATCTGTTTCTATTTCCGGTGTGTCGAACAAGTGACCTGCAAGGAGCAGTATTACATCACTGCAAAACAAGCCTAATTGACAAACCTAATTGAGCTTGGAATCAGGTCCCCCAGGCAAACTTGGAAACATTCACCACACCTGGATGTCTGCCTTATGTCATTCTTATGGCCCCTCTGGAAAACAGAGAAACAAGGTTGATAGGCTTATGACAATTCCATTAACTTCTTTTTGGAGAGAAACAGTCATGTCTGTGGTGCGTGGTACTGACAGAAGGGCTGTAAAATGGAAGAGTCAACTTCTGGTTTTCACAGGTGCAGGGGACCTAGTGGAGGAAAATGGACTTTTTTTTTTTTTTTCTCCTTCCTGGATGCATTAGAGTTCTCTGAATTTTATAACAGTGAATAAACTAAACCAGGGGAGAAATCTCTATTCTGTGTTTAGACAATGTGTGTTTATCCTTAAACTGAAATAGGTTTTTATGGTCTAGCTTTAGACTCATGAAAAATGTTATGGTTATACAACATTGTTTGGTGGTTTTTTTTGTTTTGTGGTGGTTTTTGGTTTTTTTTTTTGTTTTTTTTTTTAATATCTCTGAAGGAAAGATGATTCTAAGAGTATTCCAGAGCAAAATTAAGCTTTGGGCTTTCAGAGCTTTCAGTAGGATGGGCAGCATTTCGTAGTGTTTTTCAGACTTTTCTCAGCCCCCTTAGGATCTTTCTAATCTACTTGTTCTAGTTGTTATTGAATGCAGTCCATTCCTCCCATTCTTATCCACAAAACAACCTCTATCCACCTCCCTACTACATCCCTTTAGAGCTATAGCAACTGAAAGTGTGACTAGAGAAATCTCTGTATATTTTTAGTTCTCTCAGGATATTTTTCTTGGCTGAGAAAGAGCTAATGGCTAATCTGTTAATGTGCTTTAATGCATATTCATTCTTTGTGTCTGCTGCTCATCTTCTACTTCTTTCCCTACTATCTCTTTTGTTGTTCCTATGACAAATTTCCTTGCTTCTGGATTCTTCTTCTCCACCGAATGCACGTTCTACTTGCTTTTCAGCTTTTCCCTGTGCTGCCAGACCAGTCACCTAGTCCTCTGTGTTTTTTCCTTTGGCATATTCTTCTCTTGCTTATAATTAGCATTTATTCCTCCAAGTATGACTTGTAGCTTGTCATCAGGCTTTCCATAAGATTGTCCTCTAGTGCTTTGATAGTTCTGTAGCAAAGAAACTGGGCACTTGTGCCCACAGCTGGAAATGAGGAGGAGGAGAAGGATGGGTGGGCTGTGCATGACCAGCATAGAGGCCTCACGCTGGGGTGCTTAGTGGGCTGGCAGTGATCTGTTAAACACTGTGTGTCAAACCATGAAATATCCAGCTATAAATATTTATACAGTACACATACATGAACCTTCTGTCTCTGTTGCACTCACGTACCTAAATATCATGATCTGATGTCAAGAATGTCCTTGCTGAACAACAGAAATAAGAGTACTTGAAGTGTAAAACTTGTATAAATAGTAATGTGCCAGAACAGGTTGAGCTGGGAAGTGTGAAGGTGGAGGCTGTGCCGTGGACATATGTAGAGTATCTATGTGTGACCCTGAACAGGTGTGCAACCCATGCGAGTGGCTGCTCTTGCAGACTGCTTCAGAAGCAGCTCCTACTCTTACTGATACTGTCAGATGACTTTTACTGGGATTTTTGCCTGAGTAATGGTTTTCAAGTCCAAATTTTGAGTGACTGTAAATCTGTGAGCATCAAATGTTTGAGAATATTTGAGCACAATCAAGTAGCTCTTACAGAGCAATAATGCACCAAAATGTAGGTTTGTGGTTTTCCCTTCAATATTTAAAAACAGAGACTGTCAAGACCGAAACACCAAAAAATCAATTTTGTACTAAAATAGCCGCTCATTTTTTTTCTTGAAGTGTGTGAAATACAATGCCTAATAGGAAATGCAGTGTGTATTTAACCACCTTCTTTGCTATTTATACTTTATTGAGATAAAGTCTATCAATAATTGACTAGGTATTGATTTTGACTTTTTAATTCATATTGATGGTTATAAATTATATTGCAGAACAATATGCCTTCTCTGAGGTATCCTTTTAGTAATTTGAAACATGAGCATTCTTAGTAATAATTTCTATCACATGAAGCACTTAAAATTGTAATTTTGCTTAAATTTTGTGTAAATTACATTAATTTTATAATAGTCATAAATAGTACTTTAAAAGTTGGTGCTACCCAGCAAAATAAGTTCAGCTGTGCCATGACTGTCACTGTCAGTTTAATGGCACATCTTTTCAACTTTCAGAGATTTCTAAGTTGGTTGACTCTCATGACTTGTCATTGACAAAATATCAATTTTTTAATACTATATTAAGAAATAGTAAGTATTGGAACTCTTATCAGGAAATAATCAACAAAATCAGGAAAAAAAATGCAAATGAAAGATGTTTATTTCAGAACTTATTTTCAGTGCATTTAAATCTGAATTCAGAAATTATCTGTCTTGCTGGCCTAATTAATTTCATCCCTTTTCCTACAAAAATTGAATGACAGAGATACATTGCTGCAATTGAAAGGTGACGGTACCTCTCCAGCCACATCGTGCTCATTGGATATTGTTAACTGTATGGTGGAGTTTAAATATCAGCTCCTGGAAGAAGCGACAGGGCATGGATATCAACTGAGAGGGATGTATCTAAAGAGCTCTGCAAATGGCTTACATTATTCTCATCCTGGTAGCAGCAGTTAAACATATTCCTGGTAATAACTCTAATCATTATTAAACAAAAATGAATCCATTTTATTGGTGTCTGACATTTTAATAGGTGCTAGTAAGGTACATTCTTTCTGTCATAGAATTGTATCACTAAAGAGCTTCAACATTTTTTCCACTTATCCAATAAAGCAGAAAGAATTTTGAATGGGGCATAGGGATTCTAGAAGAGTGGCCAAGAGACAGAACTTTCCTATAGATCCAGATGATATACTCAGATAAGTAAAGAAAATAATTTCAGATGGTTCTTATATAATATCAGGATTTATTTAAACAGTTTACTTGCACAGCCAATTATATTTGCTTTCATGAAGAGTAGTTTTAGAACAACTCTGCGGGTGTGAGAACATGATGATGAACTGCCCAATTTCTCCATCTGGTAAAATGTCCTTATATTTATAACAAATTTGCATACATCTTCATTTTTACTTGTACTCGCTTTTTCCACCCCCTTACTCAACATTACTCTTACGATTCACAGAATCACAGAATGTCAGGGACTGGAAGGGACCTCAGAAGATCATCTAGTCCAATCCCCCTGCCGGAGTACTTCAGTTTTATTTGCGGGTGGGTTAAGCTCCACTATTTGACAAATGTTTCCATACTTACAATTGTCTATTTCATCCTTTGTAGAGGTGTAGATGCATATAGGCAAATTTATGTTAGGTGTTTTGTCTTCAGGCAATTTGCTGAGCCCTTTTCTAAGAACATAGTATGTTTCCATGTAAAACTGCCAGTGTAATGCTGAAGGCATGTTACCCATCTTCTTCATTTTAGTACCAGAATCTTTGATCTGTCCATCAGCTCATCCTTTTGTTATCGTATCAACTGCTCTGTCCTTCTCTGACTGTGCAGCTATTCAAGATGATTCAGGATTAGATTCAGCACTAAATTCTGGAATCCTTAGTCTGTTGTTACTGATATGCTGTAATGGCACTATGTTCTGAAAACTAATATAGATTAGTTTTTCATGCCTGGAAAAGATTTATTTAAAAAACCCCCACAAATCCACAACAAACCCTCAGACAAAAAAATATAAATAGCTCAGGAATTAGATTCAGGCAGATAAGTGTTTTATTCCACAAAGTTTAGATTACTGGAAAACCTGTTTAATGAAAATATGTCCAAGTTGGAAAACAGAAAATGAAAGAGGAGGGATGTGATAAACATGTACAGTTTAAGAAATTATACAAGAAGATTAAAAATATTTTTTTTTGTTTCTACTGCTATTAGTCTGTTAAATTCTGAAGTGGCAAATTCAGAACTGAGACAAGGAGATATGTAGGCTTTTTTAGACAACTTTTTTTTAGATTGAAGGCTGCTAAAGTATTCCACCAAGGCAGTAATCGGATATATGATATGACAGTTACATAGATAGCAGAGGTATCTGGAACTCTGATAATTAATAATGATAACATTTTCAACTGGGTGTTATAGCTCAGGCTTCAGAGTTCAAGCCAGTCTTTAGTAGCTGGAAACCAGGATGAACCCTAATGTGTAGCAAGATTATCCTTGTCTACCTACTGCAGATTCTTGTTTCTTTCTGTGAAGCAGCTGGTGGTGACTGCTGTCAGAGACAGGACCTTGGATATGATCCAGTGTGGCCGTTCCTTTGTTCCTCAGCCTTCCCTAAATGCTATTTCAAAAACTCATGTCTTGTAGCATGCCTGATTGATAAATGCAATTTGGCTATTTTGGGAAGTGAATGAATTTCAAAGCTCAGTATGAGTGCAAATGCACTGACCAAGTGTACTTGATGAAAATGAATGTATGCAAGCACACAAGAAGAAAGCTGCATTTACCTAATGTGTATAGATTCTCATTATGGGTCCAGTGAAGCCCTTGTATACATGCTTGCTTTTAAACACATGTATGCACATGCTCACCTGATTACCTAAGGAAGTATCATTGAAGCATAGATGCCTGTAGAAGTATCTGTATGGGATCTTTAAAGAAGTTGCATGTGCAGATCATATGGGTGTCTTTTTTTTCTCTTTTTTCTTTTTTTTTTTTTTTTTTTTTTCCCTACACTAGGAAATGCCACCTTAATCCATGTGTTAAACCTGATCTAGAGGCTATTGAACTCAGTGGGAATGTTTCCAGTTACTTTAGAGATAATATGTACAGGTGAATAAGTAATAAAGTGCAGAGCTGGATAATTTACTCGTGTGTACTTGGGCTAGGGCTCGCTTGTATTCGTGCGTTCACATGCTTTGCAGGCACATTAATGAAGACAGTTGGATTTTTGCCCCAGTTTTTGTAGTTGTCATCACTAACACAAGAGTATCATGAAATCTTACATTCAGTGACCTTGTGATTGCAGGTTCTTTCTTGCTGGACTTGGGTGTGAAAAAAAACGCAGCAGCTTGCAAGAGCGTCTGATATTACCACCGCCACCCAACCACCCCCACTCTGCCATAAGAAGCCTCAGGATAAGGCTAGGTTTAGACTACTGCAATTTCTCAGCCTTTAGAGATAGGTTTCTTCTTGTCATAGCTGAATACTTCATTAATTGTTCAATCTGATGAATGGCTGAAGATGCTGACAAACATAATGGTTGCAGTTGCACATACAATTCCTTATCTGTGTAATTTCCAGAAATGTAAAGTCAAAGATAATAAGACATTTGTTACAAAATACAGCAGGCGTGTGAAACTGCCATCAATATAGTTTGTAATAAGACCAGCAAAATCATGTACCATTAGCTAAGGTTTGACAAGCACTGAAAGTCTCTTCAGTAATTTACCCAAAATCACAACATTTCCTATCCCAGAGGCTGCTAGAAGCTAAAGAGATCTTGGAAAATGAGGAGGAACAGGTGTACTAGTACCCCTATTTATTTAATAAGTTGAAGAATTAGTTAAATAGTAAAACAAAAACAGAGCAGAAAGTGTATTTTTCCCAAAGCTATGTATAGTTTGGATCTATTGCCAAAAGTCTAGATTGCTATATACATCTAAGCATCCTTATGATGTAGCCTAACTCACTGCAAATCTTGCATTTAACTGCATACTTCGTTACTTTTATATTTCATAAGCTTCTGTTTTCTTTCTGATGTTGTTTCTTCAGTGTGTTGAACTTTAATCATGGCCTGAGTGAGAACTGCAGGTGATAAATAAGTCTAGATTTGACTGAGGATTCATGTTTGGAGGAATTCATTTAGTTGGCTTTCATTACAGAGTTCTCTGGAGTTACTTGGCTCATGAAGGAAGGATGAAAATCTTTGCCCATTGTTAAAAGATTCTCCTTTTGTCGTTTGTAGGTCCTTTGATCCCTAAATTGAAGGAGCGGTAGAGAGTAGAGAGTGTAGGAGAGTTCTTTTTTTCAGTCCTTTATCTGCATTCTTGAGGATGAAACCCTTTTCACACATGAAGTACAGGTGAAAATACAAAAACCCAGTTCATGTCTTTTAGATATTTTCATTCATAATACCTTAGTGTTTGAAGAAACTGAATTAAGTATGAACTGTAGCACTGATGCATCACAGTCAGTGTGTCTACAGAAGTGAAACTTGGGTAAAGATAATTTATAACATAGGCTTCCTTTTGCATTATGGAAGAGAGCCAAATACAGATATGCTTCCTTGATCAGTAACTGTGTTTATGAAGATATGCAGATCTTGAGGGGGCTAAAACTAAAATGTTAGAGAGAAATGCAAACTATTCTATCTTGATTTAAGTCAACAATGTGTAGAGCCAGCTGAAGTCATGACAATTTTTTCAACTTGGACAAAATTAATTTTTGTTGCCTATTTTTTTGAGACTTTAGAATGTGTCTGTTAGATTCATTTGGAGTATAGTACAGTATTCCATCACATTTTTGCTGATTCATTGATCTAGTCATTCTATGCCCAAGGTTGTGTGTAGGAAGTGAAAGGTTTCCTGAATTATTTAGAAGGACCTGATTATAAATGTAAACCTTTTGTTTGTCTTTCCTAATGACAGACAAGCTCAGACTGAAGAATGGCCCTAAGGAAAAAAAACAGCAAAAATTAACATAAATAGTAATACTTAGTTTTAACTACATAATTTTATAGAAGAAGAAAAATTATTTTACCTTTGGTTTCTGCTCACATACTCTGGCTTGGATTCATTGACCTAAAATGTCATAGGTCTTACCAGTGGAGAAATTCTCCTGTCCTCTCCTTCCAACAAGCAGATGATGATTCACAGAAATCAGCAAAGAGCTAGATAAGATTTTGAATCCACTTGCAAATGCTAAAAAAGCAAGTTAATGTCCCTATTGTTACATGCTAATCAATTCTGATTCCTTTGTGTTCTTTGTGGCTGTTCTGGTATCAAGACAAACTACAGCTGGCTGTCCACCAGAAACAAGCAATGCAGGAGATGTGCTCCTGCACTGGTGGCGCTGCAGGGACTCCTAGCTCCTCAGGGCACCGCCGAACACACACTGCACCCTCCCTCCCTCCCTCTTCATAATCAGTTTTTGATTTAGTTTTCCTTCATGTTTGTTGTCTGAAGAGTTACAGGTAGCTGTGGTTAAGGTTGGAGAGGTGCTTAGATAAGTCATAGGGAATAAACTGACATCACAAAGTGCTGCATGGGTTATCTGCCAGGGGAATCCAGGTAAAAACTGAGATGCAAAGGAGAGGTGAATTCTCCTGTGCTGAGCCCTCTGCAGCTGTAGATAGGCAATTTTCAGCAGAAACTTCTGTGAGTGCATTTTGACTGCAGATCAGACTGCCCTCTGTATTCAGCCGCTGATAAGGTTGTGACTTTTAATTAAAACAATGATACACATATCAAAATTCCTAGTGGTATTTTGTTCCAACATATCATTCAGTTAAATATGGATGAATTATTCTTGCACAGATCTTTTGGTTTTGCTTTTGCACACTGTTGTGGATTGTTCAGTGGCTCTTCCACCTGCTGTGGCTTATGATGACTGTGTGTCCGAAAGTTTGTTAGACTTTTTCTTTCTGTAAGATTGGTCTAAGAAAAGATAGTTACTTTCCTTGCAAACTTTGAGTTTCATCCCTTTGGACCATGATAGCTACAGTAACAGTGCCTCATATTGTGCCATGGAATACAGTGGATCCTGTAGGTGGGATATGGAAGAGCCTGTGTTAATGATGTGTTATGGGCCTTGGGTTATGTTAGGTGGACCATGGTGTGGGCTGCATAGTAGGAGCTATGCCCAGGGAAGGGATCCACAACAGCCAGTTAAGGTATTTTTTCTTCCGTTTATGATAGTGTCTTCATTTTTTTTGTCCGATTTGTGTGTCCTGGCACATTTATGCATGAATACCAAACACATTATTTTTATGTGCTGCAACTTCTGAGGGTGAATTCTTCATCCAGACTGCAGTTCCTCTCAGGATCTCTTGTTACTTCTAATGAGATGGATGGCATGGTGACATTCACCCTAATGACATCAGAATTTGAACCTGAGGTAAAATTATATTTAGAGGCAGTTTAGTGAGACTTACTGGAGGTGTGTTTTTTTAACAGTCTATTATGATGGAGGCAAGAGGTAACCAAGTAGTTGGGGTGTAATTTGCTTTTTGGTGTTCTGTGATGTTCATAAATATATACATATCTATATATATGTATAGATATATGTAGACATTGCAATAGAAGAATCTTTCCAAAGCGGCATTATGGTAGACTAATTTCCAAGTGTAAATAGCTGTTTTAAAAAAACAATTATTTGCTGTTCATAAACAGTGCAGAAGCAGTGATAAACCATGCTATTTAACTGGGCCCTTTGAATTGGATGCAAAGGAAAACTTTTAAAATACTTTTGTTATTGTTCCCCCTCTACAGTGGGAAATTGTATAGAGAGAAGATGTAGCAAAGGCGAGCATAGAGGAACTGTTCTGTGCTGTGAGCCAAAGGACATCATTAGGAACACTCTTATTATCTGGAAGCCTGACTTCCTGTCTCAGTTTCCTCGTGAGTCTCCATGAGTGGCAGAAGAAATGGAATGCTTTCCTGCTTGGTCAAAAACTCTGCTAAATGACTCCTTTGGCTGCATGCCACACAGTGCTCGGGAATAAATCCTGCAGCTCCTCCCCGAGTCTGGAGGGTACTTGCTGCAGTTCCTGGGGGCCAGGGGAGTAAATTTTAGAAAGCCTGTAGTAGCAAGACAGACCCAGCCTTTCCATGAAGGTTGTAATGCTTTAGGTGTCCTTTTGTACGTTTTGAGGGTTTTTGGGGTTGGTTTTTTTTTTGGTGGTAGTCACCGTGTGGTAGACGCATTGACATTTGCTAATGTAAACTTCCATGAGAACTAAGCAATGTTAAAGAACTAAAGTATTACATGTTAAGATTTTCGAATTGGATAAATGATTTTACTACAGTGAAAGTAGTATAGTGTGCCTTGCAGAAAGTGCCAAATACATGCTTAAAATAAAAAACCTTTTAGAATATACATTCAATTCAATAACTAATTTTCTGTTTTCTTTTTCCCCAAAAGTTTCACCACATGAATTAATACATATACTGAAGTTCTAAATACGGTTTTATCGTCGAGTATAGAAAGAGGGTAATAAGGATTTTTGTATGCCTCTTAAGAAAGAATGAAACATAAGTTGCAGACATCCTATTAAGTGCTGTTTCAGTAGATGATGCATCTGTCTTCTATGTACAGAAGAAGATTTTTTAAAATCATTTTTGTCTTTTTTATTTGTTGTCTTTGGTACATTTAGTCTAACATATATATAAAACCCCAAAATGTTCAGAATCCTATCTTAGCTCTGTTTTAAATTATAGCCACAGCACCAAGCTTTTGGTTCAGTTGTTACTGTCAGTTTCTACACTTTCTATTTTAACTATATTTGCCAAGTAAGAAACTCACAGCTGACTCAAAGGAAACTTGGCAAAATGTACATCATTTCCCAATAGCCTTTCTCTACAATAGAAGAGATATTGGGACAGTGTTTAATTTTTGGCCTATTTTGCTATATGCATCCAAGAGGAAAAATGTTCTTAATTCTCTGGAGATGGGAAATGCTCATCATAGTCAGCGCTCTGTACGTGTCATCTTTCAAAGGACTCATTCTGAAGCAACTGTCGAGCTGGGAATTTTAGGGATACATGGAAAAGAGTACAGAACAGACTAAAACCCACTGTATTTCAACAAGAAAATGTTGATCAGCTTATGGGGGGGGGGGTGTTGGTTTTTTTTGTGGTTGTTTTTTTTTTTTTATCCCTGCCAGTTTGTCTCATAGTTTTTACTGTGTATCCCTTGTTCTGGATATTTTGATGTAAACTTAATTGATGTGGCTTTCATGAAGTACCATCAGAGAGGGTGATGTGAAACAGCACTTCTCCCGCTGAAAAGGTTGCCAGCTTTTTCATCTGTGTGGATGGCAATCGTACCATACAGGCTTGATGCTGAGGTCACTGTTGCTTTCAGTGAAGCAGGACTGCTGGGCTTTGCCCATCTTGTCAGCTGGTCTTTTAGTCTGTCTTCAATCACCTTTGCAAAGGCACTAAGCGCTTTCTGCCAGGAGCTCCTCTTGGCTGACAGGCAGTGCTCCCCATGTTGATACCTGTGTGTTTCAAGACTTGGCAGTAGGGAAAGCAGAGTGGATGGCATTTTCTGAGGGTTGACTACAGGAGGAAGATAGACACTGCCATTTTTTATAGCATTTTTTTGATATTAAGGTCCTAATTTTGATAGCTGAAAGCTGGGATATATTTACTCCTATTGCTCCCTGCCCCAGCAATAGCACTGTGCCCTTTCTGTTACCCCTAAAGGCTGGTTCTCTCACAGCCATCCCTTCCCATATTTCCTCACAGTCCAGAGGAAGAGAGACTCCTGTGCCTGTCTATAGTTCTCAGAGGGACACTGGTGAGATGCCACTGTCTGTTCCTCATCCTTTGTGCACGTGGCACATGCAAGATTTTAACTAATGTAGTGGAGAAATGTTGATGTATATTGTTAGTGTGGCTGTATTGTCAGTGTCTGCAGTTAGGAATTTCTGGTTATTTTAAGAATGTCATGTAGTTCCACATAATAAATGAAAAAAAAATGCACCTCCTTTATAAGAGGATTTTTTGAGGAAAGGGAAACACTAAATGGTGCAGAGGGCAGTGTAAATACATGTTTGCATGTAACACAAATGTATGTGTATGTTTTTAAAAGTGTGTGAGAGAATGAGGTGTGTGGTAACTGCATTTTAAGGATACTTGTATCATTGGACAGGAGTGAGTAACTAAATATAATATTGAGTAATTAAACATAACAAACTCAAGTATTTAAGTTCAATTCAATTCGGTTCATATATCTTATCAGCCACAACAAAATAATATTAAAAGCTAGTAGTATATGATTCAGTTAAAACTGTTCAGGAAAGAATAATAAAATTATGCTGTTGGTAATAGACATGGACATATATTTCTGCTACATATAGAAGAACTTTTTGGATAGCACATAAAATACTGCCTTGAAGTATATCCAGTACAGGTGTACAAAGTCAAAGTACCTATGTTATTCATGCTTTACTTCTTGTGAAAGCAAGAATAGCCTTTATAGGAAGGGTCAAATTTGGCTCCATTATAAGGCCAGGCAGTTTCTGTTGTTTTCAATTGAAATCTGCCCCTGATTTTACCCAAGAACTAAGTTTGTTTAACAAGCATAATATATTGTCAGTGGTTCTAATAACAAACAATTTTTATCTTAAATGGTAACCCGTAGAGGATTATGAGTATGATAATGTTTTTTCTTGTAGCAAAGACTATGTTGCTTCCAAGTTCTTTAACTCTAGATTTTTTTTCATTCCCTGTATTTTTATATTTATGTAAGAGGCGTTATTCTTACCTTTTGTGATCTAAACAAATTCTTGCAGTTAAATGTAGGTGTTCTTTCTGGAAGAAAAACACAAGCTAACAAATTCTGCTATTTGTATGAACAAACAGGGCAAAAAATATCTCAACTATTTACGTTATTTTCATCCTGACTTTTGAAGCAGGAATTTGGGTCCATTATTGGATGTGTGGCTTTCAGCCAGCTAAGCAATGTCTGGCCTGTTATGTTTTGCCAATATTGCACATCTTCATAGTATTTAGCTGTTTAATGTTTGTATTCACTAAGTCATATTTATCTAATGATATTGTATCACATCTATAGTTTACCATAGAGGGTTTTGCTTTCCTGAGTTTGTGGTGGTGGTTTGTTGGTTTTTTTTTTTTTCAGAGAAGCTGCTAATTCTCTGTGGAATAAAGCCTGCACAGAGTATCTTCATGTCAGTTGTCTTACATTCGTGTAGGTCTTTAGTATCCAGACAGCACTGCAACTTTGTGAGAGGGAGACTGCATCTGTATGTAGACTAGCCTGTGGATTGATTGCTTTTGATTTGTCTGGAATGTAGCTAGTAATAAAATGTGATATTTATTGATGCGCCCAGTGACCTGTCTGTGAGGAAAGCTCGTCAGTGCATCACAGGCTGGTAAAAATGTAATTGAAGTAAGATATTTCTAAGGAGGACTGCCTGAGGGAGATTGAAGTTTGCTCTGGCTAGAGCTGTCAAATTTCTGTTCAACAGCAAAGTTAACAAAGTCGTAAGAAACTGAGTAATTCTAAAATCATTATTCCAGTTGTTGCTTCTATAAATTACATTGCATTTTAATTTTTACGTGTATGAGTAGCTGTGGCAGTTTGAATTTTCTTAGATCATCAGCTTAGACTTAAGATACACACTGTACTTAAACATTTGCAAGTTTTGGTTAAAAAATGTCTGCTTAATTGATACTATTGAAATGAACACATGTGGTTTCAAAGTGAGATTTCACTTGCAGTGAGCTCCATAAAGTCAATTAAAACTGAGGGTGCTGGGACATACAGCTGCAGTATATGTTGACACAGAAACAGTTTGATAGATAAATTGTAACCTGAAGAAGTACATGATCTTGAGTTTTAATTGTGAAGATGTTATGGAATTCGGTAATATAAATGAAAAATGGGAAATTGCTGCCATTATTTGTCCTAGATAAAATATTGCAGAAGTGTTTGCCAGCTACTTCACTTGGTTACAAAACAGACTAATATTAAAATGAGAATAGTAAAATCTGCCCGGGAGACACTTTTGTGTTTGCAGGTGACTTTCTTTAAAAGCTTACTATTCTATATGATATGTATATCTTTCCTGGAAACAAAGTATGTCTTTATTTTGGTACAATTGCTGTACTTGCAGAAGTATGTTTGTGGATTAGGAGCATACTGCATAACAAACCAAGCCATACCGAAGTGAACGGCAAGTACATAGTGAAAATGTTGATAAAGGTTAACAAGGACATTACATAAATTACTTAGTCCCTTGAATATATTGCTTCATGCCTATTTCTCATAGAGAGAAAATAGACTCTCTGTAGTCAACAGCCATACCAGTTATCATTTCTTCTGTTGCTTAAGGGCTGAGTTTTGTCCTCAGTTAAGTCAGTGGGAATTGACTTAACATCCACTGTCAAATCTGTCTTGGAACTCTGTTACCTTAATAGTTTGGATGAGATCAAGCTGACTGCAAGGGAAATATGAGCTGTCAGCCGTATCTCATCCAAACATAAAACATGTTCATCTAGTAATAACAAAAATGGTTAGTATTGAGCTAATGCATCGATGGACTATTTTGTGGGAGAAAGAAAGCAAATTCTCCAGTGAAGTGTAATATACAGCTGCCTTCAAAACCACATTTTAATTTATCAGTGGGAATGTCTCTGTACTAAATTGCCCAAAATTGTAATCACAAGTTCAGATTTTGCAGGTGCTTGATTTGTATTTATTTTTGTTTTGATTTTTCCAAAGCACACTGCTTACATTATGCATACATCATAAAGGACAGCCTCTTTAACTATATATGTGGTGTTGCCCTCATGATATACATATTTTGCTTCTGCTTTAAAGTGGCAGACAAGCACATTATCAAGGTCACTTTTAGCAAACCCTTGTGTGCAGTGAAGTATTGAATATGGCTTGGCTGCCCGAAAATCATCCTGACCAGTTGGTCCTTCTGTTTATGGCTAAAAATCATTTCCAGTTGCTTTATGTCATGCAATGTAAAACAGTGAAACAGCTGGTTGTTTCTGTGTCATATCTGTCATCTAGGGTCTTACTCTCAGATCTGGCTGCACGGTTCTTAGCTTTCATCAGCAGGAAGCAAAATGCCTGCACTGCCAGTTGCCTGCGCCTGGTGCAAATACTCGCTCTCCGGGGACTCTGGTTCTCTGATAAACAATGGTTCAGATGGACTAAGAAGAGAGTGCCCTAGAGCCGGGGTTTGTAGGGGATTCCGAAGGTTTGACACCGTGGGAAGACAGTTCTTGTTCAGCCTCTCAATGCCTGGGCATAGAAAGAGTGGTGAGGACTGAGCAACGTGTTGGGACCAGCTATAGGAGGGCGAGGAGCTGGATGGAAGGGGGGAAAAAGAGGCAATGCCTTTGCTATGTGGTTGTTAGGTAATTCCTAGAGAAGCTAAAATTCATTATAGCCCAGTTAAAGGGTCCCCCACACAGCTGGTCATTCTTTTCAGGTTTTGGTACAAATGCTATATATTCTAAACCATACGGGTCCTTCCTGATGGTTTGATCGCTTTTCCAGATAGTTTTAGGTTCAAAAGGGAGTGTTACAGTTCCTCACTTTCAAAGATGCATATCTTGTCTTCCACACTAGTGCTCCTTGTTCCCACTCAGGACAATATATAGGTAGGTTGTTGGCTTTTTTTTTTAAATCAAAAAAAACCCCCTTTGTCTGAATATAGGGCCTTTTTAGATCTGCCTGTTAAAATACTCAGCAGAGGTCTTTAATGACTTCCAGGATTGCTGTCCTCTCCTCTCTTAGGGGGAAATTGCCAGAACTCAATTTCTTTTTTTTTTTTTTTTTTTTTTTTTTTTTTGATCAGGCACACTCATTCCTGAACAGTCCCTGAAAGCTTTTATTGCCCTCTCAGCCCATCACAGGTATCTTTCCCAGGAGTGCACCTCATGGAGCCAGGCTGCTGTGCCCCAGCAGTCTGGAACAGGACATCACCTTTCAGTTTGCCCAGGATGCAGGCTTGGTAATAGAAACCCCAGCAATAAAAACTTGAACCCTGACTTCTGAATAATCAGCTAAAGTTTCTTTAGTATGGGTCCGACCTTTGCCTTCCATCAGCACAACAAACACTCCATAAAACAATAACAGATAAGTAACTTTCATCTTACAAGCCACATTTATCTCTGTGAAACAAAATTGCTGTGGAGCATCTCCCCTTTATATCCATATTATTTTTTTTTCCAGTGGACTTCCCTTCCAAAGCTTGTGAGTTATAAGATTGTCTCTGGTTTTGTTAGATAAATTTAGAAAGTTCCTATTATGTTTTTCTTTTATTTTCTTGTTTATACTGGCTGGAAGAACAAAATTAAAATTTTCATCTCAGGTTGAAGCATAATTTGGTGTGATTGCTCAGCTTCTGATCTCACTACCAAGAATGTCTTGTTTTAGGAGTTGATAAAAATATTTGGCTCTGTTTCACCTCAGTCACTCTTGGCAGTGCTTCATCTGCTCTTCTGGGGTTTCCATCTGCTCTTTTATTCTGCAGTTTCTTCTTTAGGCCCAATTCAGCACCAACAATTGCAAGTAAGTGAAAAACTCACTGATTTTATTCTTTTTTTTTTTTTTTTTCTTTTTCCTGAGAGTATGGGGTTGGATGCAGGTGCTATTCTGCATCTCAGTCAGAATCTTCCAGTAGTTTATCTCACTGCTGAAATGGAGAATACGGCAATTCCCTGCGGCTTTGAGTGTTCCTTTGTTCTTCCTCCCTCACAGGTGTCCAATGATTTAACCTAGAGCTTTATACATTACTTAAACCCAAACCAACAGATCTATAAAATTAAGTAAGTCACAAGGGCTAAGGAAAATATTTTTATCTGATGAATTTTTCAAATTAAAGTCCTTTTAGTTACAGAACAAAGCTTATGAAGAGCTTATGAACACATGTGAAATTAGATTTATTAAAAAACTCGTTAATTTTTTCTTCAGTAATTTCATACTTGTGCTGTTATTTTTTTTAGAAGTGCTTAAATTCACAACTCATAATAGGGGTTATTGATGCTGAATAATCATTTGGTGTCAGCTGATTAAGCTGCTAACCAGCACACTGCATTATATAGAAAAAAAATCACACATATATATGACTGCCTGCTTACTTATGTGTTTCACTTTCAAATGTGCTTTTCATTTCACATCTTTTTTTTTTACCTCTTATCCATGGATTTTTACAGAAAGCACAGTCAAAGCTTCCCTTATCTAGCTAGTGAAAATGTAGTTGTAGCTGTGCAGTCCTTGTGTGTTGAAAGGCATTATGTCATAGTGAAAACCATTTATTTGTTACCTGTAGGAGACTGCTTGTCTGACTAAATGTAAAGCTTAACTGGAAGGTTTGGAACGTAAAGTAACAGAAGAAGGAAGAACTTGGTAGTGAATAGATGCATAATGAATGAATTCATTCACTGCTTTTCTCCTAGGTTTTTTTTTCCACCTGCTCTTGTAATTTACATTTTGACATACTGAGAATTCACTTAATTGTAGGGAAAAAAAAAAAGTAATAGTCCAGCTCTGCCTAGCACTGGCATTTATGACAGCCTCCCATTGAGTTAGTGGGGTTTTTTGCCTTAGAGAATGCTGGAAATGCTTGTCATGTAAAAGCTTTTTAATACATTTAATAGTGAAAAAGATTATTGAAAAACAAAAGTGATTTAATATGCTGAAAAATTAAAAAAAAATCAGTTATTTTTTAATGAAGTGTGCCATCCACACAAGCTCTTGTTTCCCTTTCAAACAACCATTTCTTATATTCCACTAGTACTTTTTGCTCTCTCCTGTCTATTGTGGAAACTAGAGAGATTTGCAGCGGAATCTTATGTGGAAGATTTTTGTTTTTTAGTTTTATCTCCCTTTCATTTTCAAAAATAACCATAAGTGTTTTCCTTTGATCACTAGAGTCATTAGAATGCGATATTCGGCTGCCCCTACTGGGGAAAAAGTCTAGCGGCCTAAAAAAATCTTTTAAGCTTAAAAAAATGATAATTACTAATATGTATTAGTAAATCAGCTATTCAGGGTGTTTCCAGGCATAGTGATGTGATCATGGCAGACAAAGTCTGGGGAGAAGAAATGTTGCACTGATTTGTCTTTCATTCCTTACCGCCCAGATCTGCCTAAGTCAGCTTTTAACGATTCCCACTGACTCTGAGAGTTGAAGGCAGCTGGTTATTGCTCTCCCAGGTAACTGTGCCCAGTGTGCCTGGGGCAGCTGCTGCAAGAAAATTCTCATCCTGTAACTCCTGGCAGACTGAGCGGGAGTGCAGGTGGGGGAACTGCATCAGCAGTCAACAGAGTTTGCACACCTGCTGGCTACTGCCATGTGCCTCTTCAGCACAATCTCTTCTTTCTCTGTACCTTCCTGCCCAAATATACCTTCTTCCCTCTATCCATTTTAGAGTGTAAGAAGGTACCTGGTGTATGGAAGCTGTCTGTGATGCTGGCCCTGTCATATTTTCCAAAAACAGAAGGGGAAAATCGATTCTTCCTTTATCAGAGGGGAAACTTCTTACCAGATTTAAGCCCTAAGGATTTAAATTAATCTTGGCAACCCTTGGTGAACCCTTTGTTACAAGAATCAATTGCATAACCCTACTGTGTCTTCTTCTGTATTCAGAAGTGACCCAGTTTCCACTCAGTTTAGTCATGCCAGAAACAGAATATTGCAGACAGGTGCTTACCATCGCTGCCACCAGTAAGTCCTGAAGGACCACTGCCTGCCAATGCCATGATCAGTAAAGGCTGGTGGATGGTCTATTACCTGTGTTGCCATGAGGAACCGCTAGCAAGTAGGCAAGCCAAGAGGAGGAGAGTTTTCCCGTGCTGGTGGCAGAGAAGGAGTGAAATCTTTTCAAAAAGATTTGTTTCCTCTCTTGTTTTTGGAGAAAGTGTGGAAATGACATTTTTTTTTTTTGAGTTCCTGAGCACAAGAACTATTTTTAAGTGAGGAAGATGCTTTTGAGGAAGGCACTCATGTAAAAACTAACTGGCTTGTGTGACAGCTTAATGTGGTGAAACTACACAGACTGGTGGAGCAGAAGCTCTGGTCGGAGGTCCATTTACTACTTCACTTTTGCTCTTTGCTTAAAAGCTTGGAGAAATTTTGCTATTGGCTTCTGTACAGCCAGAATTTGTCCTTTGACTCTTTTGTTTTACTTACAACTAAAGAATCGTTGTCCTAAATACTTTCGTTCTGACTCAGTCTAAAAATTTATGATGGTCAGCGTCAATATTTGTGATATACTGGGTGTCACTGGATTGAAGAATAAATAATTATAGGCGTGCATATATAATACTGCCTGAAAGACATCATTTGGCAGGTGGCAAAGTGTATCAGTGGAGTTGTTTTTTATTGTGGTTTTAACTAACTTTGCGGTTGGACAGCAGCTATTTATATCTTTGCAGTTATGTCTGCCTTGAGTCCAAGAAATCCAGTCTAATGGGTAAAAGAATAATATTGAGAAGAAGGTGCTTGCTTGGATAAGATTTGAAGGCTCAAAGGAAGAAAAGCAGCCTTCCCATGTCTGTTTTTGCTGTGAAGTACTTTGTGTATAATCTGATCCTAGTCATTTATTCTACCTTATTCACCCTAATACAGGCATAAAAATAGGATGTCTTTTAAACGGTTTTGTTTCTGAAGTACCTGAAGGCTTCAAATGAAATGTATCTTGTACTACATCCAAAAAAAAGAGTTCTCTTGCAAATTTTGCCCAGGCAAATTCTGTATTTGTATGCATGGATGTCTTGGCCTGGGAGATCATCTGCGGTGACTCAGTGCATATGCTGATATGTTGCTATTGACAAAAATGGAAATTCTGGCACCCAAAAAATATTTCTTTCAGGGACTGTTTTAGGAGCTGATTTGGGAGATCTGACCCTATAAGCACAAAGGATTTTTGCAGTTCTTGTGGCAGTATTCCAGCACTGGTTCTAGGTGAGAAACCAGACTTCTATGAAAAATGTCACTGTAATTGTAATACTTTATTCCAAAAGTCTTCACTTCCACTGCTGTTTGAAAATAGAGCATATACACTGATTCTCCCTCAGATACTTGGGTCCCTGATATAGGGCAGAGCTATGCTACAAGTTATGTCGGTCTTATGGGCAGGTGTATTGGCTAAAAACAATAAAGGAAAAGAACAACAAGTTTTTCAGTAAGAAAGTGACATGTTTCTGTAAAATTGGTGCTAATAATAGCTCCTCAGTTGGTTTCATGAAGTAAATGGAGCTCACATAAAAATGCTGTGGTTTTCTGCTTTTATGTGCTTGCCACTTTAGAAAGATGTGTTATGTAGGTTACAGAGCAGGGTGTGGATTTCTTTGTTTATTTTCTATTTTTTTTTCCTTTTAGTCCTTCCCTAAGTGTGATATTTATCCAATATTCTTGAAATTACTTCCTGAGTAGCTCAAAGCTCCCTTGTCCTCTGCCTAGTTTCTCAGATCCCTCTCCTCCCAGACTTCCTCAGCTCTGAACTCTGCCTGAGAACCAGCTTTGCACAACAAAAAAAAATGCTTCTAACTACACACAGACAAAATATTGTCACAAAAGGAAGCAACGTGCCACATATGTGAAATGAAGTGTGAAAGCACGAAAATCTGTTCCTGCCTAGCCCCTTGGCCTGCTTAGGGCATGATGTGCTTATCTGTAGAGTGCCTTGACCATGTATGGCAAGAGATCAGGTCAAATAAATAAATAATAGTCCAAAATCTTGAGTTCTTTACTCTGGCAGTAAATTAAAGTAAATGAGAGTTTGCTTATGTAAAAAGCTAAATGAGTATGTCAGAGCAATAATAAGACGATGGAAAATACCCAAATACGCTAATACAGAAGAGCTATAGAAGGTCGATGCCAAACACTGGATCAAACTGAATGCCCACGACCATGGCTGACACCAGAGGTGGGTGTGGAGTTCAGAGAGAGCCAAAAGTGAACTGGGATTTTTCCCTCTAGCGAAAGGACTGTGTTTTGCCTATGTGCTTTATAAATTAAATCATGCAGGAGGTAGTGAAACTTCTAGCTTTTAATCTTTTTTTTTGTAAGTTTCTTGATTGTCTCAGCTGTAAGGGATAGTCTGCAGATAGCAAGGAGGTTTTCCAGCCACACCAGGAAGGTATTGGTAGCATGATACCTCTGGGTCTTCAGGGCTGGGTTGACGTAGGGTAGGGTGGCAAAATAGGAAAACTTGGGGAAAATGATGTCAAATCCTTTGGGAGTCTCTTTGGCTGTGTCTGTATGCCTAAAAATGTCCCTGAACAGAGGGAGGTCAGCTGTTGTGGAGTGGCCAGTATCTGTGCTAGTAAATTTTGTTTCTCCAACAATTGTGGCTGTATCTGAGCTGCTGAGTTGTTTCAATGGCCCCATCCTTCCTGGGAGCTGCTCAGACGCAGTGCTGCTTTCACACCAGGAAACTTTCCAGCAGTTTGCTAGTATACACTCTATCACTTTGAGGCTCTTCCATGCATTAATTTACAGATCTGTATGTAATTTGTGCATATTTATAGATGTATTGAATCTATGTAATGTGTAATTTAAGCAGATGTTGTCCATGTGTCCCAGGTAACTCCATTTTCTATTTGGCTACATATTCTTCTGATGCAGGTCAGTTTTTGAAACAAAGACAAATGAGGCAGCCATGACGCACAGAAAACGCTTTACATGTTTAATGGGTTAATGCTTTAGAATAAAAATGTGAGGGTTTTGCCTATTTTTTTTTTTAATGTTCAGTATTCATGTAGAGCCAAGTAAAGTACTTCTGTATGCTAGAGGAAATTGTGCCTTGCCTCTGAAAGTCTCTGTTGGAAAGTGAAAGAGAAGAGGCATATAAAGCAGGAATGTACTTTGTTAATAATTGGTGTGATCTGGTATAGGAAAAAGAACTGGGATTTGTGCCCATTCTAACTTGTGCAGATGCTCAACTGTATTTTATGCATCTCTTTACACTTAAATCAGTGTCCTGTTTCCTGGATGAAGAAAGGAGATTCTCCTCTGCTAGGGAATCTAGATGGTTGTTATTGATTACCAAGCAAGGAAGGTGAGGTGAAATGGGAAAAAATGAAGAAAGAGAAGGCAGGAGAGAAAAATCTGAGTGAGAATAGACGCAAGGATTGGAGGTATAAAATAGGGAAAAAGGAGAGAAAAATCTCACTTTATTGATCTGGTTGTGAAAATAAAAGTAAGGGAATAGAATAGTAAGGGGAGAAACCAATAGATTAATGGGTCCATCTCTCGTATTTTACAGAAATATGAGAATCAGAAGAAGCTATAAAAGAGATTGGAAAGGAGGGAGGGTGTAGAGCAGCCTGGAAGTAAAATACTCTGAGATCCAAAACGCTAAGTAACTAGAGACCTCCCAAGAGACAAATTACAGAGGAAGGTGGTGTATAGCATTCTTTACAAGCCATACAGGTTGTCCAGGGGCTGGTGAGGATGGTGTTAACTCTCTCAGGAGGAGCAAGGAAGCCACAGCTGCATCCCCTGAACACAAAGATTGCCCAGGCACCTGTCAGTGAAGGAAGTGAGGTGAGGCCCAGCCTCACTGAATTATGGTTTTCTCCTAAGGCATTGTGACAGGAATGTGTCCACTGTCATCCACATAGGCTTTTATTACATGGAAAAAGGCAAGTGCTACCGAAGAAAAGCTTGTTATGCAGATTGCTTGTACGTGAAATTTGCTTTCACATAGATATTCTTTGGTTTGTTTTGCTTAGGCATTGACTGTGGCAAATGAAATCCCTTTTGCTAAATGTAAATTTTTGGCTGAGTAATGCCTTTATTTTTTTTCTCTGCATGAGTGTTCATTCAGTGCCTGTATAGATTTTAGAAAACATATTAGTCTATCCAGCCATTCCCTGCCTAGATTATAATGTTTTAGTTCAGTGTGGTGGCAAAATGGGTATCTGTTTCTTCTCATCCTACACACAGAATGGTTAAAAATCTCTTCTTCCCTGTCATGCAAATATAACTCTCCTAACAGCTGTTAGCGTAGGGCAAGCTGGTTAGGGGGGAGTAGTCAAACAAAGCCTTGTGTACCTAAACTGCAGTTCATTTTGGGTGCATGGTCCATCAAACATTCTTCTCTCAGTATCCTTGAAGCCTACACCTTTTGAAGAGACTGTGGTAACGCAAAGGCCTGTGTACACAAGAAAAGTGTAGCGATTAAATTAAGTAGGTTTAGAGATCAGTTTAGTTAAACAAGGCATTAACTTCTTTCAGCATTCTTACTTCAGTTTAAGAGTGCCTTATGCTAATGTTTCAAAGTTAAATCAACATAAACCATTCTTATAGCAAAAAACTCCAGCAAACTTGGCATCTAAACAGTGTTAATTAGTCAAATCAGTTGCTAAAACAAACCTCTCAGATACAATTGAATGTTCTTATATGAAGTTTCTTTTCCTTAATGCTTTACTGTAGACATAGTAGAAAATTGCAGATTAAGATAGGGTTGTGAGTTTTACCTTGATAGCACAACTAAGAATAGATTTGGAGTGGAAAAAAAAAGTTGCTTGCCCATCTCCCGCTCACCTCTCAGTGGTGCCAAATGTTGAATCAGTCTTTGTGCATTTATGTTCTGAGGGGCTCTGTCTGGGATGATGGGAAGACAAAGCATCTTAAAAGTTAATAGTAACACTGATAGTAAACTGGTTACCACTTAATACCTTCAGATGAGAGACAAAGAAATATATAATCACATTTTATTTTAGCTTGTTTGGTTTGGAAATGTATTACTTTGCAGTCATGTGAAACACTAGGTCAGTGTAGTGAAATCACAGTGACATCATATGTAGAATATTTTCTGATAGGGAGGATTTTTCTGAAGTAGTGTTTGTGAAGAAATACATTCATTTTTGTCTACCCAGTTGAATTGAAGGGTTACTCTTACCAAGTATGTATGAGTAATTGCATTTATTTCTATCTGATTTACCACAAGCATTTAGCTTTATGACTTTTCAATTTTAGAACATATAAACAATAAAATGCATTTTTAACATCCATTGGTGTAATTGGTGAGATACAGTTCTTGGTTGTGCTTTAAAATACTTAAGAATATGCCTGCCTACCTACCATTTAGCTCAAATAGAGTTTTTTCGAGGATAAGCCAAGAGGAAGACTGACTGAATGCTACCATTGAGGTGACCTGATTTGGCAGAGTAGGGAACAGGCTAACACAGACAGTAGTTCTAATGAAATTTAAATTAGTTTGGTTTTAGATAGAATTAAAGTCTGCTTTATAAAGAGTGCTTCTCAAAACAGAGATATTTTGAAAGCATGCTTACTAAACACTGATCTGAGCTTCTGTCTAGGTGTCTGATTTCTATCAGCGGTGTTTCCGTGTTTGGAATAGGAGGAAACCCAAATAAGGTAGAGTGTGTGAAATGTTAACAAGGCTGAATTAATTATACAAATTCAGAGAAAGATTGCTAAAAACAATTATGAGAGCATCTCACATTATAAAAACTGTAAGCACATGCTTAAGTTAAATATATTATTCTGTAGGTATTAGAAACAAGTCTAGTTCTTTAAATTACATGAGTGCACTCAGTAAGCCATCTAATTTTTACAGTGAAGCCTCTTGTTTGTCAAACATTGTTTGATCCTATTTAGCTGACAAAAGAGAATTCTCTGCTGTGAATAAGGGCCTGGTGAGATAAGATGTTTCAAAAATTCCTGTTGCTAACCAGTTTAAATGAAGTTAATTTTTGTATGCTTGCTAAACTAGAAAGATAATAGCTTGTGCTTGTGTCTTGAACTCTTCTCCTGCTTGCTCTGCAGCTGTAGTGAAATCATGTAAGTAGCTCAGGTGGGCCTGGCAAGTGCTGTTGAATAGAAGTGGTAGGCATGGTCCAGTACCTCTGACTTTCTAAGCATGTTGTCAATAAAGATAAGCAGATTTTTGTCTTGTGGGCGCTTAGCATAAGTCAATAAATAGAGCTTCTGTTGACATCCTTGGCCAGTTCAGTTGGATGTTCTTGTAAATAAATATTTGCAGGATCAGAATGTATCTATCTCGGTGTATTAGTTGAATGTGCAGTGTTTGGTTCAAATAGAGATTACTCGTCCCTCTCTGCATTATGCTTCTGAGGTCAAGCTCGAAGTTGTCTTTGTTTCAGAACCTCTGATTAACAGCTTGTGGAATAAATTTTCAATTTGTGCTTTGCAGGTGTATATATAGAGATCATTATTTTGGCATATATAGAGGATAAAATTACATTTATTTTGAATATGAATTTTATTTTAACATATTTATTTTTTACATGCAAATTTCACGCTTGTAGTCCTGTTTTGTTTGGTTTGGTTTTTTAACCTGAGACTAAGCAATGTTTTGCAGTGTCAGGTGTTATGTGCTGTAAATAACTCCCCAGGTAGATGTATTTACACAGTGACTGATATATTAAATATAGGTTGCAGTACTTAGAACAAAGTAGAGAAAATTGCTGTTCTTAAATGGATTAAAAAGTAACTGCTAAATTAAAACATGAAGCTACAAATGGTCCTAAAGTTGTATGTAATTATCTTTCAAATTTCGCTGAGGATCTCTCTTGGAAGAATTTGGCCCTGTCTGTGTCTCTTCCTGTATGTTACTCTGATTAGATATTCACTGAAGGATAAACTCGAAAGGATTACTGGTGAACAGGCTAGTGGATGAATTTTTTCTCTTGGATCCACATGATGGATTTTGTCACTGATAATCTGCACATGTGATTTCTAAGAATATTTTTCAGATTTAGAAATTGCCTATCAGCTGTGATCCTGATGTTTTTGTTCATCTAATTGTTAATAATTTACAGTCAAGAAAATAAAAATATTTTAACTTCTGGTGAATTTGGATGAACGTATTCTGTAAATTATGTTTTGTTTTTCTTCACATAAAATAGTCTCTTAAATACCAGCTGGCAGAGAAGTTGCCAGTTGCCTTTTGCAGAACAGATGATTTTCACAGCAGTTACTTGATTCATTCCATAGCTGTCATTTTTCAAAGAACAGATTACAGCAAACATTCCTAAAAGTACGGATTTTCCTCTTGACCCTTATCAACACTGAGTTTGAAATGATGGAAACTTGCAGAGCTTGTTGCCTGCTATGGAAGAGTTTCTGATTTCCCATCCCTTTTGTTTATTGCTCATGATGCTGTTTGGGTTAGAGCCCATCTTTTCCCCTCTGCTCCTTTCTGTTCCCCTTTAAAATACATGATTAATTCCCAAAGACACGGCGAGCTTTCCTTGTGCTTGGAACTGCCATTTTTCTCTGATATACGTATTATTTTTTCCCCCATCTCTTTTCTCTCCCACAGCTGCTGTCTCCATCACTGCCTTGTGCGTTAATTGCTGGGCAGCCCGAGTGCCACCAGTGGCTGTCTCTGGGGGAGCCCCCCCCTTGCTATGCATGCCTTCCCCCCAGTGACGCTAATGGGACTTAATCACTCCTATCAAAGGGGAAATAAACCACCAAGAGCCTGGGCCAGCACTTCGCGACTGTACCTGATTGGCATGGGATTTTGTAGCTTGCCCCGAATGCGTGCCTTTCTGCGCTGGAACTTGGTGTCAGTTTTACTAATATTGGGGTGGGGGGGAGGGGGCTGGTCCTTTTTATACTGAGCTTCATGACCATATCTTGTATTCTCTCAGTGTCAACTAGCTACAATCTGTAAATTCCTTGGGGTGGTTTATTTTTCTTTTGACTGGTTTGTGTTTTTTATTCTCCTTTGGGTTGTTTTTCATTGTGTTTTTTTGTGTTGTGGTTTTTTTGGTTGCTGTTCGTTTTTATTTGTTTTAATTCTGATTCCTGCAGCAGTAAGGCTGCTGTGTTGCTTTAAGGTGCTAGAGATGATACCTAGCTTTCCTGATTTTGGTGTTACTGGTTCTTTAAACATTAGTCCTTTTTTCAATTATGCGTTAGTCTATTTGCTTTTTGTCTTGACTGCTCTTTTCAGGGATTTACAGTATTGTTGAATTAAGGATACTCACAGGAGATGGTAATGAAGAAATACTGTTAAGTAAGTTTGTTTAAGAGTGCTGATTAAGTAAATGGTTCTAAGTCTATTGCCTTAAGGCAGTGTTTGAAGGGGCTTTGTTTTCCTTCTTGTAGTAGCAAATGTAGTTTTAATGAACTTGGTTTTTATTTGTCAAACACTAGGTTTTTCCTACTTGATATGGTTAAGAAAAAAATGTAGTGATAACCTCATTGTTCTTAATAAAATAGGTTATTAAACTGTAAGAGGATTAAGCATTTTAGCTTCTGGCCTTTACACTTAATTTTAGAATACTCTTCTGGAGCCAAAAAACCTGGTATGTCAGGGGTTCATGCTCTACTTTGAAGTACTGCAGTTCTGGAGATAGTTTCCAGGTAAACTAAATAGTTCTCGCCTGCAAGAGTGTGTCATTTGAAAATCTGACTTTCATTAATGGGAGAGTGAACGATTCTTCCTTGTATTTAGGCAAATCAGTAATTTAGTGGGTAGTTTAAGTTATTCTCTAAATTGAAGTCATTGAAGTTTTGCCAATTAAGACTTTGTGTGATATCATACTTTACATGAGATCTTGCTTTTCATCCAGGGACCTTAAACCATTTTCTAAATGTTAAATAGGCTGTGCAGTGTTTCTCTGAAACACGTAGCCTGTTTTTCAGAAATATAAACTAGCACTTAGAGATGTCAAATGATGCTTTTATGACTAATAAGAAATACTCTTGAATCTTAAACCCTGCTTAAACCTGGACTTATTGCTGCTGTTCAGACCCAGTTTCATGACCTTTAACAACTGAGGAATACATAATTTTTATCATCTTCCAGCTTCACAGTGAGTTTGAACATTGTGCTTTTAGGACAAATTAATGATTGCAGTTGTGTGTGTTCTTGTTGGTTCAAAGAATCTAAATAGTGGAAAGCCTATGTGGTGGCCTGCTTAAGTGATGGTTTTCACAGCATGAGATGAAGGGTATCCATGGTGTCCTGGTTCCCCAGGCACAGGCCCGTGGGCCAGCCATGTGGGCAGGCCATGAGTAGCCCCGAGTCAGCTGGGAGATCCAATCAAGGCAGCTGACTCACAGGTGTATCCCGTACCACTTAATCATGCTCGTTATAAAAGGAGGGAGCTCAGAGAGGGTAGGGTTGCTCTTCCTGGGGCTCCTCCTTCCTGGCCTTCTGCTCCTGCTGCTGACCTCAAGGACCAGGCTGAGTAGAACCTTGTATGCTTTATATTGGTGATTGTGTCAGTTTTGTTATTTCATTAATTCCGTTACTACTTCAGTCCAGGGGGTTTCTCCCTTTTTTCCCTGATTCCCCTTCTCAGCTGGGGAGGGGTCATCTGGTGGTAGAACAACTGCTACAGCTTAGCCCCAGGTACAGGATAGACATAGACATGTGGGTACACATTACACGCCTTGTGGCTTGTCAGGATTGGTCAGGTGAGCCTACCTGGAGCTGAGCTAGTAGGATCCGAATGCTTGCAGTTTTGTAGGGAAATGGTCCCTGAAGTGCATTACACTTAAGACCATGCTTAAATTTTGTCTTGGAAGCAGCAAGCTGGAACAGTTTGAAACAGTTAGGGAGTATGGATAATCACATGCCCTGTGCTCAGATTTGCTTGCTCTGATCTCCTTATTTAGCGGTGTAAGACCAGGAGGTCTGTAAGAGAGCTATTTTTTAAGTATCTCTGAACCTACGGGGGTAACTGATAAAAATTTTGACAGGGCCTTAGAACAACCTTGTCTAATACACAGAGCCTTATGTATGGCTTGATGAATTCAAGTACTTTTATTCTGTTTTCTGTAATTGCTTTTAAACAAAGTTTACTATCGTTTTTATTTTAAACCCACATCTTGATTTTAAATTTGAGTTCTGAAATTAACTGTGCTGGTTTTAGACTGAATATTTTTTCAAGTTTGTAATTGTTTGGTCTTTTACTCCTTAGGTAATTAGTCTAAGAATCTACAGGGAAGGTTCTGTCCCATGTCCAATGTGGAACTTTGTTGCCAAAATTACTAATTACCCACAAAAGTTATTTCAGGGAACTGTGCAATTTTTGACAAAGTTTAAGACATAATTTTGGCAAGCACCTTTAGATATTCAGGTTGCTGAGTAGTAACAGTAATTATTAAGGCATGCACTTATTAGGGAAAAAAAAAAAAACAAGAGAAAAGTACATGAAGCTGGTTTTTGTTCACTGTTAGATTAATATTTCAAATCTTAGAAACATCTAAATAGAGGAAACAGAGGTAACTATTGTATCTTAAGACGTGCAGAATTCTTTAATAGGAACTTAATGTAGTGCTATTTTTTATCTGTAAAACATTATTTTGTGGTATTTCTTCCTTTTTAAATCATGTGCTCATGTGTGCATGTATAATCTTGTATTTCCTGAATTACACACATGCCACACTTGTCTGGTGCATGGAAGATTAGTTACATTGGCATTACCTCTTGTGCTTTCACTGAAGAATGTAATTATGCTGCAATAAAAAAGGCACAAAATTGCTTATCCATTTTCTGTATTGCATCTGAAAAATACTGGGAAGGAAATTTGCTAAAGCATTAGAAACAAAATTGCTTATCCATTTTCTGTATTGCATCTGAAAAATACTGGGAAGGAAATTTGCTAAAGCATTAGAAACATGATAGTGTTTATCTCCCTTAAGGTTAGCCTTCTAAAAGATGGGTGTTTAGTTTAAGCTGATCATCACTCATCCTGCTATAACGCATTGAAAGAGAGAGGTGGCATTGTCAGTCTCATTTGAGAGTAAAGTCCTTCATCGGTGGCTGAGATAAACTATTGCATAATTGGACAGGTACTTTGAAGTTTGTCCAGTTACTGCGATCCACACAAACAGGGAGGAGGTCTTCATATAGAGCTACTAATTTCATGAGGTTTAACAAGGGCAGGTGCCGGGTCATGCACTTGGTTCACAACAAGCCCATGCAGCCCTACAGGCTTGGGGAAGAGTGGCTGGAAAGCTGCCTGGCGGAAAAGGACCTGGGGGTGTTGGTTGACAGCCGACTGAACACAAGCCAGCGGTGTGCCCAGGTGGCCAAGAAGGTCAATGGCATCCTGGCCTGTATCAGAAACGGTGTGACCAGCAGGAGTGGGAAGGTGATTGTGCCCCTGTACTCGGCGCTCGTGAGACCACACCTTGAGTCCTGTGTCCAGTTCTGGGCACCACAGTATGGGAAGGACATTGAGGTGCTGGAGTGAGTCCAGAGAAGGGCAACGAGGCTGGTGAGAGGTCTGGAAAACAGGCCTTATGAAGACCGGCTGAGGGAACTGGGGTTGTTTAGTTTGGAGAAGAGGAGACTGAGAGGAGACCTCATTGCCCTCTACAACTGCCTGAAAGGAGGTTGTAGTGAGGCTGGTGTTGGTCTCTTCTCCCAAATTACTAATGATAGGATGGGAGGAAATGGCCTCAAGTTATGTCAGGGGAAGTTTAGATTGGATATTAGGAAGAAGTTCTTTATTGAGAGGGTAGTTAGGCACGAGAACAGGCTGCCCATGGAGGTGGTGGAGTCGCTGACCCTGGAGGTGTTTAAAAAGTGAGTGGATGAAGCACTTGAGGCTATGGTCTAATGGTCTAGTGGTTAGGGATATGTTGGTATAAAGGTTGGACTTGATGATCCTGGAGGTCCCTTCCAACTGTAGCAATTCTATGATTCTGTGATTCTGCTGAGGCATACCTGAAGGTGGTTCATTTTCTTTCTCTACTCCCCTTTTCAGTAACTCAGCAGAGCTCTAGTCTTAGACCTAGAGAATTTTCAAAGATGTTTTTAACTTGGTGGAGGGAAGGCCTGGCGCATGTGCTCTGCGGTTACATTCACTTATGAAGAATAAATATATTGTTTTTAGAAACAAGTAGTGTTGTTAAAAAAGAAAGCATTACAAATGTATTCCTTAATAATTCTCCTTGGTATTATATATTTCTTCTGGGACCTGGCACTAACTTTATCCTCTTAGCAAAAGTAAACATGGTATGGCAAGAGCTAAACTCTTCTTTTTCCAAAGAAAGGATAACTGAAAAACAAGTACTCCTTTTCATAAAAACAGTCAACATTTTATGCCAAAGAAGCGAATACACAAGACTTTCCAAAAAAGTAATGCTACCCTCATCCTGAAAAGCAGATGGGAAGGAAAGCTGTTTGAAACAGTTGATAGCCTTCTGTAGTTTGTAAGGTGTGTGGTGATGTGGTTGGCCAGGTGGGACTGTGGAATAGCCCTCTCTTTATTCAGTGCAGTGGAAGTGACTGATTATATAAATCACTATGGTAGTTCCAAAAACTGTCTTACTAAATCATAGAAAACAAGTAACAGGTAAAACTATATATTATTCTTTTTTGGTTGATGAATGCTCGAGTTTTATATGTATAGACAATAAAAATAAGTTTTCAAAAAAGACTTCCTCAGTATATGTATGAAAACCTTACATAACTTCAACATTACTTTTTTCCTATTAACTTTGCTTTTCTGTGTTGTCATTGTGTACTTCCTGGAGTTAGGTTTTATCCACGTTAAATGCTATTTTTGTATAAGAGCTCATAGCTACTGTTTTTCTTTATCTAAAATTTGTTTTGGAATCAAGATGTTTATTTTGATAACTAATCATATATGTAGGTATATCTGTATTTTCAAATCATTCAAGAAACTTAGTGTTCAGTTCCAGAGGTTCAGAATGAAGAGTGTATGGAAGCACAGAACTGAGGCCTAAAGTAAAAATTATACAGAAAAACAAAACAAAGTTTACACAAAACAAATAGTAGGGCACAAAGGAAGTCGAGGAAGGACTACATGCCAATTGCAGTCCTAATTTGGCTTTACATGTTATTGGTTTCAGTCTTGTCTGGGCATTCATAGCCACATGTCTGTCTGTTCATCCATCTACCACTTAGCTGGAACACAAGAATCACCTTGGGCAACAAAGACCAATCTGTATACTCTGTGAATCTAAAAACACAGTAAATCATCAACTGTACTTTATAGTTAGCATTTAGAAGAGAGCAAGCCAACAACAGGAATTATGCTTGCATTGTCATTTGTAATTTAAGTAAATGGCAAATATTTGTGAGTTTACTTACAAAGTTTTTCCTGCTGTAAAGAACATATAATCAAATAAGTGAGTGAACCCACCCCATTTCCTCAGCATTTTTCTACAGAATTTCTCATTGATTAAATATTAATTGCAGTATATTTCCGAAATCTACACAAAATATATGGACAAAAAATTTTCTGACTGTAGCTTTGGTTTTTTTTTATTATTCTAGGTGTTAGGAAGTGATGCAAAGCATGAAGTGCCTTATGTGGCAATTCTAGGGTGTTGTGGTCATGTTGTGATGAAGGCTCTGGATAAACCTGCCAATAAAGCTGTCATTTATTTATAGTGTTAGCACATGCATGCTGGATAGTGGACTGAGCTTCACAAACACATTTTTCATAGGTTTCCTTATATTTAATTAGTAATGTCCGCTGATCATGGCATGTTCTAGACTGGATTTCTGCTACTGGTTTTAGCACAAAATTGGGCTTTGCTGCTGAAGAGGTGCCCCTTGCACTGTCAAGTGTCCTAGTTTGTGTTACGGCACTTGTCCATTTTGTCCTCTTGTAGCCTTAAAGAATGAGGAGCACAATCCTCAAATGTAAATTCCTGCAAGTGCACTGTCTATAATTTTATAATTGAAGTGGATTACTACATCTATATGTAGACTATATATTGATTTTGGTATTTTAAGATTCCTTAGCTTTTCTCTATCCCACCCTCCCCTAAAAGTCAATTACATTGCAAATCTGTGAAATTTGGAGGAGAAAAGGCCCTAGAGCTAGAAAAACACCTTTTCTTAATCCCATCCAATTTTATTCAGATTTAGTTGAGTTTAAACAGTTCAGACACACCATTTCCCTTGGCTTGCTGATTTTCCTCGGGAAAATAGTGTCAACCTGCCAAATCAATGCCTGAACGTGGCTGTTCCAGGCTGCCACCGAAGCATTCGATCCCATTATACTGGGAGCTGACAGAGCAAATAGGGCAATGTGAGCTGGAGGGAAGCAAGTTAGTGAAGTCCTACCTCCTATCCTTAACTACATCCCCGCAGCCTCTCAGCATACCTCTTGGGAGAAAAAGTTCTCACAATTCCTGGGAAACTTGGAGAGGCAGACAGCCTGGCCAGGCTTACTCCATAAAACCATAGTCTCAGCAACCCTTCTCCCTCCTTTGGGGGCACAAATATGTGGCATGGATCCCACCTCCAAGGCGGGAGACAAGAGAGGGATAAATTGGGCCCAGGCTGCCCTGGCTGCTGCTGGAGTTAGCACTTAGCTTCAGGGGCCTCTTCCCTCTCTGGGATAAAAGCTTTCCTCTACTGCCAATTAATGTCCTGCATTTCATCTGACAGAAGTCTGTACTATAATTTTGGGCTGCAGACCTTGATGATTCTATGATGGATGTATAGCCCTTGTTGCTGTCCATATTAGAAACTGACTTTTCACTTTTTAAAGCAAAAGCTTGGAAATTACTTTAGAATAGCGTTTACCTGTTAGAATCATAGAATCATAGAATAATTATGGTTGGAAGGGACCTCCAGGGTCATCAAGTCCAACCTTTATCCCAACATATTCCTAACCACTAGACCATGGCCTCAAGTGCCTCATCAACTCGTTTTTTGAACACCCCCACGGACGGCGACTACACCACCTCCCTGGGCAGCCTGTTCCAATGTCTAACCACCCTCTCAGTAAAGAACTTCTTCCTAATATCCAACCTAAACTTCCCCTGATGTAACTTGAGGCCATTTCCTCTCGTCCTATCATTAGTAATTTGGGAGAAGAGATCACTGCTTTACAACAATAAGTAGTGAAAGTGTATTTTATGCCACAGTGCTCAATGATGTAGCAAATTAAAGTAGTCCTATCACAGAAAAGATTTAAAGTGGCTGTATACATGTAGTTTCTGAATTTAGAGTCTTTTTATGCTTGTTCATATATAACTAATGTAGAAAAACCTTTTTTCTCCTAGTCATAGTACATCATAATACAAAGCCCAAAATAAAAAGCATGATGCAGTACTTTATTTTGTGGGAAAACTTACCTGTTTTTTAAGATACCAACTTGTGTGAGATATGATGGGAGAGACTGAAGAGAGGCTACACCAATGTGCGAACTTCAGTTCCTCCAAAGGGTTTATTTCAAATGTATACTACAAACTTAAAATGAAGTTTATATAAAAGGTAAAAGGAAAGCTAAACTTTATCATGAATGTTGCTGTATTTGCAAAACAACCTTACTGTTAAATGTTCCTTGAGTTGATTAGTTAAGGTCTGTTGACAGACCCTATACAAAACCCCACGAGTTTTACTAGCAGGATAGTCTTACATTTAATAGCGATGGGACATCTAACAATGGCTAGATCTTTACCATTTTCACAGAAAATTGTCTTAATGAATTATGCTGCTTCACCCCCCCAGCCCCAGAAGGAGTAGTTTTGAAATTCAATTTTATCTAAATGAAAGGTCATCTTAGCATACAGTTCAGATTAGTTTTTCTTCCAAACAAAATACCATGAAATTTTAGTACTGGCAGGTATTCCTGTCCAAGTTATTGTGAGGAAAGACACAACGTGACTATTTGACTGTTAGTTAATCTGGTATCATCTTTTGTATTAAGGAGCAGAATGCACGTTGCCAACCTTTTGTTATCTAGTTTCCCAGCTGCAGTACAGTATCAGGTTCTGCCAAACTGTCTTACATTTTGCAAGCGCTCACCGCTGACTTGATTATCTTTTCCTGGTAGTCTGCATCCTGCCTCTTTGCTGTAAATGTCACACGCTCTTCTTCATTCATGCTTCCTACTAAGAAGCTGAGGAGTTATTTTTATTGAAATTGTATACAGAAATATGCAAGTATGCATGTAAAAAAATAATTAAATGTGTTCTAGACATAGGTGCTGTTGAATAGACTTTCATAGGGAAAAACCTAAAAATACCATTTTTGATGATTGGACACTGTCTGAGGAATTTAAAAATGGGAAAAGTTAATAATAATTGTCATTGTCTAGAAGGTTTAAAAAATTATTCTAATACTTCTGTAATACTTAAAGCATATTCCAGTGTGGACTGGCTTCTTTCCAGTTGTGTTTATGTAACAGGTACCTAAATTTAGCTTTCATATTTTACCTACAGGCATTGATTTTCCAGATGTAATCTGCCACTTTCTGCTTTAATTAAAAAGAGAAGACAGAAATAAGAGAAATGGAATAGAAATCAGTATATGAAATGCCAAAAATTGTTACTGTTTAGCTGCTTGCAGTATTTTTTTCTTTTAAGTATCTGATAGGGTGATCTGCCAACAGATGAAAACTATAGTGTGAAATGTACCATTAAACCAGCTCATGCAATTTCCAATTAATATATTACTATATATCTACAAGAGAGTTTTGCTTTTTAAGGTATTTTACTGCAAGTATAATCTTGTTATATATCCTTTCAGAATATATTATATAAGATTTGGGGAAATTTTTTTTTTTTTTTCCAGAACAGCTGAAAGACAATTTTTAAACTGCTTATATAGCAGGGAAGAAATTCCATGTGCTCAGAAGAAAAAAATAATCTTTTTCTTAGGAAATAAAACTGCCTTTACATTATTCTAAAGAATGGCAAAACTAGAATGTATGTACACTATACTACTGAATATTAAATAACTGTACTTTTGACTGTTATAGAAGCAAGTAGTGTTTGATGCAAGTACTAGAGTGCTCTAGCTAATACTGGTAGGAAATTAATCATTTATCTGGAGTGGCTACTTATTAGTAAATATTTTGTTATGTTTTAAAACTTAGTCAACATTTTTTCTTCTGTCTTTTATGGTGACAGAATTTTGATTAAGGGTTTTGTTTTCTTTCCTTTTCTTTTTCCTCTTCCCAGACCCGAGCTGTCTTGTCTTCCAAACAAATCAGACAGAAGACCTAGTCACATGCTTTATCTTTTTTTTTTTTTTTTTTTTTTTCCTACTGAGTGCTGACATGGGATTTTTGCTTTGTTGTAGTATTTCTCTGCTGAAGATGAGGGTACTTCTAGGAGTTGAATTTTCGGTAAATACCTTCTTCAGTGGTGCATTATTAATACCATTTGTACAGTGCTCCATGTTAAATTTCACCTCATTGATTATCATAATACAGAATTACTTCAGAAGTTTAGTTCTGCCCCAGTGGAAAATACCAAAGATGCCATTCCTGAAAACTGCTTTTGCTTCATTGACAGATGACTTAGACAGATCAAATAGGTTGACGGGAAGAACACAAGTGAGCAGATCAAAACTGTTCATTTATCTGTCTGTCATGTGTATCCAAGAGATTTTTGCTTTCCAGACAAGTTTACCACAAGTCAAATCTCATTATGTATGACTTTTGTGATTACTCTAAACTCAACATTCACGAGATTACTGTGAATCTTTACTGTCATTTCCTGTGCCATTCAGAAAAATAACACATATTTGTGTGAAGGCATCAGAATCAACTAAAACCAGGTGCTAAGAATGGGCCCCATCTTTTCAATTCAGGTTTTATACATTCCAGCATTTTTTGCAGTGTAGAAATTTGTATACAAGATGGAGTTCTTTAGGTACTTTGAAGGTCTGAAGTAGAAAGTAATGGGAAGTGTGATGTTAACATTCAAAAGTCATTCCAACTGGTACCGAACCTGGTCAGGACTGGAATGGCCATGTCTTGTGCTGATGGCTGCTCTTGTCAGCTGTCATGTGTTGGCTGACTCTAGCTGATTGTCGTAAACACCTCAAGAAGTTTTTGGATGAAGCTGTTTTTCTGCAAAATGTCAGGCATCAAGGACAGCCAACAGAAGCCAGATCTGTGAAACGCAGGCTGTCTCCTTGATGTGTTTATCCTTGCCTCTCACTAAGCAATGAGAATGAAAATGTTCTGTAAGTTTGTGTGTGCTGATAAAATCGTCTTATGAAACTGTCTTGCGTGTCTGCTGGGATTGATTTTCTACATTGGTTAAACATCATATGATCTTTACAACAAGAGTTTTGCTTAAATGCTATGGACAGTAAAGAGCAGGTTTTCCAAAAGCACCAGAAGGTGTATATTTGAGCTTAATATATAAAAAAATTCCCTTGGTTTTATCTTCTGAAAGAGATGAGAGAGACTCCACATTGTCTTCAGAGAGGAAGATGATTAGAGCAGTCTGTTATTCCAATTGCCCATGCTAGCTACATGTTTTATCTCCAGCTTTCTTGAAATTGAGATGATTTGCTCTTCCAGAGCATAATAATGTTACTGTTTTCTTTGATCAAGAAACTACTTAGCTTTTGCTGGCTGCTACTTCTGGTAAACACATGTAAGAGTAATTTTCTTTTCTCATGATCTCTTTTCCAGATACTGTCTCCTTCGTGCTGGCTATAAGAGGTTTTGCTCTTCTGTGGGGTCTGTAGAATAATAGTTTCTCTTCCCTTCATATTTAGGGATTGAGTTTGTTTCAAATATAATGTTTTGGACTGGAGTTAAATAAGCCATGAAGGGAGTATTTTCAATTGGTGATTTCCTTTTATGATTGTCACATCATCAAGCACTTGCCCTTCCTTCTAATTGCCTACTAAAATTCTGTCCGTTTCCTTGCTTCCTGTCATCTCAAGATGGCACAGGGTCTACTTGCAACTCTTTTTTTCTAGGGTGCAGAATACAGTCTCGTTCTTAGTGAACTTTAGGAATCATGTAGTAATATGTGAATTAATAAAACCAGTAATAATCTAGGATAGCTCAGTAGCTATACCTTTTTTCCTGACTGAAAAAAAAATGACTTGACAGAGCTTCCTTTAAAAAAAAAATTGAAAGACAAAAGATCGTAAGAAGTATGTAACTTATGATCGATGGTGTTTTGTAAATGCCTTCCTAGGTCCATTATGCTTTATTCCACAATGGTGTGTTATGTCCAGTTTGAATTTTCCTGTTACCAGTTTCTCTCAGTTTACTTTGTCCTTTGTCAACTGGACTAAGAAAAGTCACACAGTGAATAAACTTCTTCCCATTACAATATTCTATTGATGATCGGCTCATTTAACATTGTTTTAGTTAAGTTAGATATACTGAGTTCCTCAGTTGTCTCACACTCATGAAAAATCATTTGCAAAAATTCTTTCTGAACCTGTTCCAGTCTGTCAGCATTCTGTTGACAAAGCATATCTCAAAGCTGAACTAACTGTTCTGCCAATGGTATGTTAAGTTTGTTTACCAGGTAAAATACTTACTGTGCTTACACACCATCCCTCCATTAAAATAGTTTACACTTTTTGGGCCATAATATTGCACTGATGATCATGTTTACCTGGTTATTCACCATTCTGCTAATTCCATGTCCAGTTGGTGAGTCATTAGCAGTTTCTATTGTTTATTTCCAGCTACATCCCCACTGTACCCAGGGCTTTTCCCCAGCTCCCTCCCATGTTGTTTTCCATGGCTTGCCAGCTTGATAAGAAACCATGCAGGCTCTGTCTGATCCATTTTCCCAGTGCTTCTCTGATGAGGTGGCCGGAGATAAGTGCAGACTGCCGAGGTGGCCAAGAACTGCCTCTCACTTGCCAGTCAAGTCAGAAGTCATACACTGCTTCTTGGCTCCTGTCAGACCAAACCATTGGTTTTGAGGCTGCATGTCTTGTAGGTCCAAAGTCCTTTTTGGGAGTCTGTTAACTAGGATACAGTCTGGCTTCCCATGATGTGTCCTACATTTTTCATAGGTACATGCATATATGCACACACACATATTCTAAACACATAAACTTCTTAACATCCAGCTGAGATTGATGTTAACTGTTGTTTTGGACTGTTGTGGATTCAGCTTAGCAAGAAATCCAGATGACTCTATGTTTATGACCTGTCCTTGTCATTGCATACATTTACAGTAGTCCCACACCATTTGCTGCTTTTTCATAAATATTTCTATATATTCTTCTAGTTGAAAAATAGTGATGTAGCTTTAAGCTGGGATTTAATTCTTGCAAGAAAGAACATGCAGCTGAATGATAATTCTTTGTACTTAATTATTCCTACTTTTGTCAAAAGGCCATTTTAATCAATTTAATATGACTGATTTTTGTTTAATGCTAGCAATACAGAGATAACAGCTTCAATTGTGTATGGAAGAAACATTTAGTTTTTGACATGGAAGTGTGACATAGCTAACAAATTAAAGACAAAGTCAGTTTATCGATCTTCTATTAACCTAGAGATTTAAAAGTCTTAAAGTAATTGTTTTTATCTCTCAGTGTAACATTTGTCTGATAAGTTAACTCCTGCTGTCGTTACGCCTTTCTTTAAGAATCCACTTATCTTCATTACTTTTGCTAGTAATTTTAAGCCATATCTGTATCTTGCTGTGCAGTAGGCTTTCAATCATTTTGATTTAACATTATTATTATTTGCTATCATGAAATAAGTTATCAGTTAAATGCTCTTACAGAATTTTATGGCACAGTAGGAATTCCAGTAATAATGTCAGAAAATTGTACTCTCTGTCTTGATAGATTTTGAACTCTTATAGTAGGAGTAGCCTCTACATTTGCATTTGTGATATTGATTTATGAAAATTGAGTGGTAGTGTTAACAGGTTTTTCAAAATGTAAGTCTAAAGTCAAGTAAGCAAGATCAGCTTCAAATTGGAAGTATCACAGAAAAAGTTTTCAGTATGAATAGTGAAAGGAACACACTTTTTAAAATGATTCTTGATAAATTATGGGACGTTGCGTATGATAAAGTTGATGGTGCCACCGGGGTTCTGAATTCAGTAACTTGACCAGTTATATATTTCTGAGGAGACTGAGAGGAGACCTCATTGCCATCTACAACTACCTAAAAGGAGGTTGTAGTGAGGCTGGTGTTGGTCTCTTCTCCCAAATTATTAATGATAGGACAAGAAGAAATGGCCTCAAGTTGCATCAGGGGAAGTTTAGGTTGGATATTAGGAAGAAGTTCTTTACTGAGAGGGTGGTTAGACATTGGAACAGGCTGCCCAGGGAGGTGGTGTAGTCGCCATCCCTGGGGTGTTCAAAAAAAGGGTTGATGAGGCACTTGAGGCCATGGTCTAGTGGTCTAATGATTAGGAATATGATGGGATAAAGGTTGGACTTGATGACCCTGGAGGTCCCTTCCAACCATAATTATTCTATGATTCTATGATTCTATGCTGTACAACACAGTGTAGCTTTGTGCTGGGTCATGGGAGGCAGAACATGGTCTGGTTATTGACATTAGTTAACCAGTAGTTCTTTAAGTCCAGCCTGTGGCCTGAGAGCAATGGCAGCTGCATTTTGCTTTTCAGGATTTTTGTTAAGACTGAGAGTATCGCTGCTGAGTTAGCTGAGTACATTATTTCCCTGAGATGTTTGTCTCGTTTTGTCAAGAGGATAAAACAGAGACATCATAGATTGTCACAAAATGATTGGATCAGGCCAGTCACTCGAGCATAGGACTGAACAGAAGTATTGGTTATAGTGACTCAGAAGCTTTTTGGTGTTTTCTTTCAGATAGAGTTGTTGCAGGTGGTATAATGGTGCTGCTTGTTTTGCAGATTTTTGTTTTAATCTCTTAAAAGCCATGCTTTACAGGTCTTCAACCTACTATACTTTCTCACAATTTGTAGGAAAGTTGTAATCCTTTCCATCCAGTTTTGGACTCCAAAGTTCTAGCCCGTTTTCTCTGAATCCCAGAAATGTGATGTATCCATTTGCCAAAGCCAAACAAGCAATCCAAAAAACCCTGCAAACTCCAAATCCCTCCTGCTAATTTCAGCTCTGATGCCTTAAAAAGCTCCAGAATCCTTTCCTGTCCTGCCAGATGTTCCTCCCATGTTTTATGAAAACAGATGAAGTCATTTTAGCACATGAAGATGTCTTCTGTTCTCAAACTTTGTGTTAGGTCATTTACTGCTCTCTGAAGTGTCCCTTGTGCATTTGTGAATTTCTAAGACATTCATCAAAACTAAAACAGTTTTTAGGATGCCACAAAGACAGTTTTCTGGTATATTTTACAATCTAGAGCTAGATTTCTTCCTTTTGTCTGCCATGGAAAAAAAAAAAAATCTTAAATCCTGTAGTACAGGATTTTCTTTTTGTTGTTCTTTCACACAATGTCTTGTAGATTACATGAGTTTTCTGTATTTCTCTGTTCTGCCTTCTACCTTTTTAGCTGTTTGTCAGTTCAAAGATTAATGTGTCAGTTCTGCAGTTTAAAATGTGTATGAAATTTCTAAAAGATTCTGCTGATCTGTTTCTACTGATTGTATTAAAAAGCTGAATGTCTTTAAAATATTGGGCTTTCTTCATCTTCAGGGATAGAAAGAAGTGTGTGTTTCAGAACTAGAGAAGTGCAAGATTAATTTATAAAATACAAATGTTAGTGATTTTCACATCCGTGAAGGTGTTTCTAATTGATACTTCTACAAATTAATTTTTATATGACATTTGAATGGATTCTTTACTTAGATGTATTTATACCAGTAATGGTAACGTTATGATAAAAGTTTTCTTTTTGGGAGGCATGTTCTTGAGGTATAACTTATAACTGAAAGGCACTCACTTTCACAATAGGAGTATGATATTACATCTATGTCATACCTGAAGCAGTATTCATGCTACCAATCCATAGTCTGAAATACTGTCATATAATTCTTCATAGAAGAGCTTCAGACAGATACGTTGCTATAAAATGACAGTCTGGAGATATTTTAGTTTTGAACAGCAAATGTAAAGTTTAGGTGATTGGCATTCCTTTCCAAACCTTGGGAGTAGCCCATGGTCATTCACTTGAAATTTTCTGTGTCCCAGAACAGACTGTATAATTTCAGCACTCTCATACCCAAAGACCAATGAGCTGACTAGCTTAAACAGCACTGTTTCAGAGCACTGGATGAGCAAACCCTTCCATTTTGTTCTTTACTAGGAATTCTATTTTCAATTACTCTTGTATTAACTCAGGGAAACACTTTAAACAAGTATGTGTATGTGACAATTAGGATTATGACTTACTAGGGTTTATATGACAAGAGATAATGGTAGAAAAAAGTGTATGTTTTGCATGTTTGGCTTTTTTAAATTTCCCCTCCCACTTGTAGAGCAGAAGTCTCAAATATTTACAGGGGTATGCCTTTTGATAACATAGAATTTTTCTTTTGACATTTGGATGTCATGCTAGAGACAATGTTTCATAAACACAGTAGTAATACATATGGTCTTCTCAAGGGGTAAGTGATACAGAAACACGTTTTCTGAGTGCTCAAGGTCTTGTTGATCAAGTAATTTTTCATAATTGTCTCCATAGTCATTCCTATATATGAATAGCTTCCTTTGAAAGCATAAAAGAATAAAGATAATCTAGGAGTTAAGGAGCCTATTAAAATTTTCTGTTTTCCAAATTCTTAATAGTCAAGGAATTTTGAAATATTGGACCCTAAGTTCCATAGGCTAAAGAGCCGTCTTCTGAGAAGTGTAATATTTAATTTGGCATATTTGCTCTGAATGTTAGCTATATTAAATATTTGTATTTTCTCTGAGCTTGAAGAAAGCTTAGTATTTGCAGGATCTTGTGTAATTCCTGTTTCCAGAGACACATATTAAGAGGTCATTTGAGGCCACTACTGTGTTGCTGTCAAAAGACACACCCCTCATGGCCAGCAGACCGTGCTAGCCCAGGGTGAGCTGGCTAGAAAACATCGTGTTTGGCTCACGTCCTTTGTTCCAGCTGCTGAATTGTGTTAAAAGACATCTAAAAATACTCTGAGACTAATTTAGGCAATAAGGTCTTTATTAATTAAAAACTGAAGACATTAAAACCCATTAAATACTTAGTATCCGTCTTCACTGTATTCATGCAAACAACAGCTGTAATTAAGACTATTGCAGTTGCAATGGGAGAAGTGATGTCTGCGAGTGGGATGGCAAATGGACCGTGGTACGCTGTTCCTGCTAACATATGGGCCGCTATTATAAAGCAGTCTAAGAAATCTGGTGGTAGGCAGTGCATAAGGATCTGCAAGTGGCTTAATGTAGGCAAGAAAAGAATAATAGACGTGGAGAAAACATCAGGATCTGTTACTTGGATTGGCCCTTTAGTGTTTCTGTTTGACATACAAAATAAAATGCCTTATAAAATGAGGATCAGCCTAAGGCTTATTTCCCGGGAATGGGAAGCTTAACCAAGGTATAACTATTTGCTTTCTTTCAAGATTTGTGAAATTCTTGAACTTTTACATAGCTGCCATTTTACACCGCAAGATTATCTGTAATAAAACTCACAGGTGGTTTTTGTTATTAGATTGCTTTTTCTTTTATTTGCTTTTAGTACATTAGTCTGATAATCAGTTGCTAAAAAGTAGCAAATTCTAAGTCCTTACATAAAATAACACTGTAAATATACACAATTTACACAATTTAATACACAACACGCACAATTTAACTTAATCAAGTTTGTGACAGCTTTGGGGTGGTGACAGTAGTTGCAGCTTCACAAGTTTGGGGGTAAAGGCAGTCTTGCAAAGAGACTGTAGGGACAGGAGAAAGTGGATGCTGTAGTTGTTTTTTTTTTATTGCTCTCTTCCCTACCTCCCCCGCTTAAGTTTTGTTGATGATGCTTGAATTACCAACAGTGCCAAAACCTAGGAAGTGAGTAAGTTTGGACTGCGTGCAACATGTATAATTCTCTTCAGAATGGGGTGGAGATTCCACTGGCTTGCAGCAGAGTACTTGCAAAAGGCTAATACTCTTTACTGTTTAAAAACAGGGATATAAAAAAGCTTCCAGCCGCTACACAGCAATGGTTTTCTATAGCAGAAGAGTGTTTTTCAAGAGGAAGCAAATGCAAAACTGGGATGAGGCTTCATTGTATCTATCAAGAGGCAAAACATTACAGTGATTATATAAATGCTGTCTCATGGCTAAAATTGCTTAGAATGTTAAGATATGTAAGATTCAGATCTATGGAGCATCAGCTTTTAACTAATAACTTGATGTTAGGTATTAGATTACATCAGTGATTTCCACCGTTAATTTGCTGTTCCCTCACTAACTCTGAGGATATTTATTCAGTTTCTGTTTTACTTGCTGTGTCCAAAAAATAATCAGCAGCTGTGCAGAGTCTCCATGGGAAAAAGAAAAACCCAACCCCTTAAATTACAAATACTGGGGGGAAATAAAAAATGCTGAAAAAAAGTATTTAATAACAAGCAAGCAAAATAGTTGTGACGGATGGGACTCATCATTTCTATTTTAAACCATGCTGTGAATTGGAAGATAGGGTAAAAGAATCATGCTTCAACTTTTTAGCTGTAGGGACTAGAAATTGTACTCTGGTAACAGAAAAATGGGGTGGTAGACATCTGTTAAGTATGTGGACAGGAATATAGAATTATGTTGGTCCAACACCCAGAACTTGCTGTATTAAGCACAGGATCACTGCCAAAAAAAGCAATATTAAGAGCTGTTTAGTCCCTTTCCTTGTCTCTTCCGCAGAGTCAGGTCGCAGAATGATGTGCTAAAAGCTGAGATGGAGTGACAAGTGAGTTTCATGACAAAAATCACTGAAACAGGAAGCTGCAGCTGATAATGAAAATCACTCCTGAAGCCTAAATAAGGGTTTATTTATATACAGTTTAATATTTCTCCATGTTTGATTTAAGACAGTGCAAATAGAGCAACATTTATTTCATGTGGTATGATGAGAACCTTGATCCTGAATGCCAGATAATCCCTCAGATATGCACTTTCCTTTCTGTGCCATTTGGCTCTCTGTATAAATCTTTGGTTGTATTTAATGATTATTCAGGGATTTTCTATTTTAGAGGTAGTTCTTCAGCTTACTTGATATTTTATGTCTGTGAGAAAGTGAAATAAAGTTTTTCATTTCCCGAAGATGAGGAATGGTACAGAAGGAGAGGATTTCCACATAGATCAGTGCTACTACACTATAATGTTAATGTGACGTATGTTATATTCTAATGCCAAGTTTTAAAGAAAATGTTACTGTACAAATATTTGGCTTCTTATTGTCATAGTGCAACAAAATTAGTAAGGGAGTTTATTTCTCACTGAGTTCCTTATGTACTTTTACTCCATAGTAGCAACCTGTAGCACTAGAGGAAAGACATTATGGTTGTGAAATTTCTTGAAGACTTGTATTTCCAAACTGTGATATCTTGGCTAAACATTAATTCCCAATCTTTTTTCTTTTGTTAATTAGCCTTTTTCTGATGTGCCCTCCAAATCCTCAGACAGCTGCTGCTGCTTCCCCCCTCAAGGCTGTTGTGCAGGGCTTGTGCTTTGTTGGCTCTGGCCATCCTCCTGCTGAGCTCAGTCTCGCTGGTCCCTGCATGGGGACTCTTCCAGGGGCAGTGTTCATAGCTGACTTGCCTGAGTGTCTTTAGAAGCAGCAAACCCCCAGGAAAACATGTTTGAAAAGGCTCAAGACCTGGGAGCCACTCATCTAAAATACTCCTTCTCCTGTATGTATATAAATCAATTCCTTCAGTTTATCAGAAACAATAATTTTTGACCCTGTAACTTACTCTGTAACTGAAACACTAGGATGTTAAATTGCAGTTGTGACCACAACTAGTTTGCCCTACACCCTCGGCAGTCTATTTAATTGAATTTTGAGTGGTTTTTTATTTTTGTTCTTCATCCTTGAAAAGGATTTTATTCTCTGAAGTCCTTACTGTTCAATAATATCTCCATTCTACTGAATGGGTTGGAACTTAACTTTTTTTTTTTTTTTAATGGTCTGGAAATTGGAAAAGCATATAGAGGATTTTACCTCTATCCTCTGAAATACAAACATTTAGGCAAAGTCTGAAACTGTCTTGCTCTTTCCAACTCTTCCACCTCACTGAAAATTTTCTCTCAGAAAAAAAAAGTAAAATCATTGTAGATGGCTAAAATTAAATACTCTGTAGCATGGTAATGGTCTTCCTAGTAACTACATTTTTTCAACTCCTTTTCTCCACTTTGTAGCTCTCTTCCTTCCATTGTGCTTCGTTTGATTTGTTTTCCTCGTTCCACCTCTGTTGCTTGAACCTGCGTGCCTTTTCTTAGAGATGGGAGAGGAAGCATGGATAGGATTTGTAGTCCTGGTGGTCTTTGCTAAAGAATGTGTATCTCAACTTCCACTTGATGTTGGTTTGTTTCCCTGGTGCTCTTTCTGTATGGCAGTCATGTGGTGGAAGTTTCCATGCTTGTTTACTCCAAACTCCTTTAAAGTTTTTAGTCTGTGGCTACCTAGCCTGTGAAGTGACTCTGTCTTCACTGGGTCATGTGAATTTTTAAGTGAGCTTTACTAGAAACATTGAAACCCCACTCACTCTTCCCAAGTTATACTAATATGCATTGGGCTGAAGACCACAAGAGCTGCAAAACTCTAGGAAACAACATGAACTTGAATTCCAGTGTCTGAATGTTTGATAATTATGCTGCTTTTTTACCTTCTGGTAGAAAGAAAAAAAATATTTCAAAACTGTCAAGTAAAACAAGAAAATTATTTTTTCTTTAATAACCATGCTGAACTGATTGAATTCAGCTTCTGGGACAAAGAAACTAGTACTGTGCTCAAGTGATGCACAGTTGTTTCATGATGATGAAAGTATTTTTTTAATTTAAAAATATCTAAGTCTGCTCTGAGCAAAAAAAAAATAAAAAATATTGTTAATCATGTGGAAAGAGTTATGAAAGGTATGCTACTTCACTTGTAAAATGTAATTTATCTTGTGAACCTAGAGAACCTATTTTGACCTGAAGTTTAGACAGTATGAGGAAAATGAAAAGCTGTAAAACATCAGCTGTCTAATACAAAGTTCTATATGAAGTAGATAGATACAGTTGATTAATATGAGTGTAATGGCAAATAATACAATTGATTGTTTAATCCTTTGGCTTGTGCCATACATTATCAGTTAGCTTGGTGTTGCTGTTCTGTTTTCTTGGTGTTCAAATTAAAATGTCGAAGGCTTGCATCTTTGGGGAGGCCTTGCAGCAGCTGCTGTGTCTGTCTCAGCTCTAACAGCTGTTTCATGTAGGTGGCATGATCAGACAACTTTGTTTCCAACAAGAGTTTTTATCCATTCTTCTGTATGCAGCTTTTTTGGAAACTTACTCATTTTTCCATTCTTTAAGGAATAGAATGAATTCAATTCTGGTGTTAGTTTTTATTCTTAATTTTAAAACAAAGAATTTTGATCTTTCTAGTTTTATACATTTATGTATTTTACATATTTTTAAAAATATTTCTCTTTAAGAGTGATAATTTTGTCTCATGGAGGCTGTAGTTTCTACTGGAAGAAAGCTTAGTCATATAATTAAGTTTGTAGATCTTGACCCTAAGGCTATTCACAGGATAATGGAGTTTCAAAGTAAAATGAAGATGAATGTTATGGCATCATAATGGTCATATAGGGCTAACTGGGGTAATTATGACTGTTGTGATATTATAGTCTCAGATTTACCCCCCAGTGTATTTTTCCAGCCTCCTTAACAAAGCTAGCTCTAGCAGAAGGAGTCAGCATTTGCAGGTGATGGGACAGCAAGAAAACCCATGACCTGCCAGCCGTCCTCTCCTATGCCAGCAATCACAGTCTGTTATCACTAAGTGAATGGTCAGCAAATTCTGGGGCAGTGGCTTCTGCTAGGGATGACGTACACCCCTCCCAGGAAGAGAAGGAAGTATTTCCCTCACTGCTTCTGTTATGCCAGGGACAGAAGGAGTGACAGACCCAGAATGGTACTCCTGCATGTGGTTTCATACAAAGCAGGTCAGCATTTGTTGTGGTAAGAAAAATCAGCTGTGATTTCCCTATGTTTTTGGCAATCATTGATCTTTTTGAGAGCCACCCTTCTCTTGGTGTGGCTTTCCTTTCAAAGTGGTTGGCAACTGCTCTTGAAAGCTCATGTCTCTATTTTTTTACTTTTCACTCTTTCTGCAGTCTAAAAACTAGCAATAGTAGAAAATAATAATCAAGTAGTTAATAGCAGGATGGGTAAAAAATCTCTTTGAGAGCATTTCTCTGTAGGTTTGTTTTGTCAATATCTGGCCTGGGACAGTGAGCAGTGATGAAAAAAAATGTTCTTAGAGTAGCTGCTTTCTTTGCCCAACATAGTGTGCAGACACCTTCACTGTTTGGTCAGCAGTGTCCTCTGCATTCAGTTCAGTGGTTAACCCATTACACGAGGAATAAATTTTACCAGTCACAAAGTGTGTGTGGTGATGATCATCTTGCAGAAAAAAAAAAAGAAAATAGTTACTGAAAGCTATGAAGTTTGCCAGGTTGAACACTTTAACCAAGAACCAAAGCTTTCACAGAGGAGCTGTTTCATTGTTAAAGAGCCTGTCCTCAAAATACCATTCAGTAAGTTTAGGAGTGAAGCTTGTCATTTTACCTAAGGTTGCAGTTCTGTCAAAGTAGTGTTTGCTTTCTTGCAGATCCTTGTTTTATATATTTTTTTTTTTTTGTAATAATTTTAAAGGAATATGCAAACTGTCCTTCAAAAAAGGAAACAGAAAAAAGTGGAATTGAACAAGTCACTACTTTCAAATTAAGAACAAAGTAAAAGCTGTAGTTAACTTAGAGGAGATGGACATCTTCAAGATTTATGCTCTGTCATGGAGAAACATCTCTAGCAAATTAGCCCCTTTCACAAAGATCAGGCTCTACAAATGCCTCTTTTGGTAAGTGAAGGTTTTACCCTGATAAAAGGTGTCACAAATACTCCATTTTCCTTGAGTGTATTGCTTTGCATTGGAGGTGTTTATTGCTTTAAAAACTTGGAACATGCCCCAGTGCTGCACGCCACTTAACCCATAGCCCATCTGTGCTAAGATCTGATTGCCGTTTGCCTGGGAGGGATGTCTGGAACCAGCTGGCTCTCTAGGATGGGGGATGCCTCTCCAGGAATTATTTATCTTTTCCCACCTTTGGCTCTACAGCTGTTTTTTTGTGTCCACAGACAGGTCATACTTGGTTGTTTTTCTGTCCTGGTTGGGTCAATTTGGTAGTGCCTTCCTGCAGAGTTTGCAGAACAGTGTGAAGGAGCTGCAGTGAAATGCTGTGTACCACAGATGGATCTCCACAAGAGTAACTTGGCCCTAACAGAGATGTTGCTTTGCCAGCACCCTACCTATAAATGTGAACACATGGTGGAAGGAAGGAAGGAAGCTAAAAGCATTGTGCATGGGGAACATAGGGGAAGTTTCTAAGAGCGGGTGATGTGAGATAGTGGTGAATTGCAAGTAATGATGTCAACAGAGAAACTGTGTCGTTGAGGATTTGAGTAAATTGCATTAAAATTTGTGCTTCTAAGGGCACATCACCGCCATACATAAGCTAGATGATTTCAGTATAACTTTATGAATGCCTATGAGAGCTGTTGTCAAGAGATGCCACATTCAAAGAACAGAGGAGTGTATACAGTCTGGAGATGCTTAAAGTATACTGCCATCATTATTTTCTTTGCTGATAGAAGTGAAAATTAAACATTCCTTAGGGGAAATTGTGGCTTTCTGGTTGGGAGTTTGAAGTCTTGAAAAATAGAGATGGTATGAGGGTTGATAAGCTTGCCGTTTTACATAATATACTTTTACAGTAAGTAGGAAAATGGAAGGAGCCAATCAGAGGTATTATACCCCTTTACAGGAGTATCTATGTGAGCTTTTTTAAGTAAACCGAGAGATTTCACTAACACTTGCTCATAGTCATGCACAGATTTGAAAATGCTGTATGGAGAAACTAATGAAGTAGCTAATTTCTTGTTTTGGTGTGTCTGTGAAAGTAAGCTGCCTTGGTCTTCTGTTTAATGTTGTTAAAGTTCTAGTTAACATTTTTTTGCTGTCATTTTTTTTTTCAATAAAAAGTCAAACTGATTTGGATAATTATCAAACACTTGAATAAATTAACTTTGCATTTAATTCATATATTTCTTATGAAAGTTCTGTGAGCTCTGTATGGTAACATGAAAATTTATTACATGGTTAGGGCTGAAGGTAGCACTCATGACAAACAATGATAGAAAGAGTTCAGAGTCTAGCATGTGGTCTTATGCTTGTGGTTGCACATAAGATCTTTTGTTGTTTATTTGCCCTGTCTTGTTCTCATTTTAATGATTTCTAAGAAAAGTGTATTGTACCTGAAAATCTTGGGAAGATCGAACTGATTTGAAGACAGTGGGAATACAAAAGCAGGTTAATTATAGTAGCGTATGTTTTCTTCCTTTTAATGAGGTGAAATTGTTTTTACTTATTTTCCTTTTTCTATTCAGAGTTAGAGGCAGTTATGTAAGCTGTGAATGGATTGTATGGAACAACATGACTCACCAAGATAGACTATAATGCACATAGCTGTGTTGTTACAGGGAAGTACTCAATGACTCAGCTATAAAAGAGGCTGCTAATTGGAACTGCTGCACATGTGGGCTTAGATGAATATCTACTCTGAACCTGGGCCAACAGACTTTTTGGCACCTCTTGCTGCATGGATTACTGGTCAGGCTTTGAAAAGTGCTGGGTGTCCCACCTCCCATCGAAGGATGTTAAAGGAGCTCTTCAGATTTCAATTTTGCCTTGCAGTTAATTCTAATATTTTTGTTGCCTCTTGGCAGCTTCTATGACGTGGATAAAGCATAAACTTTCTGTGCTTTCCGCTTCCAATAGCATACCAAAATCTGAGGCTTTGCTTTTAAAATGTCTTCTGATATTGCCCTAGTGCTTTCATTGGTATCTGCTCAGTGCAGGAGTAATCTCCCTTGTCTCAATTCTGCCTCTGCTCATGGAATAAGAGAATACCTGTGTGGTATCCCAATCACAGTTTACATCTCAGTTTGTGAAAGTCTAAGAAAGAATTTCTCTAATCTTATTTTTACATACTTTCCAAATGTGGGGAAATTGTACCCGAGTTAAACACTTTTCTAGCCTGCACTGTCATCAGAACAAATCGTGTTATTAATGTGGCTCCCTGGTTGTGGTGGTCTCTGACAGTGTCAGTTTGTTAGAGCTGTCCTTGGTAGCAGTAGGGTGCTCCTGCCTTAGCCCAAGGTAGAGCTGGTTTTCTCTGGCTAGGCTGTAGGGGCAAACACTAGCAAGCTTTACATAGATCTGTTTTTTACTTTGTTGCTAGTATATGAATGCAATCAGGAATATGTCTTAAAAAAAAAAAAAGGCTCTTTATGATTTAAGTTTTAAAAATTAATAATTGTAAGACAAATTGTGAAGGAAGTTTGAGGTAGGTAATTATGTTATTCCAATTACAAGGAATATACTCCTGTATATATTTTGCAGGCTTGCATGCTAATTGATATTTCAAATCCCAGAATGAGACTTCCTACCACATATTACAGTCCTGTGAATTTGACCACATGATTTCTTTCTTGTTCCGTGGACTTCCAACTACCTTCTAAAAACTCATGAAAGCCTTTTTTTGTCCTGACTGTGTATGTTAATTGATTCATACCACGTGTGTACATCCATATACTTAAAATAGTTTTAATCTCATTTTTTTAAATATTTTATTTATTTATTCTTATTTCCTGTCCTTAGTAGCATATTTTATTCCTTTAGAATACTGGATATTTGGTGTGGTTATAGTCTTGTTGGAAGAGAGCATATTAGCAAAGACAGTGTTGCGGATGAATAATTATTTATGATAAAATAATAGTTCCTGTTAAAAGTAGTAGAATGTAACTGATTCCTGTGATTGATCTGTATTTTACAGATCAGCTTATTTTTCCTTTCCAATCACATTAATATGTGGTTGATATTAAGCTGTGTGGTAATATTAAACTGTGTTTCTCTGGATAGCAGGTATCTTTTACAAGTTACTTATTTCCTGTTTGTTTTCATGCTTGTGAGCTGATTGTTTACATGTAGCCAACTCAGCTGCTTTTCATGGCAGTGTTTTGTCTTTTAATAAAATGAGGCCTTTGAGGTGATGTTTAGCTGGGGGCTTTGAGTTTTGTGAAAGCAGATTTGCATCTGCTGGTGAAGAGTGTTTTCTGCTTTAACAGCTCCATAAATCCTTCTCCACTGTTACAGAAAAACATACTTTTATTGTGTAATTAGTTTGTGTCCATCTTTCTGAAATTGGTGCATGTATGTGTTGTCTCTGAATTTGTGTAAATACATAATGTAGTGGCCATATAAAACATAAAAGCCCCCCACAATAATAACAAAGCTGCATGAAATTTGGTATAACAGGATATATATATCTCTTTATCAAGTATTGGACAAAAAGATAAGTTCTCTTTTTTATTAAGAACCTATATATAATAAAAGATTATTATATTTGAAACACATTTCCCTATAATTAATGCCATCTCAGATATTCAACAGATTTTTTTCTAACTTTATTGTCAATCTTGCATTTCCAAATTAAATGGGAAAGCTGCCTGTTAGCGTCAAGATTTCCTGATTACTGAATAGATAGATAGGATAAGAGATAGTATGAAGCAACCTGAAATAAGTAGAAGTACAGTAAAGTTCCGTTTGGATAATTTTGAAAGTTATTCCATCCTTTTGTTTATTTTTTTTCATGTTAAGTGAATTGGTTATCAGATTCTTGTTAATTTTCTGGATGAAGCTTATGAATTAAATATCTGTGAAAAACAAGGGAGGTGCAGAGCTGAACAGGTCAATTCTGTCAGAAGTTCCTTAGAAGGGAGCTAATAAAGCTCTTAATCCTTAAATGCTTTTAGCAAAATCTTTAACTTCATGCCTTGCATACCCAAACACAATCCTCTGGTTGCTTTCTGTAAGGTTAAAATTGGTGTGTGACATGATGAAGTATACAGAGTGACTTCTTCAGATAGTTTCAGGCTATAAAAACTTTAAGGCAGGAGATAAAAATATGGTCTTCTTTAGTTACAAAGTACTTTGCCACTTACACAGGCATTCCAAAAGATTAAAGGATACTTTTAAAAGTTGTGGGAGATACCTGCTTTTATTTTTTCGGATAATTCAGATGGGGTTATGCTTCAGGCTTTAAAAGGCAGAATGTATATTCAGTGCAGACCTTTTGTTGGAAAAAAGATGTATTTTTAAAGAAGCAATTATCAGCTCCCTTTTTGTCTCAGTTGCTGATTGTTTGAGCTGTATGGAAATTAAAAGCATTCAGTTAACTGTTGTTTCTTTTACTAGGTATATGTTTTCCCAGTTACACTGAAATTAATTCGGAAAATCAGAGGTTTATTTCAGTAAAAGTAAAGTGGCAATGATTAAATTGTTGCTAAAGTCATATGAGTTAATTCAATTCAGTTTTTTGCCATTCATCATGTTTATCCTTTAAGTTACTGTCTTTTCTGCAAAACAGAATTGCCTTGTATCAAAAAAAAAAAAAGAAAAGTGGCCTGAAGAAAGCTTTCCATTATACTTTTAAACTGCCAATCATATATATTCCTTTCTGCAGGGTTAACTCATATTTCGTTAATACATTAGAGAACTAGCTCCTGTTGGTCACACAGATTACTTGTTTACAATTACGTCAAACTTGCATCAGCACTTATTGTTATATTACCATGGTTATATTATTCTTAAACTTAACCTTGTGCTTGGTTGCTAATCAAAATCTAGCTAGCAGTGCAGATGTCTAACAAAAATAGCATAGCTTGTTTTCCTTTCTAACCCAACAAAGTTATAATACCCTGCCTGAACACTGAGGTATGTTTTAGATACGTGCACACAAATTCAATGCATTTATGTCACACAAATTCACAGTTTAGTCTTTGCTATTTGTATTTTCAAGGCAAAGTGAATGTTATCGCAGTGATTAAGATGCATCATCAAGACTAGGGAGGATATTTTCCACCTTTTCTTTTTTTCTACTTTATTATTTTTCTGAAGTTCAGGTTGCCTTGTGTTTTCATATTTGTACGTCAGTATTGCACACTGAAAGCAAGGTGATTTCTGCTAATGGATTTTTGTCAGCAAGTAGTTTTTTGCATAAGATATTGTTAATTCAAAATCTTCCTATTTTTAATGCTCAATATTACCAGGAAAAAAAATGGACTTGCTATTAAACTTTAGCATTTCCTTGAGTCTGGTGTGGGCAATCTTTGTGACCTCTGCTGGGGCACATCATGTCTTTGTAGACTAAAAAGTTAATAGTTTATTCCTCTTACCATTCTCTATTCTGTTTATTAAAGTTTTCAATCTTTTGTTGTGCATATATAGTGGCCCCTGTTATGACTGGCATCCAAGGGAAATCTCTAGAAGGTGTTTATAACAGTATTAACAAATAATATCTAACTCAACTCAGATGGAGACTACCGATTTTCTCCCATCGCTGTTCAGAACCCTGACAATTTGAGATCTTTTTCCTGGAAGCTTAGGGGGAAAAAAAAACCCAAAACATCTAGAGCTGCCAGTAGCTCTGTCTTTAAATGTGGTGGTAAAAACCATCACTGGTGAGAGCAGGCTAGCCAGAGGAATGATGTGTGCCCAATGTGAAGATAAGGCAATAGTGACTGAAGGAGAATGTCAGAAATGAGTTAGAAGTGGCTAAACAGTTTCAGAAATGGTTTCAGATACTTGTGCTTCCTAAGAAACAACTTTTTGTGTAAAAAATATATGCATGGAAATATTCATATTTAGGGAAGACATAAAATGATAGTTATGTTTTTAATAGAAAAGTTTAATTTTCATTTTGGAACTCTGTGTGGGTCATATATTTTTATTTTTTTAAAAGATATTTTATAAGCAGGCCAAAGGTGTTTTCAGTGTGATTTCACCTAGTTGCCATGCATTCAAGAAAAATAATGGTGATAGGAGGAAGTAACATAATATCTGGGAGTTCTTTAGAAAGACGTATATTTTTGCTTAATTAAAGACTTTTTGGATGTGAATTTGATAAAACGCTAATTAATGTGAACATCAATAAATAAGAAAAAGGTACCTTTGCAGTAATTTGAGACTATTGAGAATATTATCTGGTGACTGTTCTCTACAACATGATATAAAGAATGGATAGATAAAAACAATACTAGTCAACAATAATGTTTAGGATCATTTTGAATAGAAGTAGACCAGAGAGAATACTTCGGTAACCACTGGACTTTGAAAAATATTTTAGTTGTATGGGAGTGAAGAAAGCAGTTTGCTGTGGAACTATATAACGAACAACCAAGCAGAGTTAGTGATGTCTTCCTGGATGGGAGAAAGGAAGGAGCTGAAGATGACACCAAGATTGAGCCAAATAATAGAGCTATTGACAGAGGCAGTGAAGAGAGGGAAAAGGAAGAATTTGGATAAAGATAATAACCACTTCGGCTCATGTTAATTGGTATATGCTCTGTTGACTTCATTCACAGCAGTTGAGGATATGTCCTGTTGAGTTCAGCTTTAATGATAAGTTTGAGTTGGCAGGGAGATTTCAGGATAAAATCTCAGCAAAAATGGGCAGAGATGAAAGCCTGAGGTTATAGATCCTGAATTCTTGCAAGTAGGCCTGTATCTTGGTTCATTGAGTTGTGATGGCAGCTTAGGGATGACGAGTTAGCTATGCAGAAGTCGAACAGAAAAAACTTGAGAGAGCCTGAAAGAAAACAGAAAAAGAGAGAAGAAACCAACCAAAAAGGCCAAAGAAAAGTTAAAAAGAAGAGAGACTGGAGCTTTGAAAAGCAAAGTATTTGAAAGAATCCTATAGCAAGATTAATTATAAAAGGAAAGCATGCAAATAAACCATGAGAAAAATGAAAAATAAAGGCTTTTTTTTTTCACCCAGCTTAACAGAAAGCAGGTAAACACATTAATTCTCTGAGGCAAACAATGCAAGATTGTATTTACTTACAGAAAACGCCACATACGCTGAAAATTTGTTAATAGATTGACATTGCCTAAATGCAGTCATGTAATGTGTAAGGACATTAAAAAGACTGTAAGAGTTCAGGAGAACTCTGAGAGAAATTACTTGTATTTTGTCTTTTAGGTAGTTTTCTTTTTCTATAAAAATATAGGTCAATAAGCAAATGTATGTGATATAAGTATCTATTTGTCATATATTTTTCCAAGAGTTGTAACATAGTATTATAGTCTTCAGATTGGTTTTAATGTTCAAATAAATTCATTAATTAAATTGAGCTCTTTTTTATTTAAAGCTGTCTTTTGGGGAGATATTGCCTTAGATGATGAAGACTTAAAAATCTTTCAAATTGACAGGACGATTGACCTTACGCAGCACTCTAATGAAAGACTTGGCCATAACACAGGTATGATATTTCAACTTTATTTTTACTTATTTTTCCTATTATTTACTTCTGCATAGGATCAATCTCTGTTTTAAATGAAAGTTAGTATAATGTTTTGGGTAATATTTGTTTGCACTTTAAGAAGTTATTAAACAACAAGTATAAATTTGTTTTAGGGAAAGAAAGAGAAAAAGTATATTAAAAAAAAAAAAAAAGTATAAAAAGTATCTTGTTGAACTGAAGAACAGAAGCTGGTAGAAACCGTAAATCCACTCTGCAGGTGGTCATGTGGGAAAGGAAATTGTACAAAGCTTTGCTTTTGTTTCTAAAGCTGCCCAACAGCAGAGCCCAAATGCCCTATGGAGAACATACATTGAATCCTGGAGGCAAGACTGGGAGTCTTGGATTGCAGCCTCTCCTTTTGCTCTTTGTTCAGTTCCATCCAGATCTGTACCCAGATCTAGAAGCAACACAAGAAGCAACACAAGAAGCAACACAAGAAGCAACACAAGAAGCAACACAAGAAGCAACACAAGAAGCAACACAAGCAACTTGTCACCCTTGCTAGAATTTGCCTTGTCTAAAAAGCAGCTGTTTATCTGACATATTAATGCATGTTTATTTGCTATTGTTAACATATAGTACATTAGTGCCAGAAGCTGCAATCTCATATTGGCAGACAGTTGGGTATTCGGACAGACAGACAAAGAGATATTATTTGTGTATAACATATATATGTATGTGTGTGAGAGAGAAAACATAATCCATGTCTAAATGGATGTCTGTCGAATGTCTAAAAATATCTGTGCCTTCAGGCTCTGTTTTGTAAATTCATAACTGAGAATTTCTAAACTTTTTAGGTTATGGTACCAAAAAACTCAAGTTACTTGGGAAAAGTGTGCAAAAAATGCTATTAGAAAATGTATAATTGCATAATAAAAACTTATTTTCTATTAAGCATGTTCTATATGTTCCTGAACTGAGCTACTGTTAACTTGATAATTTCTGATATGGAGAAATAAGGATCACTTTGACGAATGATCAGAAAGGAATTTTTCAGACCGAAGAAGCAATTTTCAATTTAACCTTTCATTATTGATATATTTAAAATATTTTTACTCTTCCTAGTTAGATGTCATGAATAGACCATTTTTATAACAACTTTAAAATTTATTTTATCTTCTTTTAAAGCCATTTGTTTTTTACAAGACAGGAACACCTTTGATAATTTCTACATCAAGACTGGATTTTAAAATGTTAATAGAGTCAGTGGTTTCCCTGCCCCCTTCCCCCAAACAAAAAGTTTAATTGGCTTTGAAGGTATTTCAGGCACTAGTTTTGCTGCTAAAATGTAGAGAGCAAGGTCAGTCACTTCCCCATAAAGTGGATGCAGTCAAGTGATTTCTTTGTCCTGCTGACTTTCCTTTTGATTTAATTTTCTTGCTTTTCTATTTTTTCTTTTTAACTGCACAGTTATTTTTTTTGTCACTTGCCACAGAAAGAATATATATTTCTAAGCCCTTTTTAATAATATTTAATATTCTATCATTTGATTTTCTTTCCTTAACCTGTCTTGAAATTTGTGCATAATCCTTTCCTGTGGACAGTATCCTATTCAGGATAACGAGTCACCGTATTGAGGATTACTAATGCATTTGAATCATATTTTACCACCTTTATTGCAAAGAGGAACCTATGGAACTGCAGTGGTCAGTGAGACTGAACTTTGGAGAACAAACTCTGCTGAAATTAATGATTTTGTAATGGTTCTCAGTGAACCGTTTTTTTTCTAAAAACAGAGTTGGAGAATTCACTTTTACACTTTACACGTGTAATTATTTTTCTCAATTTACAGCATTGTAACAAATAAACTAGTAATTTAGCCTGGTTTTGCAAACTACAAACTACTGGGTGTGCACTATCAAGCTGGAATTGTGGAGACACATTTTTCATTGCAACTATGAATTAAAAATCCTGAGGCTCACAGGTTCTGATTCACATTATGTGACTATTACTTTTGGTGAGGATTATCTGCCTGGATTTGCAGGGTCAGATACTTAATCTATTAGCTTCTCAGTGTATGGCTCTGTCATTTTATTTGCCATTTCGTCCAAGCAAGATGCATAATCATTGTAAACAGAAACAAAATTAAAGATTATAAAATTACGTATATATTAGTAAGAGTTCAAACTGCCCAAAGGGTCCTCCTGGCTGAAGTATGAGAAGATACAAATAGAATTTTTTTAACTTTTTTAGACTGACTTGGCAAAGCTGTATATTATTCTCATAAGACCAGTTTGTTATGTGAGATGTTTTTTCTTCTCACTTAACTTTTCACTAAATGGATTACACAGGCTGTGTTAACACAGAAATGATACTTTAATACTTTTATACAATATATAATTATTTATAGGAAAATAGTTTCTTTATGTAAATAATGGATTCTTTGTTTTTTTCTGACAGTTGATACTTTAAAAGTTTTTTTTAATATTTGGAATCTTTAGCTATATGCCTTTTTTATAAGATGAATGTTAAAATGAGAGAAAATTACATCAATGATGATCAATACAAGGAATGGAATTCTTGTATTCTCTGTAGTGTATATTATAGTTACCATGTAACTTCTTGGAAAGGAATGTATTGAACTATTACATCATCTTTCTCAAATGTTTTAAAAAATTTGGAAAATTTTTCTCAAGGGAGCCAGCAACTATGTCACAGTGTAATTCAAATAATTAGCCACATTGTTATTCACTGAGCAGCCACACAAGCTCGCTTGCCTTATATGGAATTTTTCTCATCTGTAATATGATTTTAAATTGCTGTTTAATAAATAATTTTTCCACATACACATTGAAAGTTTTTGTGGGAAGTTGGGAAAGGTCTTTTTAGTGGTGGTTGGAGGTTTTTATTTCTATATTTCTACTGTTGCTGTTGTAAAAGTAATTTGAAAACTCTCTTGTCGTGTAACAGATACTGAATTTTAAAACAACCTACTAAAACCTTCTGAAAATCACAAAATTTTCTTAACAGTTCAAACAATTTATTGACTAGTGCAGTATTATCAAAGGTCTTTCTTCTGGTTTACTGGTGTTTGCAAAGGCACTCGCAGCCACAAAAGGATTACAGGTGAAGAGAGTATGTGGCAGATGCATCAAATATACACATTTCTGTAATGTGTTGCATTTCTGTAAATGGCATGGTAAATGTTTCAGTCAATTACTTATTAGCTTAATTTTTCTTTCTTATTGATTACTGTAATGACAGACATACATGCCTGTGAGGTCTCACTGCAACATACACTGGCATGTGATGTTTCAAAGCCTTTAGAGTGCATTGGACATCTATTTGCATGCTGACAAAGAAAACCAAATCTTTCATAGTAAAATCAGCCATATTAAGTTTGTATCAGTTTTGAAACTTTGGATGTTTGCTTTCCCTCTTTCCCCTCCATTGAAATGAGGAGATTATGGCATGCATTCAGGAAATTTCTGTGAGAGTAAGGCTTTTAGCTGTCAATCAATATGGCTCTGAGAATGTCAAGGTCACCCGGAAGAAAAAAGCTCCAAATAATAATTAGATGATGTAATTGTCATGACTTGTCTGAATAACAAAAGAATGTTAGCTTACATTCTGGAATGCATATTAGAAAATTTTTCAGCAAAAAATGTGTTTTTATTTCATTGTTAAGAATACTTGAAGAATTTGTATGCGAGTCATTGAAGAATGTTAAACTTCCTTCTAGACTCATTGCAGTTTTTACGGGGTATTTTCTAATCCCTCCAGGCTATATACTTGCTGTAGGTGTAAGATTCCATGTTTTTAACTTTTGTAAAATTACTTCTTTTTGTTTTCTTTTCTTTTTAAAGGTGGATTTGGAGAGCATGTAACGTCAAAAAAACGAGGTGCCCTCTATCAGCTTATAGACAGGATAAGAAGATTTGGCTCTGGTATTTTCATTGTTTAAATTAGCAGGTTGCCTGATGTGATGTTGTATCATGAACATTAATGATGATAGTACTTTAACACTTTAAAACCTTTCTGTATTACCATCGGCATAAACGAACTATAAAATAAATAGTACAAGAATAGTAATGAAGAGATTAGATCTTTGTTGCATTTTTAGAGGTCTTTTTCCAGCATCAGAACTGGAAGATAAAATATGTAGTTTTAAATCTCATATTAAAATTTCTGTAGGTTTTTGTATGGCTGTGTTCACAGTCATCAGTTCAACTGATATAAATACAATGTATTTTCAGCACAGGTAGGCTATGCTGCATAGCTGCTAATTTTATGGAATCTAGCTGGGACATTCTGATGATTCATACTGTGTTTGAAGCATTTGTGGTGTATTACACTGAAGAAACACTTTTTTTTACAGGTCATATTCTTGTCAGTATGAATGCAGGCTATATAAGTGGAATCCCCATTTATACTGGTTGTTTACTCACCTTACTTGATGTAAGGAGATGTCACTTTGATGTCATGAAACCTCAGCCTCAAAAAGCAAAATATGTGAAACTCCTTTGTAATCACACCACATTATGTCTAAACACATCACTGCATATCTTGTAAGATTAATCAGAGCACAGTAACTGTCTTTGCAGATGTGCTCTGGTATATAATCTTCATTCTTTGTAAGAGAATTACAATTTCAGTATTGCATAAATGCTTGTCATCTTTTGCATGCAATTTGACATAAAATTCTTCCAGTTCAAAAGAAAATTGATAAAAAGAATTTTTAATGCTAAAACTTCCATATTAACATGTGAAGTGGTTCAGTAATAGCTGCATATTAAGTGTAACAATAGTTTTCTCTGAAGTTTCTACCTGTGTTGTAGACTGTTCTGTCATTCTCATTTACACACTTATTTAATGACCAGGATAAGTTATTTGCTTTACCTTTTTAAACATTGAAATTTTCTGTATCATTCCTGATATATTTTAAATTACATGTTAGTTGTTACAAAGGCAGGCTTTTCTCCCTATGTATCAAGAGCTTTCTCCCTGCTTTTTGCTGTAGCTTCTTCCCTTTCTTCCTTCTGCTGCTCTCCCAGCCCTGGGGCTGTGCCAAGATATGCAGTACCATGATCCTGCCCTGGACTCCTCCCTGATCCTGACATAGCCGTTAACACTTAGATGGGACTGGTATCACAGGGGATACTCACAGAGGGAAGGTGTAATCTCCAGTGAGGAATAAGACTTCAGCCCCACTGAGTAGGATTTGTTGACCACCTTTTAAGTGATCAGTTTTAATCAGCTGCCCTGATGTGCATACTAACTGATAAATTGCTTCAGCAGAAGCACCTGTTATAGTGTGCAAGTCCCTGTCTAACTATCCTTATACTATTCTGTTGTAACAGTAATTTTCAGCTGATTTGGGAAAGATTTGCCTGAATGGGATGAATGGTGGTGTAATAGCTCTGAAAACAGTAGACATTTTTTGGTCTTGTAAAGAAATTCCAGCTATGAGTGATACTTATCCATAGGATTCGAAAAGCTCATTTGTGAAAAATGTGTATTTGCATCCTGAAGTGTTGTAGGGTTACTGTCCAAGTGAAAGTCACATTTTCATCTGAAAATGTATCTACAGGTGATGGAGACTGGAGAGAGAAATGACTCGCTCTGACTTTTTCCATGTGTATAAAACTTTGCAAATAGTTTATTCATTTTTTCCTTGTAATTCCTGATGATAAAAGACAGTCTAATGCTTTAAGGACATCTTTCTGCCCGGTGCTTTAAGGATGGTCATGCACTTGCTTTTTCTAGATCTTGCAATACAAACAAAAGAGATAATGAATGCCTTGACTACTTTGTGTCTGTCCAAAGTCTGTCTGTCTTTGCTGGAAGAATCCTAAATTTTTTAACAAAAAATAAATATACAGGGAGTGTGATTTTTATAATTATTATTAAATTAAAAAATTTAGATGGAATTATACAATATGTCTTCAGGTTGATAAATATATTTGCAAATTGTTGCTGTAGTTATGTTTGAAAAATGGAGTTTTAGACTCTTCATTTCAAGCATTTCTCAGAAATCTAAGTAATGATAGACTGTTGCATAAGAACGATGACCTACTTTTAAAGGGCATAAAGAAATAATCTTACTTTGACCTTACTTTATGTGTGTGTATGTGTGATCTCATTCAGTATTTTAATTATCATTACAGGCTTTGAGCAAAATATTACATCTAAAGGAAGAACTACTGTAAAATTCTCAGGGAAAAATGAGAAAATCCGATTTCCCAGAGCTGCTACATCACGAACAGAAAGAATATGGCCAGGGGGTGTCATTCCATATGTAATAGGTGGAAATTTTACTGGTAAGCTTTGTGCTTTGGATGGGGAGAAAGAATATGAATTTTTATAATTGCCCTTGTTTTTTTTAAAAGTCATACTGTGGAAGTCAATAGAAGGGTATCTGTTGGATGAAGCCTGAAAATATTAGTCATACCTCAAATAAATTGTTTCTAATGGCAAGCTATGTAATAAAAATGTATAACTACATTTTAGAAAGGGAAGACTTTTTTCTTTGCCTAGTATTTCTTGTTGCATGTTTGTTTGCAAGAGCCTAAGTAACAGAATGTCATGAAATTTGTTGGGTTTTGTTTTTTTTTTTAAATGCAGAATATTTAGCACAGGAATATAACTAATTTAACTGGTGTTATATGTATTCAGCTAAACTGATTTCACTCAACAAGCTGACTCAGATTTTTTTTGTAATTCCTCAGTTTGTTTTCAGATGGGTACACAAGGACATTGTATACGGCAAAAAGAAAGACTGACTTCAAAATACATAGAATTCTTAGCAGAAAACTGTAGAAAAAGTTTAAAACATTTATTATCCCTGAAAAATGTTAATGGATTATTATCAGTGTGAATGTAAGGGGTAATTTAAAACAAAAAGGGAGGGAGAAAAGCAAAGATGGATGGGAAAAGATATGTAATAATATTTTACTTATTGTGCACAATAATACAGGGAGCCAAAAGAAACATACAAATGCTCACATATTGCATGCATATGTATGTAGAGAAACCAGAGTCATTTATTTCACACTGACAGCTATGGTCAAACTCTTAGTTTGAGTAGTTACATAGTACTGTACCAAATGTGGCCTTTGCTTTAGGATTACCATCTTCTGAAATAACAGTAGTAAACTAAATGAAAGCATATGTTGTTAAACATTTTACCTTTTTCATAATGAAAGATAAATTCTAAAGCTTGGCAAACATTGCTTAAAGATAAAAGAAAAGGGCAAGATGGGATAAATGACCTTTAATTTTTATAATATTGACATGATTTGAACTTGCTATTTTTATGAACGTTGAGGTTTTGTTGTTTTTAAGTTCAAAAATGTTTGGAGTTTTTTTTGTTGTTTTGCTTGGTTTTGTTGTTGTTGTGGGTTTTTTTCCCCTAAAATTATCCTATGCAGCTTGTAAGGTGGATGCATTTCTGCTAGCAAATTAATGCCAAATAATATAGTTCATTGTGGTTTTTCAGCTCAGAAGTTATATTCTCAGAAGCTATTTTCTCAGAGGTTGCCTCTAAATTAATAAGCCTTGTCTTTTGTCAGGCAAGTACTGTATACTAGCTGGCTTTGTGTTCTGTGGCGAGAGCTGGCCTGGCTGCTTCTGCATCTAAAGTATAGTCTTGATTGTTTCTGAATGCGTTTCTCATTTTAAAAACAAATATCTAGGTATGCTTAGCATTGCACCAAATTAAGAATTTCCCCCTTTTGGTGGATCATTTGATTTCTGAAATATTTTGATGCAATGAAGTGGAGACCGGTCCCTGTTCAAGGCAGCATTATTAAAATCAAATGTCTTGGCTGGTATGCCTGTTTACATGGCTTAGGTGAAATTGGTCTCCAGATTTTAAGGTTGTAGGATATTTTAATTTTTATTTTTTTTTAAATTTTAATTTCTTCTGGCTAGATAGCTAGGATTTAGGTTCCTCAGTTTTCTTTTTCTTTTTTTTTTTCCCTTCTCTTTTTTCCCCAATATGATTGACTTGATAATTTCATCTGGGAAACTGCTTCACAAATATTGTACTAATGCAGGCACATAAGAAACACTGTATTTCTTCTACTGTCTTCCTTGGGTATAACATAGCTGTGCTTTTTATTGCAGGTTTTAGGTTTGCTAGAGTGTGCCAGGCAGTACTGGTCTCCTTGCAGGCAGATATGTTATCATGAGCTGATGGTCTGAGTATCCCTTTAATTGGTGTCTGGCAGTACATGGGACTGCTGGGACACAGGACTTCATGATCCAGTGACTCCTTGCAGGCCTATATTCTTAGTATTGAAATCTGATTTTAAGGAAAAAGATGCAGTTAGAGAAGTCTCTTATTTCATGTCATACAATTATTCTTCCAGGCACCCAGCGTGCCATGTTCAAACAGGCTATGCGGCACTGGGAAAAGTACACGTGCGTTACGTTTATTGAAAGAAGCGATGAAGAAAGCTATATTGTATTTACATACAGACCATGTGGGTAAGTATGTGTGTATGGTAACATATACTTGTGCTTTCAATGTTCAGCCATGTTTGTCAGCTTTGCAGTTATAAATGAATATATACTTCACAGGAAAATGAATAGATGCTTACTGCATTTAAATAATGCATGTGTTCTGTTTGGCTTTAGGTTCACTGAAAGCAGTATGTATAGTAACTTTTTGAAGTTATGCCTCTTTTGTCTGTTTCTAGATAAAATGATCTTGCTATATATATACATAGATATGAGACTTTTAGATTTGAATTTCTGTCATGCTTTTAATATTTATATGTATTGTTCTAAAGGTATTTCAGGCTTATCATTTGTTTATTCTTAGCTTTCTCCGTGTCACATGATTACTGCTGAATTATGTATGGACATCTTTTCCATATTCCTTTTCCAGCTTAATTATTTTTAATTGTAAGTTTAGCTCTTCTATTGTTAGACTGTCCTTGCCCAGATTTTTTTAGCCATCAAATTCACGATCATTTTACGAACGTCTTCTTCCAGGTCACTGATGTGTAAAAGTGATCAAAACAGGTTTATTACTTATTAGTGCAGCTTTCCATTAACCACCATATTCCATCTTCAGGTATTTCTACACACAAATCCCTCAGTCATCTGTTTGTTATTTATTCCACTCAGAACTCTTAATTTTGTATAGTGGTCAGTGAACTTCTGAATGAGTGCACCATGTTCATTTTCCAAGAAGAGCACTACACTACCTGTACTTCTGATAGTCACCTTCTATGTGGATTGTAGGCTCCACAGTGAATAGCTCTGTCTTGCTGACTTCCTGATCAATGAACATTTTGCATGCTTACTTCTGAATTTTTGTGGGATAGGGTTGTGAAAAGAAGTTTTGGGACCTCCTTGCATTGTAGGAATGATCCTGAATGTACTTAATTATAGCCCATGAAATTACATGTAGACTTATCTGTTTAAATTACCCCTGACATTCTTCTCAAGGCATAGGAAAACATACTAAAATCCACTCCCAGGCTATTTTAAGAAAGGCATCACCTTTGTCTTGGAAAGTCTCTGAGCCATAGATCCTTGCAGTTGAGGAGCTTATTCTATGGGAGTGCCTGAGAGCTTGCCCGTCATGTTCTTGTGCTCCTGTAGGGCTGCTCTAGACCCCTGTTAGAAACAGTGCCAAATGAAATGGACTTTTGTTCTGCCCCAGCATGGCTATTACTTTAGTTAACGATACAACCCTTAAGATAGGATTCAGGGATCCTTACACACAACAGGAAGAGAAAGGGAAAGCAGAGAATAATCGTGATTGTTCCCTGCACTCATAGAAGTCAAAAGCACTGTGAATTTAAATGTAAAAATGTGAAAGATATAAGTGGTCTCAGGTGCTTTAGAAAGAGAAGTATGGGGATATCTACAGAGATCTTGACTACATGAAAAGTAAATTCTGCAATTTCGAAGTGCCCAAAGCCAAAAAGCACTGTTCCTTAGGCTGGTTGATGCTTCATGAGATGAAGTCACTTTAGGGTGAAGACTGGGTTATAACCAGTTCAAACCAGAAGGTTGGAATATACTCAGTGTCTACCTTCAAAGTCACCATTATCCTTTACAGTTAATGTTGTTTTATTGGTGGGTACTTTGCAAATTACAAATAATTTACAAAGGCTGTAACAAGTTTAAAATAAAATCAAGGAAGAGTGTAGGTATGAACAGTCCACCAGTGATAAAAAACCCAGGCTAAACAGGAGCAATTGAATAACATTTTTTGGGGATCCTGAATCTATAAGCCATTTCAGGAAGAGCCAGATAAATGATAATGTATCTTCTCTGGGTGAATAGGAACCACTGTACACTAACCACCAGCATACAGTGCTGATGCAGGATTTTCCATGGAAAGAGCTGAGACAAAAGTGACACCAAACCATCTGCAAACACTTTCTACTACATGGCCAGTCACATTGAAATTAATCTCAGTTCTTTCCCACAGCACCCTGCTGTGTTGGTTTGTTAGTGCATTGTGTCATTATTGTTTGCAGTACCATGGCAGCTAACATTCACAGATGAGGGAGTTTTTATTGTGCTTAGCGCTGTTCAAATTAAAAACTAAATGATAAATCCTGCCCCAAAGAGCACACAGTGAAAACATAACACATTGTATCCACTTTCTGTTTCATTAAGTCATATATATGGAAATTCAGGTGGCAAGATCTACAAATGTCTCAGATGACAGCATTAGAACACTAGCAAGTGAAGTGTAATTGAGCCTTTGTAAACATTAAAGATATTTTGAAGGAGTGTAATGCACTATTTCTTGCAACAGTTCACGAGAAGCTCATCCCAGAAGGGCAGTGATTAAAAAAGCATATTTGAAATGTAGCAGCTGGTTGTTAGAGATACATGAACTTCCTGAAGTTGAGAGTTTATTTATCAGCAATGAAGGAGAGATAAGTTTTGATTATCATAGGACTGCAAAGGATATCTGAAAGATGTCTAAAGTATTCTTAAGACAGAAACAGCTATACCTAAGTCATTGCTGGTATATGCTTGTCTAACTTGTTTCTAAAAAACGGCAAAAATGAATACTTCACAGCCTGCTAGGAAATGTATTGCTTCAGTAGCCTTAATACAAGAAATATAGGAAGTCAGGGCCAGTATTTATGGTCAAAGCTAAAATAGATATTTCTTGTTGCTATTAAAGTACATTAACTTTTTTTTCCTGCTCATCATGGCCATAGAAAATAAATTATTCCTCTTTTTTTTTTTTGAATGAATGTATTATATACTTTCAGACTTTTATTATGTCCACCCTCAGTTCTATTTTCTTTTAGGCAAGAAAACGCCTAATTCTTTTAATCTTTCCTAGTAAGTCATGTTTTCTAGGTCTTTGATCAGGTTGTTATTCTCTTCAAGATTCTTTTTAACTAGTCCACATCTTTCTTGAAACTGAGGACCTCTAACTACGGTGTGTTTGTCCAGATGAATCATTACTTCTGTTGAACCAGTGCTAGAGCTAATGCAGATATCTTGTAGTCTCTCCTTCTACTTAGGTGCTTAAGCATGATGCCTCCCTGTGTCTCAACAGGTGCCATGTTTGACTTGTGGTTGGTTGGGATGTGTCTCCAAATAAGAGCCAGAGTTCCTTCCACAGCACAGATACCCCATCACTGCTTCCCATATGTGCCGTATTTTGCAGCTCTCAGGACACCAAATAATGCCGTTATTTCCCTTTTCATATCTCTTATCTAATCTGTTAAAGTTGCTATGAATTCCAGGCTTGTCTTCGTGGTATTTTGCAGTCTTTTCTCAGACTGCAAGTTTAAAGAGCATCTGCTCCTTCTTCACTTCATATAATATTCAAACCAGCTTTATATCCGCCTTTATATCAGGGTTCACGGAATCATGGAATTTTTAGAATTGGAAGGGACCTCTAGAGATCATCTAGTCCAACTCCCCTGCTTAAAAGCAGGATCCCCTAGAGCACATCACTCAGGACTGCATCCAGGTGAGTCTTGAAAATCTCCAGAGAAGGAGACTCCACAACCTCTCTGAGCAGCCTGTGCCAGTGCTCTGGCACCCTCACTGAAAAAAAGTTCTTCTTCATATTTAAAGGGAACCTCCTATGTTCCAGCTTGTGCCTGTTACCCCTTGTCCTGTTACAGGAACCACTGAAGAGTTCAACCCACCCTTTAGGTATTTGTACACATTAATTAAATCACCCCTCAGCCTTCTCTTCTCCAGGCCAAAGAGTCCCAGCTCTCTCAGCCTTTCCTCATAGGGGAGATGCTCCAATCCCCCAGTCATCCTCGTTGCCCTCTGCTGGACTCTCTCCAGTAGTTCCCTGTCTCTCTTTAACTGGGGAGCCCAGAACTGGACACAGGATTCCAGTTGCGGCCTCACCAGGGCAGAGTAGAGGGGGAGAATGACCTCCCTCGACGTACTGGCCCCACACTTCCCTGTGCAGCCCAGGGTGGCATTGGCCTTCTTGGCAGCAAGGGCACATTGCCAGCTCATGAGTAATTTACTGTCTACCAGGACTCCCAGATCCTTCTCATCGGAACTGCTTTCCAGGAGGTCCCCCCCTAACCTATCCTGGTGCCTGGCATTCTTCTTCCCCAGGTGCAGCACCCTGCACTTGCCCTTATTGAACCTCATCAGGTTCTTTTCTGCCCAGCTTTTCTGCCCATTTCTCTAGTTTGCTTATGGGCAGCTTGTGTGGAAAAATGTCAAAAGCTTTACAGCTGGATTCCTTCTTCCCATCAGAATAATTTTATCTGTTGCAGTCTTAAACTATAATTATTTGTCATCATGTCTTGTTTATTTAACCTGATTTTGAGAACAGTTAATTATTGAAATATTGTTCCTTAGTACAGCTGAAGCACTTAGTAGTTTGAAATTTTGTAATTACTGATAGTCATTTGTACCCATTAGCTTCAGATGTGAGAAAAACAATACACCATTAAGATGCTAGTGTTATGATTCTTCTACCAAAGCAATGTACACTGGCATTAATATCTGTTACGGCAAATATTTATGCAGCTAGTTGATTAGGGCAAATAAAATTCTAATCTGTAAATAGGTTCAAAGCACTCTTTGTTCACTACTATTTCTCTACCCTTATGTTTCTGCCTATCAGATAGTAAGTGTGGGAAGGCACAGTCAGTATAGTTCTGTGTATGCAAAGCCAAAAAAGGGGTCAGCAAACTGGCATGGCCTCTAGTCACATGCTCTTAATAAATATTACTGAGTACAAGATCAAGCTTCTTTTTATATAGTGAGACAAAAAAAGAACAATTAGTCATATTGTTCTGGTGTCTCAGCATGCCTTTGATCTGACTTTGTGGCAATTTTTGTTCTCCACCGGAAGACTTAAGTACTTTTTATGACAAACTTTAGGATGACTTATTACAATCACTGCTGTATCCTCTTGTATGGGTATTTGACAAAGCTGTCCGAAATACAGGAAAATCTCTTTCATGTGCTTCTCCATTGTGAGCTGAACAGCTTCTGAATGTTTTAATGTTTTTTGAACTTGCTAGTATATTAAATAGACCTTACAGGCAAGTTCTTAAAGTTGGTGAAACAGGTAAATTCATTGCCCAAGTTACATGTTGTAAAAAATGCTCAATCACTTTTATGGAATGAGAAGAAATTTAGAGTTGTACTAAATGATCTGTGGCATTACGGCTGACTCGTGCTCTCTGGCGGTAATTAACTCAAGGAGGTAGCATTCTTCCTGCCCACACCAGTTGACACAGCTTCTCTGCTGGTTGTGGTGTGGCCTGCAGGATGGGTGTGACCAAGGTGCAGGTGACCAGCCTACCACAGTCTAAACCACAATATATTAACAGAAACTGAACGGGGGGGGGTGGGGGGGTGGGGGGGTGGTGGCGGCGTGATTTTTGTTAATACACTGAGATAGGCAGCTGCTAACTGAGGAATGGACTCAGTTGGCTTTTCTTTTTTGGGATGGTTGTCTCCATTGAGCAGGTTAAGAAGCAGTAGACACTTCTGTCATTGCAACACATCCTTTTAGGACAGTGAATCAAAACATTTGGTAACTACAACTATATTGAGCCCTGACAGTAAGCAAATTCATCAAGTCAGGTCATAGTCAAGATCTCCTTTGTACAGAATGAGTTATATTTTTGACTGAAAGATATATTTTTTCATCAGGAAAACCCCCTCTGTTTCTTGAGTGATATTTTGTGTTGTTAATTTTGTGAACTTTCTCTAGCTTTATGATGATAGGCAGTTCTAGCGTGCTTCTGAATTTCTGCAGTTTTTCATCCACAACTTCATACAGGAAGTGCCATGGCAAGCTGGCTTGGTCTGTGAGGATTTTTATATTATCGCTTTAAGAAGAGTGCAGCTTTTAAAAAAGTGCAACATTGTCCCTATCTGATTTTTTCTCTTTCTTCATATTAATTTAAGAATATTTTTGACAGTAGCTGTGTTACTTAAAAGAATGAGCATATTGTTCCAGTCACTTTGCTTTCTCGCTGTCATTTGTTTCTCTTTACTCACCATCATTGGTCAGCTAGACTGATTAAATGGAATTAGAGATTCATAAATAGTTACTGTCTCCAACTGCTGTCTGGTGCAATCGAGATTAAAGAGATGAGGAGCTTTAAAGGCTTCCAGCTAACGCGATGCAAGGGGCATGACAAGTACTCATGCAGCACAGACAGGTCTTGGCCTTTTCCCAAACACACCTGGGGTCAAACCCATGATATTGCAAATTAATTTCCTTCATAAAGCTATTTATTTATTTTAGTTTTCCTTACCCTTTGGCTCAATGCAATTGTTGAAGTTATTAGAATCTTGTAGCTTAATTGGATGAACTCGGTGTCCTTGACATGACACTCAACCTAGCAAATCCTAATGACCTCCTATGAATGTGTACTGCTGCTGTTATTTTAAGGCTTGGTATTAATTCTGTTTTTCTTTGGCGTGTAAAGAAACACTCAATAAATTTGTTTATACTTTCTGGGAAGTACTTGAAATCTGTCAAGTAACCAGTGTAAGGGAATTACCATATTCATCTGGCTGCTTGTTTGTAGGAGCAGACCAACAATAAAAAAATAATTCTCAGTGTGCTGGGTTTCAGGTGTTCAATGTTAGACACCCTAGAGGAATACTATGTAAAAGATTTCGGTTAATTTTTTTGCTTCTGAAAATAAAACATCTTTCAAATGTGTCAGATGAGGTACCTAACGTCACTATACGCATTTAATAGTGCCCAACTTCTTTTGCATTTTATGACTATAATAGTAAAACGTGAAGTGATTTTCTTGAAAACACCTAAAAATCTGACTTATGAAATACTAATCAAAACTCTCAGAAGTGATCTTAAGTACCTGTTTTTGAGAAACAATTAATTTTTGGTATTGTTAATTTTATTCAGTAAATTGGCTAATTAAGTATTTATCTTATTTTCTTATGAAACCAAATTGTATTAATAACTTAATATGTTATACTAGCTATTTTGTTTTTCTGCTATTCTTGCACAACTATTGCCTGACCTTTTCCAAGCTGCAGTGCAAAACTTGAAAAGGTTAAACCCACTTTTGGTCCAGATGAAGTAAAAATGGCAGGAAGAGACAGACTGTAGTTAAATTTTTGCTTTATTCTTTTGCCCTTTGTGAATAGTGTCAACAAAAACAAAGCTGGAGACGTCACAGAGGGTTCTACTTGGAATAATCATTTATAATTTTTTCACTTTTTTTTTTTTTTCTTCTCTATTTGTCTCCGAAGTATCACTGTGCAAAAACTATATTGAAAATCTATGGAAATTTTTAAGCCACCAAATATGTCTTTGCTAGTTGAAGCATGTAACGTACATGAAGTCAATAACATAAGCACGTTAAAACTATTGAAATTGTATTAAATATTCTATAGCCTATAGTCTTAATAACCTATTGATTTGATTTAAGCTATAAATATTGATTGATGTTCTTTAGTTCTGCATTGCAATTTTTCTCTGTAGAGTGTCCACACAGTGGCAAACACGAAGACTCAGCAGAAGCGTTTAAACTATTTTAAACTAAAGGCTTTCTTCTGCCTTTTCGCAATTGTACATGGTTATCTTAAGTTTATTCTCATCCATCTCTTGCACTGCCATCATGTGTTCTCTTCAGTTTTGAATTTCAAATTAAGTTCCAGGATTTAAAGTAATTAAGTTCCAGGATTTAAAGAAATGTGTTTAAATGTGTTGAGTCTCCAAGGTGTATTTTGCAGGATTATAGATGAATAGAAAACTAGATATTTTAAAATTGGCTGTGTTGTTAGGCTTGGAGAGTTATGGTTAATGTCTTGGATTCAAACTGTGACTAAAAGTGCAGCATCACAGGGGCCTTTCCTGGGACCTGTCCTTTTTAACATCTTTATCAATGACCCGTGAAAAGGTGACAGTGCATGCTGTCGTGAAGCTGAGGGGGACCAGATGATAGGCTCAGTGGTGGAGCTGCCACCCAGAGGGATCCAGGCACGCTGGAGGAACTGACCAACAGGAGCCTTATGAAGTTCAACAAGGGCAAATGCAAAGCTCTACAGCTGCAAAGGAAGAGCAAGATAGGCCAGACACTGCTGGGTTGGGGAGAAACTCTGTGGAGAAGGCTATGGGGGCAGTGTGCTGGGCAGAAGCTGGCCATGGGCCTTGGCAACAATGGCAGCCAACAGCATCTGGAGCTGTGTGAACAGAAGTGCAGCTGGTGGCTCAAGGGAAGGGGTCATCCCTTTCTACTCGCCACTTGCTATATTACGGATGGACACTACATCCAGTTGTTGGGTCCTCAGGACAAGAAAGATACTAAGAACCTGGAAGGACTTAAGCACAGGGCTGTCAAGATACTTGGGAGCTAGAGCAGTTGCCCTGTGAGGAGATGCTGAGGGTCCAGAGTTTGCTTAGTTAGAGAAGAGGTGGCATCATGGGGACCCAGCATAAGTCCCCAATTCCTATGGGGACGGCAACAAGAAGATGGAGCCACGCTCTTCACAGTGGTGCTTGGTAGGAGAGTGCAAGGCAACAAGCATAAGATGAAGAAAGAGAGAATTGGACTGGATATAAGGAATGAATTTTTCACAGTGTAGACAGTCAAGCATTTAGAGCATGTGGTTTAGAGGGGCTGTGCTAACTTGATCCTTGAACGTTTTCAAGACCCAACTGGATAAAGACATGGTCTAACTTCATATCTGACCATCCGTGAGCAGAAAGTTGTAGTGGAGACCTCCAGAGGTCATTTCCAGCCCAAATTATGCAAGAATCAGTAGAAATTCATCCATATTTAGTAGTCTGATGTGAATTTTCACAGATTGCATGCATTTTATGCTTTTCTGTTGTTAAAACAATCGTCAGACATTGTCAGTATGTTTATCTCTGCTCAAGTTAAGGTCAGTATAGCATAACTGCCATAATAATATACATGACTTTAACATAGGTAGGAAGCCCTAACTCTTTAAGTTCACCTAATATGGAAATGGTGATATGCTTTGATATAATGTGGATTACTTCATCTGATTAGTTCTTGGATTTTCTGCCATGGCTTCCTGTAGACTGCCAAGGCAAATGTCACATCTTAGTCCTTACTTCAAAGTGTTCAAAGATAAGGAACTATGTTTTCTAAAATATTTAAAGTCTGGTACCTAGGAACTGTTTGACAAATTTATTTGGTGTACATAACACAACTGCCTATGACTGTGAATTAGGAATTCTATACTGAGGATAGAAGGTCTTTAATGGCTTTTTAAATGAACAAACTTCTCTGAAATTGAAGACTTACTGCAGATTCTACTACTTTTGGCTCAGAGTACAAAGTGTGTACTCCAGCATTCCCTCTCTAATTGGATGAGACATTAAGTAACACTGTGTAGGAGGTTTAAAAAAAAAACACCAACAAAACAGCAAAAACCCCTAAACTTTCTTAAGGATCCAAACACTTTTCTCCCCAGAGAGAGCATGAGTGAATAAGAGAGTGTACGAACTTTGATAATTTCCTTATTGCACAATATTCAAATAGTTGAGTGACTAGGGAAAGATAAAAACACGGGTAAAAATGATATTGAAAATATCTGTAGTGTTTTAATTATGTTTACATATTCACCTGTAGCCATAATATTTATTCTGCAATCATGCAATCTGAAAAAAATGTTAAGCAAAACCATGTCGGCATGTCAGGTGCAAAGGTGAAATTTGCCGTGGAATCATGAGATAAAACAGAGTAACTACTCTAAATTTTAATCTTATTTCTGCTGTGTGTTACTCCTTTTTATCACCTTTGCTGTATGCTGTATTTTTAGGGCACATCTTAAGGTGGTTTTTTCATTACTCTTATTTATATCAGCATTTATATTTCTTTATCATAAATATTGTAAATATTAATGTTGTATTACTACAGTTTATATAATATAGAGTGAGGAAAATACACAGAGCAATACACGGGTGTTCTTTATTTTCTTTTACTGTGGTGTGGAACAGTAGTACATAAACCTACAACGCTGATAATGGCACAGAATTATAGCAGGAAGTCTAAATTGCCATTGTTTTTGTTTACCTGCTTTGAAGAGAGCTATCAAGGGAAGAAACCTTAAGAAATTAATTAAACATGATATTTCAGGGCTCTAGCTGAAGCACTGAGCCTAATTCAGTGCTTTGACCTAAAAAGGTGATACATACCTATCCTTGGAACTATCTAAAGCAGAAAGAAAAGAGTTAACTAATTCTGAGGGTAGGAATACTTGAGAAGCAGTTGAGATAGCAAGGAATGATTATAATGTGAACAATAATTTTTCCCGACAGTATTTTCAAGATAGTTTCAAATTTCTTGACACAGCCCTCCTAGGCTGTTGTAATATTTTCCTCTATGAAGTAACTTGTATGGCCTTTATAATTTTAAGATACTACTACCATTTTTTGGTATGTCTATCCTTAACTTTAACCATTAGTGCAAAACCAGTATATGCTTACTAAGAACAGGTATTGTGAGCTGAAATGCCGCGGCTGTACTTCTCCAGTATTCATATTTTAAAATTCTAGTTGTATTAGATGCTAACAAAAGTCACTGAAGATGACCAACCAAGACTGACTGACCAGCGAACTAACCAAAGTGAAAAGTCTTTTTTCCACTGCAAAACCTGAAAATGAGAAACAAACAAATGTCTGTAGAATTTAACCTGCTATTGGTATTGCTCCCACTGCTGCTCTTCCTTTATTGCCGACAGAGGCATATGAAGGTTAGGATCATTCTCCACACTAGCATTGACCTCCTCAAGGACCAAATGTATTCTCCTGTATAAATGTTGCATCAGATAATATGTTTTTAAAAGAAAAGGGGGAGGAGGAAGAGGGTGGATGTGGAGGTTAGCTGCTCAGTATAATTCCATTCCACCTGACAGACTGCAGAATTTACAGAGCAGAGACGGGAAATCAGGCTTTTATTAAGGAATATAACACTAGCTTGAAATATTTAAGCTGATTCTCCATCACCTCTGAAGATTTTATGAAACCTGAAATTGTCTTCCATTTTAGTAGGATTTGTTTTATTCTCCTTTCTCCCCTTTTGCTAGCATAGTCACCAGACATTTTTTCTAACCAAAAAGCAGACATATTAGATAAATGCTGACAGTATGAATGCTGAAAAGGGCATCTCTGTTCCGTAAGTTTACATTGGAATCATGGAAGTGCAATGGAACAGGAATGAAACATGAGAGCAGTTGTGAAGTGAGTTTTTTTCGGTTGTTTGTGTTGGGTTTTTTCTTGTGAAAATACGACTTTCTGGGACTAAGGTTCCTACTACAGAAGATAGAGTGGGAGAAATAAAAGATTTTCACATTTCCAGAGCCTTCAACATCTCAATATACTGTTGTTGCAAATGGCATTGTCTATAATCCATAGCCAGAGGAAAAAAAAAATGAGGAGAGATTACACAGTGGCATCACAGGATTCCGCATCTCATTCAGGACATTTTCCTTCTGTATTTTCAACTTCATAATAAGTGAAGCTTTTAAAGGACTACAGTTTCACTTGCATCATTGCTGTATGCTCTATAGATGGAACTGATGAAGCAGGGTGACTTTTTAGGTCAAAATAAAGCAAACTTATCAGAACTGAGTGACCAAGAGTCTGGTGAGTGCTGTCAAGACATGCAGTAGAAGTATGGCACAGAATAAACCTTGCCTTTACTTATTCTTTCCGCTTCCCTCTGCGTGCCTCTTGAGTGGGCATGGGCAAGAAAGCAGTGATATGCATGGCTGAGATAGTGCTTCCAGTCAACTTTAATTTTATTGATCTTCCAGTGAAAAAAAGTTCCTGTGTCATTCTGAGATACAAGGCCACAAGTGACAATTCTGTTCATCACAGCTAGTATCTTTTAAGAAGACCTTGAATTAAAAAAAACCCATACATGTGTCCTTTATTAAGTAGTCTGAATAATAATTCTTGCATTAGAGCTAGAATTTGTGAGACTGCAGAAATTGTGTAGTCCACTGTTCTGCTGATTTTAATATGATATTTCTCATATTTTAACTGAATTTCCTATATGGTTTGTAGATATATACATGAAAACTTTCATCTATGTTTGTTTTAATTACAGGTGCTGTTCTTATGTGGGACGAAGGGGAAATGGTCCTCAGGCTATCTCTATTGGCAAGAACTGTGATAAATTTGGTATAGTTGTCCATGAGTTGGGTCATGTGATAGGTTTTTGGCACGAACATACACGACCAGACCGTGATGATCATGTCACCATCATCAGAGAAAACATCCAGCCTGGTGAGATTTTCTCATAAGTGGTCTGGAAAAAAAAAACCAACTGTTTATTTTTGGTGTTTCCTTCATCTGGTCAATTCTTAAAACTGAACACTGAGTAGCAGAAATGAGCATTTATGCCTGCTATTCCTCTTAGACTGTTCTCAAGTTGATTCACAAATGAAATATTGCAACTAAAATACAATCTTTTCTACAGATCTGGCAGAGTAGCGAGCCATTTAATAGTATTGGCTAGAAGGAGTGAAATAGTAATTATGCTCAAAAACTTTGAAGGAAGCCATTGCTCTTAAAGCCCTTTAAAAATCATGTTTCTGTGCTTGAGAAAGGGCTTTTCTTTTGTAGTCTTTACTCAATGATAAATAGAAACACGTCAGCTTGTTAGCTGCCCAAGAGGTTGAGACCTGGAAGGTAAGCTGAGGACTTTGAATCTATGACAAAGATAGCCACTGTTCCCATGGTTTCCAAATAACTTGCCTCATACAGAGCTTTCACCTTTAGCCAGTGGCCCTGGCATTGTTGAGACAAAGCATCTGAAGAACCTGAGGACTTTAAACTGTGACTGTCATCTCTTTAGTCAGTCTAGCTGTTGTGCCCACACTTGTGTTGTGCGGGCAAGATGGGAGGGAACTAGATATGTTTCATTTGCAGCGTTCACAAATGCACGTGGTCTTTGTAAAATGCTGATCTTGACTTATGGGAGTTGGTGAATTCAGAAATTGCCCAATGATAACTTGAAGTGTTTGTCTGTTCCTATAGAAAATGTTTTAGAATAAAACAGATTTGAGATGCAATAAAGCTTTGCCACCTCAACTAGGACTTGAAAGATGACTGGGAGCTGATACTCACTCCCAGAACCCTCAAGTCCTGAAAGGGCATGTGCATCCAAGCCTTCCTTCTGTTCTGTCTGTGTCATTGACTTGTGTAGATGCCATAAATGCTCTTCCCCTGTGCTTTTTCTGGGGTGGGGAAAATCATCTGGAGTGCCATCCTCAGCCCCTTGTTCTCTCCATTCAGTTGTCTCACTTAGTTTCTGGCTGAAACTACTTCTTGTGGTGTGGCATGAGCTTGAGGATGACTAAATAGTATCAGGAAGCCACAACCATTGAGACATTTGGGTTTTATTATATTATGCATATTACATTGGTTAATAATGTTAATGCCACTGCTGGGTTTTTTCCAAGACACCAATGGAAATACGAATTGGAGTAAGGGGTGTTTTGCATTACTCAATGCATTGATTAGGGCAAAGAACTTCCGGTCTGAAATTATGATCTAAGTATAATTCTTTTGTTCCTCTTCTGCTTTCGTTAAGTTGCAACAGCTGGCTCTTGAAGGTGTGACTTTGTAGTGTTTGCATTACCTGAGGGCTCAGTAGCCTTTGCTGAAGTAAGATCTCTTTAGTATCCAGTCTACTCAGTCTAGAATGAGGAGAGTTTTTCCAGTATCAAAATAACATCAGAAATGATTTCTTTCTGGAACTAAGAACCAAGCCAGCAATTTTTACGTTTTCTACATGAAGCGCAACATAATGTGTGGGGCGTTTATGTGTGTTAGGTGAATGAGAACAGTCTTTCTAAATGCCAAATATAGGAACTTGATGTGCATTTTTGTCTTCACCAAAAAAAAAATATATTAAAGAAACTCTAATTATCAATCATTCATAGGTCAGGAATACAACTTCTTGAAGATGGAGCCTGGAGAGGTGAACTCCCTTGGGGAACCGTACGACTTCGACAGCATTATGCACTATGCCAGGAACACCTTCTCAAGGTTGGAGTCTCAGGTTATACCTTTTGACTTTTAATTCTATTCCTCTCTGAATGCTAAGAACTATGCTTTGTTAAGTATCCCGAAACCACTTAAAATATCCCTTGCAATATAGTATTCTTACAGCAGTCAAAACACAACTTGTTTATTCTAAGTCAGAATAATTTATTTTTTTAAACGTATTTTGTTTCTGTTCAGTTTCAAAGCAGCCTTTTGATCTCGTGTCAGTTCTTTAGATTTTAGGACAAGGTAATCTGGAAATTTCATTTCATATAATACTCACTTTCTAAAAAATTGAATTTAGGAAAACCAAATGAGTAAAATGGTTAGGAATTTTATGTGTTACGCAATCTTAAAGAGAAATCTCCTTTGATATGCAAAATGTCTGAGTAACTATGGATTATGTGAGTAGAGCACACTATGATGTTAGGACATCTACCACGCAAGCCACGGCCTTTGCTAAGGACTGCAGTCAAGCATTTGTAACAGAGGCTGCAATCTCTTCCAATTCGTACAATTGTGACAAAAAACACTAGAAAATCTGAGACTCTGAAATAAATTGAAGACCACCAGAAACCTCACCAGCCTTTGCAAATTTCTTAAGCTTGTTCTCATCAATATAAATGATATTATTTAAAAAAAAAAAAAAAAAAAAAAAAGTACTACCAAAAGGTGTATTCAACATACAGGTAATTCAGCCCTGGAAGAGTATGGGAATGAGCCACATGGGGCAGATATTAGTCACATCGTTTAGTCCAGTTACAGATACATTACCTTAAGGAAGAGATTATACAAACCTATATGAAATAGAGTAATTTAACAAGCTGAAACCCCTCAGAGTCCTAGGGCAATGACAACATCAGGATAACTTAATTTATGGGCCCTGATTTCACCACTTTCCAAGCTGGCAGAAACCAATAGTACTATGAGTAGGCATGCCCTTGCCCTAAGGTACAAGAGATTGTTACTTCGTCCTCTTTAAAAACAACCAGCAAACACTTGAGGTCATGTATTGATTTACATTGATGTATCTTGAAAATATGAGTTGTGCTCAATGTGGCACATTGCCAGCTGCTTGTTGTTAGACTTTACTCAGCCAGATAAGTAGTAGAAATCACAAAACATCATAAAGTTCGAGTCTCACACACTGATGTTGTTCATGCTGCATTAAAATTGTTAGAGGTTGCTCCCTTATTAAAATGCTAAGGCATTTAAGAGAAGAATGTTTTCACATTTTTCAAAATATGAATAGCATCAGTTTCAGGTTATACTAAAAATCAATGGAAAATAAAATTATAGTTTATAAATACAAACTCTTTTTGAAGTAATAATGTCCCCTATTTATAGAAATTGAATAATCCCATAAGTAGTTTATTTCACTATTTAGATTAGTGTAACGTCCTGAGATGATTCTTTTTTTGCAAAATTTCTAGTGATGCCACAAGAAATCTGACTGGGTAAAGAGAGCAGTATGTACCTGCAATACTCAAAATGGTTCATTTATTATAATTTAAAAAGCAGTCTGTATTTATAAACAGTATTCCTAACTGCAAATATCCGTATTGTTCATTCATGTTTGGACCTATGCTGGGCCTGAAAATACCAGGTTTACTTTTTAGGAAAAGCTCTACAGGTGTAGAAGAGTATAAAAAAATTAAAGAACCAGAGAATACAGAAACACATTAATCTGTTAACTTCCATTTTATGGCACTTGAGGGATTTTCAAGTTCTGTAACATAATAGACCTTAGTTTTGTACCTTACTCTTTAAAAATTTGTATGAGACTGCCTAAATATTTCTGGATCATATTTAAAATTTGGGAAATTTTGAATAAAACTGCACATGTGGAACAAGTGTGCTCCTCTATTGTGTCTAGTCATTTAGGGTAAATGTTACTAGATATCACATATGGTAAGTTGATATATTTTATTGTAAAGCAAGCAGAGGCTGGCAAGTAAGCATTTATGTTTCAAAAGCAGCAGCGGGTAGAGTAATTAGGTATGTTGTAACACCTGACAGAAGAATGATTGTCAAGTGTGCCTGACTTTACCTGCTCTTACATGTATAAGTCAGACTTTAAGACTTGCCTTAAAAACTTTGTTAGAAACAGGAACTTGGTGATGGGGCCTAATTTACATATTTTCATATAATTTTATAATTAATTCTTTTCAATATAACAAGGGCTTAACTGCAGTGCCTTTTCCCTGTGTAGTCTAAATAGTAATAAGAGATTTCCTTCCTATTGTCTAACAAATATAAAAGGTGATATGTTAATTGATGTACTGAAAGAAAATTCTTTTTTGATAACTTCACATAAAGTTGGGGAATTTTTATGATATGTTTTCTCTATTTAAAGTTCTGCATTTTACTCTCTTAATTATGCCAAACGTGAGTTCTAGGTTTACAAAATAGTATTATACATTCATAAAACTCAGACAGTTTTATGACAGAAACCTGATAGGGGTTTTTGGGGTCTATTTTTATTTTTATTTTTTTTAGGGGCATGTTTCTGGATACCATTCTCCCTTCCCGTGATGATAATGGTATACGACCTGCCATTGGCCAGCGTACTCGTCTAAGTAAAGGAGATATTGCACAGGCAAGAAAGCTGTATAGATGTCCAGGTATTGCACCACAAGCAAACAAAAGCCACATACTAGCAACTGTTTGACTTACTGTTCAAGAGGAATGATACATTTTTTGGGTGAGCTGGTCAGTAGTCTTTTTCCCTGTTGGCAACTGAGGTAGGCAGTTCAAGAATTGCATCATAAAAAGAAAAAAAATCTTATAGGTAAGGTCTCTGGAATGCAAAACACTTAAGGACAGGTAAACTGTATGAAACAACTTTCATGACATTTCAGTCTTTGTTTTCCTTAGCTGTTCCATGACTAGAAAAAAAGATGATGTTTTAATATCGCTTCTTGTTTGCGCTTTGATTGGAGTCCATTTTTATTTGAATTCAAATAGAGTGCAGAAGGAGCAAATTAAAATATTGCAGTCATCTCTGAACACGTTAGATTTTTTATTTTTTTTTTAAATTTGACAACTAATAGGCCAGGAAAACCAAGTTGTAAACTCTTTTATAGATGAATTGTTTAGATCTTATTAGAAACTTCATACAGTTGCGACAGTTACATTTAGTATTTGAATGTCTGCTGACTAATTCTGGCAACCTGTCATTTCAATGCATATTGAATGTCTAATCTCAAAATAGGGTTGGGGTAGAGTTGCTGTCCATCTCAGAGTTATGCATAGCAAGTCTGGAGTAACCCACAGTCAACCCTGTGATTGCTCTTTTGTTCTAGTTCTTCTCTAAGTGCTGGCAAAGTGGCAGAAATCTCAAAAGGTTTTACTTACCTTGCTCTAGTTATGGCTGAAACTAGTTTTAACCTTTGGTGTAAACTGAAGTAGTTCAGAAGTGACACCCCTCAGACAGAATTTTCCAGCAAGGTCCTTGTGGGAGACTAGACATACCACCTCTGCGCTAAAGAGGTTTTGCAGCCCTCTTGCTCCTTATGAGAATTATTGAAGTCTCAGTAACTGTTTTAAGTCAGATATATGGCTACTTTTTACCACCTGATCAATACAGAAGGACTAAAAAGAAGGGATCAGGACTGAAGTTATGGAGCTGCTTCAGATGTGTATCAGCCGCAGAGGGATCTACTGAAGATCTGTGGCATCTGATGTACATTTGATGTACACTGTACAGAACAAATATGCTTTTCTTTTGTGCTGTAAGTACACTAAATCATAATCTTGCATATACCGAGAAGATGCACAGTGTTTCTGGACATACCAGAGGAGAAACCATTTTACCATATTTTTTTTAACTGTTCCTTTTGGAATACTTTTTGTTCTCTCCATGTGTTACAGCAAGTACTTGAATAATGACATTCTTCTTGGCAGCATTCTTTCTAAAGAGTATACAGGGAGCAAGAATTTCATAAAGACAGAGAATATATATCTATTTTGATAAAAGACAAATTTTGGAGACAAAAATAGTCTGTAGAATCCAAACCATGGTGAAAGTAGTTAGTATCTTATGATCACATTGACTTAAGAAAGAAAAATTGAAAAAATTACAACTCAGGTTTAGTGAGTATATAATACTCTAACATGCACTTTCAGTCAACTGAAAAATGTACTTTTTGAGCTAATGTTCAAATAGTTGTTGAGAAAAAATGTCCCTTTCATGTAATTCATGAAAATATGCAATGAAGAGCTATAAGTTCTTTCAGTGTCTTGAAAGTCTTGCTGAAAGTAGTTTCACAGTATTGTAAAACCGTGGTTTTCACCAGTAGTCCGCACTGTAAAAGTAAGTCATTTTTTACCACACTGGTGAACACACTATTGAGGGATAATAAAAATGAACAGTGGTTGCAGGATCATGCTCCTCTTCTGGCGCTTTGCTTTGGCAAACTTTGGGATAAAAGATATTGGTTTTCCAGCCTTACTTAGATGAGCCACTCCATAAAAGTGAGTTTTAAGAGAGAGAAAAAGGCAGAAGATTTTGCTACAAATTTTAGATAGCCTACTATTTAAGATGCTATTTTTTTCAGTTAATATTTTTAATAGTAGCTGCATAACTGAATAACACAACACAAAATTAAACAACCAATAAAGAAAGCAACTCTTTGAAAGTTGCATGGTACTTGTGATCTAGTAATTTTTTTAGCAAATAGTGAAACTGAAAATCCAGACATTAAACTTTTGGTTTTATGAAAAGTATTATGTGATCATTGTAGTATATGGCAATAAAATCCCCGACACTGTTGTTTTTGGAGGTGTACTGTATTTCCTGTTTCAGACAAAAGATGTTAATCATGATGTCTGCTTATGATAAAACAGTAGTGAATGTTTCAAACATTAATAACATCTGCATTGTTTCATGTGTTCATTTGTGTTGCCTTAAATATAATACAATGGGAATACACAAAACAGTAACTTAAATAAATCAGTATTTTCCAGAGACACATACTTCTTAGGTAAAGGATTTTGTGGTATTGTCCATGTTTCATTTGCAGTTCTACTTATACCTGCAAGCAGTTTCTGGTCCAAGAAGCTGGCTGCATTTTCTGAGGCCTGTGAACATGAAGTTGAGGTCAGGGCTGCTGGAGAACACGGCTGATCCTCACAGCAGTGAGGCAGCTGAGCCTCCCAGGTTGTTTTAGCTAGTCAGGATATTCAGGGTCATTATTTAAGAAAGGGCTTAGTGACCAAGGAACAGATTTGAGCTTGGTGAAGCCAAGGCATGAGATTTGATAATCTGTCTTTCATCAGCTGAGAAAGTGCCAGGACTCAACAACCTATCAACAGCAATTTTGGTTTGTTTTTAACTTTTTCTCAGGAATTTTGTCAAAGGAAAACATAATTGCTGATAGGGATCATTTTAATACTAAATTACCTTGTTATGTGATAGAATAATAAGGAGAAGGCAAGCAACTCAATTGAAGGTCCTTCCTCTGCCAACTTACTTTGAGTGTCTTGGAATTTTAGAACAGATCTTGAACTGCAAGGCTGGATGTATTACAACAGTTTTCAGACTGTCTACAGAGTAATAGAATATGTTTTCTTCTGGTGTAGCTACTAAAATTTCAACACGTCTGCATTTTTAGTTCTATACAGAAATTGTAGTTGATTTAAAATGTATATGTAATTTTATAGCAGCAAGAGAATAAGAAATGGAAACGATGAAGAAGGTTACTGTTAGAAAGAAAAAAAGGACAAGAAATAAATGGGTAGAGTGGGACTGAATAATGGATGGGAAAGGAGGCTCAGACTGCCAGGAGGAGATTGTTCAGAGGAAGAGAAGATGGATGGAAGTTCAGCAAATTTACAAATTGCCAGGGTCTGTGACAGTATGTGTGGAAGAGAGTAGATAAAGGATGCCTAGCTTGGCTCTCTTTTGTGCTGTTCTTGCTGTTCCTCCGGCTCAACTTGCTCACATCTCCATTTGGTTAGAAAAGAGTGTTCACCTTCAAAAATCAGCCTTTGTTCACTACATAAGGATTAAGGTTTTCAGATTAAGACTGTTTCCCTATAACTAAAAAGGGGAATCAAGTCAACAGTAAGACACTGAGTTGTACTAAACTGATTTAAGTTTATGATTCAACCAAGTACATTATCAGTACCGGATATTTTTAGGACTCTGTGGCAGCTATATATGCCATATATGTATAGATGTACAGACTTGGGTCTAAGTAAAAAGTATTAAAGGTCTTAGTTACCTTTGGAAAAGGATAAATTTAAATTAGGTATATATGACAGTATGTATTTGCTAGTGCTGTGGACAAAGAGTTGGTTCCGTAAGTGTCTTGGAGGATTTGGGCTTTGTCGTTTGCAGATTTCACTATAATCCTTAATGGAACTAGAGTGTGTTTGTAGGCCAGCCAGAGAGGTGTTATACACAGGCTGCGTAATAAAACACTCCCCTAGAGTTCACTGGTAGAAATTGCTTTGTATAAGCATATAATCTACCTGCTGCCTGCACCTATTGCTAATTTTTACAAGGAGAAGTAAAAATAAGTTTTCCTTTCCTTACCACAGAAAGGCTTATCAGAAGTACAACCTTCTTAGGCTGTAAAACAGACGTGAGATTGCTTTTTTGATCAGAGTGTGTGTGTGGGGAGAACTAAGGTGGAATTTCTGCAAGTGATCTGGCTTAGTAAAATTTGGAATTTCTGCAAGTGATCTGGCTTAGTAAAATTGATATAAGGCATGATGTTTGGGAGGGGAAAAAAGCATCAGAGAAAACATTTGCAATTTTAATGATTAACAATGGAATAAAAATGCACAAATGCTTTATAAAGCAAAGATATATAAGGTTGAAGTTGTAATTTTTTCTGACATGAAGTTTAGTCCTTGGCAAACTTGAATAAGTGGCCCTTACTACTCATTTTCCTTCTACATTTCTTTCCCAAAGTGGACTCCATTACTAATGGACCATCACATGGTAAACTGTTTATAATACACCATTTTATAAACCTAATCACAAATACTGTAGTTGCCACAGTCCAATTTCAGAGAAGACTTTTACATTCTCAGTGACAGTTTTAACTGTTTCAATTACCATTGACCTATTGCAGAGGAATGTGCTGTTAAACAAGAAATGCCCAAATGTTGCCCTCTTTACAGCAGCTCTAGAAGCCAGCTCAGAACCTCAGATAATGAATTCAACTATTGATGATATAAGCAGTTCTTGTTATAGTTCCCTTGAGTAACCAGGAATTTTAAACTGAATGGTTAATATGGTGAAAAACATAAAGGCCAAACATATTTTATAAATTCTAATTGTGTTAATTCTTAGTAGAAGTTACTTAATTACAATTTTTCTTATGCTTCCCTTAAATTCAGAGATATTTATGAGTATTTTTATTTGATAGAGTGCTCATAGGCATTTAATATGGATGTAAGTTAAATTTTTGCATTAACTAACTTTATTCTGTGATTCCTAGGAAAATAAAATGTTCCAAGGCTCCTTTTGCAACTTAAAATTCCTAGTTTTAAGGCAATATGCAACTTCTGTATATGGAGCATGGAGTTTTATTAATATTCTGGAGAAGATAATCCTGCACTCTGTATAAGAGGGAAAAATTCTGAAATGTTTTCAAAAATGTGAAGCTATTATTCTTAATTTAATGATGTATTTACTTTTATAATGGAGTAATTTAGGGACTTTAAGACAGTAAGGAGTAGTTACGCCAGGGTCTTCCTCCTCTTCTCTTACTAATTGCAGGGCTGTGTTTGAACTGATACCTTGTATGTCCCACATACTTGTTGGCATTTTGTTTGTTTACATACTTCACATTATGTGGTTATGGGCATTGCATGACTTCATAGTCAATAAGTGTGAGTTGAAGTTACAGATAATTGAAAAAAATGTGAGCAGAAAAGATTGGATAAACAGACTTCTCCATCTCTCTTTGTGTCATCTGCTCAAGCCTTGCTTAGTAACTGTAGTGTTGGTGAAATAGTTATAGCTAAAGCAAGCAGAAGATGTACTAAAGCTTGGAATACACTTCTATGCCTTGTGAGAGTATGCTGATGCAGTGTAGCTTCAGTGAAGCCATGCGTGAGGGCAGAACAAGAGAGGGCTCTAACAGCACTGAGCAGAATGCTTGGATCCTCATGGACTTCCTGAGTTGTGCATGCATCTGCTGTGCAGGCTAACACCTCTGATCTCTGCTCTCCTCTACTCCCATACAAGACGACGATTTTACTCTCAGCCTTCTCTTAAGTGTTTTACATATGTGTTGTAAGCTATGATACAGTTCACTAGCGCTGGGGGAACCCAGTACAGTACTCTGCAATTTATTTAAGTTTGCATTCAGTGCCATGTTAAAAATAAATTGTGGTTAATTATGGATGTAGCCTTTTCACTGAAAAGACTTTGGACAGAAATAATTATTTTGTACTGAATACCATTTTTTGTATGTGTCATTTGCTGTGGCTCCCTGCAATTTTTTAAAGATAAAACCACATTTTTAAAATGAGGAATGGAAAAGAATTTTTTTTTTTTTCCTCTTTCATTCCTAAAGGATATGGCGACAGTGACTTCAGCCATTAAATTTTTTTGAGGCTGCACCAATCTTTCTTTTTTTTCCTCATCACAATAACCATTTCAGTGTCAGAGAACATATTTAATGCCTTGAATGTAGCTTATGTCTGATATTACAGTGTAGTTGTCAGATTACATCTTAGATGCATTTTAACAAGACAGCCTTTACAGCTGTGTTGTCTTTGTCATAAATAATCTCTTTGTCCCCTTTTATTTAAAGATTTTCCAGATCATTTACAATTCGTTGAGATTTTGATAATACAGTAGTTCACCTGCTGGCAGTGGTAGCGCTGTAATTTGAAGCACTGCAGATCTGATTACATTGTCAGTCATGGGATAATATTTTCAAATTAACATCTCTTGTATCAGACCTGAAAAATAGGTGGCTGTAACAACTTGATTAAGGTCAAAAAAGATGACTGGCTGAGGTGTGACACCCTATCAGATTCAGTTTTAGTGGTGGAGAATATCAAGAGCTTCCAATGCTGTATTTTAATGTGAAAGGAATTATTAACTAGTCCACCAGCAGCTAGCACCATGATTGACAGATGAGAAATGGGTGCTAAAAACTTCAATAATAAAGAATATAAATGCCTTTGGTATCTTAGGACTTTATATTTGCTTTGCTTTATTACTCATATATCTACAAATCACTGTTGCAGGAGATTTTGTTGAATATAGGATTTAGTTTTCTTTAGTAATATAAAAGAGTGAGTTTAGGTCAGAGCAGTCTCTCATGTGGGCAAAGTACTAAATTAAATGAAACCACTGACAAAATTCCAGTGTGGTGCCAGTCTTGCTGTCCTTTTCTTTTACTTTTGTTTTAGTTCTTAAAGGATGTGTCTAAGGGTGTGGCTAACTTTTTTTTTTCACCAAGTAAAGTTATACATATAATTTGACAGTTGATTGACAGCAATCACATTTTTAAGACTGCTGTAATTTTGGTTATGTCAGCAGACAGCACACAAGCGAAATAGTTCATGGAATAAAAACATCCTGTGTAAAATGGAGTGTCAGACTGGCTTAAAATCTTTGTTTTAAATAAATTGTAAAATAACTAGTTTGTTTTCCATTCTGCATCTGCACTGAGTTAAATGTATTCTGAGTAGATATTGGAAAGATGCATTTTTCTGTTAGGCGCATTCAATTTTATATTTTTACTGTATTATGTTTCTTTCAGCCTGTGGAGAAACACTGCAGGAATCTACAGGCAACTTTTCTTCTCCAGGATTTCCAAATGGTTATCCTTCCTACACACATTGCATATGGAGAATCTCTGTGACCCCAGGGGAGAAGGTATCTTAACATTCCCTCTGCTAAACACCGACACTATTTTCAAAATAATATGTTGCATTTCTTTAGCTTTTCATTTAATTTAAAGCTTGCATAATAATTGAAAACAATGGTATGCCATAAAAAAAATGGGACCATGAACTATGTGCTATTGACTTGACTTTAGTCTGTGGCATTAGAACCACATCATCTATTTGGTAGCTGTCCATGTGAAATGAATGCATGATTTCAATCTGCTACATTTTTGCATGTTTTACTTTCTGGGCATCAATTTTGGGGGAAAAAGTGGGGGGAAAAAAATTGGCTTGGAGAGAAGTGTGCCATCATATTGAAAGAAAAACCTGTTTTTCTCGTGTATACTTTCAAAACATGCTAGCTGAATCTTGTTTTAAATTATTGGCTCAAATAATAGCCTGCCTCAAAATAAGTAAGGATAGAGGAGGCTATGGGAAGTTTCACCTGAGACAAAATATACAGAAAGAAAAAAAAGGATGTAAATTTCTTTACAAGAATCAGTGGCCGATATTAAGCAGTCAAATACAGCCTGACTACTGAAACATAGAACCTGGCACCAGCCTCAGTACTAGAGAGTCCAAAGAGAAAAACCCAGCATTTTCCCCAGATATTTCAGTCAGTTTTTTTCAGTGGTCTCCCACTCCACATTGGATACAGTTTTCTCCTGGTTGGAGTACTTTATTGCATGTTTCTTTCAGGTTACGGTCCTGGTAGACACCAAGAATATATGTTCTTCATGTGCTAATAGATCCTGAGGAGCTGTGAGAGCATTTGCCACTGTGGGGGATGAAAGCAAAGCCATTTGGAAAGTGTTTGCCCTCCTCTGGGCAAGAGCCAGAGACAGGAGGAAAAATAAACACCCTCTGCGCTGGGAGGGCGTGGGTGGCTCTGCTGGTTGGCAGGGAAAAACAAATGAAAACGGGTGAATAAGAGAAGGCTTGCGCAAAAGATCCAAATTAATCTAGATAGGTAATTTTATGTCTCCACTATTTGTATTGTTTCATAGACACTGCTGTGATAACAACAAAAATGGCTTAGGTTTCTTTTCTGTTCCTCAGTTAAAAAATTGTAGTGTTCATCTAGAGTTATTATTGCCTTTAGAAAACAGTATTAACACAGGAGTTAGAAAATGGTCATGCTTAGAACTGTATTATACTATACAAAAGCTTAATGGGGGAAAGCCTCTGTCTTGAAGTCAGCAATGTAAGAAGATCAGCTCTCTTCCCATCTTACTCCCCACCCCAAACAGGGAAAAAGACTCAACAGAATTTTCTACTTGAAGTTTGAAGTGACAAATCGTGTCTGTAGGGCACTGTTCTGACCTCCAGCTCTCATAGTTTACATATAGTTCAGCAAGAATGAAGTAAATTATATTTCTGCTAATGTCAAAAAGTCTGTTTTGTCAGTGCTGTTCCCATAGGATATTGTCTGTCTTGAGATAAAGGATCCTATTTGCAGCAAGTAGTTGATGTGAATAGCAGATAGCAGAAATGAGGTCTAAATCTTAACTAATGTATATATCACAGTACCTTGGACACGTATTATGCTTGATCCCAAATTTTCTCAGTAAATGATGATCGTCCATTGATGTTATGAAGTGAAAATAAGTTTATTTAAATTTTTGTTCCTTTGTTTGCTGCTTTGTCTCTGGTAGATCTCAGGAATGTTGTGTGGAGGCTAGAGTACGTGTAAATACATCACATCATGTTCTGAAATGTCAGTGAGCACTTTATCCACCTAAAAATAAACAGAAAAAGCATTAGTTCAGATTGTCTAGCTCGTCTCTTATTTATTGAGATTTAACATTGTGCTGTTTGAGCATGGTTTAGAGGACTTCTATCCATGCTGTTTTCTGCAAGTACAGACACTTCTGATCTTTGATGGCAGGAAATTCAATGAAGGACAGGACTGCAGTGGTACATATTAGCTGTAACATTCCTTTTATTAATAGGTATCATAAATTGCCAGCCCAACCTAAAATGTTTATGTCCCTATTACTAAAGGAAGGCAGTTCATTGACCTTTTACTTTCTTTCAAGATTTAACACAACATGGTAAACAACTGTACACAGTATATCTATACACAGAAAAATCTCTGGGGGAGGATAGTGTTAGTAATACTATATGCCCTCTGCCAGGGCAGATCCTGCCTTCTGGTATGTAGAAATTTTGTTGGCGTAGGGAGTTGCGACAGTGCCAGTGTTTGTGGGTTGGTTTGGGTTTTTTTAATCCGTCTTTTTGAGTGGGTTAAATTACTTTCCAGTTTCATTTAATGTTTTAAATGAATGATAAAACATGGTTGATATGGGAAAAAATGCCACCTGCAGAACACTTAGCACTACCTGGTGTTTGCTATGTATTTTGTGCTTTCTTATCCCAGGCAGTTAGGAGGTATGATATATTCTCTCTGAAGCTGCAGTCACACAATTGAATCTGCTGTGTAATCAATCATTCTTTCTGAAAAATACCCACTGTTTTGTTTTTTTTTTTCTATGAAGATGTTCAGCCATCCTGTCCCCTTGAACAAGCTCTGCCTTGTCTGTAGTAGAATTGCAAATCAGAATCTTAAATACATTTATACTTGTTTGGTTCCCAACCAGAAATCATACTGTGACAGATTGGGGGTTCTGCCTATGTACAGCTAATGAATTCTGGTCATTGTTAAGGAGCTGCTGTATCATCAAATACCTTGGCATGTCAGAGTGAGAAAAGGCTACGAAAGTTATTTCATATAGTTTCAAAGGCAGGGGCTGTTGAGGAGGCTTATTAAATTTTAATGGTTTCCATTTAGATAGCAGCACTTTGAGACAATGACATGATCACATCTAAGTAAAACCAATCTTTTTCCAGTTCTATCCTGTCAATTAAGTTTTGGAAAAAAGGCAAATTTCCAAACGAAATAGAGAAATCTGATGTTTCAGCTGTATCTGGAAAATACAAAATGTGTGGCTAGATTAGTGAGAGACCTGAAGGCTCCACAAAGCTGAGCCAGTTGAGGAGGTATACAATGTGGCTTCCATAAATTGCTTCCAACAGAGCCAGCTGGGTTAGCTTAAGCAGCTGTGGAAGGTAGCATGACCTTAACCCAGCTGTCTGCACCTCATCTGGACAGAGAAAAAGGCTCCCCCTTGTGAACCCTTCTGCCTGCACAGCTGGGGTGAGGTGGGCATGACTGGAAAAGGACAAGGAGACTGCTGAAGGCAGTAGGGTTTTCAAGTAGTACAGCTAGATACAAGCAGAGATATCTACCTGTGGTCTGAAAAAATCAGAAAAAAAAAAGAAAAGAAGCTAAGAGTTTATAAGGAATCTGAATGGCAAAGTGGATGAGCTGAGGAGAGGAACAAAAATTTAGTAGTTGGTGAGGACTCTTTTGCTAAAGGACAAGTTGAGGAAAAAACAGTCTGCAAAGGACAGACAGAATTGCTGTGAGAATGAGTGAATATACAGGACCTCTCTGCCATCCTAAAAGGTAGATTCAAATAGCACTTGGAAATGTAACAATAAACTGAAGCAGAGGAAAGCATACGAATGATTGTACTTTTAGCCAGATCTGCACATTTCTCATGGAGAATAACATGGTAAATAGGTGGGTTTGGAATTCTGATAATACTTGTGCATTTATTTCTTAAATATATTCATTTCTGCTGTAATTTCTATTGCAACAGAGAGAAGGAATTGCACAGCAATTGCATCTAATTACAGATTAGTCCATGTTCATCTCAGGAAGGAAGCCTAAAATATTATTTGATGACCATTCATTGTTATAAGTCTTTATGATTCAGAGTGCCAGTGGCAGCCGGGACATGAGTTAATATTATCTAAATATGTTTCCAAAGTATCAAACTAACATTGAAGCCGGCATTCTTTGCATATAGAGACTGATTTATTGCCTCCCTTTGTGGCCCTAAAATGGCAGAAGGAAGGGGCCAAAAGAGAGAGGGCAGGCTATATTTGTTGCATCGTCTACACTAAAAAAGTACCTCAGCTGATTGCAGGATGTTCCCGTAGAGATCACAGTGCTAGAGGCAGACTGCTGTTTAAGCAACCCTTTTGCAAGTTTAGTGGATGTGATAGCAGCTTGTGGATATAAGTATTTGGCCATACTCAACCATCAGAACAGGTATTCACTTGCTCAGTGCTGTCCTGGTGGTCCTTGGCATGCTTCGTGTCCCATACCTTCATCCCCGCAAGGCTCTGGCTGCCAGCATAAAGTGCCTCACTGTACAGGACTTTGGCTGTTGATTTTTATGTGTAGCCTAACAGATGTTTTCTGTTTCCCCTGGCATCATGGTAGTAAAGGTGAAAGCTGAATAGGATCGACTGTGAGCTTGGTCTTCCACCCAGTCAGTCAGCAGTATCAGCACTAGGGGAGAGGGGAAGAAACAGCTTTTAAGATTAAGTCAGAAAGTTTCCCATCCTCTATTGAAAACAAAAGCAATATTTGAGAATGTAATTGCTTAATTACATTCTTAATAGATATACTTAATTATTTTTTGTGGAAAGTAAATGAAAGCAAAGCCCCTGCTAGCCTAATATTAAGACAAAGTGTTTTGTTATGAAAGATAGTCTTCATTTTGCATTGTTTGGGGAACTATCTTACTGTGACTCTACCAGCAACACACCTAAACCACTGTGCTTTATGTTATCTTAAATTAGCTTATTCCAATAACTAACAGTTTTTATCTTCTTAGAATTAAACATTCTGAAAAAGCTCTGCCTTTCTGGTTTAGTATTGTACTATGTTGTGGTTGGAGAGACATGTGGTGCCTTCGGAGATGGAAGTAAACCATCCTGCCTGACTCTCTGGGCCCATTGTTCCAGTTATGGTGTTATATTTCCTCCTTGCAGCTGGACTAGGGGTAAATTTCTCTCCTTTCAGCTGACACTCACAGCTGCTTCATAGGCTACCATGGAGATATATTTTTGCGGTGTGAGGTATTTGCTACTGTGCAGCAATTCATGTTTGCTTTATAGTACCAGGTTTCGATTGTGAGTTCCTAGGATCAAAGCTAAAAATAAAACCACTTCTCTGCTCGTATGTGAATAAAGAAGATTTTTTAGTTAGGTTGAAATATTTATTAATCTACACTGAGGAACTGATTTGGAAGAAGACGAGTTCTTTTTACAAATATACCTAAATACAATGAATGGGTATGAATTGGAAACTATTTTTATAATACAAAATATGAATTATTTTTAATCTTCTTGTTTGGGCTTATCCCTGAAATTGGAGGACATGGTGCTAAGACTGTCCCAGTCAGTCATGGTCCAAACTGTAGCTATTGTGTCATCCTGTGATCCTGGATGAATCATATTCCTATACTAGAAGTGTAAGTTTATGGCAGTTAAGTATTAGTATTTCTAAACCAAAGTGGGATAGTGCAATGATCTAAGGTAGTCCTGATATTAAGTATTGAAAATATGCCTATTTACAGATGTGCTCAGTAAAATTGGCAGTCCAAGTTCAAAAGTTTCAGAAATGCACAGAACTCAGATTTCTGTATAAAAAGCTTTATTAGAATTTCATTAAGAATCATTAAGGGACTGTGTACTATTTGTTTTAGTGATATTGCTTTCACCATTACTGTCTACCATAGTCAACATTTAACTTTTCTGAAACTAAATTATCTTGTCAAAACAGTAGTAGAAGGAAACACTCACCAAAATAAAACTTTTTTCTTTTTTACAGCTGTCAGTGCTGGTTGTAGTCAGAATATAATGGAAGAGCAATTGGCAGGAGAATTATCAAATAACATACTTCAAGTTATATTAGTACACTATTTTACCTTATTAGCATTCTCAAATTTTTATTTCTCAGAGAAAACCTCCCTGTAGGCAGTTAAATATGAGTAGTCTGTCTTGAATCTGCTCAAATATGTAAGATTAAATAAAAAGCTTTAATGTTCCCAAACAACTTTTACTTACTATAAGGGATAATTGAGGAGAAGTTAAGTGTCTAAGTAGGAATCCTGTTACAGGTGATCACTTTGGCTTCAGTTCTGCAGAACATTGTTGCAATCATTTTCTAGTACTAACCACACGTGTTTTAATTAGGTGTTCTCCTCTGATTGTAGATTGTTCTAAACTTCACCACCATGGACCTTTACAAGAGCAGTCTCTGTTGGTACGACTATATTGAAGTAAGAGATGGCTACTGGAGAAAATCACCTCTGCTTGGTATGCAACGGTTGAATGCTGCACTGTCCATAGTTACTGCACTCATTCAGTTCAGTTGAACCCACAACAAACCTCTTTTTAGGTGTCTAGAATGTATCTAAACTTGGGGAAGGGAAAAAGACTTTAAAAAAACTTTAAATGGCCTCAAATAAGTTGCTTATTTAACTTCAAGCTTCAAGCCTTCCTTGTAGTGCAGCTAGCTGTTACTTGTTTTCATATGTGGAAAGGTGAAAACTACAAAGTGTGCAACTTTTTGTTTTGCTTATTGGTATTAAAATATGGAGTTCACATCGGTTTGTTCACCCAAATGGGGAAATAGTATACAGACAAATTTGTAGAGCATGTGATGGGAAACCCGTGCAGCATGTGATGAGCACATGCGCTGTAGTTGAAAGCACTCACTGTAGAGTTATCAGCTCTGTTCCTGTACTTTTTAAACTAAGTCTAGAAGATTGATTCTGTTTCTTCCTTGCTTGTCCTTCCCTGCTTTTGCAGAGAAAAGACGTGCAAAGCAGTAATGAATTAAGTTGTAGAGTTGCAACTAATATGCAGGAAGCTGCAGCCATCCTTTTCTTAATGCAGAGGACCAGTGTGGAGATTTCACAGCCCATAATGCCACTGCCCAATCCAGAGGCTCAGTTTGGCATCTTGTGGTTTTCTGTGATTGAAACTGGGGATTTCAGACCATAGGAAACATGAACATCTCCAACTTCTTGGGTCAGTTTTGTTGTTGTTTTTAGAATGAAGACTAAAACTGTTTGTTAGCATCCAAACAGCCACAAATTAAAAACAGTAAAAGAGAAAGAAAAGGAAGTGGATACAGAGGACAGGTTTTCTAACAGTAGTGCCTATTTTCTTAACCTTAAAAAAAAAAAGAAGAAACAAGACAAGAGAGTGATTACCCTTTTCTCCTATTCCATTCTCTTTCACCTAGACAAACAGATTTTACCTACCTAGGCTGAATTTAAGAGGATAATATACTCTAAGGTCATTTGGATGTTAGTTTTTAAATCTCTTTGCTCCGTAGGCACAATGAGAGGTATTAGTGCGACCTAGATTGCATTTCCTCTCTTAAGATTAGTACTCACTTTCCCCTTCCAAAATACCTGGGTTTGTATGTATAGAAACAATCTATAACAATAATTTTTCTAATCAATTCTCCTAAGGTTTTATACTTTGACTCGTGAGCCTGACTGCAATGAAAGCAGTACTGAAAGCTTTATAAGAAAATATTTGTGTATTAAGTCCTGATTTGCAGAAACACATGTGCTTAACCATAAGCGTGTGAATAGCTCCACTGAGTTGGTTGTGCTACTCCTGTTTATAATGTTAAACACTTGTATAAATGTTTGCAGCGTTTGGCTTCAGAGGCGGCAGAAAATGCAGTTACTGGTTGCATGTTTTTAGGCAGGTTTTGTGGTGACAAACTGCCAGAAGTCCTTGCATCCTCTGACAGCAGGATGTGGATTGAGTTCCGCAGCAGCAGCAACTGGGTTGGGAAAGGTTTTGCCGCAATTTATGAAGGTAAGCCTCTTATGTCATTAAAAATAACTTGATTATGGAGGAGAAATATTAACAGGATACCTTTGGACATTTAAAAAAAAAAAAAAGAAGTCAGAAATAGCTTAATATGAAATTGGTATCTTATTACTAAAAGAGATAGTAGGTGTTAATTTGCTAGACAGGACATTTTGAAACTGATCATATTTCACGTGACGTCTTTTCTATGGGCACCACTGGTAAGATTCATAAGTATTGTTTACCAGTCATGTAATTGACTGAACATGCATGCTCTTGTCCTTAGTGCATGGAAAGATTTCTTTGAGTACTTTCTGTTTGTTTGTCAGAAAAATCTGATTTACGTTTTCCATATGCTGTGGGATTACTTAGTAGAGACACTCCCACATACTGAGTATATTGGCAAGTCAACATTCACCTGTTTAAAATAGAGCCTGTCATCTTAAATATTGAATCTATGGTAGTAAACTGTATGATGTAGTTGATATTTGCAGATCTTTACACAGTTATCAGTGTGGACCCTGAAAAGTGCATTTACTTGTCATGAAAATATTTTTTATTCATAGTAGCTCTTTCTTCAAATTTAGTGTAAGCTTGAAGTGATAAACTGCAGGTTAAAATGCATGGATCATTATAAAATGAGATTTCTGTTTCATTTGTCTTTCTCTAAAGGTTAGTGAATATTGATGAAGAATGTTGAATAAATGTATTTCAAAGGTGAACAAAAAGTAAAATCTAATTATTTTTACCTTTTAAATATATTCTATAAAATATATAGATTCAGATTATCTGTGATTCCAAAGTCTTCCTGAATATTGTAGACATGTGGCTATTGGAAATGCTGAATTATATTCACTAACTGAAATACATGTAGTTGCTTAAATGGGTTGTGTTTTTAAGAATTTGTCCTAGGTAGAATTTTTATGTCTTATCCAGAATAAGCTTATCATTAGTTTTAAAAAGCAGAGCATAAAATGTCAGTTTGGGCATGGGGAACAGAAAATGTCATTATTGACAATAAGGATTTTATGCTTCTATCAGCTATTTGTGGAGGTGAAATCCACAAAAATGAAGGCCAGATCCAGTCACCTAATTATCCTGATGACTACAGACCAATGAAGGAATGTGTGTGGAAAATAACGGTGTCAGAAAACTACAATGTAGGATTAACCTTTCAAGCGTTCGAGGTAAAGCTTTTTAACTGATCTCAGAAAAGCATCTAGTAGATAAGTGACAGTGACATTTAAGGGAATCCTCATTAAACCTGTGAATGAACTTAAGAATTCTCTATGAAAAGTAAGCTCCAGAATCCAGTTTTACTCTCCATGAAACCTTGCTTTCTGCAGAAGTTTTCAAGACTAAAGGTTTTTCATGTTTTCTATTCTATTTGAATTGGAATGTTAAAATTACAATAGTCACAGTTTAGCAAATACATAATCAAGTTCAGCAAGGCTACTTTAATATTCTGGTAAATAGGGATTTTTTTAATCTTTGCTAAATCTTATTGTTAAAAAGGAATGTCTATCTGGAAAGAAACCACTGTGTTTTTTGGCTTCTGTTTTGAGAAGAAAGGAAAAAAAAAAAGCCCACTTAAATTCGGTTTACAAGCCTATATTTAGAGAGAGAATTAAAAATCCATGATGAGTCATATTTGGGTGTCTTAGCGTACATCTCTCTGTGTATAACATTGCTAAACAGTGGTAAACTATTGTAAAACAAATAAAAATAGTATTTCATACGTCTTTTTTGAGCATACATGATACACTGATGAAGTTTATGGGTAAATTTAGTAACTTACTTTGACTTCACTTGTTTTATTTGAATATGCTTCAGCAGTAATAACATGAAGAACACTCTTTTTAAAAATCTAAACTTTTTGACTTTATGGTACTCATAAATATAAACAGAGGTATCATAAATACAGATATAATTTCCCACTTATAATTTTAGTGTTGCAGACAAACTTCAGGAGTATGGGACATTTTTGCTATGACTGATAAAGGATCTGAGCATGAGATAACATGAGTTTGGGACTTTATCAGCAATTATGAATATAAAAAATGGAAATTTTAATAATTCCACAGATGATGCTTCATTTTTGCTTTTTCATATCCTGAATTAATGTTGGGTCTAGTGCAGACAAGATCAGCTCTTCCTGCCCAAAGAGTTTTCCAAATGCCATTCAGATTTTGCATGGCCTGGCTCAAGATAACTTAACATAGTGTGTCAGTCTCTTTTTAGTCACTGTTGAAAATGTTTTCAGTAACTTTATATATTTTACTGACTTAGATATGGAACTTTTCTGGTCCACTATTCGTGCTCAGCATTTTTTAGTGTGATCCCAAGAGAAACAGCCCTATGCCTCTGCATAAGAGACTTGGCACAGTATTTAATCTCCATGCAGATGCTCAGCGTTGGTCTGCACACATGGTACATTATTGCTTGAACTGACCCCAGGTCAATATCACCTCTGGGAGCATCAAACTTCCATCTCTGCTTGTCTTTCAAGTCCTTTTTCTAATCGCCTAATTATGGTCTATTTGCAAGTGTGAAGATGGCCTCACTGTATAGAAAATAATTAGAAGCAAATTGAAATTGAAAGAACAGTTTAGTAGGCTAGTGATTAAGGCTGTAAGAAGAAATGACTTTTTTTTTTCCCCCAGACTATTTAGTATTATGGCACTCTAGAAGTGAAACATGTGGACTGACACCTCATGAGAAGAAAGAGGAAATTGAGCAGAAGTATAGTTGAGAGGTAGTCTCAAGTTAGTGCCTCTGGTAGATGTGTTTTGCAAGAAGAAAAATAATTCCAACACTAGGGAGCTGAAAGTCACATACTTTTCCAGGGAGAGTCTGAACTGTGATTCCAGAGTGGCAAGATGTCCTTGAGCACCAAATGAAGTGCCCTAGAAAGGCACAAGACTTCCATTATATCTGTCTTCGTGGCGTTTCTTACTGGCTTGTCCACAGGGCTCCCCGCTGAGAGTGAGAGTTGCTTTGGAAACTACTCTGAAGTGCCTTGCCTAGACAATCACCACTGGGTCTGATTTCCATTTTGGGTCCAAGCGCCTGAACGTAGGTGTTCTGTTTTTTGGTACTAAGTCCCTCTCTGGACTGAATCCTTGGTACACTGCCCAGTAAAACAAAAAGTTGTTTAAAAATCACAGTTCTTTGTGCCAGCTGAGATCAAAAAAAGTAAATGTCAGGCCAAAGAGTTATTGCAACGTGTTTGTGAGAAAATTATTTCTCTGTCCTTTGAAAGGTACACTTAAGTAAGAGGAATTCTCATTATCCATATGTAACGCTAGAAAAAATAACTGTATAAATAACCTTCACTCTGAAATGAAAGCACTAGGGAAGCCTAGAAATTTGAACTGTATCAATGAGTCATCTTGTTTTGCCTGCTGTGGGCAATACGTTTTCCACTGAGTGTGGGATGCCTGTTCTTATTTGGCTTCCTGATGGGCAGCTACACTTTCCAGTATCTAGATGACAGCAGAGATGTTGGGACTGGTAACTTCATCTTTTTGCTTCATTGTTATAGTCACCTTTATTATATTGGTTTTAGCAGTCCTTGTATTTATTTTTTTTTTATATATAAAAACTTGTGTTGGCGTGCAGGCTTACCAGCTAAGGCAATCCAGAGGGTTTGTAGAGCTGAGCTGTATTAATCTTCCTTGTTTGAGTAGCCCCGTTAATCTTTGTGCAGATAGTGTTCATTTAAATTATTTTTACATAAGACAGGGAATAAAATTTATCTAATCTTCTGATTCCACAAGGCATATATCCCATCTTTTATGACTAAAGTCTATGATCTGAGTCAGATATGTCTGTACTGGATATGACTGTACAGATACGTCTGTACTGGAATTTGAATTTATCAATAAATAAATAAATAAGGACAAAAGTAATTTCTCCTGAAAATATGATTTCTCTTGAAATATGATTGCTCCTAAATTTGGTCTTCAGATCCTCTTTGAAGGACTGTGGAGAACATATCTGATTCTCCATTTCACCAGGAGATTTCTTAATGTTTTCTTGTGCTTATGTCTTAGAAATTTTTCTGGCATTTTCTCAACTTAGTTCTCTAATGCTATTCAAATTCTGTGTTCCTCTAAGGCCTTCAGAAGCCAATGGTGTCTTTCATTATTTTATAAGCAATGCATTTTTCTGTAAAACCAGTTTATTTATGCTTTTTTGCATTTGCTAACATTTTTTGTATTTCTTCTCATCCACACATAATATCACTCTTGTGAAATTTTAATGCTCCAGTAAATAAGGTTTACAGGATCAGTCCTGTTACAACTAAACTCACTGGGAGTCCTTTCATTAACTTGAGGAGATTTTCTACCCTCGTAGTAGGAAGAATAAGAGACTATTGCAAGTGTAATGCCTCTTTGTATGGCAGTGTTCCCAGATGATAGTAACACAGCATCTTAAAACCTGAGGTACAGATAAGCAAAGCATGTGTTATACTAGTTCTTTTTCATTCCTTACCAAGTGCCTTAACACCAGTTATAATTTCTCATAAACGCAATACTTATCTGTTAGTTTATATATAGGTGTAATTATTTAATCTCTTAATATAATAATATTGAGAGTAATAATGGCACCACTTGCAGCAGTAGTACACTAAAATTAAATGAGTATGGTAGAATGACCACCATTTGAATAGTTTTATTGAAAATCAATAGCACTTTGTAAGCTGGTTGATTTTTATACCCTTAGGAAGTTTAGCAGTTTACGGCTACACAAAATGTATTTTTAGCTGTTGTCTTCTGCCAAAAATAGAGTGATTCTCAGAAAAGAAACTAACAGTTCACCTTAGTGGGAATTTGGTATGTGTAACTCAGAGCTGCACTTAGCCTATGAAAAATTAGGTTTTTCCATATTGCCCAGTAGACCATGGAAAACATGGAAACATGGAAAAACACAGATGTTAATTAAAAGTCTTGAGTAGTGACATGACCACAGATGTGTGGGGAAAATACACAATTCCTTCCTAGATATTAGTGGGCTTTGGACCAGGTCACTACTTTCTACATCAGAGTGCAATATGATTTTTACTGAGATAACAAGGCAGACTTTGTTTAAAATTGGAATTCAATATCATGTATTTAAAATTTATTATTTAGATTTATGAAAATTTGGAATCGGTATTACAGTGTCAAAAACTTATCAGTGCTCAGGTAGACACATGCCTGACTGCATTAGCTGCAAACATACAATTGCCATTGAAGTCAGCAGTGGGTGGTTGTATCCCACATCTTCCTGACCTTTCTCACTTTCCCAATCTCTGGCCCAAAGCAATTCCTGAGCAAACAGCTAAGAAATCGGAGTAAATGGCAGTATGGATTGTGCCAGAAAAGTGAGTGGGAGAAAATAACATACGTAAATGCCTGAAGAATTAGAAAGCTGGAAAGAAGACAAATTTTGTGTGTAAATGCCATGTTTTGATGCCATTAAAATGAAATAAATCAAACAGCCCCTTCCCCCAATTTTCCCTCTTACATAAAAGAACCAGAAATCCTAATGTGCTAAATGAAAGCTCCTTAGTCTTTGGTGGTTACGGAGCTTAGTGTTGGTCATAATTCACAATTAGATCAGAGTATCAGGAGCCATTTGTATTCACTGTGCAGCTTATGTGTGAGAAAAAATCTGTCTGGAGATATTTTTTGCTATTTGGTTTTGACTTCTTTGTCATTTTAGGAGAATTTGGATGTGCTGAATTAAATTTGAGGCTTCTCCAATCCCTTCTCCCTGACTGTAGAGGAAGCCCAACCCTCCCTCCCCAAAACCCACTTCACTATTCAGCCACTTACTTGAACAGAAGTTTTTTTTAGAGGATTTATTTTTGAATGCTTGGATTTAGTTAATTCTTGTATAGCTAAGATGCTATATTACTTGAGTAATGTGAAGTAATCCTGCAGTACAATGACCCAGATCAAGAGGGCGTTCAATTCTGTTGGAAAAGATACTCTCTCAATAAAGACAGGCATCATAAATTGTCTAGGCTCCCATGGGATCATATTCAGGCTGCTACTGCTTTTTTCTTTGGTGCAGTTCCCACTCTGACTCTGCAAATACTGTTATGTAAAGAGCACAAGAGTTGCTGCCCAAGTAGAAATGCACACATGTCTACTCACATATTAATTTATGTTTGGATGTCATCTGGCAGGACACTTAAAAGTGAGGCACATTTTCAGTTGTTCTGGTTTCAGTAGGTTTCTCCGTCAGTTTGGCAAAGATTAACTTGTTGACTCAAAGTCAAAAGAAGATACCTGAAATTTGGAATTGCACAACACAAACCAGACACATCTGCTGCAGAAAAATAAGGAAGATTTTTAATTTCATCTGTTTTGTTGGCTACTTAATAGCTGATAATTTTAGAAATGTGTTTGGATCTAGTTCTACAGCTGCCCCAAACTCTTAATGCACTGTAAATTTTTACAGTTACCCTTCAACATCAGTGGATAGTGACAAATGCAAAATTTTGCACTGTATTGAACATAAAGGAAGAAAATAAAATATTGATCATCACCTGAAGTAATGCAAGTTGATAATGTCTGAAAATCTTATGCATATTAATGAAAATTGAGTTTTTAAATATTTCAAAACTAATTAATATTCCTGACCTGGTTAGTTGCTGAACCGTCTTGTATACTTAAGCATACATGAGAAAAAGAGGACTTCACTTGAACTCCAAGTAGAAATTTTGCAGAACACTGGGAGGGTTAGAGGTGGGTGTGTCTTTTTTAGTTACTTTTTTCCAGTTAGATTGTTGTGTCCTATGTAACAATCTCAAAATTATTTCTTCTTGTAGAAAAATTTATAGTTAAAAACAGTCCAGTGATGCTTTTTCTTTTCCTCAGCTTCTTGGTATTTGAACCCTAAACAGAGAATCCTAACCTTAATTTTGAAAAGTTTCTATTCTGTTTATTAGCTGATTGATATTTGATATTTATGGTCAAATTCAAATAGGTCACTTTAAAAATTTCTTTTTACAGATTGAAAGACACGATAACTGTGCATATGACTACTTGGAAATTCGAGATGGAATGAATGAGAACAGTCCTTTAATTGGTCACTTTTGTGGCTATGACAAGCCAGAAGACATTAGATCTACCTCTAATACCCTCTGGATGAAGTTTGTTTCTGATGGAACAGTTAACAAAGCAGGGTTTGCAGCTAACTTTTTTAGAGGTAAATGTTAAAGCATATTTTGGGAGCTGTGAACTGCTTATCAGTTGTTTTTGTACCCAAAAAAGTACAAAAGGATACGAAAAATATTTTTCAACCAATTTTTTCTGTGCTATCTCCAGTGTATTTTTTGCTTTGGCATGTAATTTTATTAAATCAAAGCAGCTGAAGTATTTCTATCTCCTTGTAAAATATGTCTGAAGAATGAAGGAACATATTCAATGCAACTTCCTACTCTCTTCAGGTTCTAATAATGAGTTTAATTTTGAAACACCTTTGAAACCTATCTAGTCTTGTAAAAATGGGGTTTTTGGACATATTGTTTTATCAAGTATAAAGTTAAATACCATAATCACAATAGAGACAACTGGGTCTTTTCTGTTCCTTTGTCTAAATAGTATGTTTTTTTTCTAATCCCTTTACTGCATTAGGTGACTTTATCAATTTATTACTTTCTGTGAGCAAGAAAAAAATATACAACTGTGACCAATGGCCTCACAGTCTTCCTCCAGTTTTTTGGGGGGGGAGGGCAGGTGGTGTGTGTCATACAATTGCAGCTACACCTGCAACAGTTCGTGCATGGGGAGTGTGTAATTCCTACCCTGTGCTGCCCATGGCATGGTGAATGCCACTAGCAGTGATGTGGCCATGGTGACACCTGAAATACAGGTTGTGCCACGAGGAGAACCTTTTTCCTCTTTTCAGAAGCCACAAGCTGGGGCTTTTCATACCCTAACTGTTAGTTTTCACTGTAGAAAATTATAACTTTGCTGGCTGTAGACATGCGAGTGGGAGCTCTGTTTTATTCTGGAGAAATTACTTGTCCTGGTATAAGGAAACAATATTTCAACGTCTGAGGAATATTTTAACAACAAATCTCGTGGGTATACTTCAGAGTTAGTAGAGAACAATATATTATTCCTTTCCCTCCCCCATCCCTGATGCATCTTGTTCCCTTTAATATCAGTAGAATGAAAACCTAGGATTTGAGGATTCTGTTAATCTGTTTTCAAGTATGAATTCAGGATAATGAACAAATTGATTCTGTGGGAGATAAAGTGCCCTTCAAGTGACCCTTCTGTGGATTTTCAATCTTTCTTTCAATACTTTGTACAACCTTTAGATTATGGCTGCCTGAATTATTGTATGCTGCCCACAAAGTGCTTATAAACTAGGTCTGCAGCTGTCAGTAGGTATTGTAAAAAAAAAAACCCACCCAAACCCCACAAAGGACAAATTTTTATTTTCTCCGTTGCAGGACTCCTTAGCATTTGAAAATGATCTAGTCAGCAACAACAGTGTGTTATTTAGTGCACCTTATAATGGCATGCATAGAGCTTTCTGGGTTAATATTGATCCAGCAATTACAGCTGAGGAAGGTAATTATTTAACACGTTTTTGCATTCTTCCCTGTCTTGGCAGAGGAAGATGAATGTGCCAGACCTGACAATGGTGGCTGTGAGCAGCGCTGTGTAAATACTCTGGGCAGTTACCAATGCGCCTGTGATCCTGGCTATGAACTTGGTCCTGACAAAAAGAGTTGTGAAGGTACAGTGCGTTGCTGTGTTATGGGCTCGTAAAGCTCAGAGTGCTGTCGCTTGAATGAAACACACCTTTCATGTGCTCTGCCCACGCAATGCGAGATCTGTGGAACCCAGACTGGAAAACTAGTGCTCCCTTTTAAGTAGTGGTACCAAAGTAATGTCTGTCCACCGCAGTCATCTTCATCTGATTTATCACGGATTTATCTTTACCGGTTTTGCTGTTAGTCGATAGGGAACAAAACAAAGCAGAGCTTTTTACCTTCCCAAACCACTTATTACATTATTCATACTCATTAAAGCAAAGTCTCCTACCATGTGTGGAGACAATTATCAGTAGAGCAATGTGCCATAGTCTGAGAACTGAAGTATTTAATGATCCCTCTGACTGCTCCTGCCTGGTTTGTGACTGGGAAGCTGGAAGATTTTAAGAGCAGGATCCTTTATTCTAGCTCAAAGCTCACAGAAATCCTCCCCTCTTCCAGTCAGATTGTGGGCTTTTCTTGCTGGAAACAAATTCTACTTGTCAGGGTGAGCAAAGAGTGGTCAAATAATCACTTGGAGAAATAAAAACCTGATAAGTGAAAGTCTATGTAAACATAGGATTGGACTGAGATAAGCTTTTGTATTCTATACATATTTCATATCAAAGGAAAGAAGCAAAACTCTTGATAATTACGCACCAATTATTGTTTGATTTTTATTCATAACACCAATAAATTCATGGATAGCAGAAATTGTTACCTCAGTTCATCTGCTTGTTTCAGTGGTGAATGGAGTTTGACGATTGAAATGCTCAGAGTTAGTTTTCTTCTGATGTGATTCACTGGTCTCTCCTTTTTCCTACTTCCTGGCTTGAATTCATGATTTGTCATTATTTGGGGTAGTTTTGTGTATTTTCTTTACACTTTTTGTTCTTTTGCTTTTGTTTATGGAGGGTTGGTTTTGTTTGTTTGGGGGTGTGTGTGTGAGGTGATGATGAGGTGACTACAGGCATGTTAGATTGTGGCTCTCAACAAGCTGGTTGTTTTTTTAGTGTGTCCCACATACACTTCAATAGTGAGCACGTTGGGAAAGCAATTTATTTAGATGTCTGCATATTAAGCAGTATGCAGAAAATAAGGTTAATCTAAGGGCAGCCATGAAGAAGTTTGATCTCTGGGCCTTTGATCATCAGCCCAAATTTATGTAAGGAATTTGGTTTAGTCTTCCTGCTGACCTGAGTCAGAGTATTAGGGAAGATTACCAGTCTTTCAGAAAACTCTTCCGTCTGCCTCCAAAAAATATAGAAGTAATACCTCCCTGCACCCAAACAGAAAAGCAACTCTGGCAAAAGGAGAAGTCACTCAAAGCAGTGCAATGTAGCATGGAACAAAAAACCTGAGCTATCCCTAACAGTGTGTATACATTTGTTCCATGTGATGTAACACTCACTGTATGTACATAATACTTGAGACTGCTCAATTAAAATCACTGTGTTGTCACAGTGAGCATTGCGTCCTAGTTATAGTTTGGGAATTTGAGGGATCACCTAGCTCTATTAATTCACACATGATGCCCAAGTAGAAGCCTCTAACACAGAAACTCAGCCCAGTGCTTCACGGCAGTGTTGACATGCACAGAAAATTGCTTCATGCTGGTCTAATCCAAATCTCCCCCTTTGGCAGCATATTAGAAAACTTTAAGTTTTTTTTTCAATATTTCTACGTTTCCCACCATTGCCTCAAGGAGCAATGGGAGTGATGTTGAAATGCAGAAACTAAAAACTAGCAGTCAGTTTTCCTGATCCAGACTGAATCATTTGGGAGTACAACTTGTATCATCTGAGCGTAGTCTCTAAACCTGTGCCTGGTGTTCTTTGACATGCTGAGGTGCGACCCAGTGTCTTAGTCCCACCACCCCAGTTAGATTACCTTTATGTGCATACTAAGAAGTCTTCTGCATGGAAAGCCAAGTTACAGGAGGAAGACTGATATGTGTCTGGGTTGGCCAAGTGTGCCCTGGCACAGAAGCCGGAGAGTTCTCCCAGGTGTGTTAGCTGAAGTAGATGTAGTATGTGAGACCATTAGCTAGACAGGAACAGCTAGTTTTTAAAGCATTCAGCATTAGAACAGAACAGTTGGAAGAAGGTGGAGTTTTCCCCACCGGCTCTTTTGAAGGAGATTTGTGGATGATTTCCAGTGCTGTCACAGAGCTGTAATGGTATGAATGGAGTTGAGTGTGATCAAGAACTGCAAATCCCGTTACTTTACTTTTTAAAAACATTTTTTTTCCACAGATGGAAGAGATTAATATGTTTATCCTTTGCTATCTGAACTGCATTCACAAACATAGTACAGTATTGTTCTGTTGTATGGAGGTGACTATTATTTCCAAATATATGCTAAATATTTTCTCTAGTTGTGACTGAATAGTATGTGCCTGCTATCCCAAAGAAGTGACCCTGTCTAGTTAGGTTATGGGAAACATATACAGCTATATGAGCTGAGATAGGTAGGGCTGATTCTGGATCAATAATCAAGAATAGAAGCTGGGGAAATGCATAGCGCATCTTAAGTAGTCCATCAGTCAGGAGAGGGGTGGTCAAGGTCCTGGGGAGGGCGGTGAGGTCAAAGGACTTGCATGGGAAAGGCTGTGAGAGAATAACCAGAGTCTCTGGAGGGAAGGGAAAAGAATTAATATGATAACGCTTTGTGTAGTCCTGAAACTTATCTCTGTCCACAAACCTGCAAGCTTTTCAAGATAGGGGCTGTCTCTTTCTCTTTGTTTGCACCAAGCTTGATAAAACAAGATTCTGATTAGTCTGTCTGGGTATTACGGGAGTATAAGTAGTGAGAGGACTGAATCTTCTCAGTGTGCTTCTGTTTATATTAAAATACAGTTTCAGTCAAGGAACGATGCTCTCCCTTTTAATTTTACAGCTGCTTGCGGAGGACTCCTGACAAAGCTAAATGGGACTATAACCACACCAGGGTGGCCCAAAGAGTATCCTCCAAACAAAAACTGTGTGTGGCAGGTGGTTGCCCCAACGCAATACCGAATTTCAATGAAGTTTGAGTTTTTTGAGTTGGAAGGGAATGAAGTAAGTAACTGTGAACAAAGAGCTGCACAATCTGTTGCACGCTAAACAGTTTCACAAGTGTTCAAAAATAGATATTTGTCTTATAAAACCCTTGCTGACTGTTCATATGCTGACAATAACCATAGATATTCTTGTTTTCATTTTGGGACTGTTTCTGGATTCTTTCAAAACAAAGATGGAGAGAATTAGCTCTTTTACATATCATCTAAATGTATATGTATTACAAGAAATTTAAAAGAAATGCTCTCTGCTGAGTCTCAGCTGACTCTTTTTTTATCAACAAAGTGAAACAGAGCAAATGGTTGAGGCATATTGGAAAGAATTCAAGAGAAGAAAATCTGGAGAAACCAAATCATCTTTACAGTCCATGACTACAAAGAGTATACATAAGCTCTGGTTAGTGACTGAGCAAGGGAACATTTAAATCATTTGCAAGTATCTCGGAGGGGAGTATTTTAAAAGGAGCAGTACCAGAAATAAGGCATAGTAGAGCAATAGCAGTGTTTGAGCTGGGCAGCCCCCCGAGATATGGACGAATCTCAGCCTCAGGTAGGGGAGAGGGGAAGGGCAAGGGCAGAGCCCTCCATGTGGTAAGGGCTGATCTCTACAGCTTTAAACAAAGCCGTGGAGTTGCAGTGTTTTTTGGGTATGTAAAATTGGTAAAATATGGTTTTCAACATCAACATTTTGGCCTCTGTTCTGCTTTCTAGGCACCGCTCTGTCATACCATTGAGTTCCGTTGTTGCACTTTAGCCATAATGTCTGGTAGCTATCAAGTTTATCTGGATATTCTTCATGTGGCATTAAGAACCGAAATCCTATGACATCATTTCTGACTAAGCAAATTTGTAGCAAAGTTTTTGTTGTGGGGATGTACTGTGTTTTGGCGTGAGATGTGAAGTGTCAAAAACTGGAGTTTAATTTATAGCTAAGAAACAACCCAGCCACGGCTTCTCCAAAATATTTCAATATTATTTGCAGAGGCAGCAACATGAAATTTTTATTTTCATTTTTAAATAATTTGGGGTGTGTTCTGAAGTTTGTGAATTTCCAACTTACTTTTAATGATTTCTAATATGTTACATTCGTGTCCTGTTATCACTATAACAAGAACGGCAAAATGTGTAATAAAATGATACAAATACCAAAGAATTAAGATGAAATTACCATTTGAACAGATCATAAAACATTTTTCCTGCCCTTTCTTGGTACTTAAGCCAAATTTGCAAGGAAAGTGCCTGGGGTATAATGAAGTTAAATCAGTTTTCTAAGGTTGTACAAGACACATAACTTTAGCAGATATGGAAAATATATACAGAACGTTTTTCAACATTTAGAACTTTGGTTTGATCCTCAGCTTTATTTTATTAAGTAGTAATACTAAGAATGGTACCTGTGAAAATCAGAAAAAAAAGTATATAATATCTGGAGCATTCTAAATGGTGTCTGAGTGCAGACATAAAATATACGCATTTAGCAAATGCTTTAATTTTAATGTTTAATATGTCTTTTCCAATATTACAATTTTTATATTTTAAATTTACCATTTAAAATCTTAATTTTACATTTAACTTGTAATTATTTGGTTTTAGTACAGTGTTGTATTGAAGAAAGTTAGATCTATCTGAAATTACATTTCATTTCTAATCTAAAGCCACAAACCCATCAAAACTCACCACTGATGTATTGCTGAAATTGTTGGAATTTGTTAACATTGTGAATATTTGAAAAGCACACGCACTAGTATGAATTTATCTTAATATAAATCAGCATGTGATAGGAACTCAAGGTTCATAAACCTGTGTGTTCTTTATATTAGGCAAAAGTAATTTCAACTGAATTACTAACTTTCCAACTCTACAATATATGAAAATTGCTCCAGTAACAATGAAAACATAATCTATGTCTATAGTGCATTATATGAAAAAAGTGAAAATATTAACAGTAATTTAATATTTCCTAGGGAGAGAGAGCAAAAAAGGCCAAAACATCCTTTTCTATAGTTCTCCAACTCCCCTGACATTTCTTTTTTGACTAGAAATTGTGATTAATCAAATGCAACTTGGATTTAATGGACAATCTAAGCTATGTATGAATCTTCCTGGCCACTGTTTTCTCTTGAGCTATTAATTGCAAACAACTGGGACATTTTTGATTAAATGTTTGATAGTTGAGCCTAAGAAGCTTAGAAGTTTTTGGGTAGAAGGCTTTAGGTTGACCAAAGGATTATACATTGAAAGTATTATCACAAGTAGTAGGCCTTGCATAAGGCTTTTTTATTAGATCATTTTACTGTACTTTATTTTTAACCTTATAATGAAAAAGACATGCACCAGACCTCCAAATTACAGTTAAGCTACTGTTAAAGAAGGATGTACAGTTTTAATTGTGCAGGTATATGTATTTGTAAATAAAAGAATATGTCTTAAATACACTATGGTAAAAACCTATCTTGTAAGTTTCTGAGTGAAAATGAATATTTTTTTAAAAAGTCTATGAGATGCAAGAAGTTGAAGGTTTTTAGGTTCTGAATATGTGGTTTACAGTGCAAAGATAGGTATCATTTTTAGGGTGAGTATTTCTACATGTTAGTCTAATGGCTTTGGAATTCTTACCTTTTAGATTAAATGGAAACATTACTAAACATGTTGAAATTTAGATACTAAACAGAGATTAGTGTCTATCAAAATATAGTTTTGAATGTAATGCATAGTATAGTTATGCCTTAGTGACCTTAAAATATTCTTACGCATAATCAGTAAACATTTGCAAGCATTTGCAAATGTTTCAGAGTCAGAGAAAAGTGAAAAAAGATATTATTACCCTATTATTAAGCAGTGTATACCAGTCCGAATTCTTGCATTCGTAAATAACTTCATGCTTTTCTTCTGGATAGCTAATTTTTTTTTTTTTCTTTCATTTCTCAGGTTTGCAAATATGATTATGTGGAGATTCGTAGTGGCCTTTCTTCTGATTCTAAACTACATGGTAAATTCTGTGGTACAGAAGTGCCTGAAGTTATCACCTCTCAGTACAACAACATGCGAATTGAGTTCAGATCTGACAATACTGTGTCAAAAAAAGGCTTCAAGGCACACTTCTTCTCAGGTATAGAAAATCATTCTTGTGTACCTGTGAGCGCCTCTGAGCATACACTGACTTGGTGGAGTGAATACTATGTTTTGGTATAAAAGTGAGTGGCCTTTTCCCTTACAGTTTTCCTGGTTGCTTTGACTTTGCTTTATTTATATAAGCATAAACAACTCTCCTGTTTTAAAAAAGTCTTATGAATTTTACTATCTATAGAAAATATATGGAATACATATGCATATATTTAAATAATGGCAGAGGCAAATAAACTTTGTGAGATATGGAGGAATAAAGAAAATTTACTAAGTGTTCCTAAATTATGGTTAGATTTCTTTTATCCCAAAGGTTTGATGCTGTTTTTCCAAATCTCAGTTGTAATGTGTTAATAATTACATACTATGTACACTTGTCGTTTTTTTCACTCAGGATACTTAATATAGTGCACTAGTTATGAAATCATCACTTTGTGCTGCAACATTTGTTTAACGTTATGGGTACTTTCTTGCCAAACTTCACACTTCTTAAAGTTTTGAAGAAGAACAGAGTTTAAGACCTTGCTCTTACAAAAATGTGTGTCTTTTTAGTTACGAGTGTAATTTCATTGAGGCAGATCAGAGTGATGGAAGTTTATATCATCTGAGGACATGTGTGGTTGAATAAAATTAGACATGAGTGAAGTTGAAGATGTGAGGAAATATTTGCACAACAGTGGTCTCTGTAATTACCCATTGAGACTAGACTATAATAATCTGACTGTGGCAGGATACCACCCGGTGTTAGTGCAGTTTTGCTTAGCATTTTTCTTGTGTGTTTACACACACGCATATGCATAGGTATGTTATCTTGTGTAGAACAACATAGCAGTCCTGTCTGCCCACCTCCCAAAACTGGAAGTCATCCAGAAGCATTTGGGATTTGGATTATGCCCCGAGTTTTTTGATAGCAGTTAAAAATCTGAAACTGGAGAATCCTGATTATATTTAACATGTAGCAAAATGTATTGCCAGGCACTGTTATTAGCCTTTGTTTGCTCAAATATTTTACTAAAGCTGAAATGAAAATGGTATTTCATTGGTTAGCTTTAATAACTGATAACTTAACTATGATAAAATAATAAGAATCAGTATATTGTATAAGTGATGTGGTTTGGTGTTGTAGTCCCCGAGCCACCAGCTGAGGGCCACTTGCCGCTGTGTGGCCTGGCTGGTGGAGAAAACTGTTGCTTTTCCCTAAGAATTCCTGGCTCAGGAACTCCTGGCGGTGTCCGGGCACCTCGCGTACAGCTTCTCTCTCACCCGTGCGATGGAGGCACGCGGCCAAGCCCACACAGAGCTTGCTAGCTCTAACGGTATCAGAAGTAAAGAGTCCAGAGGCGGCTCTTGCGAGGGATCCGGTGTTTATTCTGGCCGGCACGCATGCTGGCCAGGTAGCAAGAGGACGGGCCCCGCCCGCCGACTTCTTTATCAAGGGACACAGACAGGGGAGGGGCAACAGCTGAAGGCCAATGTGGTGTGACCTAAGGTTAGAGTGACTGTCTGGCTGCTGACCAACCAGGGGGACCCTCCTCACACAGGTCACAAGACCAGGTGAGGGTGATCCTGGCCAGCTGACTTGTGGGGGGTGTTAGATCTCTGAATTCACCCACCACCGAGATGCTGAGCCCCCTGGTTTCCCAGCCACCTCAGCTGGTGGCTCGGGGACTACAACAGTTTGGAAAGTGAATACCTGTCAAGATAAATAGTTTAGACTTTCAAGATTTTCTCATTATGACTACTTCGATGTTTTTCTTAAGCAATTATGAATGAATGTTTTCTCATACAAAACAAATAACAAACATTTTACCTCCTCTAAAGCATATTATTTGTTCTAGTAGTCGCATTTGTCTGGTCATAGTCTTTCAGATCCATCTTTACTTACAAGAGCACTTTTTATTTTTAAATTTGTATTTTACATTAGTAAGAAGCTTTCAAGGTTTACTTATTATGTAGTCAATATGGATATGCACACAACAGAGCTTCCTCCTAGAAACAGTTACACAGCTAGTCATCTCATGTAGGCCTAGTAGAGTCAGCAGGAATTGTTGCATATTTTGACTTTTTATAAGAAAAGGTAATGACATGTTCCAGTTCTAAAAATGGCCTGCAAGTTAAGTTTCTGTATTTTCAGGATCTATACAGCTATGCCAGATGAGATGGGCAATGATGGCTTTGTAAATTGTGCAAGCTCTGTAATTCAGAGGTTGTGTTATGTGGACACGCTGAACATTTATAGGTTTATAGTCAATTATATTTTTAGTTTCTTTAAAGTGCTCATTTTCAGATCTATTTACTTATTTATTTATTTTAGTGATTAAATGATCTGTTAATATTGTGAGTGCATTCTAGGAAGAAATCAGACGGATGCTGTATGTTGGGGAAAGACTAGACTATAATTCATGGATTTTAAAGCATCAGGTTGTAATTCTTCAGAACTGTTACTACCATCGTCTTTTTTCAGTTCTGGGTGAAATGTTCTTCTGTTTCTCCTCCTAGGTGAAAACAATTTTTTTCTGGTAATTTAAAAAATATAAGCTTTAAATGAAGCCATTGAGCACTAGAAGAAATTCATTAGTCTTGGGATAAGTCTGAACTAATGGTTTTTTTTAATGAATATAAACATATGATGTGTCCTCGGCATAGTATATATCTAATCCTCTTCAAAGAAAGATAGTTTGATATAAATAGTCTTTGAGACAGTAAGTATATACATTTACTGAATGCTTCATAATGCATTTCTGCCATAATCTCTTCTCTCATTTCATATGAATTCAGATACATTGCATTTTATTTTTATTCCTTGTCAATTCTCTTCCAGTTGTTATCGTTTCTAGCAGATTCTGTTCTTCTATGTTATCCAGCTTTCCCCTTCTGACCATATTTCATGATGAAACCAGAAGCTTTGTAATGCTTGAGACAAATCAAACTTCTGAACTAGTATCTAGAAAAGAGGTGTTCATCTCTTCATTGTCATTCATCAGATAAAATTCTCATGGGGATCAAAAATCACTGTCATTTTCTTACCCCTGATTTCCTTAATATGGACATAGTATGCTATTGGTCTGTCAACCAAGAACAAACTTGAGACTTCAGGTATTTTGATCAGTGTTCAGCTGATGAAGGAGGGTTTTATTTGCCGATTTATATGCTTGTCCTCAGAATGTTATACTTTCGGAATATCTGTGGAGAAATACTTAGTGCTGGTGTCTAAGATACATGCTGGAAGGAATTTAACAGTTCTATTAATAAAATCACAGTAGAAACATGTCAAAGCATTTAGTTATAAAGGCATACATCATGAGAAAAAAAATCAGTAATGAGTAAAAAAGATGTTTTTTTCAGTCCAGTCACCAGTAAAGGGAATATACAATGCTCAGCAAGAGAGACAGGTGGATAAGTTAGATTAGTTTGAAGATTAGGAACTGTAATGTGTTCCTCAAGCACAGGCAAAGACTTTTTTTTTTTTTTTCTTTTTTACAACTCTTTTGGTGGTGAATTCTGCAGCCACCACTACAGTTGAGAAAGCATGGCCCAGCTCCAGCTCAGACGACAGAAAGCAGTTTTTGGGTGGTTGGAACCCACTGTGATAAACTGTGAAAGCAAACAGTGACACAGGGCAGCAGATGACCTGCATTAGGAAGGTATTTATGTTGATATAAGACAAACATGTAATTACGTTTTTGGCTGTAAAATGGTGTTAACAGCCAGACAGGTGCTACTGGAAAGTGAGAAAAACTTTTTTTTCAGCATTCTGAAAATTTACATTTGATGGGACGGTTCTGAAGAAAGCTCAGTTGGGAGCTGTGGCAGGGATCTAGCTAATCTCCAGAGACACTCTTGTATATATATAATTGAGTTTCTTGGATAAACAGAAGAAACTAGGGAGTCATGATATATTAATTTTTTAAAACTTTAATAAAAGCTTTTTGGAATTGGATATTAGGATTCTAAACTAAAATCTTCCAGTAGTTAGCTTTCTGTTTTTCTCCCTCTCTCTTTCTTCTGTCTTCTCTTTCTCTTCTTCTTTTGTTAGAAGACAGTGAATGTTACAGTCTGCTGGGCCCATAAGACTAGAGGAGTTTAAAATAACTCCATAAATTTACTGTAGGGGGAAAAAACGATATCAATACTATATATGTAATTTTTTTTTCCTGTGATATTTCTGAGAAGATAGCCTACTCATTTCTTTAAATCGTTCTTTGTGTAGTTGTATGATTAATAACCAGTGATAATATGTCACTAAACTGCTTCCATTTATCATAAGTTTTAGAGTTACTTCAATATTTTAAATAAACATGATTATTTGCATGATCATTCAAAACTTACATGGTGTTTGATGTAATATAGAAATGAGGTTTGTTAGGACATTTTTTCTTGGGTGATGATTCATTGAGCAGTTAAAAAGAGAAAGCTAAAATGTTTCTAGCCTAGAGCAAATTTGTTTTGGAGCACAAACTTATCTCTGGTGCCATCCTGGTACATTTTTCTCCACAGACAAGAAAGCTGGCTGCAAAGAGAAAATTTTTGTTTTTGAATCTTGCAAGGACTTGATACAGGTCCCTTCAGGCCGAGTACATATTGTTCACAGACTGGGGGCATCTGAGGGTCTCAGAGGTACGACTATTTGTCCTCTGAATGATTCAATCTAACATTTTGTTGAGAATGGATCTTTCCCTGTTCTGAGTACTGAAATGAGAAAAGAAAGAAAGTATCCATTCAAATGGGGAGACTCATTTCCATCTGTCAGCATAACAAATGGCTTTGTTTTTACATGGCAAAACATTTGTTCCTATAACTAATAAGGACTAATTGTTTTTTCATGAATTTTGAAACTAGGCAATCAGTTTGACAGAAAGTCTGTTCCGAATTATGAAGTGTGAGGAAGGCTCGTTCAGCAGTTGCATCCTTGATTAACCATGTACAAGTAATTAGTGTGGTTCAAATATGTTCCAAAGCTATTCCTTTCTACCTTCTGTCCATTGTTTTATCTCTGAGGAGATTCAACATGGGACTGTTTGCTTATGCACATGTCTCTTAAGAGATTATTTTACAGAATATAAGCTTATTTAATGTTAGAATACTTCTCAGTACTTTCACACAGTTTGATGGAAGAAGAAAATGGACAGGGCTTTTATTTAGGATTTGTGTACCTACTCTGTACTTGAAAGCCTAACTCGAATGCATTGTGAGCTTGCCTTCCATTTATTTTGTTATTTTGGTAGAAAACTACAAACTACTGCTTAGGAAGGGGAATATTGAAGAGTTTTGTTCATATTATATCTAATTTCTCATTTGCTTATTACTATTATTCACTTACAACATGGAATTAATTTATGATAGTGCTTGCTTTTGCAAAAATGAAAGATTAAAACTTTGTTTGAAATCAAATAGATTTACTACCTACGTTTGGGACTTTGCAAGATGCATAAACAGTGTATTGTGGAGCTTTTATGCTTCTTTCATCATCAAAATGACAACTAATAAAAGTCTTTGGATGTACGATTCTGAGAGCTACCTATGTTGTCGACTGTTTCTTAAACTTCAAATCTGTTAACAGCTGCAGAGAGCTTCCAAAACCTTTCAGTGCAAAAAGATTTGAGATTTACAGGACAAAATGCAGTGGATGCTTCAGTTTGACTTGCAGAATTTTTCTATTAATGTATATTATCATCATGTATTATAATCAGAAGCTGATTTTTATGGAAAGACCTGCAAGTCAATGGGTCAAGTGTTGCGTACATTTTGGCAGATAAAGCTGATGTGTATGCAATTACAATGCAAACTTACTCTATTGTGTTCCTGCATATGCGCATCAGGAAAGACAGGGAAAAAATACACACAAAAGACAATAAAAAAAGACTTCCATTATCCATAGAGGCTTGTAATCTATAGAAATTCTTACTGTGCCTACTGAAGTCTGAAACGTCACATGTTACCTTTTTTGGAGGTAATGCTCTCTGTTGCTTTCCAAGGTACGTGAGGCTGTTACTGTCCAGCAACAGCTGGACCTCTAAGATGACCGCAGTTTCTTTGCTCTTTTTCCTCCTTTTTATTGCATGTTGAAATGACACAGTTTGTAAGATACAATTTTTTAATATGTGTGTGTTTTTATATATTTATATAGGTATGTATTTTTATATCTCAGGATTTAGATATATGTGTCTATACATATACATGTGCATACATATATCTTTTTATGTGTGTGTGTGTATATGTATGTATGTGTCAGGAGCAGTCTGCCTCTTTTAGATGGACCAGCCTCACCTAAAATGACAACAGCTGAATGACATCGAAGGGTGGCAGCTGAGGCCTCTTGCTACAATGACAGCCTGTTAATCTAGTTTGGCTTTTTTCCATGCAATGAATTTGTAGCTGTTTAATGCAGGTCATATTTCCTCCCCTACTCTCTGCTTTACTTCTAACACACTAAAAGCTCTTTTAAAAGATTATATGTTGATAAACAGAACTGCATGCTGTATTGTAGATCTCCTTGAAATAACTAATGCCAGTTTCTTTTGTATGTTTTTCAATGAAATGTTTTTCTTTTTGGGATGGTCTTTAATGTCCAGAATCATTAAAAGTAAAGCACACTGTCACTCTACTGGGGAAAAAAATCAGCTTATTAAAAATGTTTATGTTAGATCTGTCTTTTCTTACATGTTTAATGTGCAGAGCCTGACACCTTGTTTGGCCTACATATTCCTTTCAACATACCACCATTAAATTGTGGATTTAGCATAAAGTTAAGTTGGAATACTTTGTGTGTTGTCCATAAATTACATTCCTATTGTTTACTGAACTAAAGCTTTGGTTGAGATATTGAAGAAATTTTACCAGCTAGTCCACTTGAAAGAGTAAATACTGTCTTATCTCCTTTGATTTAGCTTGTTTGTTTTACTAGTGTTCCTCTTCCCTAGGAACTACCCCTCACTTCCTAGAAAGATGAGACAGACTATTTGTGCCATGGTGCAAGGTTGCAGGCTGAGCAATAAGTGGCTAGAACTAAGGTACCATGAAACTGCCATACTGAGAAGAGTGACTGTGCCTTAAATTATCCTTTTCTGGACTCAAACACTGTGCTAAATCTTTTTCTTTCTGGTAACAAAGACTACTGCTACCTGTGATGTTCACCCATCCTTATTGTGTTTTTCTTAGACAAGGATGAGTGTTCAAAGGACAATGGTGGCTGCCAGCACGAGTGCATCAACACAGTAGGAAGCTACGTTTGCCAGTGCCGAAATGGATTTGTGCTACACGAAAACAAACATGACTGCAAGGAGGGTAAGTAGTAAGGTTACTTGAATGGTTGATTAGACAACCATCTTACAGAAAGATCTCTGCAGCTCTCCTTCCAAGGAAAAGAAAGGAAGGAGAAAGATCTTGGTAATGGGGGCTTAGACGTTTTGACTTAAACAGTCCCTCACTCCCCCTTTCCCGTGCCCTCCATCCCCAGCATTTTTGTGTGGTTGATTTTGAGGTCCACAGGAATGCAGTTTGGAAAACTTGGGATCATTGGCAGGGAGTGCTAATTTTAATAGTGCTGTGAAGTGTAAAACATTTAAAGCTGTGATAGAGTATTAATATCTAGTGCTGTATTAAACACAAGGACAGAGTTTCTGGAGAGAAGCCTGGTAAAGATGTCATTTGCTGCTATCAGTAGCAGTTAGTTTCCTTGCAGTCAGGTTGAAACGCTATCTGCCCTTTCTGGGTTTATTTTAGGGGTCCTATTCAGAAAATCTAAATTCCACTCAAGTCCCTATGCATCTTTCTTCCGATTTGCTGTCTCAAGGTGCAGCTACCTCCAAGAATACAGTAGGCTTTGGGACTTACATTGAATTTAGATTATCTACAGGTGAACCTCAAGCGTGCAATATCATGTGAGCTCCTGTAATTTCTCAAGGCCGTATTCTAGCATGGATTTAATTTATGAGTAAGGGTATGCCCTTTATGAATCAGTTGCATTATCACTGGTGTTAAAATGATACTTGGTTCCTCTAAAAGATGCCTGTTGAATAATTCTCTGATGTTTATAAGGCAATTTGAGATTGTTAAAAAACTAAATACAAAAATGAAACTGATTTCTTTCTTGCCTTCTTTAAGTTTGTTCTTTATATTTATTCACAAAGATGCACTTCTGGTGATTCAGTTATGATGTGAATGACTAAGCTTGGTACATACTCACAGTTTCGTCTTAACTGTTCTCTAGTTGTATATATGTCCCTAGAAACTGTGGTTTAGAAATCAAAATTATTGCTCTGTAGGTACAGTATGAAAATTAGTGAGAAGAGAGAAAACTAAGTTGTTCAAGAAATACCATTTGAAGTTGGAGTAGTAAGATTTCTCATATGGATTTTCATACATATTTTTATGTAGAATGAGGCAATAGCAAAATATTTGATCAAATTTTAATACCTATCTTATGTATATTCCTTTATAATATTTTTTTTTTTCAAAAAAGAGCCTCTCATTGTAAATAACAGTGAATGTTTCACAAGAAATAGATAAGCATGCTGGGTTAATTGCCATAAAGTGTTTACCAAAGGGGAAGAACATGATCATGCACACTGAAGAGCGTGCTTAGCTGTCTTCCTAAAGATCCTTTCCATTCAGTAGGTCCCCTGACAAAAAAAAAAAAGTACTTTTCTGGCTACTTCTGAATGCACGACCCCAAACTAACTGATGCTATCACTGTGTGCACAGCTGAGTGTGAACAGAAGATCCATAGTCCCAACGGCATCATCACCAGCCCCAACTGGCCAGACAAGTATCCCAGCAGAAAGGAGTGCACGTGGGAAATCAGTGCCACCTCTGGACAGAGGGTCAAATTGGTGAGTTTCTGCCTACCCTTCCTTTTTTCTCTTTTCTTCCACCAAACCTGCTTCTCAAATGACTACTCAACAATATGAAACTCTTACTAAACTTTATTATCAGTTTGCAGCGCAGAGGTAAACTGTTTTAAAAATCTGCTGATTCCTGTCCATTCCTGGCCAACTCAATTTCATAGAGGTGGGAATTTAAGTTTGTGGTGATTGTAAATACTCTGGACAGCAAAGGACAGGAGGAATACTTTTCTCCTCTCAGGCTTTACTATATCATTGTTGCAATTCATAAAGTTTGCACAAAGTTTTGACAAATAGGGCAGAGGCCATTTACGCAAACTCCAAGATATAGAATAAGCAAAATTAGAAGTTATGAACAGTCCTCTCCACATAACTTTTACATATCTGTTCTGTACTTTTTGAGGAGGAAAAGAAGATACAAAAACCAAGAATCTGGACTTCTCATTTCAAGTGGCTCCAAATTTTAACATAAGTAGAAGAGCAACCTATGTAGAGTTGAGTGACCAGTGTCTAGCTGGCTGAGGACAGTGCTGGTAGCTAAAGACAGGCTAGCAGAGCTTAGGGAGCTCTGCAGACCTACTGAGGTTACATAGCCTCTGTATGAAGTCAAAGGCATGGACATGAACAGTGGGCTTTTCTGCTTTGAGATCAGCCCCAGTGTTCTTTGAGCCAGAGTATTCAGGGGACAGTCACAATAGCAGCTGGCCTTACATATTTTCAAATCTGATAAATTGATTTAAGAGGTGTTTTGGAGCAAATAAACATAAGGAGAGATGTGTCTTCTTCAGAGAGGTAGAAGCAATAGCCAATATTGATGCAGGGATGAAAGGGATATTGTCATCTCATAACTCCTGACCTTAACCAAAACCACCTGTTACTGGTGCTGATGTGGGATCATGTGTTGATGCCTGTTCACCAGAAGTGAAATGATTAAACTGTTTTGGGGGATGTGGGACTTACAGAAAATGAGTAGTGTGCATGCTTTATCCATTCAAAAGGTGAAAAGCAGATTTTGGATTCAAGTGGCTTTCCTGCTGCATCTTCTGATCAGGCCTTCTTCATTCTCGCTGCATAAACCAAAGCCAGCCAGGCACGGGCATGTTACTATCAAAGCTTTTTCAGTACTTTTAACCTCAGCAGGCAAAATTCCAGTATTCAGATTTCTTTAGTGAAATATCACATGACCCATTTTAGGAGACCAGGGTTTTAAATTGGCTTTTGCAAATGAAATTGAAAAAAAACAAAACAGATTTTTACTAGGTTGAATTTTCAAAAATATCTCCATGATTTAGAGTCTGAAATCCATTTTCCCATGCAAGCCAGTAGGGTCAATATACTGAATTCTGTGTGTATAATATCTTTAAAGTCTGACTAGTTCAACAGGATGCCATGTCAGTAATACTTCCATCAATAGTACTTCCACTACGGATAAATATTTTTTCTTGGACTTTCACACCATATTTAAGTTTACTCCTCACAGTTTACTTACTAAAATTGAACAGGAAGAGAATTGATTTCTTCATGGTAACAAAACATATGAATTGTGAGGCTGTGCTTCATTTTTCAAGAGGGATGTGTGTACAGAAACTAATCTTCTGTTGTGATTGCTTTCACTCTGATAATCATTGAAAAGTCTCTTCCTGAAAATGCTAAAGTTAAGCATATGGTGTAATTAAGAAGCCTATGAAAAAATGGATATGCACTTCAGAATTTTAAAATGAAATGTGTAGATAAAGGTGGCTTTGGAAATGTATGTAGCAGAGAGAGAGATATTTTCATAAGCTAATCAGCTGGATGTTTATAACAGATAGACTTAAGTGTCCCATTCAGGCATCTATCCATAAGTGCCACCAACATATCTACTCAGTTGAGTTCTAAAGATAGAAAGGACTGGACGTTCAGGAGCTGTATGTAACATTTCTGCATACCGTTCCCACTAATGAGACAATCAAAACCGTGACTGTAGGCGTGGTAGGGCAAGTACTCAAAAATACTTGTCCCAGGAAGATGGAGTGTGATTTAATTAAACTACCAACTTTATTAAATCATCTGTGAGATCTGTTGGCACTAAATAATAGAGAGAAAGTTAGCAGCAACTATTCTGTCACGTTCATCTTTAAGGAAAGTTTGTGTTGGTTCTCCTCTTCCAAGCTTGCTCTTAGTCTGCTACTGGGAACTGACTGCTTTTTTAAAAAATGGGGATTGTCTCTGGGTGTTTTGAAATATTAGACATCTTGAGATTTAAAAGACTTAAGATTTGCTTTTCCTTTAAAAAACAAATTCCTTTGATTCTCTCTGTAATTGCTAGAATCAGTCGTTAGACTCACAACAGATTTACAACTTCTGTTCTTCTTTGTTGGACCCAGTATAACATGTACTGTCCCCCTGCAGGCTTAGGAATCCCAGTGATAAGTCAAATATTAAAAATAATAGGTGTATCTTACAGCTCATGGTGAGAAGGGCTTCCTAGAGAGTGATCTTTTTCTACTGTTAAGAAGTGAACAAAACTGATAATTCTCCTCTAAAAGAAAACAAAGTTCTGCAGGCTGCTCTTGGATCACATCTTGTGCTCCTGTTGATTCCAAGTTGGCTTGACTTGATTCTATATTTAACTAACTCCCTTACAGTTAGTCTCTCAGCTTTCTGTTTTATTTTTTTAATCCATCAGTTTTTATTTGGGTATAAATGACAACATGTACCTTGGCATCATAAAAGTAGGATGGCTGACTACAATTTAAGAGCAGCAGGAGGGACTGCTGTACAGATGTTTTCACTGCCTCTGCAGTTTCATTCCTTTAATAAAACCTCCAAACTTTCCTGTGAAATTAACCTACATGCACTGCATCATGCAACTCTTCACTTTTCACAAAACAAAAGTGTTACTCTTCTGGTTCTGGCTCTTTGGGCAAAAGACTGTGTTAGCTCTTTGTATTTCCTTTAGGTCAGCTATTCATATAAATTACCATCATATTTCACAGTGGCTGGATTCCACAAGGGATTTAGTTGATCAGATTTGCTTTTGTGTAACAGATAGAATGCATAATTATGATATTTGCTCGGTATTTGATAGTTCAGTTCTATTGCTTTTAATTATTGCTTCTTAATCCTTTAGTGTTTGGTTGTTTTTCTCCATAAACAGTCAGTTATGTGGTTGCTCACAGGAGCATCTATAGTTAGTGTTTTTATACTGTTTTGTTGAGTAAAGCAGATTTTGAATTTCACCTTAAAATTGTAGATTATTCCTGAAAATTCACAAAGGTGTGTACATAGATTGCCTTCTCAGTGTGTACATGAGAGGAAATTACTGGATTTTAATCTCTAGATTTCTGATTGAAAATTAGCCCTGGTCAAAAAGTCTTATCTCAAATCTCTTAGATGTCCCCTTGAAATAAATTTGTTGATACCAGTCCAGTCTTGGAAGACACTCTTCCATATTTGAAAGACAGGTATTAGTTGTATGTGTTTTAGTGGTTTCTGTAGGGTATGGCATACACCTTTGGGAAATGCCTTTGATTGGACACTCTGAGTTTGCGAAATCTAAATTCCAGAAGCTTTTAAAAAGTTAGTTGACCAAGTTCTACTCTGAAGGACTTGCAATTTACAATTTTTAATAGACTCAAATTTGTCCTTACAAGCTCCCATGAATACTAAGAGAGACTAAAAATCCCTGGGAGCTCAGAAACTAAGATAAATGTTTTGAAATGCAGAAGAAACATCACAGATTTGAAATGAAGGAAAGTTTGCAATCACTGTGTTCAAACTATGGCAGCAATTTGAATCTTCTTGGAATAGCTGAAGACAGCAAAAGACTCTGCTGAAGTTTTTTAAAATAAACAGTCAACAAATTTTTGATATTTTTCACAATCATTTTGCTAGCAAATATGTGATCTTAGCATGAAGGGTGCAGCCTCAAATATTGTTAGTATTTTGATAAAAAAAAAGACATCTCTAGATAATAGATCAGAAAATACAACTTTCATGCATAACAATTCATGTGGAAAGGTTGTTCTCAAAGGCTTTATTTGTGGTGTGAAGTAAAGAAAAAATAAAGGGAGGAAGAGGCAGTATATTTTGCAGATGTTTCAATCAGTCCTCAACTATCTGAGGAACCAATAACTTTCCTGCTTTTTTTTTTAAATATTCTGTGAAATTTGGAATTATCCTACCAATTCAACAGAAAAGACAGTAATCTAGATTTAATATCCTGTTATGCATATTCATTGGCTTTAAATATTTGAATCCCTTTTTATATGAAGGATGATGCCCTCTCAAAATTCACTATCTTAATTATCATTTCACTTTCTCAAAAGTATGTTATTCAAAGCTCCAGGCTTGTTGGGGCAGTAATGCTAAAATCTGTCATCTTAACTACATCTACTTTGTATTCTGAAACATACTAACGTTACATATGTACCACATAAGTATAGTAAATACAGTATTACATTGAGTCATTTTGCTTTTTTTCCCCCCAGACCTTCAATGAATTTGAGATAGAACAACATCAAGAATGTGCTTATGACCACTTGGAAGTGTTCGATGGTGAAAGTGAAAAATCACCAATTCTGGGACGCTTATGTGGCAATAAGATACCAGATCCTCTGATTGCTACTGGCAACAAAATGTTTCTCCGCTTTATTTCTGATGCATCAGTTCAAAGAAAAGGTTTCCAAGCAACGCACTCTACAGGTCAGAAAATCAGGATGTGCTTTACTAACAACTTCCCCTTTGTTCTTTAGCGGAAGATGTTCAGGCATCTCTTTTATAGGAATGGGATGAGTTAACATATAAGACAATGATACAACTAAAACTAATGGAACCTTAAGAACAGTAGGAAAAGTCTGAGGCTGCAGAAAGTATTCTCTAATATTTTAGACATTTCTTTCTCCTGCTCTCTCTCTCCTCTTTGTGTCTCTCAATTTCACAGGTAAATGATTAAAAGATTTTTGAAACAAAATGTACTAACATAGACAGTTTAAAAGATATTTCTTAAGATTCATGCCATTAGTTTGTAAAAGATTCAATAGCTTTTCATTGTATTTGCAATGGTAATACTTAACTGGGGCATGTGATGCAACTCCATTACTTTCCTGTTCTAACTTAAACAAAAGTCTGGGATCTGTGTAAACAGCTGTTACTTTCCTGTAGAACTAAAAAGACAAGCCAAAGAAAAATAAGAAAAAAACAATACTGAAGACTTTCTTAAGACTGTAAGAATATAATCTCCTTCACATTTACCATTTAATTTTTTTCTTTGGCAGAAGTCACTAAAATTAAAAAATACGTTTTGCAATTGCATTAATAGATTTCTTGGGACATTTTCATAATGTGTCCATTATTTTCCCGACGTTACTTGGCTTACAGTGGCCCCTAGTGCTGAATCTCTGAAATTCCAGTGCCTTCACTGTAAAACAAGGGATTTGGGGTTATTTTTGTTGTTTTCTTCTTCACCAAGTTGATGTGTACTGCTCGGCTAACAAATCCTAATATATTAATATTAGTATTGCTCTTTTTATCTTTCGTTAAGAATAATTCTAAAATTTTACTAATTTAGTTTGCCTTTCAGAGAAAGACAGTAAGCAACAGTATATGAAATATTCACTCTTCATGATCTGGGCCTGGAAAGTGAAAAGCTTAGCTACCTGTAATTTAATTTGTTTTTCCTGTGGAAAATCATCTTTTACAAGCATGCCATTGTTTACTTTCCCTTAGTTGATAAATTAGATAGAAATGGTAATACTTACTCATTTTTAAAATACATCAGGGTAAAGAATTAAAGGTCAGAACTCTTGTTAGAAACAGGTGGTGTAAAACTACAGTCTCATTTGTTGTTCTCACTTTCAATTTGCAGAATTGGAGCAGTCATTGTGTTGAAAGAAGTTCAAATTTATATTCCCAAACTTCTAAAGATTGCTAGTTATGTTATGACTTGCTGGAATTTCCCTCATATTTATTTTTCTGCTGAGTTTTATGTGCCTTAACTGTAAAGACTTTCTTAGCATGTATAAAAGTTCTTTTCTGGGAAAGTCTGAAAAATAAAATCTGCCCAGTTTTTAAGAATGTTGAAAGAATTATGAAGATTGCCTCCTTAAGAGAGGACATATACTTCCGTCGACCGCTGTTGCACGGACTGTTCACTAAGCTGAACAGGGCAGTGTAGGGGAAAGGGACCTGGGGGTCCTGGTGGACAGGAGGATGACCATGAGCCAGCAATGTGCCCTTGTGGCCAAGAAGGCCAATGGCATCCTGGGGTGTATTAGAAAGGGGGTGGTTGGTAGGTCAAGAGAGGTTCTCCTTCCCCTCTATTCTGCCTTGGTGAGGCCACATCTGGAGTATTGTGTCCAGTTCTGGGCCCCATAGTTCAAGAAGGACAGGGAACTGCTTGAGAGAGTCCAGCGCAGAGCCACAAAGATGATGAAGGGAGTGGAACATCTCCCTTATGAGGAAAGGCTGAGGGAGCTGGGTCTCTTTAGCTTGGAGAAGAGGAGACGTAGAGGTGACCTCATTAATGTCTATAAATATGTAAAGGGCGAGTGTCATGAGGATGGGGCCAGGCTCTTCTCAGTGACATCCAATGATAGGACAAGGGGCAATGGGTGCAAGCTGGAACATAGGAGGTTCCACATAAATGTGAGGAAGAATTTCCTCACAGTGAGGGTAACAGAACACTGGCACAGGCTGCCCAGAGAGGTTGTGGAGTCTCCTTCTCTGGAGACGTTCAAAACCCGCCTGGACATGTTCCTGTGTGACCTGACCTAGGTGTTCCTGCTCTGGCAGGGGGATTGGACTAGATGATCTTTTGAGGTCCCTTCCAATCCCTAACATTCTGTGATTCTGTGATCACTAGCTTGTGTGTTGAGGTAGTGTATGAACGAGAGGCAACTCGGATCTTGCAGCCTTTTCCTGCAGTCTTGAGCCAAATACAGATGCTCTGTGGGAATTTTACCTTTGTGCTTTGGACACGCGTGAATAAATAGATATCTAAGAAGTGTATAGACAGGGGATTGTATTTCCTTATTTTATTTTTTCTAGCAAATAATAATTGACAGTATGGAGTGGAAGTAGGCAAGATTGCGCTCAATTCTGCATAGCTGTGCAGACAGATAGGGAGAGCTGAGGGAGTTCCTCCCTTCATTTCTGACCTCTGGGCAGAACTCACTCAGTAGAAGGAACTCTGTAATACAACAGCAGTGAAAGAGGAACTGGATCCTGTGCCCAGAGGTGTAACTGTGCTGCTGTATTCCTGGCATCTTCATGATTTAATGACCTCTTATTCTGGTAGATCCTGATGATGTTGTTGATGTCACTTCTGTAACAATTTTTGGCTTGAAATACTATCCAAATTTCTACTGACTATTTCAAAAAACAGAATAAAACGGTAGCAGCAGAGGCAAGAAAGTTTCAAAAAACAGATTGGATAGCAAGGCTTCCCCAGGTGGAGCAAAACTTACAAAATGCTGTTTTTAAATTGCAACGCAGTTTTAGAAAGAGATTCTGTTATATTTTTTCCTCTCAGGAAAAATATAACGCATTCAGAAGGAATTTACAAAAATGTTCCTGACAGAACATTAAGCGTCATTCCTCGAAGTGATTTGGTTGCCCTAACATAGGCATCTAGTTCCCTTCTGAATGGCATCATTTGTGGTGCCTCCAGCAACTGCTGCAGGAGGTTGCAGGTTTGCCGTAGGTCCTGTTTCTATCTGTCAGCCCTGAGAGAATGTCTCTGACAAATTTGGGCATCTCAGATGTCACTCACTTTAGGCTTCTGTGTCCCTTCCAAAATGACTATAATAATTCAATATGGCAATGCTGAATCAAATTTCTGGTCTTGTTTCACTAGTTCAGGTAGTGTGGATTTAAGCTTTTCCCATCTCTCCAGCCTGTTAAACGGTCAAGACATTACTGCTTGATTTGCTCTTATGTTTGTAAGAAGCCTAAAAGTCTCTAGAAAGGTCAGCAAACAAGAAAGGGATTTTGTTCTTCAGTTGATCTAGAAAACTCTTTCACCTAAAGTTGTCAGATCAACAACATTTTACAAGTCAGACATATTTCTTTACAGTCAGATGTACAGAACATATCTACAGCAGTAATTTCTAAAATCAGTACTTTATTCTAAAATATAAGGCTATACTCTGTGGGAGAAGGGAAGAGGGAAGGGAATTGCCATTTTCTGTAGTTGCTAGTGTGGCTACAACTTTCCTTTAAGCTTCTGTCCACTGTAGCACGCAGAGGGAAACAATGCAGGCAGTTCATTAAACATTTTCTCCTTAGCAGCTGTTCTGTGTCTGAAGCAGGGAGGTGTTCTTACTGTTGGCAACAGTTCAGTCAAAAAAAAGGGAGTAAATGAAACGAAGAATAGGAAAAAAAAAAAAAAAGGGAAAAAAGCACTAGTAAATTAGAATACCAATGAGAAATAATTGAACTATCTAATTTCACAGATTTTCTTTATCATGTGCTCTTATCTGTTCTTTAAACACCAAAAAAAAAAAAAAAAAAAAGAAATTTCAGATTGAATAACAGGTCATGCATAATGGATAACTCTACTTACATAATTTGTATTTCCTGCTTTGATTCCTTCATTTTCTTATTAAGAAAAAACATTACGTTTTCAAAAAAAAAAAGGGGTTTACTCATTGCTGTCATGGATTTCTCGCTGAAATGTGACTCCTCACAATATAACATTGAAATTGGTCATGTTTAGTGTGGGTGGAGGCCATGACACGGAAGTCAAATTCAAATTATCTCTTCATCAAAGCTTAGAAACATTTGAATCTTATAATTTGTTTCAGGTTGTTATAAAATGATCAATTTCTGATAGCTAAATTTGATCAAAATGCAGACAGAAATATCTGTTCATTTATTTAAATAAATTGAATCTAAACTTGTGAATCTCAGAATTTGTTTCAAGGTCATCCACACTTGGTGATTTTTATGGGTGCTATAAGGGATGGATTGCTCTTGGTGAGAAACCAGAACATAATTATGCTGTTTTCATTGAAGTCATTGTAGCTGTGAAGAAAGAAAGCCTCCACCCATCTCTTGGAAACATAATAAACAGTACACTTTTTCTTTTAAGTATAATTTTCCATCTGTTGTTGATTGCATTGTAATAGAAATTTTATTAGGCAAATGCACAAATCATGTTTAGGTTACTGTAGATTCTGAATTCACTGATATTTAGAACAGAATACTAGTTTTAATTATAGCTGCTGAAAATATTTAGAAAGGGTAAATTACTAGCTACTGTATTGTTTTGTTTTGTTCAGTGCATTTTCAGCAAATTCTGTTCCCCTTGTGCAAACTGGTTAAAGAACAGCTTAGTGGACTATACAGTAAAGTTCATTCATATTTAAATTATGAACTTTTGGAGCAGTTATAAACAAGCTCTAGAGCAACACATACGTTTTAGTACTGTGTACAAGTATAGGTTTATACTGAAAGTATTGCTTTGTCATAGGGCAGGGATCTCCTGCTCAGGACTTGCTGGTAGTAGCAGCTTTCTCCCAGTCACAGTCTTTGCAGAGAAAGAGCTGTTCACGTCCAGGAACTACACAGCAAACAAGCTAGCAAGCTTGGCAGTGGTGTTTAGTACTGAGGTGGCTCTCCAGGCACTGCATGATGGTTAAAGCTGACACTCCTGTGAAACGCAAGACTTCTGTACTAGCTCCTGTTGACCATTGACTACATGAGTGCTACAGCTGATCCTCCCCTGCATCTTGTAAACGGTGTCATTTACCCATGTGAAAAGGCTGTCACTACTGAAATTTGGATACCCCACTTAAAGTGCTTGCCTTGCTGGCTGCAGGTGCCTCTCAAGTGCCTACCTGAGTAATGTCCTACCTCTTGAACCACATTCTTTATAACTTTGGTGTTCCCTGTCTTTTTGTCTTTCACTTGAAAATTATGAAATATGCTCAAGTATCTGTAGATATAAAACATTATTTTTATAGGGAAAACTCGGAATGATGGATTTGTATTCATACTGGGTGGGACTTCACTTTACACCTGTTTTTTTTGACCTGCTTATGGCAGAAAAATACACTCAGCCAGAAGAAGGCTGGGCATCTGTGAAAAGAAAACGCTAATTTGTACCATATAAGCTTCTTCATACCGTTTTGTTTTGTTTTCCTCTGTTCAGAGTGTGGTGGTCGACTGAAAGCTGAAACCAAGCCCAAAGATCTGTACTCACATGCTCAGTTTGGCGATAACAACTACCCGGTTCAGGCGGACTGTGACTGGCTCCTCGTGGCAGAGCACGGCCATCGAGTTGAGTTAATGTTTCAGACTTTTGAAGTTGAAGAAGAGGCAGACTGTGGTTATGATTATGTGGAGCTCTTTGATGGTCATGATAAGACAGCTGTGAGACTTGGTCGTTTTTGTGGATCTGGGGTAAGTAACCAGGTACCAAACTTATTTCCACAATAAAAAGAAGAAAGACAGGGCAGAGGAAGGAAGGGGTCAAGAAGAAATGAGGTTCAGATATTACACCTAAGAATAAAGCAACTAGATTATCTGCTTCAGATTTTTTTATTATTATACATTTGCAGGCTTGTAGTACTGGCATTCCTTTGAAATATTTTCAACAATAAAAATTCTTATCTAGTTTTTGACCAAAATATTGTAATGATATGTTAAGCTTTAAGTAGCTCACAGTGGAGTGTTTATTAGCACCCAAAAAAAATTTAGCAGTCTTTTCCCTTATAGAGAGAGAAATGCACTGATGTGGAAAATTATCACATAAAAATTCTCTCAATTTGAATGAAGAAGCCACATTTTGCAGGGGGAGCGGAGCTTGGGAAACATTTATAGTATGCTAATCTACTACCTAAAACTGATTTTAGGAAAAAAAAGTGCTCACATACTGTATGATTAATGTGGGCCTTAAGAAAGCCCTGTCATCCCAAATGCATCTCTGACAAGTTTTAACTGTGGGACATGGAGGGAATTGGCCAGGTGACATCCTGGAAAGGATGTATCCATTTTTTCCTTTTAGACTTGCATTGTTCTGTTGGCTGCCTACTTTATGAAAGCTGGCGCAGTGATCCCATGGTCCTCATCATTTCTTTATAAGTATGCAAATGTAAGCACACTTTTGTACATACACTCTTTGCCTAGGTAAAAGGTTTGAAAGACTGTCCATGGGATGATAGGAGCTCTTAACTATGTGTCACTTTTTTTCATTCAGCTGCAGTGCTGGCTTAAATCCTTTTAGAGCACTTTTTTAACACTTAGATACAGGAAAGGTGCTACCACTAAGCTGTAGGCAGTATATTCTAAGGGAAATGCTACAACTGAGCCCAGCATCTATTAATTTACACAAAATAATACTTTTCTTTGCAATTTGCACTATTTTACAAGTAGGAGGGCAGCAAACTGGAGAATGGCCCAACTTCAGGCTGAATTGGTTTTTTTGGTGTTTTTTTTTTTTCTTCTGTGGGTAGTGGTGGTTGAGTTTTGTTGTTGTTGTTCTGTTTTGGTTCTGGTAAGGTAGGGTTAAATGGCTTCAGAGGCCACATAGGAAAGATGGAATTAAATAGAAAAGCTATTGAAAGCAAAATGATCTAAACTGAAGTCAGGAAAAGGCACTATTAGTATTTATTACCACCTTCTTTAGAAAAAGGACTTTGTAGTTCACCTGGTACTTCTGGTCAATGTGTTTGAGTAATAAAACAGGCCATCATGAGGGCTGTGAAGAATAAGAAGGAAAATAGGTACTGAAGTCAGTTGTTTACTTAAATTTAGAATACTGTGTATGGTTCTACCCAGTCACTTACAGGACTCCAGCAGAACTGTAGAAGACACCTGGGAAGGACAAAAGAATGAGGAGCTTTGTTTTCTTTGTCTCTTAAGAAAAGATTGCAGAGTTACTCCATGCAAATTGGAGAAGTTATATCAGATTCAGAAAGTATGATGCCACATGTATTTAGATTGTGTGAAAAGATGTTCTTCAGGAAGAACCAGAGCTCGAGAGTGAAAGAGTGCACATTAATAAAAAAGCAAAAAGTAATAATAGATAATTTCAAAACTTCTGCCAGCAGATAAAAGTTCAACCATCATCATTTAAGCTGACCACCAGCTTTTAGGAGTTTAGGTTGTCATTTCCTCAGTCTGCCTCAGAAATTCCTAGCCTACTATTGAGAGCTGAATGAGATAGAAGTATTCTGTGTGATGATGTCAGGTATCACTGTGTGAAACCCAGTGAAATGATATGACAAGGCATAACAGGAAAAGAGAAATATTCATTTAAAGAAAAAAGTGTGAATGATGGGGATAAATACACAGAGTGGGCAGATAAATTTATTTGTGTATTCGTGTATTTTTTTTTTAGCCACCGGAAGAAATTTATTCAGCAGGGGAAGCTCTTTTACTTCACTTTCACACTGATGATACAATCAACAAGAAAGGATTTCATATACGATACAGAAGTATAAAATATCCAGGTAGTGTGCACACCAAAAAGTAACACAAGAACCTCTATGCCAGAAAAGGAGAGTGAGAAAGAAAGAATGCACAGTGGAAAGGAAGGCGTGTCTTTTTATTAAGCTGAAGTTATTAGCACAAATGTTTTATATGAGTTCAGTTGAAATGGTGACTTACAAGACCAGAGACTGAAATAAAATAAAAAAAAAAATCACATATCCCAGTGGAATAGTCAAGATGATGATGTGCAGGCTCCATACCTGACTGTCTCTGCAAAACTTGTGAAAGGACTTTTCATGCAGGGAGAATATAAAAGCTTTTGTTCATAGTTGGACATTTGTCATAGATGTGTGCAGATTCAATCAGTTGCATTCAGGGGAAGTGACCCTGGAGATAGTTCTTCCTTCTGACAATTGTATGGTGTCCAGGAAGAAAAACAAGCTCTTTCAGGTCACACCTTCAAAATACTGTCCTTTATCTAGTTGCTTTGACTTTGTATCTTGCATATAGTGTGTACAAGGACTTGAAAGAAGATACAAAATGGGAAGGTCTTCCTGCATTGTTCTCTATTTTTTACAAATTCATCTGTCATATCAGGTTATCAGTGTTTTGAAACTGGAAATCCTACTTCTGAAACATAACTGATCTTTAGAGTATTTTGTTTTACTAAGGACTGAGAAGTCTGAACTGTTACATTGGTCATCACTAGTTGACCAATCACTAGTTGACTGAATTTGAACAGTGTAAGCATCTGAAAATGTTTGGTTTACTGGTTAAGTAAGCTATCTCTGATGATGTGCTCTTATTTTGCACTGAACATAGAAAGAGACTGAGGTGAAAACCTGTCCCGAATTCAAATCTCTATCCATGAGAAACAGAAATAGTCAAGGATTATCTGAAACTCCTCCTACAGAATTTGTTTTTAGCAGTACATTTGGAACCACTACTAAGCTTTATTTCTTCGGACCTCTTTGTGAATGAGCTAATTGTCCGGTATAGCTAATCAGAAGTGAAGCTGCAGTAGTATCCAAGTGGGAGGTTTCCCGAAGAGTTGTTTTTTTTTTTTTTTTCTGGGAGTAAGAGTATCTGTGATGGTGAAAAAGTCAAAACAAAGCAACAGACCCTGGATTTGTTTGTTATCAAGAGTGAATTCCTATGGTGCTATTCCATGAACATTAAAAACAAACCAAGAAGTTTTAGACTTTTGAGCCAACAGCTTGCAGATCATGAATGTCTCACTACGCCTGGCTGCATCTGGGGAAGGAAGGCTTTACTGCTCCGAGGGAGGGCGGATTGCAACAGCAGCGCTAGTCCTGTGGAACAACTACTACTATTGCCTTAGAATCCTCGCACATGGTCAGACAGATCTTCCTGTAGATACATCTCTGATTTTGATAAATAATTTGATGACTCAGACATCTTAGCATATGCTAACAAAAGGATCTTCAAGCGAAAGCCCCATCTGCAGAGCAAGATCATCTGCTGTAAATACAGTGACCTGCTTTTGATGTAGAGATATGTTACGTTTAGAACTGAGATATTCTATGTGCGTTAGGCCGTACATGGTTTTAGTCATAATGTATATGCATTATGTAAGTATTGTATGAATGAGTGCTCCAGGGGAGCGAGAGGTATTGTATGGGTGAAAATTGAATTGTTTCTTTCTGTGCCAAGTTCTATCAGGATCCTGTTTGACTGTAGCAACTTTTCTTTAAAGGCTTCATAGACAGATAACAAGGACTTCTAGTTGGCAAGAATCAAGTTTAAATGAAGTATTCTGTTTCACTTACAAGAAATATTATTTTGATATCCTTTGATGTAAGTTGCTACTCAGATTAGCTTAGTTTCTGTTACCTTACTATGAACATACATTGGCACTAATAAATCCGATCTTTTTTATAAAAATAAAATCCAAATGTCTGTATAGATGTCTTTGGTTGTTTTAACACCACTATTGCTGCTCATATATTACAGTTTTTCTTTCCAGAGAGCTTATGTGTGTGAAGTTAAAAAATTGAATAATTTCTGTACTTTTATAATGCTGCTCCACTGTCCTTTTGTTTGATTCATTTTTCAGAGTGTTTGCATGAGAAGTTAACTGCATACATTTTCTCGAAGGTCTTTTACTAAAAATTTCTGAGAGGAAAAACAAACAGCAGCAGAAGCTGCCAATAGTTTTAATCTGCAACATATTTGAGTAATCTTGTCTTGCTCTGACACCCATGAAACACCAAGTTGACCTAAGCACGGGTGAGAGCCAGATCAGATCCTTAATGTAGTATTGTAATGTTACTTTTTCATTTAATGTAGATTGCTTTTAACAACTGTAAAAAATTAGATTAATTGGGTGGAAGCTTTGTTCACCTGGGGAATCAGTTTTGTAATTTTGCTATGTTGCCAGGGGTGCAAGTGGCACACCTCATTTTTTATAATGGAGGAAATTATTGTTGACCTCGCAGGTTGTGTGTTGTGCTAACTCTAGCCACAGCACCATAGAGCGTGGTCACTGGTGAGGCAAACTGGAACTTTATTTTATAATTAAATGGTTGTATCCTGCCAAAATTTACAGATCTGAGTTTAGAGACCTGGTATATGGGTATGTAATTTCAGGAAAGTATTCAGTCTTAAAATAGATCTGACCAGTAACCAGAGGGGAATTTTCCTTTGACTTCAGGTCTTAAATTGGGTTCAAATGAGTAGTAGTAGGGAGTGGGTTTTATCACAGTAACATATGTGATCATATACATTGGCATAACCTTTATCTAAGGACTTGCTCTTATTCTCATTTTATCATTGATTATTATGATTTGATTATTAATTGATCAGTTGAAAAAAGAAAGAGGAGAAAGAACAAAGTAAATGCCTGGAAGAGGAAATTATAAAGATACCACAGATACAACCCCATTACATTAAAAAAGTAGTAGTCTCCAAAGTCAACACTGTTGCTGATATATTAATTTTCAGTGCATCCTTGATATTCATTAAAAATGCTTTATGCTGTATTGCTTTCACTTACCTGAAGGAAGATTTAGGCGATTAATTACATTAGTCAGTGAATTTTTCAAGCTAAAACTGAAGACAACCTAAGAAATGACTTGCGTTTGGTTCCTAATGATGCGTATCCTGAGTTAACTACCTGTTTGTGATAGGGAGTAACACTGGCCTATAGCTCTTACTGGTGTGGGTTTTGTTTTATTTTTCCCTCTTTCATTCTCGAGTTTTGCTGCTCTAAATTGCAATACTTGGGGCAACATTTTGTTATTCCTTGTGATCTAATTCAGCTGATCAAAATAATAGGCAACTGCGTAATACTGTTACATGGAATCAGGGTGAATGAAGTCTGACTAAAACAAAAAGAACAAAGGAAAATGCATTTTGCAAATTGTTCCTAATTAGCAAGTATTCTCATTTCTCCTGATCTCTCTTTCTGGGTTCACAAAAGAAGCAAGCTGTAGCAGCTACAAAAAGTATTTAGGTTGTAGTGGTATTGAGTGAAGAGTGAAAGGAAACATTAGCAAGGCTTGAGTCTCTCTGTCTTGATCCCACTTCTGTAATTGTTTTCTCTCATTTATTTTACTTGTAAATTATCAAATCCCATCCTAATCCAAGATTAAGTGATATGATATTTATATATAAGTTTTTGTTGTTTTTTTCTTCAGTGACCTTTAGAAGTAGTAATTCTTCCTGTGTTGTGTTCTAGAAAGGAATATTAACTCTATGCATATATGTTAGTGTTTACCATGTGATAGCAACTTCTGAAATACAATACTTATAATCATTAGGAATGTGTAGTCCTTTAGCGCATGCTCAATGACCTTTCTCTCCCTCCATCATAATTCTAGAATTGATGCTTTCTAGGCACATGTCAGGTAAGTGGCCACACAGTGAAATGAAATGAAGGGAAGTTACAGTGAAAAAGGAGAAAGGAAATGGGTGATTTCCGCAGAGGAGGGTGAAATTGTTTAGAGCACATTACAAGAATATATGTAGGAGTAAAAGAATGAATTTGAACAATACAGTATTTAATCTGAGTGTCAGGAGACCTTTTCAGTGTTAGAGATGGAATAGTTTCCCAGGGATGATAGTCCCATCTCTCAAAGATCAGGAGCTATATTGTACAGAACATTGCCTAGTGGAGCAGGAGCAATACCCAAAGGTGCCTTTCAGTTGTGAAACTCTGTACTCAAATCTGTGCAAAACATTTGCTATCAGATCAATTAATTTAATAGTAATAATGATACTCTTTTGTAATTAGAAGAGCTGAAGCTGGTGAAGACAAAACCACTTCTATTACAATAGATAGAAAACAATAATGACCTACATCTACAACCTGCGTATTTCTAGTCAAAATTCTAAAGTAGGTGCTGACAGTTGTTGAGATGCCTTTACTAAGGTGACATTCTGAAGAGCTGCATGGTCACAAGATGATTTCTTTGAGACATCTTGGGATGTTAACATGCTTGCCTTTTTATATTGTTGCTATCTCTTTGGCCGATCGTGGTACAAACAATTTTCATCAGTAAAATCCTTAGCCTTGGCTGTGTTATATGGGAAGACCGTATGGAGATGAGAATATTACCTGCTTACGTAATTAGTTACTTAAAAATTATGATGTCAGCAAAGGCAGTGATATAGCGAAGACGCTGAATAAAACCATCTTTGGAATATTTCTAGATAATCACAGTAGTAAATCAATTTTTGACCTTTCAATGTAAATCTTCCTTGGGATTGCTGCATCATTGACAGTATTTTTTAAAATGTACATTTTAGAAAAGACTAATAAATCCTGAATTTTCTTGGTCAGTTTGACTTGTATGAGTATAAAAAAATTTTAGTGTTAATCTGAGTTACAGCTGTTTAAAGAATGGGCTGTTCAGTTATATTGTTGAAGGGATTTTTTAATTTTTTTTTTTTAATGCTATAAAGGAGGATCTTAACATTTGGGAAATTTAGTGAGTGCTAAATGAACTTGGTGTGTGGTAATCTACCATAATGCCTATTAATAATGAGAGAGGGAGGCAGGCAGGGACGGGCAACTCAATGTTATTTACAGAAAATCTGGCTCACAAGTTCTCTGTTGCAAAGGGCATGTTTGTATTATGTTTATGTATAGGCACAATGAAAGTTTTGCTGAGAATGTCTCACAATACTTTTATCCTCCTCTGAATTTGCTTGTGAAAAATTTAGTTAAATTCAATGAAATTGTTGAGTTCAGTGAAAGAAATTAAATACCATAAGATATCAAATACTTCTTTCTAGTCACAATTCAAAATGTCCATTAAGAATATGTTACTCTGCAATTGAACACAAAAATTTTCCACTCTGTTAAAAGTTATTTAAACATTATTGATGCTTTTCTCTTCTAACAATTTTATTTGTATTTTTACAGCACCATTGTATTTACATTTTGCTAATTTTGATGCCTATAGAATCTTGCACTTAGATATCATAGACTTTTCTAAACAACCGGTATTTCACATTTGAGGGTGGTTTGGGTGCTAAAACAGATGGCAAAGACTTCAAGGCATGATATCAGCCATTAAACAAAATGGTTTCAATCTGCAAGATTTTATTGAGATCTAATGCTGTTCGGAAGTGAAATAAACTTTCCATACTTGTTTTTAGGGATATCTTTAATTAAAATGAAGAATGTAAATAAGAATTGCAAGTAAAACAGGAGGGATACTAGGTTCTAGAGGGTGGGGAGTAATGTTCAATACGAGATCTCTAAAAGGCAGTTTTCAGGTAAGATAGTTTTTGGTATGTAATAATACCTAGAGAAACATTTCAGGAAACCTAGTGAAAATATTTATTCTAATGAGAAGCATAAAAATCAGACTGACTTTGATTTTGTTTTATTTTAAGGGGAAGCATTATTTTTGCTTAAAATAATTTTTGAAAGACAAACACAATAGCCTTTCATTCTTATTTCTGCTAAACCAATATCAAGAAAGACTTCAAGTCACAACTTTATTGACAAGTAAACACATTATTAGCAAAATGAATGGCACAGTAAGTGCAGAATGCTAAATATGTATTTGTAAATATAGTTGGAATATACATCCATGAGGATACAAGGACTTCCTACTTCTTGTTTGTAGATTTTGCGCAAAATGGCAATTTGGAGATCAAATAGGCTGATTTTACTGTGGAATTTATCCGTATTACAGCTGTTGAGAATTCACAGAAAACCAAATGCATAGCACCTCAGTATTATAGGTGTCCTTTTCCTCAAGTTAACAGGAAAAGAGAAGAGAATACTCCTTTGAAATACTATAGAGCATTTATTAGGGCTGTTTATCTATAAAAATCCTAGGCCATACTTGTCCAGACCATGAGTGTCTGCCCCTGAAGAGACTCCAGGTAAAAATAATATAGTAAGAATAGCAGAGTAAGAACACAGGTCTCTTCTCTGCCTGGTGGATGCTGTGGTCCACACTGTACCTGTGGTGGCTACAGGCTGCAGGGATGGGGGCAAAAGGAGGATGGGACAGATGTACTTTGGCAGGCAGCTGCAACACTTTCTAGGAGCCTGAACTGCCAGACCAGCATGCAGAAGGGCTTGGATGCACATCGTGCATTAAGCTATCCAGGCACCTCCTCCTCTCTGTCTTGTAATGGAAGGTCCTCGGCCTTAGGGTCTCCTTTCCTGAATAGACTATTAGGTAGGCAATGTGATTAGTTCCCCCCGCATGCTGGTTTTTACTCAAGGAACTTGGATTGTTTGGTGTATTTGATGGGTATTGCTGAAAATAATAAAGAAAAAATAAGTTGGATGAAGTTCATGTTTACTTTATATTGAGGACTACTGAACCAAAGCCGACTGGTAACAAAGAGATTTGTCAGAAGTAAGATTTTATATGTGAAATTGCCTCTCTTCCTTTTCTTGAGCACAGCATATATTCCGTCCCTTATGGGATGCCACATCATATTCACTGCTTTTATCTAAAATCTGAAAACAAATGACCCTGCAAGAGCAAATTTGAAAAAAACCAAATTTGAATCTCTAACCTTCCACTGCTAAAAATGATTTGGAGTTGTCATGCTGCATCTTCATAACAAACTCCTGAGTCTGAAAATGTCTAAATAGGATTTCAAATTATGGAGTAGAGCTGCTGAGGGAGAACAGAAAAATGGAGAGTTTTTGATTAAATGTGACGGTGTTATTGCTTCTGCAGACAGGAGGAAACCTTTTTTTTTTATTTTTACTTTTAGTCATGATCTTCATGGCTATAAGACTGCAGAAAAGGAGCATGGCACTGCACCGGTATTGATCCCTCCACACCTGTCTCATCTGGGGCACCCATGCTCCTGGGTAGCTCTGTCTCAGCCCCAGTTGTCCGTTAGGGTTAGGGTTCAGAGAACCACAAAGCCTACAGTGTACCTCTAAGGCTCTGTAGAAGAGCCTGACTGTTGCCACAGTCTGGAAGGAATAGTTCCAGTGCCAAAGGGTTGAAGAAGTCAGGTCACAAGGAATAATTATGAAATTCCATACCAAAGGAATGTTACAGGAAAACTAGAGACCACAAAAGCTGCGGTGACATTTATGGAGGGAAAAATGTTTGACTAATGTTTCTTTAAATGGCGGGAATGTTGTTCTTTTCCCCATGTTTCTCTTGAGATGATCAGTGTATATCACCTTTCTCTAACTGCTTTTGGCTTGTATGGGTGAATGAATGGCAGTGCCTGCTGGATTTAAAACAAACTTTACCATCACATTTTTGTTCTGTACAGAATGGATTTAGTTCTTTCTATATTATTTTATGAAGTCTACATGGTACTGCACTCTTCTCATGGCCTGTACCAGGACCATGTGTCATTCATTTGGGAGCACGTGATCACCATGGGTAAGATCTAGTCTGATTTATAGAGCTGATGATTGCTATTAATGAACATGGGATTTCTATAGTAACTTTATTGCAGTATACTATAGCCCAGCCTAATAGCTATATCCACAGTCAATCTCTGTTTTTTCCAAGGCCTGTTTTTCATCCTACAACCCTATCCAAAATACCTGTAATGTTACAAAGACTCAAAAAAGGAGATGATATTAAGCCTTCAATTAAAACTGGAAAAGAATTGTTACCACAAGTAAAGTTACTGTTACTTTAAATAACTTGTTATCATGCACTGCAAATACATAACAAAGATTGGAAATAACAAAGATAAAACATATTTTGCTGAAATATTATTTTACTTCTTTATGTGACTGAACTAACCCAATGATCATGTGGAATTCTGAAATTTTTTTGCCATTCCTTCAGAAGACAAATCTTGTCAAAAAATAGACACACATACAAGTAGGACAATGCAATCATTGGGACATCTATGGCAATAAGAAATACAACAATACCTTTCATTGGATTTCGATATTTGTCATGTCTATTGTAAAAGAAATCAACAGTAGCTTTCCTTTGGAATTTACTTTGAGAAATACGTAACAAGAAACTGCTTTATGCACTTTCTTACAACTCCACATTGTCTTTAAAGCTGCTCTTAATTAAGTTTGTATGTATGCAGAGAAATATAAGTGAATAAACAAGTAGTAATGTAGTTTCTGGAGGGTTTGGTTTTATAAATTTTATTTCCTAGGAGGCAAAATTTTGGGAATATTTCCTTTGATTTTCTATGATTAAGCCTTTCATTTCACTTTTTCTTTTCCCCAAGATGCAGTTTATCCATTGGTATCATAAGAAGTAAAAATGAAATATTTCTCTTACTGGCAGTTCATTTGTCTTTTCTCCAATTTTGCTTAAATTCAGTTTTCAAGGAAGACATATTTTTATCTTAAGAGCAGTCTTTTCTAATCCAAATTTGGAGTACATTATGATTTAGTAATTTATTATTCTCCTGTCTTAAATATTTATTTAATCTGAAGATTTATTACTATTTTTCCTTTTATTCTTAATCCTGTACTTCTCTTGGACTGCAAAAGGACCTTCTGTTTTTCTCATTTCCTCTAAATCCAATTTCTTAGAACTCTAGTTCCTTATTTATCTGCCTGTCAATCATTGTGTCTCTTGGGACCACTAGGAAATTGGGTCTTTTTAGTTTTCTGTACAGCTGAAGTAATGAAGTTCTGCTCTGGAGTTGTGCAGGTCAGAATTTGACCCTTGCAGTTTATCACCCAACATCCTTCCGGAATTAAAAGACTTTAGCACCATTTATCTACTTATTTTTAACACCCAGATCAAAGCCAATATAAGACAACTCTGAAATTTAGTATAACCTTTAAGTCCTAAAGGAAAAAGATGGCAAGTCGTTTGCAGGAAGCACTTATAAATACATCAGTAGACTAAAGTAAAATATTCTTAACTGAGACAATAATCTTCTTTCTTTTCTTTGAAGGAACTCTTCACCTCCTCTATCCCATTCTCTTATAATTCCTTATATAAGTGTTTAAACTAGTGCTATTGGCTATATGTGGCCATCGTGCTGAAGTGGTCTTGAGGCATCAGCAGCGTGAAGAATAAGGCTGAGGTGGGAAGGGCTGTTTAAAATCTGCCGTCATTAATGGAAAAGTGAGAAGTTTTCATTACACAGTTGCGATGGGCTGGACTTAGTTCTTGTTCAGTTATTGCCTTTTTTTACAGACTGTCTTGCTATAATAATTTTTTTGAGAGAAACAAAGTGGTGCCTGGATTATGGTGGATGCAAGAAGTGAATGGGGTTGATGCAGCCTTAAGATTCCCTTCTCTTTCTGCTGCACTGGGGTAGGGCCATACAAAGCCAAAAATGAAGAGACGTGTTTTCGCTACTGAGCAGTGCCTCAGTTTCTTGCTGCCTGCCTTTCTGCATCTGACGTATACAAATCATATACTCCTATATTATAGCTATCCTTGAGTCTCAGCAACATGTCAGAGAAGGGAGCAGAAGGTGCAAACCCCTAGCCTTTCTCTAAATCAACAACGATACATTTGGAAGTAAGATGAAAGTCATGTCCCAGAGATAGAAAGGATTTGAATAACCAATAAGGACTCAAAGGATTGAGTCTCACAACTGAAAACTGTTTGAGGGAGATTATATCCATCTTTCATCTGGGTTAGTGGCTGTGCAGCTTAATCCATGTAGGGAATTAGCAACTTCAGTCAACAGCCTTCACCGAAAGAAAGTAAAAGCTAACAATGCCGCTTTTGTGGTCCAGGCCACTGACCTGCACATTATGCTCCAAGGTAAGGAATTTTAATGTCTAGAGGGATTTACGGTTGTACCTTACCCATATTTGCTTTAATGTGCCGGGATATTGAATTTGTACTAATGAATTACGATTTACTATTGTGAAAAGTAGTAGCTGGAGTGAGTTGTCTGCTGCTTTCCAGGTAATGTTAGTCCAGTGTGAAAATACACTCCCTTCTCTTTAGGATTACATTGTGGGGTTGGTGCCCAGTATTGAAAGAGGAATTTTTGTCCCCATGTTCCTGCTTGAGAGAAATGACTCCCTTTTCCTCTGATGAGGCAGATAGTGAGACCTCAAATGGATTAACCTTCATTTTAATGTTATTTCCACCTTGCCATTTGGGCTCTAATGACTGCAGGAAGGGGTTCTAAAACTCTGCTGGCCAGTGGCTTGTGGGGCTGCTTCTGCTCTGATGTATTTGGATGAATATGAAAGGAAGAGAAAGGCTGTCATGAATCACATCCTTACAGGAAGAGGAAAATCAATTACAAGACTCAAGGACACCAGTTACTCAGTTAAACATCTGTTTACACCTACACACAAAGCAGCAACCTTGGCTCATGTTCATACATGGTCAGGGTGGGAAGACAGTTGATGATTTTCTCCTGGAGCATGAGATGAGCAAGCACACACAACTAGTGTTCTGGCTAGATGGTCTGTTTGGAGGCGGGGAGAGGAGAAAAGTCTTGCCAGGAAAAAATAGTGATAGTAAGCAAGGATTAAGCTGTTCAAGAGTGTTCCTCATTCTGAAAGAATTAAGAACTTTAGTGCAGATAAACTTTCCTGCAATGTTGCTGCCTCCTTAGGAAAATTGCTCTAGTGAAGTGCTTTCCAACTCTTTCTAGTATCTTCCCTCCCTCGATGCCTCAAAGCACCCTACACCTCCACTCGTTAAAGGGAAATCCCTTTTAGAATCTGCTTTTATTTTTTTGGCCTTACTACTAGGCAAGGTGAAAGTGAGGAAGAGAGATCTTTTACTGGTCAGACTGGTAAACAAAAAAAATTATTAAGATTAATTATTTTCCTCTGGATGGAATTGATGACTGCAATTGCAGACCTGCCATAAAGAACAAATATTAATATACCAAACTGGAAATTTGAAAATTTCTGTCCCTCCATCTGTTAACCACTTAACTCATAATCCTGTGTGTAATGCTACTACAAATACATTTAAAAATCACTTTAGCCTTAAACTGCATGCACTGCTTAAATAACTTAGGAATACATTACTTCCCTAGCAGTGACTATGGCTTACAAATCATATACAGAGTTATAGCTTCCCATTTCTCTTCATTATGTATGTTGAGAGCTTTCAGATAATAAATATTTTTTTGTCATCTCCTGAAGTAGCCAGCATTAAAATGAATATAGTGACTTCCCACTTCCACATGTGAGGGTGCGTTGGACAAGCTGCAAATGGCCTGGATGCCCTGCTGTCCATGTCTAATGGTTTTCTGTGGGGAAGGCAGTTTACTGAGGGCATTTCAGGAAAGGGGAGCCAGTGGCTCAGTGAGTTTTACACTAGGCTGCATATAGATGAGCTAATAGTGTTGTAAGGATTAAGAACTACTAAATACTGCAATCAGCTGCTGCAGGCATGGAACTGACAGGAAGGATACTGAGAAAAAAAAGTAAAAACAGTGTCTCTAATTTAAAAAAAAAAAACCTTTCTCATACATTTCACTAGGGTGTTTTTGACTTTTAAAGTCTGACATTGATGGATTAGAAATATAGCATTGAGCATCTCTACTGGAATGAATCGATATACATCAACTATTTCAATCGTGACTTCAATCTTACTTTGTGTCTTTTAGCTCTTAGAAAATAAAGAATGGCATTTATTTAAAGTTTATTTTTGGTATTTCACTTGAGACTACATTTGGACAGAAGTTAAAAGTGAGATGAAAGTGCTCATGAGTTAGATGTTATTTTTATTTAGTAGTCATTTAAATCTAACTTAAACATGCCTGGTACTTGTGAAGAATTTAAAATGTGTATAAAATGCAGTGCTATCTGAAATTAATGAGCTGGGATGGTTATTTCTGATTAGTATATACCCAACATTTCAGAAGTAGGAGACCTTACGAACTATCACATAATTTTTATTCTACAGATTATAAGAAAACAACCCTTTTTCTTTTTTCACCTCCCAGATGGTTTTTCGACTTTGAGCAAATGAATTACTGAAATGAAATAACTAGGGAGCAGAAGGAACTACCGGGGACAAAAGCTAGTTTAACACTTCAAAAAATTCTACTTTAAAATTATTAGTCAGTGACTTCCTCCAGCTAAGTGGCTCTGCTTCCCTCAAAGCAGCAGCAATGTGTTGTTGCACATGTAGATATTTTTAGTACATGATAGCAAACTTCAAATTGTGTAAGAACTGATCTAAATTCATTATTTTTAATGTTGCCTTTTATATGGAAAAAACATGCATTAAAATGTGTGTCCTTTTTTCTTTCTTTTGTTTTATAGCTTGTTTACTTTTAAGCATTGTAGTAGCTGTTACTCTCCATTGTTGGTAGTATTTTTTTTGTCAGTGCTATATGGCCTGACAGGACCTCAGTGTTAGTATGTCTTTAGCCAGAAGGTTTCAGTCTTGCTCTTCTCTCGACCACACGTTTGACTAAGGCTTGGCAAGGTTTTTATCATAAGGATGGTCCCTGGGTGGGTGTTCTGCCAAGGTGCTAGGGTTTGTATGCCTGGCAGAAAGCAGAGCGCTTTTGGTTGGTACAGAGTTACATGATTTCTCTCTTCTGTGATCAGAAAGGCGTACGCTGCCAAAATCAGAGCATGAGACCCCACCTGCACCGATCCCTTGCTGAGCATTGTGCCTGATCTGTCCCCTGATCTGCATGTTCACATTCACATTCCTCCCTTATGGGATGGCCATGCACCATCCCATGCTTAATAAATTTATCTCAATTACTTACTTTCGACAGGACTGTGTATCTTGTAACGTTCTCCTGACCTTGTTAGCACTTTCGTCTTGTGTAAACAGTTTATCTGTCGATCACAGATCTGTGAAGGACATTTTGGTTGAGACTTAAGGCAAAGCTTTTATTTCAGCAGTGTATGGTCTGGTCTGAGCTATTCTCCGGTGAAAGTGATATTGGTGATAAGGAAGTGTACCCCAAAATGAGTGTTGTAGTAATTCAGGATGGCATAATTTTAATTTAGACTGTGGTTAGAAAATAATGGTATCCACAAAGTAATTGGAATACTTTCTTTTTCTTAAAAATAGAATGAAACTAATTTCCTTATGATTCTTTATTTGATATAAAGGGAACATCTCTGTTTGTTATGCGTATTGTCATGACAAATAACATATGGCAGGACTAAAAAGGGGTGCCAGCAGTTCATTTTTTAAAAAACATTTAATAGCCATTTGACAGCTCTGCGTACAGTAACGACTCACACCACCGTAAACTCTGTGTGTGTGTGTTGATGTATATTTTACACCATAAGTGGTCATCTGAACATGCATGCCCTTAATATGCAATCATATGCAAGCCTATTAAAAGATTCCTCTATATATGTCCAAATTTTAGCTGAAAAGATATGAGTGATAATATATGTTCTTCAGAAAATTCTGTTTGGGCAATCGGGCAAATTGGGCAAATAATAAAGAAGCTCCCACATTTATAACCTATTATTTTTATCTGTGGTTGGCTGTATGGTTAACTAAATACCTGAGGCATAGTCTGAACCTGATTTTTGAGATAGCAAGGTAATTAAAAATTTTAACACAGTTTTATAAAGTGTCCAGATAATGCTAAATATTTATAAATACTTTCTGCATGTATATAACATAAAAGTTCAAGTGTATACATCAGAAAAATGCTATTAAGATTGCAATGGGAAAGTATAATGGGAAGTTAAAAACCATCAGACTTGATGTTTGACTCAATACTATTGAATTGCCACTTTCCCCACTCCACTTGCATATGCTTTTTATTAAAGCCGGTAATTATCATGATTACAGACCCTTTCCTATTCAGTGCAAAGAAAAGAAAGTGCTCACAACATGCATGCGCCTGTTTTATTCTTCTGTGCAGCCGAACACTTCTTTACTGTTCAGTTGCTGTCTGAAAAGTTTTAACAGAATTCTTCACGATCTAATTTTTCCATTTCATCACTTTTGTGTTCGGAAGGGCTTTTGTACAGATGACTTTCTTCTGGGCGCATCTGCCTTAGTGCATTCTCCTTTGACAGGAAACAAAATTTAGCTGTACAAGGAAAGTGAGAAGCTGTGGTGTGTGTGTCATACACTCTTGTCTTGAATAATTGTGCTTCTGTTAGTGATTAAAGGTAACCAGCAGCCTTTCAGCAGGCCTAAGCAGGCAGGGGCAGCAATTACACTCTTTTTCTGCTCTTCCTGGCCAGATGAGCAGGGGTAGGTGGTTGTGATGAGAAGCAGGAAAAACTAAAAGAGCTATTTCACTTTTCAAGGAGGAGAAGAGGTCATCAGGTCACTTCATGGCTTTAGCAGCCTGCACTGGGTGCAGTTTAGACCTTCTGTTTCAGCCCTTTGCACCACCCCTGACTTGTGGTGCCACATTGGACTCGGTGTTGGATTCTTGGCTGTGTGTATGACAACTGCTCCCTTTTTCTTTGGCTTTAGTGGAGAAAAACATTGATTCCATGTTTCCAGCTCAGAACAAATTCATAATTTTGAGATATGTGTGTTTTTCTTTTGACCAGGGCTACTTTAGATAATTTTGCAGTAAAATCTAGTAAGCACAGAGTATGTCATGAAACAAAAAGACACCTTTTACAAGTGTTACTTCTATGAATACTGGAATAAATGATATATTAGAAAGTTGATGCAAATTTCTATTCTTTCTGGGTTTTGTTGCTGTTATTTGTTTGTTTGGGAAGCAAGGATTTGCTCACATTTTTCATGTTGAAAGTGACCTTCCTGATTTGAGTTAAAAACAAATGGAGCAGAGCAAATTACTAAGGCACCCAAGCATATTCTCAGCTTTGCCACACTGAAGCATTTGTTTATTCTGCAGGGCTTCGGGAAGGCAGCCCAAAGGCTTTGTGAGATTGAGAGCCATAAAAGATGGAACAGGTGGGAATGCCTGATCTCTCTCTGTGGTAGCTCTTAATATGACACTGCTGCATCTTTGGGGCATTTTTGTAAAATATGTGCATGCCAAACAAAATAAGTGTGATGCAGACTGTGTGTCAATGAGATGGCAATACAACTGCTTGTCATAGATGATGTTCAAAAGTGCTGCATCCATCTGCTCTGATTAAGTGAAATGAGATGTACTGCAGTTTCTTATGGTTAGATGACAACATAACACATAACCACGCGTGTCAGAATTATTGGTTACCAGAGGCGTTATTCAGATCGTTCCATCTTCTTTGTTCTTCCTCACCTTCCTTCTTTTCAGGCTTGCTGTATACACATCATAACTCCTGAATGCTGCAACCATGAATACATCATTTAAAACAGCCCTGAGATAAATGCCCATGGGCTTTTAGATGTCATTTAGAAATATGACCTTTTTTTTTTTAAAAAAAAAAGCATATTTTAAAAGCCCCTGTTCTTTGATACCACTTTAAATGCAACAACTGAACCAGAAAGAGAGAAAAACAATTTAAGAAAGCTTCCAAAATTGTTTTCTATCTAAGAGAAATCAACATAAATCTAAAATAATAAAATTATTGATGTGGTTTTAGAATCTCTGTCCTCTGTTGAATAAGGTTGCTCAGCTGTGTGTCATATGATATTTATTACTTGTAACTACTGATAAGTTTCTGATCACAGAAACTTTAGTTGCTGGAGCAGAAAGTTCAGATTTATAACCCTACCGTCAATGTAAATGTCACAAATGAACGTAGTCTGGAAAAGAGTGTGCATGGTTTGTTATTGATGTGGTACAAGTACACCTTCAATGCATTTTTTGGATAAACTTCCAATGAGATTTTAAACCAGCCTTTAAAATGTGTTCTTAAACTTTTCATGATTGCAGGTTGACACATTTCACAGCGTTGGTTGGTGCTTTGTACGTGCAGTGTAATGTCAAGTAGTCAGGTGAGAAAAGCTGTGCAAAATTGTTCATGAGAAATTGTGTTATTCTTCATTTCTTTCCCCATCTCCCCATGTCTTTTCAGTGTTGTGCTGTCTGTGGAAAAAGCAGCAGATTTTTTTTTAATGTGTCAGAGTGGGATTTCCTTAAATGAGCAACAGTCTTCCACTGGCCCGTGAAGTGTCATGAGATGGGAATGAAAGTACAAACTCTGAACAGCCACCTCACCTCACTTCACTCTGCAGACAGCTAATGGGGTTCTTCGCTGGACTTGGTGTGAACAATTCTGCAGAAGGTGAATCTATTTTATTTCTACAGCTTTTGTACTGGTAGAGAGGTCAGTTTTCAAACATCCAAGAGCACCCAGGTGTGAGTTATCTGTAATATATTCCCAAATTAAACATCTGCCATGGGGCTTTCTGGTTAAAAACCCTATAAAAATTAAAATCTAAAATGGCAGAGTGAAAACTTAAGAGTAACAACTAGGTATGGCAAAGAGACCTAATTTAACCTGCTTCTAAGCAATGTAAATTGACTTCCATACTACCAGATTGCTGTTGTTAACTACCCTTTACATAAAGCTAGTTCCTTCATCGCAGCCCCAGAAATCACTAAATATCTATACATAATAACCTTGAATTTTATGAGACTGTACCTCTAAAGTTGTGCTGGTGCAGATGTGCTGAAGTAATTTCTTAGAACCAGAAGCATTATAAAATTAGTGACAAGAAAATGAAAAAATCTGGGTTTATTAGTTATGGTGCAGCAATTCTATGAATGCAGACCTACCTACTGCTTTTAAGTCCAAGCTGCTCATACAGAGTTCAGTTTTATCATTTGCATGTACCAGCTGGGTTTACTAAAAACTCCTGTATCTATATTCACTGTTCCATTGGGTAGTATAAAATTTAAATCTATGTGCCTGTCGCTTCTATGTGCTGAGAGGCTGGAAAAGAAGGTGAATATGGTGTGCTGCACATCCTACATACTCATCTGTTGCAAATCAAAGGGCTCAGCTGAATTCCCTGTACCGAAAAACCTTTAAAAGACTTTATTAAATATAATAGTGATGAAACTAAACAACCATTTTTAAATGTCAGCTTGATGGAATTTGGAGACAATTCCTTATTCTAAGTTAATGGCCTGTAAAATAGCCATGAAAAAAATGAAACTCTGTTTCAGAAACAGAGTGCAAATGGAAGAGCTGGGTGTCTGGAGCATCTGAAGACACGTAACCCTTGTGTAAGGATAGAGAAGTCAAAATAATCTCTCTGGGACTTGGTACAGTATTTTAAGTCCTAGCTAAGAACTGGGACCAATTCCCACAAAAAGGCTTTCTTTCTTGACTGGCTCAGAAATATGGCAAAAACTTTTTGAACAAGTGGGCTTAAATCCCTGTGATTGTGCCAGCCATTTTTCCATTGCAAGGGCAGAGCCTCTCAGCGAGGCCTTGCATGGCTTCTGGGCACAGGAAGCCTTGGGGAGCACATTTTCCACAAACCTTTGGATGTAATGAAACAAGTGTGTTTTATAAGAGAAAACTGGATAGGAAGAGGGAGGTCAGAGTGTATCTAAGAAGATGAAGACTGTTCAACAATGGAAGATAACATCAAAGAGTATTTGAGGATGAGAGGTGTACATCAAGTAAAGAAAATAGAAATGTCTATAAGTGTAGTTAAAGGAAAAAGCAGATCTTCAGGGATTTGAGGAGAATGTTTCTTTTGAATTAGTAGGTGAGCTGTCCATGGAGATACTGGCAATACTAGGATGATGAAAGAGAAGTCTGAATATAGCTACTTGCCCCCGAGTCCAACGTGAGTTGATGGCAGGACTTGAGGAGGCTGTAACTGTGGCAGATGAGGACGATGCAGAGAATAGATTTGTGCCAGGCAGAGGAATCTCACACTGCTGGCTGAAAAACCAAACTGTATGTAGTAAGACTGTAGAAGTAGAGTGAAGGGATCGTGGATGCGTTAGAGACTGGAAAAGGATGATGAGAAGAGCAGCTTTTTCTGTTTTTAAGGCAGTCAAGTATGTAACATTAACCATTAACAAATGCCATACTTGATGGGAGACTCTACCTTTTAAAAATTGTAAGAATTTCAGACACAGCAGGACTCAAAAGTAAAAGCTTTAAACAATCAATTATAAAAGCAAAAAAAAGTGAAAGCTTGAGACACAGTAAAAACTGAGGGGCCCATGCAAGGTTTTTTGCTTCCTGCTGAGTGCAGCTTTAATGAGTCACAAGGAGGGAAAGGCAGCTGCCGTGGTGAATTCAGGGAGAGGACACTCGAGTTTAATTTAAAATTTCTTCTGAGGGGGGAAGGTTCTGGCTGGGGTGAGAAGCTCCTGCCCAGCTGGCAACCATGTGTGGGCAGGACCTGTCCCTGGGAGCGAACATGTGTCGCAGGCTTCTTGGAACTACCCTGTGATTTACGACTTCTTGCCCTATTGAAAACATGAGATCTGGGTTCAGTTTGGCTTGCAACGCAGGATTTTAGTAACTCGAGTGACAAATTCATCAGCATGTAATGTGATCCTTTCAGTCAAAATATCTGCTTGATTGTATTTAGCTGGGATTTTAAGGCTACTCTTGTTAATATGTGTTTGTATTTGTAATCGCCCTTTGGTACTCTGAGACGATAGGTTGAAGTATCTGGTTCCTCTTTGCTTGTGTTATTGATACCCTTCTCTGATCTCCCCTCATTAGAAATGCTTAATTTGGAAAGAAAGTTAATCTTTTTCAGCTAGTAAGCTCCTGATGTCACTGAATAATTTTTCCTTTGTCTCTTGGGCTCTTCTGGTTTTGTTGCACTTCCTTGGCATTGGTCGATCTCTGGAGGTAGAGTGCTGAATCCTCACTTGTGACTAGCTCAGGAGGAGGGAGCCCATCGCCTTTGCTCCTTAGAAAGTCACCACGGTTTATGTACAGGTCTTACAGGCTGCTTTGCTTTAAGTTACAAGGTGGTCGGAAAGACAGTGGCAAATGAGAGGTAAATCATTCCCCCCCCTCATTTTGCTTACGAGGTTTGAAGGGTTTCACCCCAGAACTGAATAACATAACAGAATTCAAAACTGCATACCCTTCGCCAGGATTCCTGGCCATCATTCAGCCCTGTCAGACTTGCTGTACAGTAGCTCTGACAGACCAGTGTCTGGAAAGCCTAAAAATTTCCATAGCACACATGCACAGAGAGTGAGTACCATACTTCTGGAAAATGTATATCCTTGATGATATGTTGCAACATATCCTCAAGGGTTTGGATTTGCTGCAGATATGCAACGCAGCAGGTATTCACGTTTTCCATCTGGGAATTCCTTGAAAGAAGCAGAGCAGCTTTAACTTTCTTTTTCTAAATAGATAGGCTGTCTTCTCCTTCCTGGAATTGTAAGGATCCAAAAGGATCTTCAGCAATCAAAACAAATAGTTGAAGACAACCTGGGAGTCTGCAAGCAAATGCAAGTTTCTCTGGCATGTGTTTGGCACTTTGGGTAAAAATGTCTTTCCTGACTAAGTGGCCATAATGTGAAGTGACTAAGACACTGGAAAACCGAAAGTGAGAAAAGACAGCTATAGTATTTATTTCTGGGTAACAGAACAAGATCTATTTTACATTTTCACCCATTATTCATCTCAAGTAAAACTGAAGTACTTTGTCTCTGCTACCAAGATAGAAAACACAAGTTGTTTTTGTGGTCTTTTTCTTGTCAGAAAATTCAGTGGAAGCTTTACTTCTGCAGGTAATGTTTTAGTGCTGTTGGAAATGGCCAGATGTTTAATGGCCAGGTTTCAGGGGTTTTTTTTTTGATACTTAGTCAATAGGAACTGAACAAATGTTGTTAGAACATTTAATCCTCTGCTCCAGTAGGATTACAATATCTCAGCTATGTCAGATCCACTCTTCTCCCTTCTGTGCCATCTTCACAGCAATTAATAAGAAAGTGATGTTGTTTCTCTGCTTTCCTTGTTCTAACAGAATGGCTAAATACATTTGAGCAAATGTTTCCTATTTAAGTTCAGAACCTGGCAACACAGTTTTAGTTTTTGCAGTGCTTGGTGGGAAAACTTTCTGAAACCTCTGTGGGACCTGGAATTTAGAGATACTTAACTTTTCCCCAGCCCTTTTAAGTAGCATTAAGTTGTTATGATCAATAAAAAATGTGAATTTTGAACATTTTAAGGTCATACTTTTGGCATGAAATAACCAGAGTCAGCACAATTTATTTATCTTTGTCTCTTATATTTCTTTCTTTTTAATTTTGCCTTCATGTTATTAGATCTGCTATTTTTTTTGGTGTGGTTTTTTTTTTCCACTGTCAGATTACATTATCATTCTTCTGTTTTTCTTATAATCTTCAGATGGCTTGTATTTGTTCCTCCCTTTCTTTCTTTCTTAGTTTTCTTATTTTTTTTTTTTTCTCTTTGCTGAGCCCTTGTCCAGATAACCTCTTCTCCTCTTCATTTCTAGGCACAATTTTTAATTGTCATCTTCATCTACATAGATTTCCATTTAACTTCCTCCATTTTCTTTGTATAAGAGGTCTCAGAGGCATCTGAAATCCGTGACCCAACTAGCATGCTGAATTTCTTCTTCTTTAAGAGTAGGTCAGAACTAAACAAAAGTTGCATTCTTGCTTTGCCGTTTATTTCATTCCCACTTTAGAAATGTTTATCTTGGTTTATCTGACCAATACTTAAGAAATTAATGTCAATCTAATACAATACAAAATCAGAGTTCATTTAGTAAGATTAGTTTGCAGTAACTTGCCAGCAATGTTTTGCCTCAGTATTTGAAGAAACGAAAATAGGCTGAGCCCTGCCATGCGATTTTGTTGCACTAGATGTCACTGTTATACTTCTTAAGATACGGTGGCCATATTTTACCGCAATACGACCTCATGCTCAAAGGCACTTAAAAATCTGTTGTGTATAAGAAGGTACAACCACGAGAGCATTTTAATCGCACAGTGCTGCCTGAGAGTATTCTTTTGGTTTGGTTTGTGTCTAAGCCATTGCTCCTGTATAGAGAATGGAAAATATTTCTTCTCTTCAGAGCCAAGGACACTGTGGATGTGAATGATATTCAATTTCAGTGCACATGCTTTTTAGTCTTCAAAAGAATATTTGTAGCAGTGAATGATACTGAGAAATAGTATAGCAATTTCCAAGGCAGCTAATGACAAGTAGAAGCTCAGCTTCATCTCTCTGCTTTTTAAATGCATGGAGATAAGCTAAAAGAAATGCAAAGCCATTATATTGATGGAAACTACTGGTGTATAAGCAGATGAACACTCATACTGGGCTTACTCTTTGACTAATCTACATGGAAGTGTAAAACCTGGTAGACGTCAATCTTGGATGAACATTATTTCCACTATCTGAGAAATAATATTAGATTCTTATTATATGCAGTAATCAATAAGATTGATTTGTCTTAAGGTTGAAGATTTGTTCTGAGAAAGAGAAAAATTTCAAGGACATAAACAGATCTGCCTTTGGCTGATGTGTGCACTCTCTGGGTTCTCCTCAGCAGGAGATGAATGCCAGAGTTACGACTGAGACAAACACATTTGCTGAGGCTTACCTGCTTCTCTGGTCTAACTTTCCCCTTTTTCCACACACACCTGTCACCATGGCAAGCTGTTCACCCCTCAGAAGTTTGAGTAGTTTGAAGTGCTGGGGTCTGAATCCCGAGCCCTGAATTAAGGTTGACATATGGGTGGTTCCCATGGTCCTTTAAGAGGAGGGGATGAGTTTACCTTTTGGCTTTCCTCCAAGGTGCAGCCAGCATTGTAGGGAAAGCCCTTGGGTAAACAAGCCCCAGGTGCCCTGCATTGGGTAAATGAGTGCCAGGTGTCCTGCTTTGGGCATAAAAGCTGGGACCACTTGCAGGAAGGGTGCAGTGTCTGTCTGTGAGGTGGATGTGCTTTGCAGAGTTTCCTGTAGGGGAAGGACCTCCTGACTCTCCCTGCAACTGGGCCCCAGTCAGGTTTGGCATTTGCAAACGCGGGCTTCATGGGGGAACAATATGGGGCTACTTCTATCGTATGTGATCAGCCTATTGACTTGGTTGTCTCCCATTTTTTCTATGGGATACCTTGTGTCTTTGTTTATTCCACCTATTATTGGTCGTGCTGTGTCATTCTTGGGGTTGTTGGGGTTGATGTCTATTATGTGTGATCCGATTGACTTGGTTGTATCTCCAGTGATCACCCATATACTGACTTCTCTATATACAGTAGAATCTGGTTACTGGATTGTTTTGCTGCTGGCTGTGTCCTTTGCGATAGGCCTAGTGTTTGGCAAAATAGTAGTTTTATTTGCCTCTGAAATAACCCTCCGTTTTTGTCTACTTACTGGTTGTTTCTCCTCCAGTCAGTGATGTATCTTTTTGGTTTTTACCTCTTGTTCTTTCCAGGAATTCTTTATTTATATTCTTATGTGGCCTCCATCACCCATCACTTATGATTATTTAAACTCAATACAAACAGCCTCTTCCCTTTTTTACCACCCTGTTGGATAAGTAGTTTGCATAGTATATCAGTTTTGGGGATGTGCGCTGAACCATCTCTGTGCTTCTCAAGTGGTGAAAAATCAATGAATTTTGCCATGCAAGGAAGATAAGCTAGGACTAGGTAGATGCTGCTGTGGAAAGGGGTTGTAGGCTGGATTTTGGAGCTACAAGTGGAGCTACATCCAACAGGCTTTGCTGTATCAAAATTTCTGGCATAGGCAGTGTAAATAGCAGAGCCTTTGTTGCCTCTCACAGAATCACAGAATGTTAGGGATTGGAAGGGACCTCAAAAGATCATCTAGTCCAATCCCCCTGCCAGAGCAGGAATACCTAGATCAGGTCACACAGGAACATGTCCAGGTGGGTTTTGAATGTCTCCAGAGAAGGAGACTCCACAACCTCTCTGGGCAGCCTGTTCCAGTGTTCTGTTACCCTCACTGTGAAGAAATTCTTCCTCACATTTATGCGGAACCTCCTATGTTCCAGCTTGCACCCATTGCCCCTTGTCCTATCATTGGATGTCACTGAGAAGAGCCTGGCTCCATTCTCATGACACTCACCCTTTACATATTTATAGACATTAATGAGGTCACCCCTCAGTCTCCTCTTCTCCAAGCTAAAGAGACCCAGCTCCCTCAGCCTTTCCTCATAAGGGAGATGTTCCACTCCCTTCATCATCTTTGTGGCTCTGCGCTGGACTCTCTCAAGCAGTTCCCTGTCCTTCTTGAACTGGGGGGCCCAGAACTGGACACAATACTCCAGATGTGGCCTCACCAAGGCAGAATAGAGGGGAAGGAGAACCTCTCTTGACCTACTAACCACTCCCTTTCTAATACACCCCAGGATGCCATTGGCCTTCTTGGCCACAAGGGCACACTTGGGCACACTCTCAGGGTACACTTGAGAAAACAGCCTACCTTGCCTATGCTTAGACACAGCTAAGTATCTCTGTGTATTACGTATGTGCGAGAGATAAAGGATTTAATGAAAGTAAGATGTGAGTTTTTTCAACAAGGTCTGAAATAGGTAATATTTCAAAACATCCTACCTATTCTGTTTACACTGATAGAAAATCAGCGAGAACAAGTAGTTCACATTCCACTTGGAGCAAGGTTAGTGCCAAACTGCATTTAAGATTTCTTACATGCTTGAGATCTGGCATTAAAAAATTGTCATTGTCTTTTGTATATGTGCGTTATGTGGGGATCTGTGATCATCTTTTCTGTCTGATTTAAATTTACCTGAAGCCTTTGCATCTGCTGCTTCATTAGCATTCATTCATGAACTGTATTATTAACCATCATTAGGCTTTTCCTTTGAAATTCCTTTTTCCTTCACAGTTCAGCAGTTTGCATGCAGAAAAAACTGATCTTCAGTACTAACATTGAGTAGATATCCAAAGCTACCTCTTAAAAAGAGCACATAATCCCACTAAATTATTTCATTTCACTTAGTTGTTGCATTTGAAAGAAATGACAGCTGTTTGTAGTACTTACAGAGTAGTGTGTACACAGAAGAAATTAATAATGCAAGAAACAATAATTTGTTTATCTAAATGTTCAGGAAGACTTGCCTTGCTTTCAGCTAAACAAAAGCAGGAACATTTTTGGGTTTGGTCTTTACTTAAGGTCAAAAAAGCCACAGGAAAATGTAGAGACACTGTCTGTTCCACCTGTTGGATAACTGAGTTTGTAATATCCTTGAGCATTATCACCAGGCAAAGCAGGCTCTTCTTCAGCTAAAAAAACCCAAACATTTATTATTATTATAAAAAGTGTATTGATCAAATTTATAGAAGGGATTATGCTTAATTATGCTTGACTTTCTTTAAATTGGAATGACTTTTACTGTTAAGATTTCACAATATGGTCTTTTAAGAGCATTTCCCGTCTTTATGTGCAATGTACAACAGAGTAACTACATTCCTAGTGAGAAAAAGGCACTTCTCCCAGAGGTATTATGCCATTGTAGCAATTACCCTGAACAATAACGAACTGCAGAGAATTAAACTCTACTTTCTCCGCATGCAGATTCCAAGCTGCATGTCTGAACCTTTTAAAAAAGGCAAATCCTTCCAGTCAAACAGTCTATTACTCAGCCAGCTGAGTGCACAGGCCAGAGCCAGCGGGCAAATTTTCACTTGACTGGGTCACTTATTTCCTCTTTACCATATGCAGTGTTTACAGAAGGAGAAGGATTTTTAAAATGGTGCACAAATTTCCTAGCTCAGTAGACATGTAAGAGATTTTGATCTAAGCTACTCCATCAATATTAAAATCCATAATTAACTGCAGTAAGTTTGTAGCTCCAATAATCTTCTGTAAGAGAGGAAACATTTTTGGTAGGTGGCTTTGCCTCTGTGTTCAGACATTTGATTTTCTCAACAATTTTGGGTTTATAGACTGCTAAATCTATACCAGTCTTGCAAATGATGTAGTTATACAGATATGAAGTTGTGTTTTCAGCCCAAATATCATACAAACTGTATGTCCTTCTTAAGTCCTGTTGTGCCCCATCTCTGCTTGGGAAAACAAGCTGGCTGTCACTGGAAGTTGTGCACACTGCTGTAGGCTGTGTATGTCCCTGTGTATGTTTATTCTTTCCTTATGCCCAGATACCAGATGGCTCATGCAACAAGCAATTGAAGGAGTTCTGTAATCTTGGTCATATTTAAAACAGACCGAAGATGACGGTAAAAGTAAACACAATATGCTGCTGAATATTGCTGATGAAGGGAACTAAATGTACTGCACGTTACAGTAGAGCTATTTCCAGATTGTGGTACAAAGCTTTTTGCTTCACAAAATGCAAAATACAAGACATAAGTTACCAAAACCCTAACTGAAATTCCTCTATAGGAGGAGATAGTAGTATCTTCCTGTCAGTGTACAATACACTTTTAAAGTAGGTTGCTTTACACAGTGTTTAAAATAACTTTTAGGAAATTGTTGGGGAAAATTATGTCTGCTGTGAACAGATGCTAGCTAAACTAAACACATACTAACATAAATTTATCTGTAATACATATATTTTTGCCTTCAAGTAAATTTGAACTTCTATGAGGAGTATGAGAACTTAGTTCTCATCTTAGATGCCAGGTTACTGGGATCTTAGATTGGATATTTTCACATATAAGAGTGCAGCAGTCATTAGAATTTATTGAAGGCTATGTCTACATTATATCAGAGGTGCATAAGCGTTATAGAAAAGATGTTCTTCATGACATTGATAAAATAGTGGTATCCCTACATGGAGAAAGATAACAGGAGTTTTTTTTGTGGAGTTATTTGTAGATTATTTGCAATCATCTTGCATTTTTTCTCTATAGGTTAATGCATATATACCATTTGAATTTTCTTTTTTAAATAGAAAGTAGCCACTGAGGAATCTAGTGAAACTTAGGCATGTAGTTAAAACTATGCACATAGGTAAGTACCTTGCGAAGTAGTCATTGTTCAGGTGTACAGGCCCTGGCATGGGTTTTGGCTAGCTGAGCAGGCCACAAGAAACTGCTGAACACAACATGAGAAACCGCTGAGCATAAATAACGGAGCAAGAGGCTCACAAAGTTACATATAGCACCTTGAGGAAAGACAGGTTTCCTCAACTAGTTAAGTGAAAGTGATGTGAAAGATGGCCATACTTCACACACAATTTTAGAGGAGCATTGGGGAAGTTCTGGAGAGTACAGTCTTGCACCTAGGTCAACTAACCTTGTCAGTAACACCACAGAAGGCTGAGGTGACCTAGAGAGGGATTAAGGTTGATGGGCGAAGAACAAGCACGGAGGAATGGAGAGAAAGGGTGATAAAGGGGCCAGTCACTTGCAAGCAAGCTGACAGTTGGTAGACTCATCAGCCTGAGCCTAGTGTCTGATCAGTGTGGGCTTTTCTTACTGCTATTAAGTCTTATTATTAAATATTTTCTCTGTGACTTCACTGTCTCTATACTGTGTGTATGAAGACATGTGTAAGAGGTCCAAGTGCCAGCAACTGGAAAGGGAGCACAGGTGCCTTTAGGTCTGTGTGCCAGCAACCAGAAAGACTGGGGATGTGTGTGTGTTTCATCAGTGAACTTCAGTCCTCTGTGTGTGTGTGTGTATTTATGTGTAATGCTAGTGAACCTGCTCTGGTGGGCAAGTAGGATGTGATGTGCACCTGGAAAGACCCAGGGTTTCAGCTGGTGGCCAGGGAAGGGACACAGGGTTTAGGCATAGACTTAGCAATTAAAGCTTCTCCTGTCTATGAAAAAGTGGCATGCTAGTGAATCTAGAGATTGAGGAAGAGCATGTCTGTTTTCATGAGTGAACTCCAAACCTGATGAGATGGAGAGGAGGAACAAGCCTTGGCTATCTGTACTTACATTTGTGTAAGTAAGATTGGAGTTTTAAGTGGATGCTGGAAAAGGTGCTGTTCTGCCTGTGTTAGTCCGTGTAGAGGCAATGATAGTGCCGTTTGTGTGTGTATCTGCGTCTTGCTACTGGCTAGACCTGCAGTAGGGAAGAACAGGAGCTGCGTCCATTGGGCTGGGATGAGAGAGACCACCTGAGTCTGAGGGTGCATAGGGTTTAGCTCTGATGGGCTGGGAAGGAGGATGCCCAAGGTCCTGAAGTTCACTTGATTCAGCCACTCCATAGCAGTCATGAAGTTTAACTTCAGTTTTATGTTAAATTCATCCTTAGCAGGATTAGCTACAAGAGGCAGGATTCAAGGACCACTTGCCACATGAATGGATGTGCCTGAAAAATAGAGCTCTCTTCCTGAATGCATAATATTTTTGGGGTAGCTTTATGAGACTTTACCAGCTCTGAGAAAGACTGATTTTTTTTTTTTTTTTTTTCCAGTCTATTCTGGAGGGAAGAGCTGTTTGCTTAAACTATCAGTCTACCAGAAATCATTTAGAAATAGAAGTACAGCAACAGATGTTGCTCTTTCTTATTATTTGAGTAGCTTGTCACTTAATGATTTATGTTTTTTTGGCTTGTTCTTTGTTATCTAGATAACAGATATTTATTGTCTCCAGCAGGATCCATCTGCATAGAGAATGAAACAGGAACAGTAAATGGCAGGAAAGAAGTCTACAGCTTTTAGTCAGGCTTGCTTGATGATCCAAAATTACTTTCAAAGAAAAGGAAAATGAGACCCAGAAAAATGTCAGTGCCCAGTCTTCTCCTTAATGATTTTTCTTTACGTTTTTCCTTTTGTTTGACACTATTCGTACAGAAATTCATTACAAACTTATGCCTGTGGCATAAGACTGAGGAGAAGAAATGGGTTTTGAATTACAGAACACATGCACAGTGTACAAAAAATTGACATGACACGGTTATGTCTTGTAGCTGAAGTAGGTAGCTGTGGAGATAGTGGAGACAACAGAGGAAACAGGGAATTAGTTTGTTCTTTTTGGGTTTTTGTAAACTTAGTTACCCTTTGTTTCAGTTTCTCATATGCCATCTGCTGTGTCAGGGTTTTACATTACGGGACAAAGATAAGAAGTTACTTCATATAATTAATTGTGACTACCTGAATGAAACTCATCTTTTGTGAAAGAGGTGAGGCCATGTAAGAAGAGAGGTATGAATTCACTATTAATCAGCTGTAGTGCAGTGATACCAAGATGCACAAGTGTTATTGAGACAATGCAGCACAGAAGAATAATTAAAGACTGCCTCTTTTCCCAATGTCATGCAGATTGCACAAAGAAAACCAGATGAGGATGGAAGAAACATCCACACTTCACAAATAGATTTAAGAGTTACAGGAATGGTGACCAGCTCCAGATTTATATAAGGAGGTTAAGACTTAGACTATATTGCTTCAGTCTTACCCTAGGGCATAATTTGGACCTAATATTACCTATTTTGGAAAAAAATCCACTGCTAATGACTACGCGAGACGGATAAATTTAGGACACAAAAAAAAAGCATGTCCCTACTTTTGGCCTGTTCCTCTCTTCTCCAGCTCCCTAACAGCCACTGTGGTAGAGGGATAAATATCTTAGTAGGTGTAAAGCAGTTGTTGAAGCTGAAAATTAAGACCCATTCCACACTGAAATTGTCAGTGGCTGATCACAAGCTTACAGTTGATAGGAAATGGATTGTTGTGTTTACATCTGTCAAAATTGTAAGAGTCTGGCAAACCTAGATGGTTTTTGTTGTGGAGAGGGGAATGAAGTAAAAAATTTTGATAATTGGTGGTGGGTTTGTTTATTTCCTTCCTGACCACTAAATTACTTCTTTTTATTTTCTTTCCCCCCTCCTTTACCTGTCAGTCTCTTCAAGTACCTTTAGGAAGGCATGCTCTTCACAACACACAGCTGTCCCTTCCCAAAAGTATCTCTTGCCTTCAAAACCTTCCTTTTAATGACACTTTAAGAGGCAGATTGTGACACAAGTTCTGAGGATTGTTTCCTGAGTTTGCTGCTTCTCCATCTAGCAGTTCTGCCTTTTTTAGGTGCAGATACAGTGCAATGGCTGCCAGCAGTGCCAGGAGAGATCCTACAACAAAACGAATGAACCCAGATGTGTCCCAGTAAGAGTGGCGGTTCCGATGTAGTTTTTCGCACAGGACTCTCCCAGTCTCTTATCTGTAAGAACAGAAACTGTTGAATGAATTAGTCATAGAGTGCACAAACTGGGTGATATCTAAAAGCTACAGCTCAGTGGTGTGCCTTTCCTGAAAAATTGCTTATGTCCTGCAGGTAAAACTGCAAAAATCTTTAAAGCTCACAAGGCCTTGAAGGCTCAGGGATCAAAGCTGGCTCTACCATGGTAGCAGATGATGAGGTTGTGGCAAAGAGGGCTAAGAGAGCCAGCTGTGTGCTAAACTAGAAAAATCAGTGCCTACTCTGAGTACATACCAACACCTAATCACTCAGGAATTCATGAGCTACATGAAAGCTCTGAAAGTGTAGCTGTGAGACTTTGTGAGGCAAATGTGTAAACAGGATCCAGTGTATTCTAGTTTGATGAAGGCTGCCTATACCTTAATGTTGTCTCACAGGATATACAGCTATGTAAAAGAGTTTTTTTACTGTTCACCTAAAGTTTTCCCCTCTGCTTTTATAACTACTGCTATTCCATATCTTCATTTCTATCAGCCTGCTGCCCGAGTTCCCTAAGTGTGTTATTAATTCAGTGCTGAGCTGTGGGAAATAGAAAGATGTAATTGAAAGTTCTGCATCACCTGCTGCAGGAGGCCCAGGTCCTGTACTTGGCTAATTGTGAAAGTGCTAACTGATAACAGCAGCATTGCCTAAGCACAATCCTGTTTGGGGGGGCGGGGCTCAGAAGTGGCACTGTGTACATTTTGCCTATTAAACTGCTTTCTCGGGAGAAATATGTTGTTTGCTAAACTTGTGCATGGGGTAGGAGGAGTCTCATAGAAAAGAGCAAACATTTTCCTTAATAGGTAGGAGAAACAGGAAACTAAAAATTTGAAAACAGTAAAATCTTGGGCTGTATTCTTTAAAATGAAAAAAAAAAAAAAGATTCTGCTCTCTAAAAATGACTCACATTGAAGATGGGCATATTTTTTGATGAACTGGTAGCATGCAGTACATGCTGTTATGAACACGTAATCTTGTAGCAGGAACATTTAGCTGGGTTAAGAAATGTCCTTGTATATTTGTGGAAATAGGAGTGACATACAGCAGGGAGATAGATTTTTCTCAAGCAGAAACTTTCTGTTTTGTGCCATAAAATAGAGTCCCAAAGAAAAACATATTTTCCTTGTAGCTGAAGCATTCAGTGCAAAAAAGAGCCTTCCCTTTCATCAGTGACAACCATATCATGGCAACAGCCTTACTGCCCACTTGTTAAGTTTTCAAAAGGTACCCTTCTGCCTTGACCTATGATGCCTCTTGTACAGTGGAGAGTTGCGTCATAAATAGCCACAAAGCTGCTTCATTATCTTCCTTAAAATTCCCCTCTGCTATATTACTCAGAGAAAACCTTGAACAAAATATGTTACTGATCTAGAAGGACCATTGTTAATCCTGATCAGCAGAATTCCATTTCTATCTCATCCAGGAATCATTTCTACGTCTAAATGGGGAAATGAAAGTTCGGTTTTTTGAAATATCCATTCTTTTTCACTGTCAGTGTCCACTCGTTGTCTCTTGTCCTATCTATAGGTTGCGGGGTCTTTGTGCCAGAAGCTATTTTTTCTAGTTTGTGTTTGCACAGCGTCTAGCACATTAGAAAATTGGTTTTTGACAAAGGTTTGTATTCATAAAAACAATGTAAGTGGTAAATTAGAAAATTATAATTTTTCTTTATTCTGGTGGCTCTTGTTTTCTCTTTATCAACTGAGACACTTAAATAGTCTTTAAGTACTTTCCATAGTGCCTTTCATAAAGGTCCCAAAAGCTTTATAAAATTGGAAAATATTTGGTCCCTATTTTACCAACAGAGACAAAAAGTCATTTGCATATTCAGGAAAATAATAACTAAGATGAGACTTAAACTCTGTTTTTCTAGCTTTATACATTAACCTTTCTACTGTGGTGCTACTCTAATACACAGTACAAGCTCATAGAGACTCTCATTTCACAGTTCACATGGCTAAATCTTAGTGATTTTAATGTCAACAGAATTATCCAGAATTCTTTCAGTAAATGTGACTGAGGTAAAGGAGATGCCGCCTCTTGAAAAGAAAACACAAGCTATAAGGTATTTTCTAAACACAGAGTAAAGAGCTAGGACAGGGTAGGAACTGAAGATGGAGAATGAAAAACAAAAAGGCCCTGGCATGAAAGTAGCTATGGAAGAAACCTGTAAACACATGAAGCCTTCAAGTTCTTCAGTCAAGTAATCTCTATTGAGATGAAATTGAACTAAATATAGAGTTTAGTATGTGGTCCTGCTTTAAACTTGAAGTTTTAGAGGAAAATCTAACCAGAAGAAATCCATTGTGTAACCTTTTGTACTTCTTTCATTTTTTACAGAAACTGCCATAAGGATTTTAATAAAGTGCCTGGATTTATCCAGAAAACTAAAGGAAGTAAATATTGCTGATTTTCCCAATGTGCTTGTGCTGTGTCGATGGTGAGAAAAATGCCAGCTGAAGGAACTCTTATCTTACTAATGGTTTATGGTTTGCACCATAAATGACCACATGTTTGGAAAATCCATTTAAATACTGAATCAACTCATTCTTGAAAAAAGGAAAGAGTACATTTTTTTTCCAAAAATATATAGTTTTGAAATATTCCTGCATTGTCAGGAATTGGAGCTGAGCATTCAGACTGTGATGCCAGTTACCTGTCTACCATGAGAAGCTGCTGAGCAAAAAGTTAAATCAGCAAGAGAGAATGTGCTACATTGATGTGGCCCTACAATTTCCATTGCAACACTCTGATAGCAGTAGCAAGACTTGAATGGAGTTAAGGAAGAAATGCTAAAAGCAATGGCAAAATGGGAGAAGAAATCCTGGGGCTGGGCTAGTAAGAGAGGGGAAAAATGCTATTACAGAGTTGCAGTGTTAAAGCTGATTCAGTTGAGCTCTGACTGTAATGTCTTTACTCAGCTGTGTCAGGAGGAGCACATGCAGTAAGATAAAAACTCTGAAGTGTCAGTCTTTGTTCAGGAGACAGACTCACCTTTCAAGTTGAAGTATAGAACATAGACTTGGTGGTAGAACATGGAGAACTAGCAGTCTGCAGGTGGCAATGACAGGTATTAAGCAGCACGAACATTGTTGAACAGTGAAAGATCACTTAAACGCTTTGGCTTAAAAAAAATCTTAGAATGCAGAGTTGATATTGCATTGATAGATTTATTTCTATTTATTATAAGGACATCTGTTCTGAAAATCATGAACAAATAACAGGAATCAAACAATATCTTGCTATTATAAAACTGACTTCAAATTTTAAAGGAACTTGCTATTTTAATTAAGCTATACATAATAAGGACGTTTGCCATAAGAAATTGCTTTTTTACTCCTGAAGATTTTTTTCAGATACACATAAATGTGAAGTAATTCCATGGTAATTCCAGGCCATTGAAAGTTTAATTCTGTAATGCAAGCTCCAGATAGATTATTTGTGCTATTTTGTCAGGGTCACCCTGCAATCTTGAATTGTTGTATTAGCTTAGCTTTAAAAGTAATTTCCCACTAGCTGCTAGGTTTGGTTTGAGAGATTCAGTCTTGTTTCTGTGTCATTATTTTATGAGCAGTTGAATGTCAGGCATCTCCTGGTGTCACTAACAGGAGCTGCTCCCTTAACTTAGTGAGAAAAGTAATGACCCTGTAAATCAATTTATGGTTGAGTATGTACTGCTGTGTTTTTGTGCTGCTACCTGATTGATTCTGGCTGTGAAAGTCACTGTAGAAAATACTTAGCTGTCATTATGCATTGACAGGAGCAACTGCCATAAACACAAATACCCCCAAAGCCCCCAGACAGTTTTCAGAAAGCTGTCCTCATCCTTTAAAGGTAAGGCTTCGCATTTTTAATACTGGAACAAAGGAAAGCATGTCTTTTAAAACACTTCAAAGCAATGTTGTCTCCTAACTAACATGAAAGCAAGCACAGCGGTAATTTAACATGTGTGAAGATACTTGATAGTTAAAAGGTATCAGTTAGAAGAGCACATCAGCATTTTTAGGAAACACTCAGCAGCAACATTCATAGGGCATGGGATTAATTTTTTTCTTTTTTTTTTTTCTTTCATGAATTCCATGTTCGTGACATTAAGAACAGCAGACAAGACATTCAGCAGAGGGCAAAGGGATGGAAAGTCTGTGTAGTGTTTTCTTGAAGCGATGAAAATTACATCATGAAGAGGGCTGGTAGGAGTCTGAATAGAGTGGTAAAAGTCCTATTGATGAGTGGTATCCCTGCCACAAATTACCTTGATTCAGAAATCATAAAGGACTTCAAAAGGGAGATAAAGAAGAGGAAAATGCCTATCTCTGGTCCCAGAAGACTGTAGGAATAATAGACTTAACCTAGGAAAGAGGAAGGAAGCAAGGAAGCTTTTATGTCAAGCTATGGTTGTGTCCTTTTGATGAATGGGAAGAGGGGTGGGGCAGGGAGGGTGAGAGCAAAGAAAAATATGTGCTGGGTAGACATTTCTTCTGGGTGATGCACTAGGTCAGAGATTACCAGAGACTCACAAAGCAAAAGGTCTGCATGGGATGAAATGCCTGGAAGGTGCAGACAGGCCAGCACAAGCTACCCTGCCTTTAAAGATAAGGTGGTCCTGGAACAGACCCAAAAATATTTCTTGTTTCTGTGTGCATCTGTAGGAAGGGCTGGGTTGAGCCAGGAGGACCTGAAAATGATAGTTGTGGGTCTCCATGGGCATGAGCTCTCTGTTTTGAAGAGCTGATAACTCTGGTCACCTCAGTTCCTGGACACTTACTCTCCACTCTCCTAGTGCTAGAGGAGATATTTCACTAACACAGCCTCCACAAAACATTACATTCTGTTGACAGTCATCACGGTGGAAAAGTCTGGTTTTGGGCTGCATAGGATTTGGGGCTTTTGTCAGGTATTCCTGGAGTGTGAGTAATATGAGTTTCAAAAGAGTGTCCGTGGAGTATCCTGTAGGTAGCTCATAACCAGCTTCAATGGAAAGAATTAGAACACGAAGGGTGATGGTAAGAATGTCTGCTTCTGTTTAGTTGCTAGTTGTAGAGATGGAGAAATAAGAGAATGAGAAACACTTCTTTAGGAAACTAAAATTGTAGACTTCTTTTGCTAAAACTTTGTGGGATAATTTGCATGCCTGCCATTTTGAAAGAAATATTTTTAAATAAGTAGGTGTATTTTTTCTAGGAGGACAGACAGTGTGCAAAAGAGACTAGCACTATTCATCTAACTGTCTACTACCATTTGAGTTACCACTGACTGGTAGAACAGAGCATTCAAAGACCAAGAATGGCATTGGTCTCAGCTACTGTACGACTGTGTCTGCTTTCTGGGACTCCTCCTGTGCTGGCCAACACAACAAGTATTCCAATGCCAGATTATTTACCTCAGGAGCAGCAACCCTTAACGGTACTCTGGACCTTCTAGGCTTTTGCTACAGAAGGATTAAAAAGCAGGCCGTGTCCACTGCTGAGCCTGACTCAAACCTGCTGGCACCAGAAGGTGAGTCATCCTTCTCCTCACAACAGGATCTCTCTATACAGTTCTACCACCATGGGTAAAATCAATTATTGTTCAGACTCCTTATATCAGGTAACAGGTGTCAATTATTGCTCTAATAGCCATTGAAGACTCCTGAAAAAAAATCAGTGTAACAAAGTTCAGAAACACAACATAAATTAAGGCCTTCATTTTGCTTGTGCCACAATTATCTATATATAGAAGAATTATACTTTTTAATGGTATCTCTCATAATCCCAGAAGATGTGATAGAACCATAGAGAATTAAAGGAACTCACATTAAATGGATGCAAAGCTAGTTAAGCAATACAGCTCAGAAAATACTTGTGATCTAAGGTATTGAAATGTTAAGAGTAAAACATATAGAATAAGAAACATAAGATGATTATATTTTGTGTCCCAAAGAATTCTGTTTTGAATGCAGATTTGCTTATCAGAGCGGAAGAATGCTTTGAAAAGCCATAATCCCGGTAAGATTTCAGGTGACACATAAACGGTGAAAAGTGCTGGAGAAGGTCCATACATTTGGATTTCTTCATATGTGGACCTTATTTGATGAACATTAAAGAGGACAAATGCAAACTAATGTATATAGAGATTAAGACTGTAACATGAATTACAGTATCTTGCATGCTTTAAAGATTATATTCCATGAATTTCTAGTGCACTGACGTTACTAAAATACTTAACAGCTCTAAAAAGAAAGACAAGGGACATAAAGTAAGGAGATGACATTTTCTCTGATTATAGCAATATAAATCCCAGCTGTCTTCAGAATAAAAACTGAAAATTTTCTTTGTTTCATTAAAATGCTTTTCAAAGCATTCAAGAATGTTTTGAAATTTGAAAGACACTTGGCTTTAGAAGCTAAAAATTCAGTGGAGTGGATCATGGCATGTATTATTTACCTGAAGAAGTGATCTCTGGTGATATTTGGCTTTCGATAGCAAATCACCGAGTTGAAAGCTGCAGTTAAAGAAAATTGGACTCAAAATAAGGTGCAGGTTATCAATGGTAACACTATTTCATTAGTTTACTTAGTATTGATAGAACAGTACTTTCCTATCTTGGATCAACAAGAGTAGAAGAGCACAACATAGGAGTGCTGTAGCTCAAAACAGTATTGAAGAGTGTAGAGCTTATTTGATTATTGTGTTTCATGGCATGTGAAATGCAGGAAGTTTGATGACATGGTTTTCATGCTCCTCTCTAGATTTAAATTTCTGACTTTATAAAAGATGGCCAGACTGGCAGCCCTGAAGCATGAACATTTCCCTTTATCTGCACAGCAGGTACCACATGATAAGCACCAGTACACACACCCTTGCTAAAGAGCCTGAATCCTTGCTATCGGGCCCAATTCTGTGAAAGGAGGATGATTTCTTGAAAGGTCCTCATCCTGCAGGGGAACAAAAAGGTGGAGGAATACCTAACAAAATCTGGAATACTGTCTTTATCTGTGAAAAGGAATAATTTTACTAGGATTTAGACAGAGGATTGGTTCATACAGTCAGTAATAGTCAACAGATGGTAATTACTACTAGCTACTAAAAGCTAGGTCAGATTTGAACACAATGACCCAGAACTAAAATGCTCCATATGCCATCACTGTGCTGTCTGGTATGCTCGCTAGTCACGACCCTCCCACTGAAATAAGGCCTTTCCCTTCAAGCAGGAAGCTTTAATATTCTCAGTAAGATGAAATCACTGCCTTGACATTTCCACTCTGCCATTGGTTTTAGCTCTTGCTACACACTGTTTATCACACTTTAGTTTTAACCTTGGGGTGACAAGGGAAAACAAGACACTTCATGAAAGAGAGGAAGTCATGGAAATAGTAAAGGTTCTGTTAGAAGAGAAGCTCTCCCTAAGTCCCAGTCAGCCCGTGAGCTAGAAGATAGGTTAGGCTTTCTTTTTTTTTTTTTTTCTTATCACAGTGCCCTTCAAGGTCTTTTCCAAGCCCTCAGGTGTTAGCTAATTGCTAGATGACATCAAACTACTTCAGTGGTACATTTATTTACAGATCTTTTGGTTGGTTTAGGCTGAAACTGTTTTTTTACTGTCTTGAAAAATACGAGGATTGCTTACTATTAGGACATGCAGGATATAAAGTAAATTTATATACCTAGTCATTTATATGCTCTTCATCATTATGGCATCTAATGTTTTATACCCATACATACAAATACACAGCATTCTCAGGTATTAATTTTCTGCAAAGTAAGGGTTTGGAAAAGTTACTGTGCAGTAAGGAATAAAACACTGCTCATTCAGGTCATAATTAATAGGGAAGGAAGTTTTCTGGGTGTAGGAGGCAAATCATGCCTCTTCTACTCTTCTGTTTCCCAACTAACAGAATAGAGTCTCTGCTGCCTAATGTCACACCACAAGGTTGTTAGAATTCCTGGCCTAGGCTGAACAGTCACTCTTGATTGCACTACAGTACAGAAGTCAAAAATTTATTAATGACTATATTTTTTTTTTCAGTCTTCTCTGGAAACTTCTCTGAACTGTTGTGTTTATGAAATGCCGTCTATATGATTAAGAATTTCCCTGGTAGAAAAGCACATGTCTTTTACTGTGACTGCAAATACAGGATTTACTTGGAATCAGATTTGCTGAATGTTGACTTTCTGACAAATAGGTATTGAAACTTTTATATAATTTTCTTTCCTCTAACTATTATTGCTAAGGAAATACTTGAAAATGCATTAGGTGTCTTCAGGCTGTTGCTTCTTTCTATGACTGCTGCAGAGTAAGCATTTTTATTTTTCTTTCTGTGGCCTCTTTCTTTACTCTATAGTATAAACTTCAAAAACTTGAAAAAAAAACTTGTTAGCAAGTATTTTACAACACAGCTGCTGTATTTGTTGGTTTTACTACACATAGAATGCTGCAGCCATGTGTTAATGTTTCCTTCTATCTGTGTGGCAGCTGAATAGATAATGTGAAACTTCTTACGGAGCTCATAAAATATCAACTAAAAAGCCAATATATGCGTTTGGTAGTGAAATGGCATAATGCTGCATCAGCAGGTCTTATTTCAAAAATTAAAGCAAAGGAAACAATCTAAACAAATTTTTTTTAATATCCAATCAGTTTTAGATAATGCTACACATGAGAATGAGCAAGTAAACTTTGAAATCTGTAGCTTTATGTATAAGGAAGTTGGCAATAGGATAATAAGCCGCAGAAGTATCAAAAAGAAAAAGAAAAACAACAAAAACAACAAAAAAAACCCAGGAAAAAAACAGAAAAATACTATCACAAGTAGTTAAATCTGGACTGCAAGAAGATGTATAAGGACTTAGTTTCCAGCAAAGTACCATAGAGATATATTGGTTGATACATAAAATAGAAAACTCAAAGATATTTGTGACTGTCTTCCTAAAATGTCAGAATAAAAGTATGAAATTCACTCTTTTGAGTATCTCTGGGCTGAACAGTTTATGTGCTTTCAGGCAGTCTGTATGGCTTTTAGTTAAAACCTATTACTTTTGAGAAGGTCTGTGCTGTCACAGTGCTATGACATTTTGTCCACCTACTCGGTAAAATATCTAGGATAAAACCCTCACTCCATTCATATCAACTAAATACACTTTTATGAAAGATAGGACTAAGGTTTGCTTTTCTTTTCATTTGACAATTCCCTTTGTTTTATAATGTTCTATACTTAGGAACTACAGCAGCCTGTACTTAGCATGAAAAGGTCTTGCTGGGGTTTCTTTTGTCAAAGAAAAGAAGCTCCTGAATAAGACTGATTTGTGTGTCTGATTATAATTCTTCACTGGAGCTTATCACAAGTGGTCCAAATGCACCATCCTAATAACAGCTCAGACAATATAACAATTATGTATGATATTGTGGTTTTGTGTAAAGTTGGAGGCTGTTGAAATGAAGCACATTTTTTTGTAGCAGACCTGTTTGCACCTTCCTTCTGTTAGAATAGTTAAGCATGATTTCCTTCAATCATTAAGCAACTTCAGTTTTCAACTATCTGTGGCGTGACTCAGTATTTTGTTATGTCTTGAGACCAATGTCTCAAGCAAGGCAATTGTCAACAGCCACCATGAGCCAGAAAGACTTAAAAGCAGTAAAATAAAGGGTTTAATTCTTTGAAGGCAGTTTAAACATGCAGTCACTCAGGAAAAAGTAGAGTAGAAAAAATAAAAAAATCCACAAGCACCCTGCATGTGTCACTTCGAATGACACACAAAAGATTTTACAATACACAGGAGACTTTTTCACCTCTTCTGCCTTTTTCTTCCTTTCTTTTATTTTTTACATACTAACATTTTAACTAACATTAATCAATTAATAAGAATGTCAAAGTAATTGTTCTTTATCTGTGCATACCCAAACACCATCTCAAGCACAAAAGACCTGCCTGTCAATCAGCACAACTAAACCATTAATGGATATCATGTCTAATCTTCCTGCGCTACAGCTGGGTCAAGTGCTTGGGCACAAATTGGTGGTTAGGCTAGTGCTGGATTTCCAGTCTTCAACTGATGTCTTAATTCCTCATGCAGACTGTGTCTGAAAGATAATTACTCTTTTGCATGTCAGCTAATTCCAGAGCTGCCCTGAATTCAGGCACTGGAGAAAATAGAGGAAAGGGAGGGGGATTTGGGGAGTGCTGTGGCTGCTCTGAAACTGCAAAGGTGCTGAGTTGAAATTGGGCACCCACAATGGAAAAAATATGAACAGTGAATAATTAAAGATGGCATTTTGGGGTTACAACTGTGGAGTGTTTGTTCTAACCAAATAAAATTAAATTGAAGCTGAAGGAAACAGCTGCACATTAAGCCCTATTTAATATTGACGTTAACTGAAGTATGGATTAGAATGAGCTTCTTCCTCAAGGTCTTTGCCTTGTATCACTGCCTTAATGTATAAGAAAAAAAAAATTTCTACTTAGAAAAGTATAACAATCACTCATGTATACTTCTTCACTGTATTTTGAGAAGAAAAAAAAAATTTCTCCCTTATAAACCTCTTTCAATGGTACCAAAATAATCAGAGGAACTCTACCAAAAATGAACTTACAGTCCCCAAGAGGGAAAAATCCTGTGTTTAAGTGGGAGAATGAATTTCTCTAGTTTATATACACCTGATACTTTGAAAGTAAAGAATTACTTTAAAAATGCTTTTAACCAAAGCTGTTTTCTCATACATATTGGTTTACTCTACATAAATTAGTTTGTTTATAGAGACACTATTGTCTTTCATTTAGTCAGTTGTTAGTGCACTTAGGTGGTGAAGAATCCTGTCCTGACAGATTTTCTTATTGGAAATCTGATATCTAGGTTGTTAACAAGAATTATTCTTCTCCAGTAGTTACTTGGGTACAGTGTTGTGTATTTAAACCGGATATCATTGTTTCTCAGAGATCTGCACATCTTCCCTAAAAGAAATTAAGCAGAAAACACCTTATGCTGAACACAACAGAGAACCTTCCTCATTACTGTGGCAATAGGAGATAAAATACTCTTCCCACATCATTTACTTCCAGGCTTTCTGGAACATCACCTTGCCTGGTGCTACGGTCTGATCACCACCTAATTATCCTGAACATTTTTTTTCTTTGTCTTCCAAGTTTCACAATGAAGTTCTGAGAGCTGCCTGTGTACAAAACTGGTAACATCTGATCACTTTAGGCAAAAATACCACGTTCTTAATTTTTATTTAATTTCACTAAGGCTAAATTCTTACTGACTGCCAGAGTGAATAAGGAGTTTAAGATTTGATATGGTATTCTTTCAAGGATACAGGTACTTTAACCTACAATATTAGGCAATACAAAGAATAATGTAATCTATATTTTACTAATTAATTAATTGCAATACAAATGGAGGCTATATAAGCTTACACAGCCGTGTACTAGAAAATCCAGGAACAGTGTTAAGAAATACAGATTCACGAGTCCCTTCTTTGACATCTAGAAAGCTGTTATTTTTTATAATCCTTATGTTTAGTAAAAACATTTTATAGCAATGTTTCTGATTGAAATATAAGCAATTTTTCTGTTGAAATTCTTAGTCTGCGTAACAGTTTTACTTCTCATAAAAAAGACATATATTCATGTGAGGCTACAATGAAAATTTGATATTTTCTATGGAAGGTTTTAGTTAGATTTATTGATATTGTTGTTTTAGTTGATATTTTCTATGGCGCTTCCATTCTCCCCATGTTAGCCATCTGGTAGGATATTACTGGCTGCAGCACATTTTTAAGTCAGACTTAGATTACTCTTTTACTAGATTAGTTGCCTTTGTAATGATGATGAAGAAACACTTAGTTGTATCTGTCTTAGCAGTTGTACTTAGATCAGGGTTGTGTTTTTAAAGCTAGTCTCCTGATCAGCCCCACAACCCATGCTTTGCTGTTATGCCATGGAGAGGTGGTGGACTGCACAAATTTGATGCCTTTCAGAGGAAAACACACTGGAAATGCTTGTAGGGCAAACCTATCACCCTCTGAAAGCTAATGAGCCTTCAGTCCGCAACACCAGCCAGAGCCCAAATGTGCATAGTTAAAATGATCATTAGCACCATCTCTCTTGCTCTTCAGATCCAATCCTGGTGAACTACAGCTTCTATTAATGTGACATGGTTATTGCTGGCATGTCAGCAGCTTATGCAATCTGGATAGAGTTGCCAAGTGAGAGACAGAAAGATGTCCTAGATCAGTGAAGTGCAGGTGATCCATAAAACATCAGAAAGTGGCTGAAAAAAACAACACAATGCACACATCAGCGCCCACACTAGCAAAAGGAACAATAGCAAACAATTATTTCAAATTCAGCCTAAATGTTATTTGGTTAAAATAGTGGAAATCATCATGAGAACGCTTCAGGTTTGCATTAATGACAGGATGTGGGCTATGGATACTTTCACGAGAGTCTAGTAGACTTTGGACTAAAAAAGGCTTAAGAAATACCATCCTTGAAAGTGCTTCTGGACAAATGTCCCATCTTTGCCTGTTCAACATGACTGTGAAATCACTATGATGATTATTAAGGGTGACATTGGCTGAATTTACTGGAAGAGTGAGACAGTATCTGGATGGGAACAAGTTCCGAGTGAGGGTTAACTGCCTGAGGCTCTGCCCAAAGTACATTTCAATAGGATTAGTACACTAAAAAAAAATAAAAAAATCAGAAGAGATCACAACGTTTTTATTAGCTCCTGTGATTAAGAAAATGACCATGCTATTGTGGTAGAGATTCAGAGCATACGTGTCACCACATGCCTGGCTACAGCTAGTCTACCATGTGAGTGTACTTTGCTATTCACAGCTGGTGAAAACAGCGTGAGTTTGCTATACAAATTAGCTTTGCAGGAAATATTTCTGTTCTTGTAACTTTGGCAGAAGAATATAGCTGCTTACAGAGATAACAGCCTTTCTGTAAGGTCCACCGATAAAATTTTCTGCAGAATCTTTCTGCTGCCTTCTTTCTCCCTGTGCAATGTTGGCACGCTAACAATGAATGATACTTTGTTTCAATTAAGTTAACGTATTTAATGAATGTTAAAGCATCAGTGCTGCTGTGTCATCAAATACATTGTTTTAACAATTTGTTTAACAATGTTATGGCTTTGAGGGAAACTGCCTTCTGATTTGTGTTTTGTATTCCAAGGTATCTAGCTTTAGATATAAAGATCCACTGAAGCTAAGAAAGAGATGAGGTAATGCAAGATATTATTTTCCTGCTTTTGCCTTTTACTTCCTTTGAATCCTATCATTCCATTTTCTAGCACTGGTTCCAGATTTTTAAATATTCTTATAAAAATTTTGGAAACCAAATAAATAACCCAATGAAACAATGAGAATTCTTGCTTAGGTATGGGACTAAGATAGGGTAGTTTCTTGATAATAGAGGTTGATAGGCTGGCACCTATTTGCACTGTGGCAAATCCATTTAATTTAGGTAATGAACGGGATCCTGATCCTTTCTGCCCATCTGTTAAATTGACTGTCTCTGCATATTGATAGGTAGAGGAGAGTCTTCATAAGCATTTCCTTAACCAGCTGAGGGAAAATAACCTGCGTTAGTAGAAAACATTTATTTAAATTTTGAAGACTAACTTGGCTGAATTTGGCTGAGGAAATCCAGAACTACTCAAGTAATCTTCAAGAGCAGGCTGGCAGGTAGAAACTAGGGAGGAATGACAGTAATTTATACACTGGACATTATGGTTTTTTAATAGAAAATAAAGATTTTGATCTTAGAATGAAATATTTAGCATAGGCTTTGTCTGGTTTGTGCCATCCCACAATTTCTTTTATTATGTGTAACATAAGTGTTTTCAAATTAAACTCTGAGGATGATATAGCTGTACTTTTAATGAGTCAAACAAGGCTTTGCTATATAGGACATTTAGGACCCTTGGAAATCCATTATAAACCATTTCTGCCTCCTCTGCCTCAAATTGTGATTTTACAGGTAAATGCACTTCAGAGGGACAATGAGGTCAAATAAGTGCTACAAGCTAAAAAATCCCTAGTTGTGATTTTGTCACTACTTGCAATTTGCTACATGAAATTCAGTGAGTTATTCGTCTGTGCTTGAAATTATTCATCCTTAACACAGAGATAAGAAAACATACAGCATCCAGCTAATGGAAATATTCTGCTATTTAATTAGTTGTGCAGTTCTTTCATAAGAAAATTTGCTTTTGTATAAAACTCCAAGACCCTGTCCCCACCTAGAATTATTCAGAGACACTTATAGGCATACTTTTAAAGTAAATCAAACTAAAATATGAGGAAGATGCTCCTATTCCAAATAAATTTAAGGTTTTTACTATTTTTATGTATAGACAAGCTATACAAATATTAATGTCCCGTATTCTCTTATTTTATGAGTTGCAATGAGCTGTTTATATTCAGAAATATCTATACTCTTAAATAAAAGTTGTTGAACATTATCAAATGATACTAAGGACATTCAATGAGCTTTCTGGAATTATACATGTGTAAACTAAGCAGAATTCGGTCCTTTTTCAGAAACATTAATAAACAGCAACTGAAGAGTCCTCTGGACATTTCTATGTGTGACATAATCGTATATACTATGATATGACGACTAAATATTTTAAGCAAAAAACTGTTAATCTGTCTTTATGTATCCCTTTCAAAGTCCTTTCTTGAGAAAGAGGTGTCAGCAGGCTTACTAGAACATTATTCTCATTAAATAATCCAAAACAAAGCCAAAAGTTACATAGGATCCAGATTTCCTTCTCCCTGCACTTTAGAATAGTTATAAATTTGGATGAGGAAACCAGTGACTTATACCTCTCAAGTTCAGGTGAAGAATGAAGTGTTTCTAGTTCTTTCTGATAACCTGCCAAGTATTCAAGAAAACAGAGGCCGTGAGCAGCTCTTCAACCCAGGGTCTTCTACAGTTTGATAACAGCAGTTTCTTCAGAAGCTGATAACATTCTGTGTAGTCACTGCAACTTGAATATCACAAATAGTGGTTAGAGCACTGAACCCAAAATTCACCCATCCACATTCAACTGCTAAGATGGAATGCTGATACATGTTCCATAGGTGCCCCTGTCTCATTATGCAGAAACGACTAGAACACTATGACTTGGGATATTCAGGAAGTAGAAACTAAGAGCTAAACAGTGATGAAGGGGTAGTTAAGAACCTACTTGAGTGCTCATGAATACTATACCTGGACATATTAGAAACTTCAGGTTTAATTTTTATATAACCAGAGAGAAAAATTACTGTGTCTTCTACAGGCCCATGTCTTGTGTCAGGATTCCTCTTCTGTTTCATTCTTTTATGGCTGATCTATATTTTGGTAATCTTGAAAGCAGGTTTTGCACAGCAATTGGTGTTGATTAAAATGTTAAATCTTGATTGCTGTGCTTAGGGTACTACATATGGATGGCTTCATTTTCAGTGTGCTGAGAAATTTCAGCTCTGCTGACGAAAAATTAGTTTAAATATGATTTTGAAAGAGAATACATGTAATTCAAGAGTGGATTTAGGCCGAAATTCATTGGGCACCTGCTCCTTGAAGCATCTCCCAGAATCTTGTGTTCAGTAGGAATATATGTTGCAGTGCAGCATGTTGAAGACTGGGTCTCTTGGGATGCAATTCCCAAACTGCCATCCTGTTGAGCACCGAGCCACGAGGAATGTGAGGACAGGAAATGCTGAAGAGAAGGAATAGCTTTAGCCCAGCATGCAGCTATCATTCATGACCTCTTTGATAGCATGTTTTTACATTTATATATTTAAAAATTTGGTTTTATCTATCTGCCCTGCCTACAAGTAACATGTATGAAAACATCTGATATTCTATCTAGCAGGGGCCCTATTAACTAGCCGTTGTACTGAATACTGTGATTCATTGAGCAGTGAAAGCAACTGAAGTGCTGGGGTCTGAACCCCGAGCCCTGAATTAAGGTTGACATATGGGTGGTTCCCACAGCCCTTTAAGAGGAGGGGATGAGTTTGCCTTTTGGCTTTCCTCCAAGGTGTGGCCAGCCTTGTAAGGAAAGCCCTTGGGTAAACAAGCCCCAGGTGCCCTGCATTTTGGTAACGAGTGCCAGGTGTCCTGTTTGGGGATAAAAGCTGGGACCACTTGCAGGAAGGGTTGGAGAGTCTGTCTGTGGAGTGGACGCACTTCACAGAGTTTCCTGTTGGGGAAAGACCTCCTGACCACTCATGCAACTGCATCCCAGTCAGGTCTGGCACTTACAAACGCGGGCTTTGTGGGGAGGCAACATGGGGTTACTTCTGTCATATGTAACCACCTTGTTCTCCTGGTTGTCTCCCATTTTCTCTGTGGGTTACCTCGTGTCTCTGTTTGTTCCATCTATTATGAGTGATACTGTGTCATTCCTGGGGTTGCTGGGGTTGATATCCATTACTTGTGATCTATCTGACTTGTTTGTACCCCCAGCGATCCTCTATATACTGACTCCTTTACGTGAAATAGAACTTACTCACTGGATTGTTGGTCTGCTGCTGGCTGTGTCTTTTGTACTGGGCCTACTAATTGGCAAAACAGCAACTCACTTTATACATGATTCGTATTTCGTATACCCTAATAATTCATTTAGAAACCCAAACTGAATTCATTCAGAACTTACATGAGTTTTGGAAAACTCTGCTAGGAAGTGCTCTGTACTTTTAGGAACATTGATGTCTGGTCATAATCTTAAATTTCAGTTTCGTTTCTGGCTATTGTCCAGGGAGAATTGTACTATGCCAGAAGGAGATAACTTCTGAATTATTGTGAATACACTCTTGTGAAATTGATTGCAATGTCTTGGGCTGCATGATATTAACTATGCGCAGTTGCATTTTGCTATATCTGTCACTGACTTATGTTAATCTGATTCGGGGTTTTTGCACACTGGAGTATTTTGAGATACTCCCTTACGGTAAGTGTTACAATATATAAAGTATGCCCTGCCACTGTTGGTCTCACTAAAGCCTTTTCTGTGATAAATTGGGCATTATATTGTATCTCAGCAGTGTTTCAGTTTATCATTTGTCTATTTTTTTACCATGATGATTTAGGTTCCAGGAAATTGTCCATTCTTTATTAACATTTGTAAACAGCATACAGAGCATTAATTCAGTGAAGTGTCTCCTATACAGTTATTTTTAGACATCGTAATTTTAAATTGGGAAGTTCTTGGTATGTTGCATGTTTTCTGTTCCCAACCCCTCCACCTTGTACTCCTTTTAGAAACAGCTCTTTACCTGGAGTTTTAAACATATGTAAAAAGTCTTTCAATGATTTTTTGCTAGCTACAAGATTAAATTTAGTTAAATTCTGGTATTGTCCTAGGAAAATTATCTGAAAGAGTTTGGCAATGGGGAGTAATACATTCTTTTCCTAACTGATTTGAACCCTGAGCTTTGAAATGTAAATCTGATTTTATATTTTAGGTGATAGAGGCAAATATGGGTTGTTTACAACTCTTCATTGCATTTAGGAACACTTTCATGATGAGCCATCATAATGATTGTATTTGGATGAAGCAGCACAACATAGATGAAACTGGGCTCTGGGGCAAGGAACGAAATTTTGTACCCTATTCAACAGTGCTTGATGTTGATTTTCTGCCATCTTCATAGTTGGGCAGCTGGATGTGGCCTGCAAGCCTTCAGAGAGGAATTGTGTGGGAATAGGGCACAGAGTTATACCACATATGAGGGTATCCATTTCTGTAGGTTTGTGTGAAGGAGAGGGAAAAGTATTTGAGAGTGCTTTCCATCTAAAACAATTTACTTAAAATTTAGGATGTGGAAAAAGAAAATCGTTAACTTGCATGAATTATTATGTCTAGATGGACTGTTATCTGTTTATCTCTGGGAAGAATTTCATCGCTGCAGCAGCACCGAGTTGCCACAGAGCAAAGAACAGGAGCAGTGCAAGAGTGAAAATGGTAGGAAAAAAACATAAAATCCTTCACAGAAAATATCTGCAGATCCCTTTGCTTTGTCACACACACTATATATATATATACATATATATACACACACATACACACACTCAAACCATTTTTATGTTAGTGCATTTTTGAGTCACTTATCATTTGCATCTGTCTGAACCTAGAATCAGCTCCTTGTCTATTGGTGCTGTTTGTTATTTCTTATGGTTTCTCTTACAGCAACAACCAGAATTCCCAATTAGCATCAAATTGAGTATGAGCATTTTCTTCCTCAGAGAATTTATATTTCCTTTTGATGTCAAGGCAAAGGCTATCACTGACCCATGATGTCTATACAAAGACTCTGGCAGAGACTGTAAATATCAGTAGACTACAGTAAGTGGGACAAGAAAGAATGTGCAACACAGAACCCTTGTTGCTTTAGTTAATTCAAGGAGGAACAGATAGTAATATATTGTAGCTTCCTTCCTTGCTACTGTTGTTGTGTGGAAAAGGTAGGACTCATTCTGTCCTACCTACATAAAAATACAGCTAGGTTCCAGCTGAGCAACAAAGCCGAACTGTCCAATTTCAGCATTTGCAAATGGAGGTTTCTGCTGTGTATTGTAAAAAGGACTATCCTTTAGGGTATATGAGTAGAAACCAGTAGCTCTGGCAGGTTTTTTCATTAGCATTTGCCTGTGGGTAGCAATCAAAAGTGACTAACATGCCAGCATGGATATTTTCTGCACCAATTTTTTGATTTTTAATACTTTGGGCATTTTGGAATATTTCTTAAATGTCCTGGAAACTGGATTTTCTGTTGCACTAAAGTGAACTCAGTACTGCAAATGCTGAGGGGGGAAATACATATACTTCATGCTTGCTGTAAAGCTCATGATAACATGCTCTAAAGCTGATGATAACAGATAATATTTCCAAAGGACTGTCTGTTAGCCTTGAATAAGCAAAACAAAGCATGCCACAATCTCCTTACCTTCTGGTTAACATTTCTGCAGTTAATGACTTCCTAAGCTAGAAATTACTTTCTGGGAAAATTGGATCTAGAAGGTGTCTCATTCCACATCAGGAAAAGGAAATAAAACAAAAGATCCTCCATGATATCTTTTCCTCCTCTCTCTACTCCAGAAAACACAAAAAAAACTCAAAGAGAATAAAGCGAGCAAGAGAAAAAGAATCAGCACTTGCTTCCTATGTTTTCCTTGGATTACTTCTTTCCCTGCCCTCCAGTTAAGATTTATAGCAATTAAAAAACATAGGGGTGTAATGAAAATTAGGTTAGGAGTCATTATCCTGAAATTCATCATTACATGGCTCAGACTAACATGGCTAGACGTTTCCTTAGCATAACAATGCTGCCTGCTCAGTTGGTGTGGTGGTACAGTCATTCCCTTCTGTTTGACTGTAGAGACCTTGCTGCAGAAAGTGGGTCTCCCAAAGTACATTTCAGGATGATGAAATCCTCTGTTTGTGTCAGTTCGGTCTATGGAAAGATAACTACAGTGCCTGTTTCGGCAATACCTTTCCCCTGCTAACACAATCCAGCTGTAGCTGTCATGTTGACAGAAAGGGTGAAATATTTATCAAAAGGCAACTGGCCATTGGTGTTAATTAAAGGATACTAAGATTATAATTACAAATATTTGCATTAATGGATTGTCTTATATTATTATAGCAAATCTTCACATTAAGCAACCCAGAACAATTCTTTCCAATAACTTTTTGAAATGCAGGCATATTAATGCTAGAGTACTTAGTGTCATCCAGAAAGGCAATTATGTAGATTAAAGCAGCACAGTGTATCAGTAAAGGACAAGCTTTTCTCTGATAATCTCACTTGACCACTGCATCTGTAACTGGTCTTCAGACCAGACCTTCTGTGAGATTGATTTGTAGGGGCCAGTTCTTAGTTTTACATTGAAGAGGAGTTTGATTTATTGGGAACACTTCAGTCAGGAGAGAAACGATTATCTTCTATCACAGAAAGGTGAAATGAAATTTAGAGAATTTTTCCCAGATATATTTTCTTAAGTTACCTATTTTCTTGATTTTTTCTGTTCATTTCAGATTGTTTCAAAAAGTACTTTCATTACTAGGATATGAAGAATCGTAAGAACAAAAAGTATTTCTCTCTATTCTCTTTTTATCTTTACATTGGGTAGACATTTAGCTACACTTGAACTTTATTCATGTTCTTATGCATACCTTTAAAGCTAAGATATGCAGAGTCTGTTAAAAGGATATTTGTTTCCCTGTGTAAAATTTTAAAAGTTACTGGTAAAATGTGCTACAAGTTGTTTTTTAATTAAATGAAGAGAATCTTGCAAATGAAAAACTGAGGTTCCTAGAGGTATAAACAAAATTCTTGCTGTGTTCTTATTTGTGAAATTGTATTCAGGAGTTAGAAATGTAGACAGAGGTATTTTTTTGAAAAATTGGACAAATAGTCATGAGTTTTAAGTATGGGTAATACTTAATACTAGAAGCTGTTTTGGTTTTGGCTTTTTTTTTTTTTTTTTGGCATAGAAAACAGAAATATTGCATGTTTGGCCTGCCAGTCATGTTAGTTACAGACAGCAAGTGGGCAGTTAGCTTCTGTTCTACATTCTCATTGAATGGTTACATGAGTTTTAATGGATGGAGATTTATTTTTTACATCTTCCATGACTTCTTGGAAGACTTCTAAAGTCAGAGAATATAAGATTAAGCTTATCAACAGAAAATAATTGAGTTTCCAATTAATATTTTTATAATGCTTATAATTTACTAACTTTGACCGTCTGGCCATCTCTAATTTTCTCTCTACAATGTCAGTTCCTCCTGTTTATCCTTGCCCAGTGAGCTCCTTCAGCCTGATAATTTCCTAACTCTATTATGGACTTGTAACCAGGGTTTACAACTGAATGTACATCCTAACCACATTTACTACCCAGGAAACAAAGAGTTTTGTAGACAGAGCTTTTTTAAATTGATTAGCTGGGGTGAAAGAATTCATTGATCACACAATTGTGTTCACAAAATGAAACTCAGCATAGCAGTTGATTCATTACCAACTCAGTTTATATTAGGAAAGCCTATTGAAAATATTGTTATTATTGTTAGTCCCAAACAATGAGTATAAATTGTTTACAGAAACAAGGGAAGTAGGACTTTCAGAAGGTTTAATCTCTCAATTTCAGTGCAAGACTTGGTAAATAACTTGATGAGAGAACAGCAGTTCCAACCCATGACTGTTCTGGAAATAATACGTAACCATGATGGGCTATTTTAGCCTGCACATAGGGAGATTCTTAGTGAGAAATCATTACTATAATTATACTGGATATTAGATAGTTATTTTCTATTATTAAGACAGAAATTTTATGCCTGTCTTAACATTTCAGTTCTATATCAGTTTTCAGATATAAATACATACAAGAATCTTATGAAAGTAATCTATCTGTGACATAAAACTTCTCTGAAAACTGTTTCAAAGATATGTTATAGACTATATTATTCTGACATTTTTGTTGAGCATTTAATCACATCTCATCTCTCTGGAAGAAAGACTTCTGTTTTCAGTCTGCAACAGTAAACCAACCAATAAATAACGAAAAACAGAAAAGAAAGAAACATTTTGATGAAGAGAAGTTGTTGAAGGGTTAATTTATTTTCAAATTAAATTTTCGGTTCTTTGAAAAGGGATGGGAAGTTTTCTGGACTTCTGTTACCAGATTCCTCCTACTGCTCCAGCTGTGCTCTGGTTTTCCTGATTTCCTCTAGGAGGCAAATCTGAGTGAGGTGATTAAAAAATGCAAAACTATTTATTATTCACCTGAACTGTTAGTTTCCACACATTCAATATTGATACTACATAAAAATCTTCTGTTCCCAGGTTTCTCTACCTTTCTGATGGACTTTTATGTCCTAAGGCTGTCTCCACCTCTATCTGTGAATATATAGGATGAGGTCTCAGACATTCAGCAAGCTGCATTAGTCCAGGAACATTTAGGGGTAATGACAATCCAGTGCTACAGTCATGAAATAAGCTGGCATAATAAAATAAATGAGTGAAGGTCCATCACACCTCACTATAATGTTAAACACATATTAATCATGATAATTTATGGTGCAGCTTAACTAATAATTGGCATAAATTGCCATCTAAAGGCATTATCAAATAGCATGGTAAGCACCAGCTAATGCTTCAGCCTTTCCTCAGAGGTAGATACAAACCTGCGTTTTTACATCCACATCAATTTGTTTCTATCTACACTCCTATTATGTGAAGCATAGCTTTGCACATTTTTTCTATTACTCATCTTGCACATGAGTAGATTTAAAAAAAACTACCACCCATTTAGTTACTTGAAGTATTCATCATTATTCTGACTGAAATATCATGAAGGCATTGAATTCTGACATTTGTACAGTTAACTATGTGAACAATGAAAACGCGGTTCTTAACATAAGAAATAACGACTTTTTATTTCAGTATTTGTGTCAGACCATTGCATCTTACTGTAAAACAGACAAACTGTAAAACCTAGTGGATCATATAATTATAGTTGAAATACAGAAGGAGGAAAGTGAACATATTTAAATGCCCTTTTTCAGATGAATAGCTCAGCAATGTACACTATGTAGGCAGTAATTGGGCTGAATGCAGCAAGTTCTGAGTTCTGTGTTCTAAAACATATTATACAAGTAACAATGGAGGTGGAAAGTCTTTCAGAATTGGATTAGACAATCAGCTAAATCCAGATACAACAGTCTTAAATACCAGTACATCTTCATTTCATATTGGACTTAAATTCTATATGATGTTATGCAGAAAATAAGGCTAGAGTTGTACTTAGTATTTCATTCTAAAGTATCTGTCTTTGTAGTGAAACTGGACATGCATTTTTCAACAAAGCATTTTATTTATTTCATTATTTTTTTGAAAAATAAAAAAAATACCAAGCAGTCAACAGACTTTATTCTTGTTGAGTTTTAGAAAGCTCAGACAAAAGATTAGACCCTGGTGACCAAAATCTACCAAGCACAAAAGCCATGGTGTTAGAAAGCTGTTACACAGTTATTTTAATTTGAACCAGAATTTACTATAACCTGGGAATTCTTCTAGGAGCCAAGGGACTTCTTTCAGCTTCTATTATAGCTGATAAATTAGAGTAAAAGGATTCCCACAGATTCCTTGCAAACTGGATCATGTCCCTACTGTGTTCCTGTAAATAATACTAAGTTTTCAGATTAATCCTGTTAAGGCTGAGAGGATCACTCCAATAATATATCTGAATTATTATTTTATGCTGGCCCTGATCCAGATTATGGGGCAGGCAGGGATGGAGGGGGGAGAAAGAAAAATAATTTGTTAAATGCATATTTATGCTGCTACAGGGAAGGGGAAGTAAATCAGGAGTGGTATGCTGACATGTAATGCAGAGAAGAATCAAGTTAATAATGAAGATAAGGAAGTTTATCTTACTAGTACTGTGCCTCTTAAGAGTGGTACCCTGGTGCTTAAGATGCAACTGTGAATAGGCTTCTCAAACATACTTGTGACAGAGGCCAAATCCTGATTTTAGTGATATTGACATAAACCATTATAATCTTATGGCCAGAGAAGCATACGTGTGTCGTAATTCTCCAGAATATTTTTGTAAAACTCACTGGACATGAAAATGAGCTTTATCTGTCACTATCTTATATTTCACTTGATACTCATTTCCTAAAAGATTCTTCCTTCTGCTTTATGAAATTATCTTCAATGCGCAGTATTTGATTACCTCATCTGGTTCTAGATAGATAAAATCAAAATAATTTAGCAGATCTATGCTCATTATCACTTGATAGCATTCTTTGTTCCTTTTTGACAAGCTCTGATGTTTGCATTTAACACCATTTTGTTTCAGTGAAGCCCTGCAGCAATCATCAGGTAAGGTAGGCTTCTTACGTGCATCTTTCTGGACTTCCAGTAACTGCTTCAAGATGTGGTCAATGTGCTGCAAAAAAACACAGAGAGGTTATTTGTTAAGCTACTTCTGATCAGTCTTGAAAGAGTTGCCATAAAAAGAAATACACAGGAGGAGGCCACTGTTGCTGTATACACTGTATATGACAATACCAGTCTCTGATCAGCATATGAAACAATACAGAGATCCATGCATATGTATTTCATCACGTAGAATAAAGCAGATACTTCCAAAATTAGTCATCCTTTTGTAGTCGTTCTTTACCAAACATATTTAATGAAAATGGCCTACTAGATAAAGAAGTTCAATAACATACGGCCAGATCAGGATCTCTGCAGAATACTGCCTAAACACGTTGAAATACATGGGTGTGTTCACCACACAGGACAAGACTGATGATAAATGTCCTTAAATATTAGTATTTATTATTTGTATGCAAGTACTGTTCTTTTTGTGTGATTTATAGAATTACAATTTTCAGCTAATGTCGCCTTGTAGATAAGAGAAACCATAAATTGACAGTAAACAGAATGTAACTTTGTGTAGCATTATTTGTGTCAAAGATATTGCACCTCCATTGGAAACCTCGCAGGAAGATTCCGGAGAGTAAATAACATTGTGTATCAGTTCTAACCATTTCTAATTTTTTCCTTTTCCCTTAAATCTACATTGTAATTTACATTCGCTTTCAACTCAGTAAACACAGTTTCCTTTTCATTTTGAATGGATATCACTAAAAGGCAATAAAGAATATGTAAATCTGCCATGTTCTGTTGTCTGAGGTTCTTGGAGTGTAGAATAAAACCAATTGTTATTACTCTGATAGTTCTACTGGAAACATTTACAGTGTTTACTTTAGCTAAGGAAAGTTGACACGACTTATGGAAATTAGTTGAGAGGGAGTATATTCTGTACAGCTCCTCCGTAACATCTGTATTTGCTAGCTTCCCTTCCAGTTCTCATTTAACATGTATGAAATTTAATCAAAGTTCTCTGGATTAAAAATTAAGCATGGATGAGTCTATTCCAAATATAAGATTCTGAAAGTTTTCCTCAACTGTGAATTAAGCCAATTTCTTTTTTTACTTTTCCCAGCTTTTTCTCTAGGATTTATTTGTGGGTTTTTTGTTTTTGTTTGGTTTTTTTTAATTTCACCTTTAAAATACCTTGTCCTCATCACAAGCCTCTAAAATCACTGGGTAAAATGTCAAAGTCCATAAACTCTATGTTATATCCTCAGTTTTTATGATACCACTTCTACATGGTTTAGAAACTGTTGTGGTAAAGCCTCTAACAGGAATATAGTTCTGATGTTAAAAAGATGTTCAGCTTCATGCAACTCATTAAGATGAGCTCTAATTTAGAACAACTTTGAAAGTAAATTTAGTAAGAGGACTTTGCTTTTTACTGGATCTCTGCAGGTTTGCTTCCACCTTTCAGTTGATTCTGAGAGTTATATGATCTCCATGAAGCTGATATCCAAGTCTAATAGTCAGATCCTGTTTTGGTGGTTAAGTTTCTGTCAGTAGATTCCTACCTGCCTTCTACCAGCTGTGCACTACGCATGACCGTAACCATTTAGCTTTAGATGCTGTTGGAAATGTAGGACTGCATCAAATAAGAGTTTTAGGAGCCTTTGTTTTTGACCCCAGATAGGAATCCAGCAGCCTGGTGCTCTGCCCAGATGCTCGGTCTGGCATTTTTTGCTTTCTGCCCTAAATTGCCCCAAATTGATTTCTTCTCAGGATTAGCAAGCTATTTGCAATGCAGTATGTCTCTAAACTAACATGCACCTTCAGCAAGCTACTCTGTATGATCCTTACTACAGATTCTCTTTGCAGTCCTCAGCACTAAAATAAATGGGTGTGTTACAATACTCATATTTCTTCCCCCTTCCTTTTCATTCCCTTTCCCCTTCTCACTTCTGAAGGGCTACAATACCCAGGCAATCTAGTTTAACTGGCTACCATGAAACCATTTGCAAAAGATTAGTGAATTCCTTCTTTTCTTAAAATATAGATGTGGAAATGGAGCCGTGAAGACACTAACTAGTAAACTTTGGTCACGCCTCTGTTCTGAAAGACCATATTGCAGCAGTTTTCCACTCTAGAATATGTTTTCTCATGAGGCAATTAAACAGGTAAGAGAAGCAGCTTTATGCTGAACCAGAGACACAATGAACATTTTGCAGAAATGCACCATAACGGCAGAAAGTTGATTTACTCTAACTATTTTTCAGTTTCTTCTTTTCCTGTTTCCCTTTGCTGCTTTCCATCTGAAGTACATTAGTTACTATGGGAACAACAATGTCATTGACATGGGTCTAAGCATACTGATGTCTGCTAGTACAGTAATAAGCCAATTTCTTTAATGATTTAGAATATACAATATGGTTTGGGAAACAGAAATTTAGATGGTAGAATACAATGAAAAGATGACAAGGGTCATCATTTTCACCTTGCAAAGAAAAAAATATCATGATCTTCCATGTTATAGAAGTTTTGCCTGAAATTAAACATCAATTGGAAATAAACACTTGTGTATTCTGCTGTTTCCACAGAAATATTGGCAATAACTTCACCTGAATTCTGATTTTCATAGTTCCTTTAACTATAACTCAGAGCAACAACTTCCAATGTGGATGTTTGCTCTGGTAAGAAGACATTTTCTTTTCAAGGTCCTGCATCAAGATGCTTTGTTCTCAACAATCTCTCACATGCACATTTTTCCCAAGAGTGTGCTTCAGGGTTTCAAAAGTACTCAAATAGCCAGCTCTATGTTGGCCTGTTGCTTTGAGTTGGAGGCAGCCTTGGTATGTTCTTAATGCTGTGTGGAAATATAAATGGTAAAAAAGAAAAAAGTTATTTCCCAGGTCACTTGTACAAGGATTCTATGAAGAATCCTTATTGGGTTAGAAATGAGACTGCACCATTTGTCAATACAAGAATTTTCCGTTCTTTCATAAATGATAAAATTCTATCTGTTGATAAACATATACAAACCCCATTGACACATAAAGAATCACTGACCAGAATGTCACAGTAGGTCTCAAAATAACCCTACCAAATATGTTGTGGCCCAGAATTTTTTAGGTATTTCAACTACATTGTATGTGTCTGTAAGTAGGATGTCTCAGTTTTATCTTATGTATGTTTTTGCGTATGGCCCCTTCATTTAAAAACTTTAAATGTTGTTTAGATTTATTTCTGCATGTGCATATTTGTCTACATTGTTTGTTTCTACTATCTTTTAGTAATAAAAGGGTTAAGTTCTAATGAATCCTGAGTAGTCTAATAGATCATGTACAAAAAGATAGTTGTGATTTAATTTCCACCTTACTAAATGATAAGAATTTCCATAGTGAATAATAAATTTGCACTACAACGATATATGTACAGTTTTAAAAGTTTTGGGATAGTCATTCCATATAAATAGATAAAGTAGAGCAGAGTATAAAGTCCCACTGAAAAGTTAACTTTTAAAGAAATTAATTGTAGATGAATCAGATATAATACCAGGCTTACAAACAGAGTGAGTTTTCTATTTCTGGATGAATGTTCAGATGTAAATTCATTAAGTCTTGTTAAAGAAAAACTGCAGGACTTTTTATTTGTATGATGAACTTTGGCTTCCTAACTGTTCCCAGGATTTGAGCAGTTAACACTATGAACTTCAGTCTGCTTAATTTGTATAAAATGCATTTGAAATAACAATTTGTTTACATTTCATTTGAAAGGTTACCATTTGATGCCCTGGTGTCAAAGTTCAGTTTTCCAAACTGTTGATCTTTTTCAAGTACATTGGCTTCAGATGTTCATCTGTCTGTAGACTACATTCAGATTATTTACATTTCCATTTTTATGTGAGGCAAGGTAAAGATATACACAGTGCAACTCTTAAGCTTTGGAATACAGATTTTAGTTGGTTTCATACCATGCTATATGAATTAGAATGATAAAATAAAAAATATTTTTAAAGAATTATTAAGCTTGATAACACAATGCAACATTAAAAACAATATAAAACCATAGACTGCATTTTAGACTACATATTTAATTCAGCATATATTCCATAAATTTTAATCTTAAATCACCTCCAGCTATTGATCTCATTCAGTCCTCCTTCATTTAGAGTCCTGTAAGCCCTTTCTTTCTAAGCAGTTGTTAAAAAAAGTTGTTCTTCACTTTACAGGCTACATCTCTGTCAGTTTTTGTTGTCTTCATTTTAACTACTAGTGTCTCCTCTCTCACTTCTCAGCATCTCATCTCCTTCTGTTTGCCTTAAATGGTGTTTCCAACGTCTTGTTCCTATTGCGCCTTATTCTATTCCGTGTTACTACGAATCAGTGAAGCCCAAGGCTGCTAATCCCTTCTCTGTGGAAGAATACTTTTATGCAGAAAGGCCACTGTCAACTCCTGATTAGATTGCCTATAATTAATTACATTTTCTATAGAATACCTAAGGCTCATTGAACAGTTGAAGGTTCCTGCCAGGCTCTTGTATTATTTACAGAATAATTCTGTATTGGGATTGCATTATCAATTTTAGACTGGAAAATCTTTACATTGGGACAGTTTTCATTTACATCTTCAGTGGCACTGGACAGGCGGTCATTTCAGTAAATAGTAAGGATACATAAGAAAACAGCAAACTTTTTTTGTAACCCAAGCCAAGTATAACTTCATATGAACATCAGCTGCTGGTATTAGGAAAAGAACATGACAAGCCCTTCAGTGGTCATCACTTCAAACCTTAGCACCTGAAGTCCAGGTAAGCAAATTTGAAGATGCAGAAAACTGTCATTCCCAGCTTCCCTTTTGTTTTTTTCCAGACAGGGTAAACTGCTTTTTTTTCACTTGACCAGACAAGGATATTGTGTGACAGAACCTTGGGTTCAGACTGAGCAAAAAGAAGGAAAACCCCAGTTTTCCTAATATGTTGAACTAGTCAGTAGGCATTTGAGATAATTCATTTTATATGGATACTTATTTGGAATATTAAATTTTTTTTATTTTCTACCCAGTTTTCCAAATTCCTTAGATGTGTATCATTTTATTATTGGATGTTGTAATGTTATTGAAAACTACTAGTCTCTTTTTTCACAGTAACTAGTTTTACTGTTGAAAAAATGTTTGTTACATTTTAGCTTTAAAAAACATAACTCTTATGGCAGACTGTTAAGTAAGAAAGTATTTTACTTATTTGTTGATACTGAAGTCTTCACATCTGCTGCAGAATATTGCACTATCCATAGACCACATTCTTGGAGACTTTAGCAGCAATAAACAGTACCACGTTCCTTTTGTGGCAGCACTGTCACAGATAACATGACTTGTAATTCACTTTTATTGTATGGCTCAGCAGCGGATTACTACAATCTCCTATGTTCTTTTGTGGAGCTTGAATTGCATTTTAAATTTCAAGCACAGGGCAAAAAAAATATGGGTTTGGAAAACTCACGTCTTTGACTCTTGATTCCTAATTTGTAAACATTTCAGATTCCGTATGAAAGTACAGAGAGTGACTATTAACTATGGCATATTAATTCATAGTTGTCAGTGTTTTTCTTTGTAAATTTCTTAGCTTTCCTGCAGCAAGAGAAGGCAAATACTTCTCAGCTGTAAAAACTGTACTCTACCAGTGACTCTGTGAAGGATGATTTTATGTGTAATGCATTGACAGAGAACAATCTGCTGCAAAAAACAGCTATGCTCGCTAATGACAGTGTTTGTAAAACAATGTTCCAAATAACACAGTTGCTTGACACACCAAAGAGAAAGTTGTAGTCTACTAGCAACTCTACAACATTTAGCTTTCATGTTCCTTCTTTCCTCGATCATGATTTTCCATGGAGATTATGGCATACATTCTCAAGGTAAGATCTTGACTCCATATTTAATCACCTTAGTCTGTGGTCTTATATTTCAAGGCAAATAGGCATCAGAAACCTTTACAGAAATAAAGTGTTGATGTAGATCTTGAACCTGAGAGGCAGCTTCTTTTGTACTTAGGTTACTCCTATAGTGTTTCCAACTTCATCTGAAGCAAGAATCTTTCTTTTTCAAAGAGGTTAGTACACTACTCTTAATGTCTTGATGTCTGTTCATATTTTATATGACTAGATAAAGATACATCAAAACAGCCAATGTCTATAAGCACAGAACAGGAACTGGAGGTGGTTATAGAGGGATGGATGAGCACTACCTCTCCCAAAGCTTTCCCCCAACTGTCCTGCAGATTTTCTGTTATTTCCAGATGTTCAAATCTGTAGTATGTTGGCTGAGCTCTGGCACTAGTATGAGGTCAGTCCCTTACAATAGTCATGGTCATGCTCTATTTTGACTGGCTACTAATGCATTCTTGATAAAACCAAATGTGAAAGAGAAAGAACAGCAAAAATGTACACAAAATATGAATAAAGGTAGTCTAAAAGTTTTTCTTTTGCTTGGATTCAAAACTGTGCTCTAAAGAATGTTAGTGTTAAAAAACCAGAACAGCATATATAGTAAAAATTTTAAACATGGTCAAAGAGTACCAGTAAGCCCTATAATAATAGCCATATGCTCATACCATAGTGCTGAAATGACCAATATTGGAAAGATTATTAATCAATTGCTAAAAGAAGTCTTAATTCAAAAGATAAAAGTTAATTTAAGCAATGTATTAATGATCTTTTGATAAAAAGATTTTTTTTTCTGTGTTTATATGCAAGATAGCTTTAAATTGAAAAGAAACAGGGATTGTTACAAAAAAACAATTTAGAAGCTCAGACCTATATATTCCATTTAATGTTAAATTCTAAACTTTCAAAGTTATTAGTACCTCAGAGATAGTTATCTCTTCTTATTTCATCCTTTGCTCCTGTCAAAGGTAATAAAAATGTAAATAAGTGTACAGTGCAATCAACTTTTTCAGTTAGGTGCTTTGTAAGTCAAGATAAGTAATGCTGGATTGAATAACTAGTTGAAATCTATGAATTTTCTATCATCTCCACCATAACAAAAATACCAAGGTAATTCCAGTTGGTTTTTATAGTGCTCATGACTTTTTCCTCTCTAATATTACATGAGAATGTAAAACAAAATGTATTCCTCCACTCAACATTTATTTGCTATATAAATCTTCAAAAATAATGCTTTTTTCTCTTCCATTCTACTTGAATTGATTGAAAAGTTTTACATATTTAGTAAGCTCATACTTTGCCTGAGTTCATGAATTATGCAGTTAACCATGAATGAAATTTTCTACATTTTACAGTAATAGTTTTAATTGTGTAATGCAATGCTATATAGAATCATAGAATGCTTTGGGTTGGAAGGGACCTTTAGAGGTCATCTAGTCCGCCACTACCCTGCAGTGAGGAGGGACATCTTTAACTAGATCAGATTGTTCTGAGGTCCATCCAATCTGATTTTGAATGTTTCCAGGGATGTGGCCTCCACTACCTCCCTGGGCAACCTGTTCCATCTCTTCACCACTCTTATTGTAAAAAATGCCCTCTTTATATGCAATCTAAATCTACTCTCCCTTAGTTTAAACCCGTTATTCCTTGTCCTGTTGCTATATGTCTTGCTGAAAAGATTGACTCCGTCTTTCATCTAGGCCCCTTCATGAAGTTCACACAGGCCCACTTCTCCAGTCTCTCCAGATCCCTTTGGATTACATCCCATCTTTCTGGTGTGTCAACTGCACTGCTCAGTTTGGTGTCATTTGCAAACTTTCTGCGGTGCACTCAACCTTGCTGTCTGTGTCATTGATGAAAATATTAAACAGCACTAGTCCCAGTACAGACCCCTGAGGAACACCATCTGCCACCGATCTCCATTTGGACATTGAGCCATTGACCACTACCCTCTGGATGCGACCATCCAACAAATTCCTCATCCATTGAACAGTCCACTCATCAAATCCATATCTCTCCAATTTAGAGAGAAGGATATTGTGGGGGACCGTGTTGAAGACTCTACAGAAATCCAGCTAGATGTCATTCATTGCTTTTCCCTTGTCCACTGATGTAGTCACTCCATCATATATAGAGAGCTCTTTCATAAACTATATATTCATGAACAATTTCTTATATTGGTGAGTATTCTTGAGCAAATAGCTCAGATGAATATGGTAATTTGTCTAATAAGCTATTGCTGGGCAGCTGTTATACAGGGGTAATAATCCTTAGATGCAGTATTTTCAGGAGCACTTTCACAGGGTTAAGTATGAACAGGAGACCAATGATATTTTTGTATGCATACTGAAAAGATTCCAGTAACTTCATTTTTCCTTCCTTACAGTAGATTTATAAATACGTATGGACATGAAGAACATGTGGTAGAATACAACATCAGTAGGTATTTAGCGCTTGTAATTCTACCATGGATCATTTAATGTAGTTATCCTCAATGATATCCAGATTATTATAGTGGCATCACTTTATGCTGTGTGTTTTAAGATATGAACTTAATAAGAAGGAAGTCAAAGAACTGTTTATTTTGTTACCGAACAATCCTAATGCAGCAATACAATTAGAAATCATTAGTATTTTTCATCATATTACATTTAGTTTGAAACAAATCTGTGATCCCTGAAAACTTCATAGGTCGGAGCACACTGATTATTACAAGGAAACAGTGATACTTGAAGAATTCAAGAGGACAGAAAGCTGGACCATTATGCAGCACTGTGGAAAATGTTATCTTTCATTCTTCTTTTTTTCATTTGCAGCCTCTAAAAGAAAATTTTTCTGTGTTACTTTTGGCTAGCCAACTTTATTTACCTTTAGATGGCTTTCATTTACTCAGTCAGTGCATAATTTGTATTTTAAACTTCAAGAGTTTACCTAATTTACAAAGTTGTATTTGAGACTATTATCTACATCACACTTCTCTTTATATTAAAGTGCTCATACCCTCATCTTTAACATTGTATTTTGACTGATCTGTCAGGTCTTTGTATGTTTCCTACGATTACGAATATTTGAATAGGAGTGGTTAAAAGAAATTTAGAAACACATACACACTTGTACTGAGCTTGGAATGGTCAAAGAGCCATTTCAGGAGTGCTCCTGAGATTGCCTGTAATACTGGGAAGAGTAATTTCAAAGCAGATGTGTCTTTTATCACCTGGTGTCAGTGGTTCAGCCTGTTATTCAGCCACCTGGCTGGCTGATTTCCTTCTGGGGCCTCTTGCCTCACTGAGCAACTGAGGTCTGGACACTTTAGGTAGGGTTCAGAGGCCTAAGCACAGACATTTGGTACCATGTAGGATGCTCAGGACAGCCAAGAAATCTGCAAGGGCGGGCAGGCAGAGGAGCAGTAGACACCTGCACCTTTGCAGGTGCCTAGCAGAGTGCACCGCAGCTGCTCAGGTGACCCTGCTTATCTGGGGGGAGCTGAATCCCATAAATCATCTCTTTGGAATGCACAGTGAGAGAATTCATGGCAAGGCAAGTAGAAGAGCAGCTGGAAGGACAAAAGGGAAAGAGACTCATTAAGGTGGTACTTAGCTAAAACCTAGCAACTGTGGACCTCCATTTGCAGGCTGCCTGCTGCAAGTTTTATCCACACCGTAATCCCTGACTTATTTAGAAAGCTGGTTCCAACTGACATTTCTTTTCCTTGGGCTGCAAACCTCACTTTAATATCACCTATTATGTTTTAGGTTATTTTGACTTTGTAGCACACGATTTGAGTTGCAAGCACAAAATTTGCATTCGCAAGAAATCGGCTTTTGTTTATTTTTTATGTGAAGTAATTTCTAAAATTCCAATTTTATTTTATTTTTTTTTAAACCAAAACATCTCCTGCTTTAGTAATGAAGCAACAGTTCCCAAGAAATATTCTGGTAATTATTGCTTTATTATTTAATGCCCTGAGGCAAAACTTAAAGTATAGAACATTCTTCTAAAGCAAGGAGGAACTGCCATAATGGTAAATCTCTCTGGTATTATTGCTGTTATGAACCATTTTCAAAAGTTTATGATGCAGACGTGCAGGCTTGAAAGCACTCAGATTCACATTAAAGTATTCAGGTATTTTAGAATTACAGCCTTTTGTAAAGCACTAATCCTTTCCTGCCTACATTTCAAAACAATTGCTGAACTATTTCATATACTTTCTACCACGAGGTGGCTAATGTTCTATATGCCTGTTCTCTTTCAATCTATTATGGGAAGGTGGGAGCACTGTAGTAACTAGATAGAAACTCCTTTGCTCAGTTTCCTAGCACCTGTCCTTCTTGGCTTGGAAAGCCATTCGAGTTCTAAGGAGATGAATGTCAAGCAAAAAACTCACTATTGGGAAGTTTATGCTGGTGTAACTCTTGGTGGATGCTATGTTTCCTGATAATCCCTAATGAATTCGTATTAGAGTGTTTTCTGGGGTGAACTACACGAGTCATTAGCTAAGGGAAATCTGGGCATGGACTAAATGCTAAAGCATATGGTCTCACCTCTGCTTACAATATAAATAAGGCTTGCACTGTGTCTGGCTTCTCTGCCCCACGTAGTCCGTGAAGACGATATTTCATGAAGTCTCATGGCTTTGCATATTCTTTCCTGACCCAAAGCTCTTAGTTCACTGTGAGTGGTATCACACTACGGTATGTTGATATATGATATGTTTCATTTGTACATGCCCTCATGGAGTTAAAATACTTGCTAAGAAAGGTAGACTCTGTTTTGGTCAATACTTGCAAAGATTATGTCTTGGTGTGAATATATATATTCGTAGGGATAGAAGGGGAGGTGAAGCAGGAAGACAAGTTGGCTGTAGAGTATGTGAGCTGACATGATGGCTAGGAGTCAGGTGCAACACAGTGCCTTGAGACTGGGGAAGCTTTCCTGAGTGTCCTACTTCGCTGTACCTTTCCCTTCCTCAGGAAATTTAAACAAACCTAAAGCCTTATAAAGCCTATTAAAGGCATGCTGGTATGATCACAGGTTATGTGTCAGCTAAATGAGATAGAAAGATTCACGTGTGTTGTTGTCCAGACACAAAAGTGCTCCAACCATGGAAAATTTTGCCACAGGCAGTGTGTATGTCTACTTCAAGGCTTTGAGACTTGAACAGCATAGACATGATTCAGTTGGCACTTTGGCCAGGAAAACAAACTCCACGTGCCAGCTTTCTGCTAATGGATCTGAAAATGGATGGTAAGCCTTTTGGGTGAGATTTGGAGGGCCATTTCAGGTACCTGATTCTCTTCCTTGAGCATTAGACATTTCTCAGGCAGTCAGAAGACTTCAGCAGAAGTTATCTTATTACTTTACCCTTTTGCTCGAGGAGGATGAGTACATATTAAAAGCCTATCATTTTCTGTAACCATTAGCACAATAGGCAGTGCTTTCTCCTTCCTTTGAAGTCTACATGAAATTGCCTAAGAATTTTTCCATATTACAGAAGCTACATTAAATTTAGATTTGTCAAAGACTTTTTTGGATACAAGAAAAAATGCTGTTGAAGCAGAAGAAAAATTCTGTGCAGCCTTTCTGGGCTTTAAACTCTAGATAAACTAACTTATACAGGTCCAGTCTGAATAATTTCTAGGGAGAAATGTTCTGTTTAGTTTTGGAGAGTTTCCTCCTGTCTTTCAGAGAAGTGCATATCCACTCTTTCATTTTGGTTAAGTATTTCACATGGTCCACTAGTGAAAAGGTAACTCATGATCCCAGCTCTACAATCCTTCATTTTCAAAGGTGCTAGCTTTACCACACACAAATACTTTAGAGAAGACCTCACTTACCTTTTTATTTTTTGATGTTTTCATTCAGCACTGGAACCATTCCTTGCTGAAAACAGCATGTCAGTTGCTAGACTAAAGCTGTAATTGGAACATATTTAAGCTTCATTTCTTACTATAGCAGGAAAATGTTTAGCATATGTAAAAAACTGTGAATCTTAGAATAAGACATAACATGGAGATTTTACTGAAACCATATCATGTTATTTAAGAAGCAGTAACACCTGGCTGGACTGGTCTGATGTTTAGACCCTCATCCTCAGAAGTTTTAAAACAAGGTTTTTAAAATATGTGTTCATTCTTCTGTTCTTAAATACAACCTATTTTTTATACTGGGCACATTGTTTTTTCTTTCTGCTTCTTTTTTGTGTTGTGTATGTGTGTATACATGTATACACACACACAAATATACACTTAAAATGTTGATTACAATTTTATTAACTGCCTGTGCAGTAGTTGTCTCTCAATCTATGTTCAAGTCTTCTCATTTCAAGATGTGGGTTTTTTTGCTCAACCTTAATGGTACTGCTAGGTCATTCTGAACCCAGCTTACTTTAGGATTCTTTATTTTTGACCCAGAGGAAATGTGAACTATTTTGGACTAAAGTATCTTCTCATCCCTAAGATCTCTGGGAAATCTTTTAGCAGCAGGAATGCATTTACTATAGTCAATAACTAAGAATTGTTTCTGAGATGAGGAATTCAGTAAGAGTCTATATTTGATTGTAGAGTTGAGTTGTGTCTTCATTCAATTGCTTGTATTGCTATGTCTAATTTCTATGTCCAGCTGGTTCATTTTAGTTTGTGACTTTAATGCACACCTGACTGACTACACATTGGTTTCTAAAATGTTCAGACTTCCAGAGCACAAAATCTAAAACTATCAGACTGCAGTGAGAAGATAGTTCTTAGACATGCCATTTTTACTTGCTTTTATTTGCAAATTCTCTCCTCTGTGCCTACATAATGTGTTTATTAGAAATGTATCACAAGTTATTAAAGAAGAAACAGCACAGTTAATACTGAAATTAATTGCTGAAGACTGCAATGCTTTTCACATAGATGATATCAATGTAAACTGTATTCATTCCTCCTTGAATTGTGATGTGACACAACCTCCTAATGCTAGCAGGTCTGGGCCTCATGAGTATTCAGTCAATCTGGGACTATGCCTAATCTAGATTTATATGACAGATCGTTGAGGAAAATATGCTGCTGCTGGAAGTGATTTGAATATAGGGAAGAACTTAAGCTAGAGTGTTTGGCTGGTTACCCATGCCTCAATGTTATAACCAGACTCTTGGTAGTTTAAAGTTTCCCAGTAGTTATTAGACTCCCAACAAACTTCTAGCAAAGTACTCCAGGGAACAAGCATTCATTTTATAACATACCTTAATGCAACTGACTTTTATGATCTCATATGACAGCTGAGATACTGTTCCCAGTACAGAGACTGTTTTAGAAGTCATTAAAGTAATTTTTTAAACAGTTGATTAACAGGATGTTGGTGTTTAATATTCTCTGGGTAGGAAAGAATATACTGAATTATGTTCATGTGAGTTACAATTCTTGTAGCAGTCATATTTACTACAAGTTATAATATACGAAAGGTTATTTTTTTCAGGAACTTTGTAAAGCATACATTTTAACAAGCCCCCACATCTGCTGCAATGTAATGTTGATATCGGCTATCAACAATGGTGAAATAAAATACTTGTTAAGGAACAGATACAATCAAAAGAGTGAGTCAGAGAAACAGTAAAAATGTTAACATAGTGAGAAAACTCAGCCAGCTCAGAACAAAGAGATCAACTGGGGAAATGGCGACATCCTTAAGAAGATTTTACTCTCAACTATGTTATAATTTGTGACACATAGCTCTAAGCAGGCTTCACTGAGGCAGGGTGAGAGCACAGAGCAAAAGATATGTAAAGAGCAATGAGAAGAATGAATAGGCAGAAGTACTGTGTGTTCAAGAATGGCAGGAGTTTTAAAACCTTGATAGCCGAGAAACTTTGTCCATTAGAAGGAAACACTGGAAGATAGACTTGCATGACGTGGGAAAAAAAACTCAGTAGCTCGAACAAACCAACCAGATATTAAAACAGTTTATAGAAGCAGTGCTAGAAAAGTCTTCAGAAAATCCTTACCAAAGTCCTTCATTCTCAGGGTCAAGAGGCAGGAGCGATCTGAAATGGAAGAAGTAAGAAATCAAGAGTTGTTAAAAGCAGGTAATTGAAAAGTAGAGATACACCTCTATGGTAGTCTGATCCAACCCACACTTCAAGTTAGTGCATGAGGTAGACCACGGCTCTAGAATGCTACAGGCTCGCAAAGTGTTAGTGAAGGACTTTACAACAGGTAATCACAGAATCACAGAATGGTTGGGGTTGGAAGAGACCTCCAAAGATCATCTAGTCCAACCCCCCTGCTAGAGCAGGATCCTAGAGTAAATCACACAGGAACACATCTAGAAGGGGTTTAAATGTCTCCAGAGATGGAGACTCCACAACCTCTCTGGGCAGCCTGTTCTAGTGCTCTGTCACCCTCACAGTAAAGAAGTGTTTCCTTATGTTGAGACTGAACCTCCTGTGTTCCAGTTTGTGCTCATTGCCCCTTGTCCTGTCACTGGACACCACCTAGAAGAGTGGTGATGATATGAACACCAGTTATGAGATAGCTTGGTAACTCAAAAGCTGTAAATCATTCACGTCAAATAAAACTCTGTACAAAAGATAGAGAAATACATATGAACACCATAAAACTGGGAATTCAGTCAGCAAAGGAGCCCAGCAGGAGTATGAGGAAAAACAAACAAACAAACAAAAAACAGGTTAGAATTTTTCTATCTGAATTTTCACTATTATATTACTGGTTAATGGAGTATTTGGTAGGAAGTAGGAAGGGTATGCAGAGATTTGACAGCTTGGGGTTTGAATGACAGATGGAAACTCCAGTCCTTGCTCTTTTTTGTGTATCATGAAGTATCTGGGAATGAGATGGAGATTTGACATATAGATTGCAGTGTCCTAAAGAAGGCAACTCAAACCTGCATTCCAGCTTGTTTTAATAGAAGAAAAATTTTGTTGTTTTGATTATATTAAAATTATTATATGGGATTTGTTCCAAAACAAAATGAAACCAAATTTCAAATTTTCACAAGTTTTCAGAAAATAGAATAATAATTTTGATTATCTTTATTACTGTGGTCATACATGTGAGGAGTAAAAGCAACAGAACTTCTAGTCTGGGGGTGGCAGGAGCCTGTTGTGGTTGATCTCTGTGTATCTCACTTGTCTCTGAAGTGCTTTGGATGTGAGCTATGTCTGCTGAAACTGTTTGGTTTCCTTCTTAAGACATAACCAGTGTACCCTGGGGATAACCTACTCTCAAAAGAGGAATATTAACTATGACGTACAGAAAAGGGGGGGCCCAAGCAGCTGAAGAGGCAATAAGAAAAGTGGACTGTAGGAGGAAGACTGAATTATAAAGCTAGTTTCATATCCAGGGTGGTAAAAACCCTAAATTACTAGAAACCGATATAGAAACAAGAACTATAGATTCTGTGTAAGTGGACAGTGAAACAGACTGGAGTTAGATGCTTTAGCACTGCAATAGTTAACTGTGAGGAAAGCACTTCAGAATGAAAATCCAACCTAATGAACTGCTGGGAACTGTATAGTAGTTAGATGAAGGCAATAGTGCACAGTAGTACCATAATCACTACATGGGCCTTTTATTAAGATGGTCAGCAAATTGTTAGTAGAATAGCAGTACTGCCATACTAAAATGGTAACGCTTTATCCATGATTTCTCCATTAGACTAATTCTTAGAAACAGGCCATGCATCAAATAATACCATTTCCTTAATCTTATAATTTCAATATTTATGAGACAATTTGAATCCCAAATTAAAAAAGAAGTTCAGTTGTGCAGCTGTAGAAAACAACTTATCTGATGCATAACTAATTGCTTGGAAAGGTTCAGATGATTTTCTTGCCTCTCCTTCCCCCCCCCCTTCATTCCATATGCATACAAGATTGTTGCAAGTTTCTAAAAAATAAGCAAGCCTCACAAAATACTGCTAAGTACTCACAGTTTCATTTCTAAGAAACAGTGAGATATGGAAAAAACCAAAAGCAGTGCAGCTTGCAGGCTAAGTGCTTTAAAGTTCTTTTCTCATTCCAAGAACTATGACTTGACTTTCAGTTGTGCAGCAAGTCATCCCAGGCCTTGTTCTTTGGTGTGTGCTTTTTCCCTTAGTTCAGGAGGAACAATGTTTGTGGCTGGCTCCCTCTCATTTGTTTGCTTTTTGTTTGTTTGTTTTTGTTTTGCTGGTTGTGTAGCTTTAGCTGGTCCTTCTACCTTTAAAATACTGCACCGTTTGTTGTGGTGTTTTTGTCTCTGTAAGTACAGCTCTTAACTTTTTAAAAACATGTTTACATCTCTGTGCAACATATAGATTCTGTTGCTGGTAATGGAAACAGTTTTGTTTGAGATGTAGAGCGGAAAAAAATGGCAGCTCTAAATCTCTCAAGATTTTTTTTATTTCTAAGAGTTTTGGATCAGGGCCCATAGGAGAATAACATAAAGCTGGTAATATAGGTGAAAACACACAATGGCAAAAGCACACAGACACAGGAGTAATTATTTTGATTTTGCACAGCTCTGCAGAATTATGGTTTAATGTGAATGGACCTGAAACAGATTTTATTCTTGGATATATAATTCTGATTTCTAGGGTGTTATACTTTGAACATACTGTAAATTTGTAACTACATAATTAAATAAGTTGATTGGTGGATTAATTATTTGAACATCTGGTAAATATGGACAAATTTTATTTCCCTTCTTTTATTGCCTTTCCCCCCTCTCTTTCATTAACTCACAGTACACTGCATTAACTGCCTGTCTAGCCTACTTACTCTTAACTCATAACGTTACTGATCAAGTAGAATTTTTACTTCAAGTCGTTTGAATATGAAGTTACAGATCACGATTTCTCTCCCAGGAATTCTTCCTAGTGATGCTTGAGAGGAAAAAAGCCACTGTGGGGATCTCCCCTTGAGCAGGTAAGTTTTGTTCCACCGTGGAATGGAAGAGAAGGAAAGATTTTATGAGAATATTGTCACTGATTCAGTGCCAATTCTCTCCTCTTCCTCACTGAGAAAAGTAATTTACTTAAGAAAACTGAACTGATACATGACTATATATAATATTTCTCTGTACGTAGAAAATTCCTGAGACGTATTTTTTCATTTTAAAGATTCAAATGCACCTATATTAGTTCCAAGCACATCTGGGAACGTAGGAATAAAGAAATAGCAGGGGAAAAGAAAACGTTTATAGTAAATCTCAATTTCTACCTCTTAGAAACATTAAATTTTGAGGAAAATTATGTTGCTGACCTTGAGGGGGGAGACGCCAGAAAGATTATGGTCCTTGACACCACGTACCCAGAGCTTATTTGTCAAAATATCAAATGGGTGCCTCAAAAGTGGACACACTTTATAGCAGTGTCAAAGAGTTTTTAGGGATATTCAAAATTTTGTGTAGGGTAGATCTGGCTGTGGAAGAAAAATATGGTGATTGCCTGAGAAGTGCACATCTCTGGACTTTGGTGCCTCTGGGACTCTCCTGTGTGGCTTTGCTGAGGCAGGTAGTTCCCACTTTCTGCTGGAAAAATTTCTGTTCATGCTTACAGACTCATGCCACCAGGAAAATTGTTACTAGTTTTGTTTAGTACCTTAGCACTTTGTATTCAGGCCTGTTTTCTGTTACAAAAACAGAATTTTCAGGTGTAGAAGTTATTGCATATCAAAGGAGTTGCCCTACTACCCCTCCAACTGGCCTATTGCACAAACTAGCAAGCTCTGTTCTTTGTTTGCTATGGAAGTTTATTCTTCAGAGCTTGATAAAACATTCCTAAACTCCTGACCATGTGAGAAAGATTCATCTCCTTGACTTTTGCTTTAACTTTTCAGTCAAAGCACACCTCCTTAAACACTAGAACAAATCTTTTTGATTCACTCACCTAAGGTTAAATTTTTTCATTCATTCCTTTGATCCTTGGCAACTTGTAAAGTAATAGAATTATTCAAACTCTTAATAGCTGTTTAACTCTGGAGGGAAATCTCCAGTATACCTGAGTTTCTGACAGTGTAATTATTTCCATGGCATCGGTGCTATAATTCTTGAAGTTTTACCTTGTGCCAGTAGCCTGAGCTGAGTAGCCTGGGGGTGAATTTGTGTTTGAGTGTTAGTACGAAACTGTTCTCTTGACAGAAGAAACTCATGTCCACATACGTCGTGAAGATGAAAAAAAAAAATGGTTCTGAACTGTTCTTGAACATTACAAACATGTCTGTAGCTAACATCTAAACTCAAACCAGTCACCTAACAGGTATTGGATTTGATAGCTTTCTTTGAGATTTGTTCTCTGGAATTTTCTTGGAAGAAAATAGATCTGTACTGCCACAGATGCCTGGATTTCTGACAAATGTTGGTCAGTACTATATGTTAGTAATGTTGGCCAAATCAGCCAAACAATAAATTCCTTCCCTAATATATGATCAAGCACTTAATTTTAGATATTTTTGAGATTATTTTCGGAAAGACAATATTTAATGGAAAATGTATTTCAAAATTGCATTTATTCCTGCTTTGTGGAAAAGAATGGGGTTTCAGTTTCTTTTTTTGGAATAATAAGATTGTTTTCATACCTGTTGATTTAAGAAAGGAGAAATCCTTTCCTAAATGTTCACCATTTCAATAATCACTCATTACTTCATGTGTTTGCTCATCAATGCCAAGAGATGGAAATTCCTAGATTCTACAGGTATGGACACCTGTTTTCTTCAGAAAGGACATAAAGATATGAAAATTCAGGCCTCTATTTTTAACAATATGGCTTTGCAGGTTGGAATCCTTTTGGGTTTTTTTTATTTTATGTACCATTCTGAGCTAACAGGAATGTACTGGCACATAAATAGTCTAAGTTTTTCTATTGTTATGTTTTCTGTTAAGTGATGTATTGGAATTCTTGGGATGCTGTAATTCAAACAATCAGATTAACAGAGATCACACTCTTTGTCATGTAGAATTGAGATCTTTTAGATCAGTGGATTTTTGAACTAAAGCTACGCCTTTAATTCTGAAAGGTCAGAAAAGAATTGCTCTTTTAGTTTTGCCATTAATACTTATATAGAAATGTTAAATTTCAAAGTTGCATTTCTGTTACCTTGGAAGTGAGTAGGTAAAGGACAGGCGTAGTGTGCCACAGAGTCTACAAAGTGTTCCCAGCTTCTTTTTTCCAGTGACATCGTCCTAACCTTTGTTTTGCCCTTATGCTCTTCCCAGATCTCTTGCATCAGCATATAAAAATCCTTTTGTTTTAAGATCTTTGCCTCTCAGTAACTTGAGGGGCTCATTATTTCTGTCTGCAACCTTTTGAAATTGATTTCTGTGTTTAAGAGGCATTGGAAACTATATTTCACTGGACTTCCTCTTCTGGAAGCAGGTGAATGTAAATGTTTTGAATATATTTCTAGAAACAAACGTTGTTTTTTAAAATGACTTCATTCTTCTCTGAATATAAAACAGCCCTTTAATGTTAGCTCTTTTGCATTTCTCTTGAGTAAATCTGATTTAATTTATGCTAAACATAATGGAACACCTGTGTGTGCTGGATAAAAACTAGAGTATATAATATTAGATAGAGAAATGTCACATCCTAAGTATGGAAAACAAGAAGCAAAGCTCTGGAGTGTCTTTTAACCTTTTTGTTGTCATTTTGAAATTAAGAAATCTCTGAAAACAAAAATCTATATGACAGCTTTAGCAGGTAATGAATGACCAGCAAAAAAAAAAAAAGTATAAAACAAGATTTTTCTGTGCTATTTTCCCAAAGTGTGAGATAAATTTTTAACCAGTTTCTCATGCATACTGAAGTCCAGTACATGAAATAAGACTTAATGTGTAGACTGAAAGATTAAGAATTAAAGTAATGGGTTTCTGAATACTTCATCAGTCTGAGAAGTAGTAAACTGGAAATGTTGTGAACTGTTGCACTGCCCATGTATCAAAGAAAGCTTATGCCAGTACCATCTCATTTTTCAACCAAGAAAATGATATAAGGCTTTTTTTAGAGTACAATATTTGACACAATTCCATTTGAAAAATTCTTAGTTCAGCTGGAAGAGGAAGGGATATTAAGGAACCAGCTACAGACTATGCTAATAGTGAAGCTGTTTGAAGAAAGGCCTATAGGCCTCAGTTTTAACTCCACTTTGGTGTTTTTTTAAAGCTGTTTTTTTTGGGGTTTGTTTTTTTTTTTACGTTGTATACTCTATGTAATCATATTCTTATACTATCTATATGGAGGTACCAGAATATACTGAAGGATAATTATGTGAAAAAGAATGTTGATGGGATAAAATTTCACAGCTTAAATATAAGAAAAAGTATGAGAATTTATTTAAGAGGGGTCTCCTAATAAACAAGGAAAGAAGCCTGACTTTCCTATTGTAACTGCGTCACCAATTTGATCTATCCTGAGAAAAATCAAATATGACCCTATGACATGTGAAGTATGGAAGATTGGGAATTATTACCCCTATTAAATATAGAATTAATAATTTACCTGTATTATTCATTTCTTAAGAAGAAAGAAAGCATTAAAAAGTCAGCCTGGATTGTAGGGTGAAATTCAAAGCAATAGAAGACTGTGTTTGCAGAAAACTAAGGGAGGTATCATTGCTTCTGTAACTACTGCAAATTAATATACACCATGGAGAGAAATAACTACATGAGGTAAGGAACAAAGACTAAGCATAACACGTGTGAATGCATGTAGGCTGAAAACTGCAGAAGGTCTCTAACTGTTGGAGAGAGAGAAAGGTTATAGTTCCACGTAAGAGAAGTGAAGGCAAAAAAGGGTTTTTGTTGTTAAGAAGGAGTTAAAAAAAATTTCCAAAAGGCAATATGTGATGTGTCTGCCTGTGACAGAAGTTGTCTGAACCCAATGCAAGGGGTATGCCTTCTGGTCTTGTTGCAATAGGTCTCTTTAACCCTCCAGGCTGCTCTGTACTCCTCAAAAAGAGGGCCATTATAATAACACTTATGTAACAGATACTACACTTACAGAGACTTAACAGTGTCAGGAGAACAAATGCAAGATATTTTAAAGTGAAAATGTTTCCTGTGGATTATTCTCAGCACTGGGGAAAGACAGCAGTATGAGGAAAAGAAGCAGCTTTTCCACATATGCAGGCTGCGATTTAAACTATTTGTTGTCTCCTTTTTTTCCCATTACCACTGCTTTTCAGAGTTCTGTTCTTGGTGGAGCTGGCTGATGGTGTGATTCATATCTGCTGTTATGGTTAGTATGCAGACCATTGTGTGTGAGGGGGTGGAAATTGAGTTTCACATAGGGAAGGGTTATAATTGCATCTTTCCTTACCCTCTCATCCAGAGCAAGATTTTGTTGTCAACTTCAATGAGAAGCAGGTGGATATCAAGCTCATTAGAAGCAAGGCTGCATACAGCTGCTTTGGAAAGGAAATAGAGAAAACAGAATAGTGTTATAAAAAACAAGCTGAAATATTGTTTGAGTGGGACCAACACACAAGGCTGCTGGATCCAACAGTGCTAAGGAGAAAGACCAAGATTCACTTCATAAATTTTAATACATCATAATTCATTTTTACTTCCAAGTCGTAGTAATGGACTGATCAATTGCACTTGGAAAGATGGACAGAAATTAGCTGGCGTGGCCCAACTACAGCTGTAGGTGGTTGAAGCGATGAGAATGGGAATCTACTCAAAAGTCTGGTCTTTATCACCATCTGGCCCTTTGGCTCCCTAATATGCTGACACTGCAGCATCTTTGTGAACCAGCTGGCAGACATTGCTTTGGCTTCCACCTTCCTCCCAGGAACAGTGTCTGTCAGTTTGCAACAATGACAGCAAAATACAGAGCTACGCTCTAAAGCCATCAAGATCTGTTAGAACAATTTGATTCCTAACATACCTTCCAGAGCTCTTGAAATGGTTCATATTTGGTTCTGTAGTTCAGCATATATTTTTAGCAGATATATTAACAGAGTCCTGCAATACAAAGCTGAGGGATAAAGAAAGGGTAAGTTTTTAAGTTAAAACACAGAGCTGAGGGTGAATCTGAGTTGTGAGGGTTTTATTTGGTTGGTTGGTTGTGGGTTGTTTGGGGTTTTTTTGTTTAGGTGGTTGTGTTGTTTTTTTCATTTCTGCCAGTAACTCAGTATATGACACTAAGGACAAAATCCTCATAGTCACCTTAGGCATCAAAAGAAATTATCTTATTTTCAAGATTCAGAGTTAACACTTGAGGTGAGCAGCATGCTTCCAGTTCCCCAGTAATAAATAAGAAATATCTCATGGGGATATTATAAAGCTTAATTAGTTAAGAGTAAAATTTCCTTCTGTTCTTCCTCTTGCTTCTTCAAAACAATTTTTCAATTTGTTGAAATGTTCATAGATGAGAAATATATATTAGCAATAAGAATATACCATCTGAACCAAGAATCCAGTTGACCTTGCTCAGAGCAAATGCTTGCTTCATCCTGTCTATAAACAGGATCATTAAACAACAATCATGTTGTCTCTCACATGGGACCAGTGTTCGAGGTGCAGACAGGCTTGCCTATAGTACACACAGCATCCTACTCAAGCACTTAAAGCTCCATGAGGACTCTGTGCAATATTCAAATATTATTGTCCCCATTTTACCATTGGGAAACAAATTAACTGGATTCTCCAAATCAGAAAATATTTTATGTCAGACTAAAGGACAATTCTCTTCAGCCTCACCTATGGTCCATATAGAAATCTTCCTAATCTAGAGCAGTTCTGGTTTTAGAGGGTTTTTTCACGCCAAGTCGACCAGTGTTCACAATATTAGAACTGATTAAAACCTGATCATGTCAAAATACCTGTGTCTGTAATTCTCACATATTAGCAATTTAAGACTTCTGCTGACCTGAGTGAATAAACTCTCTATACAGTCTTCATGTTTGTGATAATAAGGAATCTTAAAGGCCCCACAATTTACATGCTCTAGTAGCTGCTACACAGTCGATACTTTGTGCTGTGTTACAGTGGGGAAATACCTTTCTGGAAAAAAAACAACAAAACAACAAACCACAGCCTGACTTTCTGTAGAATGAGTGAGAGATGCGATGTACTAATATGCTGTGTTGGTCTTGGAAAAAGGTGCTGTCTTAATTGATGTGTGTTATGTGAGGAAAAGAGTCCAAACAAGTAGCAGTTCTTCATAATTCAGGTAATTTGTCAGGCATAACAGAGGTGTGAATGCCTTTAATGAGAGATTGATGTGACTTTCTGCATACTTGTCTAAATAGGCTGTGGCATATTTAGCAGAAGCCCATTCAAACAACTAAATGGGCTTGGTATGATTACATTAGAACAGATTAAAAGTATTTAAAGGAAGAGAGATTTCCCTGTGTCTTTTGAATTGATAATTTATTTGTTGTGTTGCAATGATTACATTTAGTGAACTAAAAAATATGAAATATGCTAAATTTCATCTGCATCTGCACATGGAGAGCTACAAAACAAGGTTCTGGAAGCATTGGAGAAAGCAACTCGGAAACATATGGGAAAAATAGCTGTCATCTGTCATTTGTAATGTCTGCTCTCATTATTGACTAAGTAAATATGTTGTTACAGGGAAAGTATTGTAGAGTACATAAAACAGAGGCAATAATCCACAACCACAGCAAGACACACATAGTTATTTTTTATTGATTAAAACCACCCCCAAACAGAGCAGTTATTAACTAACTTTTTTTATTATTATTTTTCTTATTTAATGGATGAAGGCTATTCTCCTCTCTCCTGTCCTCCATGGTTTTCTCCCCCGAGTGGCAGCTCTGACTTCTTGTAGAATATTCTTACCATAAAGCCTTTAAAAAAGTCATCCACATTTTATAAAAATCAACAATTCTGTTACCTTCAGTTCACTTTTTCTTTCTGGTTTCTTAGGTTATTCCAGAGATAAATGTTTCATGATATTTTCTACTTCTTGACTTCTGTTTTCTGTCTTTACATGATAATTGAGGCAGTTGTGATACAGTTTCTATAGAAGACACCTTTGGGATTCTCTCATTCTCTCTCCCTCTCCCTCTCCCTCTCTCTGTGAGTGTGTGTATTTATGCTTTTCATTGTTGTTATTGAGACACTTAAATGGGGCTCTAATCTGTATATAGTGGAAGTGTGTACATTATATGAAGAAATTCAGGAGTATATCTTTTTAAATCTGTTTCAGCCCACTTCATAACTTTCTGCAGCTTGTTTACGCATTATAGTCCCTAAATGCAAGAGATTCTCTAGATTTTCTTAAATATAAAACCATTTTGAAATACTAGAAAAAAAACGAGGTTTTTTTACAGATCTATACTTAGAATTTTATGCAGTGTGCCCAGCAAGGACATTACCTGGAGTTCATTTATTTCTGCTAAGACAAAAAAGAAGGAAAGGGGAAAAAAAATTCCACACTGCTTTTCCAAACTGTTCATAAAAGTAAAATACATGGCAACATATCTCACCAGAATCAAGTCTACATCTCAGATTCTCCTGTTGCTGGAGACTCCACGAGGAATGTGCATGCCTTGATGGGCTCATACTAATAAATTACAGATGGACTGAGAACAGACTAAGAGCAGAAAATGTTACATTGAGAAGCTGGTTTTGCTCACAGTGTTGAGAGGCTGGCAGTAGGGTGCTGTCTTGTCTTTGCTTGGTGGGGCCTGTTCAGAATAGACATCCACTTCTGATAAATATCCTGTAATATATACTTCTATCTGAGAATAATATCCTGTAATACATACTTCTATCTGAGAATAATATCCTGTAATGCATACTTCTATCTGATAATTACATCTGATGAAAAGGTGAGCAGGGTTGTGCATTACAGGAAATTTCTGGAAAGTGTACATCTACTTGGAGAGTGGAGGGTAGTCTTAGGGGGAATAGAACAAGCATATGCAAACAAACCATTCTAGAAGTGAAAGGATAGGAAGGAGGTATAATTGGTCCTCAGCCTCAAGTGCGCTCTGCATTCTGCATCGGACATGCTGAGAAATTTAACTGGAGGGAACCAAAAGAGGGATATTCATGCAGACTAAGTCCTTGCATTAAGACATGAACCTCTGTAGGTTTCCTAGATGCAGAGAGAGAGAAGCAGGGATATATAGAGAAAGCAAGCAGTCCTCCTCCAAAGCACTATTTGGAGCAGCAGGATAATATATTCCCTGCTGATGTGTAAGTTGTGGTATAAACTAATCACAGAATAGGTAATGTGCTTAAAATACATAGCATTTTTGAAATGAGAATTGAACTAGCAGTTTTCAAGTGAGTAAGCATTAATGATTTTCTTCTTGTGAAATGTTTCCTTCCCTTCACCCATATATTTAATCATGTGTATAACATGATACATACAACTTGATTACCTATATATTTACCATAATGTTTAGTTAATTGTAATAAAAATAGATGCAATAACAGCTGGTAAACATTTGTCTACTGACAAAAGAATTTTATAAGAGTAAATGTAGTTATTAGTGTACCCCTTCATTAAAGAGAAGATAAAAATTAAGTATAATAAAAGCAGTCACAAAGTATGTAGAAAAGACAGAATTTGTCATAAACCAGCACTTCTGGGGAAATGAGTTCTAATGCTTTATTTCTTAATAGAGAATTTCCATTAAACTCTCAGTACTTGTGGTTACATGGCAGCAGATCATCCTGCACTATCGTTAGATATTTGCACCTCTTAAGCATCTGACCTTGCCAACTGCTTGGTCACTGTGAACTGATTTCAACAGATTTCAGTAGTAATTAACCTCACTGGAAAATGTATCCAACTTTTACGGTTTTGAGAATGTGAAGCAACTCTTACATTTACTAAAAAACTTCCTATAATATCTTTTAAGTTACATACTCGTAAGTGTGAAAAGTTTAATGCTACTAGAGGAATTAAGAGCAAGCCCACCTTTCAGATCTCATAATGGATAAATAATAAAATGTAAGATGGGGGCTTCTCTTAACTTCAAGTAAGATATATTCTGAAAGTCATTCCAGATGTTTCAACAGCTTACTGTTTTCACACAGCTAACAAGATTTCAAAGAATGCTTTACCTGAGGTCACAAACTTGCTGAACCAACACATCATAAGAGAAATGTAATAAAGATACCAATTGCAAAGTTCTTTTCAAGCTTTCTAGAGAAAAAGTTACATAGTTGGCTTTTTTTTATGTTATGTTACATATTAACATAGGGGAATTAATGAACATGTGGACATTAGGAAGATTAGGAAAAACTATAGAAGTAATGTAGAATACCATTCCTTTTTTTTTTGCCACAAGTTGTATCTGTAATTTGTGTCAACAGACTCTACTACTTGCTTGTCAGTCTCTCAGCTTTCTTGGTACACATCCTTCCTGTAGATGGAAATTTACCCAAAGCTTTTTAAGACTGACTGAAGTTATAGTCTTAGAGAATGTACAATGAGCTACTGTCATCAAATTAAATGTCCTGGAATTTCTTCAGATGTACTGAGTTCTCCCTCTAGGTAGCAAAAAACGTAACCCAATCATACAGATTTGTTCTGAAGTACCACTCTACAATAGTAAAATTATGTGTCTGTTCTCCAGGTAGGTATTCTCTGACTCGTAGGAAAACTGATGACCAAACCTTGACAAAGGTGTGCTGGTTTTGGCTGTGGTAGAGTTAATATTCTTCCTAACAGCCAGTTTTGGATTTGTGCTGAAAATTGTGTTGATAACAAAGAGATGTTTTAGCTGTTGCTGAGCAGTGCTTACACAGAGTTAAGGTCTTTTCTACTTCTCACACCACCCCACCAGCAAGTAGGCTGGGGGTGCACAAGAAGCTGGGAAGGGACACAGCCAGGACAGCTTACCCCAACTGACCAAAGGAATGTTCCACACTATATGTCATCATGCTCAGCATAGAAAGGTGGGGGAAGAAGGAGGAAGAGAGGGATGTTCAGAGTGATGGTGTTTGTCTTCCCAAGTAACCATTGCGTGTGATGGAGCCCTGCTGTCCTGGAGACAGCTGAACACCTGCCTGCCCATGGGAAGCAGTGAATGAATCCCTTGCTTTGCTTTGCTTATTAAATTGTCTTTATCTCAGCCCTCCAGTTTTCTCACTTTTACTCTTCTGATTCTCTCCTCTATCCCACAGAGGGGGAGGGGGTGAGTAGCTGTGTGGGGCTTAGTTGCCCATTGGGGCTAAACCACAACAAAAGGCCACCAAAAAATTTGCTGAGAGTCACACAGCCTGCCAATCCCTCGCCATGCAGGTGTGTACGGACACCCCTCTAATCCTAAATGGGGTGCTGAAGTTCACTTCTGCTTTCTTTTTATGTTTTAGAGAGGTATCACAATATTTTGTTGTAAAGAGAAATGGCTCAACTTTAAAGTAGTTTAATAATATTCCTAATATCACCTTTGTGCAGCTGAACAGCACTGCCGCTCAATGGCAGTATACTAATAGCCCTTTACTTTGACATGACCAGAGAAAAGTCACTTTGCACCAGACAGAATAGAGAAAGAACATCTGAGAAACTATCCTGTAGAGTTTTTGGAAGGAACCAATTTCATTATCTGCCCCAAATACTGGTATTGTTTGTTCATAACAGTGAAATATTTTATGTATCTTTTGCTACTTTTGCACCATAATTTCATATGGTTTCTGCAACACAGTAGCTGTGAGAGCTGGTCCGAAATCCTTACCAGAGTGTCTGACCTCTTTCTAGGTCTTCCTTTAATGATCTTCAGAAGGGCCCAGCTCACCTTTCAGATGAAGTTTGGAGACTGAAGGGGAGTTTGGAGAGTCTGAATATGAATCCTCATGCTGTTCCACATGCAGTAAGTTACCACTTGTGATGGCTGGCAAATCAGATATTTTATATTCTCTGTGAAGAGTTTATGGGATTATTAGAACAGTGAGTTAAACATGATTTTCAAACTGATTTCAGTATGTTTTCCACTGTAAATGTAAAAGAAAACGGGCTTATATTCTCTTAAGCATCTGGGAGAGATAAACACATATGCTTAGTGTACCTGAAAAAGCCATGCTGCCACAGCTATTAAAAGAAAAATAGGAAGAAGACATCTTGTGTACATTTCTCTTGTACAGTTAGTGCCAAAATTTATTTCTCTGTTTTTATTTGAGTCTCATTTAGCTGTGTAGTATATACTCTTCTGCTCAAAATTGATGCTGCTTCTTCAATCTGAAGTACTGACTAGAAATCCCAATAAAAATAATATAAATATTTTGGTAATTACATGCCATATTTTAATCTTTTTTTTTAAAAAAAAATTGCCATTTACCAAATAACATCATGACAAACTATTAACAGAGTGAATTAAAGACATATTGTAGCACTGTCACATTTAACACACTCATCTGTCTTCACATTCTGCTATCATTTTATTCTTTATATCCTGTTTGTAAAGTCAGTACACATTTTTTATAAATATATAAGTGTTTCTCTATTAATGATATTTTTTCAAGCCTCTTAACCAGTCAGAATATATTTCCTTTGTATTATGTTTTTGTTTCCTAAGCATTGTATATTCTGTTACCAATAAAGAAGTCAGCATCTAGGTATTGGAAGTTCATGGTGTATTTAATTTATATTGCAACAGGACAACCAAAGCTTTAGAGGCAGAAATATTTGTTATACTTGTATGTTGTGACAAAAAGCAATCACACTGAGTTTATTGACTGATTTTTTAAAGTTATCTATCATAAAGTTAGCTATCATATATCATTAGCCTCATAAAATAAGCCTGTGAGGCAGCTGTGTTGCTTAAGGCATAGTCCTTTTCCACCAGTGGAAAAACAAGTCTAAAAATATTATTCACATGAAAACTAAGGTAAATTGAATTCATATTTATGGATTTTAAAAACATCAAATTAAGCAAATCAAATACTTCATACTACTCAGAATTGCCTAAAAATTATTTTAATAATAAATAAAAATTCAAGATTTTAAACTCTTATTTAAAAAAAATATTTTTCCGTTTACTTTCTTTCTCTTTAAATTTTGCTTGAGTTCAGTCATTAGAACATTTTAGTGCAAAAGAACTGAACAGCTTTCATGGCAACAAAAAATTTTATCTTAGTAATAATTTACAGATGTAAAGATCTAATGTGGTGCTCTCATCTGAAATATTGCATATATTTTGCATTTGTTTTTATGGAATAAATAATGGTATTTTAGATTTAGCACTTCAGAAATTCACTCATTTTGAGAACTGACAGTAATCTAATAAGACTTGTAGCTGTACGTTACATTTTTCCAGAAAAATTCTATCATTACAGAGACAATTCAAACTTTAAACTTATTAGGTGATGTTTGAATGGTTCCTTGAATGGCATGTTGTACATTATTAGCAAATTTTGATTGTGCTACTATTCTAAAGCGTTATTAATCATCCACGAATCAAAATTTCACAAAAGTTGGAGAATGAATTATGGTGTACAGCATTTGTGGATCTGTCTCTGATACATTAATAGTTGTGTGTGTTACATTTACATCATTAAAGAGAGAGATTTGACTATTATTACATACTGACATATATTGTGATTATCAGTATTTAGTTACAGACACACATCCATTTAAGAGAAACCACATTTTCATTAAAATACAGAAGTATTTTCAAAACTTCCTATCTCAGTTTTTCAAGTAAGTGAAATTAGAAGAGTACTTGAAGTGCTGAAGTCTGAACCCCGAGCCCTGAATTAAGGTTGACATATGGGTGGTTCCCATGGTCCTTTAAAAGGAAGGGATGAGTTTGCCTTTTGTCTTTCCTCCAAGGTGTGGCTGACCTTGTAAGGAAAGCCCTCGGGTAAACAAGCCCCAGGTTTCCCGCATTGGGTAAATGAGTGCCAGGTGTCCTGCTTTGGGCATAAAAGTTGGGACCACTTCCAAGGAGGGTGGGGTGTCTCTCTGTGAGGTGGATGCACTTTGCAGAGTTTCCCAGTTGAGAAAGGACCTCCTGACTCTTGCTGCAACTGGGCCCCGATCAGGTTTGGTGCTTGTGAACATGGGCTCTGTGAGAACAATATGTGGCTGCCTCTCTCCTATATTATCAGTCTATTGGCTTGGCTGTCTTCCATCTCTGCCATGGGAGACTTTGTTGCTTTGTTTGTTCCACTGATTGTTGGCCGTGTTGTATCATTCTTGGGGTTACTGGGGTTGATGTCTGTTGTGTGTAATCTGGTTGACTTGTTTATACCCCCAGAAATCACCCATATACTGACCTTTTTGTGTGCAATAGAATCTGGTTACTGGTTTGTTCTACTGCTGACTGTGTCTTTTGTGCTAGGCCTAGTAACTGGCAAAACCGTACTTCAGAACTGTTAGCCCTTCTGCTGCCTGGCGAAGGGTTTATTGATAAAATAATAATGAAAAGAATTAATTGGAATATGTCTAAAAATCAGTGTCTATGATCTTCATTATTGTTCTTTTTTAAAAAAAGAGAGCCAGTACTAACCATAATACCGAAGATCATTTTTTGGTTTTGATATGCTTTTGTTGCTAAAGGGAGTCATAAAGACTGACAAACTGTTGCCTTAAGTTTTCCACTTCCCATTCCTCTTCAGTCTGGACTCACTCATGTAGATGATATTGTCTATGAGGAAACAAAACTGATATGTTGTAACTCTGTTACTTTTCTTTGATTTCTCTCTGAATGGCACAGATAGGAAGTACCATCTAAATGACTCGGAACTGAAAGGCAGGAACAGAAATAAAATTACTTTTGTGTTTCTCACCATGAAATAGATGGAAGTCGTTATAGTCTTATCATGGTACAAAATCCTTTTTAAAAAAAATCCTATTAAATCTTCATATTTAAAAGATTTAAAACTTCAGAGCAACAACAGTTCAGGCCTATTGCTCTGTCTTTATCAGATTGTATGACTTGTGTGTGAGTGCTTGTCAACTTGTACATTTCTGCTAACGTAGCAAAGATAAAAATTAGCAAGTGCTGTCTGTATCTCGTCAAACAAGGATGACCATTCTTTCCTAGTCCACAGGAATCAGGCTGTTACTTTCAGCCTGAGTGACATGTTTACCCAATGCCAAACTTGGTTTGAAGCACTGTTGACACATGAATTAAATTAGCCACTCTCTATAGGTAAATGAAATCATAACAAATACACTGAGTTTCTTGTTCTGTAGTCTCTGCACAAGTTCCTTTAATACTGAATGTTGAGATGTTTTTCTTGTATATAGTTTAAAAAACATAAGAGTAACGCAACTTACGCTACTAAGTGTATTTCCATTATTCAAACTCCCTCTGTGAATTTAACAGTAGAATTCTCCCCTAAAATCCTACCATTCATTGCATCTTATTCTGAGAAACTGCCCAGCTAATTTTATATATTTAACACCTATATGTGTATATAGATAATGTGTTTAACTGTATATAGAACTCATTTTGGAAACAAATGTATAATTCATTTCTAGTTTTCTCCCATTATTATAATTTCTTCTTTATCCATTTTACCAGTCATCAAGCTGCTCTATCATATTACTGCTCTTAGAGACAAATCTACAGCTATTTGTTATGAAAAAAGAGAGTTACAGATCTCTTCCCTCAGTTCTGCCCCCTGTGCTCTTTCTGCCAGACAAATGGACAGCAGCACAGAGGTATCAAGTAGGGAAGAAAGAGTTCCTGTACAGTAATGGAGAGTCATATGAGGGAGTCTGACCTGTATTGTTTCATCTATTTCAGCATAAATCATACATTCTTTGTTGAACAGCATTTAAATAATGTGGAATGCATTCTTCTTCTATTTGCCAGGAAAGCCTCCATGTAATATCTGTTGTTTAAACTGCAAGAATTGGCACAGAAACCAGGATACTATATGAATGTATTTTTATGGGTTTTCTCTGAACTTTATGAAAAAGAGAGGGGAAAGAGAAACATGGCACTATCTTTTCCAAATTGTCCTTCCACTTTCAAGAGAGAGAACAAAAAGCACCTACCATCTCTTTTGCTGACTGACCTTCTATCTTGGCCATTACACCTTAGAAGAATTTATGCATGTATTTTTCTTCTTCCAATATAGTGAAGTGAATTGATGTTCAATACAAACACAGTAATGTGCACGTAAATGCGTTGAATCCTGAAAATGCTGCAATCTGTACTCTTTGCAACCTCAGGCTTGCACTTTGCTTGGGGACAAACGTGTCTCAGCATCATAGATAATGTGTGTAGAAAAGTAATTTTAACAAGTTTCCTTAGTAATAGGGATCTCGGAAATTCCCACAGTAATTGGGATCTCCAGGCTGGCAATGCGTTCACAGATAGAAAGTAAGTAGGGCATAACTGAAAAAGACTGTGAAAATTAATACAGTGCAGTAAAATTAAGACTTGTGCATACATCTCCTCCCCTCAACTCTGATTGCTTTGAAGTTGTCAAAAGAATTTACTACTCCTTCCTCTGATCTTGTCATCCCTTCCTTTTGAATTCCCTTTACTAAGCCAAATGCCGTCTTTCCTCCTTGCCTTTCAGTCTCAGCCCTCCCAATATGCACTAAGTCACTAGCTAACAATATCATTCTAATTTTACTTGCCTACTAGATACTTTTAATCTTTTTCCCATGCTGTCTGTTATAGCTGGGAGACTATCTTGGTAATAGAATATAATGCCTCTTGCTTTCTTTCTGCAAAAGCATTTAAAAATTCATCTTAATTGTAATGCATCCAATAAGCAACTATTGAGTAGACAAGTGATGAACAAAACCTTTACCTTTATTTATTTAATAAGGAAATGTATCTAAGCGGTAAGAGAAACACTTCATACAGTTAAAATACTCCATCCACTTTATTCTATGTGAAAAACTTCTCACATTTGTTACTTCCCTCCTCTGGACTCGCTCCAACAGGTCCGTGTCCTTCTTATGTTGGGAGCCTTAGAGCTGAACACAGTACTCCAGGTGGGGTCTCACACTCAGGCAAGCTCCTCCTGGACTCACTTGGCACTTGGATAATGATCACAGAATTTTGCATGAAACAGTAACTACGGGTAAACTCTTTGTTTGTGTTTATTTAGGGAAAGCAGCTACTCATTTCGACAGACTGGCAAAATAAGGTTGTGGGGTTTTTTCTCTTTACTTAGTATGTTCTTGCATATATTGTTCACTGCTGTTATATAGGGTTCATCAAGTTTATTCTAGGAAGTGAAAGCAAGTTTTATAATATCCCTTAATTGTATACAGGAGATAGTTAAAATCACATCTCTGGAACAATTTTCTGGTAGTAAAATGATCTTCTCACAGAATTCTTTTTATGTCCTCCTGTAGGATAATTTCAGTTTTAAAATGCCTCATTTTCTGCTGCAGTAGTCCAATTTCAGTCATATTCTGAATACTCCCTTGGGAGTGTGTTTTCTCATGTAGGCACAGAAGTCAACTGATCAGTGCTTTCTAGAATGACAGTGGGAACTTTGGCTGAGTTTAGGAGTGAAGAGTGAAGGAACCTCCCCAGGCTGGCATGAACTGACTTAGCAGATCAGTTGCCTGTAGGTTTGAAGAAGAAAGGCTCAGTCCTGCTGAGGAATGTGTGGGGTGAAGCTGTCTGATTTTAGGGTAGCTGATGAATGAAACCCTTTGTTTCTACAGACATTTCCAAGCCTGGCAATGGGGTAGCAGGGAAGCAAGGACCCTGAACATGCAGCTCATGGCATCCTCACCAGAAGTGAAAACTGTTTGTAGTTCATCTTTTTGACAAACAGGAAGGACTAACATACTACTTTCGAAAATAGCCTGTGAGTCAATATGCTTCAGCTTAGTGTTCCTGAGACAAAATTTTCTGGAGATATGTGCGTTTTGCTTTGTACATTACTTTGCCAGGAGAAAAGGTATTTCGGAAAAGCAGTTATATTCTGACTACTTCTGTCTGATACAAAATTATTTTATTCCATTCTCTACTTTTAGAGTTCTATAGGAGTTGATTATAAATATCTTGAAGTCCATATATTGTCATATGAAAATGCAGTCTTTTTCTGTGGCACTTATTCCACTGACAAGGCCTAAAATATTAACAGTTTGAGCAGTTTTAAATTGCTTTCTTGCCTTTCAAAAAAATGTTTTTAATTTCTGAATAAGGGGAAGAAAACAAGTGCAAGAGAAGTTGAAGTTTAAAAATGGGGAAGAAAAAAATAAGCCAAGACCTCCACAGGAATATCCTAATATGATTATTCTGACATTTTCTGCCTCATAATCTATTATCACTTTCTACTGAATGTTCATTCACCTGTTGCAACTTGAAAGTGTCCTTGAGATCTGTAACTTTATCTAGATGCCAGTCTGCCAATTCTGTGCTCTTTAAAGTGCAAAATCTTAAACACTGTTTTTCATTTATGCCAAGAGCTGAGCTGCATGGGGAGTAAAAGTCAGGAAAAAACAGAACTTTAAAGGATATGAAAGAACAGAATTGTCTTTGATTTGACACCAAAAATTAGGACTTGAGGTTTGTGTGATCTGGGATCCATGGTAGTGGTATGGGCCATGAGATCAGGACAGAAGAATAAAAGTAAGCTTTTTATGCATAAGAAAATTAAGTAGTAGAAAAAGAAAATAGGCGGTGGCATTGCTTTCAGCTTTCTGAGGCGCTGCACTCTGAATAAGCAAGAGTAAGAAGTAAAGGGCTGGGAGCAGAGTGGGGCACAAAGCAGGAAGAGGAATGGCTGTGGGCTCCTGCAGAGCTCCTGCAGCCTCGGCATGAGGAGGGCTTCTGTGAAACTGGGAAGGGACTAAAAAGGCTTTAGTTGTTCTTGTTCACTCCCTGTCAGTCTGGCCTTTGAAACAAATGCTTTCCTCATGTATCCTCACTTAGCTGAAACATTGAATGGCTCCATACATGACTCAGTGTGCTTACAGACAGACTTAGGTTTATCAACCCAAACACAGCCTGATTAATAAAACAATATTACTCTTACAGATCCTGTTTCCAGAGCCTGGTCTGAATTAAAATTCAGAGGGCACAACTTGGGACTACTATCAGTGAAATAAATTGGAATACTTCTATAGAGGCTGTTTGCAGACTGAAATTTACAATATCATTCTGATTCTCTAACCATCAGAAAGGTCAGTAATGACTTTGGAGTTACTCATATACACACTGAAATTTAACTCTTACACACCCCACCTTTAAAAGCTTATCTTACTCTTAACAAGGATATGTTTAAGCTATTTTCATTCTTACAGGGTTATTGTAAAAGCCTGCTTATTGTCATCTGACCTATACAGAAAGGTCAGTCAGTGTTTGTAATGAAGAAAGATAAGCGTTTATCAAAGTAGATTACTTGCACCTTGCTTACAGTAAGAAAGTAAAAGCAGTTTCCAGAAGGACAAACCAAAACCCAATACCCCCAAAAAGCCACAAAATACTAGATTGTAAAATATTTCTCTTTCCTACAGTTGTCATCTACCAGTTATAAAGAAAACTGACATGATTATCTGCTTATACTAAGCTGTACGGGGAAGAGAAGGCAGCTTTCTCAAACGTTACTGATCTTAAACTTTACCAATCTTGCACAGAGTTGAATCAATGAAAAGGGGCAAGTATTTCAGTAGGTTATATTTCATTTAAATAACCTTCCAAAATGTCTTTCTTTGCCATATCTAAACTGCTGTCTCAGTTTTCCTATTCAGCAGCAGTAAATAAAACTTTAATAGAAAGTTTTACACATTCAAACACCTGCATGCACACAGTGACCACATGACTAAGAAATCAGCAGTTCCCACCACTCAGTATAGACCAGTATTAAATTGAGACACAGTGTTACTTTGTACACATAAGTGGAAGAACCCATTAAAAATATCAGTAAAGACAATTTTAAAATAGCTTATAATTGGGGCTGGGTTATATACACATCCCTGGAGGTATTTAAAAGACATGTAGATGTGGTGCTTAGGGACATAGTTTAGTGGTGGACTTGGCAGTGTTAGGTTAACAGTTGGAGTCCATGATCTTAAAGGTCTTTTCCAACAAAACCAATTTGATGATACACAGTCATATGAAAATACATGTACATGTCACTGTCTTGTAGACATGATATGCAACATGGGCACTTATTTCTTGAAGCTCTGAATGTATGACTCCCTCTGATCCATCTCTGCTTGACTTCTACCATCACAGTGTTCATATGAGCCTCACAAAAAAGGTGCTTAAAGAGTAAAATAGTTCAAGTACATAGAAAACTGGAGAGGTTTTATTTGTTCATTTTCTGCATACAGTTTGCTGAAATAGAGAGTATATGGAAATAAATATATGGTCTGTAACCTCAGTGTCTAGAAAACTAAGAAGTAAGTAAAACTTGATTGTAGACCACGATATAATCTTTCACTTGCATTCTGTTGGCAAAAAGCACCACAAAATTATTTAGAAGATTCGACTTCACTGAAATATTTTGCTAATTTACAATATCTAGCTGAACTACTGTGACAAACCCCCAAAAATCTAGCAGACTCAGAACCTACAGTTTGTTTCCTTAATTAGAGATTTTACTTCATTTAAAATTTACTTCCATTTTCAATTTTAAAAATTTAAAAAATGAAAACAAACCTCAGCACTGATATGAAATATTTGATTTAGGATTGATTGAAACATTTGGTGGATAGACTAATCTTTACTTGTCTCTCAGTGGTCTTTGTGAGATTTTTTTAATCTTAGTTTGTTTAATTTCCAGTTACACAGATGATAAAAGGCATTTCCTTGGGGAAAATATCTGAGTTGGTTGAGCATAGTATGTACAAAAACCTGTAGGAGATAGTAGGGAAACAACATTGGAATGAAGTTTTGTTGTGCTGGGTCACCCAAACTCTGCCAAATCAGCATTCTAGAGGGAAAAAAGGGAAAGAAAAGGGGAGAAGAAAAGCAAAAAGAGACAACAGTGCTGTAACACATATTGACTGAATGAAGAGAGTAAACAGACTTCTTTTGCCATGTTCTCAGGGAAGAGCTGAAAGAGACAGTTTGTTCATCCAGGCCAGCACACTGAACATACACATGAGTTACAGGGTGAGAACATGGCCAGGCTCCTTATTCCTGTGTTTCTGTATGCCTTAAATTTTTTTTGCATGCTGCCTGGTTTCAAGAACCTTGACTGGTGCTGTCATCTTCCAGTGACCCAGATCTTTTCTGTTGTCTTTGATTCTTGCATCCTGCTGAGTTGTTTTACCCTTCCCAGGGCACTGCAAATCAGTAAGTATTGGTTAAGCAGTTGATCATTTTGCAAATACCATTTGTGACAAGACAGAATCAGACTTTCAAATCTGCAAGGGTAACAGGGAGCAATTCACTCAGAGTATTCAAAGAACTGATGCTGTGGTTATTTCTTCACACTTTCCTACTCTGGCTGCTAAAGTCTTCACTGAACTGCCACAGTTATTTCCTGCTTTATTTAAGGCAGTTTTAAATGGCCTTCTGTGGCCCTCTGTAGACCAGATCTTCACTAGCTGTAAGTTGATATGATAGACCTGTCTTGATCTGGATGGAGCTTTACCATTTATATCAACTGAGGATCTGATGGCTTCAAGATGGACACTGTCATACTGCTTACAGAAAGTCTACTAAGGCAAGAGGACAATTTATGTAAGTAATGGATGCAGGATATGCATCATTGATTATAAGCCTCATGGCAGAGGTAACCTCTGTGGTTTTGTTGGTGTTATTTTGTCTGAAAGCTATTCTATACTTGCTGCTGTCCAGATTAACTACATATTAACCACATATATGTAAGCACATAAAACGAACCGTATTTCTTGTTAATAATGTTTCCTCGGTGGCTAAAGGAAAAAAAAAATAAAAATTCATTTCCTGTAACTTTTTTATAAGCCAAAAGTAAGTGATAGTTTACATCTCTATCTCTAAATCAGATAATACTTAAGATAATATATAGGAGCACGGAACAACTACAAGTTATTTTTAAGATATGTCAAGACTATAATATAAATATTTATATACCCACAGTCTCTTATCTGTGATAAGGGTTTCTGGGGGTCACTATTAAAAGCTAACAGGGAGAATAATGACTGTAGGAAGCCCTTTGACTTCACTTCTAGGAGGTCTGGTGTGACCATCAGGGTGCAAAAAAAGGTGAAACCTGAGCTGAGCCAGTTCTGAAGATTCTGAGTTCAGTGAATAAGTGTCTGGGCCAGCATGCTGCAGGATCCTGCCCCACAGATTAGTGAAGACAGAGGCAGCCTGACAGGGGTGGTTGGAAGTCTGCTGGGAGTCAAAGAGAATGGTATGACAGAAGAGGGACAATTTGCTGAACAGCAGAATCATACGCTCACTGGAGAGAGGTCAGCGTCTACTCCTTGTGGTCTGGCCGTTGGAGAAGCACAGTCAGTGCTAGAGCTGCATCACCAAAGTAGCCAGGGAGAAGAGAAGGTCCATACTAGTGCATTTTGGCAAGAACCAACTGAGACTCCAAGGAAGTTTCAGGCCAGGAAAATGGAAGATAAAGGCCAGAGAGGGTGTTGGTTTAAGGTTGTGCTGATTTTGGCTGGGATAGTGTTAATTTTCTCCATAGTAGCTGGTATGGGGCTATGTTTTGGACTTGTGCTGAAAACGGTGTTGATAATAGAGATGTTTTAGTTATTGCTGAGCAGTGCTTACACAGAGTTAAGGCCTTTTGTGCCTTTCCACCCCACCAGTGAGTAGGCTGGGGGTGCACAAGCAGTTGGGAGTGTACACAGCCAGGACAGCTGACCCCAACTGACCAAAGGGATATTTCACACTATATGACATCATGCTCAGCATATAAAGGTGGGGGGAGGAGGAGGAAGATGGGGGTGTTTGGTGTGATGGTGTTTGTCTTCCCAAATAATCATTAGGCATGATGGAGCCCTGCTTTCCTGGAGATGGCTGAACATCTACCTGCCAATGAGAAGTGGTGAATGAATCCCTTGTTTTGCTTTGCTTGCATACGTGGCTTTTGCTTTACGTATTGAACTGTCTTTATCTCAACCTGTGAGTTCTCTCACTTTACTCTTCTGATTCTTGCCCCTATCCCACCAGGAGGGGGAAATGAGTGAGCAGCTGCATGGAGTTTAGTTGCCAGCTGGGGTTACACCATGACAAAGGTACCAAACATCACAGAGATCTCAAGGAATGTAATTTCATTTGCACTATCCATCACTCTCCAAAGATAGGCTATCCTGAAGTTGAGAGAAAAAGGGTAGACAATCAGTTTAATAATCAGCCTTATTAGCAACCTTAAATTTGTCTTTCTCTACATCCTATATCTTTGATAATATATTTAATTCCTTTACTTGAATTAGTTTTATTCATTTTTTTACCTTTAATATCAGTGATGTGTCAAGGACTGACTTTAATACAAGAAAGGTGTGAGTCCTCACAGAACAGTTCACTAGATGTGCCAAGAACCATAATGAAAAAAAATTGAACAGTGCCATGAGGTGCTGCCTTAAAAAGGACATCCATCCTTAAAAAGGTCACAGGTTGGAAATGTCTCCAATATTTGGTGATGCTATAAGCATGAGGTAGAGGCTTGAGCAATTTCTCTGCGGGAGTGAAAATATGCTTCAAATTTGTGTTACTTGTCTAGATGACCGTCCATTGACACAGCCCTATATTTATTTTTTAGGTAATCTCTAAAAACAAACTCCTCAGAAACACAAAGCTTCATGGCAATCTAACATCATTAATAATGAATACCAGCTGTTGAGGGTATTTTGTTATTTAGTTTGAAAGAGGAAAAAATGAATGCTCATTCAATCTGGATTGCAATTAGAAATGGGCTGAATAATCACATCTATTAACTGTAGTCAACCTGTGGTTGTCAGGATAAATTGTTGTTAGCTCTTTTTCTCTCTGCTTTGCTCCATCTCTGTTGTTGTCTTTGATTTTCTTACTAGTTCTGCTTCTAGACACTATGAAACAACAGGTATATTTTTTCTTGTAACTCCACATCACCCCTCATTTTTTGACAGTTAAAATCTTAACTTTCCATGCCCAATTTCAAACAATTCCATTATCAAAATTAGTGTACTTATGAAGAACAGGTTAAGGAGATCTTATCAAAATAGACAAAACCCCAAAAAGTAGTATTTCCAAGAGAGTGGGCTGGTATTGGTTGACTTGTGCTACATATTTATGTTCAGTGCGGTCTTGTTTCTCTGATTGCTTTTTTTGCCCATTCAAAAGTTTTGCGTCTATGGTAAATCTAGTAAAATTGAAGCATAATGAGAGGAAAAAAAATGATAATTGGGAGAGCAAGAAGGAAGGGGTTTGCAAAAATCTCTGATTCAGCACATTCAAACCCTAAGCAAAGATGTGAAAACTCCCTGGAAAATTATTTTTAATCCTTCTACAAATCTTCAAGAGAACTTGGAATTTTTAAATGCATATATAATGCTTAGGCTATATTTATGCATCAAAAGCAAAAAAAAAATATAATTTTAATACAATTTACAGGTCAGCATTTTGGAAAACAGACTTTTTCTAAGCTTCTTCATATTCATCCCATAGTTTTGTCTGTTTTTAGTTAAGATGCTAATGACTTTAAGCACTAGAATTTAATATATGGATAGAATGGACAATACAAGCATATTAGCATATTGAGAAGGATGTGTATACTATAAGTTAAAACTATAATGATTGTGCAGTACCAGTCTGAGGTTAAATCTTCTTTTCTTATAGTTTGTGCTCAACAGATGACACTACTTCATAATAAACAAGCCTCTCCAGCTATTACTGCATTCTAGTGGACAAAATCATTGACTGTGTAAGGAAGTTGGTTCACAACTGTAATTATTTTGAAAATTATTTACATGGCAGATTGAAAAATTTCTACATTATTTAACTGACTAAATTTTCCCAAGTGTTTCTGGAATTATAAGTCAGGGATATTTGATTCTTTTTTAATATGGAAATAGTTATTTAACATAGTTCCCATTCCAATGAGATCTTTATTGTTACCAGTGAAATCACACTTTTCTTACCATGCCATCTTGTTTCTCGTGTATAGAATGTATAGTGACACACATCAAGCAGGAAACAATAATTATTAAAGTATTAACAGTGTCCTGCATCTTTGTAGACTTCCTGCTTCAGTGCCTATATTTCCCAGAGTACTGAGTGCTTCATTTATGCATAGTCTCTTCATGCCTGGAGGTAGCTTCTTGTCCACTAAACAGGTTTGGAATGAGAAATGAATATTTGGTAAAAAAAGGAGAAATAAATCCTAGGAGAAAAAAAGTGCTTCTCTAGGACCCAGTAGTGGATTAAGAAATCAACTTGCATTAGTTCATGTATTATTGTCTACAGAGCTTTATCAAACTGGACTTTGGTGTCAATTTCTTTGTAGGTTTTTGTTTTGTTATACCTTTTTAAAAAATGGATTTCAGTCTTATATTAGCTTTCATTACAATATAAAAATATTGGATCTGATAAATTGGACTAGAAGGGTGAGGGTTAACTTCTTTGATACTGAATGACTCTGAGCCCCACAGAATATTTTCACAAGGGAGTCAGAAAAGAGACTCCCTTTACGAGAGAGAAAGTTATTTCCAGAGAAGCAAAGGTACATTGAGATCTCTTTTGGAAATCCCTATGTTTCTAAAGGTAAATGCAGAGACACTATCTGTGGGAAGAGGTGTCTTATAAACATCCAGGAAAGACAAGTCAAATAGGATTTTTCTGAAATAACTATGGCAACTGTGATCAAATAGAAGACTTAAAAATAGTAAGAAAGTTTGATTTTTTTAGTAGAAAAACATTAAAAATACTACCCCAGCACTGTTATGAATGTCTAAAACCACCCTGAGTCAGAGTTTTTTAAACTTGTCTTCCTTCTAGTGCTTTTCTGTGGCCATGACTTTGCTGCTGGGGATACTAATGGGGCGGAAAAGATTTTCTCTCTCTTTAAAAGATTCATCTGGACAAATCTTATGCTCTCCAAAATCAATTACTACATTCTCTATTGTCTACTGAATAAAACATAAGTGTACCAGACGTAATTCCATTGATGTCTGGTGATTTCTTCATTCCTGTGAAGGAGATTTTATTTTTTAACTTTAACAGCTCATGATTTATATTAGTGAATAGATTGTTTCTTAGTCCCCAGAGAGTCTTTATAAACAGCTCTGGCCTCTCCTACCATACAATTCTTATCTATTGCTACAGCAACACATTAACATGCTCAAACAATGGTTCGTAGACACCAGTGTCACAGCAGGAGTGCTTTCATGTGGTTTGGTTGAAAGCTTTGCTCTGAGGGATAATCATATTCCTAGCCATTAAGAAGAAAGGAAAAGAAATTAAATTCATTGCAGCTGTATTGAGATACAAATGAAAAAATTGAAAAGGATGGCTGTTCAATTTCGGTAGGTGTTTGTCTCCAATAATACATAAATTCTGCTTCACTAAAACCCACATTTTCCATAAATTAGTGCCCTGTCCTGTGGCAGAAGTAGATTCTTCAGACTTTTCCGATTAACCCGTTCTGTCTCATGGGAATTTCTAAGGATATTGAGCCTATTTTTTTATTGATGAATAGAAGCCCTGAGCAGTCACAGTCTGTGCACTCAATACTGAACAAAAGGTTAATGCTTAGTCAGTTTTCAGACTAATCTGTAAATGGGAATCATCTGTCACAGTGCTGGTGACATGGTGTTTGAACCAGGTCCCAGAAGATTTCACAGCATCCAAGTCAGACACCTCACCAACTGCAGTAATACCAAAAGACATCAAAATGATGCTGAAAATGTCACACCAGTCAGGGAGGTAAGCAAGTCAAAGAAAAACAGTGAAGACGGGAGTGCCTCAAATCCCAGCTTGTCCCAGAATTTCAACACCTACCTCTAGCCTGCGGAAGAGTTATTGTCACTTTCTTCCTCTGTCTAAGATGATCTGAACACACATCCTCTTCCCCAGGGATTGCCTTGGATTCACTGCTATTAGTGGCACAGAGATGTGTGTCACCTGCACACCTCCCTTCCTTCAGCACACACTACCTCACCTGCACTCCAGGCATTCTACGCTTTCTTTTTAAGTGAGCAGTTGTTCAGATTTGGGTACTGTACAGATTTCTCTTTTCCAATACACACCTTTTATTTGAAAAATTAATTAAAAATTTTGGAGCTGTCTCCGGTATAAAAGAAGAAAAAATATATAAAACTGTCATTCTTGCAATAAAAGTAATACGTTTATAGACAATCTTAGGAATGTGTATGTACTGGAATTTCAGCAAAGACTCAGTTAAAACATTAGTAGAGACTATGGAAGTGTACTTCTGATGGTGTGATTGAATTGAAAAAAAAGAAAAGAAATGATAGGTCTCTTCGGACTTATAGTTGGTCCAGAATTGGTTGATGAAAATATTTTTGACTAATCATTTACAAAGTGCCCATGGCCTGATACCAAGCTTCTGTTGGGAATCATTTTATACCTATGTAGAATGAGAGTTTAAAAAGTGTTCTTTGTACAGTTTTACATCTATTCAGTAATAGTGTAAATAATACAAAGAGTCAGGGAATATCATATTATTTATATATGTTATATAAAAGGGAGGAGATGAGTTCATTTGTGTGTTGTATGTTTCCTTTTCTAGAATAAATATTTACAAATATTTTGACTTTTAGAAGTCTATTTTTTACAAGTGGAGTTAAAACTACAGTGGAAGACTTTTTAAAAACTTTTTTTTAACTTTTTTTGTTTTGTTATTACTCTATAGGTATATAAAGAAAGGTGTTTGGAAAAGGGTTCTGAGTCCAGTTTAACATAGTTATACCCTGTAGATACACTCGTCAAATCCAGGTAAGGTTTACATTTTAAATTATAACACACTTACAACTTTTGACTCATAACTCGGGTTAGATCTTAAGGGCTTTTGTGAATATCATATTCAAATAATTTGACAGATAAGACATAAAATGTTATAGAGGCATGCATACGGACAATGAGCACTTTCCATATGTTCTTGTTTTTGTCATGTAGAAGATTAGTCCATAACTAGGTGTTTAAATAGAGGTTTTCAGAGTCTGAAAAGCATACCTAGGATTATCATTTTTAGATAAAATGTCAGTGCTTTTTCTTTGTACAGCATGGAGGAAAAAAATCGACAAATCGTGAGAAATTAATCACCTTTTAAGAATACATTATTTGGTCTCCTTTTCCCCTATTAATTGTCAGCTAAAATTGCTAAACACTATTTGGCTATTGCTTCAGTGATGTGATAATATTTGTTCAACAAGATTTATTTTGTAGTAAGATTGGAACTGAAACAGATCTGGAACATAAAATAACCATAAATGCACATTGAAGGACTATAGTTGTCTGTCAAGAAGTAAGAAATATTTTTTAATAAGATTTTAAAAGTTTTACTAGAATTTAGTGTTCTTTTAATCCATGGCCATTATTACTTTTTCTTGTAATAGGTTATATTTTAGTGCAAATCTTATAGACTCAATACATTTAGATCTGGATTTTTTAAAAAAGCATAAAAAGTCAAGCATCTAAAGAAGTTAGCCAGAGTTGTTCAATATTTCAGAAAAGCAAGGAATCTGAAGGCAGCCACTGCTTATTTTTGAAAGCACTCCATCACCAGCAGCGTCATATGTTATTTTCAAAAACATCATACAACTCTGTCAAAAAGCCAAAGAAATGTTGATTCAAAGGTCTACATTATCCAAAAACTTCACTCACAGATGGATCTTGGTTCTGTTTGACAAATTGATTTCAGTTTGGTACTGAATCAACTGGTTTTCTGCAGGGAAAAATCCAGCTGTTGATCTAGTGATGGTTCACTAAAGATCTTTCCCAATACAGGAGATGGATATGACAATCAGTCTGTGGCAGGGGCTCTTTCTCTCTGACCTCCAGAGGTCTCCAAAGATAGCTCAACAGGCCTTTGACTCATACATACATCCATAGAAGTACCTTTTGTCACATCTGTGTCATGAAATGTGTAAATCCTTGATTTCATGCTATGTAAAACTACAACACACAATTGTGTTCTGAATTAAACAGGAAAGAAAATGCAAAGACAGAGAAAGAATTACAACTTCTGAGGGTCACAGCCACTCAGAAGAGGTCTGGACCAGGCCTGGATTCACCTGTAGCCTTCAAAGCTTTTGGAAAGCAGGAAGAAGTCAGTCTGAGCTGCCTGAAAGGATGACAGGGACCGTGCCCTGAGGAAGATGCACTTCTCAGTGCAAGAGTAGCCATAGGGATATATGAGTGTCAGGTTGTCATGGTTGAAGCCCATTTGCATGTCTTACTGGCACAGGACAAAATTTACTTTCATTGATGAGAGGAAGAGAGGAGCTAAAGTAGTTGAAATTACCTTCATGTAATTCTAATCTCAGTTTGCTCTGTGCCTGGGGTATATAAACGTGTCCCAAGAGCTTGTCTAAATGAAAGCCCCTATGGCCTACCCTTCCTTTTGGTTGATTTAAATTCTTTATGTAATTCAAATGGGCAGGGGAATAGGTGAATAGCTCTCACCCCATGTGTCCACGTAATAATTATGACCTATCGTATAGGCAGTGTTCGCTGAAGCAGCTAGGAGAGTGGGAAGCCCAGTGAGGAAATAGCTAGACTGACATCTGAATGTGCTCAGATTGCAAACCAGCCATAGGAACTGCAACTAGAGCTCTAAATCTGGCATCTTCTGTTTCCACGTGTATTACCGATGTAATCTTCTTATGGATGCAGCAAGGCCTGTGGGGCTTTTCTCTCTTTGCCTAATTTTTCTGTATTAAGACTTGATACTTATCAGATGTATTGATATGATAACTATTAAGAGTTTGTTAATAGCTCACTAGAGTGATGTTCTGTAAGAATTTAGCAGAATTATTATTTATTAAAATGATGAAAAATCCTTGATAATGCAATTTATGAAATAATCAAAGCATTGTCTCTGAGTGGTGGGTAAAAAACAGTGCCAATAATTAAATCCGAAAGATGGCTATCAGAATGCTTAACAAGTTGGATAATTTGCAGCTCCTTATTAAGTGAAACCCTTGATTAACATTTCCCAGTTAGCTGCCATGAACGTTTATAAGGTTCATTAAGAGAGGCCATTCAGAATAAGAATACACTGATGAGAAAACCGGAGAGAGGAGCATAGAATATTTTTTTTAATTATTATTTACCTCAAAAACAGATGCTAGCAACAATGCAGTATGTTTCTGAAAAGTTACAGCAGATATGGAATGAATCCTCCCATCCATACATATGTGTGAACATACACATAGGAGATTACCTAACTACCATGTCTTTGTTAAAAATCAGCAAGGTGTTGCTATAAAATATGCAAGTTTCAATAATGTTTCACTGAAAAAAAGACTATACCAATGCAGTTATGGCCCCAGCAACATAAGAAAAGAAGTCTGACTTCTTGTGATTAGATTTAGAAAGCTGACGTTGAATCTGATATGCAATCTATGTGTTAAGTCTGTAATTTATCTGTCAATGAATAAGAGAAATAGTCTGTTTTTAAAACAAATATTCATAAAAAAGCTAAGGGCAAATTTCCATTACTTCAGCTCTCCCATTACTGCTGTTAATAATTTCACCTCTAATCTGATTTGTATTGATTTCAGGATGAAAATCAATGTTGTATCCTTCCTCTATCATTTAGTTAAAAGAAAAAGATACAAGTTCTTCTTCCTTGTATTCAAATTGTAGAAAGCAACTTTGATATACTTATCTGTAGATAAACTAAAGCACATTTCTAGATCTCCTGTCAAGTACACTTTGTCTCCTTCACCTGTGCTAGAGATTTTATTTCAATGAAACTGTCTTCATTGGTTACAACAAGCATACTAGTAGTTTTACTATTTTTCTTTGAAAACTAAAAGCCATAACCTTTTTGCACCGTAAATGAATGCACAGTCATATAGTCAATTGCTTATGTGATAAGGAAGTTATTTTAGTCCCGAGTCTGGCCGAAGCGAGATCCAAGCAAGCAAGTTTTTATTCCAAAGCAAAACTAATGAAAACCTGCAAAGGGGAGAGCTGTTTTACTTTTTTTTTTTTTTACTTTTGTTTTATTTTGTGTTTTTGATGCATGGAAACAATTACTGTAGAAATATTAATACCATAAAATAGCCTTTTGAGAAGCTGTTTTACCATTCACTACTGTGCCTGTTGAAGGAGTTGAACACAAACACAAGTTTTTTTACCACACACAATTGTTTTGTCTATGGATTTTCTAAATGAGTGCAGGGGTTTGCTCTCATGAAACGTCTTTTGAGACTGGGTTTAACTGGTCAGAATGACACTGATTCTCTCACATTACAAATGTCATTTAACTGGTCCAAGTATGAGAGAGAGCTAAATATAAAACATGCACATTTTCATTTGGTGTTTTCAAGTCAAACTAAATGAATGGAAAGGGAAGTTACAATTGAATTCAAAAGTTAAGCAAAAATAAACAAAGCTAATATGTGATTTAATATTAAGAACATATTACGTTTTTTTCTGAAAGTGGGCAATTGTTTGCAGCCTACAATTTCAACAAACCACACATCTGCAAGGAAAACATGCTTGCAGATTTAGGCTGAAGTTAAGCCTCATGGAACAGCATGTGGCTGATGAAGATCATGGATTTGTACTGTAATGAATCGTGTGCTTCATGTGCTCGACTGAAATGCTTGACTATGCAAAGTTTTTGCTGTATTTCAGGGCCAATGTTGAACTGAACAGCTGAACGGACTGCTGAAGGTGGTACGTTCTGCCAGCTTCAAGTAGACTAGCAGTAATCATGGTTGAGAGTTGGCTTAAGAAGTTACTGCTTCTGAATTCTGAACTCTCACCTGGTTGATGAGAGTAGCTGGGATTAGTACATGCTTATAGTCAAATGTGTAGTCATACCATGGAAAAGTCTGGGAGCTAAAGCAAACTCGTCCTGTCACCGAGCCAAGCTTTTGGGTTGTGCTAAGAAAGCCGTTTACAAGACTAACACTCCCCCTTAGTAATGACTGCTATGAAGAGACATGGTTTTCACAACAGCTATACACAAAGAGGTCAGCTGTGGAAATGGAAAAAATAGAGTTATAAAATCCAGATGTACAAATTAGTGTTTGAGAGCACAGGAGCGACACAGCACAAGAAAAATTTGGTTTTGAGTAGGACAGGGGAACTGAAGACAAAATGACTTTTGTGTAATGCACATTCCCTATCTCCAAGGACATAATTAAGAAGTTGTATAACAAAACTGAAAGCCTGGTAAAACACAGCCGGAGATGCAATTTGTAGATAATTGTCATCGCTGTGGAGAACGTATGAGGCAGCCTGATTTGCTTCATAACAGAGCTTTACAGAGGCCTGTTTGGAGCAGAAATTTCTCCCAACCCTATTGGAACAAGGAAAAAAACACATGTCTTTCCTGTACTTGAAGCCATAAAGTACTGGCAAACAGCTCTGCAATTATTTATAGTGCGGCTGAATCTTGACTGAAGACCCTGTTCACCTTGGGGCAGAGAAAGAAAATATTCCCAGTTTCCAGCCTATAAATCTTTCACACTTCTAAATGTGATGTTTTATGAGGCAGTTTGAAAGAGGCACTGTCCTGAAGCTGATGAAGTGCAGTGATAAAGGATTCACTTCCTATGTGTCTAGGAGCTTCATCTGAACAATAATTATTTCAAAGACTTGAAAGTATCTGGTGTATATTTCTGCCAAGAAGAATACGTTGAAATTCAAAAATGTTTAAGAATTCCTTTTTCATTTCAGTGTAAGGGGGGAACTGAAAGGGTTGTCAGGCATTGGAACAGGCTGCGCAGGGCAGTGGTATCCCTGGACGTATTTAAGAAACGTGTAGATGAGGTGCTAAGGGACATGGTTTAGTGGTGAATTGGCAGTGCTGGGTTAATGGTTGGACTTGATGATCGTAGAGGTCTCTTCCAACCAAGGCTGTTCTGCGAATCTGTGATATCAAAACAAGCATAACTCAATGAATACACAGGGGAACTGACTGAAATCTAGGAAGAGTATAATGAGAAAATAACAAATGTGCAACGGTTTGAATCATCTATCTGGATGCTGGTACAAAATTAACCCAGCGACTTAGTCATTAAATACTACTTTTGCATACTTCCATTTGTGGGTTGAAATTATATTTTTAAATATATCTATTAAGAGATAAAAATGTATACATACATAAATAAATATATACATAAAAGAACTTAGGTTTAAATAGTAATTTTTATCAAGACATTATTTTATTTAGTTAATTTTTGCTTTAATTTAAAACTAAATTCCAACATAAAAATAACATTTCCAAATTAGAAATAATATTTCCTGATGAATTATTATTTTTTTTTAAAGTAACTTCATTAAAGCGATGACTTTCAATAAAAAATGGATGTATTAACTGGGCAATGCATTATAGTTAGCTAAGTATGCGAAATTACATCCTAACATCAGGTCGTCTTCAACGTATTTAGATAGCTTGATTCTACTACTGAGATTTTATGTGTTTTCTAAGTTTATTTTTGGTGTGAAAACACACAGGCAATTTCCTAATTAGCTCTCCAGTTTTGTATTCATTGGAATGGAGTTTGTAAAAATTGCTTATAGAAAGGTGCATCCTTTCCTGGGGCTTAAGAAAAAGTGGAACTCAGTGCTAATCTGGGTTGTTATACTTTCTCATCTGTCTCTCTGATTTCCTCTCAGTAGAGTTTTGAGTTTTTTAAAAAAGCTTTTTTAAAGCTTGCTTACCATTGACTTTGACTGTTGTGTCTCCCATAACCTTTTTGTAGTTCTTGGCAATACAGAATGAAAGACTGGTACTTGTTTTACTTAACATGTTTGTAAAAGATGTGTTTTAAATCCCAAAACACCAAAGCTCTTGCGATTATAAAAGAAATCTACTTTTTGCTTCCAATTAATAATAGCTGTTCTTGAGCTGGTTGATATAGCTTCTAGGGTATGGGGTCAACAGATCATCCTCTGTTTATGAACCTTTATGTAGAGTTTATGTAGAGTCAGGTTTACCTTTAGATGTGAACATGAAGATATGAATAAAGCTGAGTGAGAATACTTGCAGGATGAATAAGTGCTTAGTACTAGAGAGGATAGCAAAATTAAGCCATAGAGCTGAACTGAAAATTTTTACTTAAACTGAGAAACCACTTTTATTCATCAAGCAATCAAACTGTGCTCAATATAAACTTATTGAAGAAGTGCTAGTGAGAAATCCTCATGAAATAGTTGTTTATTTGTGACAGTTACACTATGGGTGTTCTAAGGGGCTTTTTGTTATGTTGGTCAAACTTGAAATAATGCTCGAAGTTATAAGCTGCTACATAAAAGACAGTTGTATATTATTTATCATGAACCGATATTAACTATGAAATCAAGCTGACTTGCTCAGCACTTGAGACCAGGGCCCAGACCCAAGTATCTTGGTGTGTGACACTCTGAAGTGGCAAAAGCTGCTTTACCATAGAGAGTTTATTGACTGAAGGTTTTGAGAATAAGGTTTGAATTTGGGTGGCCAAGTTCCAGGTTAAATGGGACTTGAAAGTCATTTTAAAAAACAGAAAGGGGGAAATACCCTCAAACCATCCAGAATTACAGATTCTGAAAGCACTAGTGTGCATGAGTATTCATGTATTCATTGCCTTTAGAGAACAACAGAATTATGCCTGTGCACTCATGCTTTATGGCTATGCCTTGTTGTATTCTCCTGATTTTAAGTAGTCTTTAGATAAAGGCCTGACTTGGAAAAGGGTAAAATAATGCACATTTTAACCCAAGAGCTAACACATTCCTGTATCTGAAACTCTGTGTCAGGCCAGATGTGACAGTTAATTTTATCACAAAATCTGCTTTTTTTTTTTCCCCTTAAAACACTATGTTTTGTTATCTTCTAGACTAAAAAATATTTCAAATTAAACATGTAGCATCCTTCTGCTTTCTTTATGCAGTTATGCCATCATTGCATTTTGGCAGTTGAGAAGAAAAGAATTGGCATCTGTTATGTAGTACTTGCTCTTTTATTCTGCCAATTGCCATAAAATCAAATTGCTAATAGTTCTGGGTTTAGGAGTTCGTTCTTCAATAATGATATTGCTATCAGTGTAACAATGTTATAATACCACCTGTGATAAAGTTTTACAGTAAATAAACCAATACTGAATTATTTTTTATATATTTAAGAATATTCATGTACTTCTGTGTTGACAAGTTACTGTAGTTTGTGAGCTTCTCAAATTTCTGACTAATTTCATTTCTATTCCAGTTCCACCAAAGTACTCATGTTTAAAAAAAAAATGAAAAAAACATTCTTTACTACATGTGTTTGTCATAAATCTGTTTGTCAGATTAGGCATCTATATGTATATCTTATTTTTCAAGAAAGTATTTTCATCTTGGAATAACTCACCTACTTATACAGCAATTCTGTATCCTTGCTTTTTTTAACTTCATGTGTGTGATGACATTTAGCATCCAGAATTATGTCCCCTAAATAGACTGTGCACATTGGCATAGTTTGAATTACACATAGCAGAAATACAATTTCATCATCTTTTTTGGCAGTGAAGTTTTTGCACACTTTTTTCCCACTCTGCTGGTATCCCTCTCTCTGGTCAGATGTTCTGTGGGAAGACTGTTACACCAGATGTGATGTCAGTAAATTGTGAAATTGCAGTGATTTTACATATGGAGAGGAAGGACACCAGCATGTCTTCTTCCTGACAAATTTTCTCCTGCAGAACAAGAAGTCACATATGTAATCTTAAAGTTGTACCCTGTTGATGCAGGAAAGCTTTGTGGAAAAGGGAGAATACGTTTCTTTTAAATAGCAAAAATGTAGCTTTTTAATTCTTTGTGTTTTAAAAAAAATATGTTATGACTTTGTAACATAAACAAAAATATGATGACCTTCAAATAAGTATGGATATTTTTCTATCAGACAGAAAAAAAAAAAAAAAGAAAATGATTGTGAATGAGAAGATCCTTCAGCCCAGATACATATAACTTGTTTTTATCTATATCCATTGTTAGCTTTTTCATCAATAGTCTCTAAATATTATATCCTCTTTTTCTTAATGTAATTACTTATCTTGGGTTTATCATATTCCAGTGGCAGACGTTTTACAAAATTATTCCCTGGAGCTAAATACATCTCCGACAATCATTAAATTTTTGCCAGAGTTGTTTGGTTTTTCCCCAGCCAGTTCTGAAGGCAAAACTGCAAAATGAAGGCTCTCTACCTCCATTACCTGGTTTTAAATTAGGAACATGATTCTTTTAAACTTCTGTGAACTTAAATGGCCGTGTGCATTACAGATGCTGATTGTTAAATGGAAACACATGTTCCAATGTCAAATAAACTTCCTGTAATAAGTCACATTCAGACTTCCTGAAACTCAGTTATATTTTCATTTGACTTTCATTATAGTGAACTTTTACTATGTCTCTTTACATGTACAGTTTTAATTTTTGTTATTATTTTAAAGTTAAACTACTTTCCATTATGTAAATTTCTGTTCTTATTGCTATGCTTAGGAAATAATTGTAATTTTAATCAAATAATTGTAGTCTTGATTCTCACTAAAATGTCATGAATTAATTTCACTGTCTTTACAGGAGATGTAGTTGATGGGAAGGCTTAGCTTGAATCACATACAGCTCTGACTTTAACTAACTTAGAGCATCAACTCTCTCCCACTGTGACCCCCATCTTGTTGTTGGGTGGTTCTTGGGTCACGCCTGTGACAGTCTATGGGAAAGATGGAGAGCCTGCCAGTGCTACTGAACCCAGAAGCAGTATGCATGATGCATCCCGCATCATTTACTCCAGAAGAGCTATGAAAACAGGCTGAACACCATAGGCAGTGGTCATTTGCACAGAATTTGCAACATCAGCCTTTTGGGACAGAGGACAACCGCAACACTTCGGTTATGCCACAGCAGACCAAAGAGTAAGAGCTTATTGAGGTGATTTATATTTGCAGGAGGGCTGTGACCATCTGACTCCCAGCATTAACAGAATTGTATTTGACTGGAAGATTATAATAGAGAGACAATGTTGTTTCTAGTTAAAGAATGGTACGGTGATTGCAACAAATTCATGCTGTTTTCTCTGGGTTTTAGGTTAGAAAATATGTTTCTATGTCAGAAAGCTTTTGCTTCGTTAATGTTTAGAATACTAACTTTTTTTAAAGCCAGCCAGCTGAATGAATATTGAAGAAAATGTGTATTTCTTTAAAGGCTTATGCAGCTATGTTCTGTCTCCACGTTCGTGGTATAGTTTGGTGGTGCCTTCTGCCAGCCATGACTAGAAGCGACTGGCAGTCACACTGACATTGTCTCTTGTTCAGTGCTACTATAGAACAGAACAGAGACTTTCTGTCCTCCTCCTCTACATTAGCAAGTATGCCCTTGCAAAATTGCTAAAGGAACAGCTCCCTTTACTTGTGCCCCTCCCCAACACCTGTCCATTTGTGGACTTTTTAGCTGGTAGGCAAGCAATTCCCATCCCTTTCATTTCTGAGATGGAAGCCAGCTGTGAATTAAACCTCTGATCTCAACCTCTAAACCTACTTGTCATTCCAGATCAGATCCAACTGCTTCTTCTTCTTCTTCTGTAAGAATCCGTACAGTCTATTACATAGATACATTAAAAGCTGGAAGACTTTTAGTAAGGTTGACATAAATTAGTTTTACCTCTTGAAACACAATTGAAAGACCAAAAGGCATAAAGTCTCAGGAAAGGGTTTTAACAGCTGGATAGAAATAAGGGAGGGCACAAGTGAAAAAATATAAACCATGTAAGATTTATTTGATCAACATCAGCACCATGAATTGCTGATAGGACCCTTTCAAGAAGAGAAGTAACATTACCTGTCTTCATACGCAACATCTTGGGCCTTTTCAAAATCGTACCACTTAGGCCAGAGCAAACCTGAATTGAAATGACAGTGGTCTTTGTAGAAGTGGCTTTTGAGGGACAATTTGACATATGCTGCTTTCCTAAATATTTCAAGATCATCACTAAGATTAAGCAACACCATTCTCATAACAGAAAAAATATTCTTCTTTTATATCTCTTTGTGTTGTCTTTTTTTCAGTCTTAAGTATCAGGAAGAGTGTTCATGGAATATAGGTGTAATGATCATGTGAGATTCTTAAAACTGAAGAGTTGTGCACTGATATTTAATCACCTACAAAAGCCGTTTATTGTTCCTCATAGTCCTGCAATAGAACCATAAAGATTAATACTACCTATAACTTCTACTATTTTTGTATACTAACTTTGATTGCTCTCTTAATATTCATACAAGTGAGAGTTAAATCACGTAAAATTTTGTGTCTTGTGAAATCTTAGGATTTTTTTTGTTTGTTTTATATTTGTTTGTTTGTTTGCATTTACTTTATACCCCTCATCTCTGTGGTTTCAAGACACAATTAGATGTTAGACTGGCCTTGCACTGAAAATCTGGGTAAATATTCTCACTTGGGAAATCCAGCACTATTTAAGTTAGTTTATTGCTGTTGCTTTTAAGAAAGCCAAGAATCTGTGAGCCCATGAAAATTCATAGTAGTAGCTACTATTGCTGTCTGCTTTCCATGCCTCTGCCACTCATATGCTTTTAGAGGCAGATTATTTTGTATTTTTCTACAAATTGTTAAAATGAAATCTCCAATAATTTAGGCATTTTAGTAATAATATTATATCTTAACACAGATTTGGTTTTTTCGTAAGTAAATTAAGCCTTCTTGTCTAATAAGATATCTCTGGTTTTAATTTGAAGTCTGCATGTGAGGGAAAAGAGTTACTCCTCAGACCTCCACTCTCACCCCTGTGATATTTGAATAGATAGAGGCCTTGAGGATTTGCCTTTTGTAACACAGGTCTTTACTGTTTCCCTTCAGCTTTAATTTTAGCTCTCTGGTCTTATGGCTATTGCTCAGTAAAATTCCTTTCTCTTCTACTTCATTGGCAAGCACACCCCCTTTTCTTTGTCAGCCCAGCTCCCTGCATCTTTTCCCCCATACTCTCCCATGAGCTTCATCTACATTCCTTTGATGATGCACTTTTTTCCCTTGTAATTGTGTTTCTTCCTGTGTGCCTATTGATGACATTGACTATTTCTCTGACAGCATTTGAAAAGCTGTCATCATCACATGCTCTGAGAAATATGTTATGATGTCTATCATACAGCTGCTTCTTCCTTTAGTCTTCTCTAAAGTCCTAAGAAGACTTTTGCCCTCAGAAACACATTCATAATTTTGTATATTTTCCCCTGAGAAAGTAACCTCTATTCAGTACATCTGGGATAGCATGCTTAAAAAGCACTCTGTCACTCACATAGAAATATGTAACTGTGAGGAACAGTACAACGATGTTAGTTGTACTAGCAGGTGGCGAGTAGGGCTGCCCTGAGAAAGCATCCTTGGAACTGTTTCTGTCATAAGATAAGGCATGAGTGGCACAGAATAATGTCATATAAAATGTTAGAGCAATAGCTGTTCAGATTTGTGACTACTTTTCTACCTTATGTCATGATCAAAGTGATAGGACTTTCCCCCTCTAGTATGATCCTGCTCCACTATAATTAATAATAAAACTCAAAGGGTTCAGTTAGGGAACAATTAATGCTGCTTTTTTTTTTTCCTAATCACCATGACTTTTTTCAACAGTCTTGTTTATTACTTCAGCTGACTTCAGACTAGGGGCCACATAAGTTCTTCAGAACAATATTAGTTTTAACAGGCTGCACTTTACTGGAGATTTGTAGACCAAAAAATGAGACATAGAATAGTGTGTTAAGAGCAATAAAAGCATCACCTTCATTTTGCTGCTTCTGCCTTTTTACTAATATTTATAACGGCATTAGCTATCAAGAAAGAAGTGTATGAGCAATTTTAGGAAGCAGTTAAGTTTTCTTCTTTAAAGCATCTGACATACAGCAAGAAGTTGAAATTTCAGTCTTATAATTTGAAATATATAGGTTTTGTGATTTAATTCTGTTTATGTTCTTTTCAAAGAAATACAAAGGAAACCCAGCCACAGAGCACTTATTTCCTAGACTCTTGGACCAAAAACTGCCACATGTACTCACAAGCATTCAGTTTGTACACATGGAAAAAAAATAAAAGTCAACTACACATTCAGCCGAACAGTAGACATCTCGAGCGAGCAGTCAGCCTGCCATTGAGTGACAGATGATCCATCAGCTGAAACATGCTTACAGACTGAAGTCACCTGAGGTGAGCTGCACGGAGTATCTCCCAGTACTACCAACAAACACCATACATGCTGCAATCAAAGATAAATCAGTCTAGTAGTAAGAGTGGGCTGTTTTATATCATTCAGACAAAGCCTTGTATGTTTTTTTGTTCTTCACCTAGTGCTTTGCTAGGTTTTTCTGTTGTGGTTTGTAATACTTTCATTGCAGAGCCTGTCAGATTCTGACAAAGTCTCTGTCAAGCTCAATGCAGTTCATATGACAGTAAAGAGAACTTCTGGCTTTGATCAGAGACTGGTAGAATCTGATAGTCAACAGTCTAAATAAAGGGAAAAGCATTTCTTGAATGGAGAAAAAAAACCAAAATCTTTTACAAAATTACATTTTGGTGTCTTGTCCTGAATGTGGGTAGAGCTTTGCTTTTCCTACAGTGAAGTAAATTGGCTGTATGTAGGATGGCAGAGCTTGTTTAGGGTTTGTAGAGTCTGCATTTTGTGACAGGACAGGGGACCTGTTGCTGAGGGAAATGTCCGATCACAGTTGATGGACAGTTAATTGTTCATGTTGCTCAAAAAGGGAAAAAGCCTGACCTAAGCAGGATGTTTCACAGCCATGTTATCCCACATAAAGAGTATGACAATAAAGAGAGTTTTCAGAATTTTCTTTTTTTTTTCTTTTGGGAGACAGTGTCAACTACTGAGGCAACAATCACAGAAATGAAAGGGAGCAGAAAGATCAGAAGATACTGTATAACATGCTGAAGGTGAGCTATACTAGGGTGATGTTTAAGAGAAGTTACTCATGCATTATGTGTCACCTGATCTCATAGACAAATGGGTCTGAAGATTACAGATACTGGTTGTGTGGATGTGACCAAATATAAGAACAAAAATATTGCTCGAGCAATTCAGCACTGGCAGGTACTCTTGGTACAAGCGGGGAAGATCTTATCACAGCAGAAAGAAATGTGTGTCCCCACAGCCAAGGCAAGAAGTCTATTAGTGATAAATACAGTAGGGAAAACAGCTTACTATACTGAAGGATGTGGAGGGTAAGTACAGAAATAGAACATGGACTCACAAGGAAGTGTGAAGTAGGTGATCCCATGTGTCCTGGTTTCCCAGAAACAGACTCATGGGCCAGCCATTCAGGCAGGCCATGAGTAGTCATCCAATCAAGGCAGCTGCCCCAATCTGACTCACAGGTGTATCCCATACCACTTAATCATGCTCATTATAAAAGGAGGGCATTCATGGAGGTTGGGGTTCCTCTACCTGGGGCTTCTTCCTCTTGGCCTTCTCTTCCTGCTGCTGACCCCAAGGATGAAGCTTAGTAGAACCTTGTGCACTTTATATTGGTGTTTTTATTAGTTTTGTTATTTCATTAAATCTGTTTCTACTTCAACTCAGGGGCTTCTTCCTTTTTTCCCCAATTCCTTTTCTCATCTGGGGAGGAGTCATTGGGTGGTAGAACAACTGCTACAGTTTAGCCCCAGGTACAGGCTAAATGTAGACACCATAGGAAAGAGGAAAATGGCAAAAAATATCAAAATCTGAAGAGAAATAAGGCTAAAAAGTGCAGAGAAAAAATTGGTTATTCCATCAAGCTATGTGAGCTTAGACTCCATGTATGTCTAGTTGATGCTGTTTGTAGTATCTTTTGTTTGTTTTATCTTTCGGAAGCTGTTGTCTTGAGTGGTAGCAGATAACATGGCTTGGGAATAACTTCTTCCGTTTTCTCATCTTTTCCTTTGTAGAAGTCTAGCCTTCATTAGAGATCATGAGAAAGAAGAGTACTAGAGAAGCACAGATTTTGGCCTACGTAACAGGCAAGTGTTAAGAAAAAAATGATGGGATTACCAGTAAATCAGATGCAGGAAATTAATTGCCAGGTAGAACTGGAGGACTAGGAACTGAAAATTATATTGGTGGGAGATGGAATATATCATATATTTGTATGGTATTTCAGGTGCTGTAAGAATAGACATCAAAATCAGGCTAAGGAAAATGCTGGTAACTACAGAAAGTAGAAATGCAATTTAAAAAAAGGAGAGAAGGAATTACAGTACATAAGTCAAGGTGCTTTGTGGAATATTTGACTTCTGGGATAAACACATGGAATACGAGATTTGGATTGCATGTGGATGGGGAGTTCAATTATGGAAACACTTCTCCTGAGTCAAGATAGACAGAAATGTTGTGAAAAACTTTAAGAAATGAGGAATGATGTGAGAAAAAAGTGTAATATCCGGAAATGGTATAATTAATTGTAATATAAAATAATGAACCTTTTCTTCATTTGCAAAAGACAAGTGGTGAGATATAATTTTACTGACTCAATTATTTTCTTAATATACAGTATTATTAGAGTAATTTTACTTTATGGTGTTGTAAATAATATAACCTGATCTAAGTGTATTGCTGTGGAGAAAGCAGACTGAATGTTTTAAACTGCATTGTCAAAATTTGTTTAGGATTATATTGAAAGAAACAGTCCTTAATAGTTGCATAGCTGAAGGTTGAAAATATTCATCATTTCAGCAGAGTTCAGGACTTGGGTTAGATCCAAAGAGGGACTTTGTTACACTCACATGTTGGAACACAAAGGTGATTAATTCCAAAGCCCTGTTGTCAAATGGGAAATGTTAGGTGCATTAGACTGAGTGAGGATCTACCTAAATACCTGGTGTATTTTGGCTTGCCAATAAGAACTGCTAATGACAATAACCCAAGTTTAAATTACTACTTTCTAGAGTGGAGGCATGATTTAAAGACTTCACCAAGGTTTTCCTAAAACTCCACTAATTCCAGGGAGGCAGGAGTGACCTTTCCTTTTGAAACTGAAATGGAAAAGAAATTGGCAAACTCCTTTGGCTCTGTAGTGAAGTATTCATTGCTGTGAGCTGCTCTGTTTCAGTTGCTTTTTTACAAGGGTTTTAACCCCATTGCTCTTCTCCATGGAGTTCTACTGGTTATTCCGAAGCTGGTCCTAAGGGAGGAGTTAGTAATTTCACTGCTCCTCTCTTGCAGTTGTGCTAGTCAGGAAAAAAAAAAGGGGGGGGGGGGTGGCAAGATTTACTAGGGCAGAAATAGAATAAGAATCAGCATGATTCTTAGCAGCTGATAGCCAAGCAGCTGAAGGTGGGAACTATATTCCAATCCATGACTTTTGTAGCTTATTCAATAGTTCTTGATTACATCTGAATCTATTCCCTCCCCACCCCCCCACCCCCCCAAAAAAAGCATGTTTATATTTAAGAAAGTTGCAATTTTGAACTAGTGAATAACATTATATTTCTGCGATTTTTCACAGTTGTAGCTGATGGTGTAAATCTGTGCTACAAAGTTTGCCAATCTGTTGTATGTAAGACAGATGGACTTTGCTGGCTTTGGACTCAACTGTGGCTTTGCCCCAAGCAAAGAACTGCTGCTTTGTTGCCCCAGACAAAGACTGCAGCATGAAAGATTAAGAATCCCCTTCTTCCTTTCTGGGCCCCACCCTAAAGAAAGTACTCATTACCAGGCTAATAACTCTCTGGTTTTTCTCATTTCTTATATATGGGCCAGAACTCATTCCTGTCACACTGCTTTTTCCATTGTGCTGCTTTTTTGGTAGTTAGGTGGGGGAGAGATAACATGAGTGAGAATATCAGTTTTCTCAATGTTATGATGTGCGGCCAGACCAAATTACATTTTAACAAGTTTCCTGGTGATATTTGAAGGAATTCTGTAAAAAGTGCATTTCTTTTACTGCAAATAAAATATTAACATTTTTTAAAGATTCAGAAGATGTCAGTTTGAAAGCTCTTAAGCAATACTTTAGTCACATTGAATAAGAAATGGAGGACTGTCTGCTGTTAAAGCCCAGAATCCTGACATAAAATCTTGACTATTTTTCTAGTGTTGCCACAGATTTCTTATTTGTCCTTGGGCAAGCTATCTCTTCTGGTGTCTAGGAAGAATAATAGCAGAATCTTTCTTCTCCAAAATGCAAAGCTTTCTTTTTGTGATGTTAATCATCTGACTGGATATCTGAACTTCACTGATGCAGCCTAGAGGTCTTCAGCTTTATGCCCTTATATTTCGGAGAGAAACTTCCCACCCCCACCCCCCCACCCCTTGAAGATTTCTGTAGAGATAGAAATTGCTCTTTAAATAAAACAGAAAAGTGCATCTCGGCATTCTACAGCCAAGCTGCAGTCACTCTGTTCACAGTCCAAGCCAGCAGGGAGCCATGCAAATGCAGATATTTTAGCATTGATCCTGTGCCAATATACCCTCCTTCTCAGTAGGCTTTTGGTCTTCTCTTAGTATAGCAAAGAAAACTTGCATCTGTTCAGGTCACAGGTAGATCAAGTTCCTGTCTACCCACAAAATACGGATGCCCCAGAGCCTTGGTCAATTAAATGTAGGGGCGTCTTTTTTTGAAAGCATGAAATGCCACCTCTCCAAGCACAACAGCAGGTTTTACTTTGGATTCTAGGAAATCTTTAACATACTCTTCAGCACAGTTCACCAGTGACAGTCAAGCCAATATGAACTGGCAAGGTGTCATGGGGAATATTTGTAAATACATACAGTTTCTTACCCTGTTTATCTGAACATCTGTTACGACCACTGCTGAAGAGAGCATCTTGCGTTAGACAGATCTTTGGTCTGGCCTACCATGTTAACTGTCTTACAGCTGTAAGTAACTAAGACAAATTATATACCTTTTGGTATACTTCTGACCTTCCAGGTTTCTTGCAGATGGTGGTATTTTCAGTTTGAATGAATTTATGTGATGAAGACGTAAAATTATCCAGATACATTTTTAGTCTAGCAACTGTTCTCAGAATGTTTAAGCAAGGACCTTCAAAACATTGGGCCTTGCAATTTCAAAATATCACTTTGAAAAGGAAAAAGAGCAGTTGTGCTATTTCTTGATTACCCTTGACATGGGCAAATAACTCTGGAAGTCTAAGGGTGGGAGGAAAAATATAGTGGGAAGTTTTAAAGTTTGTCAACAGAAAGCAGAGCATGCTTAGATTTGCACTTCAGAATGTAAATGAGGGAAATGTAAGTAACATCGAATTTATCTTTCCAGTCAAGTAAATAATTTTCACCCACAGAGTATGAGTGACTGCGAGATGTCCTTAGCTGAAATGCAACATTAGATCCCATGGTAAACAATATAGTTAATTAATACTGTCTACATAACTGGGCAATCCTTTTAACTCTAGATGCATTACTGCACCAGAGTATCACTCAAAGTCATCCTGTAGTTACATGTGAAATACTAATCACTCAAATATAAACAAATCTTTTACACTAGTTAGTACTCTCTCAAGCAAGCAAGTTTTATATTTTTAATCAACAACTAAACAAAACAAAATAAAAATAATTAGTTTATGCTCTATGCTTTCAGCCAAAAACAAGTATTTTGTACCTGAGAACAGATATATCCTGGTTTCACTGTGATAGAATCGTAGGCATGTTGAGCTCATGACCACTATATGGGCTGAGTATAACTTTGTGTATTTTATATTAGTATTGGTATTAATATTAAGGGGTTTATTATTATTTTATTACATCTGTTTCCATTTTAACTTATGGATCTCCTTTCCTTTTCCTGATTCCCCATCTCAAGCCGGGAGTGGTCACTGGGTGATAGAACAGCTGGCTAATCGAAGACAAGATATGATAAGACTGTTGCCTGAAAAAAGAACTAGAGCTATTACTCCAAAGAAGAGGTAAGGTTTAAAATGTATTGAAGTTACAAATGGCACATTTATAAATAAACTATTTTCTTTATTAAATGGTTAGTTTCTGAAGTTCTACAGTTCTTCAAGGATTTCTCTGTAATTTTATATTTCTCTTTGGTACCATTTCAGAAAGTAATTAAATACATCTCTAATTAGGCAAGCTATATAAGCACATGCTTGATGTAAGGAGATGTGCTTTGCAACAGAAGACCAAGACTGAGTGAAATGTTCCTGTACTTTAAACATGGCAGCTGTATTTTCAGTGTTTGAATTCTCAGGCATAGACCCATCATTTAGTGATCCCTGTGTTGTTGGTCCTTGTTAGTACATGTCAGTTCACAACTGGTAACTTATTTTCTTTGTACTATATCCTACTTTCCTTACAGACCTTTTAAAGACTGTCACAGCCCATTGGCAAGTATATAGCCCTAGTGTGCAGATCGTCACAACTCATGCAATATCACATCCAGTGGCAAGTTCTCATAATCACTAGTTTAAAATGGAGCTTATTTCTTCATTCAGTACATTATGATACTCTCAAACATAGATGGGGAAAAAAAAATGAATGCCAAGTTAATACAGTTTGCTTCAGATTTATTCATTTAAACTGAACTACAAAAGCTGCTCAGTGTGAAAGTGGTTTTCTTCAGTTTTTTATTTCCAGCAGCAGCTTTTCTCTTTCCTATGCATACAGTAAGGCAATTTTGAAATGTACATGTGTATCTGTATATACACCTACTAGTGCATAGTTGGAAATATGGTGTAAGGACGCTTTTCTTTCATTGAATTTCTATTCTTTTGAAAACTCCTTCATAATTCTAAGGTTCATGGCACACTGTAGATAAATCAATTTTCTTCTGGTTTGTGAACTGTTATATTTATGTAAATAATAGCTTCATTCTCTGTCAAGGGATCAAAGGTTTCAAGTGTATCAGAAACTGTATTTTATATATCCATGGGAAGCAGTGAGATATAATAGCTGGTATGCTAATGGTAGTAACTAAGTAAATAATGAGGGGGTTTTAATTTACATATATTTTCAAATTTCAATGCAATAAAGTTAAAAATTAAAGGAAATTCTAAAACAGTAGATTCCTTAAAAATATGGACTGAAAAATTTCATATAGCACCATTTTTGCTGAATCTCTTGTGTCACATCCCTAAAACGAATTACTTCAGAGTTGGGCTACTTTTCCTCATGGGGCCTGGGTCTACTTCCTCTAAAAGTAATGGTCAGAGCAAAAATAGTTATTGTAAGTAACAGTGTCCTACAACTTCAGTGTTTTCATGGCACTCAGATCTCAGCTTGCACAGCTGTGCCATATCAAAGCAGGCCATGTACACAGGCAGCTAAACACCTAGGAGAGGGGAGAAGAGGTTAAAGGAGAGAATTACAGACAAATGAGATCATTAACTGGTCAAGGCAATTAGGTCATGTTGGTACTTTCAAGGCACTGGTAGTTTTGCAATTGCCATTGTCTGAAAGGTTGAATAATAAAGTGGAGCTTGCAGAAGACCATTGCTGCTTTCCAAAAGCTGCTAAAACAGTCATAGTATGAAACAAAGAATATAAGGAAAGAAAACACTGAGTGGGAAAAGGAGCAGATAAAAATAATAGATGATGGGAAAGTTGAGAGAGGAATAGAAGATATGAAGATGGAAATTGTCTTATAAAAATAAGCAAAGATACAAAAAGATAAACTGAAAATTAAGGATGTTTAAGGGCTACCTTTCCAGCCAGCATTTAAAAGGTTTTTGAATTAGTTAGTGGCTGAAATGATTTGCAGCAGACAGAGCTATCTAGAGGAATATGGTTGGTAGAATATTTACTAGTGTTTATCATTATGTATAACAGCTTTATGTGTTCTTTCATAACTGATTAAAATTGAATTACTGCACACTTTTGTGACACAGGACACTGTGAAATAAGAGCATCTCTTAGTCCTGGCCTGGCATCTTTACACAGTTAGCATTTGGAAAGTAGTACTAAAGACCAATTGAAATGTTCTTAAAGTGAACATAGGAAGAAATCATAGATTATACCTTTTAATAGCATCAATGCTTTTCAATACCTTTCCCAAAAGCACTTATTAGTTGATTGGTGTGTCTCCATATTGTTTACAGACCTAAGAAATTTGGAGCTCATATAGTTTGTTGGAGACTTAATTGCTATATTTTTAATTGATTTGAAAGTATATTATTTTTTAAACCAATAAAATGAGGATAGCTCACTTTTTCACACAGGAGCTATCTAGTTTGTCAGTAGAAAACGATTCATACCGAAGTATTACATTATGTATTAAAACTATGAATCAAAACAGTGATCTAATATTGCAGACCTATGGCCAATTCTTTGAAACGATCATGTATTTAACTTAGTGTTTGCAAATAGACCAGTGGACTGATCCATTATTGGTAATAGGCACGTGCACAAGTCTTTAAGACTTGGAGTTCAATCACTTCCCAGTATTTTTCTTTGAATTTAAGCTTGTTGTCTAGACAACACAAATTCAGACAGCTCTGAACTGCTATAAACTTCCTACATTTATTCAACAAATGTCTGAAGCAAACATTTCAAGAAAAATTTTAAAAAGCCCTTTCTTGAGACTTTGTACTTCAAAGCAAATCATTAATGTTTTAACATAAAATCAAGGAAATAAATAAAAATAAAATAAACTGCAAAATAAACTGTAAGTAATAATTTGCAAATACTAGGTTTGGGTCCTTCAAATGCTTTATGCTTATATTGGCCTCATGCGTGTGAGTATTTGTGTAAATATGTGCAGAGTCAGTGTCATTGGTAGGAATTTAAAACTACCTAGCACTCTATTGTCTCTACTATCTATGTAGCTGTCTCCTCAAAGTAACCCCATGTTGCATCATGTTTTGCACAATGGAAGCACTGAAAGAGTTGTTTGTTTTGTTTTGAAAGCTAAAATGATGCAGAAGTTTTCAAAATATCTTGTTGGCTGACAAGGAGAAATTATATTCTGTAACCTAGGTGGGGTTGCCTGGATCAGTCTGGTAGTTGTTTAAATCTGTGTTTATTTCTTAAAAAAAAAAAAAAAAGGCACCAACAAAAATAAGACACATCAAAAAACAGCTCTATGCGTGGGTGAGATACTGTAAACATTTTAAGTAGTATTACAGAGTGTTACAGTATTAGCCTTTTCAATAAACTGAGAACTACTTTCCAGCATATACGGCACTATTGCATTACGACTCCACATGCTCAAAGTATAATTTTTTTAAATGTCAGGTGAACTGGAAGCACAGTTTTGAAACTGCATTTTGAAACTCCCACTTTGCTTCATACCTGAAACTATTCTCTTGCCCACTGAAACAGCAGGGTCACCTGGGCCAAACAAATACGTGAGCTTTAGATTGGTTTCAAAATAAAGATGTATCCACAAGGTATTGGCTAGATAATTTTACGTATTTTCAATTATGCAAGCTGGACAGCCAAAGCCTTTTTAGTCCATTTATGAATTGGGCTGAAGTAGATACACAGAAGCAATTAACTCTGACAAGAAACCCTAAGCTTTTTATCTCTGTATTCTATAACATGTTCCAAGTATTAAACTGTTCAAATACAAAAATGTCAAGTAGTGAGTCTAGTCTGAAATACAAATACAAAGCCTGACTTGCCTTAAGCAGTTTGATACTGGGTAACATGATATTAAAGTAGTTTCTCAGTAAGAAATGCATTCAAATGTGGATTTTCATCTTGTGCATAATACATTTTCATAGAAGTAATTTTGAGGTATGCTCTGATTCTGCATGCCATGTGACTGACACATGGGCACCTTTTTCCTGTTCTTCAGTTGAATGTTTGTATATCTTGAACTCTTGCTCTCACAGTGTCACATGTCTAAAAACATTCTTAAAGAAAAAGTAGTTCGGTTTTGGTTGAAATGGGCACTGGTTTCCTGCCTCTCATTTTAAACAAGGAATACATTAACTCTGAATTGCTGTCTGCAGTTCTCTAGTTCCAGTTCCGAATGAAGAAACCTTTGAATCTTTTTTCCTTGTTTATAATCCTTTTGACATTGTCGCTTTGGAGAGAACCATAGAATTTTTTAGCGGGCTTGATTGTTGTACATTCAAAGTACATTGGCATTTTTTCCCTTGCGTGAAGTCCATATGCTTCCTTGCTAAATACTTTCTCTTGAACTTAGTGCAATATTTAAAGCATAACTGTGGATTATCATAGTTAACAATGACTGGAGAGTACTCCATGCTGTAAATTCAAACTTAAATAGAGAGAATGTATCTGCAGCAAACTATTTTTTTAATAGACTGGTTTTTAACACATAGCAAGCTTCTTTCTTGTGTAGATGATGGCACCATCTCTACAAAGTAACCTGTTAAAGCAGCAGAGATCCATACAAAAGCTAATTAGACACAAACATTGAGCGCACTTGAAAATCTAATCCTTTCTCTGTTTATTTTTTTGCATGTAACTGATACAAGACTCACATAATATGATTATAAATGGGTTTGTGGATCTGTTGGCCTTTCACGGCTTTTCAATGAACAAGAGTTTTTATTTTAATCAATTAGATTTCTTCCTTATAGTCACTTTTAAAACAGTGATGCTGGTGTAACTTTTCTTCTTCCCTCATAAATTCATTCATGCCTTGTGAGACGAAGAATGTGTTTCCACAGAAGATTTTTCCAAAACAGAGTGAAAGAGCACTCCTCTGGGCAAAGAAAAGGTAGCAAAGATCTACCAGTTCAACCTCATGATGTCTCACATTGTTGTCCAGGAGTTTTCTTAGTCCTTACTTTGGTTTTCCGCTCCTGCACGGATTCAGAATTTACAAAATCCTCATTTTTGGCAAAAGAAGCATTTTCTTCCAAAGCTCTGATCCTGCTGAATAATTCCAAGCTGCCACCATCTCCCCAGAGATCTGCCTTGGAAGTGCCTGGATCTTGCACCTTCAGAGACACAAAAACCTGCTAATATTATTTCTCTCATTTGTAAAATACCTGTCAATATCCATGAGGAGTATTTCAGTCTCAATCAAAAAGAGCTGCCAGGTAAGAAAGTGCCTTTCAGCATGAGAAAGCGTGGTATGCATCTCTAGTTTGTCAGTGAAGTTACTAAACTCTCCAGATCTATTCAACAACGACCAAGTTTTCATCTTCATATAGGCTGTTTCTTTCTTGATCGTCCTATTTTTTGATTGCTTCATATTGAATATGTGTCATGACCTTGCTAGTCATTTACATCCTTGATATTTTCTCATGATTTACTGACTTCAAATTAGATCTGAAGGCTTTCAATGTACACGACAAAGCTGTAGCCTTCAGCTAAAAGTTTCAACTCTGAATTTGTCAAGCAAGAGAAAACAACTTTGACACATTTAGACCCTCTGACCTTTTATGGATGAAAATGAACAAACACTCAACAGTCTGATGTAAAAGACTACAGAGGGGAACACTTAATAGGTCTCAGTTGTCAGTTTAGCCAATACACCTCTGAAACAAACAAGGGGAATGACAAAGCTGTTTGCAGATATCTGCAATTCTGGTTGCCAATTTAAGGACACATAGCAATTCTACAGATCAACCTGTGGTGGTGGAAAGAAACAGGAATTCATGCAAGAACCTACTAAACAAGAAAAGACCAAGCAGCCTGGTCAGGCATATAGGGCTGTAACAATCCATTCAGGACTATGATTACTATAAAAATAAAAATGAATTCTCCACATAAATGGAAGAAATACCCTCTCAAGCCTTTATCTGCTTTATACCAAAATGTAGGTTTCATAATTTCACTAGAATTAAAGGACAAAAATCATAAATTTGCAAAATTTTAGCTGTGCTTTTTTCTTTTTTAGGTACAAATCTGGTATTCATATTAATAGGCTTATATTCACTACATGGTAATCTAAATATGAAATTTATGACAGAATTCGAATCTGGGACAAGTGAGTTTTAAGGAGACTACAACTCGGAAAGCTTCTAGTCCTGTAAATGGATATCTCCAGGGCATTTTGCCCTCAGACCCTAAGTCTAGGGACCAATAACCTGGGATATGTGCTGGCACATATCCATCCCAGTTCAGGCATATCTAAACCATGCCAAATAAAGACATAATATCTGAATGTGCTAACTGAACTAATTTAAAAATAGCTTAAATAATAGGACTGGAGAAAATGTTTACCATGTTCAAATAGGGAACAATATGCAAAATGGCCACTACTTTTGACAGTGGTTTGACAGCAGAGAAAGACATCAGCATTTACAACAAAGCTACCTTCCAGACAAAGGCCATGGCATTAGGATTCAATAAAGACACTAAAGAAGGCACCAGTCTAGGAGATTGAGATGGTTTATTGAAAGTGAGCACTTGCTGTACATGTGCAGCTCCTATTGTGCCAAGTGCTTCTATTACTGCTATTGAATATAGTGCAGTGGTGAGGAGGAAATCTATGCAAATGTGTGAGAAGGCCATCTGCTCAGAATTTTGGCTCCTAAAATGAAAGTCTCAGTCTTGGAGACCTCCCAGAAGCATTTAGGCCACACAAAACTAATGTTTTGTATTTACATCACAGGCTGTTTTGCCCCGAGAGTTTTCTGTGTTGTTTTTAATGAAGAGAACAGACAAAGGCAGCACTGTAAGTCAAATTCCCCTGAAGACAATGTAACTAGGCCAGCTGACATGCTGAGGTCTTGCTGAACAGAGACAAGTGCTGCTCATTCCCCTTGCCACACTGAAAGCTGTGTCAAATACCTAAAAGCTTTGTAATGCCCATGCAGCTGTAATTTAGCTCACTTCTGTGCATGCACTGTGTAGGTACATGTGTTTGATGAGACAGAAGCTTCAGAAGTTCTAGCTGTTGGAAAACAACATCTACTTTATCTGCAAACTGTGGTTATTTTTTCCCCAAAACTAAAAACTTCATGAAATTTGGTGTAATTTCAAAGAAATACTCAGAACCACTTCCCTCATACAAACTTTTCCTGATCCTGCCTGTCCAGTCCCCGGTCCTAGCCCTGAATCTGCTAGACCCCTTCCAAGGAAAGTGGGGTGAATGGAGAGAAATGTTTGAGAACTTGAACAGCATCCAGGCTGCTAAGGCCCTCCTGTGTGTATGATGTATGTGTGTGTACATTATGTGCATTTCTATCATCTCAGCTGTTCAGAACTGAACAATGAGTTTTCCCAGCTACCATACGGAACTACTATTCCAGGACTAGAGTTGCTGGTTCAGTTCTGTAGGGAACAAAATGTGTTGCTGAGACTCACCAGAGTGAATGGAGCAGAGTATAGCCAGGAGCACACCCCACTGAGTTCACTCTAGGCATTTGCTTAAAAGCATGCATTGTGGAAATAGGAATGTTCTTTTAGGTCTCCTGAGTTCTGGTTAAATTCCTAAAGGGGAGTATTTTGTTCCCACTGTGTTTTCCATCAGCCACTTTCAAGAACATACAGTGGCTTCAGAGCAGGAATTCTGAAGCCAACTCATCAATTCAAAGTGTGCAACTATTAAAGGGCTCATGAAAACACCTTGCATACCCTTAGTTGTTCAATAGGTATGAACATGAGCAAGATGCTGATTTACAACTCTGTTATGAAATGTACTGTAATCCTGAATGCTGAACTCTAGTTTTCATGATCTGGCTCATGGCAAGCCATGTGATCAGAAGTCCCTAGGTGACCCTAGCTCTACATGTAGAAGTTTTGCCAACAGCTGCAGAATCTGGTAAGTGCCCTGGTTAGAGCATAAGCAATGAATGCAACTGGAAAATAATTTGGTTCTTTGGCAGCGAACTAAAAGTGTGGTATAGAAATGACTCAATACTAAAATTTCATGTATTAGCTTATGTACATACTATTGCATAGAGACTATGTTTTGCTAATATTCCTGGAAGCAATGAGTAAAGGGTTTAAACTGCAGAAGGGAACTATATACTCAAAATGTATATAAAAATATGGGAAAGTTTATTCTAAAGGCCTTGTGACAGAGCTATAAATATAAATAACGGCAGCAAGTTAGATGCATTTTAGAATTTAGAGTCTAGCTCTCTTGTGCCTTAACCATGCAACTTTAAATACTTGGGTGGAGGTTTTTTGTGATTTTTTTTTTTTTCTTTGTATATATCATAGAATAGTTTGTGTTGGAAGAGACCTTTAAAGGTCTGGAATTATTACTGTTCTTAAGAATTGCTGTATCTTTAGATAATGTACATATCTTTGTTGTTGTTGTTGATGATGTTTTTTTTTACTGGGTTTCACAGGGTACCCTAAAGCTCCACTTTTTTGTATAAGCTTCTAGTTATTTCCCTTTTCATCGAGGTCTATTTTACAATCTTTGCTAATAGTCTTGCAATTTTCTTCACTACCAGATTCTATTTGATATCACATGGCTTGTGTTTGAGTAAAGCAATTTAGCAGAGAAAAACTGCATTATTAACCTCTGGCCATTGTATAATATTAGACTAACAAAGATATTTGTAGTTATATTAGTGTAGTTTATTTCTACAGTAATGGAATTCTTCTCACTGACAGAGGGTAAGACCTATGTCAACATTTAGTCTGAGATTTTAAAAAAACCTGAGGACAAATACAGTCTCTGATGTACTTTAGGACATTCCAGTCCATACCAAGTATTCATAGCAGTCAAAAATAGCTCCCTTGGAGTACAACAGGAGGAGCTCCACAGCAGCTGTCAGTATTGCATAGCCTACATGGGCTTGGACAAGGTGACTGCTCATCACCTCCAGCTCTGTGCATATTAAGACTCCTGCCATTGAGACACATTTGATTTCAATGGGTGAAACCACACCTCTGGTATGTCGACAGAAAAACATAAGTATTATGTAGAGACATTTCTGGGATTGGCATGGATTATATTTTGCACTAATAGGTATCTATTATTTTTAAAGAGATAAATTGCTGGAAATTACTCTTAGCAAAACAACTCAGAGTAGAAAAAGAATTAGAAAGGACAATAATTTGACCAGAACACGAAAATGACTCAGAATTGGCTTTTTGCCTTTGACAGAATAATCACTGGGGTGTGGGGATTAGAATAATGAGGCACAGCAGTGTGAACTTCCCTGACTTCCAACAAGATTGTGATACTTTCATCCATGACAGTAGAAAGCAGTAGGCATAAAACCACTACACTGTTGAGCAGCAATACTGAAAGATCATTTATCAAGAACACCCTGACAAAGCAGGGTGATATCTCAAGGGCAATGCCCCAGGGGTGCTTAGAGGGTCATATTCTACTCAGAATACTGATAAATAGTTCTGCTTAAAATATAGTATATTGCTATTTTAGCATTTAGGAAGCTTGTTGAAAAAACCTTGGCCTGGACCTCAGAACAAGATGGAATTCAGGAAGATTTACAAAATTAAATGCTTAGATTAAGTAATTTACCCTCAGAAAAACAAGCTAGTGAAGCAGTAGTACCACAGGAGAAAATTATGATGATATTTGCAGACAAATAATTAACATCATCCAGCAATATAATACTATTGCACTGAAAGCAGATTTTATTCTAAGGTGTGCTAATTGGGCCATCATATGAAAGATACGTCTAAAAATGCCAGCAATTAGGAAAAATTCACCTTTTTATAACAATTCTGCTTTGTTCAGTATTGCAGTTGAAGAAGGGAGTCTTCTGGCCTGTGTAAACATTTTTCCCCCTGTTGTGCAAGGGAACAAGCACTACACAATATACTGAAAATTTATGGAAAAATGTACAGTCAAAATAATCTGATGTTTTCCTAATGGGGAAATGCCTTCTTCAATAGGATATGACCACAGGAGGTCCATCTTACTTGCAAGGACTGGATGATATTTGTTATTCAAGAAACATCACTATTTTTGTGGGAGAAATCACTCTGTGTAACAAGGACTGTACTATATAGTTCACAACAGTCACTTTCCCAGAGGGGTATACAGCAGTGGTGTTTTTAATACCATATAGATCATCATCAAAATGCACTAAATAGCTAGTGACAGACTGTTTTGTCAATAGAGAGATTGTTTATAAATAGGACAGCTGGAAGCTGACTGTTATTGAGTCAGAAGTCACAGAAAACTTCCTAGTGAAAGGAAGGAGTCTTTGGCTCTTAATTTAGTCCTTATTAATGGATTTCATTCTAAATTGCCTTAAAAATTGAATTTAAAAATCAAATGTATTAGCTAATAAGCATCTCATTTCAAGTTGCAAATAAACTATATCAGACTAAAAGAAGGTTGCAGATTAGGCTCAGTGTGAAAAATAGGCCATGATACAGAAAGCCTGAAGTTATCTTTAAATACTTTCACATGACACAGAATGTTAATTGAATGAGTGTTTTGCTGCACATAATTGACAGGGCTTTTTCAGTATAATAAAAAACAGAGCATTGGAGAAACCCGTGGAATGACCCCCTCTGGAGAACTGACCTAGCTTTTAAGAAATCTCTTCAGGGGTTCTTGATAATCAGTGGAAAGGGGCCTTTAGGGAATCATTTCTCTCCTTTTAGCCCCTGACAGCATAAATGTCATGGATGCTTCAGCAGAGTGTACAGAGAGTTATACTAGTATCTACCAGGCTTTCCTGATAGGAGCTTAGCACCTGGGTTTCTCAGTCCTAAGGAGAGTTATATTGCTCATTTGCTGGTCAGAACGTAATCTTAAATTCTACCTCTTGCAAGAAATGACAACATAACCATTATAACTAGCATCTCCATAAATCAGTCAGACAAGCCTCCTTTTGCATCAGGTCAGTTGTCTTTCGATAGACAGTCCAACATTGGTGGGATATTGGACGTGTCACTATGTACACAAATGTACACGAGCATTATTAAGTATACAGCTAAACTGAAGATACTAGCTAAAGCAAGGGGCAGGGACAAAGGAATTGAGCTTGAGGGCTGGCTTCCCACACCAGCTGTGCAACAGGCAATGAAATCCAAAAAATTCTTCTCATTCTTCTCATCAGGAGTAGGGGACAAAGTTTTCAAGTTCCTTGTTGGAAAGGAGAAAGTGATTTCCTAGATTCCTAGATCCCCTTCCAAGAGACTAAATGCAGATGAAGTTTCTGACATGCTGTTTGTCCTTTGCATTTAACAGGATTAGGAATCCCAGTGCCTCAGTGGACCTTCTCCATTTTTGTGTGTGGCTGCAGTAAACAGTGATGTACAGAAAAGCTCAGGGATCCTTGTGGAAGTTAAGGTATGTGTCAAAATACAGTTTAGGATTTCTGTCTGTCCACAAAACATGGGTACCATTTTAGAAATTGCACTTATTTCCTATACCCACATATAATTCTGTTTCACCTGTAGTGTAGGTACTTTGCCTCATTTGAAAGGATGGCCCATGAGTTTTAAGGGCAGTTTGTCCCTTAGAAGTATTAACTTCATAATCTCTATAGATATTGTGCCAGAGCTACGTGTATTCCTTTTATTAAACTAACAGTTTCTTTAGTGATTGTAAGCGCCCAGTGCATCTGGAACAAGTACCTAATAGAAAATACACTTCCTGATTAGAGGTGCTCATTAGTACACAGGAATCTTAAGTGTAGTGTTTGCTGAAGCCAAGCAAGGTTGTTGTGGTTTGGTTTGGGGGTTTTTTTAATATGTCATTTAAGTACCTCAGCCATCATAGGGTCTAGTCTCTCTAAGGATTATGAACTGTATTTCTACAGCTCATCTGTCACAACACTGCCCATGCTCACGCCAAACAGATCCTAAGTAGTGTGTGCTGTATGTAACAGACTGCACAGCTGACGCTATTCCCACAGCAGTAGTCAGTCTACTGCATACATGTGTCACAAATTATTTTGCACTTCCTTCACAGTGTTATGTCAAAACACTTGTGGTACTGGATATTCTTTTTAAAGCCTCAGATCATTAAGGGGTCAACAATCTTGTAAAAACAAAACTGGTGTCTTCATAGCTGCTAAGACTACAAATGCAGTGCTACTCAGGAACTGCTGCAGGAACGAAGAGAACGAACCCTAAAAGAGTATGCAATATATTTATTATTCAGTTTCATGATTTTTGATAGATGTGTACTGACGACATCTTTAAATGGAACCTTCGCACTCTCTAAAACCAAGTACACTATTTGCATACATTACTAATTCTCAATAGATGTCTACAAGTTTGATGGAATGAAAGAATAAAGTGTATATTTAGTTTGGAGTAAATGTAAAATGCTTGTACATCCACTTATGCTTCAAAGAGATCGGTGAGGCTCTTCTGCTATTTGAAAACAACCAGTTATTAATGTTTGTAGATTTTCCAATGCCTTATTCAGTGGTCTTGTGAAAGAGGCCATCTGGTTTTGCAAATGATATTTTGCTCTGTGCCTGAGCATGTGAAAGGAGAGTGAAAGAGGGAGAGAAAAGCCTCTTTCTTCCCCCTCTCCCTGTTTCATTCTCTCTCTCTCTTTTTTACTGCTTCTTAACACATCAGGATTAGCAGTGGTACGATGGTAATGCATACTGGTTATCAAAGGGAGAGTAATAGAAAGGTTGTGTCAGCACAGGAGCAAAAGGATATAAAATTTATTATGTTTACAATACACCGATATCTTCAAAAAAGCTGAAACGACAACTGGAGAAGGAAGCAGCACTAAATGTGACAGCTTGTCAACAACTTATCCATAAACTACCAGGTGGTATGACCTGTCTAATAAGAGACTTAGCATATACTCTTCCTCACACATTTATATTAAGCATATACAACCAGTTGTTTAAAATTTACACTTTGTCCTCAGTAAAAGATATTTCATGGCTCTACTGCTCAGGAAGTGGGCCTGCTTTCTCTCTTCTAGATTTTCACTGATGCAATCCTCAATAATGTGTCATGGGGAAAAGGCAGGCTGCTGTCTCCCTGTTAGGTATGCCTGAAGTGGTGGACATTCTTGTCAAGCTCCTGTGCATCCCTTTCCCTAGACAGACTGTGGCTCTGTTCAGGCTTGCAACTTGTTCATATTGATTTCATACTGATGCCCATGGCATCAGTGTAAAGGGTGTATGCCTTCTAGAGAAAAACCCTAGTCTTGATTAAACATGTAAGAGTGATGGGTACTCTACCATGTATATTGTTCCATTGATTAACTGCCTTTGCTGTTGCCTGTTTAACTGTTTGTATTTTATTACTAACTTAAATTTGTCAGGTTCAGCTTCCTTCTGTTTGATTCCTTTATATCTTTATTACTATTCTGTGTCTTTAAGTACACTAAACTTCCATTAGCTATCTTCTCTCGCATGCACTAGTTCACTGTGACCAAGTTATCACCTAAATGTCTTATGGTAAATTAAATACATTAAACTCAATTAGTATTTATTTGACATATCACCCGGCACACCTCAACTTACTCTTCTGAATCCTTTTAAATTTACCAACACTCTTTTGAAATTGGAGACATCAGAACTGGACACATTAATTGTTTCAATAGCTTCTGAAACCTTTCAAGAGTGTAAAGTTATGGCTTTCTGATTAGGCATCTAATGATCAAGGTTGTCCCCACAGCTTATATGCATGTAGTTTCCTGGTTTATAGTCTAAGTCATGCTGGTTTAGAGAAACAGACTATACATCTATACTGTGATGTGACAATGTACACAGAGTGCATACAGGTATAACCAAGCTATAGTCTAGGCTGGGTAACAGTGAAACTGTAAGAGAGTTGATCTGCATAACCATATTCTTCTGACTTCTGAAACCATGATACAGCAACTTCACAGCTTTTGCTAACTGAGCTAGATAGATCACATTTGGCACTTGCAGTCTTACTTTATTTTGTACTTTACATTAGAGAACTGCACCAGCTGTTAGAAATAATACTGCAGTCATCTAGTCTTTATGCACAACCAGTGAGTTACAGTAATACAGTGTCTCTGATCACTGTGATTCCGTAATTTAAGGGCAGGCAGCTGAAGGATTGTAGAGGTGTTTTACCTACACCTTAAAATATGGCAAAAGTGACCACAAAACCTTTACACTAACTGTAAAATTCTCATTTCACAGTCACAAAGTTTTAGTATGCAAAATGGAGCTCCCTGGAAAGAACTGAATCTGTCACCAAAGCTTTGACAAAATGATTTGCTAAAATCAATCAAATAATTCAATCGCCATGTAGCTGGTGTGGTTACAGTAGAAGGACATCACAGGAACCTGAGGAATGACAAATAACGTTTTTTAGCTCTTGTCTTTAAAAAAAAAAAGAAAAGTTCACTCTTTTTCACTTTGTCTCCAGTGGATTCTTTGTCTTAGTATCTCTCTGCAATGCACAATTCTATTGTGTTAAGTATGAAAGATTTATAGCTGCTATATATAAGAGAGCAAAACAAAAGTTGATCAATAAAGTGCATTGTTAGAAGAAATTTGGATTTGGATTTCAAAACTAAATCAGAGAGTAATTAAGATCAATTATCTGATTCTATCTTGATTTTTTATGAAATAGTCATCTCTAGCCAAATCCCTTCTCAGACTCCTTCATCACGAATTCTAATTAGTGAAAAATCTAATGGGATGATGAGAAAAAGATATGGGGATGAAGCTATTAAGGGACACATGCAAGACTTAACTGTCTGACATGATTCATGATTTTCATATTGAAATGCCCTCTCCACCCTACAATTCTGCTTCTTGGAAAGCAGAGGAAGATCTCAATTCTTGATTGAGTTGAGTAACTTAGTGACTATTTCCTGATTAAGACATTTTAGGCTCTGCAAACATTAGCTTATATTTAGATTATCATTTCTGGTAAATGTTTTGCTTTAAAACACTAAAACTGGACCTTTGAGTTGATATGTGGGACACACTTGTGAGACATGGACTCAAGTTGGAGCAAGAATTGTGTACAAGTTTTGCAAAATCTAAGTCCCAGTGTCATCTGTTAATGAGAAGTTCCTGCTGTGTTTTGAAAGACAGAACTGAAAATGCTTTAGGTTTTTTTTAACTTAGGTCTCCAGCATTTGGATATTGGTTGTTAGACATGGGGAGATATGCCTCCCTCCCATCGCAGTGTAAGGCTTCAAGGTATACCACAATGCTTATAGCTTCCTAATTGCTTCTGTCCAGTTATAAATCCCTTCCATGGGGACCTCATTTTGAGCCATACAGGAATCTAGGAAATGTAATTTAATTTGAGAAACTGGTCCGTGACTGACAGACACCTAAAAAGCTGAAGTATGTAATAATGTGAACTTTGAGCACTGAGCACTCCAAATTTCATTTATCCTTCTTTCAATGACTATTTAATTACTGATATACAGCTCAGCAGAGTACCATAGAATAACTTTTGTCCTTCACAGACCCACAGAAATTTAGTCCTTTTCTGTTCTATAAAATGTTGGTTTCTGAAGCAGGAGAACTTTGTTCCTATTGTTCCTATAAGTTGTCTTGTAAACTGACGATTCTGAAACAGTGGTGTCACTGAAGAATATTCTAGAGAGTATTTTTACTGTATGATACAGTGTATTCAAAACTGACACAAAATGATATTAAAATCTTGTGTTTACTGTTGTGAAAAAGGTAGATACATAAACTCTATTATTAATTTTATAGCAATAAATACACATGGTTTTCCTTAAAAAAAACAAAAACAAACTATTTAACTACACTTGGAAAAAGAAGCTGAATAAGCTGAAATTTTAAACTTGAAGAAATTAAGAAAGTTTCTTGAAATATTCTCCTTTTCTAATATACAGTGACCTTCAATGACTTCATGAATGCGATATCACTACGAATTAATAGTTTCCTAAGTACGTTTTTAATGTCATACCTTAAAAAGTGGCACTGCATAGAAGAGTATTAGTGCCACATACTTCAGCTGAAATCACTTCAAATTATACTGACATTTAATTAAATATGTTATTCTTAAAATATTAAATAATTATGTAGTTCAAAATACTTAATTTATATAGTACTTAAATAAAAAAACTTCTCCATCCTTTTCAAATGAAGAGCGCTGCAAATAACAAGCATCTGTAAGAAAGATTCAGATATTAAAAAATGTTATATTTTGCGATCAAATGCTTGAAAAACCTCTCAAACTGAATTAGGTTTTTATCAGGGAGCTATAGAACTTTGCACATTTATCTTATTGTACCTGTTGACAGGAATAAGTCAAAATCTGAGTATTCACATTAAGAAACGTTACTGTGTGAATTCTTAGAGATGAAAAAGGTCTTATCATGATTCATCTAACTGACTGTACAAACTTTTGGTATTAAATGACAAAAATATGAGGGTTTTTTTACAAAGGAAAACTTTCAAACCTCATATAAGTAACTCTTCATTTCTGATCTTCTGATTTCCCTCCCTGGTTTTGTATATGGTATATCTAAGATGGAAAACACTTGGCAAGACCGTCGTTTGTTGTGGGATTGCTGCAGATAGGTAAGATCAAAGATTAAAAGGTCTCTCCAGTACCACTGTCCATACTTTACCAGGTCATCCTAGGACAGTCACAAACTTCAGATGCTTAGGTTGTACTGTGTTCAGAAGATAAAGGAAAGGAGTAGTGATTTTTAAAAGATAGCTTAGGGCCAAAGTGTTTACTATTCTGGCCAACTGGTGTATCAGCTCTGCAGATCTGAACACTTGACTCAGCCTTCCCCCTGATTTGTCTTGTGTTGCTCACAGTTAGCATAGTTTAGTGCAGATTGCGCAGGCTGTGCTGCCCTGACGAGGATCATGGAAGAGTTCCTCAGTATGTAAAAAAGGTGGAATAACCCTCACCTGTACTCAGTATATACAAGTACTGGAACTCTTTGCTTACATAAAACTAACATGCAAATACGTTCAAAATCCAGCTATTGAGCACTTAGACTTAAAGTGGGTTCTTTGAACATCCTTCAGTATCTCCATCAGATACCCATCAGTAACTAAACTATGGGACTTGGAAGACCTGAAACCTGTAATGGCCCTATCTATAGGTCAAATAATCTACTGAGCATGTCACGGTAATTCTAGTAGGTTTCCTTCACAGGAAAATGCAAATGTTTGCATTCTTTGCTAAGGATATTTTACATACTGCTATATGCTTGTTTGTGCTAACTTACTTCAAAGGACGTTAAAAGGAAAAGAGCTGATCTGAGTAAGGATCATCTCACAAACAGCCAAACAGAGCAGCCGCACTTTTAACCATGTTTTTTCTGATTGCACAGAGACAGTCTGCACATGAAGGCACTGCTGTGCGTCTGTCCCACAGGGCAGAAGAAAACCAGGGGAGAGACCCAGTGACACAGAGTCAACTGCCTGAGAGCCCAGGACTGGTGACTAGCAGAAGAAAAGGCATTGAATGAGGTTGTCTTAGCAGCTTAAGAGACCTGGGAACAGAGGTAAGAGCATTTGCATGTCCTTATCTATTCCTTCGAATTAATGTACCAAAGAATTGAGTATATTTTGGCCAAATAAATCAGACTTTACATATGGCTTACTGCAGACTGCTTTTGCCAGCCGATATTTAAAAGGAAATACTAGCAGTTGGCTAGCTCATGAGGCCTGCTGGTGTCATTTCTGTTACTCAGGGGGAAGTCAGCTGAAGATGTAGCTGGGGCTCAGTCTGATCCCTCAATTGCATCTCCAAAGCAAATGGATTTTCAGTATGCATGTTCCAAATGAAGCTTGAAAAAGGCTCAGTACACAAACTGAACTGCATGAGCGGGATGTTACAGCAGCAAATCCTATAAACCTGCTGTGCACACAAAACTGTCACCACCTCTCCATGTGTTATGTGGGCACTCGTTTCTACCTGTAGCTCAGGAGCCTGCATGTGATTGCACTGCATCATTTATTGGCATTTGAAATACCCATTTGCAGTTCCCAAAACAACCTTGAAAATAGTTAGAAATAACTGTGAATACTGCATGTAAAAGCACTCTGAAAAGTTATCCTTTTTTATGAACACCTATATGTGCTACAGATTAAAGGTAGGCTTGTGAGAAAAGACAGAAAAAAGGAAGATAGATTAACACTGTGTAACCCCATCCTCTGAAGTTGTATAGAATTTTCTTTAGATTTGTTAACCAACAGTAATTAGTTAGCCCAGTAAACCCAAATATTGCAAGACACTTGGAAAAGTAATGGATTTGGGATTGAGCATAACAGATACACAGCAATATTTTTTTTCTTCCTTTTTTTTCTGTAGGAGCAAAGGCATTTTGAAAAAATTCGATTTTTACTTTTCAAAATTATGATGAGACATTTTACAGGCATAGCATAATATAAGAACTACAGAAAATGTAAGTAATTCTTTTATGCCACTTTTCATTTTCTTTAGTGAAAGCCTTTTTAAATTAGTTCAGAATTGTTTCTTACCTTAGCAGAAAATGTCAAAAGAAAGGCTGATTATTTTTAAGTAAGATTAAATTAGAAGTCTTCAAATTAAAATAATTCTTTTTTTTAGGGTTTAATTTTTATCTGATAATAAAAATAAAAGATGTATTACATTTTAATCAAACCGCTTTCAATTTATCAGCAACATTTCTGTGTGCAATTGGTATTGCTGCAACTAGTTGATCACTATAATATATAGGAATTGAATTATCTTATATTCTATTATAGTCAAGATGTATTTCTCTTCCAGAGGATACAATATATAGTCAGGTCAATTTTATGACCCAGTCATCTTCTTATCTTTATGTCAGTTAGTATTTATTCAACACGTTTCCACCTTCTTAGGTCAAAGGTTAAAGTTGTTCAGCTAACCTTTCTTTGGATGTTTCAAATTGCAGAATTCAGAAACACCTCATCCAAATAAAAAGAATTTATTGTCCCATATAAGGTCAACAGAAGAAATAAAAACCTCATGAAAGCAATTCCCACAGAAAGCCTGAACCTAGATTACAAAAAGCTCTGCTTCAACCCAGTTTGTGTTACACTTGGAATAGACCTTATTGTTTGAAGCAACATACAGTCTGAATCCAAGAGAAAGTCAGAGTATTCCAAGTTGGCTTGTTTTAAACGCACATCAAATAACACCTCAGTTATGCAAATATATAATGGTTAACATATCAATTTTAGTAATTAATGGCTGAAATAAAGGCATTTATTTCATTCCTCTTAAGAGCTAGTTCAATTGTTTTAAAGTTAAAACACTAAAATACCCCACAATGCTCTTATTGTGTTAATTTGCCAGGGAAAATCTGTAGAAATAGTTTTAAAGAAATTATTTGGCTTGTCCTTTGGCATGAAAGAAACAATGCAGTTTCATAATGATTGTTCTCTTCTGAATTCACCTATGTTTAAATGTGCCTTTGGGGCTTCTGAGAATCGGCCAATACCCAATTTAATGAAGTAACTTGTGTCTGCACCTACCATGAAATTTACCTCTAGGCAGAGTCAGCCAAAGGTCTCTCTACTGTTTAAATGGAATTAAGAGTTTATTCTGACCCTTTGCACTGTATTAATCTTACCTTGGAGAAAAATCTCTACACTGTCTTCACATTTCCGAAGTGGAATACACATTTTACTAAAAAAGCCTCAGGTGAACTCACTAAAGATCGCATTTCAGGATTTTGATTTCCTTTTCAGATTAAAATAATTGATAAACTAAACAAAATTAAAACAATCAGAAAACTCTTTTCTGTCTTGCAAAATATGCATTCAGTTAAAATGGACAAAAATAGTCATGAGTCGTGTTTGTCCATATTCAGCAACAGCTGTTCCATTGAATGAGTGTCCAGTGCTAACCATATGTAAGAATAAATAAATTAACATTGGATAGCAGCTTATTTTCTCTGTTGAATGCCTCTGTATTTATGTGCTATATTCAGAAGAAATTTCTTTCACTGATATATTTATGTCTATCAGATGTCCTTTAAATGCATAGTAAAGAAAAAAAACAAAAAAATCACTTTTCCAGTCTGTAATAGAGGATTTCAAGTGATGGCTCCCGTCCACGCTGCTGAGACCTGCCAAAGTGACAACTGATAAAGAATGGCAATGGATATTAATTGCATTCACATTTGTTTGGTTTGTCTCAGTTTTTTGATATGTAAGGGCCTTTGCTTATTGTGTTTAGCAATCCACCAAAAACTGTGCCATGGTACAGCTGTTTCAAAATGCTGCTCTGTGCAGCAGAGCTTTTATCCTGTGCCCAAATGAACGGGTCCTCTTGGCTATGGCCAACATCATGTTTGGCTGCTTGCTTGGCCCCTGGGTGAAGCATACATTTTCCATTAAATTCCACTGACAGAGAAGAAGGTGTAAACCCCTCTCTTTTCCCCTTCATCCACAGCAACCTAGCTGAGGGCATGATACTGCTCACTCAGCCATGTACACTCCAGCCTAACATGGAATTGTCTCAGCTTGATGCCATTTCTTTACACTGATAAATAAAAAAACATATTGAGTTTGTAGCTTGAAAAATGTAGTTGCGTACCTAGAAATACTTTCAAATCCAATATAAACTACATTTTTTATTAAAGCAGGCTTAAATGAAGTTGCTACAGCTGACAGAAGAGATAATCGGCACAGGAAAATATTACATACTTGCCTAAATAAAACTGTAGTGACTTTCAACAGTACTTACAGTGTCACAGAGTAAAACTAGGAGCTAGTTTAGTGCTTTGGTCCAAAACCAGCCTCTGAATGATGGACTGCGAAAGTCATGAGTCATTATATTATGTTTCATGTAGCCATAAGGAAACTGAGACAAAAATTAGAGGCTAGGGATTGGAAAGAAAGGAGAATCTGGAATAAAATTATTTCACTATGAACTAGAGTAAGAGAGGCCTTTGCAAGGCAAGTAGTGTTGCTGTTGAGGTAATCAGCACACTCATTCAGAATTTTTATTTAAGTAAGCATATTTGAGATATGCATCCTAAGACTTAAAGAAATACACAAAAATTGAACAAAAGGAATAGGTTTTCTTTGTGTCATGAGTGCACAACATTAAGGACATTGCAAATTTTTAGCTATTGGAGTAAATAAATATTGGAGTAAATAAAATGGAGAGTAAGGAAAAGTGAACATGGATACAAACGTGGCTTAAAGATCTGTTACTCGTAGGGATGTGGTAACTTTGAAATGTACATACATGAGCATGAGAAAAAAGATGATGAGAAACTTTAAAGGCAACTTTAAAGTGAATTGCAGTGAGCGTAAGCAAACACAGCTATCATAAAGATTATTTGGTGATTTCAAAGATAATTCTGAGAAAATCATGCACCTTGTCTTCTATGTACTGAAATATTTTGCCATGTAACAGATATAATGGACATCTGCTGTGACAAAGTGTTTGATAGCAGCTGAAAACAAGCTGGCACTTGAACTAAAAGGCAAAACAATCAACTTATCTTGCTGCTTGAGCTTGTACAAGCACTTTTATTATGTTATGGACTGAAAATTCTTGTTTGCTTGTTTTCTCAATGAGAAATAGAGTGTGAAAAAATAGGGTCGAAGCAATGCCAAGTGCACAGGCTGTTCAGATCTTGTAGTCACATCTCACGTGGTTACCAGAATTAGCTATTCTTGCAGAGTATGAAAGGCTACTAAGTGCCACTAGATCATAGCACAGTTCGGGCTTCCAGCTACCATAATACTGAAAAATAAAATAGTACTATTTATTTGTCACACGGTTTTTGAAATTATTTCTTTGGAATCAGCAGAAAAACAGTGCCTTTAGTGGGAGTAGGATCAAGTCTTACTGTAGTAGTTTCCATGACTAGCCCCATGCATTCTGTATTTGAGAAGACGGGTGACTTTGAGAAGCTTGTGAAATGCTGAGATGGTTTTGGTATACAAGTATCATGTCTCAGATCTGTCTAGTAAGTCATTTCCATGAAGTACTCCCCCACTGAAATTCTCTAAGAATGAAACCCAAATGAACCATTTTAGCCCATTTTCCTGTTTAGCTTGATGACAGAGCCAGTATCATTAACACAGAGAAAAAACTGAGTTTCTCCACATCCAACTGAAGAGACAAAACAGGTCTGATTTTCCTTTTTCACATCAACATAAATTGAAAAACTGCACAGAAATAAAAGAAATCATGGAAATTTAAATATGTGTAAAGAAGAGGAGAATTAAAGCATTTAATCTTGATAAGACACAGTTGTTTCTGCATCTCCCCAGTCTACAAACTGAATGCACCTGCTGTATAACCAATTAAAAAGACACACTATGCTCTCAATTTTTTTCCTAGATGCCTCCTGGATATTTGTCTTCCTGAAGTTTTGCCATGACACCTGTTACCCAAATGTGCAGGTGCATCATCTTTCTCATCCATGACAGTAACTTGCATTCTGCTAAGAAGGAGCAAGCAGTCTCAGCTGTCAAGATTGTACAAGTATTTTACTTAGTTCAGTAAAGGTATGATAAAAACACCTCTGTGCCTTTCCTCTTTGTCCATTCAATAAATGGGAATCATCAGGAATTTTCACAGAATCATAGAATTGTTTTGGTTGGAAAAGAGCTTTAAAATCATCGAGTCCAACCGTTAATCTAGCACTGCCAAGTCTGTTTTCTCTGTGTTCTGGAAATATTCCAAATGTTTTCTTCTGGTACATCTTTCTTAGTCATAAAAGTAAATCTGGTTTTTGTACATACATATATAAAAATATATTTTTATATAATACAAATATTTTATATAATTTATAATATAATTATATAATTATAATATATAAAAATTTTATATAATACAAATAAAATATAGATACATATTCTGGATACATTTTAATTGAGTTTGAAAAAGCTTTGTTTATTTATTTTTCATTTCTATTTTAATATCAGGCTAATTATTTAACTGCCTAATTTCATTATATATTTTCATTTTCTAAATACTCTGTCCATGATCTCTTGCAGGCTTATTGCACAACCTGTCCTATCGAAAGTCCTGTATAGACAGGAGCTCTAATGTTATTACTGTTCTTCTGAGAGGTTTTCTTTTTGTTATCCATAAGTGTGTGACTTTATTTTTTAAAAAATAATACCTTGATATTTTTTGTTCTTTATGGACAGCACTGAACAGTATCTTAGAACTCATTGCTAAGAATATTAAAAATCCACAGGGAATTTTCTCCCCCTAATACCTGCCAAAAGTTAAGCAAATTTTGTTTATAATGAATGACATTTTCATCTTTGTTAGACTGGTAGAACCCCATAGAATTTTGGAAGCGTTGCATCAGTGTAACAAACTGGAAGATTTGTGAGTTGTTTTTCTATGTTATTCCGACAAATATTTCCCTTGTCTTTTTATTTTCGAGTTAGCTCTGCTGTTGTATAAATGAACTGTATTTGTACAAGAGCCTTGCTGAGTCTCTAAATGATTTTTTTTTTTGCCATCATTCCTCTGCTACTGCAAAGTGAAATACTCAGGTTGCCCAATATGGAAAATATTTATTCACATCTTAAATTGAACAGCACACACACAGAGGTACATGTTAAAAATTGTTTCATGCAAAGCATTAGCAAAAATGTTTTATGGAAACTGTTTCCTTTTGTAGAAAAACAGGAAGATACACTATTTCAACTTGGAATTATTTTTTTTAAAAAAGTGTTACTGTTGAAAAATCAGTTCTTAATCTATGTAGTTCTATATACTTGGGCTACACATAACCACTTTAAAATAATAGCATGTTAAATTAAATAGGTATCCTTTATAACCATGGTGAGGAATGCACACATGAAATGACATTAAAATTTTGCACTAGTTACACTATTATTAACTAGTTACATTATTATTTACTCATGCTCCTCTCTCACAGCACTGTCATTCAGTCATCTAAAGATGTGATATTTCTATTGTTTACTCTTCGGCATGAGAATAATACATCAATGACATTTGTGTTCTGAATGAACTGTTCTAGTTATCCAAATCTTCTGTCAAAATGTGTAGAGAACCAATATATTTCAATTTTCTGAAAAAATATTTCTCTGCATCCGAAGGCTGTTTATTTGGTATTGACTGTGAAATTGCATGTTCTTTTCTGTACTACATCTCGTCATCTCAAGCCCAAAAATGTTCAGACAGTGCTTCACTCAGTTGCATTCTCTAAACTGACACAAATCATCTTCAATGTGTATTCTTTTCCAAAATAAAGCAGTCCAAACGTCCCAGGTTTTTTGGGGTGATGGTGGGGGTTGACTGCCTTTGTCTGAATGTGTATCTGTCTTCCAGGAGTAGTGTCTGAGGGAAAGTCTATTCAGTGATACATCAAGCTTTGTTGTGTCAATTCACAATGAACAAGCATATTTGCTGGGTGCATTCTGCTTGGTCATTTAGCAACTATGGACTTAACTGTGCTGGCATTTCAACTTGGAGTCATCGAACGAACCTCAGTTTTATTAAGAAAAAAATGCATGTGTTAACACCTCACTCAAATGCCAAACTGCAAATGAACAGTATTCATATAGATATTTCAGTCCCATAATTTCTCCTTAGTATGGCATGGCATCCATGCAAAATACTTGCCCCATCATGTGGCTTTAGAAAAATATTTGATGTATTTCCTTCTTTTTAATCTGATTTAATATCAGTAAGAATAGAGAAATGGTAGTATAGATTAAGCAGCCAGATATCCACAATCCATGGTTGGCAAAGAGGCCACAAACTGATAAACATTGCCCTGGGTTACTGTGATTCATTTTCAAGGTGAACTGCAATATGCTATGATTATCGTTTGAAATGCATTTGAGAGAGAATGGTAGTCCTTAGGCCAGCTGGCCTGTTCTCACACTGGTTGGAGAGAGCAGCCTGGAGCCAGCTAGATTTCATACCTCCTGGGCTAGGACTTCTGTGGAGTCTTTCTGACTCTTGGACACTGCATTTTCTCTGAGTGGAGGCTGTAGGTGTTTTTCAGTTCCAAGCTCACCAGATGATATGAAGGCAGTGTCATCACCCTAACCGTAGTGCTTTTATAGCCTGGGCGTGCAAGTAAGTACTTCGCTTTTGCATGTGAGTGTGTAGTAGTAGGGGAGGCTGTGCTAATGTGGAGGTTTGTTGAACTTACTGCTGGAAGGGTATCCCAGACAGAAGGAGCCTGAACAATTTTATGTTCTGCTTATCCATACTGTTTCTCTGGAGCAGATCTTCCTGGGAAATCTTGGAAAAGTCAGAGAGGAGCCATTCACATTGTACAGGTTATGAGGAGACTGAGGTCCTGTTACAAAATAGGAAGGAAGTAAAACTGTTACTGTAAACACATACAGGTAGGTAATAAAGTAACAAAAGTTTTAATGTTTTACTTCACTTTTGCTCCATAAAAATCTACTTTATATATTTCTTTCTGGACAGTTCTCTTTAAACTAAAATGGCATTATATTTTATTTAATGTGAGTCATGATAAGGTTCTTGCGAATACATTTCAATCTGTAAGGTGACCCAGAATACGTGCTCCATCATTTAACTAACTCTTACTCCTATAGGAGATATATAATTTCTGAAAGGTCTTTACACATGCCTCTAAGTTTCCTGTTATAGCAATTGTCTAGGAAAAATGTAGGCAGTTTTGATACTACTTGAAGTGAAATTCTTCCAGACTCACAAGGGTGAATTCAGAACTGTCATCATTCACTGGGATTTTCACCCCCTCTCACAAAATATAACCAAGCACTCAAAAATAGTTACATAAAGAATAATTGTAAAAAATAATAAAATACTATATGAAATTTTCCAATGGAGATGAGAAAGGGGTTTTCCAGAGTGTCTGTTGAATTTCTAAATAATAACTAAGAACAGGAAACTTCACTTGTTTAAGTAAAACTGAAGTAAAAATGATGGTGAACTACTGCTGCCCAGATCACTTTGACAATTAACTGTGTAACAAGCTGAAAATATATTCAGCAAATCCAGACAAAGCTTTATTTGCCAAGGCAGTAAGTTAGGTCTTAAAAACATAATCACCCAGGTCCCTTTGGTTAGCAACAGTAAAAACAATGCAGATGCGCAACTATTGTGTGCAAATATTTACTGCATATTCCTCTCTCAGGCACCCCTGCCTTCCATCTCCTAAGGAAGTCTGAAATTAGATTAGATCAAAAACACAGCCTCATGAAATTCTGTTTCCAGATATGATAAAAATGATGCAAAGTTAGCTTTCTTCATCATACCTCCACTCATTGACAGGCATAAACAGATATTAAAACTTCTTAAGATTGCTTTTAAAAATCTAAATATAGGAAAATGCAAAGTTAGGACACAAAGTTACTATTTTTATCTCTGATCAGTCACTTTACCCATTTCTGACATGATATTTTTGATGAAATTTCCAAAAGACTCTTAAATAGTAGATCAGTGACATTATTAAATGTACGGATGGACTTAACCTGTCTCTGAAGTATAGGAAATCATCAGGAAATAACTGGAACTATAAGAAATCACATTTTCCTGAGCAAAATGTAATTCTTCATAGTAAAAGAGAAGTTATTTCAACTATGGCATCACCAGTCAATACCAACAGTGAGAAAATGACAGAAAGTCAATAACTATGCTTTGTTTCTCTTTATCAAAGATGATAAAACACATTAGCCACGTATTATTCCCATGGTTCAGATACAAAATGTTAAAGAATTTATGGGGCAGAAAATTATGCAGTAAAATATTCTTAGAATTGTTGCTTTCTGCCTCCTGTGCTCAAATCTGCTGCCAATTTTTAGCTTTTAAAAATCAATTAGGCTTGGAAACAGGTGTTATTCATATTGCTCCCACTGCTGCATAGTTGATTTTTACAAGTTTCTTTTCACATTGGTAGTCTTGCTCTTATATCTGTTCTGCTTAATGTTTTTTGTTTTGCTATATTATCATGGTCCCAGGGGTACCTGACACCTTGATCATACTTCTGGGCTCTCTTTTAAGTGTTCTTTTCAAACTGTAATCCCAAAATGACCTTCTCCACCAGCAGAAATAATTTTTCATTCTGCTTTTACCCCAGGTTGCAAGAAACACAATTTCTATCTATTATTTTCCTTCCAGTGTTTCCATGCGGGTTTGGCCCCTTGTCTGCCATTTATCTTCTGAGAAAGAGGAGAAAGAGATCTCAGAAACGGGTGTTAATTATATAAGCATGCCCTTTTTCAGCAGGGTGACAATTTTGGGCCAGCTGGAAATAATGGTTTTAAGTACAGATAGTTAATGAAGCAGAATTAGACTTATAATGTCTTTAGGCAGCAGCAGAATTTTACTAAATACACCTAAGGAGCAAGCTGTAGACCCAACCCTTCTTCATGGCTATTCTGGAAAACACTTGGAAGAGAGCCAACAATATGATAGGAGAAAATGGTAATATCGGAAAATGTTTATATTCCTTTGCCAGGTTTTAAAGATTCTCACTGTAGTGTACAAAAACAGCTTTTCAATGAATTTATAAGGTTCAAAATAATGGTTAAGCTGATTTCCTTATGGCCTGTTTTTGCTGGCCTGGAGTCCTTAGGAGTTGGGTTTGATGGCAGAGCAGAAGAGCTAGAAGAAAAACATCATTACTGCAGCATTTAAAATATCTTCTAGTACCTATGGGACTTGATGGTTAATGGTATCACCATGAAATGTACTGAGGAAAGGGCTGCAATTCACTGATGATGTAATTCAAGTCAATATAGCGAGGAAAATTCCTGTCTCCCAAGAACTGCTATGATTACCCCCTGGAATAGGCAACAAGGGTTGCAGTGTTGTTTTGGGGGAAAAAATCAGCAATTCTGTGTGAAAGTTAAGTCGTTGGCTTTTAGGCCCAGAAGTAACTCTATGCAGCTGAGGAAGCAACTGCAGACCCCAAACAATGCAGAAACAGCAAATTTTGTTTTGGTCTATTCCCCCACAATATTTGGGAGAACACTGGAGGCCCAAGGGGACCAAAAGTTTTTTGTACATTTTAAGCTATTCAGTCCCCAACTTTATTATGGTTCAAATAAGACAGAGCAATGTCATATCAGAAATACCTTATTGGTTGCCCATGAATGCAGGAATTCAGTCTGTCCATTGCAGATTGCACTCCCCACTTATTGTAAGTAAATAATTGCTGCTTCTGCACTCCAATACTCTAACAGCTTCTGAGACTCAGCCCGTTCTTGTAATGCTTTCTTCCCTTTACTAAATGACATTCAAATGAAGTGCAGTACAGCATGCATGTATGTGGAAGAAGTTGTTGTCAAATTGCTATATTCACCAAGGGAAAATGTCCACCATAAAATTGCTCTGCGGGTTACTTTATTTGCAATATTTCTCCCTAGAAATATAGTGCCCCAAGACACTGAAGTAGCAGGAAGTAATGAAATGTATTTTTCATACTCTCACTTTTCATTTCAATGTATCAAGCAGCTCTTTGAACTGCTAGTCTAAACTATTATGTCTTATTTTAGAAAGCCTTTATAATAATTGTGAATAATTAGAGCTCAAAGTGCTTGCGATTTGTAAATGAAAAAAAAATGCTTAGCCCTTCTCGCAGAAGTCATTTAAAACATTCTTTTTAAAAAGCCATCAATTTTGTTTCATACTGCTGGTTTCTTTTATTTTGCTAGAAATAAAGATATTCCTATAATTCCAAATGGTTAAATTCTTAAAACGATTACTGCAGTACAGGTGGTGTTATGCAAAATGCTCGTATGTCTGAAAGAATGGGAACATAATTTTTCAGCTTCACATTTTGTTATTTCTTGTTAATGACTGAGCAGAAAAATGTTGACCCTGGAACTATGATTCCATTCAACCCTTAACCCCTACTATCCATATGCTTACGGGCATTTCTGACTTCTCAGGATGTGAGAAGTGCCAAAGCTCATGGCCAAAAGTATTAAAAAAGAAAAAAGAAGGCAATATAGTGCTGAAGTGAAAATAGTCCTTAGCAGAAAGGTCATCAGAAGACAAATTATCCATTGCTAGTTAAATAACTATATGGGGATGTTAAAGAACAGGTTTAAATGTGCTGTAGGCACAGGTCACCAAATAAGCACAGCCACTGTCGCATCTAGGGGAATGTCTACCTGACTCTGACCTACCACACTCAGGAATACACCAGCAGGTGACATTATAAAGCTTCCAACAACATTCTCTGGAGGCTATTAAAGTCCTAGTGCTTGCTCTCTGTACTCCATGCTGTGATCTCTGGAAACAGGCTTTCTCGCACAGGGAACCTGGAGGTCTTTTCTAACTTCTAAGTCCCTATTTATTATGGGGCAGCTAAACAACTGTCATCCTGACCAAACACATTGCTTTTATGAAGTAAAATTTGGCATATTTAGATTTCTAGTGGCATGTACTAGCACAGCACTAACAATTTCTAGATAAAAGAAGAGCATCACATCACAGTAGAGAGAATGACACACACCAAACAGTGTGTCCGAGTGAGCTCCTTGTGTATGGGTGCGTTGCTTAAGACGGAATTGCCTCTTGAATTTCTGAAATCCAACCTCAGTTAGAGTCTCTGTGTTGCTACATGAGGTATTGGTCACTCAGACTGGGATGCACCCACCCCTAGAAACTGCTGCCACCATACAAGGTTGCCTTTACCAGCTTTTTTAAAGAAAAATGATACTACCTGCACTCCAGTGTACAATTTGCTTCTCACCATCCATACCAGGTGAATCAGTGCATGAAAATGAGATGGGTCTCACTTCTGCTTTTTTTTCAATGTCTGACTGTTAAAAACTTAGGGATATTTTACTCTTCATCCTTTTTAAGGTGTGCTTTCTAGCGTCATTTCTGTAATTGTCATCTCCGCAAGAAAAAACACACCGTATGTATAGTAATAGGCAGCAATATCTAAGTGCTTGGTGTTGCCAAGTCACCTCAGGTATAGAAATTGAAGATAATGCTTTGCCACACCTTATGTATCTGAACAGTGAAAATGAATCCTAGGACATATAGATAAAATCCTTGTCCATTCACTGGAGTATTTTGGAATGTTTTTCATTTTTTTTTTAGTGGGCTTTTTTCCTCACTTGTTTTTTTATTATTCCCAGTTCAAATGTTCCACTTGAAAGTGGACTCACAATACTTCAAACTGACAGGTGACGATTTTGCTTCATACATATTTTTAAATTAAGGAGCTTAAAAACACAGATGTGCTGGCAGCCACAAATTTATCTGCTCTGGACATAGCAACTAAAAATAATTGCAACTCCTCGTGTCATTTACTATGCTGTTAATATTTTTTAAAAACCTACAACTTTCCTTAGATTGATAAGTTTCTACTTTATTATAATAGAAAATCACATACATTTCTTTTTATATTAATATAAACTTGTTTATTTTGAAAGGACTGGTTTTCTGTGGCATAAAGAAATGCAATATAAAGTTATGGAATACTTGTAAGCTTTAATTCAAAACTTTTTTTATTATGATAAAACAAATGTTACACACTGTATCCCCAAACATGACATATTGTAGGAAGCTTCTAGTTTTTACATATCCAACTGTTAGTTACATCTCAGTTTAGCCAATTTTACAAAGGCAGGGTAATTGATGCTGACAACCAGATACTGGTGAGACAGGGTGACTATTTGCCAAACTGTCAGGGACCTTTAGGCCTTTTAGTCTTGATTTCATTAACCAAATAACAGCTGCTCATTCTTTTATCATAATGATTGTAGATTAAATATCTATAAAGCTTTAAAGATCATTTATCAAAATTTCTTTTCAGTAAAACAGTTCTGCAGTATATCTTGCAAACTTTTTCAAAAATAGCTTGCTCGGCTGCTGAACTAGTTCTTTTTGAAGATACTCATCAGTAATGCTGAGTAATGTAACTGTGGCCTCTCTTTACTGTGCGGTTTTTAAAGCCAAATATTCTACATAGATATGTGAAGCCTATGTATACCCAGGTGTGAGCACAGTCCTCAAAGCTGTGTGGGAAATTAATTAAATCTTAGGTTACTGGTAAAGAACCCTTCCCCCCCCAAAAAAATCAATGAAATAAAATTATTTTCAATTAAGCATAAAACAACAAAAATTAGAGTGATAATAATAGATAGATAGCTATGTAGTGTTTAGACAAATGCACAAAAATTAATTTTTTAACCTAAAATCTTTTAATGTTCTGAAATCTAGACTCAAAAACATGCGAAAGCTAAAAATCTGCATTTGACTTTATTCATGTATTCCTCTTGTACAGAATTGGTATCTTGGTGCCATGCAACAAGTTATAAAGATTCTGAAAATAAAAACAAGGTTTGAGTTCACAAAGAAAATAACTTTAAGATATCCAGTGGAAAACCACATTGTACAATAACAGTATATACAATTTATATGATACCTAAAGGGAAAATTTAACACTACTCTTGCATTTTCCAAGTTTTCCCTTTACTTCCTTAGGAAGTTCGTAGTTAACATATGATCAGATTATTTCTGAAACAGAAATTTTGTTCCAAGAAATAGCGTAAGAAAAGAAAGAGTTATGAAGCACTGTAGAAATGGTACAGAGGTAGAAATAAAGTTGTCAATGTAAGACTTATGGTTCTAATTTTGGGAGAAGTTAAGGCTTGTAAGCCCCAAATCAAAATAAGTAACTATGTCCAGTGCAGCATTAGAAATCTTAGTCCTCCAGACACAGAAAGATAATCTAGAATTCCTTTTCGTCTGCATTATTAGGAGGTCAAATACCAAAAGCCTATTTATGAAATACTCTAGACATTTCTATGTCCGTAATTCAATGTGACAGTGCCCAGTATTGCCACGGCTGAATTCCACTGGTGACTCTTAATATTTGTTTCTCATGTTTGTTGGGTTATTTGTTTGTTCACACAGCTGCATAAAAATAATCCTAAATAAAAGATATGTGCATATATATATAATATGACCTTCAAAAATCTTAAAGTAGTTACATATAAAGGTTATCTTAACTATAATATTTTCTTTCTTAAAAGGAATTCTCTGGGTAGGTAGATAGGTTTCAAAGGAGGAAAAAAGAAACCTAGAAAACAGTAATTTGTAGTTCAGTTCTGTACTCTTAAAATGACAGTCTTCTGCTAAAGCAGAATAAGGATGTTGTTTTGTTTTTTTTCTCCAGTTGTACCTTACTAAGTGGAGCTCTGAGGTAAAGAGATTTACTTTTATGGGGTGGTGACGATGTACTCTAGCTTCACTAATTGTCTGACAGAATTTGAACTAGACATTAAAAGCATATTTGTAGTAAGAAACTGCTTTGCCTTTTATAATTCTTGTTATTTTATTTTTAAGGCACGCAATAGTTTAGCTCTCCTATTCTCCATAAAGAAAATGAAAGAATATAGAAAATAAAAAAAAAAAATATATACACAGCTCCATGAAAATACACAACAGAGACAAAAAACAGCAGTGCTAAAAATGAAAGTACACCTGGAGAAATTTCCGTCAGTTCTACAAAAAATGAGGGTGCACAGCTATTTCTCAGAACTCTAATGGCTTCATATTGAAAAAGAAGTTCTTTGTACGATATAACATTCATGCATTATGCTGCTTCACTGGGCTTTTATGTACAGATGCTATTTTGAAAGCATATTTTGATCATGAACATTTTAAAGGATGTGCAAGTTGTTAAAGATTGTGGGTTATAATCACAATTGGAATTGCCTGTGCATTTGAAAGTAATTTGTCTATGTCCTAAAGTAGTTTCAGAGTAAGAATTGGTTTTTATTTAAACAATTTTACACACTCATGTCATGAAACATGAAGTAAAATTTCAAAAAATTTAATGGTTCACTCCTCCCTACTCATAAATTATTGCTTCTATATTTTCTATTAATGAAAATGATTATATACAAAACACCATGTAATATTAAGATGGAAAATTCCAATCTTTGAAATTTAGAAGACAGCATAGATTTGCAAGAGCAATTACTGTATAAATTGCATATAAGTTTGCTTTCAGTTAGGGATTGAAATGATATAATTTAAATACTTAAGTATTGGTTTAGATAAGCTGGTTTGAAATCCTGTGTATACTTACTTAAATGTATTTAAACATGATTCATGCTTATTTAACACGCTGTTGTATTTTTTACAAATTTTAAGAAAACATTTAGAAAGCTCACTTCACTTGTTAAACCTGTGTAAGGCTATCACAATGTGAATGCCTAACTGAAACAAGCAGATGAGGAAGAGTAAGTTCTCACTTTTGTCTCTGCTATTACTGCTTCTACAAAACAGCAAACTCGAGGTTACCTATTAGCGAATATAAACATGTACACAAAAAACAAGACAAAAACGTCCCATGACTGCTTATAAAACTTTAGAGCTGTTATAGTTTTGGGAGACTGTGTAAAACTCTAAAATTAATTCTTTCTAAAATTTCCTTAAATTAAGACCGATTTCTATCCTTCTTATGGAATGATTTTTTTGGGATTCTTGTATGTAAGTTTTAACTGGGCACTTAGTCACTGTTGAGAGTTAAGGAGAAATGTCATCTAAGTTGTTTCACTGCTTCAGAAACTTTCAGCCAGTGACAGCATTATACTTAAAAACTCCACACAGACGACATACTTACCTATTATACTGCTCACATTATTAGTACTGATACTACCAGCAGCATCGAGTTTAACTCCCAAGATAGATTACATTACCATGTGTTCCTTCATCTCAGAAATATAGACTAGGTCTAAGACTGACAAATCAATTGGACTGTAATTTAATAAGGACTTCAGGACCTGAACCCATTAAGATTGTTAAAAATGGATACATCTCATAACCTTGCTGTGACATTGTAACGACTGAAGCAGCTACACATCACTGTAATCAAACTTTTTAGGTCCCTTTCTCTTCTGTCATTGAATTTCCAACTATCTCATTTCAGTGGATGGGACCTGCTGTAGCTATGTCAAGGGATTTTGAATAATGTCCAAATGGTATAATTTAAATGTGAAGAAGTAGGAAATTCAGAACTAATACTACTATTCCCCCAGACTTTTGCCAGCAAATGTCTCATGATAAATACATGACATTCTTCAAAAATCGAGGTAAAGAATGGGATCATCTGCTTTCCAAGCTTCTGAGATCTGGGTGTATATGTTGGGTAGGAACTTCATTCTTTTGAAAACTTTTTCAATGCATATGTTGAAAAAATGTCTTAATACTTTTTCTTGCTTTTAATTAAGAGAAATTCTGTTTTCTTTAATCTACAGGTTTGAAGAACACATTCTCTATTCATTCAGAGAATGAAGTGCTACTTTTAAAAGAAAAGAAACTAATATAAAATTCATATATAAAAGAAATATAGGAAGAGTGACTGATCACCTGCTCCACCTCTGCAAGAAAAAAGAACTTGTACTTCAGGCAACCTCTCTAATTATGTAAGTGCATTATTTTTAAGAAAGACATTGCTTTTTGAAAGATGCTAACAATGGCAGGATAATCACCTTAACATTCCACTTTAATATTGAAGACACACAAGGAAACTTTATGTTCTTTTTTTTTTTTTAAACATAATTCATAACTACATCTAGGAGACCTATTTTCAGAGAACAGATTTGACAGCCATTTCCCTTATTGCTATCTACAGTTTTGTGCATCCACTTTGATTTATGGTTACTAGTCATAATTTCTGCAAGAACATTGCACATGAATATATTACTGGGAACACACTGCTTTCACATTTCTTTTGTCAAATGGACTAAATAGTTTGTTAGTATTATTCTGTGCAGAACAATAGCAAGAACTAAAACTGAAAGTTATAGATTTCATTCATGGGAACTGAAGTGACAATGGCAAGATTTTGGCAGAGATTTAAGACAGCAGAAATGACACAAAAGAATCAAGACCAAATTCATAGAATCACAGGATCACAGAATCATAGAATACCAGGTTGGAAGGGACCTCTACAATTATCTGGTCCAACCTTTCTTGGGAAGAGCATCGTCTGGAGAAGATGGCCCAGCACCCTGTCCAGCTGAATCCTAAAAGTATCCAGTGTGTTGGGGACTCCACCACTTCTCTGGGGAGATTGTTCTAATGGTTGATTTTTCTCATTGTGAAAAATTTATATCCAATCAGAATCTTCCCTGGAGTAACTTGTACCCATTACCCCTCATCCTTTCCATGTGACTCCTTATAAAAAGGGAGTCTCCCATCTTCTTTATAGCTACCCTTTAAGTACTGGGACATGGTGATGAGGTCTGCTCTAAGCCTTTTTTTTCTCAAGACTGGAAAAGTCCAAAAGTTCTGTCAGCCTTTCCTCATACAGCAGGCTTCCCAGTCCTTGAATCGTCCTCGTGGCCCTTCTCTGGACCCTCTACAGCATGTCCACATCTTCTTTGTATAAACTGAACACTGTCTTCCAGATGTGGCCTAATAAGCACTGAGTAGAGTGGGATAATCATAGAATGGTTTGGGTTGGAAGGGACCTTAAAGATCATCTCGTTCCAACCCCCCTGCCATGGGCAGGGACAACTCCCACTAGACCAGGCTGCTCAAAAGCCCCATCCAGCCTGGCCTTCAACTGTTCCAGGGTTCTCTATGCAACCTGTTGTAGTATCTCACCACCCTCACAGTAAAGAATTTCTTCCTAATGTCTAATCTAAATCTACCCTCTTCCAGTTTGAAACTGTTACCCCTTGTCTTTTGTAAAAAGTCCCTGTCCTGCTTTCTTTTAGGCCCCTTCAGGTACTGGAAGGCCATTATAAGGTCTCCCTGGAGCCTTCTCTTCTCCAGGCTGAACAATCCCAACTCCCTCAGCCTGTCTTCATAGGAGAGGTGCTCCAGCCCTCTGATCTTCTTCATGGCCGTCCTCTGGACTTGCTTCAACAAGTCCAAGTCTTTCTTATGTTGGGGGCCCCAGAGCTGAATACAGGACTCCAGGTGGCGTCTCATGAGAGTGGAGTAGAGGGGCAGAATCACTTCCCTTGACCTGCTGACTTCTTTATCTCTGCTGGTGATGCCCTTGTTGATGCAACTCAGCATCCTGTTGGCTTTCTATGCCACAGCAGCACACTGTTCACTCATATTGAGCTTGTTATCCACCAAGACCCCCAGGTCCTTTTCCACGGAGCTGCTCCCCAGACGAGTAGATCCCAGTCTGTGCTGCACTCCTGGATTATGTTTTCCCAGGTGCAAGATTTTACAGTTATCCTTGTGAACTTCATAAGGTTCTCATTAGCCCACACTTTCAGCCTATCTAGGTCGTCCTGCATGGTGGTTCTCTTCTTCTGAGGTGTCTACTTCCCCACTCAGTTTGGTATCATTGGCAAACTTCATCAGGGTACACTTATAAAGATATTAAACAGTGTTGGGCCCGATATTGATCCCTGGGAGACTCCACTTGTGACAGGTTGCCAGTTTGAAAAGGAGCTGTTTACTACCGTCTTCTGAGTGGGACCTGTCAGCCAGTTCCCCACACACCACATTGAAAACTTATGAAGTAGTGTCAAAGAAAGAGCTCCATCAACGCAAAATTGCCTGTCAGTATTTTCACAGAGGAAACTGAGCATATAGGCACAGGATAGATTTGTCCAGGAAAGAGATGTCCCAAGAAATGCTGTCATTTCCTCCTCCCAACCTCCTCATTCCCAGCCATACTCAGCCCTTCACCCTCGTCCCCATGTGAAGTGCTGGGGTCTGAACCCCAAGCCCTGAATTAAGGTTGACATATGAGTGGTCCCCATGGCCCCTTAAGAGGAGGGGATGAGTTTGCCTTTTGGCTTTCCTCCAAGGTGTGGCCGGCCTTGTAAGGAAAGCCCTTGGGTAAACAAGCCCCAGGTGCCATTGGGTAAATGAGTGCCAGGTGTCCTGCTTTGGGTATAAAAGCTGGGACCACTTGCAGGAAGTGTTGGAGTGTCTGTCTGTGAGGTGGATGCACTTCACAGAGTTTCCTGTTGGGGAAGGACCTCCTGGCTCCTCATGCAACTGGATCCCAGTCAGGTCTGGCACCTACAAGTGCGGGCTTTTGTGGGGAGGCAACATGGGGTTACCTCTATCGTATGTGATCACCCTGTTGTCTTGGTTGTCTCCCATTTTCTCTATGGGATACCTTGTATCTTTCTTTGTTCCATCTATTACGGGTCATGCTATGTCATTCCTGGGGTTGATATCTATTATTTGTGATCTATCTGACTTGTTTGTACCCCCAGCGATCCCCCATATACTGACCCCTTTACGCGAAATAGAACCTACTTACTGCATTGTTTTTCTGCTGCTGGCTGTGTCCTTTGTACTGGGCCTAGTGATTGGCAAAACACCATGTCATTCTCAAAATCTATATTATTTTGGGGCACTCCAAACCAGAGCACTCAGCTGATCTAAGTCTAATCTTTGGATTAATTTTTTTTTTTTTTTTCCAAACAGACATCATTTGAATTACATTTTATAGCACATACCCCTGAACAGTTGTATTAGTACAACATTCATTGGTACACAAATGAACAACAGTAGTTGGGAGAAGCAATGATGACAAAAAGCAGAATAGGGAGAGAAGGAAGTTTCTAAGATATCTTCATTGCTGACGATTAAAATGCTGCATTTTTTGTACTTGCTATGCTATATGGCAGCTGGTGATGAAGAGAGAATTTTTAAATAGCTTCCAATATTGAACACATGCAGACAACTCTCAAGTACCCATGAACATCTGTGTATCAAACCTTTGAACTAATTGAGCCCAATGAAGTAAACAACAGAGCAAAGTCAGTGCTGAGATAGATATAGATATAGATATAGATATAGATATATTTAATAATATTATTTCCCAATTGCCCATGTAACATTTCTAGGCAAATATTTCTGAAATGCCCAAAAAAGTCAATATTTTCAACCAGCTTGATTTAATAATAATAGTAATATCAATAGTAATAATAATAATAATACACCATTGATGTAAAAAAATTGCAAGAAGAGATCCTTATATGTGATGGTAGTTATACGTGAAATAGTAGAGCAGAAGTCTAGTACAAGTAATTATCACTACATTTCTCCTGTCAAAATCCTGGTCTTTCTAGCATTAATGCTTTTGATAATTTCTGCTATGCAGAATGAGCAATAAAAGTGTGTATGAGCAGTGGAGTGGGTGTTGACAATGCCATGGACATCAGTCTGTCCACAACTTCCCTCGAATGCCTCATTACAGAGAGTAAATGATGTGGAGGACCATGAGCTGGTGTCCCACTTCTAGCTACATTTCATGCTTCACACACCTTAATCTCAAGAGGAGACCTTTCCTGTGTATGTGCTCTTTGTCCCTGACAGGTGCAAAAGAAATGAAAGTTCAGTGTTGTATTTACCCAGGGTATTTGTTTCAGGAATTACTGCCTTTGAAAAATAACATTGATAAAACTTAATGATCTTTAGAAAAAACAAGCATTTGCCATGGCCCAAATAATTATACTTTCTATCATCACTACTAACTCCAGTAGGAAGCCAAGCACCCAGGGAGAATTTCCTGTAACATATTTACTTTGATTAAATATCATTTGAATAAAGAAAAAAAATAAAAGCTGATGGATGGAGCCCCATCTATTGTATGCAAATAGACTAATGGGTTCTAATATCTGTTGAAGCATTGAAATGTTCTTACTGTGAGTGGCTGGTCCTTTTTATTCTGAGACAAACGAGACATATACTTGGGTTGTCCACATATGTATTGAAGACTGAAAGCACAGAAGACAGTAATAGATGGGGCAGCAGTCTCATGCTTTTTGACTGATGGCTTCAGTGCTCTGCAGGCTGCCTACTTTATGATTCTTCTAAGCACAGGAGGTCCTTTGTAAGATTTTTGAGTTGCTCTTCAATTCCAAAGCGTACTTCTAAGGGAAATATGTGCATGTTCCTCTATGAGAGAGCCTCAGTTTGCAGACTCCAAATGAGCCTTATAGGAAAGGTTAACACTGGATCTGTTATTTGTATTTACATTATTTAGATTTAGCAGAATGTCTGTAGTTTTATCAAAGTGCAGAAATGAACTAAATGGCAATATCTTCAGTTATTCATCCCAGTCACAGTGTCAGATTCATCATTTGCACTCTGTGTATTGTTGCAGTTTCAAGCCACAAAATTGATCAGAGGAAGGGAACACTTCTCCTATGGGGACAAGCTGAGACAGTTGGGGTTTTTCAGCTGGAGAAGAAAAGGCTCCAGGGACATCTTATTGTGGCCTTTCAATATTTAAAGGGGGGTTATAAGAAAGATGGGAACAGACTTTTTAGTAGGTCCTGTAGCAATAGAACAACGGGTACTGGTTTTAAAAGAGAGTGGGTTCAGACTAGATATAAGGAAGACATTTTTTACCAAGAGGATGGTAAAACACCAGAAGAGGTTGCTCAAAGAGGTGGTACATGCTCCATCCCTGGAAACATTCAAGTTCATGTTGGGCAGAGCTCTGAGCAACCTAATCTATTTGAAGATGTCTCTGCTCACTACAGGGAGGTTGGACTAGATGACCATTAGAGGTCCCTTTCAACCCGAACTATTATCTGATTCTATGAATTGCAGTTTAAACCAGTAGCAGATGTAACAAGATTTTATTTATTTATCTAAATCTACATTTTGTACTGTGAATATTTTATGCAAGTAGCATGGGAGCATTTGAGTCTTTTTATTTTTATTTTTTTTAAAATGAGATCTAGTAAGTTCAGCTAGGAGAAAAACTCTTGGGGGAAAAAACAAGAACCGTATGTGGCACTGCAGAGTGGGAGAAGGAGACAGAAAGAGAGGGAGAAGAAATAAAATGCAAGCTTCCAAAACCTTCCATGCTGCCAAATTGCATTAGCATAATCTGTAACTCATACCCTGAAATCTTTGATGAGCACTACACAGCCAACTCAATCAACTCCTTTCAGGAACTAATTGAACCCAAATTTTCTGCCTATGAAGCCAGTACACTAACTGGTATGTAAAGAGCAAATAGGTCTATATTTGCTTTCTCCAAAAGAAATCTAAAGACTAGAGTGATCACCATTGCACGAAATGTCTGTGACCTGAGAATTATCAAAAGATTAAGCTTACTCAGAGAACATGATGCCTAGTTTCTTGTCAGCCTTGGCTGGAAAGTGAGCATGGAGCTGAGGTAGTGCATTGAGTACAATTACAGCTGTAGGCTTCCAGGGAACCATGGCGCTGAACTGAATGTTGCCTACAGAGTGCTGGCCCCTCTGGGGTCACCCTGCAACTTAATGGGGTCTTCAGAACAAGGTTTTTCAGCTTTACATGGCTGATGTAATCTCAACATCTTCAGACCTCTGTCAATGGGATGTGATTTATGTCTTAAGTGAAACTACCAGCTGTGTATATATTTTCCATTAATTCCTGAATTTTGCAATCTCAGTATTTCTTTAAAGATTTAGCAGGAGAGATAAAGTCAAATACTTAATAGGACTATATAACACTAAATAAATATTATATAGTGATGGAGTGAACTAAATGTACAAAGATCGTTGTTTCTGGGCAAAGAAAAGAGAGACACACAACTAGAAAAGGATCCGAAAAGCTCACTGGCTGTGAGGAAAGCTTTTGTCAAAGCAGTTCTCAGCAGACACATATACTTTATTCCAGGAGCTCATAGATAACCTAAGAGTTGACTGAAAAGTCATTCAAAAAGTATTTATTTAGATGATGAGTTTCAGCATATCTCTATACCATTGTTCAATAGCAAAAACTAGCATCCACTGTAGAAATAACTCTCATTCCTTTCTTTAAATGAAACATCAAGATATTTCAGCATGTCACTTTGAACTTTGTTTCAAGAAAACTAGTCTTCACTGTAATCTCCTCCTGTTGGTTTTAAAGACTTTATTAACAGACAGACTTTTCTACACTGACAAATGACAGTGAGTATCTATTTTCCTGCAAGTCACTGACAATATTCAATGTGAGAAAGTTTTTTGAAGACTATTTAGAATATAGACAGTGTGAAGTCTACCAAAGTGATTCTCAGACTTTGCAAAAGTCCATCACCTTTTGTCTTTTCTACCTTTTTTATCCTCTTGGTTGGAAGGTTGTCCAAAAAATGAGGGCATGTTAGCATTAATTTTTATAATTATGTACTACTTGAAGAAGTGAACTGTTGCCAGTAGTTTAAAATAAATATCAAGTCTATGGCTAATGCAAACGTGGTGACCACTGATTACAGACACAGTCGTTATTCAGGAAATGCTGCCTTAGTGAAGTGTACCCACTTACATGGGTGCTCCCATGAGACAGTCCCAAATGACTCATTTGGGATATTCACACTGCAAAAAGATGTGGCATTTGACACACATTCATTTCTTGAATATGTATTATCTGGCTTACGTGTGATCCTACTCATGTAATCATACAGAATCTCATTCTCATATGTTTAACTCTGCTTCCTTGTTCTGCAGGATCTGTCAATCACCCCTGCCTTGGAGTTATGTGCCCAGCTCGTAGATGCAAAGCACTACAGAGAATATGCATGGAATAGCTCAGATCTTGAAGGTAAAAAAATACTTTTTTTTTAAAGTGATATTTTAAAAAAATTTTACACAATCAGAAATTGTACCAGAGACTTACTTTAACTTCTGCAGATGTTGTGGATGATTGGTAAGAAAACTGTTTCCTATCTATCTTTGGCAATCTTCTGAGTTAAAGAATCCTTTCTATGACTCAGCTGTGTACAGATAGAGACTTCCATCTCCAGAAACATGCTTACCTCTCCCCATTTAAAAAACACATTGTAATAATGACAAATAATTCAATGTAAGTGGCAGTTTTGGTTCATGTAGCTCTCCAAGCCCTGTGATATTGTAAAAACACAGGCTGCACAGACCCCAGAAAAATTTTAGGCCAGAACCTGGCACTAATCTTAGTAATCTTTAGTAACATAATAGTTACAGACAACTAGGAATTGAGTTACAGGTGAGTAAGCCAATGAATTTACAATTGTTTTCACCCCATGGATCGCTGAGTCTCAAGAAGTAATGATTTGTCAACCTTTGGGTCTCTTGCTTACAATACTGCAATAATTTCTTGGCAACCAGAGTAGTTGGCAGAATAATTTTAAAGAAAATATCACTGTTGTTTGACTGTGTTATAGGTAGGGAACCTAGCTCTGCATTTACATGTACACTAAACTCAAATGCAGTAAACTAAAACCCAAAAGCAGCCTAGTGAGTATTAGTGAATGACCTGAGGGTACGTGGATAGTATATTAAAGACAGCAATATATCCAGGCTGTGTAAAGCCTTTTCAAACTGTAGAGTCTTTCAAGTCTTTTCTTCTAGCACAGAGGCAGAAAAGGAATGGTGAAATATACAAACAAAACCCCATCACTTTTAAATGGGCACGAACTCTGTGCAGTCTGCATTGTATATGGTCTTGTTGCGTGTATTTTCTCAGATGAAGCACTGTTTCTTTTACCACCACTCTTTAAATTCTGACTACATCTCTCACAACATTCAGTTCACAGCTGAGGGAGTCTGTATGATTACATACTTTCATACTTCAGGAATTATGAAATAATTGTCATGAATCTCTACCCTGACAGTCAAAGCCTGTCCTTTCGCAGACAGGAACCATGATCTTTTCCAAAGCATCCTTTCCAAATCATCACCACCAAAGTCATGCACAACATTGTTCTATCTAAGACATAGCAGAAAATAATATGATCATAATAAAAGGAAACAATCACATCTACATGCTTTAAAGCAATGTACAAGCAATGTACACAACTATATAAAATGGGAATTGTGTATACATAACATGGGGTATGGATGCATCTTTAGAAAAAAGCAAGATTTGTAACAAAATTTCTACTTGTTAGACATGTGAAATAGAAATGTCTGACTATAACAGTGTTGAAAGCATTATGCATAGAGTTTTTATAGAAATAATAACAAACGCAAAAGAAGGTTTATTTCCTCTTTCACAAGAACATGATATATCAACAAAATATAAACAGATACAAGTAGATATAATTTATAAGAAATGGTAACCCATGCATGTATGAAGAATTATCCAGAATCCCATTCCAGTTTCCTATCTATATTGTTTCACACTCCAAGTGCCTGGATTTCTTAAGTCATCATATGATTACACTGTCTCACTTCTTAGTCCCATCTGCTGTGTTCAGCACTATCAGTTCTATTTGGATTTTACCTACGTTAAAGAACCACAGCAATGTTTTCTGAACAGACTTTGAGGGAAGAAAGCCAGTTTTCCTCAGATTATCAGAATGCTTTCACTGATGACTATTTGCAATGGCATTTTAATGTGAAATACTTTTTTTTGCATCACAAAGCCAAATAATGGATAAAAACTATGTAAAGCATTACTGAGGTGAAGAGCTAGATGAACACTTTATTAAAGATTACTTTTTAGATTTACATTTAATTATATACATAGATGGCTCTGGCGTTGCAAAGCACATTCTGAACTGAGATAAGCTGCAGCCATAATATCCTGCTGTTTCCTATCCAGTCTTTACACTGATTTCATAGGAAAGGATAGTTAGGAGCCTCCTAACAGCACTGTTATCTGTAAGGCTGCAGCTACCTTGGCTGTGGTCGTGTCTCCAGCTGCCAAGACACCAGCACAGAACCAGTGTGTAGTAAGTCTGTACGTACCCTCCAGTACCATATAGCCATATCTGAACTAACTTTTAAGTAGTTGCTGGTAACAGTCTAGCCATGGCAGCATGAATCTCAATACAGCTGTGGTAGCATTGTAGTCAAGGGAGATAAATTATTCATGCAGGGATATTATAATGCAGTAAGATGTGTTTCTCTCATTCATAGAACCCATTCTCTAATCTACATATAATGATTTGCATTTTCTGATATAAGTAAGTTTTTAACGGTAAAAGCATGGGAACAACTAGTTTCTTTGAAAAACATAATTAATTACAGTGAGCAGCATCCTCTGAAAAGCAACTTGGTAAAGAGGTTCAGGAGTCAGCTAATTTATAAGTTTGGGAAGATATATTTTTACACTAGTTTGAATGGGATATAAGAAATTATGTGCAATTTCTGTCATGAGACTCTCCCATGCCCATAAAATATATATTTTTAATATGAAAAATGAAATATTATTTTAGTTGTTTGCATAGCATACCTCATACTGATAGATTAACATAGTCCTAAGAAACAGCCATGGCTGTCAGAAAGACAATGGAAAGCTGAGCCTTCCCATTTACGGAGCCGTATCCAGCCCTGATACAGCTATCTTAAATGTTAGTTTATAGTATTGTCTATAATTCAATTTTGACAGTATTGGTCTCCACAGCACAGCATGGCTTAAAACATTTTGCCGCATGGGACAGCTGACAATTCCACATAAAAAAATAAATAGATTATAATAGGAGTCATGTCATTCTGCCTTTCCACAGCCCATCTGTCCCTGCACCTGGTAGGAGTAGTCAGGAGTTGTCTTTGGCATGAACACCGTGTGTTCTTTGCTGAACTGAAAATAAGTATTTCTGTAACAAAGAATAAATGTTGCTCATTGGCAATGTCCTTTCATTAATAGAAAGCTTGCTTCTTCTCCAGAAATTTGCAGCCATCCTCTTTTGATTTAACTGCTATCTTCCAAGCAGTAACAGAATCGATGAAACCATTTGAGGTTGGGACAAAATCATCACTTTTTACTTTTCTTGCAAAAATCATAGTCAGGCAACGTGAAATCTAAGTTACTTTCCATGTGAGGCTAAAATTTGATACAGGTCAATGTTAGAGTTCTGTCAGCACACTTGAAAGACCACGCCCCTGACAAAAAGTGGTTGGGAGATGAGATAGCTTTGTTCTTTTCCTATGCATCTCAGATACATAAATATTTCATATTGTACAGAAAAGCTTAGTCATTGGGTTAGACAACAATCAGAAATCTCTTCATCTGTCTCCTCTGATGATGTTTTTATGCTTTTCAAGGAATAATTAAATAGTCACCAAGCTATTAAAAAGCTCTAATTCACCTGAGAAAAGAAAAAAAAACAAACCACAAAAGCCTGGATTCAAGCTCCTCGTTCAATTAATCATTAAAATTTACACATATTTACAATATTAACTTTGGAACTGAAATGAGGATCTCTGACCCTCAAGTTCATTCTCTGATTAGTAGATTAAAACATCAATCTCTCACTGGTCCCATGAGTCTTTATTTATTCATATGTAAATCAGAGAAGCTTTGGGAAATTGAGATTTGCCCCGTGTCTGTAATCACACTGAAGTATTGTGATTAAAGTAAAGTATTAGGAAATGACAGTTGCAGATCTAACTCATTAGACATATGAGATATTTAAATATAGCCTAGTCTATCCTAGAGGAGTAATCTAACCGTTGGCCTTTTGAGGAAAACATGTGAACAGGTAATTCTTTCTGCACTGCCTCATGAGACAGAAACAACCTGAAGTCAACCAAGTTACCTCACTCATAAGTTTAAAGGACATTCCTAGTACAAGGGATTACCTGAAGAGCTTGCCTATAGAAAAGAGGAGGTGTTTTCAGAGTTTGCTACTTAGCTTTAAGGATACTAGTAATGATATCATGTTTACACCAGACATAATAGGCTCCAAGGAACAAAAAAAAAAAAAGGAATAAGAGATTTGCTTGGTAATATGATATTTTTTTTCCCCTGAGATTCTTGACTAGTGAAATTAGAAAACTAGTTCAAGATTTTTCAACTTTTAATGTGGTTTACAATATTGAAAAAAAATTCCACATTTTCCATGTTTTTCATAGTGGTTCAACAGTTCAAATCAGCTGTCAGGATAATAATTTTAACACAGGAAGAAAGTTAATACACAGTTTCACTTCTGCTCACTCTGGATTTTTTGAGTCTCTTTTCTTCAGACCTTAAAGGCTTATGACCATCAATAGAATGCTGAAAGCAATTTTAGGTAGGTGAGCATATGGTAAATGGATATTTCACAAAGGTTACAGAATCACTAATGTATGAAATAAGTATATATGTACACATAATGTTTGATGTTATTTCTTGTTGTAGCAGATCTTGTAGAATATTAATGCTTTTGAAAATAAATTGTAGGTGGTAATTTTTTAAAATGATTAGGCAATCATTATTAATGCATTAAATAAGAAAAAAAGAATCATTTAATAACTATGTGGGCACAATCTGCAAATACATTCATATGTCATAATTGAGCCAATGTAATTTTTTTTACCATAGTCTCATAAAATGAATAGCTATTTAAATAAAACAGACATATCTCTGGCTTGCAAAAGTATATTTTGTATACTTTTTATTGGTTTCATTCATGAATGGATTTTGACATTTATTAAGTTAGAAGTTGTTTGTATTCCAAGGTGAACAAATATAAATTATTTCCCTAAAATCCTTAAAAATATAAGAAAATGTTTCCAGCATCTCCATTTAAAAACAGAAATACAAAGAGTGTTCAAGCCCAAAGATTCAAATGTGTTAGGCACCATAGACCAAGTCGTATATTCCAGAGAGTGAGATAATAGTGTCTAGTTGTTTTAAGACTTAAGTGCTCCTACGTCTGTTAGTAATGGAATCTCAAATTCACATCTATATAGACATAATTTGATTGAGTACTACTTCTGCATATATAGACATACAACCAAACTCTTCTCTCAATGTTTTCCCTATTAAAGCAAATATCCTCATTTAGTTTTGAATTGCTTCAGGATTATGTTTAGCATATTTTAAAAGAATACGTTCAGCTTCACATTTGCCTGAAAAATGTTGTGCCTACTATTCTACTTTTACTCATCGGTTAGTTTAATATGTCTTAAAATGACTACACAAGTGATATTTGTTCTGTTGGTTCATAAATTGCTTTTGAGCATGATTTTTGTGTAGTGATCTTGTTGAAAGTAGCCAAAAATGTACACTATATAGTGCATACTCTATTGTCTTGTAGACATTTTGTTTCCATTAGAATCACAGAATCATTTAGATTGGAAAAGACCTTTAAGATCATAGAGTCCAACCATAGTCCACCATTAAACCATGAAGCTCAATGGGTTGCTGGTTTCTGCTGTTTATTTTGGAAAAAGACAGAAAAATGGCAGGATTACAAGGAGCATCTGATATCATTTGTATCATATAAAGATGACAGAGAAAACACTGATGGTAATGGGTACACTCATGATGGGTGTGGGCTAGTTATTTGGTTTCACAAGCTGATCTTTGTGTGGTGCATGCTGATTCCCATCTCACAATACCCTCCTACCACCTGGAGTATTTATCTTCCTGAGGAACTCAGACTGTGATCATTTATTAGCACAGATATTTTGGGCAATCCCTTGCTCTGTTCAGAGAGTCATGGGTCTACAGCCCGGAAGGGAAAATTACAAACATCTCATTGGAGGGCATGGGTGCCATGGCCCACAGCGCTTCCCATGTTGATACTGGGCTTTCTAATGCCACTCAGAACTGACTTAAAGATGTTGAGTGAAAGAAAATCTAGATCCCTAGGTGTTTTGTTACAAGTTCTCAGGGTAAAGTGTCTTTTTTCAAGGTTAAGTGCAGCCATTTTCAGCAGCCATTTTCATTTGTGTAGTTTTGCCTTTATCTGCTATAGCACTCTACCTTCAGAAACCTGCCATGTAGATATTTCTAGGCCTTAATCAAGTTACGTTGACATGACCTGTTCTCTCAGACAAATTAAATTGATTTATTATTTAAATATCTCATAGTACAACATTTTTTTCCAACCTGGATTCACTTTGGTCTGTATACATGTGTTAGCACAATACTTTAATCAGTCATATTTCATACTCCTGAAAGCTTTGTTAAGCTTTAATAACCAAATGTTGCCATCACTATCATGTAGGATGATTTTCTTTAAAACAAACAAGAAAATAAAAACAAAGCTGAAATTGCAACTGGCAGCAGATAATCATAGGCAGAAGTTCAGGTTTGCCAAAGCACACACTCTCCTGAGAGCTCCACTTCTGAACCATGTTAACACTGTGAGAAATCTCAGCTTGAGTAAGGAGACAGGTAGGTTTGAGTGTATGATCGTGTTCTTGTTCACATTCCCAAGCTAGAAAGGCATAATCAGGATGAAAGTAAAATGTAAGAAACCACCAACATTTAAAAATAAGATGTGATACTTAAATATATTCTAAAGCAAAGCTGACAAAAGATCCAGACCTGTTTGGAATTAAGTCATTAAAAATACCTCCTAAAACTAAGTGCATATTAATTTAATTTGTTAAAATACTGTGAATAGCCCAATTCTACAATTGGATGGATTTGGTTTCCCCCCTCCATCTCATTTTTCATTTACCACAAGTCATGTGGCACCCATATGACACCACAAGTGTGAATTGACCTGACCCAAGTAATGTTTCAGGGTTGTATTAGTGGATCCAAATTGCACTGTAGTGCCACAGGCTGTGGCATTGGCATGGCTGATGAAGTGGCTTGGGGAGGTAAGGCAGTGGGATGAGAGGAGGGGCATGTGGGTGGGCTAAGAAAGTGTAAGAACTCCTGAAGGTGGTATTGCTGCTCAATTCCCACAGTGAACTTCAGAGTTATGGAAGAATGAGCTGATGAGTCCACCCTGGGGGGGGGGGGGAAAGGAGAGAGTTTTTCAGCAATTCTGTAAATTGATACATCTTAAAGTGTCACAGATTCTGGGATCTGTATCCCAGAAAGTTGCCTTGGTGCTACATTATAGAGGGATGGAGGAGGTGGGAGGGAAACTGCTGGGCCTCTGGGTGCCACAGACACTGTAGCTTCACAGCATCATCCTTGAAAATTTTAAAAGCCGGAGGAGTTCTGAACAACCTGATGGTGATTTCAAAATTATCCTTGCTCCGAGTAGGAGCTTAACCTTTTTAATGCTGCTACAACCTCTGGCTTCCTCTTTTCAGGTGATGAATCCTCTCCCTAGCCTTGTTCTGTGGCTAGGAAAACCCAGCTTCATGCTGCATGTAGGCTGAGGGTGAATTTTTTAGTACTTCTGTTCCTAAACAAATTCAAAAAAAACCTGGCAATTGCTAGCATTTCCTTTATCCTGCACAGTTACTGCTAACACTCGCACAGGCATAGCCAATTTGCAGAATCACAGAATCACAGAATGGTAGGGATTGGAAAGGACCTCCAAAGATCATCTAACCAAAGATCGTCCAACCCCCCTGCCAGAGCAGGATCCTAGAGTAAATCACACAGGAACATGTCCAGACGGGTTTTAAATGTCTCCAGAGATGGAGACTCCACAACCTCTCTGGGCAGCCTGTTCCAGTGCTCTGTCACCCTCACAGGAAAGAAGTGTTCCTTATGTTAAGACTGAACCTCCTGTGTTCCAGTTTGCACCCATTGCCCCTTGTCCTGTCACTGGACACCATCGAGAAGAGTCTGGCCCCGTCTTCCTGACACCCGCCCTTGAGATATTTATAAGCATTAATGAGATCCCCCCTCAGCCTCCTCTTCTCCAAGCTGAACAGACCCAGTTCCCTCAGCCTCTCCTCATATGGGAGATGCTCCAATCCCTTCATCATCTTAGTGGCCCTGCACTGGACTCTTTCCAGTAGCTCCATGTCCCTCTTGAACTGGGGAGCCCAGAACTGGACACAATACTCCAGATGAGGCCTCACCAGGGCAGAGTAGAGGGGGAGGAGAACCTCTCTTGACCTACTAACCACCCCTCTTCTAATACACCCCAGGATGCCATTGGCCTTCTTGGCCACAAGGCACATTGGTGGCTCATGGTCATCCTGCTGTCCACCAGGACCCCCAGGTCCCTTTCCCCTACGCTGCTCTCCAGCAGGTCAGCTCCCAACCTGTACTGGTACATGGTGTTTTTCTTCCCCAGATGCAGGACTCTACACTTGCTCTTATTGAATTTCATTAAGTTCTAAGGCCCAGTACAATGCTGTTTGGTCCTTGCTTGGCTATTTGGATGTTTGAATAACAGGTAGAGCCTTTATCTGGGGGTCATAACTGCTGTGCCTGCAGTTATTATTATACCTTTACCCCATTTACTTCACGCTGATTTTACTATTGATTTTCTCAGAAAGTCCAGTCTTAGAAGCTCAAAGTTTCTCCTTACTCTTGGAAGTCCAAGCAAATGTCCATTTTAGATATTTATATTTAAATATTTAAATAAATATTTAAAATACTTTGATGAGGGAAGCCTAGGATGCTACCACAGATCAAGGAAGATTTTAAGTATTTACATCATCTAGCTACTTAAGTTCATGTCTGAGATGTCCTAAAATACATCTGTAAAATTCCAAATCCCTCAGAATAAACCTAAAAGCTCACTTCTATCAGCAAGTGCCTCTTGTTTCACCTCAAAGCAATGAGTAATTCAGAAGCTGAAGAGGTCAAAATTTATTCTCCTCATCAAAAAAGCCCCCATTTTTTTCAGTATAAAAGAAGAAGTAAATGGAATGCCACCTTCTTATATCTTCTGCCTTCTACTAATATCTTTGTAGGAGGCCCATAAATCTACCTACGGTGCATTTTGCCATCAGACACAAGTACACATTTGATGTCCTGTGACCCATTGAAGTCATTTAGGAAATACTCTCAATCACAGGTTTACAGAGCACACAGAGCATAGCTATCAGACTAGAAAAAAAATTTTTAAATTGCAACTATTTTGAATCTTTGCCATCAATAAGTCAGCTGACTCTGTTTATGAGAGAGTAGGAAATAGAAGCTTTCTCAATATTCCTCTTACCCAGACTCTCATATATTTGTGATACATTGGGTGGCATTTCTGTTGTGAAACTCCCTCAGACAAGCTATATTGCAGCTGTAAATTCTAGATCTAGCCCACAACGTTGGGAAACATTCCCGAGCAGATGGTTTCATTCAATAAAACATCAAAGTACCACAGTAAATAATGCTGTTGAATTTTTTACCAGTCATTTGGCAGTGCCACATTAAACATTTCCAGAGGCATCTGAAAGTGAAAGGAACAGGAACATTTGGCAGTGAACAGAGTGCCACAGGGATATTTTGTCTGGTGATGTTGAGACCAGGGAGGGAAATGAGTGTCTGAGTAGCACTTTCACGGATGGTCTTTGACTTGTAAAGAGCAGAGAGGACTGGGCACCTGTTCTTTCCCTGCCTCTTCCCAACTGCAAAAAGTTTGCTCCCTCCTTCCCCCTCTACTGGCTTCTGTCTTTGTCCCTGTGTTTGAAGAGGAGAGATTTTAGGTGGGGTTTGCTCACCTTACTTGAGTGTCTCCTCACTTTTGAGACAGCAGGTTCTAGTGGCGTGCCTGCAGGCAATAGCAGGAGAAAGCCTTCTCCAAAATGAGTCAAATTCTGCAGATCAGAACAAAATGTCACAGAAGTGGAGAGAGACTGTGGAATTAGATGGCCTTGCCCATATATCATAGGCTTCATATACTAGAAATAGAATAGACATCAGCACTTTGAGAATATACTGTAAGTAAGGACAAGGGCAGCAATAGAATTATCTAGCCAGCCGGGAAAGTGATCTGCAGGCTTCAGTATCCTGCTACTAAAGGCAAAGGGCATGAAATAGTTGATTGGAATAAGCTTCAGGGAATTTCTAAAGAGAAAAAAATTCTGATCTGTGTTTGACTTGTAGTATCCTGCTATTGAAAGAAAAGGCAGCTATTTTTACCTCCAGAAGTACATTCTTAGAATGATCACTGTTCTCAAACCATTCTGTGAACTAAAGATTTGTATATATCTGTACATGAGGCTATGTCTTCCTCTTTATCTTTTTTGTAATGAACATAGTACTGCATGGATTAAATATGCAAGCAATTTAACTCTCGTAGGACTTCAAATATAAAACCCAAATCAGCTAATGCAAAATGTGGTATCTCTCCCTTGGAATTTCCTGAAGGAGATTTGAAACATAAAACACCTTCCCATTAATATACACATTGAAGGCAGTATATGTTTTTTTTCTCTCTCCTTTGTCTCGAGGCACAGAAAAAAATTTAGTCAGTTGCCAACACAACCTATCCCTCCTGCAGCAGTGTTCACAGCTCTATCTAATGTTGCATCCTTGACTGTTATGTTTTTCACTATCAACTCCAAAGAGCATAATTCAGATGCAGCCTGGGCCACAGCACCCCTGCTCCTGCCTGAGTCGGTTCCTAGCAGTTCCTGTGCTGGATGTGAATGCTCATTGTGTAAGGGGATCAAGTGCAGGTCAAACAACTGCTTGTTACAGAACAGCCTGTGTATAAGTCAAAGCAAAAGGCAAACCTAGATCAAACACCGAGACAAAGTATGTCATTATTCTACGTGGCCGGGGATTCCCTAAAGCTCTGGGCACCAGGTGGCCTGGGAGCTGTAGCTCTGCAGCAATGGAGTTTGCTCCCTTTCCCTCTCATAAGACCTCTAATGGGCCAAATATACAGAACCGTGATAAGGACAAGAAGAGAGCAGGCAAATGAAGGAGAGGCATGAAAGTGAACTGGAAAAGATGAAAACATTTTTTTAGCATATGCATTCTGGCTGGATATCCTCAGGAAAAAAAAAAGAAGATAACTAGGTATAAACAAGACTTTTTCCTTCCTTAGTCATGACACATTTTAATGAGATTTGAAATGAGCACAGGAAGACAGAGCAAGATAACAAGGTTATCTCCAACTCTAAATCTTCACACTCTTTATGATGCTAAATTTGCAGGCTATGCTGCTCATTTACATTTCCATAAAGTAGCATAATAAAAGAAAAAGAACAACTGGATGGTAGCAATTTTTCCTCTGAACTGCCCTTTCTGAAAAAAATATGTGTAATCCTATGGGTTCTGATATTCTTTCTACCTCTGCAGAATAATCTCCCTTTTGTATTTCATCCCTTCTTTGTGTAAAGATAAAGAGAACAAATGTACATCCAGATTCCTGCTCCCCTAAGTGATATGACTCATTGACACAAAATGCTGGACCCCTTAATGGACTATCGCTGCCTCTTCCTCTTAATTCATTAATTTTACTTTTCTGTTATGCTGAAGAACTGCTAATAAAGTAACTTTTCTCAATTGATATTCAGTCATCTCCTCTATGCCCCTGCAGGCACTTCTTCAGGACTAAAAACACAACGTATTGAACTCTTCCCGCAGATGCCATGAGACATGTATCTTCTAACATTCACTCTGTCTTCTTCAAATATCCTCTGTTTTGCAGACTGAAAATAGGGACTCTCTGCAACAGTGAGAAGTTTGAAAGATTTCCCACTGCCATCCAACATACTCCTGCTCCTGCTATAGTAGAGCTATGAACTGGCTACCCATTTTCTAAGGAAATTTTTCCTTAAAGTGCTCAGCTGTAATTACAATGTAAAATCTCGTGGCTTCCTTTGACTTTGGATACCCTTCCTCTGCATCTCTGGATTAATTTTAGGAGTGGCCTTTAAGGCACAGCAAACTAGAAACATTTTTTTCACTAATTCAGTGATAGCATTAATATATTAAAAAAAAAGATGGAAGCCATAAAAAGGAGAGCATGCCCTGTTTCAAGACATTTTCTTTCTCTGCCACTCTCACAAAGTCATTAACAATTAGGTCTTCTTCTGGTCTTTTAATGTGTGATTGAGTAAGTTAGCAGCAGGAGAACATGAAGTCCATATCATTTAAGAAAGCTGGTATATTGTCCCAGTATTCACTGGTATGAGTTGATATCCCTAAATCCTTTCATTGTTTATGAAAAATGTCAGCATCTGTACAGGAGAGGAACAAGATAGCTAACACAAATATTAGTTGATTTAACAGTAAATGGAGCTTGCAGTCAGTAATGGGTGACATACATATTACAGGAGCTCCCTTAGCACTTTCAGCAGAAGTGTAATGTTACATAATTTTATATTACTCAAAAAATGACACATGAAATTGTAAGATTAATTGGAAACTTGAGTTCTCTTATCTCTACCGAATGAAAAACATCCCATTTGCCTCATCAGCCTTTGATTCCAGTTCTCAGATCTTACAGTATGTTTGTGTTTGCAGAGACTAACAGAATAACATAAAAGCAAAGAAACACTCATATTTTAAGCAGTTTCTTTGGTGCTTATAACACTTACGAAAGAAAGGGAGTCCTAACCATTGCTAATCACGTCATTTCAAAGAGAAATAGACATTTTTTTTCCTCATAGATTACTCACCTCCATTGATCTGGGGAGAAGAGTAACAGTGTGGAGTGATCATTTTCTATTTAAAGTCATTTAAAGGTTTAAATAACTAAAGGTTCAGAAGCTACACATATAAATCCATGAATCATTGTAACACAACTTTAAAATACCATTTATTTTGAAACAATTATTTTTATTAAAAATAAAGATTTAAGCTACTTACTGGATGTTATGCATACGGAGAAAAATGTAAAATGTGTTAATGGGATGTATCTGATTAATGAAAACCAGGTGAATGTAGAGTAACGGGTCTGAGGCTGTTAAGTGGCTGTGTATGCCAGTGAAATATAAGGTCTGATGCCCTCTTAAATCTCAAGAGGTAAAAAAAGAGAGTAAGGATTAGGGAGACTTGTATGACACAGTAGGAATATATTTCAGTGAACTTATTCTTAATTCTGTTTCCTCCATTGTAGCAAGTGTGTAAGTGAATGTCCTAAACTCAAGGACCAGGAAAATTGCCTAAGACGTTCTGAATGTCAGTACTAGTATTCCGTCTGGGCCTGTACATGTAGTACTGTCCCAAAAGGGTATCCCAGTTGGAATCTCTAGGACTGAAGTGAAAACTGGAGTCTCAATTTATTTGATGACCTCAGCACTGAGCAATTTGATATCATCTAATGGCTAGTTCAGATGGTGAATGAGGGACATTTGTGCGGACACTGCGACGACTGGCAATTCTTTCTTACTAACCAAGAGAAAACAGACATGATGAAGAGGATAGCATGATCCCTAGAAGAAACCATAAACCATATTTATCAAGTGAAGCTGTACTCCATAACTGCAGTCACAATTGTGTGAGAAGATACTAAAAGGCGGGGTAGCTTGTAAGAGCAAAACAATGAAAATTAAATATAATTACAAAGCAAAATCCAGGAAGCTTATTTGGCACAAAGTAATTCGATCCCAGATGTTCTTTTTCTTCGGAACTAAGAATGGAAAAGATTACTGAAATTCATGAGCAGAAATCATCAGCTGTCACACACTGAAACTCATGCTAAAGAACTAGACAAGGGGCTAAATACAATGTTGTGTTTAGGCTTTTATTTTGCTATTTTATTTATAGGCTACAATGGTCAACAATCATTGCACATGTATGAAGTATGAAAAGAGTTGTTAGAAGGGCAACACAAACAAGCTATCTGACAGAGCTTGTAGCTTAGCCTTATTCACCTCACTTTTTTTTTTTAATCCTCTCTTTATAGAGTGCTGGAAAATACTGTCCATTAGTTTGTTTTGTTCTTTGTGCCAAACAGATGACTAGGTTTTTTTTTTCTTCTTATAAGTATTCTTTTTCCCCTGATTCTTTAATAGTGTTACCTTAAGAATGAATTTAATTAAGTGTTTTTTTCTAACTATGACTAATCAATAACACTGTACTTAATGCATTATGCAAGTGCTGCATTTTGGTAGCCTTCTTTTTACAACGCAGCTTCGACTATTTGCCTTTCAAACTGAATACAGTAATGTTTTGTAGCTGTTATGCCTCTTCTTGTAAATTGTATTTGGGAAGAAAACATTAGCTGAGAATATACTTCTGTCCCTGAGGCCAGGAAATATCCTTAGGTGTTTTGGGCCTTAATCAGTTAAGTTAGATATTTTTTGACTGTGTTGTGACACATCTCAGGTGAAGGATAAGCAAAGTGTCAGTAGTATTCGAGTCATTGTAGTGTACACATGCCACATGCCATATTAGAACTCAACTCTATTTGTGGACATAGTCTCTCATAAAGTGTTTGCAGACCACCAACTGAGAAAAGAGGGATGTATTATTATAATTCTGGGGAAAAGAAGCCTTAGAAGATGAAGGCTAAAATTCACAATTGGCTTCAGATCATATTTACATAGAGTGAAGAATCAGGCAGAAATCCTTCCATTATCACAAGCAGAGCTGGCTCCAGACTACAAGAAGTGTTAGGGTCAGGAGAGGTGAAGTTAATTAGCACTCATTGATGTGGCTCTTTTGCTTTTGGGATCTCAGCAGGGGGCACTCATGTCTCTCCTGCTGAGCCTAGAGTTGACTGATTTGGGCTGGCCTGGTCTCTCAGGTCCTCAAGTATTTGGGGAGGCTGAGAAATGTCAGTGGACTCAAGGGAAGTCAGATCTGGCCAAATCTTGCCTTACTCAAACTACTGCTTGATGTCACTTCCTTTATTGGATTTTTCATTGAGGCACAACATACAATTCCCAGTAAGCTATTAAACAGGAACTTTTAATCTCCATTTCTCCTAACTTCCACAAAGATGTGCATCTATTCTATGCGTAACACATTCTCTATACCTAATAACCAAGACTCCTAACAAAACCACCATCCTATAGCTCACAAGAAAGAGCAGTTACGCTGAGGTGACAAATATACAACACATTGAACCATAAATTTTCTAAATGCAGACCTATGCTGGCTTTGACTGGGATAGAGTTAATTTTCTTCATAGTAGCTAGTATGGGCCTGTGTTTTGGATATGTGCTGTAAACACTGTGGATAATACAGGGATGTTTATCCCCAGCTGGCAACTAAGCCCCATGCAGCCACTCACTCACTGCCCACTGATGGGATGGGGTTGTGAAGTGCTGGGGTCTGAATGAAGGTTGACATATGGGTGGTCCCCATGGTCCTTTAAAAGGAGGGGATGAGTTTGCCTTTTGGCTTTCCTCCAAGGTACAGCCGGCCTTGTAGGGAAATCCCTTGGGTAAACAAGCCCCAGGTGCCCTGCATTGGGTAAATGAGTGCTGGGTGTCCTGCTTTGGGGATAAAAGCTGGGACTACTTGCAGGAAGGATGGAGTGTCTGTCTGTGAGGTGGACGCACTTTGCAGAGTTTCTCTGTTGGGGAAGGACCTCCTGACTCTTGCTGCAACTGGGCCCCGGTCAGGTTTGGTGCTGGTGAATGCGGGCTTTGTGAGAATATGTGGCTGGCTACCTCTATCCTATATTATCCACCTATTGGCTTGGCTGGCTCCCATCTCTACCATGGGAGACTTTGTTGTTTTGTTTGTCCCACCAATTGTTGGCCGTGTTGTATCGTTCCTGGGGTTGCTGGGGTTGATGTCAGCTATGTGTAATCTGATTGACTTGTTTGTACCCCCAGTGATCACCCATGTACTGACTTTCTTATGTGCAATAGAATCTGGTTGCTGGTTTGTTCTGCTGCTGGCTGTGTCCTTTGTGCTAGGCCTAGTAATTGGCAAAACAGGTTGACAATCAGAAGGGTAGAAGTGAGAAAACTCATGGGTTGAGATAAAGACAGTTTAATAAGTAAAGCAAAAGCCACACACAACAGCAAAGCAAAACAAGGGACTTGTTCACCATTTCCCATGAGCAGGCAGGTGTTCAGCCATCTCCAGGACAGCAGGGCTCTATCACACATAACTGTTCCTTGGGAAGACAAACACCATCAGTCCAAACGTTTTCCCCTTCCTTCTTCCCTCAGCTTTTATATGCTGATCACAACATCATATGGTGTGGAATATCCCTTTGGTCAGTTGGGGTCATCTGTCCTGGCTGTGTCTCCTACCAACTTCTTGGGCACCCCCAGCCTGTTCGCTGGTGAGGGTGTGTGAGCAGCAGAAAGGCTTTGTCTCTGTATAAGCACTGCTCAGCAACAGCTAAAACATCTCTGCATTATCAACACTGTTTCTAGCACAAATCCGAAACATAGCCCCATAGAAGATACTATGAAGGAAATTAACTCTGTCCCAGCCAAACCCAGCACAAGACCACAAATGATATCAGCCCAACTATGCTGGAACCACTAATGTAAACTAAAGTTACAGGCAGATTTTCCTTTTTTCTGTCAGGAAGAATGACTAATTTTGAACAAAAGCACTGAAGAGTGTGTGTGTGTGAGAGAGAAAGAGATTCCCGAACTCTCAAATTCTCTAGTGCCTTTACAGAGCACTACAGCTTTTGGCAATTGACTCTTGGTAAAGGAGCTGTCAAGTAGATGGCTTCCTATTCACATCGTGTGGTACATACAGGTTCTGAGCTGATCCATGCCTTGTGATTGAGCAGGCAGGTCTCTTCCCTGCAATCAATATCAATTAGAAACTGTTTTTGTGGTACTGACAATCTGATGGGACTAAAATACAATCATCTCCTAGACTCACCAGTAATGAAAAATTATCTACATGAAAGGAAGAAAAAGTACAAAAAGGATTTCAGATTCCTATTTATTATCTTTGATACTGTAAAAAGGTTTTCTCCAGTAAGTAAATAATCCTTCTTTTTATTTTTGCTTTCATTAAGCACACTTTGATTGATTATGACCTGCCTTACCACAGCAGACCAGATTGCATCAGATCAACTAATTCTGAAGATGAAAAAAGGCCTTGTCACAGGAATATGGAACAGAAGAGAGTTGAAGTGAAATCAGGTTAAAGTGTGTCATTCATCTGATTGAATCAAGTGCTAACAGAAGATTGACTGTGTCAAATATGCTCTGCTATAACCTCTGACTTTTTTTAGGTTAGTATCTTGGGAGAAGAGACCTGGAAAAGTCTGCATCTTCTGGGTAGCAAATATTCAGAGACGTACATGCTATTAAGTGGTGATATGTACACAGAAAGGTAAGTGATATTTCTTCTCTCTTGTTTGTGCTTTCATCAGGACACAGCTGTTAGGGTTTATGATGCTCCATTGTCCTTGGCCTGGTAGAAATACAGGACGAGCCTGGTTAGTAAAAGTTACACATTCAGATAGTCGTTGGGTGATGCAGTTTCTTAATAACTTCACTACATCAAGCTGTGAACAAAACATCAGCCAGTTTTTTTAGAATCACCACCTTCCTTACATTTGTAACTCTCTGCTCTAGTTTTTCATTTCAATGTATTAATCTTTTATTCTGAGGTCCACCTCAACATGGAAGAGTTAGTTGAACATCTCATCACACTTAGATTTCAAATTATTTATAATTAGTGAGGTATAGATGTAGACTTTCTCCTCCTTAAAAAAAAAAAAAAAAAAGTGAAAGGATCAGGGTTCCTGAAAAATATAATGAATGTCACAGGGACTTTTTTTTTAAGAAAAAATCATCCTTCTAATATCTGTCTGGAGTTCTTTAAAGATAAAGTCAACACAGTTTCCTTCCAACCTGTATTATCAGTGCTGGAGGAGATGGAAATAAGTGTCCCTCTGCTTTCAGTGACCAGAGGTTTGTACTCAGAGGTAGCTCATTTTAAATAATTGTATAATGAAAATATGGAAGCAAGGTGCTTGCAATTTGTACAGAAACAAAACTGGGGCAAATCTTTAAGAATGCAGGAAAACTTCAGAGACTTTTCCACTTTCTGTGAAGATCAGGCATGAACCTGTCTGCTCTGTGGCAGAGCTAGAGGATGCAGAAATCACATTGTGGTTCCCATGGACCGGATTGAGCTGAGTAAAAAGGCAGTTTGAATTTTAGCAAGTACTCTGACTCGGGAGGCTAGACCAGAGACAGTGGAAAGCACAATCAATTTGTTTTTGAGAAAATATCCAGTCTCCAATAATGGATTCATGGGATGAAGCTGCCAGCAGCCAGTGCATGAATTCATGCAGGAAGTCAGAAACATGCTGAGGATGGGTGAAACAAGGAAGTTTTAGCAACTATGGGGAAATTTCTCCTGAGCTAGAAAAGTCTTACAAATGTGTTTCAGTAAAAAAAAAAAAAAAAAAAAAAAAAAAAAGCCAAGAGAGACACTGAAAAAATATTTAAATTTACCCAAGAAAGGCACCCAAAAGCACTTATTTGGTAACATCTGGTCTAATTCTGGAGGAAGGAAGGGCCATGTTTTCATTGCTGATCTGGGGATGCTATTTCGCTTTGTGGTCAATGCAGCTGACGTTAGGCAGAGTGGGCTGTGATTGAAAATAAAAGCCTTCAGTTTTAGAAGGAGGATTCTGGACATTGCAGACATCATTTACATCCATACTCTCACCGCCTTAACAAATCTGATGCCTTTGAAGCTTGAAAGTCTTGGTCATTTTAGATTAAAAAAAAGTGGAGATGAGGTGCTGAGGAACATGGTTTAGTGGTCAGTTGGCAGTGTTGAGCTAATGGTTGGGCTTGATGATCTTAGAGGTCTCTTTCAACCAAGGCTATACTATGATTCTATGACAAATAGAAACCCCATTAAACTAATATGGTAAATACAGTATATGAACTTTGACAAGTAAAGAAAAAATCCACCTGGTAAAAAAACCCACAATGAAATAGGAAAAATAGAAGAAATAAAGTACCTTTTACAAATTCTGTAATTCTATGTGCCATATCACTTTCCATTTTATTTAAAAAACAGTATGTAAACACACACAGTATATTTTACATCATAAGTGTAAGTCACTGTTATACCATTTATTTATCATTTTCTTTAAAAGACAGGAAATGTTAGCTGATTACCGCCACATTACAATCCACATTAAGTCCCATAATAAATAACTCTATATTTGAAGTCAATATTACTTTAAAGTCTTTTGTACATTTCTCACTGAGGAAAAATGAATACATTTACTGCTGTAAAATAAATGAGGTGATATATCACTGGAATTAGAAGAATATGTCAAAATTTGTGAAATGTCACATTTCAAACTTTTGTATAACCAAATATCTTATTAATGCCAGTCTTTTAAAAAGCTATTTTTATGGAAAATTCGCAGGCAAAACTGTTTTTAAAAGCAAGTTAGAGGTGGAAATCATATAATTTTTATACAATATAAAGAAGGAGGACTTTTTTACTATTATTATCATAAAAACCTTCTTTTCAAGTACCAAATTCTCAAGAAAGACGAAGAAATGAGAATAAGTAAAGTTTTTCTGTTATGAAAACTAGCCTTTTAGTCAAATAGTTGAGACAGAAGAAGTCCTTGAAATTCACAGTATTCTGTTCTCCCCATATTAACAACAAATACATATAAAGCATTACTGCTGGCTGTGGAGTTTTTCCCCCTAAAGGCTGAGAATTTTAATCTGAAAAATTAACGCATTAATATAATAAAGCTTGTTGGATGCTTACAGCAGACATTTCTTACTCAAGTGCAGTTACTATAATCCCATATAAAAATAGAAAATTCCAAGGGGACTCCTGACAATTTTGGGAGCATGCTGCAGCACTTACTTACACTCGACTGCAGTGCTGATGCAGTGTGAACCATCTCAGGCTGGCAGAGATGCATCACACAAAGCAACAATTATTTTTTTTTTTTTCCAGAAATGCTCTTCAAGCTCCTCTTCTTTTCTGAGCCATCATCAATTTACTGCCCTGTTTATAAATAGGCATCCACCAGTTTATGCATTCACAGACACAGTTGCAGATGGTTCAGAGACCAATCTGTAATCTACTGTAAGAAATCTGAGCTGATTTAATAATGACCACTATGAAATATCAGTACAACCTACACTGAGTGGATTAAGGAATGGCCAACAGACAGCCCTCAAAAGCATCTGTCAGTGAGGAACTGTCACAGAATAATTTATTTTTTTCTAATAGGTATATGCTGACTTTTTGATACAATTCTTATCAATACAAAAAAAAAATAAAATCACTCCTCATAATATTTGTGAATATCTCAAAATTGAAACCTACACCTGAAGAAGCTCTAGGGTAGAACTGAAGTGTTAAATCCCAGATTATGATACAAAACCCTAATCATGATAAAGAAAATCTGACCTAGAAGATCTCCAAGTGACATTTTAAGTTTCCAAGATGTGAAAGGTCTGCTCTTTCCCAATTGGCCCCTTTCTAACTACCCTGATTTCTACTCCAGACTACTTACGGGCAAGAAAACAACATGGCTATCACACAGTGGTTACAAAAGGCCACTCATAACATGTAGTTACTTCTACCCACCCTATGCAAAGCTGATTAAAAACTGTTTAATGTTATGTGGCAGAGTTGATCAACACCATTTCTTTAAAAAGAAAAAAAAATTAACTTTAATGATTTAGTATGATAAATCCCTGAAAGGTTTGTCTGCTATAAGTCTATCTGAATGATTACTTGTAGTGTGACTACAAGTAGAGGTTTACTTCAAGTAACATGACATTTTAGCATGATTTGCTGTGTTTTATTGTTGATAGTGATGCAATTCTGTTTCACTTGTTGTTCTAATGGACATCAAGCAAACGTGACTTCTCAAGTTATTTACGTTTTTTGTTTACTTCCAAAAATCTCTCATGTCTACACTGATAAAAGGTTGCAAACTAATACCATCTAATTCCATGGCAGTGAGGCCTCAGATTTATCTGTTTTGGTTTCAGAGAAAGTTTGCTTTACTCTTCTCCAACATACAGGACAAATGGCATCCCACACAAAGTAACATACTCTGGGTACATTTTGCTGTCTACCATACCACTGACTTTCAGAAATGGATGTTTGGTTTCATATAATTACTATTATGGTTGAAGTGAAGTGTTATCTGAAGTATCTGAATGTTAGCCATTAGCAGAACACTTTCTTCATAACGGTATTTTCTTTTTCAATAAGCCTTTATCTTCCTAACTTTATTTTAATGTCTGGTATCTCTCTTAAACAAGGAGATTTTAACCAGTTACTGATATGTCTTTGTGCCTTTCATAGGGAAAAAACAGGTGTATAATACTTAATTTTTATTTTTATTCCAAAACTGTGTGGTTCTTCATCCAAGATGCAATAGAGTCTTCAAAACTTTTATTTACTGCTTGTCATTAACCTAAGGATAATAAGGACTTGTGGTTTTCCTCAGAAATTCTGAAACTGCAGTTAATAAATCTTGCGTCTTTCCAAGCTTTTAAGCACAGTTTTGTCTTGATGAGTAAAATTAAACCAAACCATCCCAAATCAGGCTTAGAAGCAATCTTTAACTGCAGAAATGAAGTCAGTATTATCACCTATGGCAGGGAGGGAAAAAAAATAGTGAAGAAATCAGAGGCAAGAAATGTGTATAACTTGCTACTAGCCATTAAAAGTGATGTTGTTGACCTAATATCACACATAGTTGTCTGTGCCAGAAACATCTTTCTGGCATTCATTTTCAGGTAAAGTGCAATGTTTATTAAGCATTTCACAAATACTTCCCTTATGGCTGTTACACTCTGTCAAGAAATAGCTATATATCCTATCAAAACAGTTCAATACACTTTATATTGCATATATGTTCAATTTTTACAGGATGGATGATCACAATATCTGTCTTCCGATTTTATACAACTCCCCTTACACATTTCTCATTAAGTCAAGAGATGAACATAAAGTCAGTATCAGTCATCAAAGTCTTCACAGGGATCAGGGAATTCCTTCCCTTCTCCAGGGAAATGGCTACCTGAGGTAGCAGAACTTTGTAACAGGGAGCAGTGTAGGGTATTGTTTCACCAATTCCTAGGCCTAGTGCAAAGGACACAGTCAGCAGAAAAACAATCCAGTAAGCAGATTCTATTGTACATAGAGAAGTCAGTATATGGAGGATCGCTGGGGGTACAAACAAGTCAGATCACAAATAATAGACATCAACCTCAGTGACCCCAGGAATGACACAGCACGACCAATAATAGGTGGAATAACCAAAGACACAAGGTATCCCATAGAAAAAATGAGAGACAACCAAGTCAATAAGGTGATCATGTACGACAGAAGTAGCCCCATATTGTCTCCCCACAAAGCCTGCATTTGCAAAAGCCAAACCTGACTGGGGCCCAGTTGCATGGAGAGTCAGGAGGTCCTTCCCCAACAGGAAACTGCAAAGTGCATCCACCTCACAGACAGACACTCCATCCTTCCTGCAAGTGGTCCCAGCTTTTATGCCCAAAGCAGGACACCTGGCACTCATTTACCCAATGCAGGGCACCTGGGGCTTGTTTACCCAAGGGCTTTCCTTACAAGGTCAGCCACACCTTGGAGGAAAGCCAAAAGGCAAACTCATCCCCTCCTCTTAAAGGACCATGGGAATCACCCATATGTCAACCTTAATTCAGGGCTCAGACCCCAGCACTTCAGGTATGTAAAGGGTTATTCAAATTTTTAGTAATTTCCTGTCTGAGAAGAGTCTGTTTATTATTTTGAGCCCTCTGCTTATTACATAAGACTGCATTTCCACAGACAGTGGAGCAAACATACCAGCTTGCTGCTGCCGAAAGGAAGAGGTTTCACTCCCTCCTTTCTTCTCCCTGTTTCTTCCTTTCCCTCCTTCCTCGTTCCCTGCCTTCTCCCTCCTCATCACCCTACTGCTGAAAGCCAGCATGTCCTGTCTTCTCCCTTGTGCTGCCTCCGAAGCACTTAGAAATCCTTTGCTGTCTCAATTTACTTCATTAATCTGGCAGAAAACTGCCTGATTTTTGCAGTGTTGTATGTCCTCTGTTTTAATATTACATGGACACAGAAATTCACTAGGTTAGAGCTGGCACAAAATAAACTGTGGGACTACATGGCAAGGAGTAGGGGAGAGGTATAGGCAAAGTGAGCAGGACCTTTCATTCTGGCAAGAGTGTGATGTAACACCAGACAAAAAGATTTTCAGGCATGTAAACACAGGGCTCAGAGCTGCTGCCCTAGCAGGGAATGGGCTTCTGGTAGGTACTATGTCATACCTGAAAGCTCAGTGGATGTCTTGCATACTGTAGCTTGTGAAAAAGGGCACAAAGTGCTTAAATGCCTCCTTCATCTCATTTCATAAAATTGCAGCCTAAGAGTTAATTTATAACTCTGTAAACATAGTTGTGATTCAGATGAGAGTGAGCTATACAGGTGTTGTCATTGAAATACACACTCTACATTTTCTTTTTAACACTCTTTTGTCTCTTCAAAGTCTGGTAGGTACCTCATAGCGATGCTGAAGAGAAACAAATAATATGCCAATGTCTATGACCATTAAGTAGTTTGGTGTTGTAGTACTGTGATTGCAATGGTGTAAGGTTATTAGGTATGTGGGACTGTAAGAAGAGAAAATGTTGTCCTTAGATCAACTACTATAGCTGAAATAACACAATTGCTTTTTAAGGTGTCACTCAGAATACTTTGAAAGAGGAACAGCAAGTAACCACCAGCAATATTTGTGTTTAGCTGGAGAGAATGAACTCATATACTTACCCCGTGTTGCAAAGGCAAGTCAGAAATATTTTGTAATTCACTGTGTTAAAAGTAGCACAGACAGCAATACTTTGAGCAAGTTCTTAGTGTGGCCAGGGTCTTGGAAGTAGGTCAGAGTTTAATACAGCTAATGTCATCTCTGTTCTGTGCCTGAGGCTGGACTTTGATTGTTGATTTAATGTCTTGTTCAAACTTATTCCTGAGGAACTGGAAGCCTGAGATGAGACCAGAGCTCAAAGGCTTTTGGCATCTTGTTCTAGTTTCTTCGGGATTCGGTGAAGAAACCTACTTTCTAATTCTTTTGCACCTGGTTCAATATGTGATGAGATAATTTCATAGTTCACCTGCACTCATGAGCAATCAGTGCTTAGTTTTGGTGGATGATCACTGTTATTTATGCAAAAGAGCTCTGCTACATGTGTTTTTGCCATGCTTGTTGGCAAAGGGTAGAAAACAATCTAATCCTGTAAATCACATTTATCATTTATAGTGATGGGATTATTCTGACCATACATCAGAACTTGCAATTTTTCTCCAAATCATAGTCCTCTTTTGGCCCTGGTTCTGGGAATAGGATGTCTGTAGTGATAATGATAGTGAACTACAGATGACTGTATGGCCATTTGTAACTCACAAGTGTTTAGTGGTGCATTTGGATATACAGTATCTCATCTTCTATGACAGACAAGCTAAGGATAGAGAGGAGAGGCTCCCAGCTTCAGAGCAGGGACTCCCAAAGCTCTGAAATATTGTCTGTAATGCTATCATTATTAAGACCTGTACTTCAATCACATAGGCTGTGAATATGACTCTCCAGGATATGCTCCAGGAAAGTACAGCCAAGTCCCAATCTAGGAATAGTGCATGTATGTCAAACTAAAATACTTCCGCCGAGCATTTTTCCTTTTGTTTTGCAATAGCACCTAAGAAAAAAGAACTGGGATTCAGTTCACAGAGGATGATGTATAACCACAGATGATGTGTGCGGTGCCTAAATTCCAGTTACAATGAAGACCTGCTCAGTGCAACACTAGCAAAAAACAAAAACCCAAACCACCAGCATTTACTTTAGGGTGAACTGAGCTGTTCTCTTGACTGTCTTGCCTAGATCTCCATCTCTTACCAAGGCAGTGTAGACACTTAGAGCTAAACAGATAAAACTTAGGTGTTTTAATCCTCCCTCTCCCAATATAACCTCATAAAACAGAGGGAAAACTATAAAGAATTGTCCATGATACAAAACTACTGCAACCCAGTTTGATGTCTTTGAGTCAAGCTACTATCAACAGCAATAAAACTGCAGACCCTGTCACTTGTCCAGTCAGCACACCTTGTCCGTAGCCCTGACCTGGAGGGACTGACTCTGAGCTGAGGAAGCAGTTTTGTTTTCCTTCCTATATTCTGTTGAGACTGCCAAACCCAGACCAGCTGTGAAGGTGCCTTTATGATTCAGACAATTTTCAACAAAACAGACATGGATTTATTATGCTCATTTGGTCATTGTTATCTTATAAGACTGAAGAAACAATGAAACACAACATTCAACCCTGGCATGAGTAGGTACTGCCTGCATAAAAATAGCTGCTAGCCTTCTCCCTGCAACTCAGTATGCATCCATTCATCGGCAGGCTTTGTCTTGTAGCCAGTCTGGAGTTCATGGGCTAATTTTGATTTTACTTTTTTCTTTCCAAATTAGATGCTGTGAGACAATATGAAGTAATTTACTGAAGTCACTGCATTACACATATACTCTGGATAATACCCCAGTCACTAATCCTGCAACCTTATTAAAAAATCACAACAGAAAGGAAAAAAAACAACAAAAATACAGATTGCCTAGAAAGCTTTTTCTATTATCATTTACAATCAAACACTCCTGAAAATTCAGTGGTCAGAATTTATTTTTAATACTTTTCCATTATTTGAACCTGAATAGAAGGCCTATGTAATAGCTAGGAGCATTCTTTCTTGTCTCTAAAAAGAGAAATGTCTGTCTTGTTTTTGTGTGTGTTCATGAATTGGTAGTTTTCTGTGAATTTCCAAAAGGAAGCTCCATTAGTTCACTAATACTTCTCCTTCTATAAAACCTGGATATTAACTTTCTCTGGGAATATTAGACTAATTAGAATCAGATCAAAATAGTGTAAAAGAGGAAATGTTTATTCTCTGACTTCATAGTGTTCATGTAACACATCCATTTTCTTTTCAAAAACTAGAGTTTTTTTAGTCATCTGTTTTTCTACTTGAATCTAAAACTATTACTTCCCCTCACTCAAAAAGGTTTGACAGTAATCACTGCTGCCAGTCTCAGGGTTGGCTTCTGCAAATTTGTCCTTGATTTCCCTGTAAGAAGACTAGCACCCTTGCATGTGTGTGTGTGTATATATATATGTTTGGTTAAATATATCACTTCTTAAATTAAGTTACAAGCAAGTGTCAGAAACAAGACTACAATTTTCTTGTTTTTCCCTTCATTGTCAAATTATCTCCTTTCTGATTTTCCTTTTTCTGTATTTACAAATCTTTTGTGTAGACATTGCTAAAGGAATATCTCCGCCTCTCTTAAACATATGAGTTCATTGTTGGTGTTAAGTTCATGTATTCTCTAGTAACACTTGTAATTTCACACATTCAGTAAACATGCACACTCTACCTTGGAGACCAGCAAAACCACCACAGATCTAAGCTTTGATTATCCTTCAGTCTAGGATAGAGACTGCACTCATCAATCAAACTGTTGACCTACAGGATAATTCCTTGGGTAGATATGGTATAGTAGCCATTACACTTGTTCTGTTAAACCCATGACTTCGGCAGACAGGCTGTTTGCAGGTGCATCATGAAGGTGAAAGTGTAGCAACAAAAGTCTTAACTATGGTAACAAAAACTTTTCATGAAGACAGGATTTTCCACCATTCTATAGATGAAATGAAAGCTGAGTTTCCCTGTGAGAATAGAAAGAAATTATCTCAAATCTGATATACTATTCTGATTAGTATATCAGAATCGTTTACTAGATTAAGTGTTTCTTTATTGTGTTTTATAAGTGTAGTTTCCTGCCTCCTTTAAATACAACAATGTTAAACTTATGTTTTGGAAAAATAACATTTTACAGTTAAAAAGAAATTATAAAGCAGTTAGTTAAATTCTCTCCAGTTTTAATTTGCGTCTATTTGTCCAGATGTGGTTCAAGAATGAGTTCAGGAATGAAAACAGTGTTTCAGAAATTATAATTGTCTATGGGCTCAATTTCAGCTTCCTGGTCCTTCAAACAGAACTCACAGTGGTGTCTGAAAGATCTAGATTGAAAGAATGGATTAGGACCAGTGATCTGGAGTTAGCTAGTAGTAAATGTTGAAGGTAGGGGAGGACACATGAAAGCTCATGCCTTTTATTTTTCTTCAGTAGCTACATGGCTGAAGGATCCATTAACTGTGCCTAGAAGCATTTCATCAAGTGTCTGAAGAATGACACACTCTTACGTATCTAGTTTGATCGTATGAGCTTCACTTCCTGCAAGTATACTCACTACAGCAATACAGTACCATTAGTAACACATATACAAATGCACAAATACACAGCCATATGTTACATACCACTTCATAAATAAAGATGAGATATCCTCAAAAGCAAGAAAATAATAAGTGCAGTGCATCATAAGCCTAACCTTGGGAATGCTTGGGCTTTCAACCATGTCTTCCCTTCAGATTACGCACTGAAGGATTCTGATTTTTTAATTTTTGTTTTTTTGGTTTTTTGGGTTTTTTTAATGTTTTTGAAAATGCAAGCTGGAAAAAAAATCAGACCTTTACTGGTGTGGAAGCCCACAGTTGCATATGGTGGCCATTAACATCGCTTCTCTTTGTTGTCACAGATGTCAGTCATCCCTTTGTGGACCATAGATTGGGCCCCAGTAGCTTATTTATTCCACAGCTACCACACCAAGGATCAATGTATTTCATGACTAAGGAATGATTAAATGCAGTCCCCAAAATCTGAAGATAAGAAATGCACATTTCATTAATTTTTTAATAAGCTGATATTTTGGTAATGGTTGTGCTACAAGACACTGCAGAGATACCTAATGAATGTTGAATATTAGATGATACAATACATAAAAATAATCTATATAATTTAAACTCTATTGATAACTGAGTTATGTTAAGAACATATCCATGAACAGTAATCATCTTGCATTTATCTATTAGTCTGTCCATGTATCTGCGTGGCACTCAGATTGCCTTTTATTTCACTGCACAGGATATTTCTCATTCATGAAGGAGTACATCTTATTAAAAATTAATTTAGAAGCATATTTAAAATTTAAACATGTTTATGAATGACACAGAACTTTTCTCAAAGTTTTGCTAAGATATAAAAAAGTGTTGAATGTGAAGACCTCTGCTTGTACCTGTTCAGCTGTAAATATTTCTGGTGACATTATTGGCAGACCAGCAAACCTCTTGAACTGAACAAATTAAGGCTTTGCTGTTGCTCCTGCTGTGTTTGTCATGAACCATCTGTGCAGCAAAGAATGACTTTTTTGTCACTTTCTCCTCAAGACCTTAGGATTAACTGGTATTCTCAAAGTTATTTCTTTGGCATTAGTATAAATAGATAAGGAAAAAATAACCCTCATTCGCTCTCCCAGTGGGCTTTTATCTTTTCTCTGCCAGAAACCAGAATGCTGAACAAAAGCCAGAACAATGTCAAACTAACCTGAAAAACTTCCAGTTCTTTGTCATCCTGACAACAGATGATTTTCAAGTTTAGTTTGCTTTGGTAAGAATAGCCCACAACAACAGAAGGAGTTGGTTGTGCCAAGTTATTTCATTTACAATTAGCTTGAAAACAGCTGCCTAGACAAAAAGTTTTGGTTTTGTGTTTGTATTGCCTGACATACAGGACTTTACATAATCCGACTTACGTAGAGTGGTAACCAGAATGAAAAACATACAGAATTTTACTTGCTGAAACCAATACCAAAACATTAAGCTACAACTGAGATATATAAATTTAACTGAGATGTATATATAACACTATAACTTCAGGAATCTCAGTGTCATTAAGTTTGCTTACACCAACAGCATAACACAAAGGGGTGAGAAACAAGAGCTGATATCCTGATGATGATTATACAAACTGAATGGTTTATTGCAAGGAAAAAGCTTGGAGATAATATCACTCTAAACTGGAGATTTGGAGTTAGATTTTGTCATGTGTGTATATTAAGAGCTACATTAATTCATGAGATGCCTTCTGTGGGTCTGTATGTGGCCTCTTTACAATGCATGTTCAAAATGATTACATGAAATCTGCATGACAATCATGTAAATGCAGATGCTGTGAGATTTTTGTTGATTTGCATGGCAGGCTAGGAGAATGACCTCTTGGAGGTTTGTTATGTAATTCTGATCCCTACCCTTTCCAAAAACTGGCAGGTTAAAGATTTGTGGAGGGTGGAAAAGTGAGAACAAGACAATCAGAACAACAATCTTATACTGGAATACTCAGAACTATCTGAAAGAGCAAATAATATCTCAAAATCATGGGAAACAAGGAAAAAAAAATCCAATTTTAGCTTCATACAAGAATGCTGAGAAAGAGATAAATGGTGTCTTGCCACTGGGAAACATATTCTGATGATTTGAGCAGAATCTTCTCTGTTTTAATTGAGCTTTTTTCTCTAAAATAATATAACTGTTTCTAATGAAGGGTGGAACCTACACCATTGTGGCAGATATTGGCTTAATTGGACCATAACATATTTTAAAATGCTCTTCTAAATATTTCCAAATAAGAAATATCACAAACTGATGGGTTTTTTTTCCCCAATGTCTTCCTACAACTGTCTTATTTTTTTTCTAAGCTAGAGAAAGTCTGTCCGGACCATAATGATCTCAGGTGACACCATGCCAAATCCTTTCTCATTGTATCTGAGGTGACATGACAGTACATTACAGAGTGAAGTAAAAGTTGCCACCATCATGACCTGATGAAACCTAAAAAGAACATTTGGGCTTTTGTATTATAGATTTTCTTTGACTTTTAGCTGCCTTCTAGATGAAAGTAGAGTATTTTGATCCAGCAGTCTCATTCGTTGTTATCCAGAGAATATTAGGATGACAAAGTATTCTCTAGAATTTTTCCATAACCCCAACAGAGAAAGCTATAAAAACATATTTTGTGGGTGTTTTGATGTACAAGACTTCTATAAAAGGATTTAAATGCATTGTAAAGTAGAAGCATTTATACTTCAATTTTTGCATAAATTGATTGTAACGAGGAAAAGAAGAGACTTTATTTCAAACCATAAAGCTGCAACTGTGTGTTTTAATCTAATGTGGGTCTTTTTCAAAATCAACTCATCAGTTGAAGGCTGAGCCCTTCAAACATTATCTACCTCTGTGAGCCTGCAGGCTTTAATAGGGTCATTTGAATAAGGTGACCATTTCAAGGTGAACAATGGTTAAAGGACAAGGCCTCAGCTACGTGCAATAAAGCTGAGGCACACAAACAGCAGAAAAGCTATAGAATAACTTTGTATTCCTAATATACATGATTATAAAAGCTTTTTATATTACCTGAAAAATTCAACTTTGTTTATCAATACAGTTGAACCAGAAAATATATTTAGAACTTTTTTTTCTAACCTCATTCACACTGATTTCACACCAATGTAATTTCATACACTTTGATTGTATTACTTTTGATTTTCCTCATTGTAGATAGTCAGACCTAAACTCTTATTATCCCTCAAAGTAAATTGCTCATTATTTTAACACCTTCCTGCAGTCAGAGCTTCTCAGCATGTAGCACATTTCGATTTCTTAAGCTAGAAATGTAAAGCAGTTGGGAATCTAGTTGATTTAACATCCAGATTTGCTTAGAGGAAGTAAAGACAATTTTATGTTTCTCTGTTCACTGATGATATATGGTATTTTAGCTTGTTCAAGTATATTTAGAAGGACTTATCAGGCACCATTAATGAGAGGAGAAACAAAACTAAGGCCAAGACTCGAACAAGGTAATCAATGTTTAGAAAAACCTCAACAAGCTCCTTTGCTGAACCAAAGCCATTATGCTACTGAGACCTCCTCTGGTGCAGCCAGATACCAGTTCTCCTCAACATAAGCTTGAATCTCGCAACTTGGGCTTGGATTTTAAAGGTATGAGTGGGCAATCTAACCCCTGAAAACAGCTATGTGTGTACTTAGTTTCACCACAAGTAATTCTGCTGAATTACTGATGCTGAAAAATGTTAATGTTGAAAAATTTTAAGGTTGGATAATGAGCTGCTCAAGAAATTTAGTATTTTATCCCCTAATTACACAATCACAGCAGTATCTTATTTCAAGTGTGAAAATTGAATTATAAATTTTAAAACTACAGATGAAAAGGCAGGAGAGGATATTTCGGGAAAGCTGTAAAAATTGAAAAGCTCTGTTTGTAACTACTTTTCTTGGAAACCTAAAAATAAAAAGTAAATATATAGATATATCACTTTAAAACATAAATTAAGCTTTTGCATAATTTTGGCAAAACACAACGATTTAACTCATTGAATTTGGCATTTGTGTTACACCAAAATCCTGAGAAAGATAAGGCTACATTTCTTGGACATTTGACCTGTAAATTGCCTATTTCCTAATGACCTAGATGTTCTGAAAAAAATCTGAATGATTTTGAATTTCCTAATAAGTTTCTGTGTGCACAAATCTTCTAGAAGAATGCCTTCACCTAAGCCAAATCATTTCTAGATTAAATGACAGTGAAAGATGCCCCTTCTACAATTAAAGATCTACCTTCCTCCCCCTTTGTTTCAAGCTAAGCCTTCACATGGGCTCAGCTAGCTTTTTAGTCCCCTATCTTCAGGGGCTAAATTAGGAGCCTTGTCATCCTAAATTCCCTCTAAACCATTAGGGAAAGATAAGCAATTCCACAGGTAACCCTGGCATTAAGTGATTACAGAAGGAATCCAAAACAACTAAGCCAGATATGATTAACTCAGGCCAGACATCCTACAGGAGGATCTATTATTAAATAATGATACTGGAACATATCCATAAATTCCAGCTACCACCAAAATTCATGTAAAAGTTTTTCAGAAATAAATGTACTTTTAACAGAATAAATAATAAATAGCAGCTTCAGAACATGGTTCTATGTAGCAGCAACTATTTGAAGCAAGAAAAAAACATGTAACACAAATCTCTGCACTTTCTCTGGCACAGTAATCCAGTGTTGGTCTGAGCAGCTGCAAAGTGGATCTAAACACTGTAGGGGAATACATGTATTGAAATTACCTACTATACCCGTATCTCCTGAGACATGTATATGACCTTCTCTTTTTAGTTCTACATGCAGGATCTCCACAGGAGGAATTGGTACACAGTATGGAAGAGAATCTAATAAGCCTAATAAAGAAACAGGATTATTATGTCTTAACTATTTTAAAGGGGTGTTAAGTGCTTGTTCTGCTAAGTACTTAATACGTTAGACTTAGTCTCTCACTGAAGTGTTTTTGCCAGCCAAAGGTAGGATGAGGAAGTGCTTCAGTGTTTAATTCTATTTTGGTCTCCTTGTTCTATCTAAGAGCACGTTAAGTGCAGTGCTGCTCATAGAAACTATATCCATACTTTGACAGTACAGAGTATTGATACACTGATGCTTTAGTTGATGTAACTTTTGTGTCTATAACAGATAGACCCATAATAAAGGAAGATTAGGGAACAATCTCACGTACTAGACTAGAAATCAACCCTACCACGCAACTGTTAGTTTGCTCTCTGGCTTCAGCTTGGACTCTGCACCTGGGTCTCTCCAGAGCAGTTCACTTAAAGACTTCTTGAAAAAGGTAGGAGGGATGCCACAGCATGAGTTTTGGATCCCTCCATAGTGCACAGCACTTTTCACATCTTCTACCTCATTCAGCAGAACATCTTAAACTCTGAAAACCTCACTTACAAAACACCGTGAACAAAGGTTTCATTCAAAGTTACTTGAATCAGCACAAAATCTTAGATTCCAATAAACTTTGAAACCAGAAGCCAATCACGTGTCATATCTAAGCCTTCTCTAGCTTCTAAAATGGATCTGCATGGGTCGTATAAACTGGAGGATAAATCACACACTTGTGCAGACTATTAGAGGGTAGTAGAATAAAGTGGGAAACTGGTGGCTTTCCCAGAAGACTTATCTATCTGCTCCTCTACCAGTTCAATGTGAAGTATTTGATTCCAGCATTGAGCAGAAAGCCATTATGAAGCCAAAATGAACCAGGCAGATAGTCCCAGGGGCATGATTTTAAACAAAGATAGATTTTGCCAGCCAAACCAAGTAAAGCAAACAAATGAACTCAAACTGACAAGCCTCATGACAGTAACTTCTAAGTTTTGAGAGTTAATCACACTGCATTTTGACAGATCACTGATGAAATTTTTCAGATTTGGCTTGTCATTCATTTATTAGGGGACATCAAATGAATAGCATATTAAGTAAACTTGTTAAGTATAGTGCCTGTTGACAGTTCAATTTAAAACTGAAGGGTATAGAAAATTCACTCCAGAGCAAGTGTCAGTTTTTCCACAGAAAAAGCCTACTTTGTGTTAACAGCCTGCACAGGTCTGGTAGGGCTGTTACCCATCCACGTGACTCTTCTTATCACAGGGGTACCAGAAGGGTTAGCAAGGAAGAGGGGAGATAGCACTCAGGAGAGAGACAGGCAAATACTTACAGAGTGATGACATTATCATTACCATATTAATTTCCTTGCTTAGAAATGATAATTAAAAGATACACCCTGAGGCATTTATATTTGAAGCTGCCTTTGTTGTCAGCTTTTATTTTACTTTATTTATAAATAAGATTGATGAGAGGAACTCTTATTCCCATTAATTTGATATATCTTTTCACGCAACATAACACAGCATGTAAATTGTAAAATTTAGCATAAAATTTACAACATAAAATGCCTTTTTACAAAATGTTTCCTATTGACCTTGGAAACAAGATCTAACAGAAACCCTTGTTGAATGTTCAAAATGTTAAGGGAAGAGATTAAAGCAGATCCAAGGAAGTCTCTATTGTTATTTTTATAGATAAATTGCTAAAATTTATGGATTTGAGAAGTGTTAGAAGTAAAAGTGAGGAAGGACATTTTATGTAAATTTAGCCAGAAAGTTTTATCTGAAGTTTTAATACAGATTTTTCACTGCAGATGCAGGGATATGTTGCATGAAAAGCAAATGCTGAACAATAGGGCAATAAATACTATCAAACAGAGACTCCAAAGTAGTTTCAGCTGCTTTCATACCCACAGCAGACTAAAAAGTGTTCCCCTAAAAAAATACAGATACTAGTACTCCATGACTTTGCAACCTCTACAACCAGTAGCACCATGTCGACTGATGCCAAATTACACTTCCACATCAAAATTAAGGGTGGTCTTTTACATCCATTAGGAAAGATATGACTGAACCATGGCAATTCAACGTCATGGTTGTTACCAGCTCTTTAGATCTAAATAACTTTGTTATATCTCAAGCAGAGTAAAAATCTTTGGAGAAATGAGACTGTAGTTTTTTGTTTGTAAAGGATCTACTATGCTTCTGCGAATTAGCATCTAGTAATTAGATCCTCAAGCTACTTTTTGTTTTCACCACCTAATCTTTACTCACATAAGGAGAAAAATAATCTTCATTCTTACCTTTACAAGAACTAAATATACACATAATTGTGTCAAGGTTCCAATACGTGTTCCAACAAATTATGAATTACATTTAAGAGGTCACTGAACAAAGAAACTCATTCATTTGGAAAGGGAATTTGACAGGGAAATATAGTCAAAGGAATTCTACAAAGAATCTCCCTGGAAAGGGAAGGAAGACATTGACTGTGACTCTCTCTTCAATTCAAAGGAGCCCAGCAACACAACAGCTGCTCCACAAAAAGTCACAATGAATGCTGGCCACAGCAAGGCTCCCAGTTAAAAACAGCCAAAAGATTTTCAGTGACATCTATCTGACGGTTAGATGCACCTATGTGTTTTCCAGTACTGTCACATCTGCTTATTGTCAAAAACGAGTTAAAATCAGTTATTTCCTTAGAGTTGGATCTCTTTGTGATAAGTATTCCTCCAAAATCTAAGAAAAATAAAGTAAATTCTCCAGCATTCCAACAGCAGTATCTATATAGCTCTCCTATGCATATTAGAAGTTCATAGAGGTAAATGCCTATGTTCTTTGCAAACCTATAGGTAAATAGGACATTCTTGAAAATTAACAGTTAAGAGGGACATGTTCTCAAGGGAGAAAAAAAAAATTTTTTTAAAAAGGATACACATTTTAAAATGAACATAAATTGTACCAACCTAATTGTGCATGGAATCTTTTAAATATTTTGCAAATTGCAGTATTAAGCATTCACTGATAACAAATGCTAGAATGTCATCTTCCTGGTGGATTTTTTCTTATTAAAAATTAACAACAGTTCTTTATAATCTTTGGTCATTTGTTTTTACAACCTAGATACAACAAATTATGCAAATGAATGTATTCAACTCAGTGTCAACAATATTGGTTTGGCTGAATGCTAGACTCTGTGGCATGGGTGCTCTCTTCCAGCCCTGTATTTACAGGATAAATTTAAAATATTTCTTCAAGGAAGGCATCTGCAGAGTTACTGATATTGGAAAGGGTTGGAAGTATACAGAAAAACAAAAAGTAGCTGTATAATTTCCTCAAAAATGAATAAAAACCCAATAACAATTCCTGCGTTCACAGAAAGATAAAAAGCAAATTGAATGGACGTCAGCAGCCAGTCTCATAAGTTCCCAAGCAGTAATTTAAAAATCCACCAACTTCACTCCTGAGGAGGCTGCCAAAGCCCCAAGTCATTTGTTAAAACAAATACCTTAGACAGTTTGATAGACAGATCTGTGACAGCTGTGACAGTCCAATGACTAAAACAAAAAAGAATGAGAGAGATTGTATGGCACTTAATCAAACTTACCAGGAGTAAAACACACTTCCCCACTTTGTTACTTTAAAAGGACTATCAACCCCCCCCAAAAAATATTTCTACAGTCAATGTGTTTCTCATCCTGAATTTTAGCATTCTGAAGGACAGACTCCCTGCCAAGTCTTTCCTTCTGCAAATGGTTGTTGTAACAAGAAAGAAAGATCAGGGTAAGACTGGTATTTGGTTATGCATTTCTGAAAAGCCAACCCAACGAAGTAGCTGGGGTGGGAGTGGCTGTAGCCCATCTCTTCTGAATCAACACCAGGTCTGAAACATCTAAACAGCCCAGATTGGCAGGATAGTTAAACTCTTTAGTGGTATTGAGACATTCGTACATTCTTAGATACTTGGCTACTGTGACTTAATCACAAACTTGGGAATCAAGATGAATGACAGAATTGGGATCAAGGAGTTTATTTTGCTTTTTCCCCACTTCATAGGAACCATGAGACCCACAGCAGGATGGGAGCTGCAGTCTCCAGTGCTGAGCATGCAGCACCCTGTAGTCAAGTCTTCTGCAGACCAAAATGGTTTAGGTCCGCTTACGATATTCAGTTCTCTACAGATGTGACACACCGCATGTCACACAGGGTGAGATTGAACAGTGTGATACATGCAAAAATAGTCTGTGGTGCTTGTCACTTGAGCCTTTAGGATATTCTACAGTCCTAGCTTTACTCATGTAGACAGGTAAAGCAAAGACTTGTGGGGGACACACGTATAACCTACTACAAACCTAGAAACACTGCTCAGAGGGTTAAAACTCTTGCTCCTGGCTATGCACATTTTTATTTCTACTTATTAATGGCAAATAATTATTGACACCTATGAGAAACTTCTGCTGAGCAGAACCCTTGAAAAATACTTGTTCTATTCCTTAACTTCATTGTGGAAAAGATTTTAATCATTATCACCACCATGTGGGCTATAAACAGTAAATCCTGTTAACAGGAATGTATAACTTGCCTCCAAACTCAGACCTAGTGGCAACTTCAGGTTCATCATCTTATGAGGGCTACCACAGGAAAAAGGCCAAACTAATATTCATCCTGTCTCAAAATATTCAAATGCACAGTAACATACAGATGTAGTAGAATGACAGACTAAATTATTTTTTTTGTTACTCCCAGCCTGCGATCTCATAGTTCTCAATAATGATGTTTACTGCGTATTTTTCAATACTCTGTCCCAACATGTCCCATCACCAGCTCTATCACATACATGGATTATTTAAGGAAAGTTGTAGTAGAGTATGTATTTTTTCTTTTGATCAGATTTGTAATCCAGATTTTTTTTTTTTTAGATTAAACATACAAGTAGCCATTTCCCTATTCAGCAGCTTCAGTCATCTGCAACCAACTGATTTGCTTGTGGATTATACCAAGCCATTCAAACAAACACAGCTTTATAGCTTAAATGAATTTATGTGGACACTGCCAAGCAGATAAACACAACACATTGTTTCTGGTTTTAGACCTGTCCCTGTCACCTTTCTGGTTTATGTGTTTTCTTTTCAACAATGAAGTCCAGCTACTTATTTACCATGTTGGGTGTTATTCATATTTGGCTACCCCGCATGACAAATACTGCTCTACTATCCTTTCATAAAGCTGTCTATGTGGATTTTGTAATAAAAACAAAAAAAGGTCCAGAAACAAATGATTTAGTCAGGTCTTGGAAGTTGGTCAGCCTTTGCCTGCAGAAAGATTAAAGGAAATGCACCTTGCTCTGAGTAATGAGTGAGAAGGGAAAGAATCCAGCTCTTACAAGTAAAATGCTGTCTAAACCATGGATAAGCCTCAGACAAGAGCTTGAATAAGTGTTTCAAGATGCAGCTTAGTAGGAATTTGATAGATTTCACATCATTGGCTGAACAATGTATTTTCTGCCAGCCAAAACTATTTGTAAACTGTGCTGCCTGGTGACTGATGACATCAAGGGCAAACAATGAACAGAGAATAGAGAAGAGATGAAAAGAAGCTCTGCTGGCATAATGAGGAGAAACAGTCCTTCATCATCCTATCAGGGCTACTGCTCTGCAAGTTATAAATCACTGTCATCTGCCTCACAGCCTGGGATAAGCACAGCGCAATAAACTCATTAAAATAAAGCATTCAGATTGTTGCATGTATTTTTATGTGGTAACAGGTTTGTTTTCCTGACAGTGTTACAGAAATGTCTGTTTTATTGGAGTGCATCCATGCAGATAAAAACTGAGCTGTGTTCATGATATACGTTAATATCTAAGCAACAATAAATGAGAGGCACACTTTATTTGATAACGTAAATCAGTTTCAATACCGTTTTGGACTAAACAGTGCTTTTTCATTGCCTTTATGCCAGACTCAGAAGACGGGAGATCTCTACTGGGTCTCATTTCCTTTTGAATAATTTAAAACAAATGAAGATTGGTTTATGATTTGCTGCAGTTTGAAACTACCAAACTAAGTTTATTATTAAAGTTAGTGGCTTCAACTGTCTGTTTTGCAATGAGGATAGTATTAAAAATAGAACTGTAAAAAGAGCTTTAGACCTTCAAATTTTCGCATTAGGGAAAAATTGCTCTTTGGTGGAATTCATGTCACACAATTACTCTTAGGGCATGATGAAAGAATGGCTCTTTATCCAAGATAATTACATACCATTTTGTCTTCATGTATGGCCACAAATATTATGGGCCAGATCTTGTAACCTCATAGTCTAATACAGGCAAAATTACTGTGGATTCCAGTTGTGTGTGTGATTTACAGATTTGGACTTACGTTATTATCAAGAAAAATACTTCACTAGATGTGAAAGTTTAGAGTAATAAGGAAAACTGAATTGAAGACTTCAGTTTAGCAACAACCATTTAACAGAACTTACCTTCAAAGTAACCTGAACTTTTCAAAGATACTCAGGTGCACTATTGGCACACATTTGATCAGAAAAACTTCTTTTGATTAGAATAGAACACGCATCATGAAGGCTTAATTGGTTCTCCATCCATTCCTTTTAAAAATTATTTTACCTATACATTACTTAATTTTTCTAAATCTTTCTAAGAAGTAAATGCAGCAGACAAAGAATGTAAAATGATGACTTTTAAACATTTATTTTATCCTCTTTCTGCAATAAGGTCTTTTAGATGGTCTTTGACATCTTGTTGTCCTAAGAGTTCTCACAACCCCCCAAAAAAATCACATTTTCCCATTATTATTGTTTTTCTTATACTTCAGCACCTGCATTTTTCAAACCTAGTACCTCAATGCTGCTTTAGATTTTCCCCTCACTAGAGAGCTACATAAGGATATCAGTACCAACTCTTCCTTTAGAGAATACACAAAATTTTGCATATGTTTATTCATTCAGCACTGTAACACCCACAAATGAACTCACCATTTGTTAACAATTGCAAAAGCCTCAACAGCATCTAACATACATAATGTAACATTATCACTACATGAAGGAAAACCAAATGATTGATCTTTTCATATCTGTACTAAATGGAATTGCTGAGGGTTTTCTTAAACTGAAATCAAATCTGATCTGTTAAAGCAATATCAAAACAGCTACCCACTGTCATAAACAGATCACTTTTTGTATTATAAATGAAATTTTAAAGGCAGAACTCAATTATTTCTCATAGTTTATTTCATACATTCAAAATCCCAGTCTGTAGGTGAAAAGCAGTTTCAAGGGAAGTTGTCTTGACATTAATTTTTTTTTACATTGCAATATGATTTAATGTATTATATTTACCATTTCTTAAGTGCAGGAAAGAATTAAACACTGCTGTAAGGACATTTAGTTTCTCATGCAACAACTTCGTGTGTATTTGATTTCATTTAAAACAGGAAACACAGGAAACTCCATGTGCAGTGTCAGAAATCATTAATACAGATTAATAAAACTCAGGATTTTCCTCTACCATTAAGCACTCACAGTAATATTTCAATTGAAATATAAAAGTTTGACAATTTAAATAGTGCTTTCATAAGAAAATACATAATTAAATTGCTTAGAGGAATTGTGAAAAAGTTGAAACTGAGTTGTAAAAAGCCCTCCTACCTTAACACCAAAGCTATTGGAAAACATATTATTGCATGTTGGCTTGGAATATATTGTACCAATATTACCATCTTATACCGTGGGCATCCCTATAAAGGCCTGAAAATTTCCGCTGATCCACACTGAAATATGCAGTAAAGTAGGCTTCAAGAGCACACAAGACACATACTAATTTTTCAGACAAACTGTACCAAATGACCCAAATTTTTAGGAGGATTAGATGGAAAAGATTCAATCCCTCATTAGCAATGAATTTTTTACTGCATACTTGTCTTTTGGGTAGCTACTTCTTTAGTTAGTTACTTCGATTTTAGTTTGCTCTAATTGCTAATAAACTGCTAGTTCTGGGCTTCAGGTTACCTATGTTCTCAGAGGACTTTTAAAGTTCAAATATGGGCACATGTTCTGAAAATCTCTAAATACCACATACCAGGAGCTGCAGGGTCTGGCACAGATCCATTTACACAGAGAAGGCTGCAGGACCACCGTCGCATTATATGATGCAAGTGCTAGAATTAAACACTGTTTCTGAAGGGAAGGTGGAAGGTACCAAAATATACTTACTTCAAACTCTCCCCTCTTCCAGTGAATTCACCTCTGTATAAATGACAGCAATAAGCTGAAGCTTTCATCCACAGGTGCCATTGTGTCATAATGGAGTAAAATCCTAATGCCTCTAGCACTTATTTATTGAACACATAGTGTAGAAGGGTGCTCTATGGCCTAGCACAACAGAGAAACATCGGTTCATCCCCTTTCAAAAAAAAAAAAAAAGAAGTAATTTCAGAAAGAAACCTACTTATATAACTTTGTCTAAATTCTCCTTAGAATAATCACACCCTTGAAAATTTATAGGTGTCTATGTTTAGCCTGTACCTGGGGCTAAAGTGTAGCAGTTGTTCTCCCACCCAATGGCCCCTCCGCAGCTGAGAAGGGGAATCAGGTAAAGAAGGGAGAAGCCCTGCAGGATGAAGTAGAAACAGATTTAATGAAACAACAAAACTAATACAATCACCAACACAAAGTATACAAGGTTCTACTCAGCCTGGTCCTCGAGGTCAGCAGCAGGAGAAGGCCAGGAGAGAGGAGTCCCAGAAAGAGGAACTCCACCCCCAGTGAACTCTCTCCTTTTACAATGAGCATGATTAAGTGTTATGGGATATACCTGTGAGTCAGCTGCCTTGATTGGATCTCAGCTGACTCAGGGCTGCTCATGGCCTGCCTGAATGGCCAGCCCATGGGTCTGTTCCTGGGGAACCAGGACAATACACTAAATCATGTGATGGCTAAAACCAGTGTTTGGATGAAGAGCGGGCAAAAGCGGTGAACATATATGTGGTACAATGGGAAGGGAGAAGAGAGAAGGACAGCAGTTATCTGCAGGTTTTGAGAAACCTGAACTGCTTAAATGCAGTCTCCAACATTTATGATCACTGCACTAACTAGTAATAAGCAAAGGAACTGGCATGGCTGTGTCTCTGAATTAACCAGATTCAAACTGGAGAAAAAGAGTTAATCTCAAAGTAAGTCAAAACAGGAAAGTTACAAATATGGGGAGATCTGTGAGACACTGGTGGGTATCTCACATTATAGGATGAGATAAAATATCCTTAGAGTTTCTGTGAGTTATAGATAATATCCAACAAAGAGATATTGTATGCAGCATAGCGTATTTCTATATCACTTCCCTTGTAAGAGGTAAAGATAACAGTTGGTTAAATCAACAATAGGTGTTTGCCAAGAGACCAACAATCATGAATTGATTGTAATTGCAGCCAAACAGACAGCACTTTCATATATAGAAAGCATTTGCTTCCTCAAGGCTAGGGAAGTGTGGGAGAAAAAAAAAAAAAAAAAAAAAATCTACTGGAAGGGAAAATTTACATAGAAATATGTGTGTGAACCTGAATACAAGCTATTTAGTTTGGGATATTTAGGTGGCTGATCTAATCAGTCCTAGTTTCATAAGCAAGAAGGGATAAGTGGAGCCGAAGCTCTTCAGGTTCAGTAAGAAAGTAACGAGCAGCAGCAGTTAGCAATACAGTAGGTATACATTGTGAATTGAAAAGAAGAAAAAAATTAAAATTAAGAGTACTTAAATAATCTAAAGTGTAGAAAAATTGAGAAGGCATGGAAAAAAGGGATGAAAGGAAGATTTATAAAAGTATCGAGAACCAAAGAAACTTCAGGTGTAGCTTAGGACATTTAGCAGGACACAATAAGATACTAATAATGACAGAGGGTGTGATAAGTAGTACCAAGTGTATAAAGTCCAAGTAATGGAATGATACCTGAAAACCAGATCAACCTTCCCGAGCATTCAAGTTTTATACTGTGAAATAGTCGCCCACGGCACAGAACAAGCAGTGCCATACCTCTTTCTCCTTCCCAGTCAGAGGACAACTTCATGGGTGAGACACAGCTGGGGCTGCTGCAGTGGTTGTGCTCTCACCCCCAAAGGAAGCTAGAACCATCAGCCTCAGCAGCCCCTCACCATGTTTCTGCCCGCATGGGCCATGCAAGTCAGCCCAGTGGTGAGATGACCCTTCCCTGCAGCACAAGAGGTGCAATCCAGCATCCAGGCAGGGGTCTCCCACTACCACACACAGTTGACAGGGCATGGAGTGGTTTTGAGCATAGTCAGCTGTGGTTTTCCCCCTCTGCAATCCTCTTTCCATGGCTGGCAAATAAGGAAGCAGTCATGTGATGGAAAGAAAATAAATGGGGTGCTTTGAAGTAAAATAAGTTTCAGGTTCATTGTCTTTTCTGGTGTACTTTTATAACAGGGGAAAAACCTTAGGTGTTGTTCTCATTTTATTAAGATGTTTGCATCTTAAAGAAAGAAAGAAAGAAAAACAAACAACTCTGAACTGGGGTAACCTCCTTACCCTCCAGAGGACACAATTAATGTAAATAGCTTTGTGCTATCCACACAACAATCACCTCTCCCCACACCGTTACCCATCCTAGACCTAAATTCCACCTAGTTACAAGCTTTATATCTGTTCAATGATCCATACCTCTCATTTCATTATGAAATCAGAGGGAAAAAAACTAAATATATAGACCTAGCAGGAATCACAAAGAATGCCCTCACAAGCACAACTCATTTAACATATTTGAAAGAAGTATTTTAAGAAGTCTGACTTTAGAGGACCCACGGCACATTCTTTCCTACATTTTATTCCAACATCCATTATCTTTAAGTGCATTTTTTGAATATTTCTAACCTTACAAGGAGGTAACTACAATACTTACAGCGTTACTTAAGATGTTACACTATAAGAACACCTTCGTTCAAAACATTTTCACTAGTTTTCCTCAAGTAACAACAGGAATACTGAAACAATAGAAATGTCCTTTCCCCCAATGTTTTACTTATTTTAAAGGATTTGTTGTTGAGTTCTGCCTGTGTAAAAAGTGATACAAGAACAGTATTTGGAGGATGGATTTCTAATTCCGTTAGATACAAATCACCAAGGCTCAGGTTAGAATCTGATGTCTTGGGGGTTTTCTCATAATTCATGGATATTTAGGTATAGGACTGAATGGTACTTACAGCATTATGAATCAATATTAAAGTGAAAACTAAATACCTATCAACTAACATTAGGTCAACAATATGATACAAATTGGGAGGTAACTTTTACGCAACAGGGAAAGGAAGAAAATTACTTTTTAGAAGGACTTTAAATATATTTTAAAAGAAATTAATACAATTTTAAATCCCATTGAACTGTAGACATTATTTTAAATTAATCTTTTAAAATCCACTTTTTAAAATCCTTCCAAATGTAATCCTTGGCTGATACAAAAACCCAGTTCCATTTTACTTTTTTAGTTGTTTATTTTTCTAGTAAAACAGGCTATTCTATTTTAGACCACACGAGCTGCTATTAGAGTCAATGAATAATGATATTTCTTATGCAGTAGGGGCTTAGTCAGTCGTCATCATCTGTGATTTATCCAAGGGGATTAAACATTTATAATCAAATCCAGGTGGATTAATCATGCCCTGGATAGGAAGGCTCAGAGCTGGCTCAGTGCAGAGCCAGTTCACATCGGCTGTACTTCTCAGGGCAGGTGTGATGCAACAAATGTACTCCCTCATTTCTGTACAAAAAAAGGTTAAGCACTTCTGCATTGTGCAGAACCTTAGCAAACGAAACCCAAAGATGCAAGTTCATATTCATCCCAAATTTTTTTATCTCAAGCTCCATGAAATGAAAGTATCGAAAAATATGATGCAGAAACACAAATAGTGGTACATAGCTTGGGTGCTGTAGAATATTAGTTCCCACTCAGATGCCTCTGCACTGTACCTTACTGTTCTCTTAGTCCAAGGCAGCTGGGCATGAGGGACTGACGCCAGCCCAGTTCTCACACTTACTAGCAAACCTGAGAAGCTCCCCAGAATTTGAAGGCACAAAAAAAGACCTTTTTGCGAAGGATGCGAACAGACACCACCTGTGCCAAGGGAGCTGGCAAAGAGCTGAAGCAAAATGAACCTGAGCTGCCTTTGAGCAGTGCCACATCATGGTCTTTGCATTTCAAGTGCTTACATTATGTGGTTTTCCTGTTCTTTGAATACCTCAGTCTCTGATTAATGAAATAGTGACTATATTAAATGTGGATCACACAGTTTAGAAATTCAGTTTTATATTTTGTACTGGCCTTTCTTATTAAGTGATGTAGTTAAACTGAGTAAAATCTCAATGCTATGGGAGTAGAGCACTGGAGACTTTGCAACAACCTGTAGGGCAGAGGCAGGCTTGTGTGCCTCTGCAACAGCACCATGTTATGGCTATAGACTCAGCAAGCCCTAGTTCTGTATGTTGGAGAGAAAGCCAGAAGACTTTCCGAGTTGTATTCCTTTCCTCATACCTGTACAAGGCCTATCTACACAATCTGCCACTGTCTTTAGCTCTTCTCTCATTTTCTGCACTGGCTTTCATATGATGATTTGGAAAGGAAGATGAAAAGGAAGAAAAAACATAAGAATAATAATGTATATATTATATATTATATATATAATATATATATTATAAAACAGAATAAAATATTCTGTTTTATATAACAGAAATATAAACTGTTATAAGAAATAACAGTCAAGAGGAAAAGCTCACTTACCCAGTTGCTTTGTGTAGAGTAAGTCCAGTTTCTTCTTGGCTTACAGAAAATATTTTATCATAGTCTTCCTTATGTGCAAAACATCTCTTTTGGCTACAATACCTAGGTAACAGCTGAAGGTGAAGCACAAGTTTAAAGGCTAATGGGAAACACAAAGCCACTTGAATTCCACACAACGAAGATACACACTGTTTGCTAACAGATCACAAACAGACATAGGAAATGTATTTTTACAGGCAAGTCAACAACATGGTTATATGTAGTACAAGCACATTGTTCTTATAATTTCAATGTTACCCTTAGCATAGCATGTAATTCAGTGGGCCACCTACTGAAAGAAAATGCCTAAATAATTTCATTTATGAACAACTGAGAAAATTTTGCTTTGCTTTTAATGAAGTAACCTGTAATTTTTTAACCTGTACTGTCCAGCTCTTTGTAACAAGTAAATTTACATAAAGTAAATAGCTTTGAAGGCATTCTTGATAATTAAAAAGCAAACACATAAACATACATTTTGGGAAATAATTCCCTTACAAGGTTTCACTGACAGTCCTGAAATCATTTACGTATTCAGACATAAAAGCGCACTTAGTAGCTATAATTGCATATTTTACAACAATCTAATTAAAGGGCATATCCATTGTACATATTATCTTGTTTGGAATGAACAGACATAAACCAGGGCAAGGAAAAGCAGGCCTGCTGACTCTTCAGTCAACAGCTTGAGGAGAGGGAAGTTACAGAAATTCTTCAAATAATACTAGTATCCATACTAATAAGGGAAGCACTGACACAATACATGGGTAGATGTGCCTGTGTTAATGAGCCCTGCCAAAAAGTGAGGTATATGAAGTGGAGCACTTACTTCCATAGTAGAGCAGGGCTGGGTCCAGACATCCAGGAGTCCAGGCAAAGATAGTTATTCTGTGTGTTTACCATACAGGCAGAATACCATACATCACTGCTAAGAACAGGTCAAGGGCACAAAAACCTCAGTGGTGATTTCAAACTCTAAGTGCTCAGTACACAAATACAAGGTCAACACATTTTATAAAAAGCAAAACTAAATAAATAAAGTTTAAAGTTACAACCAGTGAAATGTCATTCTGTTTTCTTCCATTTAAAAGCAAGATTGTTCTTGACCTTTGCAGACACTCGAAGTTCGTTGTGAAGAAACACTTAGTAGCTGTAGCTTGTACAGAGCTAAACAAGAATAAAGCCACTCTAGTACAGTAAGTCCAATTTAATATACGTTCCTCAAGGACTTTTGGTGACACTTGCCACATATTCATAGGTGTCTTACATTTAAAAGTTATAAATAAAGTATTCTCTTAACAATAATAAAAAAATAAAGTCTTTCACAATGCAAACAAAAAAATAAGTTGCCTAGTTGCAGCTGAAATTCAAAATTCAAAAGTGAGTTAAAAATAGAATTTGGATCCTTGCAAAATTAGGACCAGGTTCTGATACAGAAAATTCAAATGGTGGTGTTTCTTAGTAATAACTGAGTAGTTACCAGACAACATAAATAAAGATTAATATTATACTGTAAATTTTTGAAAATAACATGTTTACCTAACTGAAGAAACAAGAAATTGGCTTATATCCTTATTTGCTCTGGATTCTATCTACATGAATTTTGAGAGGTGAGTTACCACAGAAGAGTTCAGCTGTCACTAACACTCAGTAAGAAAATGATAAACACATCTGCAGTCAGGAAAGAACTCTTTCCCAGCTCAGACAGAAATGAAACACTTTTTTGTACTGTTTATTTTTTTTCTTTTTTCTTTTTAGAAGACAGGATCTGCTGTTTTATTTTCCTTTTGTAGTTGAGGTGTGGTCCAGTACCCAAAAAATCACTGTGATTTTTATGAAATAATATCTACTTTTGAAGGGCTTCTGGGAAACCATGAATCACTACCTTTCCTGATCTTTCTTTGTAGTTTTCAGTCTTTTCTGTAGACCATTATACAGGAATGCATGCTGATGACACCAAAGCTCTTGATCATACACCTACTGTTTGTGATTGTGTTCCCAAATCTGAAAATAATTTAGTAGAAATGATATTAAGCTGGATCCACACATAGAAACCACTGAGACAAGTGAGTCTCAACCCCTCATCCAAAAAAGTATAATAGGAAATTAATCAACATAATTCAGATATTCCTTACTTTTATATTAGTACAGGACATTGGTTATATAGGCTGAACAGCTGTGTTTTTTTAAAAAAAAAATCCTATATTCACCATTTTTATTAAATACAAAGTGTCTGTGTGTGTATACAGATGTGCATAGTGGAATTTTTGGTGGGTGCACGGACATACATTTGTCTTTCTAAAATTGAATTATATAAATTCATGCAGGTATATGTAACCTAATCCTGAGGCTTCATTTTGCAGTTACCTATTGTCCTCTAAAGCCAGTTGTTAGACAAAAAGCTAAGCTTTGCTATGTGTGTTGCCCTAGAAGAAGGAAGTTGAGCTGCTGCCTCCAAAAGGATGTACATAGCCTAGCCCGAGTGCACAGACTAAAGGGAAGATCAAAGTCTACTGCAATGAGAAGTCTTGGAAAGAGATGGAAAATTGTTAGGGACAAGGAAGCCTGAAGAGGAAAGGGAACTCAATGAAGTGGCTAATTTAATGTCCTTAGACACATCCCAAAGACTGACCCGTATGATCAGTGTTTCTCAGTCAGTTCTTCGGAACAGTTGTCTGTATTAGTAGCAAACAAGAATCAATAGTGTTTAGTAGGATATACTGTATAAATGAGAAGAAAATTTCTTTTGTTGTGAAACATGAGTCACGATAAACTATGCAAGCAGAGATCACCAGGGAGAAACAAGTGCATGGCATTAAAGTAACCAACCTGAAATCATTACACATTAGGACACAAGAGCAGGTATAAACAGTGCCAAATTATTTAATCCTCATTTTAAGAGTTTTTTAAGTAATAAAGATTATGCAATTATTATTTACCTATCACTATTGTTGCCTTTTTTTTCCCCCTTTCTAATTCTTCCCCTTAAAATGGTTTCTGCAGTCTAAATAGAAACAGTAGCTCTTTTCATAGCACATATGCAATCAGTGTGCTAGGTGCCAGGGAAGCTGGCAAGTTAGTAAAGAATAAGATGGCAAGGAGAAATGAAGGTATTATGGCCATAGCAAAATGTCTTTTGTGAAGAACATCCTGAAATACCATTGGAGTCACTATAGAAATATTGACCTTTGAAACAAAGAAACTGCAATGCAAGGGTTTTTTGTATGCCAGGCCCATCTATTGCAACTTGAATGTCTATATTTTATGGAGACAAATCTTCTCACTATATGTTAATCTCTTTTTACCACTATCAGTTTTCTGTAACCTCTGCTTATTTGTCCTTAGATTCTGAATACCTTCTAGCAGTCCAGGTCTCTTACGGAATTTTTGACATTGTGGATGATGACAAAGGAATAACAATTACTATTGAAATAAAATGCTTTCCTGCTTTTCACTCTACCTCTGTGGGAACTGTAAGATGAAGATAATGGCATTTTAATGGCAGCAATTCTCATGAATTCAAGAGTGAAAATAAAGAGGCAAAGGGAGAATATGTTTGTCATGCTTAAAGCAAAAGTTTTAATGAAACTATTCATATTGATGAGTATGTCCTTTCCTGGTTAGTTGCAGATAAAATATTTTACATCCAATGTGCATCTAGTCTACATGAATTATACTTTCCTCTATCAAGTTGACTCTTAGATACTTCCAAAGTCCCTAAAAATCCTCTCAGGTTTAAACTAATTTAAATATTTTGGTGATATCTGAAAAAATTTTATAATTTCCCTTTTCACGCAGTGCTTCAAGGGTTTTAGTAAATACAATAAGCCATGGCCTAATGTGAGTCTTGGAGGCTGCTAGCTATTACGCAGCTGTGAAGATGACAGTTTGGTTTTCTGCAAAACAAAAAAACCTTAATTTCTACAGTAACAGTATCTTAATTTCTGATCATTGTGAAACAGCGTTTACCAAATTAAGTAAACATCCTTATTGCACACACCTGATTGCACATATTCAATAGAAATTAAATACTAAGTAACAATAGTTATTGCTTTATTTATAATGTAGAATTTTTTATCAGTTTTTAAATAGACTGGAAAACGTACACCTATATTTTGGAAAAGCTAATACATCAATAATTAATAGCACATGTGAATAAAGTTTTGCTCAGCTTAATGTAACTGAGTTACATGGTTTCTGTTTTCTGCTCATGCATAGCTCTGTTTTACAGTGACAAAACAACAAAACCCTGATGCAGAAGTGTAATTATTACAATGCATACTGTGCAGTCATTTTAATCCTTACAGTGTTAAGAAACAGTCTTCAGGACTACATAACAGATGAAAACATAGAAGATTAGAGATGAAATTGCCCAAAGGTACAATCCTGTTGAACAATTGTGGAAAGAAGCATTATTCATGCACCATTTTCAGGCATTAACATATCTTACAATTTCTCTATTGTCCTGAAGAACAAACTCTTTTTCCTTATTATAAAATTGCACAAAATAACGGGGTGAAACACTTAAGTTTAAAGGGATATTTGGTCCACATCTGTTTAGATTGTGACAGGGAGCAATGCAGGAAGGAAGGGAGAAGCAACAATTGACTTATAATTCAGAGAAAGGTAGGAAACAGCAACAACCAGTAGAGAAATACTCAAATAAAAGCAAATAACATGGAAAAGGAGAAATTTGAATAGTAAACTCATTCTGGAGCAGCAAATCCATCCAAGTCATCCATCTTGTCAGAAGAACTGTATCTCTAAGATCCAAACCAAATTTTTAGGACACTGTCCCAAAATATCCCAGTCTATATGAGATTTAAGCTATTTATTAGCTTAGCATATATAAATGGCAAAAGGCAACAGCAAATACGCAGGTCTGTTGTGCTGGGTTGACCCCAGCCAGCAGCTACATTGCCACACTGTCTCTCACTCACTCCACCCCCTGGGAGGATGGGGTGGAGAATCAGAAGGGCAAATCTCAAAACTAGTGGCTTGAGATAAAGACAGATTAATAGGTGAAGCAAAGTTGTGAATACAAGAAAAGCAAATTAAAGACCGTATTCACTGTTTCCCACTGGCAGCCAGATGTCTAGCCACTGCCTGGAAAGCATGGACTCAGCATACAACATGGTTACTTGGGAAGACAAACCCCATAACTTCCATCATCCACCCTTCCTTTTTTTCCCCCCAGCTTTTATAGCTGAGCACAACACCATATAGAATGGAATATCTCTTTAGTGAGAAAATGGGAAAAAACCTAACACTTCAACACCATGCAGACACTGTCCAGCCATAGCTAGAATGTGGATGTACTATCAACACTCTTTTAGTCACAAATCCAAAGCACAGCATCATTAGGGCTGCTATGAGGAAAATCAGCTCCATCCCAGCCAGACACAATAAATCCACAGATAAGGTACAGGCCAGATACCAATGTTCTTGTGCATGACAAACCACCAGCACCTTCTTCCATGAAGCCACCAGAGTCAATGAAAGAAATGTGAACAATTTATGTATTCACTTTTGTATTGATTCAGACATAGAAGATGTAACTGCTTATCCAGTTAGTGGATCGCTTAAGTACCAGAGTTTACAGAACAGCAGCATTATCCTGGTTCAGAATAGTTAGCATCTGTTTGAAAGACATGATTTTCTAATAAGACCTTTGGAAAGGCTAAGAAAATATGTTCAGTGGATATGATCTGAATCTCTAAGCTTGAGCTGCAGTGCAACATACCAATTCAGCACAGCTTATGAAAATACAATTAAAAAAATGAAGAAAGCTGACTTAAAAACAAAAAAAACAAGACAGTGTCTTATTTAGTACATAAGACAGTGTCACTGTGAACTATTGCCTTCTATAGTTCATTAAATTTACAGGTGCAATGTCAGAGCTAAAACTATAAAACTGTTCTCTGAATAATGAAGTGCTATTTATTAGTGTGGTCTCATTTTCTAAGGAAAATGTGTGGAAAAGATGAATAGTTTAACTGTGACTCATAGTCAAAGAGATCATGGCTGGAATTACAGGTAATTATCATTTCTGAGAAACTCACCTCTGAGTTTATCCAAAGTGTCAAGGATTCTCAATTAGCAGTCTGCCACCTTTATAATGTTGTGGAAGGCACAGAAAGTAAAGAGGGCAGTCAAATCAACCTTCATTAATCTTGTATGCTTAAGATTACAGCTCTTATATAAATAGAATATTAAGATAAATTACTAAGAGTCGGTGTTCTGCCAGAAAAACAGTCTCAACATCTTTTGTTGGCATACAGTTTTGACAGTGTTTTAATCCATATTAACTGTCTGTACAATATAGTGAGTTTATGTCCCTCAAGCAGATGGCACTCCAATTATTCATATTTGTAATAGACTTTCCCTCCCTTAACAAGAAGCTAATGTGAGATAAATTTTAAGAGGCAAAATAATATTTTTAACTTGCCTTCATTTGGTGAGCTAACTGTGATGGATTTTTTAGCCGCTCTACCTATATCCTTGTGGAAGTCACAAGAAACTCGGTCAGTTTTTATGGCATATTATTTCCTCATTATATCATCAGTTGTGTTTTCATTAAGCTTGAGACAGATACATCCAGATGCACAAATCACAGTCTCCCTCAGATACAATTAGATGTAGAACGAAAAAGGAGGAATAAATTGTAATTAAAAATGACTTTCTCAGTTGGGCTAAGTGTCTTAGAAAATATCCAGACATCAGCCTCAGAAGTTGTTTTAAACATACTTCTTCAGCATCCTAAATGCTCACAGATCTTAGGGAGCAGTACCAGGAAATATTTTAGATCCAGCAGCACTGAATTTAAATCTGAATTTAAAGATAATTTGCATCTGCAAATACTCTTAAGAAAGAAGTGTGATTCACTTCTGAGGGCAGGGTTTTCATATACATCCTGTAATACTCTACACGTTGGTTTCTTATGGACATGAAAACTCAGTCTTTGAGGACTTCTATGGTTATATTTTTGCCTTGCAAGATTGTTTTGAGATGTGATGTAACGTGTAAATCTTTCACTGCCAAAGTAAACAATGCAGTAAACTTAAATGGGGGATCTGGGTTGAAACAAGACAGCTGAAGCAAGGCAAATAGTGTCTGGACCCAGTGACATTTTCTGTTAGAGCTTAAAAGTGATGGTGGATAAAGAATTTTTCAGTAGAAATATTAAAACCCTATGGTCTTCACTAATGAAGGGCGCTATAAGATATAAATAGTCAAGGAGCCTGTGCCATATTGAAACAACATTTAGGTATAGGTCATTCTGATAAATAATCTTCTTGTTCCATGTGGAACTGATTTATAAGGGGCAGGAGATACCCACTTACTTAGGCACAGGGAATATTCATAGAAGATATATTTTGGATTTAAACCAATACATTAAAAATTAAGTCTAAAAAACGCATTAAAAATGTCTGCGAGAAGAAAATGACCTCACCTAATGCATCAGTTTGTGGAAGCTCACTACAGAGAGAGCCAATCCAAAGACCTCCTAACCACCTCTGTAGGTCTAAACCACTGTGATAATCTGTCCACAGAGCAAAACTGTTTCCATGCAAACAGGTCTGTCAATGTGCAAGTTTTGGTAAAACAAAATCCATGAAACTGATTATGTAATTCTTAGCATTAGCCCATAGTCACATTAAATGCCATTAATTCCCATAATCTAATAAAACATAAGAGAAGGACATATATGCCACATCAATCTTCCTTGTGCTAACTTTCGCCACTTATGTGCTAAACTACAAAGAACATTCATAAGCCTTTCTGATTTATGACATGGAAAGTTCTTACGCAGATTTACTCTCTAGAAAACAAAGAGCAGGTTAATTAACCTTGTAGCCTCTGAAGCATCCTTTTTTTGCTAGAAAGATCTATACTTCTGCATCTAATATTGTGTAAGTATTTAAACAATATAACTCACACTCTCCTATCAAACCACTGAAGTGCATACAATTAATAGTCCAGTCTCAGGTAAGTCTGAGGTTTTGTCTAATAAATCCACCAATCCCAAATTAAAAAGGTATTTGATCAAATTTGAAATTAAATCATTATATTTAAAGATCAGGTTCTCAGCAAGCACAAATGAAAACTTACAAGATGACAACCAGACTCTTACAGTTAAGTTTTGGCACCTGACATTAGAAATAATTGCATTGTGGTAAAGGAAAAAATATCAAGTACTTTAATTGAAGTTATTGCCACAGTATTATACTCCTTAAAAATATCAAGGATAATCATGCATCTTATTAATCATCTTTCTTGCAAACATAATAAGGAGCTGTAGCACAATATGTTTAAGTGCAGTGAAAAGTACTTTGATCAGATGTATAAATTGTATTCACTGAATGATACTGGATCCATCAGTTTTATCAGGTGTGTTTTTCATTGTCACTTCCCTGGTTATTTTAGTGTACATATTCTTCTAAACTGTGTACTACATAGATACAGAATGCACTTGGTATTCCTAATGCTAGCAGTCGCGCCACATGCCATTGGAAGGTCATTTTTCCTGACTTTTGCAGAAATCTTCATATTTCCTTAAGCAGCAGAAAGTTCAGCCTATTTCAATCGTATCTTCAGTAACCTCTACTAGCTCTAGCAAATTCCAAAAGCCAGTATCATATCCAGTATGACCATTGCAAAATAACCGGGAATTCTTGCATACTGCTTTTTCCCCTAGGTCATTACAGGACTTGATAGTTTTACTCTCGGCAGGTTAAGATTTTGTGGGTTTTTTTATTTTGAAATCCGTTTCATGGAAGTCTGCAGTTTCCCCTCAAATTGACTTTGGTTGATGAAGCATACCTTGGGGAAGACAGAGCTAAAAAAAATAAAAATTAAAAGTAAGATGTCCTGTTTTATACTACAACTGTCAAACTTGGTACTTTTCAGAATTCAAGCACTGTGCAGTGATCACTCAGGACAGACACTCTGAATACTGTTAAAAGTAGGGACAGTATATTTTCATTAGTTCAATAGATCTTTCTAAACAGGGATGCACTGCTCTTTCAGATATTGTCTGTTCTCTTCTACTGCTTACACCAAGAAAACAGTTACTTATGTCCTCTATGATTCCAGTAGGTTCAAATTTAGTATATGTTTCAGAAATGTTTCTTGTTTTATTTGTCATCACAGTTTCCAAAATAAAAGTCTCCAGCTTGACTGATGTTTTCATTGCACTTTTGTGGTTTGTTTTTTTTTTTCCACAAACTGTGTACACCTAAGACAGTCAGATTTATCTTAGTTCTACAGATTCAAAATCAAACATTTTAAGTGTTTTCTCCAACAAGATCGTATTATATATTACAGGATATCATATAAGTTATGGAACTATGTAATGCTATATTTTATCTAATGGTAGAGAATAATTAAGCTATAAATACATGTTTAAATTATATTAAGTGGCATATTTTCCAGTTGATGCACAGGAAATTAGCTGTAAAAGTCCTATTAGTGTTAAGTGGAATCTGTATTACTACATCTGTTTGCATCACTCTAAAGGTTTACCACTTAAGTTAGAAGTAGTCAGGAAATTCAATGAGAGGAAAATTGTATTTTTCTATCTCTCCATATAGATTTTAAACTCAATATCTCACAATATTCATCACATTCAACTACAGTTTTTGACATCAGATACATATGTATTACTCTGACAGATGTAACAACTCAACCTATCAATTAGAGGTAACAAGTAGACTATAGATTGAAGCAACATGCATTCCACTAGCCACATAGCAAAAATCCTAGAGCTACCAGTTTCAGGATCCAAATCTGCTTGTTATGTCCATGTCTTTTGTAAGATAAATTTATGCAACCAGAAAGGGTAGATATATCACTTTCCGTTTGCCTGTTGCCCTGTCAGACATTAGGACAACTGCAAAATCTCTTGCGTTACTCAGAATAATCTATCAGTTTCACACTTCATACCAAATCTGAGTTTTATATATATATATATATATATACACACACACGCATATGTGTAAAGTGCAACATGAATAGACAAAATAGCTAGCTGACTGGTTTTCCCTTTCTGACTTTTCTGAGATATTGACTAGGAAATTATCACCATTCCAAACCAGCTGTGAATATTTGCGTTACCAAACAGCATGTCCAGAAAATCATTATGACAGAAAAAATTCCATTACATGTCTTACACAAGACAAGTGTATAAGTACTTCATTTGCTAAGGAGGTTAAGGACCACATCCCAAAGGAAACTATCAGGTCAGTGCTAGCTGTAGTAGTAGTGCTGCTTGTGTAAAAAGACCTAAATTATAAGTGAGATGAGAAGGTGCTGGGGAAAAGGCCTGCCATCTTTTTGATCTTGGCCCTGAACACCAGGGAAATGTCCTTAAAAATCTACCATACAAAAAAAGAAGTATGAAGTAAAAGGACATCTGTGCTGAAGACAAATCAGACTGAGTTGTCATTGTTTTGCACATATGTGTACATAGCTGTGGAGTCTGTCCAGGGAGAGAGCTCTTTATGACTTTACAGCCAAGGTCTCATACAGACAGCTATGGAGTAGAAAAAAAGAGCAGAAGATTCTCAGCTTTCATTCTGTTATATTTCTTCACATGCAGACTTTGAAATTTGATGGATGGATCTCATAGGAAAATACAATTAGTTTTCAGTGACATTGTGAGTAACACCTTTCTTCAGCCTCTGAAAGATCTTCATAGATAATAAGCTCAGATCACCCAGTTTTATGGATTTTTTTATACATATAGACCATGATGTAGGTATAATAGAATGGATGAATATAAGAATTAATGGAAAATAAAATATATATTAAAATAAAGCAAGTAAAAATCATGCAAAGCAATGCACATCTTATTATTCGTGCCTCTAATTGTTCTGTTATCTTCAAGTGGGACATCAAAGAGATACAAGTCCCAAACATGACAAACCAAATGTAATTCCAGGTTTCCAGTCACAATAGTCACACAAATTAAGCAGAGAAGTTATCAGCCCTAAAAACCCCTAATTTTTAGGGCTGATAAAAAGTCCATTTTAAAAAATAAACTTCTTCTCAACTGATTTTTTTACAGAGTAATATTTGAATTGCATAAATTAAAAATCAAAAGTCACAGATAGACAGCAGTATATGCAATACTGATAGAAAGAATGAACATCCACAGCCCCCTTTATTTTTTGCAAACCTAGTAAAAAACGCTAGTCTTATAAAAAATGAGCATGATCAAAGTTCTGATTTTTGTTTTTCAAAAGACTTCACAGCTGGGTCTATAATAAAGCAGAAGCCTGCTGTTCATTTACTTAAGGCTGTCAAGTGTAAGCACGGAAGTCAACAGAAGCACAAGTTTTTATTTTTATTATTATTGTCTTTTAAAAATACTGTAGGTTTGTAGTAAGGTGTAAGAAATAAATTTTGAATATTTATATCTCTCTCTAGTTGTTACAGATTCTACCTTTAAAAAATTGAACTTGAAGTTACTAGCACTCCACAATGCTGTATAGTCTGCACAAGTCATTAAGTTTGAATGTCACCTTGCTAGCTTCCTGTTGTGTCAAGGAGTAATGATCAGGCACTTCCTATCACTACATCATTTGCTATTCAGATACCTTCATGTACTTTTCTGCAGTCTAGAAATTGCAGTAATGAAGAGACATCTGGAACTGGCTCTCATTTACTGGTACAGGCAGTCCAAAATCTCAGTGCTCCATAAGACAGCTAGTGCAGATCTCATTCTTCCTCCCTGGACGTATCCATTCAGCTCTAAATGCTAACTACAAGAACCTCCTGTGCCTCCCACGACATTGCTACTCTAAGCTTCATATTAGAATTATAACCAAGTCCTTTCTCATATACATTCATTAGTGCTGCTTGTCAGCATCTTCTATGGATACACCCTTGGAGAGAAATGCAAACATATGGCAAAAGCAGAGATGGGGATTGGAACTGCCTGCAACTCAGCACCACTTGGTTATGAACTATGGAACACTAGACCATTGAAGAACCTGCCCTGACACACTGACTCATAGCACAGTATGCCCAGGGATGCCACTCTGCATTCCTTTCAGAATAAGGAATCTTCAAGTATATTTAATTATCAATTAAAAGGTGCAAAAACCCAATTTATTACATACTGTGGGCTAAATTTTTCAGGTTGGATTATCTTCTGGGAAAACAAGCAATGCTAGTTTTAGCCCTTTATAGAAAAGCATGTATTTTATTGCACTTAAATAGAGAGGATAAACGTGTTGACTAATATTGATGTTTACTTAAGTAAATTCATAGTGTAGGTGGAGCATACATAAAGTAGGCATATGTTTCTCATCTTATCTTAACATAAAATTCATCTTCTCTGGGTTCTGCAACACAGAGGAATTTCAAGCTTTCACTGGAAAAGTATGTCCTGAGAAACAGTAATGTGTGCGGTTTGTCACGTTTCCTAAGACAACCTCTATTAGTGTAGATTTAGTCTCCCCTTCAAGTAAAATGCTTGTTAACCTATGAAAAATTATTGTGCCATTTCCACTGTAACATTGCCAGGGTTTTCTATAATCCAAGCTTTTAAAAATAGGATTAAATTTCATGTTTCCATTGTACAATTGCTTAAAAGACTGAAGAAAATATTTATTCTTGAATAATTATTCTACTTAAAAATTTGCCATATGTTCTCTGTGAAGAATTATTCAGAGAAAGCAGGTATACAAACTGCCAGAATAAGTGTCATGTATTTTTAAGAACAAGTTGAAAAGTAAACACACGTCACTCTTTTTAAAACTAAGGAGAAGTTTACATTTAACAAGTAAATACAAAGTCTATAAAACTTTAGATTTGAAAACTGATGGAGGATATATGTTTCTGGACCCTACTCTGGGAGTTTAAAATTATGCACCTTATTAAAAATAATGCTGCATGCAGTAACACAAACGATAGTATTTTTCTTTTCATAGTACACATAGCATGTGACCAGTCCTGTAAATAATGTCTCATTGCTGATGATTTCTCATTCAACAAAGTCTCCCCTGTGTGAGGCTGACTGAGAAAGGTAGACTTTAAAATTGATGGCACACTGTGAAAATGACAGTTTGTATGTCACACAGTGTTAGACCAGTTGCGAATCCATTTTATTTTTGTGTGAATTTGGCAGTTGAGAAAGGTTCTGGCTCAGCAACACTAAAGACACAACAATAAACTACATTTATCTACATCATGGGCCAGCAGAGCATGCACCTTTTCATTCTGCTCTCCTTCATGTATGCCTCATGCCACCTTCAGTGTTATGAATCACTCAGCTGTAGAACAACCCTCTGTGATACAGCAGAGGATAACCCCATCTCAAGCTCTAATGCTAAAAATGACAGAAAATGTATAAATATTATATTCATATTGCAAACAACCTTTGACAAAGGTTTGTGGACTGAAGGAAATCTTTCCACTGACAGCAAAGGACCCTTGTGCTGAAAGACGTGTTGGTCAGACTTCAGGTAGAAACAACTTTAAAACATGACTAATAATGCACTCAGCGTAAGGGCTTTAAGGATTCTGATTTTTACATACTTTAAAGTACTCACTATTTCTGAGTCCTCAATATGTTTTAAAACCTCTGCTCACTTTAAAAAATCAGTGCCATAATTACTTCCAGCAAAAGAAAGTTTTAAATATTTAATAGTTGTCAAAGAAATTATATCTATTTTATTAATGAAAACAGATATAAACAAATTATGTTTCATTCAAAAACCTAATCTTTTTAAACTCGTATCTAGCTTATCTTTAATTATGTTTTACATCTGGCACTTTCTCCATGAGGTTGTCGGGATCTCTGACAGCACTGTTTTCTTAAGAATCTCACCTTTCACATTTTCTGAGTTACTTATATCAAAGTTCTTTAAAAATTCATTTGCATGAAGTTTTTCTGTTTTCAACTTCCCTGCCTTCAAAGTTGTTCAAATAGCTCATTATTCCATATGTATCAATTTTATGACAAACTAAGAGAGAAACATAGAAATCTTTTTAGCTTATGTCTGATCCCTGTTGTCAATAACACATCTCTCTTCCATATCCATTATGCATATCCTAGCTCGTTTTATGGTCAATCTTAGAGAGAACCAGCCATACAACCTTCTTCACTACACAGTTCTTATGCAGAAAAAGTTCAATCACGTATCCTTGAATAAAGATATGAGGTGCTCTAACCAGTACTTCATATGCAGCCTTCATATGTAGGATCCATATGTTAGTTAAGCTGTAACAATAAAGAGAACATTAAAATACAAGATAATTTAGGGATCACCTTAATCCAGTCCTCTGTTATCACATTGTCTACATTTAGCCTGTACCTGGGTCTAAACTGTAGCAGTTATTCGCCTACCCGATGAGAAGGGGAATCAGGGGAAAACAGGGAGAAGCCCCGTGGGCTGAGGTAGAAACAGATTTAATGAAATAACAAAATGAAGTGAATCATCAACATAAAGTGTACAAAGCTATACTCAGCCTCGTCTTTCAGATCAACAGCAGGAGCAGAAGGCAAGAAGAAGCCCCAAGAAGAGGAACTCCACCCTTAGTGAACTCCCTCCTTTTATAATGGACATGATTGGTATGGGATACACCTGTGAGTCAGCTGCCTTGATTGGATCTCCCAGCTGACTCAGGGCTACTCATGGCCTGCCTGTCATGGCTGACCCATTGGTCTGTGCCTGGGGAACCAGGACACAATTGCAACTGCAATTATATAGTCTTGCCATAATCATTTTGTCTTAGTTCTAAATAATTTAAAATAATAACGTATCTAAATATATACCCATAGATGCCTAGCTGTTGGGAGACTCTGTGGGCAGGCAAAATGAAAAAAAAAAAACAGAATTATTTTACTTCATGTTTACTTCATCCCATGTATACTGGGATGGAAAAACTGTCATATTATTGTATCGCTTACCAAAATTAAAAAAAACAACAACCTGTCACCTGACATGTGGTGACTGAGAAGCTTCCTGTCATATAGCTATAGATGTTTTTATTGAGCTGCAATGATATTTTCTGACAGAGAAAGCTATACCACTCCCTGTGTACATGGATTTAGAGTAGTATATTTATAACGTGCTCGGCACTAGGTCTTCACCAATGACTATTTCTTCACAGAAAAAGTCAAATAATAAAAATCAAACTAAGCTCTTTTCTAGAATAGCTAACCAATTTATTTTTCACAATTTTCAGCAAAATCACTTTTAATTAAAAATATGCAAGTATTTTAACCAGCTTTATAAATGAAAAGGAGCTGTCACAGCCTTTTCTGACTTCGTCTCTTTCCTCCTTTTTCACCTCTCCGATAATGACAGAGATACACCTTAATATCAAAGACCTAGATTAATGCAAAGTAGCAGAACAACACCACTTCAACACAATTGCCAGGATGTAGGTCTGTGATTCCCAAGCTATGGCTCACAGGCAACACATTGTCCACAAGACCGTCTCAGGTTGCCTGTACCTTCTACTTTCCATAACTATGTCAACTCCTAGGCTGACTGGAAAAGCAACATGTGATGTTGCTCACAGTATCCTATTAGTGCAGAAAAGCTGGAGATCACTGCTTGGAGTATCAAGTGTCATCCCAGTCACTGAAGCAGCAAATCCAGGATAATTCATTATTTTTCCATCACTCAGTAAATCTTGCAGCAGCTAGTTAAGGGGTGTTAGTGAAATATTTGTTTCAATATGTCTGGGAGAACACACTGGTTTCTGGCTTTGTTACTATCACAGCTGAAAACTTCATTGCTACCTAAAATAGAAACCAAATAATCAAATTTCGGTTCATTCCTGTACATGTGTATTTCCAGCAATTAGTATTTCATTAATAATGCATTAAAAATTCTCCACAAGCATTATCAATTGCTGAAGTTAGTTAAATGCTAAGCTTTTCCTCATTATACTGTCATTAAGGATGGAAGTGTCCCTTGATGTGATTAATGGACACATACAAAAATTTGTGCTAAGCACTGACCTGTTTCTGGTACTTACACTTTTTGGTGGCATTTACCTTTTGTGTCTTTCTGGGATCCTTGACTAATGAGTCAAAACAGCTTTACCTCACCTCAGTAACTTGTAACCCCTGCAGCAGGGAAAATCATGTACTCAGATGTTTGGTGCCTTATTGAATGCATTTTTTAGTTTTTATTAAGCAAAATTATCCTACTGATATGACTGCAAATCTACTGACTTCTTGTGCCCACAGGAGGAAACTGCTCAATTAGTGGGAAGAAACTGCTTCTTTGCCTTGATTAATTCAGATCAAAGTGTTTGTGCTGCTGCCAAAACCTAACCAATGGCCATGGTGACATGCCTCAAAGAACTACATGGTGAAGGTCATAGTAACATTGTTTCTCTTTCAATATTCAACTTTTATTTTAAAGCACCTCTGCATTACTTCTTTCCTCATTACGCAGTGAGTTTTCCAAGTGTTTCTTAGCCTGCCATTATTTCAAGACTGATACTTGTAGGCTTTCTTTTCTTGTGGGTACTGTTTCCTTTCTGCACTCTCAAGAGGTCTATTAGGGCTTGAGAAATAAACTCCAAATGCGTGTTTCACATTGACAGCAAGACACAGGTGGGGTTTCCAAAAATACTTCTCCAGTAAAACCTCACTGTCTCTAGGAGGAGCAGGATTGACACTTTGCCCTTTAGAAAATTCTGCGTGAATTGTAACTGACATTGTAAATCTGACTCCTTAATGTCACAGTCGCAGAGACAGGTCCAATGTGTTTGAGATGCTACCCAGAGTCTACGGGTACACAAATGTGATTGCTAAATGGCGCCACCATCAGAAACAATCTCTAATGACTGAGATACTCTCTCTTTAGTCAGCAGAGTTTATACACTTACAGACTGCTTCCTCCCACTCAGATGTGGCTGTTTGCAATTGTTTTGCTTATATTTATTCGGTATATGAAGAGTTCTGAGGGTTTGGATTTTTAGTTTGATTTTAAAATGGATTAGTGAAAGGAAGAGCAAAGAAAGTATTGTGGCAATGGATTTACAAGTCAATATACATATGCTAGTTCTGGTTTGCAGAAAGGGTTTTCTTTTGTCACTACTCTGAAGATCCAAGATTGATTCTTATTCTCCTTGAAAACAGCTTTAGAAGTTTCCCAGTATTAGCAATAACAAATGCTCAATATCAGTTAACAAAGTTAAGAATTTGAAGACAACAATAGTAATCATAGCAGTATAATCAATACCGAGGTTATTCATATTTTGTCTCTATGTCAAAACTGCAAACCAATGTGAAACAATACAGGCATTAGGGATATTTTTTCTTCATCTTGGGGTGTATAAAGCTTGCTGAAGTGTGGCCTCGTTTTAGCAGGTAGACCTGACATTTCCTAAAGGCAAAAAATTAAATGGGTCAGAGAAAAATCATCTTGGAACAATTTGATGCCATGAGGATCTGATTTTATTGCTAAAGTGTAGGTCCTATCTATGACCATAAGAAGAAGCTGAAAGTTGGTCATTTTGGCAATATTCAGGGCCTTCACTTGTCAGGATACTGTCTGAACATCAAAGAAAAACTGTATGAAAAGAATAAAAAATATGAAAATAACAAACCTTCCATGTTTTTCCCATATATCTCAGTGACTCTTTTCCTTCTTCCACCCCATGAAATCAAGTTATGAGAACTGCTGCTTTTCCTCCGTCTCAACTACATTTCAGGCACATTTTTACTGTACAACCCCTTTTAAGAGCTCTCATAGTACTGTGCTATCTCCCAAGTTGTTACAGCTTTGAATTTACCAAGAGAGGGATTTCTAAGGAAAAATAATAAATCTTTTGAATGATGATTTAAGAGTCGATGCAAGAGTCTCATGGTTTTCAAACATACTTTTTCTTTTAAACCATTCTGAGAAAGGATTCTGCAAAAAACTTTCATCTGCCTTCCTTTTGAGGTGTCCTGCTTAATATGTGTATATGTGGAGCTCTCCAGCTCCAAGCCTCTTCTGGGCAGGGTATACACATGCCAGTAGCAAGGCAAAGAGCACCTATGTAAGGACCTCAAAAGTGTGCAGACAAAATCTTTACTCAATTGTCTAGTAAGAAAAGCTCAAGTTTAACAGTTTTAATCGTTCAGTAAGTAAATGTTTGAATGAAGATTAATGATTCTGTACAGAGCTGAAACAATAAGCGCAAATGCTAACACTTGCTTCATTTCTTGTTACACTAAGGATTTAATAGAACTATATAAAGTTTCAAATTAATTTCTTTTCAGAATTAATGTTTAAGACTTTCTGTATTTTCCCCCTTATCCAAGGAGTCGTACACCGTGACAAGCAAGTCCAGGCTGGCAGTGTGTCCTGCCTGAGAAGGCTGACAGATCCCTGGCTGTCAGGATCCTGCCCTTCTAGACTGCCACAATGCAGTCCAGCCAAGGGACCACATCTGTCCGCGGTTTGGACCATGCAGTGAAGCGAATCCCCTCACTTACACCGGACTTTTGTGAAATGCCAAAATAGCCAACATAAAGCTATGTTCCTTACTTGAATCCCTGCCACAAACTCACCAGTGATCACTTCTCTAGTGATTCCCCTCTTCCAGCTCTCCTTCTTAGAATAAGCAGGATGGGTGATGGCAGTATCAGGTAGGGCCTGATCACGGTGGATCGAGTGGCATTTCCACGAGCAGGAAGAAGAATTTGTACCCACAATTATAAATCTTAACTTCTGGAAATTAACAATTTTCAGATTGAGCTGCCACAATATAACCCCAACAAAAGGAAGGAATGAAACCCCCCTGTTTACTGCTGAGCACTGGAAGGAAAAGAGAGAGAAAAAGAGAGGGAAGGTGTGGACACACACAGAGAAAGTGGATGGAAATTGTTAAGCAACCAAACACAGGATTACAGTTAGATTAAAGTTGATTTTCCACCCTATTCACCAGCAAAAACAGGAAGCCATAAAAAATATGGAAGACCAGAATGAAGGAACTTGTTTGCCACAGGTTAGTACCAATAGCTTTGGGACCAACAGCACTGATACCAATAACACCAATAGCTTTGTGATATGACGTCATGAATAATCTTCAGAGGCATGGCTTGTACACATTTTGTAGTCCATTCAAAACCTGGCGGAGCCCCTTGAAGATGTACTACAGCAGCATGCCTTGCTTCAGTGTAGTTAAGTAAAAATACTGTGAAAACTTTTCTTTATAATGAAAAACATCCTTTAGGAAACCATGAAGAGTTTTCTGCATCTCCATTTTGTCTTACCTGATTGATTTAGTAAAAGAATCCTTTGTGGGAAAATAAATCAGAATGTCTACTTCCCATTTCAAGCAGTGCATGGATTTGTCATTTATTTTACTTTAAAATAATGTAAATAAAAATATTTAATTTCTTTCAATCTCTCTTTTTTTTTTGAAATGTCAAGCTTTTTTTTTGCCCCCCTTTTTTTTTTTTTTTTTTAAGGAGGGACTAAATGTAAACTAAGAAACAGACTAGAATTTTGTATCTGTCACTCAGCTCTTACTGCTGACATTTATAAGGGATAATGTGTCTCAGCAAAAAAGCTGAGGATCAGAATACTTTTAATTTATTAAATATTTAAAAAATTAGTTCAGCCAACTTATTTGTGTCTAAGCATATTATGAACAAAGTGACTGTGAACATACACAATGGAACACATTATAATTATGAAAAAAAATCCCTGGTGTTTCCCTGCTTATGTTATTAATGGTGAAAGTCAATCTCTGCTTTCCAACAATGAAGCCCCACCAGGAGGCAAACTCTTCCTCATGCAGCAGAGGCAATAAAAGGTGATCAGGTAAAGAATCTAGTAAAAAAAAAATCAGGGAAAAAAACAGCTTATACTATTATATGTAAAAATGTTAGTGGGTTTCATAGCCACAATAATGGGACTGAGAAAAAATTAAGCAAATTAATTTTAATTAATGAGAATTAACCTTAAAGTATTCACAAAAATATAGCTCTCTCACATTCCTGCATCACCTATAGTCTCTTAGAGTCAAAGCACATATCATGTAGAAATCTGTTAATATTTCATGGCCAGACGAAAGAAACACAGCATATGCTCACTAGAGCATCTGGAGAGGAGGAAAGAGCACAGAGAAACAGAGGCACTTAAAACGAGTGTATTAAGTATTATTACTACGAGGGAGAGAATTTGAGGCTATCAGCTGTTAATTGGCTTGATCCTAAATTCACTGAAGTCAATGAAAATCTTTCCACCTATTTCAGTAGGATTTGGAGTAGTTTTCAACATTTTATAGCCAAGATGCGTTTGCCAAAACAATTATTTCTTCATTCCTCCTAGAAAGAGTTACCCATACAACCTTTAGGGGCACTTAGCACTTCTTAAATTTGAAAGTTATTGCTGAAGAAACAAATAATTGCTGAATGCACCGCTTCGGAATATAGTCACTGAAAATCAAACAAGAACTGAAGGGTTTGTAAAAAAGAAGCAGGAAAGCATCAAGAACATATTTCCATTCTGATTACTGAAAGAATTGTCATTGCAATATTTATATTTTTTTATATATATAAACTGTGTGTGAGGATGTATTATTTAAAAAGACATTTTACACAAGAATATCACTAGTTATAACCACAAAACCTTCATGCTAGTATTAAAGCTTTGCTCATGAATAAAGACCTTTTTATTATACGCTTAGTGCAGATATTGCACAGAGAAGCTGTAAAGAGACGTAGTAGTAAGCACCTTTTCAGTCATCAAATAATCTCCACATTTCAAAGTATTTGTATCTGATAATCAGTTCTCCTTTGAGAGAGACTTCACCACCACTGTTTTGAAGGCAGGTGTTACTTAAATGTTGCAAAAGGGAGACATATGGAAAAGAGAGCTGAGGAAGTACTCAGGAAAATCTCTGTAGTAAAATAGAGAAAATAATAGCACAACCTTAGTGGTAATACTATAGTTATCCTTTTAATGAGGCATTTGTTCAATAATATGTACATACATGTAATATTTCTCTGGGTCTTTATCGTCTGTCATTTCCCACATGTAAAATCATGCTCGGTTCTTGAAGCAACAGCTGCATGTAAACCTGCTTTTTTTGGGGGGTGGGGGGTGGGGTGGGGTGAAAGCATCAGTATCAGTTCAAAATATTATTTGAGTGAAGAAAGTTGAATCCTCAGCAACAAATGAAGGCAATTAATTTCACGGAGCTCTGTAGAGCACCTGGCAGCAATGTCCCAAATTCAAGGTCTTGGTAGCACTTGCTGACTTTTGTCCTCATGTCAGAACACAAGGAATCTTTTGCCCTCACCCAGCTACAACCTCTTTTTAAATCTCTCCTCTCAGCAACAAGGTTTTCCTGACATTTATTTGTAAAGTTGTTTATCGTGCTAAAGAAAGCACAGAAACTTCAATACAGGCCGATGTCATTACAGCTGATGAATCCATTATTTCAGAGCTCTGGAGCTTCCAAGTGGTGACAAAGCCATGCTGCAGAGAATAATTTTAAATTGAAAAATGTTCATATAAAAAAAGTGAATGAGGTCTGCACCTGAAATCTAATAAATCTGTTGGGCAAAAAGTCTATTTAAAGGCATGTGGTAGAAATACTCAGGACATAAAGCAGAGATATAGAGTGTGTACAGATATACAGGCTGATGTGTCTGGTGTAAAATCCAACTAAAGGTCACTTTTCCTATATCTGCTTTGAGACACTCAAAGCGAAACCTGCAGACAAGTTCTGAATGGAGCAGCAGTTTGTAGGGAGTGAGAAAAAGGATGGCCCGAACAACAAGACATAGTACAGCTTGCTTCTAAAGAATACCTGTGGTATTTCCTAACTCTTCAATCAATATGGTAAAGATATCTTCCCTAACTTTGAAATGAAGGCATTAATCAATATGAAATCTTCATTTTAGACTTATATATGATTCAATGGAAACTTTTGCTTTATCTTTACCCTTGTTTATGCCTCTTGTTCAGGCAATATCTCACCATCTCACATTATAATAATTAAAGACTTAATTCCATAAGCCTGCCCTCTCTTTTTTTCTTGCCTCTTAAGCCCACTCTCTCTCACATACACACATATACATAAGGGTTAATAAAAAGGGCACCATCAATTGCTGTGCCGTGCTCCAAGCACAGGAGAACAAGTTGAAGGTAGTGCTGTGTTTTCTGATCTGAGAATTAATGTAATTTTACTCAGCTGCTGGAGAGCAGGGATGAATTGAATGCCAGGAATTGTGTAAATACAGTGCCTGTGTATGTCCAGGACTAGCCTTATATGTGGCACTTCAATGCTTCAGCACAGGAGAGGAGAGGGAAAGATGGAAAGGCAAGAGATGAAAGCAGAGCAACCAACAGAGCTATGGGCAAGAAAAATGTCTAAAAAGGAATGTCTATACGGAAATTTATGTCAGCAACCGACTACATACAAAACCTGAGACCTTTCTTGGGCCTGAAAGATTTAAAAATGATACTATACAATTGTCTGGCAAGCAACTATTATGAAAAAAATAAAAATTATGTTCAGAGTATGAACCACAGAGGAGACATAATTCTGACAGTGTCTTGTTGTACAAAGAAAAAGGCTCAAGGCCTAGTTTTGCTAGTTGTTTAAACTAGTAACTATTTTTCCTATGTAAGAAAACTCTCCTCTTTCACCTTTCTCTCCTAAAATTCTAACAGTAAATATTAAAAAAACATTTTTTGCTCTCACAGTCGTAGCAGGAATTAAATTTGGTCATTAAAATCAAGCACACACAATCACAGATGAAGCTCTTGCTGATCAGAGATGTTCTGTCTGGTGTTTGTTTCCATGGCTTACAAGGGGAAAAATCCTACATATCAGAAGATTGTTTTTTCATGGGCCACTTGCAGCTTCCTGAAGAGTTTAACTGTCCCTCTGGTAGTCGGGAGCAAGAGCTAACTGCAGGCTTCCTTTTGTCTGAAGAAAACTGTTCCCCAGGACTTCCACGCTGCCATGCATATTTCAGTCATAAAGGGAACAGTACAGTTCATTTAACGGCTGAATATGTCAGCAAAGCAGTTCAAATATGTTATGGCAGTGAATTATTGACGATGTCAGCAGGGACAGACTGCTGGCTTATCAGGAAACCTCCCACTTCTGCTCTTTATCTAGCTCTTCCGATTGTCACAAGCACTCCTTTGCAGTGCAATCATCAACATATCAGGAACTCATGCAGTCACAAAATAACTCTAAACACTTGGGTCATTCAGCAGTTTTAAATTAAACATACATGCATGTGTAAGGTAGGGAATCCATAAGGTATTACATAATGTTTTGAAGGACTATGCTATTATTCTTTCTTATCACTGACTTGTCACTATTTGGGGGGATTATTGAACGCTCTGCCCACTGTTCATGGATACCTTTGATTGCCTTCCACAACACCTGAAATGGGCATTTGCTTGCTGAAAGCCCTGGAACATCTTTACAGAAATAATTTTTCTTCAATAAAGAAACGAGCTGTCCAGCATTGGTCACATCAATTGGTGTATCAGACACTGTCATTCAGTATTTTCAGCTTCTGAGACTTGAACCTGCTTGATCCAAAATTCCAACAATGATTGCGCAGACAATAGCACCCTTTGAGAAAGGTTTTATTTTCCTACCTGCAGCAGCTTGAAATGCTTTTAACTTAGCAAACGTTTCTGTAGGCAGGACCAATCAATGGTTTTTTTTTCATTTTGTGTTTTGAACTCTGTTATGTGATACTTAAAGATATCAAATAACATGCTGTCTCAAGGGCATTTTTGTTGCCTTTTTCACACTGAGTAATCAGGTCTTGTTGATTTTTGGATGTTCTCTGTTGTCTCAGGAAAAAAAATCCTCAGGTTTATCTTACAGTGACAGATGGTTTTGTTAATAAATGTGGCAACAACTCCAATGGTGTCATAGTCCTGGCAGCTGGTACTCCAGGGCACAATATATGCAGAAGTGTTGAGTGAGTTAGTGCAGTGTTATACATCTATGTATCTGTAATCACCTTTTCTTCATTCTTTCTGAGCTGAAATGAGAACAATTTGCCACAGCCCATTTCAAAAGGTCCATGGTTTCTGAACCCTCCCTGGTTAGAAGGAAGTTTCATTCTCTTCAGTGACACCAGAGAATACAAGGAGCAGTGAGCTACAGAAAAGGCTTCTTTTATAATCTTGGAGGAGGAGTAGAGTGCATGAGCACCTCTCTCCCCTAGTACAGTTAAAATGACTCTTCAGGGTCTCTTTTCCCACTCCTTGCAAGCGCCTTTGTCAGTCTCAATGCCATGTCATTTCCTCAGATCAGCAGCCTCTTCCTTGGACATGTCTGTAGAATGAAGAAAGCACAGGTGGTGGATAAAGAGAGGAACATGGCATGAAATTATTCCCAAGCAGCCTAGGTTTAGCAGAAAAAGCCAGGAGAAAACTTTATTAAATAAATGGTAAAAGGTTAAAGAAGACTAAATGTGTCAAAAGATGAGTTTGGGGAAAAACAGATGGGCAATTACAATTAATTAATCACCAAACATGAATTTGGAAGACATCACATAACAGATCAGAGTTGCCCTTAGCCATTTTTAAAGGTTCATTTTAAATAGACTTTTCTTAATAGAAGGAAAAAGGTGTCTGTAATGCAGAAAGAAGACTTTCTAGTCTAGATTCTTAAAGCTGGCTTTGATAGGATTGCTATTAGAAAAGCTTTGTTTCTTCCTCTTTTTGAAGCAGTAATAAAGGGCTCTATATCTTGCATGGTAGTGTTTAGCAGAGATTTCACCTTTTGAGACTCATAGACTTTTTTTTTTTTTACATATAAAATTGGACATACTGTGCACACTGTTTGATAGAATGAGCCAGTTGCCAAGACACCACATCCGTGAACAAATGCAGGCAATAATTCCAAAGGACACCTTGTAAATATTTTTCCAAATATACTATGGACATAGTCTTCTGTTCCTGTCAAGCTGAAAGAAGAGAAGGTGAGCAGGAAAGGAATTTGGCAGAACAGGAGGTGAGCTGTGCAGCAGTAAAGAAAAGTACTAGAGGCTCTAGGAGGCTTTAAATGTTTAAGTACCAATCTTTCTGAACCAACAGACCAGTTTTAAAAATGAATGGTTCAATTTTCTTCTTGTCTTTTTCCTTTCCTCTCTTCTCCCCTTCTCTCCCCTTTCCTTTTTAAACCACAGCTTTAATTTTTCTTTCTTCTTTTTTTTTTTTTTTTTTAAAGCCATAGCCTCAGTGACCAATAGACAAAAGACTGCAAAAGCCCTTATAAAAATAGAAACTTAGTCACCACTGCATTTTCCTTCATCTTCACAAAGACTACCCCCTGAGACAGACTCCCTACTTGATATCAAGTTGGATATTGTTGGATAATGAAAAAAAATATCAGATTAAGTAACATTCTCCAAAAAAGCTGTTTCTCTTCTACCCACTACCATCTTTTACTCACATTCAATTCCATTTCATAATCCTGTCCATTGATACACTGACCAAGGTTGGTTTTTTTATGCCAGCCTCCCTGACCTTTGCTTCTGGAATATGAAAAAACCTGCTCTGAAAAATACAATACATTTCTTTAAGTATTTGCTGCCTCCTATTCTCATGACAGCTTTCAGCAAAATGTCTCCTTTGAGGAGATGGACTGGGTTATTTAATAGATGTTTTCTATCACATCTAAACCAGGTTTTTCACTGCATCTGGAAAACATTGCCAGTTTCATTTAATCACACATCTAGTCTTGGATAAACTTTACCTAAGTTACATACCAGCACTAATGAAGTAATGAAAAAAATAGTTGCACTCATTCACATTTCAGGTTCTCTTTATATTCATCAACTGCACACTGAGAAACTATTGCCATGGAGGATAAAAAGAAACGACAAACAGATATGGAACTGGCTGACGTTTTCTGAACTGTCCCTGTCCTCATGCTGTGTGTCTGAAGGAGGAATGGTTACCTGATAATCATTACTGCAGCAGAAAGTGGTTAAAGTTCAAAATACTCATATTGTACCACCACAGGGAGAAATAGTTATCTCCGTTCATTGCTTTTCATCTTTCCACCAAAAAGTGAAAATCTACAGACACTATAAAGAAAAGTTTGCTACACTAAGATTCACTTGAGTCATTTGCTAAGGTGGAACTGGAATCTAAATCTGACATTGATCATGGGAAAATACAGGGGGAAATATCTCAGAAACTGAGTCCTTAAATCATTTGTTCAAGTGATTTAGACTTTCTTATCTATTTTTTTTCTGTATATGTACGTTAACATAGTTGTGTTTCATTTTGGCTCAGAAGATATCAGCCTCTAAATCTAGTCTCACTCGAAGCTACATCCAGTTAAAGAGCCAACACTTCATGTTTCTTATTGTTCACAGGGGCTGAACATGTAACACATAGGTGGCTGGTCCACCTCAAACAGGTGCTCTCATCCTCCATTCTCCTTTTCCAAACTCTGCTGCAGGACCTTCCACTTCCTTTCCCCCCCTACCCCCTCCCAAACAGGTTTGCTGCCTTCTTTTGCTCTTCAGGATACACAAATCACTGAGCTGAATACTGAAATACCATTCTGAATTACAGCAAAGCATTTACAACAGATGAAATGGAGAGAGATAAGGGTTCTGTTGGAAATGAGACGCTAGTTAATTTAATCTATTGCTCACTTCACAGGAACTGCATGTCTTGGTTAAAGAAATGCCAGGTTCTGCTGCAATTATTTTCCCTCAATCATACTCAGGAAATATCTCAGCATATTTAACATACAAGCTGTGGCTGGCCCCTCCCTGGAAGTGTTGAAGGCGAGGTTGGATGGGGCTTTGAGCAACCTGATCTAGTGGGGGGTGTCCCTGCCCATGGAACACCATGGTAGAGGGGTTGGAACTAGATGCTCTTTAAGGTCCCTTCCAACCCAAACCATTCTATGATTTTGTGATTCTAGTTACAAATCATTTCTTCATGCAGGAGATCATAAGGTAAAATATGCAAATAGATGGCCTATATTATGTATCAGTAAGCTGCAACCCAAAAAGTATTTGCTAGCTTTATTTCTAAGGCTATTCTGCCAAGCCCTAACTGCCTGATAGGATGCCAATTGTATTCTTTGTTTTCAGCTACTAAATGACATTAAAAGATGCTAAATGATGCATTGAGGGCTTTCATGATATGCTCCAAATTGCTGCCATTGCTATAGGAATTCACTTGGTGCTAAACAACAGAGGCTGGCTCAGGAGACTGCCATTGTAGTCTCTGTCTAGATGAAAAGTTCTGTTGTTTCTCATCCATCCTGCTCTCTCATCAGCACTGAGTTGTAAGTACTGAGTTGAAGCACTCAGTTTTAAGTACTGAATTTACAATGGTACCTTTCAAAACATTCAGCTTTTAACAGAATAGATTTCCCTGGAAGGAATTTAAAGACTATAAATACCCCCACCCTAGTCTCTTTCAATGTTGTAACTTAATTTAGGAACATTTTTTCCCTCGAAGATCTATTAACTTTAATAAATCTTTCATGTTGGACAAAATGTCATTCTGTTCTCCTAAAAATAAAATAAACAAGGAAAGGAGGGTGGGGAGAGAACATTTTTTCCATTCATTTGTCATTGCACAAACAAGGGGTTATGAAAGGACTCTGAAAAGTCTGTGCTCTTTCATTCCTCAAAAATTAGTGTTTCATCCTCAGAGAGACATGAAATATTTTTATTTTTTTCACTCAGAAAAGTGAGGAAAATACTGCTGCAGAGAAAAGCCACAGTTTAAATCCAGATATTGGCAGGTGAAAAGGTGGGGGCTTTTTCTTTCCTGTTTGTTAGTCTTGGCAAAGAAATGAAATTACTATCACACAGAACGATCACAGCAGTGTATTGCACCTTTCACACTTAGCAGAGCCATGAACACAGTGACTGAAGAGAGTCCCTTTTTTCTTCATAAAACATCTGACTCACTCTGACAAAGATCATGGCAGATTAGTGGCTGGAATTAGATTGAAATAAACCCTGCTATACATGTTGTTTTATTTTTTTGTTTTGTAACATTCAACTCTAAGAAATGTCTTCCTTTTGTTGTACACAGATGGCAGATGGTTTCTCAGAATAGTTATTTTTTTAATAAATATCTGAAACAAATAGTAAATAATATCATACCATTATGCAAAGTCATGCAAGCCATTCAGGTACTTGAAAGTACAACAACATAGCGCTTTAAAAGCTTTTCAGAGAGCTCACTTTCATCTATACAACATAAACCCAGAATCAATTCTGCTTAAAAATAACATAAGGGATCTAGTAATTGAAGCAATCTTTACAATACAGCTTGTTCAGTGACAGGAGAAAATGCAACGTATTTTTTATTTTCTTGAAAATGGCTCAAAGGCAAAGTGAGTGTAGCCCTTTGAGACCTGCAATAACCTACAATGAGGGCAACAGCCATCATACAGAAAATATAACAGATGGCAGCATGGTTGCCTTACTCTCAGATACAGGTTACTGAACAGATGCCTTAAAGGCTTAATATCAGATTTTTTTCCCCTTCTTCTAGAGCATGGCATAGCTTTGTGCATATGTTGTTTATAAAACAAATGTAAAACACCACAGGGAAATGAATAAAGTTTAAAATGGCAAAATGTCAACAGAAATACAAATTTACAGAGGATAATGCGATTATCAGTGTTGCTAGCATAGACTGAAACATAACCTTACCCTTTGCAGTACACTGTATCTATCACACATTATTTTGAGCTATGTTACTATAGTTCAAAAAGCAGACATGTAAAATCTGTTATAAACTCTCCGTTTGCTTTGCTAGAAAGGTCAGCCACCCAACAGGCTAAAAGTCACCTCTCTCGCTTACCAGCTTTAAACACTCAAATGCAGCAAGAGTAGAAGAGGAAGAAAAATTGTCAGACACAGCTATCATGAAGATTTCTACAAATATCTGAAAAGCTAAATCGTACAGAGAAATAGATCATCTATTGGCAAAACAGATTTTTGGTAAACAGATTTTTGGTAAAACAGATCTATTGGTAAAACAGTAAAAACAGAGCAAGAAACATTATTTCCAACTCCTTGGGCACCACAGAATTCACAACTTAACCTAGTTAAAAATACATCATCAAAATATGTTAACATGTTTATGCAGATCAACCTCTTAACATGGATTCTGTCTTGATGGATTGCTGTGATACATTACAAGACCCCTAAGGACATACCAGGCTTTTCAGGTCCTGAGTCTTTTCTCTAGGTGACAATACAAAACTCCTTTTGTCTTCAATAAGACCAGAATTTCATCTTACATATGCATACAAAAATACACAGAGCACAAGACACATTTTTTTCTAAAACTCTTTTAAGACAAATTACAACTGTGTCCAGAAAATAAAAGAATCATTGAGAGATTACTCCAGTCTCCCCTTCACAATGGGGTGTTTCAATATTAAAAATGGTGCATTCTTCAGGGCATTTTAGTAAATGTTCCTTAGCTAGAACTATATTTGTTCTACTTAAACTGCATTCCTTAACCAGGGAAGAACAATGTTTAACAAAGAAACTGTCTTTCTTGTTTTAAAACAAAGGCACATTGTTTGCAGTGAAGAAGCATTCAGGTGGAAAGCAGAGTGAGAAGTGGGCATCACTCCCATTTCCACCAGGAAATTGTATTTTTATAGGTCTAAATAATAAAACTGGAGGAAAGACGAGAGATGGAGAAATACCTGAAAGCAGATATTGTGTATCAGAGTACATGCTGTAGCTTACACTGCTTTGCCATAAATGTGATGTCAGACACCACAGGGAACCTTTCATAACTTTCACAGAAATTTTGACAGGATACATTTTCCTAGGGAAAGTAGAAAAACCTTCAGCTGAGGATGAATAGAGGTGGTTCGCTTTCATTTTACTATGAACATTTTGTGACCTTATATAATCTATTTTCTCTGCCTCAATTGTCCTTCGGCGTTGAGACTACTTTCCAACATTTTATGAAGTGGTTGGACAGTGTGACATAGAGGGTCAGTGGAAATCCATAAGAAAGGCAAATTCGAAAGGCTATCTGAAAAAACTTCAAGAGCTTCCAAGGAAATAAAGTAATCTAAGGTTAGGAAAATAATGTTAACAATAGACCACAATAATTTAGCATATGAATTTATGAAAACAGAAGAACTTTCTACTTCTTAGCCCTCTAGTCAGTTTTTCATCGTGTTTGAGTCATCAAAACAATTAGCTGTTAATCAGAAGCCACTTTCTTTCCCTGGAAGCCAATTATGGACACATCACCACCCTTGTCATATTATTGGATTTATTAAATCAAATATTATGGAAATGAACTACAAGAGAAAACCCATCCAATCTACCCTACAGGAAGTGGGTTAAGTAGCTAGAGTATGTTTCCTTCTTCTTTTTATCTTTCACCATCTGAAGGGATTCCATTTCTACAGTAAACAGGCACAGACTGACATGGTAATAAAAGACTTTCACTTAAACAAAAGTTTTTTACCTGACAGATTCACAAGCATAAAGGCTGTATCATGAGCTGGGAAAGGAGGATAGTTTACAGGAATCAATATAAGGTATTATGATGGTTTCCATCTTGATTAATCATTACTATAAGGTAGTAAACAGCACAGAATGATATATAAAGATTAAGCCAAAATGGAAGGGGATACAAGACATTCAAAAAGAGAAACAAAGCAAAAGAACTGAACTACAGAGAATCATCCAGTAAACTAAATTTAAGAAAATTACTGGCTACTTAATCTTTAGATAAATCAGGAAAACTTATTCTATGGAAGTGACATAGATACTAAATGCAAATGTTGAAAAATAAATGATAGTTGAAAGAATTTTAGACTGAAGATGCAAAAGTCTCACTCACATTAGCCAAAAGAAACAAGTGTGCCTCGGCTGTAAGGGTAGCAGGAATGCCATGCTTCATTTTCAGGCATGCAAATACAAGAAAAATACTGAGTACGTGGAAGAGTAACCTGTATGATTATTAAGCAAGAGGAAGAAGGACAAAGGTGAAGACAAGCCGGCACTCAAGTTGCCAAGGTAGGACTTGTCAATGCTCTCAGGACTGTGCAATATTATATTGTAAATATTTCTAAGATATAAATCCCAAGAGGGTGCAGCAGTAGTGGTAGAAACAAACCCTGTAAAAGGAGTTGAGTTTGTCATGCATTTGGATTTACTTTGAATGAGTAGATCCTTAACCAGATTGTTCACAATCCAGACATAGAAAACACAGCTCCTTCTTGCCTCCTTTTGAGTCAGAGTCCCCTTTCTTTTTATGCCTGTATACAAAAGGTTAAAAAATGTGCACACTAACATAGAATACTCCTTGATTTGATGTTCAGACATTATCCTGCCTTAAGCCAGCAATATAAAGAAAATTCGGGGTCTATTCTCAAATGAGCAAGTTCCATGGCTGGTGATAAAATGCATCACCAATTACATGCCTCATCTAGTTGAAGAAAGGTAGGCTGACTCTGCTAGAGAAGTGCAGCAGCTGACTTCAGCCTGCAGGGACAATTGGTTCTACACTTAAAGTATGACAAGGTGTATTGTAAACTGCAACACTACAAATTATTTCTTCCTTCTCTCCCCACCATTTCTTACCCAAAGCATATACTACATTGCAGATTGCAAATTATTTGTGGGAGAGGGAGAAACATCTGGCTAAACATGATTGCTCTTTTTCCCTTTATGTTTACATTCACTCACTTATATGTTATCAGACTGTTTTAGTGCTATGCTTCTAAAGAAAATATTCTAGTTTTCTTCTGAATCCATTTCAGCTTTTCAGTGTTAATTGCCTTTTCCCCATATGTTCATTATTCTGTGCTTCACAGGTTTTGGTTTACTTTGTTTCTCTGGATTTAGGTTGTGTTGAATTAGTTTCTTCATTCATTACTAGCACACAGAAGATAACATTCTCAGTAGTCAGCCCTTTCCATAACCAACGTATTCAGAGTATAGTTTTGAAAGCCATAGGATGCATAATAAATATTTTAGAAAAGCCACAGATTGGACAGATCTTTTAAAAATAACAATAAACCAGGATTCTAAGCCCACAGATTTTCTTTTCTTCACCTCCTCCTTGCCTCTCTTCTTTCATATGAATGCTTTCATACCTAAGAGCAGATAAGCAAATATGTATACCTCTCATTTTTCTATACCAACTACGCCTTATCTTATTCAGATGCAGTAAGAAAATGCCTGTTGATATTTTATTTATCAATAAATCATACCATCAAGGCATAAACTAGATTCATTTGTGCATCCAGAACTCATTTGGGACTATGTTCCTTTTGTAAATCAAATGGTAAGAGATAAAGTGTTTTCAATAGCATTGGTTTAAGTAGAGGTATACCACATGATCTCTATGAAAGCCTGGGAATGATTTGTATCTAACAAAGGCACAATCCCTATTATAGCCTCTCAGAGCTGTCAGGGCAGAGCACCTTGCCTAAACAGCTTAAAATCTTTGAGGTATATGCAAATGTATCTGACAGTTTCTGTCGTACCTGTATGTAATGCTGTGATGAGCACTGAGTGGAGACCTGAGCACTCCGCATACAGGGTAATACAGAATATTCTTTGTGGGCTCCTTCTCCTTTTAATTAGGAACAACAACAAAATCCCCAAGAAAACAAACTCAAGAGCCAGCAGTTCACCTAGAACTACAAAGGCAGCAATCCTGGAGCAGAGCAGCTGACCAGACAGGCACAGCCATGAACAGATCATGTATTTCACTGCCTGAAACCAAATCATGATCAAGGTCAGGTTTTTATATCATGATATATCAGGGTACAATAGTAATTTGGAAACAGTGCTGCATCTAACTTGGATTTACAGCATCCTTATAGCATGGGGACCATGAAAACTGTGATTATTATTGCAGCTGTGGTGCTTGACACCCATATGCTAGTTTCTATCTGGTGCTCCACATCTACTGGTTATAAGCCATGACACAGAAAACTCTCATGGGCATTTTACCGGTATATTCCAGTGGTAGCAATAGGAATTTTGCCTAATTCGGCAAGTTTATGCTTAATGGGTCTCATCACTACACCTGTATTTTGTAGGCTATCAGCAAACTGGAATGTGATGACTATATAAAAGAATTTGTGCTTATATTTTTTAGGAAAAAATATTAAACATTATAACCTGTGTATGTTGATATTTCTCGAGTTTATTATTGCCTAAATCCATTGTTCCATCTATTAGGATTTTTGTTGTTTCCTAAGAGCAGGCAACTGTGTTCTGTTAAAAAAAACAACAAAATGGAACTCAGATTAACAAATTTTTAAGTCCACAGGGATCTGTATAATCCTTTAGTTTGACCTGAATAAAACAGAAGTCGGAGCTTCCTCAAATTTCTGCCTTGAGTCCAAATCATCTAGTTGAACTGAGCTGCTCAAGCAGGCAGCAGCCTGCCTCGACTGCAGCAGCTGTGTGGAGGGACTCCTTCATGGCGGCCCACGGCAAACTGTTTCAGCAGCTACCTCTTCCCACTTTTAACATTATACAACATTAAGCAAGATAGAGTATATATTGCTTGAGCTTCTGGCCATCAGTCCTCATGGTTTCAACTAATTATTTACAGAATTTAACACTGGCGTTCCCCAGGAGCAAACTTGTGAAGTGTGATCCTTCTCAACCCGTGATTCACTGCAAACACTGATGGCACATGTTATGGGGGGGTTCCAGATTCATTCAGTCTACATATCACTTAGGCTGACAGTACAGCAAGGCCTCACAATGTCCTGAAGCTCATGGTTGGATACTCTAGACACATCACGAGATATCTTCCTTGATAGTCCACTATTTGTACAACCACACTTACATCCATGGGGTGTTTGGCCAAAACATCACTCTGATCTTGTGAGTCACTAATTATTCTTTACAAGACCTTTTCAGAAGGACTTCTGCCTAAGACAGGAGAACCCGTCCTGTTCACGGCAGGCTTCTTTGTTTCTTCCCCAGATATACGGCTGAAATGTGGCATGTGTTAAAATTCTTACAGAAAGTTTACGTCAAGCTAACCTAGGGACTGTGGCCTATCTTCTTCACTATTTATCACTCCACCAGTCTTCACATCACTTGCATAATTTCAGTGGTAGTGGCAAAAAAAAATAACAAAGTACACCAAGAAAATAAATATTTGATATAGCTCTCCAGTAACAAAGAATTAATGGAAGGTAAAATAATAGATGCCTATCAGTTTGAGTCTATACCAAATATTCTTCTATAATCTCTGCAAACTAATTTGTAATCTCATCAGAAATTATGAATGCTTTATTAAGAGAGTCACACCATCATCAGTCACATGATTCCCCACATACCCCCTTCACAGGAATCAATATTTGACTGACAGGCCTATAATCAGGTTATGACATTATTCCTCTGAAATGTTGGTTCAAAAATTTTTTTCTTTTAGTAAGAACGTTATTAGCTATCTAAAGTTTACAAGTCTGTTTTCTTAAACTTCTGCAAACAATTTATTATTAACCCATACAGATATTCTACAATTCCTTTTGAGCATTGAACCTTTTAAAAATGCACGCTTTGCTTCTCAGGGTTCAAGGAAAACGAAATGCTTAGTATGTTTTACAGAGATGAATAAATTAGCCATAGTGAGATGAATGACCAGATCCATACAGATGACACTGTGGGACTGGAGCAGAATCCATGTCAATGATGACAGTCCTGCAAAAACCCCATCTATTTCTCCTCTATACCATTTTGTTATCCCTAGTTGCATCAAATCCTTTTGCAATGTGCCTCAAATTACACATGGTGTAAATCAATATCTGTTTCATGGTTTAGCCTGCGGCTGAATCCAGGAACTTCTTTGGTCCCTTCTAAGAATTTAGATATAAAAACCTAAACATCCCCAGTAACTCTCATATTTCCCCTCAAAATTCTGTTCCACGGATCAGATGTAGAAATGTGAGTATTGTCACACTAAAAAATACTCTAATTGATAGGTCCTGTGACAGAACAGGGAATTGAAACAGAACTGCTGGTTTCCAGGCAAGCCTGGATCACCCTATCTTTCCCCCATATGATCGATGTAGTCTGTGGGTTGCTTGTCCAATCTTCCAGTTATGGGCTATGGTTTTTCATTCTATGCTACTGCTTTTCTTCAAAGATCCCTCCTACTAGTGACAGTTTTTTTCTAATTTCAGTTGTGCAAATGAAGAGCCTCCAAAACACTGTCTTTACCAGTAGAGTCCTTATCTGTCTCTGTGTGAATTAGCTACTGCTTTGGAATTTTTTTATGCTTTATATATATATATATATAAAAGTACAATGAGAAGCTGAGTTGTCTGAAGATCAGTTCAAATGTGTTATGCCAACTTCAGAGACAAATTCCTCTGCTGACTTTACACCCTGTATAACCCTCAGGGGCCACCTTCACTGATTTTCCTGAAGCTGCATCCATGCTGCCAAGATAAAAAAAAAAAGGAAATAATAACATAGTCTGTGGTTTTATATATTATTTCACTGAAAAGCACAGGTGTACTAATGTGACAGAGAGCAGTTTTGCTCATTAACTTCAGTAGTTTAAGTTAGGATAAGATTTTGGCCCTAGAGCATTATCTTCTAATCTTTAGATGAAAGCAGGAAAAGCTACTTATGAGATACCAGCACACAGAAACAGATGTCAGCTGCTGATCACAAAACAAGTCTTTGATATGCCAAAAAAAAGGGGAGTGCTTTCCAGAAATTCCTAATAACTCTCACTTTTGAGCACATCTCCTACTTTAAAAGTGTCCACCTATTGGCATGACCCCAAATATATAACCTTTTTCATTCTGGTTTATACATAAACTCTAATCTGTTTCACTTCAGACTGCACACAAAATATTTTCTGCAGTGAAGGATTTTTCAAACTGATCTTATTTAAGAAGAGTTACTGAACTTCAGAAGATGAATATCTCTTCAGTGCCAATAACTTCAGCAAACATCCTATTATGCAGTAACTACTGTCGATTCTTAACAGCTTGTGTGTTTGTACTACCGAATATAGAAAAAAATATCCAAAAGAAAAGTATGATCATTCCTCAGACACTCTCTCACACACAAATCCTTCTTTTGTGTTTTTCCTTCAGCTGAGATCTCATTTTGGGCAGATAGATGGTGAATGAATAGCACAATCCAATAACCATTGCAAGTATTTCATCTATATTTAGGGAAAAAAATACCAACTTCCTGTGCATACAGACACTTCAGAAGCTCCTTTGAGGAACTTTGTCAGACAACATATTAATGGAAAAGAAGAGATGAAGTGGACCTACATGAGCAGTTTAGTTCAGACCTGGAGTGCTCCTTGAGGATGTACTGATTGCACTCACTTAATGACCTGTGCCCAAAGGCAAGGACCGTCCTGGGGCACACAAGCAGAATTTCTTTTAGAGGAATGCATAGAACTGTATGTATTTTAATGTTGGGAAGTATGTAGCTGTCATAGATTGTGGTGTTTCCTTACCAAATTCAGAAATAGAGTGATCCAGCCTAGTACTGGCTTTATTTCCTGATTACACTCAAAATTACACATGCAAAATCAGTGATGCGCTATATGCGCTAGTCTCAAAAACAAGGACGAAAGGTGTGCCTGGAATTTGGTAAGAAATTTTTATTTTATTTTATTTTCTTCCCATATAAACCCAGAAGCTTTTAACATTAGAATCTACCAAGCTAGAAGCAGCAGATGAAACCCCCTGCTGTGTGGAGACCCAGCACAAGTAGGATTGTTCTGACCTGGCACAAGGATGAAAGCCTGTGTTCTGTTTTTTCCATTAGTGCTGCAGAAGGAGTGAGTTCGCCCTCACGCTTGCTGGCTTGGTGTGTTTACATGGAGGCTCATCAAGACCTTTTAGCAAGAGCTTGTTGAGAAGAGCGCCAAGCAACTTAGTCACTGGCCACACACGGAGTTACAGACCAAGCTTGAAGTCTTCATGCATCTTTTATATTACGGGTAGAGATTTTAATCACATCTGTGTTTACTCTGCTTTACTATAATATGTCTAGCCAAGAAAATAACTAAAAAGTTAATATAATGGTGACAAACTAGTCAGACACTAAATGCTTTTCTGTGCTTCTTAAGTAAGGCACTAAAACTGGCAAAAAAATGTTTGCTAGAGGTTCTGTTTTCATCATTCACCCCTTGGATGGCATCTGCAGTAGCTCACAATGCTAATGTCAGCCTAGTAATTGCTTTGCTATGTTTCATTTCTCTACGACACAGTTTTAAAGAATTTGCATCAGCAATACTCTAACCTGTAATGGCAAGGACCACAATTACACTAAGGTTCAGTTTGACATACACTTGTATTCTTCTGTGTTTTCCTCTATGCCTCCCAGGCAAGTATGTACCAGGAAAAAAAGCATAATTTGAGCCAGAGCAAAGCCCCTGAGGATCAGGGCCATCAATAGTAAGTAATTCTTATCAGTAACAAATCAATGACTTAAAATATGGATCCAGGGGAAACAGCTTCTGAATACTAGGACAGCACTCGCTTGGCAAAACTCATTTTTATCCCTGTCAGCCCCATTCAGATTGATGTCATCTTTCCTGTTACTAAAAGGATCCATACATTCTTCTGACCACGGGCTCTGACAATTCTGCTGAGAACTATTTTCCCCAGTACATCATTATAAGTTTGCCTTTAAAATGAGTTATAAGTATCTAAGCCTGAAATATGCCAGAACTGCAGTTAAGGAAGTTCAGGGGAAGAGAAAATGGTGCTAAGCCTGTCAAGCTCAGACAGCGGAGTGTTATGAATGCAGCTACCCAGCAAATCAGTCATGAGAGAAAGTTAAGCAAAAAGCAGCACTCTTCTTGAACTCCACAGTAAATCTGAGTGTGGAGTATTGACTGTCCAATAGAAAAAAAGTTTAGAAACTTTTTATTGAGACCGTCAAAGAAATTATTATGTGGTAAGCCCAAAAACGCCAAGGTCAGGTAACTCTTTTGAAAAAATTTCCGCTGTCCCTACACTCTTATAAATTCGCCAAAATACCACGAAATTTAAAGCTGCACAATGACTCCACTTTGAAAACTGAGAAGCAAGGGATTCAGGTTCATGCAAATACTCGGTACCAAAGTTTGAGCCTGAATAACAGAACAAAAAAGTACATAAAACTTCCAGGATTTTTCTTTCTTCAGAACATGTATATCTGAATACACAATCTCTTTCAGATAATACATTACCTCTGATTGGAAATGGAGGAGGTCAGAGTAACTAATGATCATTTTTTATCATGGGTTTATTACCTGTATAATATGAGTTGAAGGCTTCACATTAAACTAATGTAAATAGTTGACCACAGAAAACTCGTTTCAAGCAATCTCTTTGCTGATAGTCTCAGTAAACCTTTCCAAATCCTCTTAGCTAAAGAGAATACAAAATCCTATTACCCTGATGTTGTTTTTTTCCAGATAAACACATTTATACATGACACCACATTTTGGGAAAGCAAGCCTCGGCCTATAGATTAATCCCTGGGCTTCAAACTTCATTCATTACAGAACAACTGGAGGAAATGTCAATCAACACGCTGAGGGGAAAACATCCAGCTCCCCAGCAAGTGTATGTCTGGTAGATGTTCTGAAATAATCCAATTCAGATCTCCATTAGTAATTAGAGAAGGTCAGTTAACCAGTTCCAAGAGTTCAGCTATGCCTCACGTTTGACTTACTGAGGCTTTCTTCTTTGCTTGTTTCAAAAAGTGAAAACCAAACTGGCCTTTCAGGACTACTGCAGTGTCCCTACCTGCTCTAGGTTGCAGGGAGAAAAAAAAGTACGAATCTACATGTTTTAGAAAGATGGTGCCTAAGGAGATTTTGCTTTCCTAGTGGTTTTCATGTAGAGCTAGAAATGCACAAATAGGAAAGCATGTCTGGCTTATTACTATAACAGCAAGACGCTGGCAATTCTTGTGGCCAAGTTCTAACGCCATATGCCCAGATTGTAAAATCCTGAGCATGCAATACATTGCTCCTCCACCTTTCTACAGAACTAAATGTAATAAAATTGAGCTTTAGACCCTTTCAAAATTTTCAAATCAAAGTGCTCTAAATGAGAGACGAATCGGACCATCTGGCTTAGGGAATTTAAATGACTTCCCACTCATATTTGGTATTTAACCATAATTAGACCAATATATCTGAAGCCTTTCACTAGATCAACAAAAATGCCATTACCCCTTTTGTCCTGCATTTCTGTCCTTGCACATCACTGTGCAGTCCCAAAAGTACAGCTCTTGCTGTCCATATTATAATTTCACAACAAGAAGCTGGAAGTCTGAAAAGAAAAATATTTTCTAAACCTGCTTTTGGCTCCAAAGAGGAGAAGGATCAAGCTTCCCATGCAATGCAGGCAGAGTGGCATTGCAGAGGAGACACAAAAAAGCCCACTGAGTCCTGTTAGGTATGGACAGCTGAGAACAACTGTAGTGTTGATCTACAGCTGAAGAGACATATGCGGCCCACGGACTCCAGAAGTGGCATGTGATAACAAATGTAGATCGCACATGTTAATGCCCATTTTTTATTTGATTTTACAGCACAGTCACTTTGTCACAGTGGGAATGAATATAAATCCTCCTGTAACGGATATTCATTGCTTCTCTGTATATATGTTCTAGAGACTGCATAGACCCATTTTCCAGTAACTTCATTACAGGGCATTTCCAAATTAACAGAGAAAAGAGTGATATTTATTTTTTTTTAAAGCTCTTTTTAGGCCACTTTTTGCATTTTTTACTGCAATTCAGGTGTAAAAATGTGAGAACTTGCTAATTATTATGTGTTTAGGGGATTAGCTAAACTTCTTACATTTGACAGGCAAATCAGCTTCTCGAGGCTGTGAAGTCTTCAGTGCTAAAATGCTCTTCTGTGTGTTGTCATTAATTTGTCATTTTTTTGACTGGAAAGCAAATGAAAGTTCCTTAAACCCATTAGGGACTTTTTTTTTCAGGATGGTAAAAGAATTAAGAAATTTGCTTTCCTGCCAGTCCAATGGCAACTCATCAAGCTACCATGGAGAAGACTGAGGTTCAGGAATGGCATTAAAAAAATTCCATGATGAAGGAACCTGACCTTGGAGCAAACAAGACCTGTAGCACTTACCCTACAAGGAACCTTATTGGGTACATCCTGCAATATTTAGGTAGTAAGGCAAGACTAACTTTTACTCAGGACAGATTCTTCAGTTCTTTCTCAGACAAAAATACCATTTACCAGATGATGAGGAATTACTTGCAAATTGTATAAAGGCTTCTGCATTTTGCTTACGAATCACAAAAAAAAAAAAAAAGGTAGAAAATAGGCAAAAAAAAGTCTGGCATGCCATAAATCATTCTTTTCATTGGAAATAATACAAAAAGAGTTTCTTCTTTTATGCTGAAGCTGCTACATCACATTGTAACTACAGACTTAATCAGAGATCTTGCAACATGCTGCCAGTCTGTCCCAGTCCCTGCTGTCATTAACAAATTTGCCTGTTTCTGACAGAAGTGTGGAGCTACTCAAATCCTGATTCTCTTTATTCCTTAGCCACAACAACAGTTCTTTCCAGACAGTTAGCATGCAATAAATATTTAAGGTACTTAGTAAAGACAGATGGCAGGGGAAAAAAATAAAAAAAAAATCAAAGATTTCTCTAGTGCTTCCCTTCGTACTGACTGAGAACCTGCTATTGAGAGTTCTGGTGTCCAAGAAATGGGGAGTATCGGTATTTTCCAGTGGACTACAGACTAGTAACTGAGAAAGAACAAATCCTAAGAACAAACTAGTGTAAAACATCACCATCACTATGTGAAACACCTTTGGTGACCACACAAAGCAAGGAAGCAAATGGGAAAAGGGGCATGATCAGGGGAAACAAGTCTTTATAGGAAAATGAACAATCATTTCATAGGTGGAGTCCTGTATCTGAAGAAACAGCTTCCTAAAAATGCATACAAAAAACCCCAAATCTGAAGGCAGTATTAATCTTTCTTCTCTTCCGTGCATTGACACTCACATTCGGTCTTATAAATGACTCCCCAAAGTAAATAAGGAGCTCAAAAAGGCTAAAACCCCCAATTAACTCAGTGCTAGGGTCAGATCTGTCTTCTTTCTCTCCAAGGTCTCTGTGGGGATATACACAGTATTTGACCCCAGCCAAACTTGGCCTTATTCCCAGATACATATTGTACACATTGAAGAAATGAACTTAATCTGAAATGAGCAAGAGTCAAATGTGAAAATTTTGAGGTTTGACTCTAAGTAGTAAAGAAGCTTGGCAGCTATTGAAAACTTTTAAGTCTGGAAATTGTAAGAGAAAGTTGCCAGACGAGATCTGCAGTGTTTCCTAGTGTTAGCAAGGCTAACAATAAATTTAAGTTAGTTCTAACATTGACAGCACAGTCACTGTGGCATTATACTACTTTCATTATGGGAGCTGGCAAATGGTGGCAAGTGAGGTTACCCACAAACTTTTTAAAAATGAAATTAAAGTAAGTATGAGATGCAAATTTTTGTATGTACCTATTTTGCCCTCTAGGAAAAAAAAAAAAAAATCAACACAAAAACAAAAGAGGGAGAAAGAAAAAGTAATAAAATCTCTTAAAAATTGCCTTAGTTAAAAAGGCATTAATTACTTTTTTCCCAGTAATAAAAAAGTTAAATAAATGAGTTTCAAAGAAACTTTTAGCATTTAACCAAGACTGAAACAAAAATCCAGGTTCTAACAGGAGTGAAGTATTAAATGATTTCTCATGAAAAAATAATATTACATTTGAACTGCTATAAAGGTCTTTTTCTTCACAAGCATCTTAGAGTAAATTATCAGTGCCTCCTTTACGCCAGTCAAATGTTATTAATGTCAAAAAGCTTGGTGAAAGGAAAACTTACTATTTTTACATCCATTTTTTAACACTACTGGATGAGATCCTTAAGTAAGATGTCACACAGAATACCAATTCCAGCCAATAGGTCATGCAATTTTTTTTTAACTTGATGATCCAGACATGGCTTTCCCAGTCCTAATATTCAACCAATAAAAGAAAAGGGCAGTAAGACCCTCAGGAGTTCCTGCCTCACACTAGGTTTCCCTTTCAAGAATTTTCAATGAAGGTCAACAATGGCAAGATGTATGGCCTGATTGTCTGGACTTTTTATAAAGCATTTGACAAATTCCTGCTAGACAAGCCTTCCTTTAAGGAACAAACCAGAGGAACAAGCATGAGAGCAAAGAAAATGTGGTGTAATAGGGAAAATAGTGCAATGTGAAGTACTTGTAAAAACATTTACTTTCTGAGTCAATTGCTAGCTCCCAAGGAGTATGAAGCTGGCTGTCTGCTGCTGCTCAAATCATATGTGAAGGCTCTTCTGCTGAAAGAGATCTGTTGAGCATACGAAATACTGATACTAAGAGCAAGCTTGGAGCTTCCTGACCACTCCAGTAATTCTTAGAAGACTGGAATTATTTAGAGGCAAAATAAATGCAGTGAAGGTGGAGAACAGATCCAGATGCATGGAGAATTGACTTCTTCAGCAGATAGCTATTGACTGTGATGACTTTCCATAGATAATGGCCTAAGAGAGTAGAACGTGTGGGGGAATTGAGGGAAGTTCATTTGCGCGTGAAGCAACATGGACTGGTATCTTCTCATTCAAGTTTCACCAACATATAAGCTTGTGACATCCATTTGGTCACAATTATTTACAATGAAGACACTGCCCAGTGACATTAGCTTTGCACGATTTTTTGCATCACACTGAGCAAACACGAGAACTTCCCAACACAAAGTAAATATATACATTTCACTACAGATACAGCTGTATGTTTCAGGCAGCTGTCACAGATGTTAGAGCAGTGAGAATTCTTAACACAGTTTTTAATAATTTCTACCTCAATTTTAAAATGTATGCTTCATACGAACTAAGCATACTTTTATAGTAATTTTTTACTTTGGGGGTACTGGCTTGGATTTATACTGATGACATCTTTAAAAAAACATCTCTAGATTTTGTGTTCTTCAAGAATGAATGTTTACACCAGAAAACACATAAACAACTTCACACCACGGATTATGAATTAAAGCATATTTGAGTTCCTTAACACTAACACAGCACAATGGAATATACAGAAGTGTGGTAAAACTGAGCAAGCCCCAAAGTTTTGCATAATGCTCAAAACCAATCAATTTTGAATTACAGTATGCTTTCAAATTACCGCATTATTCTGGAGAAATAAGGAAAGAGAATCACAGCATTATGGCTGTCAAGCTGGACTTTTACTATAGTTTCCTATTTCTGGGGTTTTTTTGAAAGAAGAGAAAACCTTAGTAATCTTTTCTAGCTTTCAAACAAAATCAATAAAGTATTTTGCTAATCACTACTCTGTTCTAACACCCCAAACTCGGTAAAACTTGGTGTGGCCCTCCAGCCCTCCTCAGGCATGTGGTAATCTATCAGAAGCATTACGTTTACAGAAGAGATCCAATCTCTTCTTCACAAGGACTAAAGTCCAACCTCTCTGTGCATCTTGATTTTAACTGATAAATTTCAACCATCTTGGCAAAAATGGTCACAGGCATGTGCACAAGTTTTGTGGATACCCTTGTCTGAAGTTTTAAACAAATTTTTCTACGAGGTTGCGAAAAACTGGTGAAGGGACGCAAATGCTCTACGTTATTACTAGTGTTATAGCATGGAGGTTCTTTTTAAAAACAGGTATGCACATTTCACTTGTAAAACTTACCTTCAAGAGGACAGACAGACATTGTGCAGTAGGCTCTTTTTCAGGATTTGGTTCAATTAGCATCTGAAACACAACAAAAAATTCAAGTGGAGGTATCATGTTTTAGGCTAGGCAACTGTTTCTCATTCTTGCTCTAGTTCCTTAACTTCAAAAAGCCACTTCTACTGCCATTTCACTGAATGAATTTACAAGTTAGCAAACTGCACCCATCCTGTACAATGAGTACAGTGATACTGGCTTGGCAGAGATCCACTCACGACAGAGGGTTACCCTATTACTTCAGCCATGTCCAATATGGTACTCGCCTTCAGGAGCGGGGTGGGGTTTTTTTTAAACTTTTTGATATTTTAATTTTAGTTACTTAACTGTTTAAGTAGGAGATTCTTCCAAGCCATTACATTGTTCTTCATGTTTATCCTGATCTTTTTCTTCAAACAGAAACTTGTTAACAAACTACTTAGTGTCCACTGAACTAGATGAAATAAAACTGTGGATGATTTTCTACCAATATATTTAGATTAGTAGAAAAACAGTAAAAAGGATTACTTTATTTCAAATAAATTTCTGCTGCCACAGCTCTATTTAAATCCAATTTTTAAAAGCTTTTAGTAATTAGAAATATGTACGGCATTCTAATGAAGAAACCCTACAAATACACATATTTTTAAAATTCCTATGAAGCATAAAATTAATGCGCTTTATGATAAACTTTTATTATTCCACCTGGGCACTGGATTCTTTAATAATAATAAAAGAAATCCAGTTCTTGTCCATGTGCACAAAACAAGTAAAAATTTTCCTACTATCATCATGGTCCATCTTCCTCAATCCTGTACAATGAATCAATTTTTGTACAAGTAAACTAATGACGCTATTTCATTTGCTTTTAAACTAAGCATATCTATGTGCTTTGACCTGAGATATTTCCTTTGAAGACTATATAATAATTGATTCCAATGAATCTGAGACTTATAATTCCACAAATCTTCAGAAGAGCATGAGTATTAATCACTGTGTCTGAAAATCTCCACATTTATATCAGTATCTTTGCTTATTTATACTTACATATATATATATGTGCACAATTATAAGATCAAGAAAAAACAACAACAAATGGCAGCAACACTGTAAAAATAATGAAGTTTTAAAACCAAGGGCTCCCTACTGCTTTTTGCCTGACTATATTCATGAGGACATAGCTCTGTGCAGATTTTTGAATATGATAGAAAGGAGGAAAAAGCTTCTACATGATTTAGTTATTTAGTGATTTTATATTATCAGCCTGTGCCTTTATTTGTTCTACCTGGTCCTGATTTCATGCATTTCTTTAGTTCATTTGGTATCATGAAAGCAAATGAACAGCATAACATTAACCCATAGTCAAATTTACCTACTTTTTTAAAAAAAAAGAAGGATGTTTTCAAAGGAAGTCTCACGCTGTCAATCTCTTCTCTGGCTTTTCCTCAGGAATGAGAAACAATTCAAGTGTTTGTTGTTGCTGTTTTAGTTTTGGACCACAAAAATTCTCCAAAAATTACCCTGAATCTCCACTGTCACTGTTCTTTAGTAAATTTAGCTATCTTGACTTCTGACTTCATGACAGTTGGCTTTGATACTCAGGGATTAAAATCCATGCATATTCCTGCCTTTTCCAGTTCAGTGGGGAATTTTCAGGGAAGAAAGAATATAAACTTCTTTCATGCTCTTCTGCGTGCCAGTTCATTTTAGAATGGTCTTCATGTTGTAATCCCATTAGGCTAAACACATTAGGAATTATTTTTCCGTACTTTAGTTCTCCTAATATCACAAGTTTTAATGAAAACCATTTTTACTTTGTTGTAAAAGTCACATGAGAAAAAAAATAACTCACAACAGCACTTGCTACATCAGTCAAAAATGACAACATTTTTTCTTTAGCTTCTTTATTTAAAATCAATTTATATATCAGTTAATTTCAGCCATAAGAAACTGTTCTCTGATAAAATCCCACTACATTGGAACAGTAAACTCTTAACTACTTTTATTCAAGAAAATAATAAAACTATGCCCCACAAATTATGACAGAGTTCGAAAAGAAATATGTCTCTCTTTCTTTACTATGTAATGAACGCAATGTCATAAAAGTACATAACAAAGCTATAGAAATTTCAGGAAACGAATACAGAAAAATAAAAGCTCCCTACAGGTTTTGCCTTAGTCAAAAATTCTTTTCTGGAAACAAAACATTAATAAATGGCTTTATACAAATAAATACATATTTTAATAGGTGAAATGTATCTGAAACTTGAATTCTTCCTGTTTCAAAATTTCAAACTATGCAAAAAGCCAAAATGATGGGCTATACTGGCCAAAGGTTGGTTACAAGAGTCTTTATTTTGCAAACTATACAGAAACAGTAGAAAAGAAAATGCATTATACTTGTCAATATTACATAGGATAAACACTAAATTTAGGATTTGATGTTAGCAGAAATTAATTCAAATAAGAAACTGATTTTCCTTTTAATTAATGATGGGAAACCAGTGATCCAATTTTGAAATTATACAACCTGTAGTATTACATTATACAGGTCACATCAATTTTATTGTGGGCAGAAAGCAATAGATATTATATGATCAAAGATGGTGGAGTCTCAAAATGTCCACACAACTAATTAACATGCTAACATAAATACAGTGATTAAAGTAATTTTCTCTACTGTCAAATCTTAAGTGCTACTCTACACAATAATTATAATCTAGTCCACATGGTAATTGTATAACAATAGAAAAAAAAAAAAAAACCAAAATAACCCATTTTCTTCATTCCAGCAGCAGTACCTATACTGGTACTAATTTGGTAACTGGGTATGCTTAGCTATTGCCTAACATCCTATACTGGTATGCATGCTAAAACCTCTCTACTTCTATTTTGCAAGGCACCTTTACAGTATGTTCTCTAAGTTGCTGCACTAGTAACAGAAAACAACATGAATGCAAAACATGATGCAGAACTATTTTCTGAATTAAGAAAATAAAAAGTGTAATTATGCATTTACTAAAAAACCACCTTGGGGCAAGTGTCAACACTCTGAAATACAGTCATCTATAAAGGTAATATAATTTTAAGCAAAATTTTTTCCTCATGTAAAATATTTTATGCTAATCTGATTAGAGAGAAATACAGAGAAACAACAAAGGGTGAAGCAACGTCTGAGTACATAATGATACAGCCTATACAACCTTGACATGAAAGAAAAATAATTACAGAAGGACAAGAAAACTTCAGAACTACAGAACTGGTGCTTGTCCATGCTACTGCTTGTGAAAAATCCTTTCAATAACCTAGCTATTTCCTAACAAAAACCATAACTACAAATGCAAACACAAAGGAGGACTTTGCTTTATTTTTCCCTCCTGATAATTTTTCTCCATACCTTTGGTTAATTAAAGGCTGGTGAGATGCCACTCATGCACCAATGTTTTTCTACTGTAATACATTTTTGATTTATTGAATGGGCAATTTGCAAAGCCCACAGGGCCAAAAAACACAGATAGAACTAAAGTTAAGTTATAGTATGTGTTCTGAAGAGGACATGCAGTTCCTAGTAAGGGCAAATACCATTTCACCAGAGTTTTAAAGAGACTGGTTGTCTTTATGCAGTGTTTTGCACATTTGTATTTTCAGTAGCACATAACATTTCTCTCTTCAGGCTAGACTTCCAATGTGTTTTCTTCAGCGCAAAGGCATTTAAAAACTCAAAAGCACATAATATAATTATTCTTATTTAAACAAAAAAGTTTATGACTCCAGCTGCAATGTCTGAAATAATCATACAAAATATACATGTTTGTTAGAATCCTTTTGATCTTGGAGAGCAAAGGGATTTAATGAAATGCCATCTTGGGAATTTTAGAAAGGTACAATTCATGGACCCCCTAATATCATCAAATATATCCATCATGATCATCGTCATCATCAACGTCATCATCTCCTTCATCTTCATCATCATCTTCAATTTCATCTTCATCATTCATTATTTCATCCTCATCATCTTCATCATCTGTCCATTCGTGGAAATTGCCAGAGGCAAAATCACCTGAAGTCTCTAAATCAATAGCTAAAAAGGTATGATAGTTATAAAAAAGACACACGAGATACACTATAGATTTATAGTATAATACACATAAGCATACAAAAGGCACAGCAGAATATTTAGTTTCAGGACAATTACTTATTTTGAACTACACAGTGTGACATAGAAATAAAACAAAAATAATATGAAAATTCTTTTGTCTGAAAAGAAAACCACTTCAACAGGGACTAATTTCTCAATGTTAACTAAAGGAGAAAAATTTTATGGATTTGCAAAACTATAGTGAGTGCCAGGAACAATGGAAAGAGATTTAATTCCAACTTACAGATGACAATAAGGACTACTGATAATATACACTGCTTGTTGTTCAGCTCTTACGTGTTACCTTGAACTATCTAGAACTGTTCATTTATCTGGAAAGGATCCTGGATTAGACTGACAATAGGCCTGAGCTTCTATGTCAAATATTGTGTTAGATTTACCCTTTGTGTCAGGCTATGTTCTTTGGTTGCAAAAGAAGTAGAAAGGAGTAATATAAGGCTTTTTTTTTTTAAAAAAAAGGGAAAATATTTTATTGCCATCTTTTATATTTGGGACATCAAATAAAGGCGCCATGGGAATTCTCAGAAGAAGTTGCACAGTGCTGCAGGGAAGGGAAAACTAAGGGAAGATTTAGTGTCCTAGGAACTTTTAGCAATTACTTCAAACATAAACCGAAAAAAATGTCAAATTGAATAACTAGCATGCTGATTACCCAAAGGGATTTCATCAGGCATATTGGGGCTTGTCTAATGCTGCTCTAGATAATTAATTTTCCCTAGGTTTATATACACTATGCCATGCACTTATATGAGGTCTATTAATAGCTGACACAGTGATAGGAGTTGCAAAAAATAATGAAGTAGTAACAATAAGAAATTTTGTTATTTTTTGTTTCAAGATCCATGTAGTTGGGTCTCACATCTGTTCTTACAGAAGAAATTTAATCTGGTTGGTACTCAAAGGGAATAACACCCCTAAACCAAATGCCACAAAAGGTTCTTAACTTACCGCATTCTGCCACACCGTTTGTTCTGGATCCTGTTACCTCATTACCGTATCTGTCAACACACCAGCACTGCCCTACGCTTCCATGGCACTGACTTGGTTTGTAATACCCATCTTCATCACATAAGGGGATGTACTGCCCTGTGACACATAAATGTTGAGTACGATTATTAAGAACTGCCTCGTGGTAACAATTACAGTAGCAAGTAACTACCTTTTGCTGTTTCCTCATTCCAGACTCTACACTGGTTTACTATTACTAAATTCAGTTAAGCAGAAAGTGACTGAATATATCAAATGTGAGAGGGAAAATAACACATTATGAGTCTCAGACTGATTTCAAGAAAAGAAGTGATTAATCTTCCTTTAAATTTTTCAATGATCCTGTGATACATATTCCTTACTCCCTGAATGTCTCAGTCAAGATCTTTGCTGTGTTCTGGGGAAAAGGCTCAAATGTAGCACCCAGTCCTGAATGGGATGTTATATGAACTGTGGAGTACAAACAAGTCTGAACAATAAGGGCCAGGCTTTCTGGACTAACAAACTATCCACTACAAGACTTAGGAGCTATTTTTATTTAATATATATTCTACAATCCATTTAGTTACCTACTAATATTTAATTATCCCAACACAGAAGAAAAATGCAGTGTAACACACCAATTTTATCAACAAACTAAAAAAAAAGAATGTTAAATTTGCATTTACGTGCACAATACCTAGGCAAATTAGGCTCTAAGCCAAAAGCACTCCATGTCATGAGTACAAGAGACACAATAAGGGACTTATTTTGTGAGACAGCGACTTGCCTAAGGCTGAATAACCCACTGTTCTTCATTTCGAACGAGTGGAGACTTTTTGAAAGAAACATAAAACAGACAAACCACAATGAAGAAAACATTCTTATGAAAGCATTTTGAAGTGTATAGTCATTGTTAGAAACCATCCTTAGCAGAAATACAGTTTTGACTACTTTGAGCCAAGCTTTTATACAGTGGCTAATGGTAAAACAAAGATTTTACATTTCAGTAATATTGATACAGTACAAACTGATTCACAACAGAGATTTCAATTACTTAAAGAATATTACAGGTAAAGAATTAGCAGAGATACTAATTTAGGAGTGCCTTAGACTGTCACCTCTATAACAGTAAAAAGGCACTTTCTATTAGAGTAATAAAACAGATGTAGTATCTTTTGGTATGTAAGGTAATAAAACTAAGTTTAATAGCTTTCAAAAATTTCATAAATTTTTTTGCTAGAATTTACTGCGGTCTATCTTTGTTGGATTAATATTGATTTTATGTTACCGTTTCACTAGGGTTATTTATGTAAGCAATAAAACCTTCAAAAGAATGATCTATGGCTCACCTAGGAGCTTCTTTCCTCCTTGCTGCTTCTGAATATTGCTGAGTTCTGTCTGGCAAGGTGGGTCTAAAATAACATTAAAAATGTTAAATGGATTACACTGTATCTAGGAAAGAAAGCATGTAAGTTTTTACAGTTTGCTATGTTCTAAGGCCACTCTAACTACTGATCTTAAGAAACACACACATTCTGCATTAGTAGTCATGTTCTAAGCTCTGAAATAAAAGAATTACTGCACCTTGCTACAGCTCCAGAATTGTGCAGAAGCCACTCCCAGTTAACCCAGCTGTAAGTGAGCTTCTAGTCACTACTCTGGAGGATCAAGGAATGCTAGACCAGAATAGTAACTATCACACCCTACTTTGTCAGCCTGCAGAAATCAGAGTGTGACTGTGAAGCTTGCCTCATATATTGGTTAGAAACAGGCTCTTTTAATTCTTTCCCTTTTGTCCTTGTAAGAAGTCATGTTTGAGTTTTGTATTTCACGTACTACACTAAGAAAATAAAAATTTTCTCCACTGAAGTCTGCAAGATTGTGATTCTATTGCAACAATTTAAGACTGAATCCCTTGGGTACAAAGCCATGTGTTCAGCAAACTAAGTTAAAAACAGTGGCCAGACTTTAGATGTCTCTAAGAGACAGAATAGGTATTAAAATTCAGTTTTCCATTGTTCAGAGCTATAGCTCTAGTTCTGAATCATTTAATTTTCTACTGTCTATAAAAGCAAGTCACAGTATGCCCTATGAATTGGAAGGAAATAAGACGTGAATGTGCACACATTATTGTTGAATAACCGAAAGAATCAAAGACAGCAAAGTACGAATCTCAGAACATTAATACTGTGTACTGTGTTAGACCATTAGCACAAAGGCATTTCTCATTCTGAATCAGCTGTAGTATTACTGAGTTTACTCACATGTGTCTTTACCTTATACCATTCCCAGTCAATATTCTGATACCATCTCACTAAAATTTCACATTCTATGAATATTAAATGCATTTTCCATTTTAGCAATCTCTGATTATTTAGAATACATCTTTGCCATGCAATTAACTCAAGGCTCCCTTCTGAAATACAGTGAAATTACTATTTTTCTATGCAAACAGAAAAAAAAATTCTGAGCTTGTTTAAAGATGAGCACAACTGGCCTAGCTTATTGATAAATCACACACTTAGACCAGAATCCAGTCACTCTGTAGGGCAATAGGCAGGCAAAAATCACTTGAGTGGTGACAGTCCAAAGCAGCCTTTCCTGAATTCCTCCTAGAGTGCTCACCCTTCAACTGGCTAAGAGCAGCACAAGCTGCACAAAGGAGTGCAGGAACAGCAAGAATACATTACAATACATGGAGGTCCCTTTCTTGTGGAAATGCTCAAACTCTGGTGATAAATGCCCAGATGAACTGGGTATCAAAAATATATTTCTGGTGAAGACAGAGCCTCTTGTCTGGCTTAGCCTAGATAAACCACCAGGATCTGGTATTATTCCTGAGCTCTTATCTAACAGAGCAAATAGAAACTGGAAGACAATAATAACCCCTTACTGAGAGCAGGCTGTTAATTTCTCTTGGGTTTACATTTTAAATCCTATTTATATATACCATACATTTAAAGAAGCTTATAAACATTTACAGTGGCCTCGACTCTGGTGGGTCAGGTTTTCATATTAAAACTGTAACAATTCTTTTTAGAGTGAAGGCCTTAAAAGTAGGCTCTACTTTTAAAATACTGTTCACAGGAGTCTTAATGTCAGGACAAATTTTCAAGAGATGTCTTTCCAGACAACCAAGCAATTTTCTGAGGGTGCTCTTGAAAACCACTGGGACTTGATGCCATTGGATGGGTACTGGGTTTCAAGTATTTAGTCTTTGTGTGTTTGCTGAGGTTATACAAAGTTTTACATTTCTTGTTGTAAGAAGTACATTGATGATGATCATGCTCACTATTATGCCAGTTTGTTAAATACCTTTGAAAATTAAGGTTTCTGTCTTTCCTGATATTTAAAGAGTTAAGGTCTTAATTGTACAACATTCTTAGGGTCAATTATTTCTTAAACCGAAGGTATTTCCAATTAATCAGTAATCTGAAAAATGATAGTCATTTATTGCACACAAGTACCACAGGCTAGAAGGAGCTAGAATTGTGGCAGACTTGGCAGTACTGAGTTTATGGTTGGGAGATCTTAAAGGTCCTTTCCAACCTAAACGATTCTGTTCTATTCTGTCTTTCACAGAAGATGGGAGATATGCTGTAGGAGAAGAACTATTCAAATAGGAAAAATACATGTATTTTATTCTATGGAAAAAAATCCTACATTAAAATCACAGAGCTGCACACACTAACATGTGGAAATGTAAAAATGATGAACTATGCCTAAAGAAAAAAAAAAATCTTCATTTACAGCTATAAATCTTTGGTGGTATAATTACAAAAAGTAATACCACTAACCAAAAGGTAACAAGGCAATACGAGAAAGTTACTTACCCAAAACTCTCTTCTTCTCAGAAGCTAGGTCTTCAAGATTCACACTTAAGCTTTGCTTCTCAGGATAAAAGCAGCAAAAACTCTTAACAATACTAAATCACTCTGGTGCTTAAAACTGTCAAAGAGAATGGCAGGCTAGAAGTTCAACCAATTCCTTTTGGTCCACAGCATATCCTTTTTCCTCTCTCCCCAAATCATATTGCTTCCCTCTTTATTTTCCCATTAGTTCCTGAGTTTGGAAAAGCTTTCTTTTAGATTTCTGAACTTATTTCAATAAAAAAAAGCAGAGTCACTGGACAACTTTTGGGAGTCCTGAGCCAAGGAGAAAAAATTCCTTTACAAATATCAGTGTGGTGACTTCATTTGAAATATAAATTAATCTGACATCAGCCTTTCTGATAATCTGAATACAAATAAAGAGACCTAATCATCTTCATCCTTAATCTACTTCCACAGATGTGGCAGGAATAATCTTTCTGACAATATCACTGCATTGTTACGAGTGATTCATGAACCACTTAACAGCAGTCATCCACGGTTCTTCAGTGCTCAAAGTACTGATGTACACCAGAGTATCCCATGTTATTCATACTGGCCCTTGAGACATCAATATTCAGTTGTGTCAAGAGGTGCTGCAAGGCCAGTACAATTAAGCTTTGATTTATGAAAAAAAGGCACATTAATAGAGCAATGGGAGTAAAACTGGTAGATTTGACAAAGAATGTCTAGGATTTTTAACAGACATGTCTCAAGGACCTGCTACCCACATAGTAAGCCTCCAGCTTTCACAGATTCTCCATCTTATACGATTATAAAACTGTGATTTTCCATCTATCAAGTAGATAATTATTTGGCAGAGCCCCTAGCTTCTGTCATATGGTCCATTGCAGATTAGGTTACCATGTACTGCCTTGCCTGTGCTTGGGGTCAAGTACTGTAATTGTTCTTGGACAACCAAGGCTTGAACTTTAGGGATTTGAAACATCAATACTGCACCTTCAAAAAATCTTTCTGCAGACCTCAATTATGTGTTAAGGCACATTACACCTTCCTTTAGAACCATCTATAAACATATTTCAAGTCCTGCCATCTGGAAAGACTTATGTAACAATACGCATCATGATAATTATCATTATTCTGTCAGACGGACTAGTTTTAAAGTCATAAAGATGTCTTCCAGCCTTGACAGACAGAAGAGCCTGTAAGAAAAAGGATCCAGAGAAGTACTGGACTAAGAGAGTCATGCAGAGGCCTGTAGTAAAGAAATACTTAGGTACTAAGCATTAATATTCCCAGCAAAATTGGGTACTCTCCTTCTCTGAAGTAGCGATACAACAAAACCAAGGCTGTAATAATGATGAAGTACTGGCAGAAAGAAATCTGGTCTATAAAAAGGCCAACACTGTAAATGCCTCAGCATTTAGATAAGCACTAAAGTATTAAGCTAGCGTCAATCAGCTCAGAAAATAAGTTCTGAAGATGGGCACTGAAGCACTTGCATGAACTGTAGTTGAAAGTAGAGGGCAACAGCAACCAGAGCATACAGGGAGACTTGCAAAGAGAACTGCCAAAGTGCAGATTTTGAAGTATTGCAGAAACGCATTATAGTGTCTTGGATGTATCTCAGAAGTGCTAAACTACACTTAAAGAAGAACAAGGCCAAGAAAAAAAGCAATAAGCAGCACTGAGCTGTACGTAAGTGTTAAAGCATTAGTCAAGGCAGGACAGCTACGACAGGAAGATCTTTTTCTGAGCAAGAAAGATCTGACTTAAGTATTCAGAAGAAGTTGCTTATATTGACTAGAAGTTGTGAGTAATGTGCAGTAATAGGTCTAGCATACTGTAATGCATCATGACAGACCTCAAGCAGAAAGAAAGCATGAAGAGGAGTTGCAAGTACTTGTCTGATCCTGACTGTCTTGAACTATGAAGCTAAGATCAAAGAGCAAGAGGGCTTTTCAGCTAATGACTCAAGCAAATACTATGTATTTTTGAAAAACACAATGGAATGTCTATCCCAGTATGATACATACTGTTGACTAAATTTTGTATTCACTTTGAACATCATTAATCAATAGCAGTGCTGTAAAAATGTAGTTCTGCCCAGAAAGCACCTACAAAGCTCCTAGAAAGCTGTCTACATGGCTTGAAACATCCTGTTAATATCAACTTATTTTAGTAAATATCAGAAAGAAGCCACTGAATTTCTCTACCTAACTATTTTTTTGCTATTAATAGCAAAGGTATAGTTAAAGGTCTTATTTAAATTGTTCAATCAAGTAAAACATAACCAAACACTAACTTATTACAAGGTTTAGTATAATACTGCAAATTATGAAGAAAATTCAGTGGGTAGCTAATACACTATGGAGTTAGGACTCAGATAGTTGTGCAAGAGCTAATAATAAGATGTGACAAAAGAAGACTAGGTTTCTTTTCTCCTTACACCTTCAAAAAAGAAGGAGAATCCAGATTTTGTTGACAGTGTTAATTTGGAGGAATGGGGTGCATGTTTAATGTGCAAGGATTGCCAAAACTGAGATTTCACCTCATTTACAATGTTGAGGATACGTCTTTTTTTTACTATATGCCCAAACACACTGTTGTAACAAAAGCTATCTAATCTGTTTTAAATCAGCACCTTATCATAACACCATGGTCAAGACAGTGAGGAAACTGGTAAAAAAGAGAAGAAAAGCTTGATAATGTTGGATTCTGCAATGGGGAGAATCAGTGACACTGAAAGTCAGATCCCAGATTTTTAGCCTTTGGGATACCATTAATATGATCCAGTAGTATTTAGATCTGTCTTTACAATACCACCCTTGGGTTCTAGCAGTACCCTGAGCAAATATTTTAGACAAACACTATTTATAGGCAATAGAATGTAAAACTACTTGAAAACAATCAGTGGAAGTGCTTTCTTAATGCACTGGTTATGCTGTATATTAATTATATGAAAATGGTAGAAGAGCCAATTGGTAGAAGAACCTTGGACCATACTAGGCCACATGTTATGTGCTGCAATTGCTCTGACAATTGAAAAGAATTTCACTGCTCTCCAAAGAGTAAGAGTGTTTATATTAAGATGAAATGATTGTGGTGGCATTTTTTTTTATTTTAGACAACCAAACAAAACATGTTATGTTCTTTACTATAAGAATGACTTTACTTCTGGGATGGGTTATTTTTTATCTACTAATTTTGCTAGCAGTACATACATGCTTATAAAAGTAAAAGACAAAATATCTTTCTACTTTTAAATAAACAAAGTGATTTGTAAGATTAGATGTTAACTTTTTAACTACAAAGTTACCAAAGAAAAGAAGTCTGCTATTTAGTATGTATCTATGGAAGTACAGCTTCATTTTCATTCAGATTTACAACTGTCAGATGTGGCATGATAAAAAAGTCATTATTTCCACAAAAATCAGAGTCAAATCATAGATGCTGAGTGCTAATGGGAATTTATCACAAGAGTTTTAAGGGCACAAGTGAGATTTAAAAAATGATATTAAAATTTTCAAAGAGGCTGAGCTGACTTTGCAAACTTTCTACCAAATCAGCCTTATCTCCTCTACTGGCAGTAGAAATTAGACACTGGTTGCTATTTGTCCCTTTGAAAATCTCCTTCATGTCAGTAAGAAAAATAAAGGGGCAATTCTGTCCAGTTTCAGCCAATATTTAATGAGTAAATGCTTTGATTCATTATAACTAGTTTGATCTATATAATTTATGTAATGTCTCACTTAGATCTAAAACTGCTATAAGATCCCCAGGAAAATGCTTATAGGTTGTGTTTATTTGTTTAACCAAATCACATCAGGACACTGACAAGAGATTCATCTAGGCAGTAAAAATCAACTGGTTTTAGGTCCAAATGACCGAAAATAACTTTATCCACAATGTTCATTCAGATAAAATAGGCTCACAAAATAGAACATTAAGATGCCCTACTTTAGCAATAAAAAAATTTTATAATTTATATATTTTATAATGTAGGTGAAGTACATCAGGAAATAAATAATTTAAGTAATTTTAGTCTCTTTCCTCTACATATTTACTGGAAGATGGCATGAGAAACAATATTGCTGTAAAAGTATTAGCCACTATTTTGTGCTTTATTTAGAATCCTTGAATTTCTAGCAAGCCTTTCCATTTAGCTGCGGTTGTTTGTTGGTTGATTTTTTTTTTACTTCATTTTAGGTATTCACAATAGGTCAAAAACCTTAACACAAATTGATTGGACAGCATTTAAGAGCTTGTAGTTCACTGTAATCTTCTTAGTATGTTAAAAAAAGATAAAGTACTAGAAAAAGGTCACTCATACATATGCAGGTTGTTCTCATCTTTTACCTTGCTGTCTTTGGAAGCAGTAGCACCACTCATTGTTAGATATCAAACTGTCCTTGTACGTGTCACAAGAATTGAAGAACGCCCTGGTGCATGGCTCATTCTTGTCAAGGTAAATGCTTCCAAGTTCTGACTGGTCCAACAATAGGTCATAGTTCGTATCAAGCCTGTTAAACATCCATCCAAGGGAGTCTTTGCAAATTGGCAAAATGCTGGTATCAAATCCTAAGGGGGGGGGAAAGAAATAATCATATAGCAGGAAAGATACAGCAGCTGCTGAGCTCAGCCACAAAAGAATGCTGCATCATGGAAATTGCTCCAGTGGTACATAGATTCAGTACATACACAGTGTATGCCATTGAAATACTACATAATTTATATGTGTCAGCTTGATTTTAAAAAAATCATTAAATTAACCTGCTAAAAAAAATAATCCCACCATCAGTCCCAAAGCATTTAGAAATATGAGTTTTCTTGTCAAACATTAACTCTATAGCACACACATTATGTACAGTAATAAATAATCTACAGTGATTTCCTGAAAAATAATTCTGTTGACGAATTTTAGTGATGACCTAAATCAGAAGAGTGAAGCTTAAGTGGTTTGCAATGTTTACAGAACCAAGAAGAGAATAAATTCCAGGTAACTTGTTGGCGTCTATTTTTTTTTTTCATATAACATATATTCAATTTTAGGAAAAAGGAATGTGATACTCAGCTTCAGCAATGCTTTGAAAGTTATCATATTTTATCTTTACCTGATGTACTTTACATCTTGGAGGAGGGCACGGAAAAGATGATTGCCAAGAGCAGCTGGCTGCCAGTATCAGACCTACTAATACAGCTTGTGTCTGCCTAAATTGTTGCTTGGAAAAAGGGCCATCAGGAACAGGCTGAGCTAATTATTTCTGTAGACACAGGTCAGACCTCACATTTGTTTTTCCTGCATCAACTCTAAAGTACATGCAGACTTGCATATGAAAATGGATGGGAAATGCAGAAACCTCCAGGTCTCTTGCCTATGTAGAAGATGTGAACTGCATTTGATATACACACATTTTTTCATGTTCATGTGCTACATATGGGTCATACCACAGGCTTATGGTGCATGCATCCAGGCAGCTGAGTGTACATCCTAGTACAGACTGAGATTTAGTGCTACTAAATACCGTTCTTCTAAAAAATTTAAGCTAAAACTGAGCACTGAAAAAATGAGATTGCTGAATATAGCTATAGAAAAGGTGACATGAGAGCACACAGGATTCCCAGTTTCTACTGCTGTTAAAATCAAGCCTGTCTGCCTTAGTTGTTCTGAAAACAATACAGAACTCTGAAAAGTGTTTCTATACCGTTAAAAGAGGTCAACTTGGATAACTCGGTAACCAGATTTAGAAATCAGTAGTTTTTCCTTTAGGATATATATATGTGGAAATGTCCATGCTATGGTAGAATGACCATTTTGGAAAGGAAAAGAAGAAAGCTGATAGCATCAAAAACTCCCTGTATAAGTCAGACAACCACATAAACTCCCCTTCCCCAGAAATCCTAAATTAACTGACTTTTTATCAAGGCAGTCTCACTTTTTCTTGCTCCCTGTTGATCTATCACATTCATTATTATTTCTGCATGACAGAAAGAAAAGAAAAAAGCAAAAAACCAAAGCAAGCAAGTTGATATGTATGATGTTTTTGATGTGTTTTAACGTAGCCAAGCATTCAACCAACCGACTCTTTCTTTTCCTATCCTCTCCAGACAAAAGATTAAGACAAAACAACTTATTTTTTTGTGGATTAGGAAGAGCAGAGAGAGACAGGATGTAACTGAATGAATAAGAATATACAGTAGATGTGTTATTCAACTTTATCTGTAAAAGATAACAAAATTATTTAACAGGTGTTTCCCATTTGAAAAATTCTGGAAGGCTCCTCCATCTCAAAACATTTTGTCTAAGGATGAATGTTCAGTATAACATTATTTACCTCTATGGCTCTGCTTCTCAAGGCCTCTTAACACTTCCCAGATATTTCTCTTTTCTCTGCTAGTCCTGCTTTTAGCTAGAGATCCTCCTCAAGACCTTTGATTCAGAAAGAGGTCCTATCCTGCCTTTTGTGTACTTGCATGAAGGGAGGAATTATTCTTGTGCTTACAAAATTTTTCTTTATTTGGCATTCTCATCAAGCTGTAAGACAAGTTGCAGAAAAAGAGCAAACATGAGGACACAGATTATAATGAATAAGATGCCAGCTAGAAGGGCTGCGCTGCCATCCAGAGTGACCTGGAGAGGCTGGAGAGCTGGGCAGAGAACCTCATGAGGCTCAATAAGGGCAAGTGCAGGGTGCTGCACCTGGGGAAGAAGAATGCCAGGCACCAGTACAGGTTAGGGGGGGACCTCCTGGAAAGCAGTTCCAAGGAGAAGGATCTGGGACTCCTGGTAGACAGTAAATTATCCATGAGCTGGCAATGTGCCCTTGCTGCCAAGAAGGCCAAAGCCACCCTGGGCTGCAGAGGGCAGTGTGTGGCCAGTAGGTCGAGGGAGGTCATTCTCCCCCTCTACTCTGCCCTGGTGAGGCTGCAACTGGAATACTGCGTCCAGTTCTGGGCTCCCCAGTTGAAGAGAGATAGGGAACTACTGGAGAGAGTCCAGCAGAGGGCAACGAGTATTATATTTGTATTTTAGGTCACTACAAGCTAGTGTTACATATTTAACAAACTCTACTAAGGAAAAGGGAGAAAAAACCCAAACACCTGCTTATTTTATTTTTCTCAGTCAGGTTCAAATTTTACTCTAAAAAGAAATAAATTTATCTGAAGAATAGTGAAAGACCACTGAACATTTCAAAGGTTTTATGCATCACTAAAGTAAAGTTGGAACAACATTATATATCTGCAGAAGATTTCATCCCTAATTTTTTGTTGATTTCCTTAACTGGCACTGCAAATTGAATTCATCCTCTATTCCTATTCCTCAATTTTATTCCACCTCTTTCTATATAGCTTCTAGATTTTTTAAGAAGTATGTTGTAATAGTGATGTCCCACTGGATTTTTATCTATTACATTTTTCACAGTTCAGCACAGAGTTTAAAATTAACATGTTTGCACTGGAGTCAGCAATATCATTAAAAAACATGATGTTTTTACAGATCACTGAAATCAACAGAAAAGCACCAGAAACTGTCATTATGTTCTAATATTTTCCATAAATCCAGTCAAAGTTCAACATAACTATAGTTTACTACTTAAACATAGAGTTTGAAGTCCGATATTTATGATATACACTTCTAGTAAACAGAAATATAACTGGCACAGTAGAATTAATAAACTTACTTCAAACAACAACATTTCATATAAGAAACTTTTTTTCTTATTTCTAAGCCTGAAAAATAAAGATTACATATATAAAAGCTGTCATAACCTATCTATTAAATAGCATCATATACTGGAGAAAAAGCACTGTGGGTCACAGGGTCTAGCTTTCTACTAAATAACTGTTTGACGTAATAATTTCAAAAACTAATCATGCTTTACCTGGAAAGTAGTTTATGTTTCTTTTTCCAGCATTTGCTTCTGAAGTAGTTTGTATTTTTATTTACAGATCAGGTATATTTGTTGTTGTTTTTACTATTTTTAAATTTCTTTCTCTTCTCTGGTATTTACAATTTTAGTATTTTAAATAGAGAAAATCACATCTCTTAGTTTTCATTTGGCTTGTTTCACCAAGCCAAACTCTTTCATGATCATCAGTCACCGCAGTATGGTGTAGAAATGTCTGAAATTTAGGTCAAGGATTAGTTTAGGTGAAATAAATAAAAACGACTAAAGTTTTTCAGAGGTAAGCCACGCACGTGTTGACAAAAGACAAAAGCAACTTTCTTTGATCTACAATGGAGCAGTCTACCTCCTCCAGAACTGCTGCACCACGCAAAGATCATCGCCTCAGTTCCATGTTCACATCATAAATCCTTAAAAGATTACTGTGGTGAAGTAAAATACTTGGTTCAGTTTTAAATAAACTTTAAGGAACTGTTCAAACTTAAGATTATCTGAAGTGCTTTCTCTCTGCAATGAATTTCTTCCTCTACTATAATATTGATAAAATAATACAGGTGTCACTCTTGAAGGTGATACATTTGAGAAAAAGAGTCAGGAAAGCACTTGAGTACATACCTAGAGTTTAAAATCTGCTAACATGGTTTGACACATGAGGGGGTCAGGTGATACAGAACCAAGAATCACAAAATCACCAGGTGACACAGAACTAGGAAATTAATTGCCCAAATCAGAGACTACATATATTATCAGTTTAAGTGCAAACTGGAATGTTGTTCTTACATGTTTTTCACAGTTGTAACACAAACGCAGAAGCTAAAGGGGGAAAATTAGTACAGATGAAGGACAGTAATTTATTTGTGATAAGTACCAGGACATTATACTGAGGAGAGCAAAGATTGCTGCTCAGATGTCCAAATTATAAAAGACTTCATCTTTCTCTCATTGTAACCACTTATTTGAAATCTATTTCCATATACCCTAATGAAATAAGCTTTTATGCAGCTATTTTTGAACATTGTCTAGAAAAATGTGAAGTACCAGCTTAAGCTCTTTTCCTCAGCCAAAACAAACCCAAGGGAAATAATACTGAGAAATTATCCTGCTTCCACGGCTTACACACCAGCATTTAAAACACTTCCTCAAAAGGAACCAACAGAAACGCTCCTTCTGATTATTTCTCAGGGGAGAATTTCAACTCCTAGTAAAGATAATCTGCTTTGTCAAGGTAAAACTATTGTTTGCCTGCTTATAAAGCTCATAAGTAATAAATCCTTGTGTACATCGAGGAAGATAGCTTTTGACATTGTGTGGAAATCAAAACAGCATACATACATATGGCTTAAATATTGCATTATATAAAAATTGTTTATCTAATATGTCAGGAGAAGTAAACTGCATGATTCTTTCCAATACCAGCACACTGTGTAGTACAATAAAAGACACTAACAAATCATACATGGGAATAAACACACATGCACTCTGCAATAGTCCTGACTGACATCTAGACCACAGCTTTTACTTGTTCAGTGTGCAAGCTGCATAGCAAGAAGGTTTTCACTTGTGATGGATTTGTCTAATATTTTAGCTATCAGAAAATCTTCTGTTAACAGCATTTCACAGCTGAGGTCTACCATGCATAAGCTGGGAACAAGTTTTCCTTCCTAATGTAGTTTTATCAGAAAAGACCTGAAGAGGAAGGACTAAACTAGAGAGGACTAAGCAGATGTGAATGCTTTCTGTTGGATTTGCTGTTCACAAAAGTGCTGATGAAGGTGAGACTCATCCGGCTCCATACGAACCCAGGAAGGAGACAATATTAGGCATAACACTCTCTGCCACCTGTCTAAAGTTGTAATACATTCCTGCTCACTATGATTACAGACAAGAGCAGAGCCTGTGTTAGAGCGAGACATGGGGAAGGTACCAAAAGTCTTACAATAAACCTAGGACAGCTGACTCTCATTTTACAACAAAATGTACATGGGAAAGAGATGAACAGCTGCAATGTCCCTTAAACACTTGTGAAAGTTTGCATCCTGAAGTCTCTCCTTTTATAGAAAGTGTTTCAGAGAAATTTATTTTTGGGGGGGGGAGGGGTGTGAAATCAAGATGAATCCTATTGCTGAACGCTACCAGTTTGCTAATAGATTGATGGTTCAGATGAAATGTATTCTGTAGGACACCAGACTGACCATTTTATTAACAGGAGTGACTGTTAAGGAAAAGTAGAAGATATCTATGGAGGGAGAAATACTATAAAATGCTACAATAAACAACTATATAAGTTTCATTGAGTATAATGATAATTCTGTACAAAAGATTGAGTCAAAACAAACTTCTTCAGTCAACAATACTGATTTAGTTTTTCATAGTCTTATTTTTAGGCAAAGATAGATTAATTTAAAATTCCTGCTCAGAATTACTTCTTGGCTGGATTTCTTCTTCTAGACTCTTGCTTTAACAATGCCTGGGCTTATGTTAACCTGACACATGCAGACAGTCATTAGAAAAACCTTTTCTTTTTAGCAAACTAGAACCATGGTTCCGGTTGTCAGTCTGTACAACTTTGCAGTACAGCCTACAGGACATTTTCTGACATAATCTCAGGAAGTGGCCAAATTCTCAGGCAGTCAGCATTTTCAAGACATCAAAAGTGATGTTTAAAATTGCAATTCTTTTTATCTCTTCTAACTATACAATGACTGTATGGGAGATTACTGACAGGAGTAGGTAAAAACTCACTGTTCTACTTATGAGTTCTGTCTGTACATTAGGGTTTTCAAATATGCTTCAGCAATGAAGATGAGGGGAATTTACTTTATCTCTGCATAATTTCAGCTATGCCTCTTTGTCGATAAGGAACTTAAAATAGCCAGAATAAAGTAAAAATCTCCAAAGATCTGAAATTGGTAATTTTTTTTCTATACAAAATCGGTCTTTTCCTGCTGTAAGTTTGTGAGGGTACTTGGCAATTTTAGTGTAATATCTCACCACGCTAGTTCTAGACAAGCCAATTATAAGTAATTTTCTTTCAGACTTCTTGCATTTTTCTGTTATTTTAAAAATTACTAGCATATTAGACTTCAAATAATTATATTATTCCCAAGCCATAAGAAGATTCTTTATTACCTTTCACCTCTGGTCTTTCATCTGCTAACATGACAGAGCGCACAAGTATTCTTCAAAAATAGACTCCCTGTTAGCACAAATATACTCATAAGATCCAGTTTTGCAAATAAGCGTCAGTTAAACAAAAAGATGGAACTCTTGTAAAAACACAACAAAGTAGGCACCTTACATTTTTGACATGTTATCAGCATATTGACAGCTCTAGCAGAACAACTTAAACACTATTGTTTGGGTTGTTTAGAAATAACACTAATGATTGTAAGGATCAATGTGGACTATTTAATAGCTGGAACAACTCTGAAAAGCACCACCAAGGCCCTGTGAACTTTGACCACATCTATCTTGGTCAGAAGGTCTGTGCCCAAGCCTTTTAATAAATCCTGTCCCAAGTGCTACCAGAGAGACTGAAATATGAAAAATCCTAAATGCAAACAGAAAATCAGAAAGGATGTCACCAACTGGGTTTTTTTTAAATGCAGAATGGTTTTTCAGTGAGGAAGGAACTCTATGACAAGAATCAAGGACAGCCTGGGTGAAAGGGTGCCAAAACAGATTTTTAACTCGCCAAGGGTAATGAACAACTCCAGGGATCTGCTAGAATAATTAGGGCTCTGAAAGAGGAAGTTGCATTCAGGTGGCTTTCTGTCGTAGCTGCAGTTCTGTACAGATCACTAAGTCTCATGTGCTATGTATAAGCACATTATACATGATTAAGTACTTTGCAAGATTTTTTCTCAAGATGTAGCTGTCAGACATCCCCAAAATAAGGGCTGGACTCCCTGATATACTTAGAAATTAACGTTCCTGATGTCTTGGACCTACTAAGACTTTGGAGAGCAACTTTGAGGGATTTCATTAGGGATAATCCCTGAGAGCTCAGCTCTTGAAGAAGTTTTAAGCATTTCTTAATGGTATTAGAAAGGACACTACCATGTTGAATGGTTACCATTATTTTTGTTTCTTTGTGTGCTTACAGGGACATGGTGATCTACTATTTTCTTCTGAACCACAGACATGTTGTCAATTTCTCATAAGATGCAGTATCTTTTACTGTCTCAAATGAGAAATTCTGAGGTTCAGAAATGTGTATACCAGAAAAAACATATGGTTGCATTTACAAAACCAGTTTTTAAACAATTCTTGCATCCCCAAATCCACAAATGAAAGAAAAAAACCCTACTGATCATATATTAATTCAATCACTTTCTGTCTATAGAAGGACTGCCTTTTTGCAGTATCTTAACAAATGAATTTAATCAATTACATATTGGCTATTTATGAAATTGAGTAAATATCATGCAAATAGAATCTTTTATATTTGAAAGCAATTATTTTTTTATCACTCTTAGATATATGCAATTTGGGTAACTAAACACAGTACTAAACCACTATGGGTCTAAATAGTCATCATTCAAATGTTTTTGTGAAACTATTTTTTGTTGAAAAACTTTCTTTTTTAAAGAGAAAAAGAAAATAAGAAAAGGTAAGACAATCTCAATGCCTCAAACATAACAATTTTCTACACTTTGATTTGCTTTGTTTTAGTAAAAAGAAAAAAAACATGCCAAAGGCTTTCATCAAACTTTACAGCCTAGCATTGCTATAACAAATAGCAAACCTTTCAACATTCTTGTAAAAACACTACCTCTGTTTTCAGGTTGATGAGGTATAAGTGTCTGAAAAATTAATTTAAAATCAGCATAGTCATCATTTAATACTTTGTACAACATTCTAGCTATTTATAATTAATTTCTGGTACTGTGTTACAAGTGTAAGACAAACACTTCTGATAGTACCATGCGCACAGGGAATTTAAAATCAGTAGTGCAGTGAAAACAGATTTTTCTACACAGATTCTATTTCCTTACCTGTTGATGAAAAAAGAGCTCCAAAAAGACCATTCTTAGCCATCCAAACCAACTCTTGATTCTGTCTCTCAAAAAACTGGTAAGGTGAGAACCAGTCTAAATTGTGCCTAAAGTTTGAAACCTCCTAAAGCACTTGTGTGAATTCTTTATACCATCAAAGGAGAGAACTTCATGACTTTGAAGGCTTCCAAAAGGAAATTCTGAAAACTGGGCCAGAAAGCATTTTTCTCCCCTTAATTGGAACAACTGTATTTGTAAAGAAGATCCTTATCTGAAAGCTTTTAAAGGCCAATACAGCTATCTCCTGCCTTAGAAAGATTCCTTTATTACCTGAGGTTATGTGGAAAAGATTCCACATACCCTAAAACTTCGGAGAAAGCTGATCAGAATGGGAGCATAACATTTTCTGCGGAAGTGCTCCTTATGCTCACAGACCTCACAGATCAAAGTGTTTTAGAACAACCTGTTCTAAAAATACCCACATATCTCACAACTGCTTTGATCTACATAATCTAAGAAGATGGTTATCTTCTGCATTGTTCATGAAGTGTCAAAACATAAACATTTAGGATGTCCTAAATGTAAAATCAACATTAGGTAGAAACTACTCAACCTTAGAAGTGTTGCTAATGTTATAGTAAGTGACCATCAAAGTTTGAAAACAAATCAATCAGTTTGGATCACATAACATATTCCTAGGTCCAAAAATTGTCAAGGTCAAAAAATCCACATATTTTTAGTCACACATATTACAATCTTAGAACTTAAGTCTAAATACAGTCTTAAAATCACAGAATCATTTAGGTTAGAAAAGACCTTTAAGTTCATCAAGTCCAACTATTAACCTAACACTGCCAATTCACCACTAAAGCATATCCCTCAGCACCACATCTACATGCTCTTTAAACACCTCTAGGGATGGTGACTCCACCACTGCCCTGGGCAGCCTGTTCCAATGCTTGATAACTCTTTCAATGAAGAAATTTTTCCTAATGTCCTATCTAAACCTCCCCTGGCACAACTTGAGGCCATTACCCCTTGTCCTATCACTTGTTACTTGGAAGAAGAGACCAACCCCTGTCTCGCTACAACCTCCTTTCCAGTAGTTGTAGAGAGCAATGGCCCCTCAGACGGGGCCAGACTCTTCTCGGTGGTGTCCAGTGTCAGAATGAGTATGTCAGAACATACTCAGCAGATCAACATCTTTCTTGTAGTGAGGGGCTCAAAACTGAACATGTATTCAAGGGGCAGCCTCATCAGTGCTGAGTACAAAGGGACAATCACCTCCCTAGTCCTGCTGGCCACACCATTTCTGACACAAGCCAGGATGCTGTTGACCTTCTTGGCCACCTGGGCACACTGCTGGCTCATGTTCAGCCAGTTGTTAACCAACACTCCCAGGTCCTTTTCTGACAGGCAGCTTTCCAGCCACTCCTACCAAAGCCTGAAGTGTTGCATGGGGTTGTTGTGACCCAAGTGCATGACCCAACACTTGGCCTTGTTGGACTTCATACAATTGCCTCAGCCCACTGATCCAGCCTGTCCAGATCCCTCTGCAGAGCCTTCCTACCCTCAAGAAGATCAGCACTCCTGCCCAGCTTGGCATTGTCTGCAAACTTACTGAGCGTGTACTTGAATCGCTCATCCAGATCACTGATAAAGACATTAATCTTAAAGAGATTAAAAAGTTGCAAACAAAAAACCCAAGTGATAAAATAAATTTGAGTATAATACATCCACAAATACCTGTCTCAAGTACAGATACTAGGTCTTATCAATGTCACCTGCGTGCTTAAGGAAAAAAAGGCCATAGAAAATGCCTAAGGGAAAGATACTCCTAAGAACTTTGTGCTTGCACTACATTTCTATGTACTCAAAGTATTAATTATGAACTTTACATTCCTGTATTACATAGGACCTAATTACTTGAAACACTGACTTTTTATTTATGTATGCCATAGTACTTAATAGCTTTGCAGTTGCTTCTTCTATAATTGCCAAAAATTCTTTTTTAACTTTTACAGTATTATCAGGCTTCTAAACACAGCTGTGCTGCCTTTTTGACCTTTCCTATTCAGCATGTTACCCTCAACAACGTGAGTATTCACGAAGAAACAGAACCCTATGCAATGCTTCAGCTGACCTTTAACTGAGTGATGTGATAACATGAGTTGTATTATTTAACATATTTTATTTATTACTACACAATAAATGCTTAGTTAAGAGCCACACACTTTGTATTTCTGTTGTTTCATTACTGGATGAAAAGCAGATCATATGGCAGTTATGGGCACCAATCAGAATGTAAATTGGAAATACATATTTTTAAATGCGTTTTTTTCAATATCATTAAAAAATAAAAAAATACTGTACTACCATCTTACCTCAGAAACATTTTTTCTCCATATTAAGATAACTGTTCCCAGATAACACAGAATCATCTTTAATTCATTACGTTTTACAGAATTATTCTTATTTCCTTAGCATGAAAAATCACACAAAGAAATGACATATCCATGAATTGAAATAGATGGATTCACTGGGGAGGGGAAAAAAATAAAGCATGCTACAAATAGCAATGAAACAAAAGCTCACACCGCCCCCCCCCCCCCCCTTCAGAAAAGCACAAAGTTATGGTTTTGTACACATGCCTGTTTAATGCACACGAGAATAAGGCAAGTCTTAGCAACGGAAACAGAAAAGTACAGAAAAGTATCAAAGAGAACATCAAATAAGACAAGTAGAAATCTCTTACTAGTTCTTTCAGGCCTTTGAACAATCCTAGTCTTCTTGTTCTGAATTCCACTTTCATGAAGTGCCTTAAACCAGTCTCTCAATCTGTTTGCAACCTCCCTGAATTCCAGGTCAGTGCACACTGAAAAACAAAATGCAGAGCTGTTTAATGTTTTTCTCCTGGTTGCTTTTCAACTGTGCTAAGAAAACATAAAACAGAAAATAATATAAAATACATATTTTCTACAGCTTGCTTTAACTCATAAAGTTCAGTTTCATTACTTAGGTATGCCTTCAAAACCCAATTAAGGTTCTCAGAAGTAAGTATCTGATATATAAAGCAATTATGAAATTATATATATCTAGAAATTAAAAACATCCTTTGCAAACTACTGTGAACAGTTCTAGCACAGATACTTTCACATCTTAGCATAGATGAGGCTGTATAGCAGAGACACCTATGACAATCTTTTGGAGCTTCATTTCTACGATCATTAAGGCAATAGTAAAGAAAGCCCTACCAGAACAGGTCAGAGATGTGATTTAGACAGATAATGCAGGAACACCCAAACTGCTTTCCTATGCTGAAGTGTGAAAAGAGGAAACAGTTTTGGCAGAGAAAGTGCTTCAAGGGTGTCCTGAAAGCTTATTTGATTGAATGCAGTTTTCCAGTCTAACATTCGCGAGCACCTAACTGCAAACAGGCAACAGTACAGCAGCTTTGTGATGGAAAGGATGGCTTCTTTGATCAGAAACAGCAGAGGCAGAAAAAGCACCCAAGACCAAAGACAGAATCTGTAGCACCAAGGGCAGCAGATTAGTAGCAGACTGGCTGAAGTGCTGTTGTACAGTACTGGTAGTTAGCCCTGAGGGCAGGAGCAGAAGCACATCACAGAGATGCACAGTGAGGAGCCCTACTTGCCTTTACTATTAAGCTGCTGGAGAAGACAAAAAGTGTGTTTGGAGCAAGCAGATATCCCTTCTAGAATGCTGTTCTCCCATTGCATATGTTGGAGAGAAGCTGGGAGAAGATGAGAGAAATAATACAATCTGGAAGATGACAAAAGGAGAAGGAAGACAACCAGAAAAGGCACCAGATGTATGTTTCCCTAGGTAACAAAATACCTTCCACTGCCCTTGCCAACAGTTATCAAGTACAAATCAGGATCATCTTCCAGGTCTACCTGGAAAGTAATTAATCTACAATCTGAGAAGCTAACCTAAGTTAGCAGAGCTTCACAGTGACGTTCTTGAAAATAAATCACCAGTTCAGCTTACTTTTCCTTTATTATGTAGTAATCCATAATATATACTGAAATAGCCTTCAGCACACTTTATTAAATTGAACAGCACTGTGAAACACCTATTTGTATTTTAGAGTAAGATTGAAACATGCCATTATGTCAATAACTATCAATGCCTGTACAATAGCAGGGCATCTAAGCATTTGTTTATTCATTCTTTGCTGAAGTCTTGAGACTTTGATCTTCTCCATGAAAGACTTAGGTGCAATGTATATATACATTTGCATACATTATGACCGGACATTTTAATAAAACTTTCATTGTGCTTTTTTCTTGTGTAATGGAACATTTTTTTTTACTGATAATTTGATAGGGAATTGGGGAAAAAATGTTAATGATATATAGGCATGTATGCTTGAAAATGTCATATCACAACAACCATATGAAAACAGTCTCCTGAGCCAACACTGCATATCGTAATTCAAACGTGGGGGATTTCTACGTTTGCTACAATGACATCTTCTTTTACCAATCCTTGCACCAGCTCACAGGTCAGCATAAAGAACCAGATATTAACTTGGGACACCCTGCTCCTCTTTAATTTTCCCTCCCATTACAGGTGAAATAGCATAATATTGTTCCGTTCTCTAACTACCCTCCCTTGGTTTAAGACAAAGACTTTTAGAATTGAATCAAAAGGTATGGAGCACAGTACAATCTTTAGAGTTATCTGACCTGCCATCTAACCACTTTGACTTATCTACCCTGCACAATATTGTGTAACATTACGACAGGTCCCAGGAACAACATAGCTCCATCAATGCGATGCACTGACCTGGCTATTTTCATTCACTTCTAACTTGTCTATATGCAGTGCTACCGTGACTAACCTCTGACGCTGAGCTCACCTACTCAGAGCCAACATATAATCTCATTTTCAGGCACACACATAGATATGTGTGTGTATATATATATATATATATATATATATATATATATATATATACGAAAGAGAGAGTGTGAGGAATTGCCAGCTTGAAGTAAAAGCTTAGACTGAATAATATTAACAGAAAGATGCACATGGTAGCTGCGTGATGGAGAGAATGTATTAATTCCCCCTTTCTGTAGAAGCAAATAGACACATTGAGGCTAACCATCTATAGATACTACACTATAAATTAATACTTTTTTTTTTCCTTGTTCTGCTACTATATATATATTAAAAAAATAAGACTTACTGGAACGTGATAACGGACAAAGCAAAAAACAGATTTACATAAATATGTAATAACAAAGGATATTAGTAGTAGCAAACAGGTTCTTTAAGTAGTACAGCTATTTCTACAGCATTTGAGCACTTTTGGGCCAAGACCTCCCATTTTCTAAGTTAAACAGTCCAAGTGAACCTAATAAGCCACGACAGTGGCAGGAAGGCTGCACTCATTACCCCTGGTAACACAGAGCAGCAGAGGACTAGTGGTTTGACTAAGAACTTTTCTCAAAGGAAAAGACAGAATCTTTTGACAGCTGCCAAAGGTAAATCAGGGAGTAAAACCTCAGTTTGGCTCTATCTCAACCCAGGCATGTGTGCCAAACTTGATAGAAGAACCACATACACTTCTTTCTTCACACACAATGGTGCTTACAATATCTAAGTAGCAATTCATGTGGCATCTAGAAAGTCACCTTCTTAACATTAAATGTGCATAATATTTTCTTCATTAAAAATAGATATTTATATGAATTAGAAAAGTTCTAAAATCATAGTATTTTCAGGTTTGGGACTAAACATTTATGTATTTACTGCTTCAAATACTGTACTTCTAAATATACTATGACTGATATTTCAAAGATATTCCAAATACATTTAATTAGTATTAACACAGTACATGAAACAGTCCACTTTGCATGAACCCAGCTACCAAGTTAAGTTATAAACACACAAAACCAGAAATTGTGCATTAGATTTTTTGCATCTTCTTACATTAGGAAAATAATCTTGAAGCTGCTCTACAGCTGTCATATGTATGCATAGCAAATTGCAAAACCGAATATAACTCTAATGTTATATGGCAGAAGCAATATATTTACAAATTTTAATTGAAGTGTTTTTGTATGGTATGCATGAATAGCTAAAAGCAAACTCCGGGACAATTCATGATCAATATTATTCTTTAACAGCTTTTTTGTACAATTGTGCTTTACAACTATTGTTCAAACTAATAGGGGCTACCATAGTCTAAGACATCATGAATACTACTTGTTTTAAAGTTGATTTGAACCTTAACTTTTTTTATTTGGATCAATCCAATCAGACCACACATCACGCCACAACAAGTGTGAGGGGCAAACTGAGTCGACATTCTCAAGTTACGGAGACAGCAGAATTTCTAGCTTACATGGCAAGTACCATACTCAGCCACAGTCTAGGGGGAAATTTTGCCTTAAGAACATATAAGTAGTGTAGGCTTCAAATAGACTACTGAATAATAGGTTTTGCCACATATACCAGTGCCCATGAACATATATGATTAAAATTACTTGAAAATAACAGAATTTGCCATTCAAAGAATAAAAAATGGTGGTGCTTAAATATAGGCTTTACTTCTTATTAGCTCTTTGAGCATTTCTGTATCAAATTAGTACACAGATTCCATATTACTTCTTAATATATTACATTACATTACTATGGAATTTTCCCTTCTTTTTTGTTTCATAATAAAGTCATATTTCTATACTGTGGTCAAAATTACTGAGGCAATATTAGTACATTCTGAGTAAACTGAGGGCCTCAGACTAGAGAAAGAATCCCGTTCAATGTTCCATTTTTTGAGTCAGCCATAAACACACAGAAAAACTGAAGATTCTTATCACAGACATTATCAAAAAGTACAAAATCCTTTCTAACATCTTCCATATGTCAACGAAATGATTTTGAATGTCAAGTAACTTCAACTATATGAAAGTTTTTTCTAAAAGCACTTATCACACTTCAGATTTTTGTTCCTGTTTTGACATGTAAGAAGGAAAGAAGTAGCAAAATAAACTTTAAAATAGTAAAATAAACAATTTAGTTCCCACTCACACAGAAACTTATCAATAAGTTTTCTTCAACTTTACAAGAACATTCAGATGAACATAGAACAAGTGTAAAAGACTTCAGTCTAAAAAGTAGCTTTCATAAAGTCATAAGAAGCAAAGAACAATACTGAAACATTATCACAGTCACATTTTTTTTTTTTTTCAGAGGAGTTGGGCTGCACAACATAACGTTGAGTTGTGCTTAAATAAAATCTTTAAGTCACAAAAAAAATCAGGTATATTTACTGAAAATGCCTACATTTGGCTTTGTTTCTGACCTGGATTCTGTCTCAGTGGATTAATTCACATGGATTTATGTGAATAAACCTTCTACTCTGTAAAGAGAGAGGATCAGCACAACACTCTGTTCACTAGAATGCTATTTGCCATTGAAACGTGCTTGCTCAGGGTTATGCTATATGATGAAAAATTATATTAATTAATGGGTTGATGCATTTTAGAGTATGTTAGGGACTTTTTGTCCCAGTGATCAGCTTCTAAAGACACATGCTGCTGAAATTATTGTATGCATTGGTCTGTACTGATTTAAAATAGGTCAAGATGAGGTAATTCACATCTATTCAGACTATAATTTCACCTGATAGACTCAGAGATGAATCTTTAATGGCGAAAGGCAGACAGTAAAGGTTGTAGAAGGTCAGACAGTAATCAAAAAATGCATATTAAATCACATGAATCCACTCAGGAAGCTGCCAAGAAGTACTTCTGGTTTTGTCTAATGACAATGCAAGGCATTCCTGCTATTGCAATCAATTCTAGTAGCCATTAAGAGAATTAGTATGGGGTAAAATGAAGTCACTAGCTCAAAGGTTACTGGAGTCTCCTGTCATTTGCAGTAATAAAAACTGACTATATTTTAAAACCAACATATGCAGCTGGGCAAAAAATGAAGTGATCTGAAAACTTACAGGTACCCAATCCAGAAATAACTTCATAATAAATATTACTTAAATGATAGGTGGAACCAACTGTTCAATTTGTTTTCACATACAGTAAATGTTACAATTTGTGTTGGCATTTGAATATAATTTACTGATTGGAAGTAGAATATTTGAAAATGCAAATCAGGATGTGTTCTTTCAGTGCCTTTCCACTCAAGCTAATTGACAAACAAGTAAAAATAGTGCTACTGAAAGCTATAAAGACATGCAGAACATATTTTGGGACTAGCAAAATGGATAGAATTTCCTAACATATTTAAACCAGTCTTAGCTTTCTGACATAACAGAAAATAAGTTACTTTAACAAAGAGAGACATCTTTCTAAAATTATCTGTAGTTTAGCAAGTGTGAATCATTACCATATTGACACAATAAGCACACTGAAATACTGTTGTGTTATGGAGTAGTTTTTGTTGTGTGAAGGACTAAAAAGTGATTTAGAAAAAAACCCAGGATATGATAAACACACCCCACACTATGTAGCAATATTCACAATAATATATGGGACTACAAGGCTGTAGATAGAAACTGTCTCCCTGTTCACTTCAGGAACAGATAATTTCACCTACTTTTTCAGCAGCAGGCCTCAGTTCAATACTATATAAAGTATACTAAGTATAAAGTATACTAAGCTATATAAACCTAAAAAAATTACTAGCGCACAGTTTAACATCAATTTAAGTGTAGAACTCACCCACTGATCTGTCTTCTTTTGTGCCCTGCAGCCAGAATATTCCTGAAGTCTTTATACCATGTAGCATAATATGACACTTCCACTCCTGAATCCACTAACAGCCAGTTAGCCCGAAAACTATGATTTACCGAGGATACGGCCAGTGGGATTAAGTTGTAAGAGAAAGATTAAGGCGTTGTTTCAGAGTGAGATATTAAGTACTTTGCCCTGTCAGAAGGCATGATTCCCAGACACGATGTGGTACTCCACTGTCGCATGATGCAGTTGTGCTTGCCATACAACTCTCTTATGTGTTTCAATATACACACCCCTATAACCAGAACTGCAGAAGATCATCCCCAGCAGGTACAATCTCATGCAATTGGGCAGAACTATATTCATAAATTCATGTATATAATAAAATAACCAAGAAGTAAATATACAGAGAGCACACCGACAATTTGAAGAACAGGGTACACATCAACCACCTCCTACAGCAAACTATGAATTACTCCATGTGAGATGGGTAACTTAACAAACAATCCGTGTGTGCTAAAGACTTCTGATCATCCCAACTTTTTCTATGTGTTGGAATCACTGCATATGATCACAGAATCACAGAATAATTTATGTCGGAAGGGAACTCGAGAAGACATTCAGTCTTGCCCTCTACTAAAAGCAAGTCTAATTACATCAGGTTGCTTAGGGCAGTGTCCTGTTGTTCATGTCCAGTGATCACCATGGCATTCACACGAAGGTTCCTCACTACATGAAAGGCTGCCCCTCTTTAAAAGGAACAATATACTACTATCTACTAACTCATCACTCTATGCAGTTTTCCCTGAAAAGTACAACAGCATTTTCTTATGGTGTAAAACTTGAGGATTGCACCCATCTGTCCAGGATTGCTAGACATCCAGAAACCTGGTTACAGCAGCAATTCTGACTCAACTATGAGAAGGATTATTCAGAGTAGCCTACAGCTGATGCTTATGTAGTCCGACGCCCTTTCAAAGCATTACCTACCATTCATGTACTACTGTATGGCTGTACAGTGCATCCAAGATGCACTGAGGAACTGCACATCCAGTATGTGCATAAAAATGTGTTTATTTTCCAGAAGGCTCTATGAGAAAATATGGTAACCCTAATACTGCCATTAGAATTCAGTGCTGCCTTTAAAGACAGTATCTACTGAAGTGAAGTGGAGCATTATATAAAGCATACCTACTTAGTGTCAGTAGTCTGCAAGGCTGCCCTTCTGCATAGGTTTATGAATTTAGCCCTGAGGACTGGTTGCTCAAACTGAAAATTCCTGGCTCCGGACTAAAGGCTAGTCCCCCATTTAGCTAATTCTAAATGCCCAAGAACACCAGAAAAAAAATTGTATGCAAATGGCTTTAAAATTCCTACAATATACAGTAGCATTTTCAGCTTTGTATCATCGCTGTCACAAATGAGAAGAATAACATAGCAAAAAGAATTGTGGTCGTAAAACACAATAAATTTGGCAGAAGGACAGAAAAGCCCTTCAAACTTGTAACTAAAGGATGGGACAGTCATTTCAGTCATCTTCTCACAGTCCCATACGTATAATCAGAACTTTTAATTTTTTTTTTTAAGGCTGTAAATTGAAAAACTTTATATATTTCTATTTTTATAAGCTCATGAAGTTTATCAGCCATCTGTTACCTCTATGGCCAAAGATTTTAGGAATATACCTTGAAATTAACAAATAAAAACATTCCGATTCCCTTACTACTTAACTAAACATAATGAATTTTCTACTTCAGTTAGTCTATGTTATGAGATAATTAATATAAATGCTGCAGATAACATATCAGGGAACTGCAGCTGCTTATTCTTACAGTCTCAAATTAATGTTCCATACAGACATTCCGCTCATGATTAATGTTTCATAAAATTTTAAATAATTTCAATTAAATTAGATTTTCATAAAATAAATCTGAGGTTTTATGTCCTCACAGTTTTAAAAACTTCACATTTAAATATAGTGACCATTTCTGAGTACAGGAAAAATAGTAGTAATCACAACATACAGAATTTATGTGTTAAGATACTATTTTCAACTTAAAAATATGTAAACTTAGTAAAACAATATAATTAAATATGGCAATAGTAATTCTTTAATCTGTGAGAAATATTTTTATATATTCAATTGAACCCAGTATCCCACATAAGATACGGAAAGTATCAAATAGGGACAGAACAGCAATTTTCTTAGTGGTGAAAGCTTTCTAGTCAACCATACCCCAAAGGTGAGAGACTTTTTCAAGATCAGTTTCAAGGATTCCTGAGATCATTACACATCTCTGGTACAAAGTCAGGACATTTTCTTCCTTTCAAGGACAAGATTGACAGCATCCTGCGAAGACATTTTTTGTACTTGACATAAAAATTCTTGAATCCTAGTAGACAAGGATAAAAAGATCACTGAACAATGCCCTTTATAAAGAAAACTTGAAAATATGTGTATATATTATTTCAATATTTCAAATTATACATTTTCTGAAATAAAAAAAGTTCTGTGCTGATAGGAGGCTTCAGAGGTCTCCCACACCAGGTAATTCTGCACACAGAACCTGGAAAGGACTGATGGACCTTTCTTTTTATTGTAAGAGAAAATTACCACTGTGCCTTGCTAAGACTGTACTGGTTTGAACCTTTTCTCTTGCAGGGAAGGACAGCAGAATTGAACACTGGGCTGAACAATCACCACCTAACAGAAATAAACTAAATTCTGTAGTGAAAGTGTCTGGTACACAGGAGTTTTACATCACATTGGATCCCACTAAAGTCTAACAGATTTAAGTCTGGCATTGCAGCAGTTTTCTTCTTTTTGTATTTAGATCGTGATCTGATGTTTTATATCACTTTGTACTTACCCCAACCATTTGTTTGTCTGTTGTTCTTGAATGCTTAATCGCTAACATTGCTCTTAATCACTTAAAATTGCACATTAAAGAGCACAGTTGCCTGTAGACCTCTCAGTGAGGACTCAGAGGGTAGAATCACTCCAATTTAGCTAGTATTTTGTGTCTTTTCTAAAGTGAGGCCATTGGAGGTAGACAAGCTCTTTCTCTGCTACTAAAAAACACTATGGCAGTCGATCCATTATATCAGTAATATAACAGCAGGACCCCTCCCCCTGGCACAAGAATCGCATGCACTGAGATGCAAACTGTACTATCCTGTACCATCACCTTGTTGAAAAAAGAACTCTAGTTAAGTAAATGTAATCTGCAGCTGTGTCTCCACACAAATTCACTAATTAAAAGTTGAAGGAGAAATGAAGAAAGTAATGATTTTTAAAAGATATGATTAGGGTGCAGAATATCTGAAATGTTTACATGGGCATACATGAAATTTGTTAGCAAAGTGCAATTATGTTTTGCTAGTCTATGCACTGAACACCAAATGGATTGTTCGTGAATGTCTGATGTAGATCAGAGAATTTTTATGAGATGTATATGAATATGCATAGAGATAAGAATTTATTTAGCCTTGGTAATTTCTAATGTGGTTATTCCTATACATATTTTAAATCCCAAAATCCTGCATTACTAACAGCAACCCTACTGAATTACAATTATTATATTCAGAGAGGAAGGGGAAACTTATTCAGAGTGCTATTTTATAAATAAGAAGGATATGAGAAGCATACACTGGTGACGCATGTGGGTGTGGGAAAATGTTGGAGGGTACAGTGTCTGATAGGATACCATTGGGAGACTTTGCAAGTTAAAGGGATATAAATCCGCTGCTTATTCATTCATATGGGTTATTTGACAGTGCAAATATACCCTTATGCACTCTCCTTCACCCCAAGTCTGTGGCCCAAAACCAGAGACTTTTACATGTTCAGTACAGGAAGGAATGGGTCTACAGCAAGTTAATGGTCATTGAACTATTCTGCAAGGCACAACAACATTCAGAAAAGAAATAAATTTTGGGTGCACTCTTAGTTTAAGGGGCAGATTTAACACTTTTCTTCAGAGGAGTTATTGAACTGGAATGCTGAAGATGAACTGAGTATCCTAATAAACTGTTTCATCATAAAGCAGTTCTCAAAAAAATATGTGTAAGTTTAACCTTAGTAAAGCTTCCAACTTTCTACAGGAGAAAAGAAAGTAAGACCTCCAGAGGTTGGCACTCTTCTTTCAAAATAAAATTATTGATAGAATTAATGAAAAAGGGGAAAAATTTCTACCCAGAAAGCTTTCCTATTTTTCATGGAAATATTCATTTTTTTCAACCTGTTCTACTGACTGATGTACTGAGATAATACAAGTTTTGTCTCAGCAGACTGGATTCTAACCCCGGAGATGCTGTTTTCCTGTTACAGATAAGGATCCATGCATGTAGAAAAAATACATATATCCAGTTGAACCCGGCAACAGCATACACCTTTTGGAAAGCTTAAACTATGCTTTTTTGCTCTACCACAAATAGAACAACAAATAGAAAGTTCTTCATCTATATAGCCTTTCCATTCAAACTGAACAAAGACTACACGGGAAGAAATAGAAGACATTTGCCATTTGACCAGCTGCATTGAATAACTCCCCTAACTTCTTTAAAAGACCTCTTCTTAAACAGTGGTAAAAAATTGTCATCTGAGACATGAAAAATAGAAACTAAGTTATCTGAATTGGCAACAGAAGACCCATATAAGTTTGACAAAATCAAAGCACTCAGTGAAGTTAATGTGCAAGGCACACACAGACCTCGTAGCTTTTGTCATTTGCAATAACACCAAATACAATGTTGAGGAAATCCACAATTACAACACTGCCACCTAAGATTTCAGAAATCTGTAAAGTTTCTCCAGAAGAATTGATGTTATTTCTTTTGTTAAGATGAATGCTTAGTCTCTGAATGGCTCAGTGCATTCTTCTGATATCTGTAACACCTCCTAATCCATCTCGGAAATGCATGGTGTTCCTTGGGAACACTGTAGTAGCTTAACAAGAATTCTGGTGTGTATTACAGTTTGAGCCCATCAGAGACGAAAATCAGGTTTCAATCAGAAAAACTGCCAAAGGAAGAAAAATTAAGGAAAGGACTGTAAAACTGCAAGTGAATGTACTCCATTAACCTACTTTGCAGGGAGAACAAGCTTACTAGAAAGGAAAAGGAGACAGAAAAAAAAAATGACTACAGCAAACGCAGGAAAACAGTAACATCCTACTGTTAAGAATGACAATTCAGTGGCTGCAGAGCCATGCATAAGAATGGCTGCTTATGGTCAGATCAAACTAACAAGCCTTATGCCTTATCTCCAAGAGCAGCTATTCACAGGTGCTGTGGAGAGAGGTATGCCTTCTCCTCCTGCTTGATCCATAGGCCAGAGATGTTTGAGTTCACAGAATTTAAATGGGCAAGTAATGCAGAAACTCATCACTTCTGACTATCTGCAGATTTCATGTTTCAAAGAAATATAGAGTTTATTTTTATGAAAGGACAAGGAGAGAAAATCTGCTTGATCAAGATCCTCTTGAAATCTATTCACTATCTATTTTTTATCCCATAAGGGTAAACTTACGAAGCCAAGTTGCAAATCCTATTAAGAAATTACTTTGTAGCTAACAGAACAGGATAATGATAAAATTCTGTATCACTATTTAGGAGCCTCTCCTGTTTACTTCAGCCAGGTAAACAGGCAGTGTCTCCAGTCATTTCTTTTTCTAAATTGGATATGACCTATAAATATGGGAACCAACTTCTCAAAATTTAGCCCCTGACAAGACATGACCTGTACAGCTTATGGAAGAATGTAAGACTGACAACAGTATGTCATCCCAAAGGCTCATCTAGCCCAGCACTCACTCTCCAAGAATGGGAAAAAGTGGATGCATAAAGCAACAGAACAAGCATTTGTCTGGTCCCCAACCACTTGTGCCCAAGGGATTTCGAAAGTCAGATATGAATCTACATAGTTAGTAAAACTAACCTGGTTTCTCTCTTGGTGGCCTCAACCCAAGACACATGTAATAAAAAAATCCACAAATTTAAAAATAAAATTTCAGGTTATGCTTTTAGATATAAAACTAGAAACAAAAGAGTACATATACACTGAATACAAAATAAAATGCTAGTTTAACATTAATCAGCTGTTCTTAAGTCCCTAACCCATGTCCAAGTCTTCACTGAGACACCCAGTTTTCTGACTTTTCTCAGTTTCTCTCAGCTCTGAGAGATATCGATGTTACCTGTATAGCCATTTATCTACTTATCCAGTACAAAACACAGATAAGAAATGGTTATTCTCAGAGAACCATCGACCCATCTTTATATGTTTGCAATGCTCATCTAATATGGGTATGTTACAGAGAATCTTTGATACACAGTGTAAATCAAGGTGCTCTGTGAAACAACACCAGATCCAAACCAAGCACCACGAGACATCAGTCTTGGTATCATGACATATTTTAGGAAATACTTCCTTTCAAGCTGTGATCCATCTGCACGGCTGTTCTGCAAGTAAAAAAAGATTTTGAAAGGAGTTGCTTACAGCAGACACAAATCAGTATCATCTTTACACAGAACAGAACAAAGCTAATATTACTAACAAGGACTGCTATATTTTAAACCAAACTTCTTATGATATTAGGGTATGTTGAGGATCCTGGCATATTTTCTGACATTTAGAGAAATTCTTATCATATTGAATTCAGTAGTAAAACTCTTGCTGATTTAAGTACAGCTAGAATTTCATCCCCACTTTGATGTTGTCTAGACCAGCTACTTGGTCCTTTGAAGAGGAAGGGAATGCTAACACTCATCAGCAGACATCTTGGTGGTTGTTTCAACAATTTTGTTGACATTTTTCACAATGAAAAATGACATTTCCTAAGTTACAGTCCACTGAAAGAAAATAAGAAATATAACCTTTTTGCTTAAAGAAATATGACAATTTTTTTTGGAAAAAAAAATTCTATACTATAAATGTTTTGTAGACAAAATCTGCACAATAAGAATGTACATTGCTTTTCCATATGGTGATTAAGGACCTTTCAAGACAAAAAAAGTATGGACAATTAGAGATGCCAGGCAGTAATCAATTCAGTTATAATTTTGCTTGTTAACCATAAAGCATGAGAGGTATTTGAACTAACTGGATGTGCTGATTATCAGCACCATTGCCTACAGCTGAAAAGAACTGTCAAATGTTATCAACTGCGAACCTCTTCACCACTGCATCCCAGACTTCGAAACAACTATTACCCCTAATAATGGCATTACTGTTTGCAACATTCATGAAACTGTTTAAGCTTTCAGTGACATCAGCTCTTGGTCAGAAAGAGCCTGATAAACAGTAGCTGAGGCTTTAAAAGTAAAAAAAAAACAACACAACAAACAGGATTCAATTATTTTAAGACATAATCAGATGTCTACTGATAATAGTTCTGAAGATATCGTAGTAAGAGCAGTAAGACTTACAGTGTGAAATTATGTCAGTTTTTCACATAGACTGTTCTCTGTCAGAAGAATTTTAAAATCATTTTTTAGTCATTACTCAGTGCTGTATTTCATGTCATTTAACTTCAATTTAATGCAAGTTTCTCTTCTGCCCTTTGTGGGCCGTATTCTTAAAAGCATTTTGTATTTCTGAAAACACATAATTAACTAGAGTAATGTTCAGAAATATATCACAGAGATATCTGAATTTTGGTGGTCACAAAAATAGTAAAAATGGTACTTTCATGTCTTCCTTCAACAATGATCACCATTAAGATCAACATGGCACTATAGCATCCTGAGGAACTATTATCTTCTATTGGGCCAGCTGGATCACTGTTATTCAGATATATTTTAATGATATAGGCACTGACAGTGACATGTGAACCAACTGTGGTCAAAAAAACACGTTTTCTTATCACTGCGCTGAGCTCAGGATGATATTGCTTTCCTGTCTCCACAACTCATCACCACGGTTCCAAGATGCTGATACTGCGACACAGACTCCTGTTTAGCAGGGTGAAGGGGAGCCACAGCAAATGTGTGCAGATGGAGATCACTGGATTCAATAACAGGTACCACCATCAAGAAAATTAACTTTCAGAGTAGCAGGTTCAAGTTTAAGAGTTTCTCCATAGCTCTTATTTCATTAAACAAACAGAAATCCTGGTTCCATTTTGTGGGAGTTTTGTCCCTAACTTCAGTAAGGCCAGTTTTCCCTTCAATGAATATGAAAAAACTCATTACTCTTGCACAAATCCCACCCTTCCTCCTGGTTTGACAGTTGTAATTTGAAGGCTATAGTGTGCCTATTGCTTGAATACGTGAGTGGACTTGGCATTTTATTCAGTTGTTGCTGTCTGTATGTATTACAACTGGATATCATCAACATATGCTTCTACTCTAAGAGCCAAAACTGCTATTATTTCTTAATATGAAAACTACTTATATTAAAAAATGCTGGTTTAGTCTCACTTCATATTGGCAGTTCATGGATTAACAAGAGTTGGTAACAATGAGGAAGAATAAATATAATCCTATAGAACACTGTACACAACACAGTACCTTTGTTACAATTTAAAGTCAATCCTGGAAGACTAATTTATGGTTTTATTGTTTTAACAAAGACTGGAAGTAGTACACACTTTTAAAAGGTCGTTAAGTATAGAGAATAATTTTATTTCAAATAATACTATACAGTAGTTACTGAGTTACAGTATTAGATCACCAGGAAATTGCTTTAAGTAATATATGACAACTAAAATGTGACCACTGTGAATTTTTTTATTTAACTTGATTTAACAGCTGTGCAAACTTCACTTGTAAGCTTGGTTGTTTCCTATAATGTTAAGACACTTCCAGGTTTAGTTTTGGGGTGCTGTGATGCTTTTGGGTTTTTTTTTTAATAGTTCATACGGTAGCTGCTAGAATACAAATCCAAAATGGATGAAAGATTTGATTTTAATCACAGACAGGGACAGAGAACAGCAGGCCTTATATGTGCTCCTTTGCCACAGTGCCACAGACCAGCACCTCAGCACATGAGGCAGAACAGGCTACAAGTGTTCCTGGTCTAATTAGTTTACATTTATTGATACTTTTTGTTTAAATCTTACTAGAATAAAGGTATCTGACTTTGTGCAGAACCCGTTAGAGAGCACAGCATTCATTCTGTTGGCTCAGCCCTTACCACAGCAGCAGAGAGCAGACATTCAAGGCATCACCACTAATTCTGCAGTGATTATAGGACTGCAGTGTGTGCAAAAAGGTTATAGCCACTTTTAAGCTTTTGCCACAGTTGACTAAGACCTGTTAAAAAGACAGCTGAAAGTATTGTCTACTGATAATCATACAAAATAAAAGAGTAGAAAGAGTAATTGTATTATCTTTGTTTTTCTGAGCTGCAGCAGTATTCTGTTCACTTTGTTAGAACTGTATGCTCTTTTTGTATTCCCGCTTCTAAGTTAAACCTTTAGAAAGAAAGTATCTAAATAATACAGTGTATTAGTGGCCTCAGAGGTATCCTTTAATCCTCTTAAACTGTGCATAGAGAAATACTACAGAGGGTGATCAACTTCAAATACTGACCTTAAAAGAAAACTAGACCCAAAAAAATCAGATTCCTACAAGACATAGTAAACTGCTTACAACTTTCATCTACACCTGACGTCAGATAAGGAGATGATCCTGTCAAAAAGACAAAACAGAACAAAACCATCTTAATTACTTAGTTTCCCCTAAAGCTGGGTTTATAACTCTCTTTTTAAATGTTTCACGCTCTCCTGCTATGAAGAATCTTGGGAACTTATAAAAGCTCTATTATGAGCAGGATAAATAATGGAAACAGTTTTGACAAGAATTACTATTCAATATACATCAGTCCAGGATTTCTTCTGACTTGCCTTGCATTCTTATCAATGAAAAATATAAGATTGTAGGGTTTTTCCTACAAAAATGCATTTCAGTATGAGTAAATCAAAATACAAACCTGTTTTTCAAAGTCATTTAATTTTAGAGGGTAGTTAAGTGCTAAAGCTGAATGCTTTTCATTTAGCATTCAGACTATCATAAAGGTGCCACCATGTTAACGAGCCAAAGCTTACAGTTTGATACAACTGAACAACTGCTGATGCTTGCATGCAAGGTGGCTACAGCACTTGATCTTGCAGTATCAGCAGGAACAACAGTTAAAAATGATGCCACAGTTAATTTCATGGAACTTGGTGACTCCAGGGAAGAATTTGGGTTTATCCTTTTCCATGAAGACCTTAGTATTTTATTTAGAGGATTTCTAACATGTCAAATAGCCTACATTTGTGATAGAAAATTATGATATCAAGAAAAAAACAAAATTAATATTGTATTTCATGAAGCAGATAAAAAGAAACATAGTTGGGTAATTATGAGAATTGGAGTCACAGACTATCTATGTGATCATTTTATTAATACATATTTTCATAATGCTGATTCATTAAGAGTACAAAAAAAAAATCTTTTTTTTTTAATGTACAAATAGAAAATCTGCCTTCTTGGTAGTGAAAGTAGTGGAGATATAAAAATATATCACCCGAAACAGGTTTATATTATTCTGAAACTAGTGCATATTTGTTTAACTTTTCTTACCAAGACTCGGAGTAAAGCTACAGGAACCTACATGAAGACTCAAAGCTAGCAGGACTTGGAGAAAATTGTAAAATGACAGGTAGGCATGAACAATAAGGCTGTTTTTTTTTCAAGGAAGAGGAAGATGTATTTTCAAATACACTCAGAAGCATGTAAGGATTGCCTTGAAGAGGAGGCACATTGTTAAATATCTTTTTAGCAATATATCATCATTTCAAACTTCTAGAAATCATCACAGGTTGAAATTAGTAGGATAATCAGACAATGTGAACATGGCTTAAGTGTCATCTTACTTTCACTGCATAGATAAATGTTTTCAGTGCAACAGGGAATACACACTACCACTAGGAACAGAACAAACTGTTGCATTAGTGCCTTAAAACATTACACTAACCAAAAGAACAATGGCTCTCTTGTGAAAGACAGTTCAAATATATATCCAAAGGAAGTAAAAGTGAAATAGTAAATCAGTATCATTCTTCTGTCTCTATGCTCAGGAAAGGTGACCAAGTTTTTTTAGTGAAAATTTGTACTTTTACGTGTAAGAACCGATTATATTTTAATTATTGGAAGAAAGAGAAAATTGCGTAACCAAGCAAGGATATGCCAATACCAAGTGAAATTATTTTCTTGCATAAGAAGTTATTGGCATATTTGCTTAGAGTAAGTAGAAATTAATTTTCATGACAGAGGTCACCTTCAAAAAATAGATGTTTGAATTTTTGAGATCCAACATGCACCCTAAAACAAAAAAAAAAACCAACAAAAAACAATTCAGAAAGTGACAACACCAGGATATTAACTCTGTAATAAGCACATTTTATTTCTGTCAATTTCAGTGTAGTAGCTATAGAACCATTAACAATAGTTGTCAAACACAGACTTTTTAACCCCTAGCTTTTAAAGGACTTAGAAATTTTAAAGAAAATATCACTACTGAAGATTAAATTACTGTTATTGAGAACTGGTCGCAAAAAAGATAGCACATGTTCTTGAAATACCACTAGGTTTACACCCTGCTTGAAGACAACTCAATGAAACTCACTGACCCCACACTCCTTCAGAATACTACTGAACCATCATCAGTCCATTCCTGAGTCACCTGAGGATCTCAAGTAGCTTCACCCTCCAGTAAGCTCTGATATGGCTACAGGACAAAATAACTCAGCAGTAGGTTATATAATTGGCACCACATGTATTACCTTCCAAAAATAAGCAGGAGGGGCAAATAAACTAGTTTAAAATAATTACCTGATAAATAAAGTATTTTTCTAGCAGTTATCTCCCATTGATGAGCAATGAAACACTTTTAAATATAACTACATATTGACGGTATAAAAATAGTATCAGTAAAACATTACCATCACATCAGTAATTGAGACGCAAACATAGCAGCATCCTGTTAGCTTATTCGTACATTGCATGAACAGAAAGATAATGCTGATACAGATACTTAGCATACGATCTGCATCTCTTTGGTTATTTATTCTCAATAGAGCTACTGTGACACACTTCTAAAGCCTTTAATGTATCACAAGATTGGCAAGGCCTCCTCATTTACATAATTAAGGCAATTATAGCCATTATAATCGAATGCAACACCATTTTAATGGTCTGGACTATATTTAAGCTTCCAGCTTTATAATCCATAAAGGCTGGCTGGCAAAGAGCAAAAGAAGATAATTAACATATCCTAAAAAAAGCATGCTCTCATAACTATCTAGAACAGTTTAATAGAGATTGTTGTGCTACACAGACTAAACTTTCCTACAATTTGGATGTTTTGGGGACTCTAGGACTGAAATTGTTCATGAATTGTTTAATGACCTAGGTTAAAATTAATGATTATCAAACAAAAATTAAACAACATTAATTATCTTCTTTCACCATAATGACTTGTCTAACTCTTAAGATTGCAGCAGCACACAATCAAAACCACAGGACAACACACTGAAGGTAACATTTTCATCTCTAAAGACATATTCGCCATGAGATTTTGGTGCGGTTTTTTTCCCCGTACTGAAAAACAAGGGGAAAGGAACTAAAGAAATCAACGAGGCTAATCAAAGCTTTCATATTAAACCAATTAAAAGCAATCTCCTCTAGAGAAGTCTTTTCCTTTGTGAAAAGTATATAAATACTTTGTAGGAGTAAGAAAACACCTCTGAATGAGTAATTACCAATCTAGTATATATTGAGTCTTTACCTAAGATCTAGAGTACCTGAATGGCCCTGAGTAACCAGCCCAATAGAAATAAAGGATTTAAAAAAAAGGGCAATGCATACTAAGCCTTAAGTGTTGATCCCACATATGTTAGCTCACTCTCACATACTGCTTTGTAGTGAACCAGCTAGTTTTGCTTGAGACGAAGTTTAGGAAGTGCACTCTGAAATTGCTCCCTATGCACAGGATGGACAAGGCCACCGAGGAATCCCAGATGTGCTTGTGTCCTCAAACATGCACAGCTGTTTTCAAAGCCACAGTTGGCACAGGACATACATGCTCTTGGTGTCCTTTGACAGAAATGCTCACACAGACAGCAGAGAATGCAGCACTCATGTTATTTTAGAGACTTAGAAATTAAAAACTGTATTAATCAAATACTTCTAACACTGGGCCAGATCTGTCAGTTAAATGTCCATTTGCTGGTAACAGAAGAAACACAAGAAGCAACTTTTCAAAGCACAGCTGACCACAGCAGGCTAGAAGTGCTTTCCACAGCCTTGGCACCTGAGGATTTTTCCATTTAAATATAAACTTGGGGATGTGATATACCTGGACTTGACAAAGCTTGATCTACCCTTGACAAAGCATAGATCTGAGTATCCAAGGCTGCCAAAAGCATCCATAAAAAGTGGAATGCCTTGGAAATAACAAAGCAGCCCAAAGGAAAAGCAAAGAGGAAGAAGTTCTGGAGAAGACTGCTTGCAAGATGCTTAGAACTATGAGCAGAGCTGTTTCCAGCAATAGGTATGCAATGTTCAAGCTTTCCCTTTAGTGGTTCAGCAGTGTTATGGTGTTATTTTTCATTAACACAGCATCTTGCACTCTAGCCTTTTTTAATATAAACTATACAATTATGGAATGGACAGTCTTCCCTTAATCCTTTACTTCTTCCAACAGTCAACTGCAATGGAATTTTAATTGGTTCTGCAATTATGACTTAATTGCAGATAATTAAAAAAATATAAATCACTATTTAAACACATGCTATTTTTTTATTATTTTTTAATAAGCTCAACTCCAGCTCCACTCTGATTCCAATTCATATTACACTTTTTACTAGGAAGTTTCTGACTCATTGCTCTACCTGCATTTGTGGTATCACTTCTTTTCTGCAAGACATATATTCCTATCCCTTGTTCCCAACTATTTAAACCCTTGTAAGAACAGAAAGCAAAAGCAAAAATTTTTTTAGCCAAAAGATAATCTATTAATGACTAACCAATTCTAGTTATTTTTTATGAACTATAAAGGTGTTTAAAACAAAATGAACACACCCTGTTCCATGCAAGAGAGGTTTGAAATTACAGAAGAAACTCATGCATATGCAGCAAAAATGACAAATGGAGTCACCTCTACAGCCCAACAATATGTTACACAGCTACATCTCCATTTACAGTCTTTCAAACAGCCAAAGGCCCTCAATTTTTCTCACACATTTTACTGTTTAGTCTCACCCATATGACTAAATTTTGGAGTCTTCAAAGCTTCCCATCTGTCAAGTTCAGGTGTGCTTTTCCACATCATACATGGACAAGACCCGGCAAGCAGCCTATACACCTCATTTCCAACCTTTCCCTGGGTTCCAGGGGAAGGAAGTCTGGGTATGTGGTGTGTTCTGGCTAAAGCCCTGGCTAGATGACAAGGGGATCAGGAGATTGTGGGCATGCAGGTCAGATACACCTTCTCATTCGAAACACATTCTCTGTCATTCTACTCCACATTAGATTGCTACTAACCACACAGTGTTAGATTACTACTAATTATGATGGAGAACTCTCTTTTTAGAAAGTCTTTACATGGAATTTGATTAATGAAAGAAGATACTGCTGACAATTTTACTTGACTCAGCGTCACTCAAGCAAAAAAAAAAAAAAATTCTGTTTAAGAATCAAGCAGAAAATTAATCTTAACATTGAAGGAATAAACAATAAAATTGGCTCCATTAATTTTCTGCTATTACAAACAGTAATGAATATTAAATAATGTCTTTACAAATACAATAATATAGTATTTTTCTGCTAGCAAATTCCCTATCATATCATAGATATGGAAATCATTTACAGATAGAAATGAATTCTTGTTAAGACTATTAGTCTGCTATCTTAGGAAAACATCTAACATTTATAAAATATAAAAATACTAAAGCAATAAAATCTGATTAAACAGTACTACCTCCTATTAGATAGCAAGTAAAAAATAGGCTATAACTGACTTTGTAAACAACAGAGAGAAAAAAAAGACATACTTAATGAATTAGCCTGACTGAATTTCAAAGCATAAAAAGCTATAATGCATCAATTTTCACTTTACCTTCAAAGAGCTTCTATTTATATATATAATGTATACTTACAGCTCAACATTACTGTAAATGTATATATTGAACTAAACTAAGTGAAAAACAATATTTTAGCTTGCATGCCTGGACAAATATAGGTTTAAGATGAACAGCTTTGAAATTTAAAAGTGAATACTATGTATTAGAGTATAAAACGCAATAAAAGCAAAATAGACACTTAGTGCTAAGTCAATACTCTCTAAAGATCTAAAATAGATATACAATAATACATTTTCGTTTTGTGTCTTTAAAATCACAAATGGTTTCAGAAACATTAGTAAAGCAGAGTTCAGAAACAACAGTACAGCAAAAAAACTTACCTACTGGCAATGTTTTTTCCTCCAACAAGGAAACTGTGTAAGAGTGTTAGAGCCTGTTTATATTTAAATCAATGGCAAGACTCACACTGATGCCAGTAGTAAAGGCAAGAGAAGAGAAGAAATACTATCCCAGATCTGATTTTTGTGGTCAGCCCACAGTGACACCAACCTCAAATAGTACACACTGAAACATATGATACAAATTGCTGATTTTGAGTGCTTCCACTTGTACTTCAGGGTTCATCTAAAGATTATTTTGAGAAAAATCAGCAAAGCTTTCTAATCAAAATTAAGCAACTAAAAAAGCATAGATGTTTAAACTTAATGTTGTATTCCATAGAATTGCAGTAGCAGTTATATAAAAAAATACTTTAAAGAATCATAAATATATGGCTAAGAAAAACAGTAGACCAGAAAGCTAATTACCTAACGCAAATTTAACACACGTGTAAAATATTGCTACTCTCTATACTCCCAAACTACTGAGGCCATGTCCTTCCATCTACTGTGCATATTCTTCAGATAAAGTTAAGAACTGAGAGTAGTTTCTCCATTATGAACACCAGCATGCTTCTCTTTTTATAAACTAAGTCACTTATTTTCTGTAACAAGCATGGCAGCATAAAATTAGATGCTATAATAAGATCTTTTGGGAAATATTTCAAAAACATACTAACATATTTGTAAAGAAACTCCAAACAACACTGTAACATAACAGTCATTTCTTTTGGTGGGTTATTTTTTGTCTTATTACAGGTTTGAAAGTTAAATTTTATCATTGAAAAAGCAGAGATTAAGGTGTTAACACAAACGTTATTTTTTTCGCCCTCAAATTCTTCATTTGTGAAGTCTGGAAACCACTCAGTGTTCTCTTTGAATGCAAACAAAACAAAAGCTCTTTTTTTGGCATCTATATTTGTACTATATGAAGAGTGGCTGAGGTCATGTATCGAGAAGATGCTGCTATGTAAATAAAATAAGAGGATTTGGGAGACTGCTGGTTTGCTATTTGTTTAAAGAGTCCCTATATTTGTTTTTTTAAGCACTGATGCACACAGAATGAAACACAACCTACGGTGTCTTTAATCCTACTGTTACTTATCCTCGTCTCTACATAGCAATTAACAATTTGGTGTTATTCAGTATAAAATAGGTTGCAGGATGAGAGAGCAGCTATGTTCCGTGATTAAAGTCTTCCAAATACGCTAACTGAAAATACTTTCAGCATGCAATGTTGCCTTTTCACTTCCTTCTGGAAAAAGCTTAGACTGAAAGAGTATGACACTTCTAGCAGCTATGTTACCTATATAGTCTCCTTAAATGATCAGATAAAGAAAAGCCTTTTTTTTCGGTGAAAATATCAAGTGAGCTCTTACCACAGGATTTATTAGAAATTAACTCAAAAATTGTTGAGAGCAAACACTTTTATTTCAGTAGCTAATGAAAATGGATATTTAATATTTTCCCCACAATGCTATAGCTTTTTCCATGTAAGCCACAGCACCTTCAACTGATTCTGAGCTTTTGGGTATGACTGCATGTCCCAGCTGCATCTTGAATCTATGTCAGGGCAGAATCCCTACCTTGTTTCTATGAAGACGAAGACATAATCCAGGAGGATGCTGTAGCACACATCAGCCAAATCTTTGACATAGACTGTTTGGGAGACAAGGATCCTGGCCATGTCACGGCACACATTTATCACAGTTTTAGCATAGCTTGACAGGGACATAAAACATAGGGACTCTGTCAAGCTTTTTGGATTTAAGGGTAATTAAACTTTCTATGTACTCTAGAGTAAAGCAAATTCAAGCCAAATGGCAATGGATACTTTTCTTAGATACCTTTGGAAGTTTTTCGACCAGTTAGAGTTGTCAGCCATATGCTCATCTGCTGCCCTGGCAGAATGTTTAGTGAGGATCTTCTTGTAAATGCAGAAATGTCATGTATGTCTTCATTGAACATGTTCCTTTAGACGGATTTTGTCATCTGCATTGCCAAATATCTCATATAAGGGTGTTGTGACAATGAAAAGAGACATATCCCAGGCATTTGATCCAGGCACAAAAAAAAACCCAATCAAAACAGTCCAGCAACACCACCTTGTGTCTTGAAGGTTTTGTTTTTAATATACTCTACAATTTTTCTTATTTAGTTGATAAGCCTCTATATAACGTATATAACCAAGTAAAGCAGAAAGAGAAGGAAATGTCTGCAGTGATGCAATAAGCGTGGTATCATTTAAGGCAGAGTGAATAATCTCCATCTCAGTTTTTGAATGGATGTGAAACAATTTTATTTCAAAGACTGACATATTCCTTCCTGTGCATCACTCTGCAGCTTTCGAGAGATGTTAAACGCTACAGTTGATCACAGATAAGGCTGCTGTCTGGGACCTCCCTTTTTATTTTCTGGAAGGTAGGGTATAAAACTCCTCAGTCCACCAACCTATATTTTCCTAAGAAATACTTACCAAACTCATATCATTAATTCTCTGTATCTCAACTAGTAATATAAGTACAATGCTAATGAAAAAGAAATCCAAGGAAATATTAAGACTGGAAACAAAGTAAATTTCATACAGAAAGACATTACAGATGAATCCAAATCCTGGCTCATGACAGTCCTACCCTGACTCCTCAACCACTCTCCAATATAAGCCAGACCTGTTCTTTCAGTAGCTAGAAAATGTAAGATATTACATTGTAAACAAAATTATATATATAAGCCTCCTATATACTACATTAAATTATATATAAGAAGTAAACACAGTTAAAATTTTATGTCCTTATTTTTAAGATTTATGTTCCACACACTGCCTGGTTTCTTTATTTACAAAAAGCAGACAACATGAGTCCCGACACATTTCATGAGAATTAAATAAAGGTAAATATTTTATTTTATTTTTTTTTCTTCTAATGTCTTCAACTAATATTTTTTGCTTATTAGAAACACTCAGGAATTTGCTGTTGGCATTCATTCCTCCTTCTGAATTAACAAAAGCTCTTAATAAACCCAGCCTTCTAGACCCTGCAAGCTACAAACTAAGAAGCATATGTATTTTGCAAATCAAAGCAATAATTTTATAAGGCTTGTCAGGCCTAAACATGAAAGCATACAAACAACTGAAGACATTTCATCCATTTAATGCAAAACCAAATTGCTTGGTAATTATGTAATATACTGATTTTACCTCTTTTTCTTATCTTCCTTCAAGTGACAGCTTGAGTTATGCACATCAAAAGTCAAATTCTGAATATTTGGTGAGGCATGTACTTAAGTGTTCACACTTGGTAAGCTTTTAATTAATCTTACTGGTATATAATTTTCTCTCTAGTAGAGTCTAAAGGATATTTAAGATTATTTTTCCACCTTTATATACTAAGATACTGTGAATTACTGTGAATCAGAAAGTTCAGTTTTGATTACAGTTTGTTCAACTTTTATTACAGAATCACAGAATGTTAGGGATTGGAAGGGACCTCAAAAGATCATCTAGTCCAATCCCCCTGCCAGAGCAGGAACACCTAGGTCAGGTCACACAGGAACATGTCCAGGTGGGTTTTGAATGTCTCCAGAGAAGGAGACTCCACAACCTCTCTGGGCAGCCTGTTCCAGTGCTCTGTTACCCTCACTGTGAAGAAGTTCTTCCTCACATTTATGTGGAACCTCCTATGTTCCAGCTTGCACCCATTGCCCCTTGTCCTATCATTGGATGTCACTGAGAAGAGCCTGGCTCCATCCTCATGACACTCACCCTTTACATATTTATAAACATTAATGAGGTCACCCCTCAGTCTCCTCTTCTCCAAGCTAAAGAGACCCAGCTCCCTCAGCCTTTCCTCATAAGGGAGATGTTCCACTCCCTTCATCATCTTTGTGGCTCTGCGCTGGACTCTCTCAAGTAGTTCCCTGTCCTTCTTGAACTGGGGAGCCCAGAACTGGACACAATACTCCAGATGTGGCCTCACCAAGGCAGAAGAGAGGGGAAGGAGAACCTCTCTTGACCTACTAACCACCCCCTTTCTAATACACCCCAGGATGCCATTGGCCTTCTTGGCCACAAGGGCACATTGCTGGCTCATGGTCATCCTGCTGTCCACCAGGACCCCCAGGTCCCTTTCCCCTACACTGCTCTCCAGCAGGTCAGTCCCCAACCTTAAACTGAACTAAATTTACTGTTCCTTAAATATTGACATAGCTGAAAAAAAGAATAAGTTAAAATTACTAAAGTGCCAAATGACAAAACAACACCAAATAAAACTATTTTTGTTCTAAACCTCATATTTTTTAAAGGAAATAAATTACATTAAGTAAAATGAAAATCTGTTAATGAGACAAGAAAACATTCTGACAGAAAAGCCTTATCTCCTTCACCTCTACTTCTCTATTAAGTCACCTATTTTTTCCTGAAAAACTTTTGCTGTTAATATTTTAATCTCAAGTTTGCTGAAAGGAAACATGATTTAAATACAGTCAAAATAGCCAGCTGCCAAAAGCTTTGAAATACACTTTAAATTGCTGAAAGTGTAGATGTAGGTCGGTGAATTGTACATTACTATATAAACATAAAAACCCTTCAAATAAATGTGCTATTGCAATAGGTGACAAAATAGTTTAAAAAGTGAACACTAACAGGTAGCAGCTAAGTGTCTGTGTGCGTGCATGCACAAATGTCTGAAATTGAATTTTTGAACCCTCAAGAATAAGGTTTGCTAGCTGCAATTGGTATGGACTGGTGTAAGTTTTGATAAAACAGAAGTGGCATTTCCCAAGTCCTCCATTAAACACAGAGACATGAGACAGAACTATAACAATTAGGCAGAGGGATTGGCCTAGATGATCTATCCACTCCACAGGGAAGTCTGCTGCCTCCCTGGGGCCAGGGTCAGGGATATCGCTAGGAAACTCCCTGGTCTGGTATGGCCAACAGACTACTACCCACTGTTGGTTATCCAGGTTGGTAGTGATGATGTGTCAGAGAGGAGCCTGAAAACAATTAAAAGACTTCAGGGCCCTGGGGAGATCACTTGAGGGATCGGGAGCCCAGGCGGTGTTCTCCTCAGTTCCTTCAGTGGCAGGGAAGAATACTGACAGAGGAAGGAAGACCAACCTGATAAAACATGTGGCTGAGAGACTGGTGCCACAGACAGAATTTTGGGGGTTTTGAGCATGGGGAGCTTTATGCTGTGCAGAGTCTGTGGGCAGCAGGTGGAGTTAATCTATCTCAAAGGGGGAAAAGAATCCTGGCATATGAGCTGGCTGGGCTCACTGAAAGGGCTTTAAACTAGGTTTGAAGGGGGTAAAACTGGGCCTGCTAGAGTTGAACCTAAGGGTGGCAGGTCACGGTTGGAAATGAAGTCGTTAGCCTGGCTCGAGTGCTTCTACTCCAATGCACGCAGTATGGGCAATAAACAGGAGGAGCTGGAAGTCATTGTGCAGCACGACAGCTACGATGTAGTCACCATCGTGGAAACGTGGTGGGACGACTCTCATGAGTGGAGTGCTACAATAGAAGGCTATAAGCTCTACAAGAGGAATAGGCAAGGTAGAAAGGGCGGTGGGGTGGCGCTCTATATTAGGGACTGTTTTGATTGCATGGAGGTCAATAAGTGTGATGGACCAGTTGAATGTTTATGGGTAAAGTTGAGGAAGGCCAACGAGGCGGATATCCTGTTGGGAGTCTATTACAGACCACCTGACCAGGATGAAGAGGTTGATGAACTTTTCTATAGACAACTCGCAGAAGCTGCAAAATCACAAGCCCTTGTTCTTGTGGGGGACTTCAACTCACCAGACATCTGCTTGAAATATAACACAGCAGAGAGAAAACAGTCCAAGAAGTTCCTAGAGTGCGTGGAAGATAACTTTCTGACTCAGCTGGTAAGTGAGCCCACCAGGGAAGGTGCCTGCTGTTCATGAACAGAGAAGGACCGGTAGGTGATGTGGTGGTTGGAGGCCATCTTGGGCTAAGCGACCATGAAATGATACAGATCTCAATCCTCAGCCCAGTTACAAGGGGGGGCAGCAAAACTATCACCACGGACTTCCAACAGGCAGACTTCAACCTGTTTAGAACACTGGTTAAGAAAGTCCCTTGGGGAACAGCCCTAGAGGGCAAAGGGGTTCAGGAAGGATGGACTTTTTTCAAGAAGAAACTCTTAGAGACACAGGAGCAGGCTGTCCCCATGTGTCATAAGACAAACTGGCGGGGAAAACGACCGGCCTGGCTGAACAGGGAGCTTTTTCTGGGACTTAGGAGAAAGAAGAGAGTCTACCACCTCTGGAAGAAGGGGCAGGCTACTCAGGAAGAGCATAGGGATTTAGTTAGGTCGTGTAGGAAGAACATTACGGGGGCAAAAGCCCAGCTTGAACTCAGCCTGGCCACTGCTGCAAGAGAAAATAAGAGTTTTTACAATATTAACAATAAAAAAAGAACCAGAGAAAATCTCCATCCCTTATTGGATGCGAGGGGGAACATTGTTACCAAGGATGAGGAAAAGGCTCAGGTACATAATGCCTCCATTGCCTCAGTCTTTAACAGTCAGACCAGTCATCCTCATGGTATTAAATCCCCTGAGCTGGAAGATTGGGATGGAGATCAGAATAAACCCCTCATAATCCAGGAAATAGTAGTGAAGGACCTGCTAAGTCAATTAGACACCCATAAGTCTATGGGGCCGGATGAGATTCACCTGAGAGTGATGAGGGAGATGGTGGAGGAACTTGCTGAGCCGCTCTCCATCATCTATCAGCAGTCTTGGTTATTGGGTGAGGTCCTGGATGACTGGAAACTTGGCAACGTGACACCCATCTACAAGAAGGGCAGGAAGGAGGATCCAGGGAACTACAGGCCTGTCAGCCTGACCTCGGTGCCAGGGAAGATTATGGAACGATTCATCTTAGGGGAGATCATGCGGCAGGTGCAGGACAACAGGGGGATCAGGTCCACCCAGCGTGGGTTCATGAAGGGAAGTCCTGTTTAACCAACCTGATCTCCTTCTATGATCAGGTGACCCACCTAGTGGATGAGGGAAAAGCAGTGGATGTTGTCTACCTGGACTTCAGCAAGGCATTTGACACTGTTTCCCACAGCATTCTGCTGCAGAAGCTGGCGGCTCATGGTCTAGACAGGTGGACTCTTCACTGGGTTAAAAACTGGCTGGATGGCCGAGCCCAGAGAGTTGTGGTGAATGGAGTTAAATCCAGACGGAGACCAGTCACAAGCAGTGTCCCTCAGGGCTCGGTCTTGGGGCCAGTCTTGTTTAATGTCTTCACCAATGTCCTGGATGAGGGGATTGAATGCACCCACAGTAAATTTGGAGATGACATGAAATTAGGTGGCAGTGTCGATCTGCCTGAGGGTAGGGAGGCTCTGCAGCAGGATTTGGACAGGCTGGAGTGATGGGCTGAGGGCAATTGCATGAGGTTTAACAAGGGTAAGTGCTGAGTCATGCACTTCAGCCACAACAACCCCATGCAGCGCTACAGGCTTGGGGAAGAGTGGCTGGAAAGCTGCCTGGTGGAAAGGGACCTGGGGGTGTTGGTTGACAGCCGACTGAACATGAGCCAGCAGGGTGCCCAGGTGGCCAAGAAGGCCAATGGCATCCTGGCCTGTATCAGAAACGGTGTGACCAGCAGGAGTAGGGAGGTGATCGTGCCCCTGTACTCGGCACTCATGAGACCACACCTTGAGTCCTGTGTCCCGTTCTGGGCACTGCAGTATGGGAAGGACACTGAGGTGCTGGAGCGAGTCCAGAGAAGGGCAATGAGGCTGGTGAGAGGTCTGGAAAACAGGCCTTATGGAGACCGGCTGAGGGAACTGGGGTTGTTTAGTCTGCAGAAGAGGAGACTGAGAGGAGACCTCATTGCTCTCAAAAACTGCCTAATAGGAGGTTGTAGTGAGGCTGGTGTTGGTCTCTGCTCCCAAATTACTAACGATAGGATGAGAGGAAATGGCCTCAAGTTGTGTCAGGGGAAGTTTAGGTTGGATATTAGGAAGAAGTTCTTTACTGAGAGGGTGGTTAGGCACTGGAACAGGCTGCCCATGGAGGTGGTGGAGTCGTCGTCCCTGGAGGTGTTCAAAAAACGAGTGGATGAATCGCTTGAGTCCATGGTCTAATGGTCTAGTGGTTAGGGAGATGATGGGATAAAGGTTGGACCTGATGATCCTGGAGGTCCTTTCCAACCATAGTGATTCTATGATTCTATCTTTTGAGGTCCCTTCCAATCCCTAACATTCTGTGATTCTGTGATCATGCATTGCGCCTCTGCACACTATTTAGATTGGATGAATGGGAGCAGGGGTGATGGGGGTGGGTAGGGACTGAAATGATGGGTCCTGGAAAAAGAATGGCTTCCCAGAATGAAGAAGGGGTCCCTGAAAGAAGACAGTTAAGATCCTGGCTGGTGGAAAGATGCTGGAAGTCAGGAGAGATCCTGGAAATTCAGCAAGATGCATTGAGACGAATGCCGGAGAACCCCCAGGGCCCTTGGCCAGTAACTTCTGACAGGTAACTGCATGGAGCTGCACAGCAGAAACCAAAAGGATTTTCTGCCTGAGTGTTCCAGGTCAGCAGTGAGCTCCCTGCTTGGAAGGTAAACTGAAATCTAGTGAAGATAGTGCTGGGTGGCAGAGTGAGAGATGAACTTGTTGAGTAAACACACTAATCTCATCAGTTCTTACACAAATCCCAGTATCCAGATGCACTAGAGGTTCTTGCTTACTCTTTCTTTCCTACGATTTTATGATTAGCTTCACATACATTTTAAGAGGCAAATCTGTTTTTCTGAATACTAGTTTAATTTTGCTTGCCAAAGGAGCATGGAGTTCCACACCAAGACTATTTAGGGAAAGTTCATAGACATACTTTCCTCTGTAGATACACCAAAAATTCAGTAGAATTTGTCAATCTGAAAAAAACAAAAAATGGTCTTAGGGGATGTATTTTAGGAAACCCTCGCATAAGTTATCCCTGCAACCAGAGCACTAATCTTACTTTGTGTTTTTGGCTTAGTCAAACTTCTAGGCAACTGACAGGTGCGTATAGAGCTTAGAACACTTAATGGAGTTCCATTTAAAGAAAATAATTGTACTCTTACAACAAAAGTTCTTATAACAGAAGTTCTAACAAATTTTGTATTCTGTTACAATAATGGCTAAAATTTCAGTAATGATACTCAGCTCACTTTTGTATTTCTCATGTCTCCTGGCCTTTGGCCTTGTAAAGAAATGATATTCACATTTCAATGTGGCAGTAAAATGTAGCAGTTGGAAAAGCCCTGTATTTTGCTTACCCTGACAATCTGTCAGGGCTGGATTAGTGTTAATTCCCATACTCATATAGGATCTTTTTTCTTTCTGTTTTACATAACTAAGCACAAGTAATCTTGATCCCTTGGCAGTACAAATCTTCAAGGGGAGCTCATTCCTAATTAAAAACAATTCTATTTTGTTGAAGCCAATAAAATTTGTCTATAGATTGTTTTCAGTGTATAAGTACAGGAGTACCAAAAATAGAATGTGCTTGAAGGAACACAAAGACAAATATAACTGCATCACGTGAAACAGCTTCCAGCAGAGAAAATGCTAACTTAATTTTGGTAAAAACTGAGGGCAATGATATATTAAAATACTAACACTAGAGAATGGTAGGCCTACTACTCACAGAAAGATGCTTCTTGTCTCATTATCTTAATTTCACTTCATGTCCACTGTTAAGAACATATCCTCACATCTATGCTGAAGATGTAGAAATTGTTGCTAATGAAAACTGCAATCACGTTAATGCTATACTTTATGTCTCACCAAAGGGGCATATTAAACATGTAAGGCTGGGACTTCCAGTATTTTTCATTCAGGCTGGCAATGTGAGCAGATGCAGGTTTATCTGTTTATTTACAGTTACTACCAAAAAATGTAAATTAATGCCTTAAAAACCCTCAAGGTTGCATTGTTTTGCAGAGGTGTTATAGCATATAGAATATTTAATTACACATATTCAATTAATAATTAATTACACAATCAATGATACTGCTGAAGACCAAAAAAGCGACCTAAAGGAGTGTTTCAGAGCAGTTTTTTAATTGACGTGTATGCCTGCACACAGCTCGATGTTTGTAGTGGTCTCCTCTATTCACTGTTAAAACAATATTAATTCATCTTATAGACTAGGAAAAAAAAATAGTTTCAGCAGTAGCTACAGCTTATCATGGAAATGATAAGATTCTCTTGCTCAATTGCTTGGAATAGTGGATCAAACTGTAATGAAATGCCAATATTAACATAATCCAGGTATGCAATGCTCATTTTTCTATCTTTATAAGGTTGCTACAAGAAAAAAAAAAAAAGAAAAAAAAACATACCAAAAACCTCACTTAAACTAATTTTGGCATATTTCCAATGAGGATACAGAATATTTTTGCATAAAGGTTTTAGCTTAGCCATCAAAAGCATGGCTATACAGAAAGAAGAAAAAGATACATCTAACAGAGATTAGTCTTAGCAAATACAAAAATGCAGACCTCCAGTCATGCTGTTCATGACAAACTCAGGTCCATGGTGGCCTAAAACCTCATGCTATGACAGCTCTCTATTCAGGAGCATCAAATATGGTAACCTGTTTTGTTTAACAATCACCTTCCAAAGTCACCTGAAAGTCACTGAAATACAATCATGCTTCGCCACAATTTTTTTCTCCAGTTGCACCAATGGCTAAGGAGCAGTGCAAAGCAACTGAATTTTCCAGCAGCCTAATCTCATGCATGGTCCAAAAGGAAGCTGATTCATTCCTAGCAAACACTTTTCCAACAAAGAGCTCACTTTTATATGGCAGCCTTTACTAATAGTTCAAGTGCAACTGCTTGCTCCTATGAACAGTAACGAGGACTTTCAAGTTTCCTTTCTTTTTTTTTTCTATCACACTTCATTTTCTTGAATACTCAGTTCAAAACACTGAGGAGCAAGGAATTATTTTTTCTTTGTCTTAAGTATAGCCATAAGCACCTCAAGGAGTATAAAAGAACAACAATAACTCATACTGCAATAACTGCATTTGAAAAATACAGTAGTATTTTACTGTAGGAACAATTTGAAACCTACGGCAAAGAAAACAACCTTGAATAAAATAAAGCTGTTTTTATTCAAGAATAATCAGTGTTTGTGATCACTGTACTCTTCTGTTAGCAAAATCTTATTTCCTTCTAGAAACAAGCTCTTAAAAATGTCATACAAATTACCATTACTCACCTCTCCTATCATTTCTGCCTGCATTTGCAGATTTGTCAGAAGGGCAAGGGCAACGTCCTTCGCATTTCACTGAGATTTGTTTTCCTGAGACACAGGCTTGATAGTCTAATTTGCACTGTAAGGAAACAGAATGACTATCATTAATATAAGCATCTTTTACAGTAAAAATTATAGGTCTTTAAGGATTTTGAAGCAATCTTTGTGAAGCGCTTAAATCTTTTGCAGACATAGGTGCTAGGACAATTTTTCTGCAGTATATGCTGCTTTTATACTAAGAATTAGATAGGACAAAGGTATAAAGTTTTTGTTCCCTAACCTGTCTACAGTTTCAGGCTCAATTCAAGCATGAATGCACTTGTAGTGTTAGACTGATCTGAATATGCATACTAAATGGAAGTAGACTGCATTGGTTTTATTTGTATTATATAAGCAAGTAAAAAAGGCAACAATATTCATTATTGATAGGAAGCAATTAACAGTGAATTATTATAGAATTTATCACTTAATTTCTACTTACAAGATGACAGTATCCTAGTAAAAAGCAATTACAAATAAAATGGAAAGCTGTGCCTGGTACAATTCTGCACAGTGACAGAAACTGTTACAGAAATGGATTAATTTGTGTGGTTCTGATCTGTGTAGTTACAGGTCCAATTCAGAAATACAAAAATTAACTAAATTTAACCAGAAAATTGAATTGTTGTTTCAAGCATATAAAATTAAGCATTGTTAAAGACTACATACATAGGAATTAACATTATTGTAAACATGGTCATTCTTACTGAAAAGCTGAACTTTTATTCCAGAAGTTCTTGACATACAGGTCTTTCTGCACGACATTTTGCCAATGCAATATCAGGAAAACAACAAACCAAAACAAAGTGTGTGTGTGGGGCGGGGGGAAGTGAAGAATCTACTAAGTCCTTTTGCAGAAAAGGAATGGAGTAAGATGGTTATGGAGAACATTTCATCCTTGAACAATTTTCTCATTATTCAGGTAAGGGACATATAGCTTAAAAGTGTAGGAGTCAGAAAACCAGTTCAAGTAACAAAAATATGAAGTGTTTTCTATGCATCACAACACTTCAGAAGAACATTCTCACCAGAATTTGTGCCTTGTATTCTCTGACTCATCTTCTCTTTGGGTACCTAACCTCAATTTAATGCAGTTCCGTTATACAATTATCAGGGATTCTGGTAAACACTAAAGTTGAAGTTTTTCTTTTTCTCCTAAAAATGAGTCAGCGGTGGGAGAACTGTAGTTATGTAAGAATAAAGGAGCCTCCTGAGACTGCACTTGTGGTTTCCACTAATACGCAGATATAAGCACTGTGAATTTACAGAACTTTATCACACACAGTCAGACTTCTAACCCCATCACACTGTCATGCAGTTCTCTACCTAGCACAAACTGAACTGCACCACTGGACTGAAATGCTACCTTTTTGCAACACTGCCCATACCAAAAAGAAGACATATTAGAAGAGAGAAAAGAATACCCCAAAATTTGTGTATTTACATAAAATTGTCATTATAGTTCAACTCTGAATGTGCTACCTTTTGCCAAAAAGGCACGGTTAAAAGACAATGGGGCTAAAAGAATCTTTTAATTTTAACAAAAAAGAAAAATGGACCTCCTCCTATTGAAAGCTATATGAATACCATGTGTCTCATAAAGGACCAGAAAATTGAAGCAAAGCAAACAGCTCTGCCTACGTTCACTGTGAAACAACTGACTATCTTTTGTATCCCTGCACATTTATCCTGGCTGTACAGGAAAGTGCATGCATTAGCCATGATGCCCACCAGACTTCTTTCCAAACAATGCACAACCTAATTCATATTTTAATTCTTGAAACAATCTTCAGAGTTAGAATGGGTCATAGCCCAAATTTAATATGTGCTGCTGTTGAGAAGAGGTATCTTCCCTTTTTTTTAAGTTCTCAGAATTTTTATTGTTCAATCTTAGTAGCTTAAGAATTCAAATCTACAAAAACCTGTGCTTTAGGCTTTGATGACTGTTGGTGACTGAGACCACCATTTAAAACTGGACATATAAACCTGTTTCAGGTTTGTTTTATGGAGAATCAGAATATGAAGAGTGAAAAACAAAGAAATCTTTAATTCTTTCCTTGAGAGATTATTTTTACAGACTCAGTGCTTTTATCTTGTTTCACTCAAATGTTGCTGAAGAAATTAGTAAATATGCCAAAGCTGCTCCAGTTAACATCATGAGTTATGAGTTTAGTAATTTTGATTTATTTTTCTTTAAAGTTGTCTGCTCAGTCCTACTTGCAAATAACACTGCCCTTTTAAATGCTAGAAAAACTTAATGCCTGACACCTGCCAAAGGTACTGATACCTGAGTCAGTGAGTGCAAGATCAGCACGTAACACTTCCAAATCAGTACTCCCACTCTCAGGTGTGTCAGAATTTTACACTCACTGAACTCATTTTATGGATAGGCAGGTAGCAGAGACAGATTCTTTGTCTCCAGAAACAAAGCAAAATCATAGTGCTTGAATAAGTCAGAAATGACTCAATAGGCTGTTCTGACCATTTCCTATCAGCAGCTAACAAAACCAGGAATACAGCTCTGGCTCCTTCTTCTCTAAATGAACAATGCACTGGGGTATTGCAAAGGCAGCTGAGCTAATTAAAGGTGGGTCAGACTTCCTTCAATGTTACTCTCAAACTGGTAGAAGAGCAAGCAACATACCTGAAAAACTCCATAGAAAAAGACATCTGTGTCATACAGAATATGAGGACATGAGAAGTAATGGAACAAAGTAGAGACAGTGGTGGGAAAAGTGATAAAATCATTTGTTTTGTGAGGAAAATATCAGAATAGCTTAAAGAGTGGAAAAATACACGAACTATTATATTCTGTATAGCAATAAAATTATTCCAATTTATTTGGTTTCATTAGTGACTTTTCTATATGGGGAAATATATGTAATGAAATTTTCAAGAAACTCATCTGTTGGATTTCACAATATTCCTTATTTATATTGGTTTTACAAACTCTTAACTGCTTCTGTTACCATCATCACAATCCCTTATATGAATGAAAAAAATCCCATTTTACTTCTGAATATATCTAGCTTTTAATCTTCTGCTCAACTCTCCTTTCCTCTTAAAACATCCATTTTCTACACTGGAGTTTCACTATGTCTCATTTGTATGTTTGATTCTAAGGATGCTTCAACTGTTTGAATTTTCACACATTTTGTTTCAAGAATATGTCTTCACATATGTCAGAGCAATATGCTGCACAGTGCTTTAAAAAAAGTAATTTAAATACAGACAAAGAATATGTACCATGTCAGGGTCGCTTGACAATATATTTTGGGATTAAAAAGCCCTCATTTCTGTACCGTCGAGTGTCCCACATAAAAATGCAACTTTTTTACTCATATTCCGCCTATTTGAAAATCTGTTCAGTCTTAAATGGACTCAACATTCTTCAACATTTGTCCAAATAGTTGTTTAGTGAACTAGTGACAAGCAATTAAAGTCTGTGGGAAGAACATCAAAGAATATATGTCATCTTCAGACATGACTCGTGCAGCTTTTCTGTTATTACAGTAAAGATGAGAATAGTTACATTTCTAGAACAACTACTACAGTGTACATTATTTTGATATACACAAGCTGTGTTCTTACTATAACTACTGTTATAGAGATGTAAAGATTAAATTACAGTAATATATTTCATTAAGCTCTGCCACCTTCCATTCCAAAGTAGCTACCTGTCAAAGGCTGCCAAACAGAATTCTGTATATTGTACATATAAAGAGCCTAGTTTTGCCCCAAAATGGAAAAAAAACCCACCTACTTTTCCATGGCAAAATAATGAAAAAATAAAATACAAGGGAAAAAAGCTATTATTTTTGTGGGCATTTGATGGGCATGAATACAAGCAGAGGATACATTGTATTTATTACATTAACTTGCAAACAATCCCAACTTCCCTTGTCTTTATAAACCAAGCTCTAAGTAAATATCATACATTTCCATATATACATGTTGTACCTTTCAAAAAACCCCAAATCATAATCCTGTGACCAAAAGACCTATTTTTTCAACTGTGAATGACAGAATGTATGTAATTATTATATGGGGAGGACAATGATAAAACCTGCGACTTGGGAAAACTTGATTACTTCAAATACAAAGGAAACCTCTACAGAAAGGAGTAATATCTCAGCATGAATTTCACATATACAGAGATAAAATCTCTATGTTGACCAAACAAGAATATTCAGAGTATATTTATACAGTCTAGAAGTTTCCAAATTAGTTGAATTTGATATTTACATCCTTGAACACTTTAACTGGCTAAGCAAACTCACAGCCATTGATAAATTGTGGAGAACAGAAAATGTACTATTAGACCAGAAATGAATGAAAGATGAAGAAAATAAATAAGGAGGGAAAATATAATCTGAGAAATTATGGAAAAACAGCTTTTAAGTTGGGCACTTAGAAGAAGAAAGGATATGAATGACGCTATAGGGTTTTATCAGACAAATCATAATAAATCTTGTTTCATTCTATGGAAGAACTTCTAGAAAACAGAGAGATATTAGATTGCAAGTACCTTGATTTTACCAAGGCTTGTCACACTCTTTTTACATTGCAACCTGGTAAGCCATACTGGCAAGTAAGCTATTTGTGCAGTCATATTGTAAAATGAGTACAAAAGTAGTAGAAAGTGATCCTCAGAGAGCAGCAATCAACAGCTCACCATTAAAATGGAGTGGACCGAGTGGACTTTTGTGAGGGTAAGTTACAACCCTGGAACTATTCTGTCTTTTCATTAATAGCTTGGAAGATGAAATAAAAGATATCCTATTAAACATGGATGAGGCTGGAATAACTTTAGAAGGTAGGAATATAATAAAAATACTCACATTATTGAAATAGGCTAAAATTATCATGTAATTCAATATAGAAAACTGCTATGTTCTACTCTCAAGCAGATATAATAATCATGTTTAAAATACAAACTATGGAACAACTGGCTAGACACCCATTCCAAAGGAAAAATAAAAATCTAGAGTTTATTATGAACAACTGAACGGTGTTAAAAACATTACCATACCAGGATATATAAATGGGACTGTAACCGATAAAACATGTAAAATAAATCCACACAGCTCTGGCATTGCTTCAAACAGAGCGCCCTGTCCAGCTTTGTTAACAAGGTTTCAAACAAGACAGGAATTAATTGGAAAAGAATAACAGGAATGATCAGAGGCCTAGAAAATAGAATCACTGAGAAAGAGGCTCAAGTAGTGGGGATGTTGGGTCTTAAGAAAAGAGGATTCACACAACAGCTGTCAAATAGGTAAAAGGCACCTGAAAGGTACCTGAAAAGAATACCACAATGAATGTTACCAGATATAATCAGCTTAAAGGGCTGCAGAAAAGTTTCAGATTAGATACTAGGAAGACTTTCTAATCGTAAGGGTAGTGAAGTATTAAAATCAATTGTTGGAGAAGTTTACTGAATCTAAATCATTGTGTCTTTACAACCAGGATTAGATAAATCTGTCAGGAATGACACCTGTGTAGTTTTTCTGACTTTGAGAAAATGGGTGGGCCAGATAGCACCAAGCTCATTCAATGAGGAAGTACAGGACAGACCTGCTCTGGGAATGAACCAGTGTCAACAGACGATTGATTGAATAAATCTTGTTCATTTGCCAGAGAGATTGAAAGATGTGCAAAGACTGAACTAGGGACACTGCATGAAATAAAGGGAAAATAATGCTTATGTTGGCCCATGGATCTTAGATATCTTATTTCAGCAAAATTCTGTTTGGTACTGAGTGTACTTATGCTCTCCTGAGCTCTTGAAAATCTGAGATCTGATTGGCAATGCGCTAAATATCTTTAGATAAACTAAAACAAAAATGAATTGAACATATAAATGCTTTGTAATGTGAAACATGAAAAAAACAATTCTTTAATTGTTCAAATAAATCTCGCGAATAATTTATTTGCTTCCATCTATCTGCAGAATGATCTTCTATCTGTAAAACAACACTCATCACGCAGAGGGACTGTGTGTGAGACAGCGTAAATTAGTTACTATTTTCAGACTTCTATAAATCTACAGGGAGTAAAGACATATTAAAGCAGATGAGGAATTTAGTTCAACTGTGTGGCTACTGTATAATAAAAGACATAAGACTGCATTGAACAGTGCAGAAAAAACAAATTCTACCATTCTGTGTGGTGAGTGAAGAGACTTGTGGAAGAAGTGGTAACAGAATTATGTTAAAATTGCATTAAATGTCTACCAAAAAAGACATATGAACAGTGCTTGTGTAACATTAACTTTGGCATTTCCCAGCATTTTATCAATTTGCTTTATCTCAGAGACTTAATTCTATTCCTTTTTGAGAATGCTACTACCTCCGAGACAAGATAACATATGTTTCCACAGGAATACTGTCTTGCCAGGAATATCTAGCGGCTTTTAAACAAACTAACTACAGTTAAGTAAAGAGGACACTTGTAATTATTCCGGCAAATAAGGATTAGCAAATCATACACTAGTGCCTTCAGGTGCAGTCTGCAGATACTGCCTCCAAGTCCTCCTTTCTCTCACTTTACACATACTGGACAGCCAGAAGCAGATCTGGTACACCCCTACAGTATACAAGTCAGCAGAGGTTGGCATTCACCTGGATCTCCAATGCATATTGCATCCATTATGTGCTTCAATGTCAGCGATAAAAGGAGGACCAGGGAAAACGTGGACCCTCTCCGGAAGGAAACAGGAGAACTGGTTACCTGGGACATGGAGAAGGCTGACATACTCAACATTTTGTCTTCACCAGCAAGTGCTCAAGCCACACCACCCAAGCCACAGAAGGCAAAGGCAGGGATTAGGAGTATGAAGAACCACTCACTGTAGGAGAAGATCACGTTCGAGACCATCCAAAGAACCTGAAGGTGCCATAAGGCCTGATGAGATTCACCCGCAGGTCCTGAGGGGACTGGCCACTATCCATCATATTTGAGAAATCGTGGTGGACCAGCAAAGCTTCCACTGACTGGAAAAGGGGAAACATAACCCCCATTTTTAAAAAGGGAAAGAAGGAAGACCTAGGGAACTACAGGCAAGATCATGGAGCAGATCCTTCTGGAAACTATGCTAAGGCACATGGAAAACAAGGAGGTGACTGGTTACAGCCAACATGGCTTCTCTAAGGGCAAATCATGCCTGACATTTGGTGGCTTTCTACGACAGAGTTACAGCATTGGTGGATAGGGGAAGAACAACTGATGTCATCTACCTGGACTTGCACAAAGCATTTGTCACTGTCCTGCACAACATCCTTGTCTCTAAACTGAAGAGACATGGACTTGATGGATGGACCACTCGGCGGATAAGGAACCAGCTGGATGGTTGCACTCAAAGAGTAGTGGTCAACGGCTTGATGTCCAAGTGGAGATCAGTGACAAGTGGTGTTCCTCAAGGGTCGGTACTGGGACCAGTGCTGTTCAACATCTTTGTTGGTGACATGGACAGTGGGATCAAGTGCACCCTCAGCAAGTTTGCTGACGACACCAAGATGTGTGGTGCAGTTGACATGCTGGAGGGGAGTGATACCATACAGAGGGACCTTGACAGGCTGGAGAGGTGGATCTGTGGAAACCACATGAAGTTCAACAATGCCACGTGCAAGGTCCTGCAACTGGGTTGGGGCAATCCCAAGCACAAGAACAGGCTAGGGGAAAGAATGGATTGAGAGCAGTCCTGAGAAGGACTTGGGGGTGTCGGTTGACAAAACAACACAAACAGGCAATGTCAGCTTGTAGCCCAGAAAGCAAACCATATCCTGCGCTGCATCAACAGAACCGTGGCGAGCAGGTTGAGGGAGGTGTTGGAGTGGGTCCAGAGGAGGGCCACAAAGATGATCAGAGGGCTGCAGCACCTCTCCTATGAAGACCAGTTGAAAGAATTGGGGTTGTTCAGCCTGGAGAAGAGAAGGCTGTGGGCACACCTTCTAGAAGCCTTCCAGTACCTGAAGGGGCCTACAAGAAAGCTGGAGAGGGACTTTTTACAAGGGCATGTAGTGATAGGACGAGAGGTAATGGCTTTAAACTGAAAGAGGGTAGATTTAGATTAGCTATTAGGAAGAAATTCTTTACTGTGAGAGTGGTGAGACACTGGCACAGGTGGCCCAGAGTTGTGGCTGCCCCATCCCTGGCAGTGTTCAAGGCCAGGTTGGATGGGGCTTTGAGCAACCTGGTCTAGTGGGAGGTGTCCCTGCCCATGGCAGGGGGGTTGGAACTAGACAATCTTTAAGGTCCCTGCCAACTCAAACCATTCTATGATTCCATGATTGAAGCCCTTGATACTGAAAGACTGAAGTTAGGTCAGTTATGTCAATACACCCTTTTGTACCATATAAACGTAACTTCACAGTAATCAGATGAAATGTCAAAACAATGTGAAATAAATTCAGTCAGACATTTTCATCTGCTGAGGTATATGAGACTTAGAGAAATGCTTTCTAGAACATCATCACATTTAATCCTGAGCATTTAGTAAATTACTTTTTAGACAATCAATAACTAATACTTATGCAACTGTAAAAACTGTTTCATCTTTCAAAGGTAACTGTCACCTTTAATTGTACCTTATCTTGATAACGAGAGGTCTATAGAAGTCCATGACATTTTTTGGCATTTGGAATTAAACAGGGCATGCTACCTAATTTTAAGAAAAAAATACACTGATGAATAATTAAATTCAGATTCACCTGGTAATTATTAGTTCATATGCTACAAGTATTTAATTTGAACATATACTTCCATATAGGGAAAAAAGTTAATAGGTTGGGGTTTTTTTTCTTATTATTATTACCAACTGTGGTCATGGATAATGATTCTGACGCTAACCAGTGAGAGAGAAAAGAGGCCCTACTTCCGACTCCTCAACTCTTCCATACCCTTGTTCACTCAGCTCTAACCAAACTTCCACTGTATAGAAGAGGAGAATAAGTGATCTAGTGGAGGTGCACTGGAGAATTCCAAAATCTTACCACCACAGTCTACAAGTTTTAAACCACAGCCTTCTGCACTGCTACCTACCAACTGAATGTTCATAGGTCAAGCAGAGGAACCTAACTGTTACAGTACAAATAACCAGAATGGCTGAGAGAATTTGGAATATCCTCTCAAATTTACACATTGCTACCGAAAAAGCTCACAGTTTTCCTGTCTATTTTCTAGATGATCAGCAATGGGTGGTTAGGAGATTTTTGTATGATGCAATCAAGAGGATCTCTGAGAAAAGACCTCTTTGATAGAGTACCACACAGATAGATGCTGAGAAGAAAATTGTTTAATATTTCTTCCAGTATCATCATGTGTCTTATTGGTAGAAATCTCTCCTGTAGAGCTTCACATTCACACATCAATAGAGATCTCTGTTTTCTCTCCATTTTTAGAACCTGATACCTCTGATTGGTGAACAGATAATCTCTGATTACTAGTACACAGTACTGTGTGTGGCAACTTCATTTCATGCTATTTTGCTTATCCACATTCCCCATTTTCTCACTTTATCCCTATTTCACAAATCTTACATACATTTATTTCCCTAGCATAATTTACTTTTACTGTATTTTGTATAAAATTGCTGTGTGAAATTATGGCCTCAAATTTAGTCCCCCGTAAAGAAACTACAATATCCTTTAACTGGGTTAGTGATTCCTGTCACCAATCATGGGGGCATGGTAGGGAGAGTGAGTGTTGATCAGGTTATATTCCAGGTTCAATTCAACATGGAGCAATACTTGATGCTGAACATGGAAGAGAGGTAAAGGACTGCTTGACGCAAGGGGCCAGTTCCAGGCAATGGCTGGTACTGCTTCTTTGTGCAGTGGTGTCACTTTAGTTTGTCTTAAAATGGAGGTGAAAACATGGCCAGAGGTAAAGACATCAATGTGGTAAGCCTAAATTTGAAATTATTATGCCATTTTATAATTATTGTAAAAAAGCAGTCAAGAAGGCACAAGCAGTTGCAATATAGATTTTCAAATTAAAAGCAGCTAGACATAATGCCAAGATACCACATTTTCAACTAATGCAAGCTTTAGAAATTAAAAATTAATGTGCAAATTTATCTATGAAGTGTCATCCAGATCTACTGATGTCTTTTTGTCCCGTCAGTAAGCTGTTAATCATGTGAATTACTTAGCTAAACAATAGGAGCTTGGGTAAAAAGCTTTTCAGCAAACAAATACTACTATTTAAAATGAAAATAACATTTTAAAAATATTAACCATAAAGACATGCAACTAGCATTTTGACCAGAGAACAAAAGGAAATGTGCCTATTGAAGCAAAACCCTGAGGAAAGAAAATCTTCTGTGGTTGAGAGAGAACTGATGATACATTGTTTATAAAGCTATGAACTAAAAGCAATTTACATGACAAAATGAAAATCTGCATGCACAGTTTTCTTCCTGTTCACCTCTATAGCTCTTGTCTGTTTTCTTCAGCACTGTGCAGCGCAATGGCATAAAAAGAAAAGCTTGAAATCAGGTCAACTAGCTATTCAATCTTTTTGAGACACCCTAGAAAAAATATTAAATCACAGAAACACGCAGATAGATGCCTAGTGGGATTATTTAAATTAGGCACCTACCTGTCTGTGCTTTCACACTTAGAGGCTTTTAGACACGTGATGCTCAGGAGCTTCTGAAAATCCTTCTGAGCACCTATCTGCTTTTTAAATCAGCCATCTGAATTATTAGGCATCTATTCAATTTGGTAAATATATACTTCACCATCTTATTCTATGTATTTTGCAAACAGGTAAGCTAAAATTTTATACCACCAAATGAGAAATTTGATAATAATCAAATTAAGCTATAGATATTAATTAATGCTAAATGACAAAACCCTGTGATATCCCTACTTGAAACACACTATTTCCAGTAAATTAAAAAATATTAATAATAATGCTTCTAGTCTTTTTTGTGTGTGTAAAAAAAGTAATATATTACCTCATATCCAAATTATTATTTCAAATCCTGTAAAAAACAATGTATTTCAAATATATTTTAAAAAAATATTTAGAGAGCATTTTAAAAAATGATTAACAAAAGGGGTAAAAATATATAACCATATTTCTCCTACCTATATTATTCCTTCTGATCTCGGTTTATTCCAAAATTATAAACACTGATTCAGTTTGAAAATACACTAACAGCTTCTTGTAAGCATGCTTAACGTAAAAAAATTCTCTTTCTGACATACACATGCATATACTTCAGTCTATAAATTCTGGGTCTTATTGAGAGCTCTCACCCATAAAGTCCAAATTTCAGCACTTCATCAGGCTCCTTGTCTCAAACTACCTCATCATTTTTAGCAGATCCATGCTACAGATGCACAGAAAGTCACTCAACGTGGTATGTACATGAGATCCTTGGTGTAACTCATTGCTGGCATTCACAGTTTTGTAATTTGGAGAAAATTTCTTGAGAAAGACGACTATTGCTCAGATAAAACTAACTTTACATTATTTAACTACCTTCTTCAAATTTGAAAAATAATATTCAAAGAAAAATTTTTCATGTGAGCAAAACCATTTAATTCTCCTAAACTATCATCTTAAAAACAGCTGACTATTTTGGTTCAAAATCAGCCAAGAAAGATCTTCACTGATTTTTAGCTGACATGCAAATTTCTAAGCAATGGCAATGATAAAATAAAAGTAATGGCAAAGTTATAAAGCCTCATAATAAGACACAAATGGACTGTAAAAGCATGGAATTTTTTGTTTAAAAAAATCTGCTTATTGCTTATTAACATGCAATATCACTGTATTTTTAATGTGATATGGCTTCCTAAACCATGCTGGCTGATTGCATTACTAATTAAACAAGTTCAATTTATCTAATTATATCTAAGTTGAAATATTTATAAAGTTATATGTGAGCTAAAATAGCACCTAAAGGGTGTGCTCATTAGTCTTAAATTACAGGAAAAATAATGAAAGTAATAAAAGTAACGTGCATGGACCTAGCTAGTCCATGGGGGGTTATCCTCGCCAAGTTTCCAAGACATTTAAAATATACTATGTCAAGGGGGGGGGGAGAAGGAAAGCAGGTGAAACATTAACCAGTGCACTACAGAATCACTGTTTGTATCAGAAGTTAGGCACACCTAGGTGCTCTCAGTTTTCTTACCATGACATTGTCTTTACAGCTCTCTACTCTGCTTTTTCACTCACCTAAAAATGTATGCCAAAATTCACTTGAATTAAGAGTATTAGATTTTATTTATTAAAGAGCCCAAAATAGAAGGTTACATGTGCTATCAGTGAAGGAAATGTTTATGAAATTCCACGCTCATAATGGTTTTCACCTTGTCAGGGAAGAAACACGCTGTTGTGCAAAAGTGGGAGTTAATATCCCAAAGCATGGCTGGTTTTCTCTAGATTACATATATCTCTTGTTGAACTTACGGAGATATATCTTGTGTAGAGACACTGAGAACTCTGCCTAAATTGTTCTACTTTTTGCTGTTAGTTCTTAATTTCTAAAATATACAAAAGATTTCCCCGTTCTGTGTCAAACATACGGATTAAAATCAGGAAAACACAAAGCCAAGTCTTCATATGTCGTGTTCTGAATGAAGAGCTAGAATGCCAAATTTTGCTACACAAACTCTTATTTTTCTTTTCCAGTAAGTCCATGGTGGCCTATGATGTTCCATTTTTTTTCTGACACTTTGCTATGATGCAGAGGACCTACCTCTGATACTCAGCCATATTTTTCAGATCCTAATCTCTCTCTCAGTCCTCATCAATGTCCTGATCTGTTCTTTCAGGACTTAAGTTATTACAGTTGCATAGCTTTTTTCTCATTTACTCAAGACCTCATCCAAGAGTACACCTGTTTGTAAAGAAATACTTGGGTTTGTCTTCATTAATAGAGAAAAACATGCAAGGAGAGCAAGCAGCAATGTCTTAGCTTGTGGTAGAAAGCTATGTGCTTCTTGTAACTTTAGCAGAAAGCAGACAGCATAAAAGTACTTTGACACGTAAATAAACAGGTTGGACAGTTCTCTTTGCCAGAAATAACTGAAGTTGGGATAGATCACAATCATGCCCCTGAAGAAAACTGATGAACGTAGAAAGAAGGCAGGTTTCCTCAAGGACTCCATATTCTAAGGAGAGCTGGCTAAAAAAATTTTGAACATTTCTGAATATCAGCTATTCTTTTCTTCAAAGTTTCTTCTTCTCCCCCTGCCCCAAGAGGGAAGGTGGCAGCTGTATAGTAATGCTTCAAAGAGTCCTGAAGTGAACAGGAACTTCACAGCACATCCACTGTTGTGAAATTCACACAACCCAGAAACTTCTGGATATCTGTTTTACATACGTCGCTTTGGATATTTTAAAGTGACACGATTTTGGTAGGGAAGTGAATGTGGTTACTAGGCATCATTAGAAAACTTGAATCCCAGACAGTTTTCTGTGGTTTGACTGAAGAATGGTAGTATTTTACAGACATAAACTTAATATGCCGGAGCTGTGACAACATGTATTTGTTTAGCATCACAATGTTGAATGCTAAATATGTCTTATTAAAGCCTATTAAGTGAGATTAGTACGCAAATAACAGACTACACAAACATCATCTGTCTTTCAATAATAATTTTTAAATTCTAAATTATAGATGTACTCTGAGAAGAGAATTTTAAGTATATAAAAACATTAGAGCATCAAAAATATTGAAAAGCTGGAAGGAAAATTCAAACAATCCTGACAGGTCTGAATTTGTTTTCAGTGAATTATCTACGTAGTAATTGGTTCATGTTCACAGTATTTCATTGTGAACTTTTCAAAATTATAAAAATATAAGAGTGATACTTGGAAGATTCTTTAATGTTACAGATACTTTACCTCATTGACATCTGCTAAATTACTAGGACTGAAGCTTTTCATTTTCTCTGGGTCAGCATAACTTTTTTTGTGGCACTGCTGGTCTAAATTTCTGTTATGGTATCTGATGTTACTACTTGAAACTTCACAGTATTTCAGTTTCTTGATAAGTGCAAGTGTGACCTACATCAACAGTGTGCAAGAATATATTTTTAGAAGCTAAACACTTTGTTCTGTTTGATTACTAAATTTAATTGCAAGTTCTAAAAAAAAATTAATTTGAATAATTACATTTTTCTAGTGATTTTCACTTCATTTGCAGTTCTGTAGCTTTTCAAATGCTTATTCTTCTGTTAATTGTGAAAGAAAACTCAAATGGCTAAGTAAAGGACATCTTCTTTTCTGCCTGCTACATCTATGTTCTTCCAAAACCCTTCTTAAAAGGAAAAATAGACTTAATGATGAAGAAAATTAAAGAAGAAAATTAAAGATACAGAAAAAGGGAAAGAATACACATTTGTGTAACCAATACACATTTGTTGTAACTCTCCATAACACATGATACATGGAACAGGCTGTTTTAAAGCAACAAAATGATCCATGGGTTTCCCGCTACTTGATAAGCATATTTTAAAATTCCCCTATAACTAAGAGGAGACAAGGAGACACATTCAAGCAAAAAACCCCAAAAAAACCCCAAAACAACAAGGTCCCATGGTTCACTGTACTGGGAAGTGATGTCTGGTTTAAATATGCATGTAAAAACAAATGGTGCATTGTAATTAAGAGAAAATAACAGAGAAATAAATTATAGCATGCATTTAAGTTAGATTTTTGGCTTTTTTCTTTTTTTTTTTTAAGGTAACATTGTGTAGCTATGTATTTTATCCTACAGGATAAATTTAGGAAAATCATCCCTCTTAAAGACCTAAACTTACTGACTTCCATGGCACCCTGATAGCGAGAAAGAAACTGCTATCTGAAAAAAAAAAAAAAAAAGTATAATCATCCCATTCATATATCTATAGCAAAATAAGAAATGTCTTTGTTGTTGCATTTCCTTCAATTTCCTCATGTATCTGGAGTGCTGCTTTGAGTATCATGGCAACTTAGGTGGTCATGGCTCTCCCTGACCCCTATGACATAGGCAAAAATGTTCCAAGAACAGAACGACATGCCAAGAATGACCACATACCACTAAACTTCTTTCTTTGTAATAAATGTTTACGTGCATTTTCCATACCATCTCCTAAACTGGCACACTCTTTGGGGTCTTCTTTCAGAGAATTATTACTATAATATTTGAATGTTTTTACTGGGCCAAGATCTGAGCCAGGTTTCTTCTTTGCTGTTTACCACTTCCAATCTTTGAGAATTTTTATTGAATTATTAGAGTTTATATATATTTTAATGTAAGTCCAATATATAACTTTATATTAAACAAACATGGCATTCTAGAAATGAAAAAAAGGGAATTAAATGATACCCTGGGCTGCACAGGGAACTGTGTGGCCAGTAGGTCGAGGGAGGTCATTCTTCCCCTCTACTCTGCCCTGGTGAGGCCGCAACTGGAATACTGTGTCCAGTTCTGGGCAGTGGTTCCCGGTGACAGGACTACGGGTAATGGGCACAAGCTGGAACATAGGAGGTTCCATTTAAATATGAGGAAGAACTTTTTTTCAGTGAGGGTGCCAGAGCACTAGCACAGGCTGCCCAGAGAGGTTGTGGAGTCTCCTTCTCTGGAGATTTTCAAGACTCACCTGGATGCAGTCCTGAGTGATGTGCTCTAGGGGATCCTGCTTTTAGGCAGGGGAGTTGGACTAGATGATCTCTGGAGGTCCCTTCCAACTCTGAAAATTCTGTGATTCCATGATTTCGTGAAATTCAGTTCTTGCTAGTATAAATATGTCAACCTTGTCCAAGAAATACTAAGCTGCTCCAAATTTCAAAATATTGAAGGTTCTATAAAGTAATTTTTCATATAAGCTACCATTTCCATTCTCTACAGCTTTAGTAGCTATTTATTTTGAATGCAGTTGATAAAAAGAGATCAGTTATATATAATTTGGAATTATTAGTACATCAGCCTATTTGGAAAACTGGATTAAGTAAAGTGAGTCATCCTTATGACATTTCTCTGACTTTTCTGAATACCATAGCCTATCAATTTAAAGGTTCCAGATAAAATTTCAGGCATTACTGGCAAAACCCACTGATGGCAGATTTTTTTTATTGTTAGTCTTTAAAGTATTTAAAATATAAACAAGGAGTTTCTGGTATTTCTGTAAATATCAGTTTATCATGATATTGTATACTCCATCAATCAATCAATCAAGATATGTTTTATCTCACTGGCTACTGGTTAGCCTCATTCAAGAAAGGTTTGTTATGGGGTTTTTTGAGGATTTTTAGGGGGGCAGAGAGGGTGAGGTGGAAGGAGGGCTAGTCATAGTTGGTTGTTATTTGTTCTTTTTTTTTTCATTTGCCAACAATTTTGTTTTATTTGCCAATGTACCTCAGCCACAAGCCCTTCATTGCAACAGTCCAGCGTAGGCTTGGTCTGTAGAAGGGTTTAAAGTGATTTACTCACACTTAACAGGGTGATTTTTGGTTGTGCCTTGCTTGGGAAGAGGACAGAGACACTCATCTTGAGAGGCCCCTACTTTTAGGAGAAAAACTAATTGGTGCTGGCAGAGCACCTGGAAGATGCTTCTTCCAGCTGCAAAAATACAGACCAGCACGCTGTCAAGTAATTTATTTCAGAGAGATTACATTATTTTATTACTAAAGATGTCAGGGAATGATTTAATCTTACTTTTGGCTACATTTCAACTGACTGTTAAGTCTATAGCAGATTGCTTAGTAACAATGCAGATAAAAAATGAAAAGCATAGTGGATAAGCCCAATTTTAAAAGTAAGATGTACACATTGAATGAGGTTTGTGAAAATTACTTGCACTTACTATTACAAAACAGATACTGATTTTGTAATAGTAAATCTATTTCTAGCAATCTTTTCTGAAGTAGAAAGGAACTGTCAACAGCTCAGGCACATGAACCAAAAACTCACAATAAGCTAATAAATAAATTTAAATCAATTTAACTTTTATAATAGGACAATGTTTAAAGTAATATAAAAAATTAAAAATGAGAATTTGCAGAGTTAAAATGAATAATGCACTTTCAAGCACCAAATTTTAGAGAAATGCAGAAGGTAAAACTTGACAAATGAACTGTAAAACACATGCAGTATTATTTAAAGGCTATTAACTAAAAATTGTTTGTAACGCCACACTGGTAAGGAAACAGCAGGATCTCTTTATACTGAATTTCTTCTCACATAATAATTAGTGAGACACTTTGATTACTCAACATATCAGCACAGAATATTTTTATTTCAACATTCTTGTAATGCTAATAAAGAATATTTTACATCTGCTACTTTTCCTTTATACTGACTGCATGTGACTAATTGTGGGCTGAGAACACAGTAAATCTAACTTAATCTGCTAAAAACAATGGGAAACAAAACATCCTTGCCTGGAGCTGGATAAGCTTAATTTAGAAATTAACCTTCCTTTCTACATTGTCTACTCATTACATCTTTTTTTCCCCCTAAGCAAAAAAAACCATGCATAAAATATCTATAGTTACATAATTTAATACAAACATTTGCATGGGTGAAAATGGAGGGCATAATCCCAAAGTAGTGTCCATCCCAGAACTGCCAACTGCCTGGCAGTGTTCTACAATGCTACTACTACTTAATGACTTATGTTCAGAAAATGTATTCTACAATTTGCCACAGTCATTGACAAATGCATTCTAAATATAACAAAATTGCTATATAAACTCCTACTGGAGCTAGATGACACAATGAAACTAAACTTTGCCTGGAGTAAAGGAACATAAATATTCGTCTTTATGTCAATTTTTAAAATGACTGCTCCTGAAATGATCTTGCAAGCATATCTATTTTGATGCAGCTGCACCATAGAATAAGAAATCAAAACATCACTGAAAAGAAATAAAAATACGTATTTATAGGCTAACACAGATATTCTGTGGTCATTAACTTTTTTTATCATTTGGCTGCCATAAACCTAGATTTGAAATCTACCATTACGAGGTACAGGAAGACAAAAAGAAAACCCTGCAAAAGTTCTCTGATGCTACATTACTTCTGCATTATATGCATATAAGGGACATAAAGGTTGGATAATAAGTACTATTGCACTGACTGCAGCTCTGATAATACACTGGAATGGAAGCAGAGTGTATCTATTTAATCTACTTATTTCTCATCATTCTGTTTAAGCAGCACACCCTCATCTTTAACACATGAACTGATATACAAATATCTGCATCTCATCATTATTTATAGACTTCTGTACATCATCTACTTCAGACCAGACCCTGAGAGGCCATAAGGGTCACTTCTGCCTATAGGAGCACATAGAATACAGCATTCCTATATGATAAAATAGGAAATAAGCAATGAGGTTACAACTGGCAGATTACTGTGAATGAAAACAGGAATATTTTCAAATTCCTAAATTAAAACGTTAAGTCATATCTTCACTGGAAAAGAATTATTGTTCTGCTAAGCCAGACTCCAAAATTCATGTGTAGGACCTGAAATATCCTGGTGTAAGGCTTAGATTTTTTATTTTTTTTTTTAAATATTTTTTAAAAGGAAAATTAAGATTCTTGACCAGTTCCCTATAACTAAATATTCTGTCGGTAAGAAAAACACTTTCTAATGCAAGATTCAGGATCAAAGCATAAGAACTGGCAGGGCTGAGGAAGCACTAGCTATATTCTGATGTTTTTATCTTATCAAAAAGAAAATATCCTTGATGTTCAATCCAATAGCCAGTCACTCCTGGAAACCTGAACCCTTTTTTATAAAATTGAGACATAGTTTGTGATTGCAGGAGAAAAAAAAAAAAATTAAAAAAAAAAAATTCAATACAGCAAATACTAACCCAAACATCTTTAAATACTGGGAAACTTCCTAAAAATATTTTGCTTAAAATTCTACATGGAAATCTTTGCTTTGTAAGTAGCGAACACAGAGGTTCTCCATCTGTGTTAATTTACCCTAAAACAATCAGCATTATTATTATCATTATTATTACTATATTTCTCTTGAAGCACAGGATATCATTGGTGTCCCTCAGGGCTCGGTTTTGGGGCCAGTCTTGTTTAATGTCTTCATCAATGTCCTGGATGAGGGGATCGAATGCACCCTCAGTAAATTTGCAGATGACACGAAATTGAGTGGGAGTGTCGATCTGCCTGAGGGTAGGGAGGCTCTGCAGCGGGATTTGGACAGGCTGGAACGATGGACTGAGGCCAATTGCATGAGGTTTAACAAAGGCAAGTGCTGGGTCATGCACTTCGGCCACAACAACCCCATGCAGCGCTACAGGCTTGGGGAAGAGTGGCTGGAAAGCTGCCTGGAGGAAAAGGACCTGGGGGTGTTGGTTGACAGCTGACTGAACACGAGCCAGCAGGGTGTCCAGGTGGCCAAGAAGGCCAATGGCATCCTGGCCTGTATCAGAAACGGTGTGACCAGCAGGAGTAGGGAGGTGATCGTGCCCCTGTACTCGGCACTCGTGAGACCACACCTTGAGTCCTGTGTCCAGTTCTGGGCACCGCAGTATGGGAAGGACACTGAGGTGCTGGAGCGAGTCCAGAGAAGGGCAATGAGGCTGGTGAGAGGTCTGGAAAACAGGCCTTATGGAGACCGGCTGAGGGAACTGGGGTTGTTTAGTCTGGAGAAGAGGAGACTGAGAGGAGACCTTATTGTTCTCTACAACTGCCTAAAAGGAGGTTGTAGTGAGGCTGGTGCTGGTCTCTTCTCCCAAATTACTAATGATAGGACGAGAGGCAATGGCCTCAAGTTACGTCAGGGGAAGTTTAGGTTGGATATTAGGAAGAAGTTCTTTACTGAGAGGGTGCTTGGGCACTGGAACAGGCTGCCCAGGGAGGTGGTGGAGTCGCTGTCCCTGGAGGTGTTCAAAAAACGAGTGGATGAAGCACTTGAGGCCATGGTCTAGTGATTAGGGAGATGATGGGATAAAGGCTGGACTTGATGATCCTGGAGGTCATTTCCAACCATAGTGATTCTATGATTCTATGGTAATCTATTATTAGAAATATTTTCTTAGTGGAAGGACATCATGTCAGAATGACAGAACACAGTAGCTCCTCTTGCACTGCTGAATTGCATGCCATTTCTGACAAAAATAGGTTCATTAAGAGCACACATTTGTTTCTCCTGGGTAGGATTCAGTTGTTAATATCAGCTGAACATTCTTCTAATTAAAGTTTTAAGAGAGGATGATAAAAAAAATTACTTGTTTGCAGCATTATGAAGTCCCTCCATCTCACAAGTTTCACCTGATCACTGTACTAATGCAGTCCCATGGTTTCTGGACTTCAGCATGACCAGCACAAAATCTTTTCTCCAAAAAAGACTGGGTAAACTGACAATAACTTTTTAAAATTACTATTTTGTCTCCAAAAAGTATGACAGAAAAGACAGGAGGGTTCAGGAATACAGAAGGAAGATTTGATTATGGTCTTAAAACACATAAAATGCTGTTGCAAGAAATAAAGATCTGCAATAATTATTTAAAATATTACACTTTTTTGGGGGGTATGTTACATCTATGGCTAGGTGCTTGGAATATGAAGCATCCCCAACTGATCCAGTCAACTGGAAAATCTAACTTAACATGTTTATCCTACCCCAAATTGAGGACATGCAACACTTTTTTCATTAGCTGTTGCAAATCCTGCCTTGGTGTCTGTCAGGGACAGACTTAGCACAGAGCTCTGTTATAAGAGTGGAGCACTCTTACACTGCACTTCTTTGGGTAATACAGTTTCACGCTGCTTAGGATTTGCTACCATTTTGCTTTTTTAGTTTTACGATACACTAGAATTACCATAGGTTGCTATCTGTAATATATATTTTAGTAAAAACAAATAAATGTTGAGTTGTGTTACAATACAGTATTTTATTTTCCAAGAGCTGGAATTGACTGGAAAAATGAAAGAATAATTTAGTTCTTTATTTAATTCTTACCTGAGAAGAATATGTGTGACCATCTGATCCACAAACAGGATTGGTATAAACTACTGGACACTGCTTGCAGTTTGATGAAATGGGACCACCCCTCCACTGTTTATGGCCTAAACCAGCCTCTTTCATACTGTAAGTAAACAAAAAGTATGTAATTCTGATAAGTAGTAGTAAAAATAGAACATATTCAGGGTATTTTAATGAGCCTTTACAAACAGTAAGCCATACATAATTTCAGCCATAAAGTTTTCTTCTAACTAAAGAGCTGACACAGTCTTTGGTATATACTTGCTCACCTTTGTACATTACTTACTGTAGTGATACTTGGTACCTACATATTATTTCACTTTCTAAGATATCTTAGTAGAAAAAAGATGATTAAGATGATGCTTTGGTGACTGTTACACTCATTGATCAGTGAAAGATGTCTGAGTTTTGTGGTATTACTTTTTTTCTTGTTATTAAATAGTATGAATGAAGCTGTCATATTAATACTGGTGTTTAAGGAGGCAACGTTTAAGTATTAGAAAATTATATCATAAATACTTGTACAGAAACAGGCAGGTGGTCATCCAGAGTACTGTTTGCCCCACGTTGACCACTGTCTTTCACATCTTACATTTTGTAAAATTCAAACTCTAGCACTCAATGTAAAGTTCAACAGGAAAAGAAAAGGTAATCCACTGGAGCACGTAATTGATCTGCCTACGTGTACATGTGTATGCTTACACAGATAGATAAAGCTAGATGGAACATTTTAACTCATTTTGTGGCATACAGCCATCCTCAGACAAACATGTTTTCTCTCTGTAGCTTAAAATTAATTTTTATTAATGAATTTTTCCAATTGCTTTTTGCAACTATGAGAGCATTTAGCATCCATTGTATCCTGAAACAGCTGTTTTATGAGAGTTGCCTGATTCATAGACTGACGTACAATATGCTTTATATATTAATGGCTTCCATATAAATAAAAAAACAGCGGAATAATGCACGGTTTTTATATTGTGTTTTCTGCTTAGAATCTTAATGAGGAGTCTAAAAATGATTGCACTTAGTATACAGCAATAATTTATCATGTCACACTCAATTAGTAAATGTTCAGACTTTTAAAAAAATCAAATCAAATCCTTAATGGAGCAAAACTCTTTCAACTTGGTTCACCTAAAGATAATCAAGAACTATTTTGCTAATTAGTCATGAATCACTGAGAAGAACTTGTCTGGAGTAATAAAGAGAAATTAAATTAGAAAAATTAAACTCCTTATCCTCTGGTTTATGATATGCAGGGTTAAATGCTTAAAGCACACTCCTAACAGTAAACTGGTGATGGTCAAAGCCAAAACCCAGCTACAGTTATTTCTCAACTATGCTGATGTTTTTATGCCGTTCATAATTTTGGCTGTAAACACAGTCTTTAAGAAGAAAAAAAAAATAATGTAAGATATAGAAGTTTACATTCAGATTATATTCTGTGGCAAGATTTTGAACTGCACAGATTTATTTTTACAGTTTAAACAAGAACCTGAAATTATCAGTTACTGTGAAAAAGCCAGTAATAGATTCAATAACATGTAGCATAATGAGTGGTAAAATATCCATATAACAAGTTTTGATGTCCATTAGGAAGTATATATATAAAAAAAAAAAGGAAACCATTCCTAATTAATAACAACAAAACCACCCTAATTAATAACAAATAACAATCCTTTCTGCTGAGTTGCATCATTTGAAGACTAAGTACAAACCATTTCATCTGTATTTTAAAGAAAAACAAAGTTGAACTGCATTTTTGCTTATGTATAATATATAGTAATAACAGCTGCTCCTCTCACTTGACTTAGAGTTTTCTAGTCATCCACATGAGTTCCTGCATAATTAGATTATTTAGATGGCTGCATCTTTCTCTTACTTCTTGTTACTTTTGTAGCTCACAATTTTCCAGAAGTGCCCCAGTAGCCTGAGGTTACTGACAGGACCAGAGTCTCAGCTATCAACCTGATGCAATTTTTGTTTATCTGAGATGCAGTAACTTTAAAATGTTGCATAAATCACATGCAAAAGTTCCAGACATCAACAGGGAGAAGCCCATTGATATCAGCAAAATATAAGGATTTATGAGACATACAGCAGCTATTGGGTATAGACGCTTAAAACATATCAAAGAAAGGTCTAGTGGTGATTACAGGGTTACAGCATATCTGCACCCTTGTACATGCCCTCAGTGAATTTTAAAGACAAAAAAAAAAAAGAAAAAAAAAAGACAGGGGAAAAAAAAAAAAAAAAAGAAGAAATAAGCCCTTTTAGATGGAAGAAAGTGAAAAAGTAAAATCATCTAAAGGAAGGACAAGAGAATGATGTGTCTCAGGAAGGATCACAAGGGGGACGGACACTAGAGCAAGCTCAAAGCACAGAAATCACAGGCCTGTGACAACCAGTGGAGAGGTATGAAGAAAATGGAAAATATTTTATGCAGCCAGATAGATCACCTTCCTTCAACTAACCTCTGCCTTGTTAGGCTTTTAAATGCAGGCTGTTCCATGGTACTCATTTAAGGTGAAGAGAGTCAAGTTTCCTGTTATACCAGAACTCAATTGAGACCTTCAGCAAATCACTCTTCTCAAAATCTTGGTTTCTATATAACTGATAATAATTTTTTACAAACCAAGAATATCTGTATTTTTCCAGACTTGGAATGGAAGCTATAATGATAAATAAATTATAAATAATGATATTTTGATGGTATCAATCTAGAGATACCTGGCCACAAATCACAGAATAGCCTTGGTTGGAAAAGACCTCTAAGATCATCAAGTCCAACCATTAACCCAGCACTGCCAAGTCATCACTACACCATGTCCCTCAACACTTCATCTACCCATTTCTTAAATACCTCCAGGCATGGGGACTCCACTGTTGCCCTGGGCAGCCTGTTCCAGTGCCTGACAACCCTTTCATGGAAATGCTTTGGATGGACGTCTGTTCAGAAGCACTAATACAATGATGCAGAACTAGATTCTGTATTATCAGAGCTGCCAAACAGCTATTTTTTGATTGTCAAGCAAATATGAAAAGTCAGTTAAAAATGTTTTAAATACTAGTTTTATGGTAGATACATGCATTTCATAAAATATATTCTAATACCTTTTACATATGTATTCAAAAATTTCCTTTCACCATTATTTAAATGCATCAGATTTGTTCCTGTTGACTATCTCTTTGTAACCACATGTTGTGTTTATTTTCTTTACAGCTAGGCAACGCATGTACATACAAACTATTGACATGGAAATAACTGAGAAACTACTGCAATGTTATAGATCATCTTGAATTAAGATCATTGATGTATGTCCACAATGTCATGAAATAAGATACAGGAAGGTTTCTTAACTACAATATAAATAATTTGCAGATTAAGTGATGTATTTTTATATTTTAAAATGTTACAGAGGAAAACAAATAGCAAACAAAGAAATCAGTTATTTAACTGTAAGAAATCACTCTTCTTTTTCTCTTCCTTGTATTTATCATTTTTTGATTTGATACGTAAGAAGAAAACCAAGATCACTGCAACTTACAGTAACTAAAATTCTGCCTTTTAATTTTGTGATTGCACTGAAATCATTATAAATGTTGTACGCTTGTTAGCATTTTGCCACAATAAATATATGATGCCACATAAAAGTCAACCTCTTCCACTGACAAATTTCGTAGTTCAAAATTTCCTGAAAAGAGCTTTGGGATCGGTCTAGCAATAAAATAACTATTACTGAATACACAAGCTCCGCCTTATCTGACACTGTTGACACCTAAAGGGTAAAATTAAAGATATGGGTTTAATTTACCAGTACCGCTTGTGATTACATTAATTTGCATGCACCAAATTGTGCATATGCTTTTAGACTGCATATGCAACTGCACGCCTAGAAATACAATTAGCCAATCTGCCCAATTACTCTAGCCTATGTACCTGTTTGCATACATAAACTTACCTTCCTGTATACACAGTGATCGTGCCTGCAAATACTTTGAGAACGCTTAACATAACCCACTGAAAATTTAGCTGCAAGCGATTCTTTGGCACAAATGCCCCATTCACTTGAAAAAAAAAGATATTTATAGCTAGATTTGAGAATCTTCAAACACAGACTGACAGAAAAAAATCTGGGTTACTAAAAAACTAATCTTTCACAGAACTCTTGTAGGTCTTCTCTGATAATTACATTTGCATTTTTAAGAGATTTTAGAATTATACCAATTTAGAGACTGCCTGATTATGTTTTGCCATGGCCTTTGGGGGACACAATCAGAAAAAAACACTTGTATCGTAAAATCTAATTTGCTTCATTAGAGTTGACTGGGTTTCCTTGAAAGTTCTATTTTCATGTGGAATAATCCTGCAAGAAAACTATAGCTGTCAATATATTGTTGAGATGTTTCTTTCAAATGTCAAAAGAAACTAAGACATTATTGCCTGTCTCTGGATGAGTATGTCTATACTATTTTGATTTATTTCATTATTTTGCACTATTCCTAACAAATACAAGAAAAATCTATCTTAAGAAACTAATAACATTTGAATAAATCTGAGACAAATAAAGTAAAGGTTAATAAAGTTAACATGACAATCAAAATGCACTAAATTTTAGAAACTTTAACAGTATTAGCAATATGTTTCTATTTATTGATGGACCATCATAATGTTTAGCATGTGCATGTGAGATTATATAAATTCATCTGTTATGTTTCCCCAGCATCTGCACCCAAGACGTTAAATTAGAAAATTATGTATGATCTATCATTTTTCTCAGGATTACTAAGCATACATACTCAGTATTATTTCAGAATTTAGATGAATATGACTTGCTGTGCATACAAAAATAAACACTATTTACTCATTTGCACTGGAGAAGGAAAACAAGTAGATATCTTAAAGATACAAATTCTTACTACCTCACTCCACCTACATGTATTATTAAAAAGATAAGTTTACACTTCAAGGTAGTTTCCTACCTTGTTGTCATACAGCTCCATTATTTTCAGTACCATTCGGCCTACTTTTGCCAAGCAATGAAACAAGCATTTTATTCTAAACATCTGTATAATAAACTAAAATTTTAACAAACCAGTCTTATGCATTTAAAAAAAACAGTTTCAAGTAATGCTGCTGAAATGTCCTGCAATAGTATTGGCTTCATTTTGATTGAGTGACGTTAGCTAGGATAGCATTTTAATGAGAAAAGCAAAAAACCACACAGCAACACAAAAATTAGTTTTCTCATTATTTAACTTATCTGGAGTTGCTTGAGAGGTGAAAGGGATCTAATATACGAACACTGAACACAGTGCTCATGCCAAGATTCTTTTCCAACAGGTTGGTAAATGATATGGGTATTTCAAGGAGTAATTTGTTAGAAACTAATATGTAAAGCACCAGGGAAGGGTGGTGGTGAAGACTTGAGATGTTACAGTATATAAAGTGCCTATTACAGATATCAATACTGCATGCACCAATACTACAAAGTAGGCTGAAGGGGTTTTTCAGGACCTCTCAAATTGCTACACTTGTAACTTACATAGTTAGGCACCGACTACCGCCACATTTTTCTAGCACTTAAAATATAACTTACAAAGATGGAACAATATTAAATAAAAGCTTGAGTCAAAATCATTACAAATTATCATAGTTCTCTGATCAGAACCACTATATGGTCGGTCACATCTTTAGGAGACATACAACTACAGAAAAATTAAAAAGAAAATCCAAATTACCTAAATGAAGGAAAAAAAAAAAAAAAAAGAGACTTAGGGTAGTTAGTTGGCAGATGATGGGCAAATAAAGGGAAAGAAAACCTGACTTAGAGACTTAGACTTAAAAAAAAAAAATAAATCATCAGAGATGTTTTCACCAAGGCCTCTAACTTCCAAATGGTTGCCAGTTATGTATATGTGGTGTTAAAAACACTGGTCCATGGTAAGAGAACTCTATTGAAATCTGAAGGAAAAGTTGACCTCTGTATAAAAGGTTCCAAATATTCTTTCCTAATTATAAAAGTAGCTCTTTTGAGTTCAACATCTCAGAGTCCTTCCTCCCAGCTGTAGTTATTCCTTAAAAAGTTCTGATTAAAAACTTATGCTTTAGTTAAAGATCAAAGACACAAAACAGGATGTTCAAATATTGCCTAGACAATGACAGAATATAGACTTGCTAAAGAATTAAGAAGATGGTCATAGTAGAAAAGATAGCAAGTAACTGCATCAGAATTCTTCTCTCTTCACTCCATAAATACAAATGCCCTTCCTTCCCAGCTGACACTATTCCTAAACACCCTAGGAAAATTAATAAAATCTAGATAGCACATTCTTCACACTTCTCCTGTCTTTCATTTCTTCTTCTAGCATAGACCCCAGACTACAGAGATGGCATTCTCTGGAGTCACAGTACTAGAGAGCATGAGTTGTCCATTATTATCTAACACAGGCATTTATATACATTGTAAAGTCAGAAATATATGATAAACTTTCACTTAAGTCTAGCATTATTTGTGGATATGCCTACTGCATTCCTATGAAATGATCTGACACAGTTCCATACATTTCTGATATATTTAACTAAAAATGGTTACATACATGTATCTGAAGCGGATTTTGCTTGACAAATACTGGAGATGTGGAAAGCATTCATGCATAATCCAGGCTTTATTTTCTGTCACAGAAATCACTGCACTCAAACTTTTCTAAAGATAGGTGTAAGTTGACCTATAATAGGAATATCTGTAATAACTCTATTACATACTCTGTTTAAACTAGCACATACATAATGTTACGTCACTAAAACCAAGTGAGGCAGATGAGCACAATCTAAATTATGAGACTATTAAACAAATGAGTATTTACCATTTTGAACATAACAAACAAATATTTTTTCGTTTGCCCAAACTGGTATAAAGTATAGTTGAAGATAAGGACCAAGGCTGCATCTTCCCACAGAATATCAGTATTATAGATGGCATATTTTAATACCAGAAAAGTTGAATTCCTTGAAACCTGCAGAAGATCGAAACCATATTCTCACTAAGTGATACTGGAGACATCCTTCATCCTTATTTTTATCGCTTCAGAATACATACGAAACTACTTAGTGGATAATAAAGTCAGAGGACAGCAGAGTCCAGTAGGTTTTCATTGTTTTAATAAGAAAGCCATGGATTTAAGTCATTTTCTGTGTGACTTTCGTGAACTTTTAGATAACTTTTTGCCTTTTATTCCTGCCTACTCCACAAATCCCACTTAGAAGTCCTGAGTCACAGAAGCTGTCAAAACTTTAGATTCACCTACTAAGGGTGAGAGTTGAGCATAAACCATCTTCTCATTTTCTCTTAGAAGGAAATCTGGACATGCAGGTCAATCGAGCACTGAAGCACACTCCACTACTCCGTCAGTATCTGCAGTTCAGAGCATCAGAATAAGGAAGAATGGCGCATATTTCACAGAGATAACTCACAGCTAACCACACAGCTTTCCTCCTAAGGACTGAGGTTTTGATATGGCATGGCTGAATAACCTTGGCTCAAACTTCTGAGGAAACTACTAAATTGTGAGAAAGAGCTATGGGATATTACATAGAGTGGAACCATGCGATATAAGAAAGATAAAACTGCAGACAGAACTAAGATTGTTGAGACAAGGTCAGTCAGGGCTGGACGGAAAACAAACCACAAGTATGAAAAGTTATAAAATCATAAAAGGAAAAAAGAGAGTCAGAAGTTTAGACTGATCCTCAGTTTAAACAACACTGAGGATCAGGCAATTTAAAGGAACAATGGAAATCAACGCTTGTTAAACTTGATTAATCTGTCTGACCAGCAAGGACTCATTGGTGGAGAGGTGGAGAACATCTTCACTTTTAATCTGACAGCAAATTAGTCCTACCTATATATTGTGTCTGTTTGATGATTAATAATTTTGTACTTCTAGGTAGCATGTACCCTGCTTACAGATCCTTCGTGCACTGTAAAAATTTCTTGAACAAAGTTGTCCAGAGAAGGAAGATACGTTCAGAAGTAAAGAACACAGTGGAAGAAAAATGTGAATGAAGCAGGCATTTGCATATGGGAGAGCAATTCACCTATCACAAGAAGTCTGATTTGGCTCTTCAGCATCGTTATTTCAGCCTCCAACATGAGATATGACAAATTCTTCTATAAGGTATAAAAACTAACTCTCTTCCAGAGGTAGTATTAACTAGGTATTGGTTGATCTTTAGTATATTCATATATTTTTCAGTTCTTTTAATGTTGGCAGCTTTGTTACATCTGTGATTTCTTTCAGCAAAACAATAGGAAACACTAGATTTTTATTTTCTTTTAATTCTATTTAAAGTAAAGATCTCATCTCTCTAGAGGCAATTTTCTGTGCATGCATCCATTTGACATCATACGAACGTACAGGGCATCTAAATCACTGTGCCATCTAGAGGCCACACTGAGAAATCCTCTTATCACCAATCATTACTCAGCAAAGATGATTACTTAACAGATATATGCAATGTAAGAAGGTGAAAAAAGATATATCCTGGGAGACAAGCTAATTTCCTACATCCTTCAAATGTGACATCATCAAATACAAACCACATTTTATAACTTCTACAGTACAATAGTCAGTGAACTTTCATCAGGCAAAGTTAAGATGTAACAATTTAAATTTATATCAGTTGTGCATAGGTTAGGATTTAAATATTGTAGATAGAATCCTGGTCCTCTTGAATTCATTAAGAAAACCATTGACTTTCAGTGGCTGATAGTTTTAGTCTGTTGCATTAGGATCCACAAATCACAACTACAGAATATTCTGTTTCTATAGCAACAAGAGAATAATTCCCAAAGACTATAAAGGTCTTTGGAGTTAATTCAGCAGTCGTAGACAGAGACCTTGGATCACAGAACAACACAGAACTACGCCAATGAACACAACTGGTGCATCTGCATTAGCAAAGAGGTACCACAGGATTACACATACAGAGCAAAACACCTGGTGCTAGGAAGCTAATGCCCGTGCTTTTAAGGGAAGAGGGGGGACAAGGGGCTATTTTACCATTATAGCTTTTTAACTTTGAACTCACTCTAGTCTGGCACGCTGGCACACATTAGGTAGGATCCTCAAGCACATCTCTCATTTTTTTTCCATTTGAAATGAATCCATTTCATACACTCTGACAACTGCTCCACTGTTAAAACCAAATCAAGGTAAGTGAGATGATCAGATTTTCACACGGTCGCACACTCCCAATTGAACCAAAACACTAGTGTAGACATATGGGGCATTTTGCTGCCTTGGTTTTAAGCTTCAGTTTCTCTTCTTCTGCTCCTTTTTTAAGCACACATTTTTGAGGAAGAAAAAAAATTCCTTTTTATCAGCTTCAATGCACTTCAAATCAACCAGTCCAGAATATCAGCAAAAGAAAGAGCAGTTCACTGAAATACATAAGACCAGGAAAATTACTCCTACTGTTTCATTATTTTTTGTTTTCAACAAGGACAACAATTTAGCAAGTTTGTGTCTTTGTAAATTACACCATCACTGTCAGTATCCCGCTTCTTATAAGGACCAAACTGCCCTCCCCACCACGCAGAAAATGCCATTAAGTAATTTGTGCCAGCATGTCCTACACTCTCTTGTCCCTCACTTTCTTCAAGCTTCATGGAGACTGAAGAAAGGTCCATGAATCTATAAAGGAAGAAAGAGCTGGATGGAAGATACACAGACACCTGCTAAGACCCAATGCACACATCCATCCATACTCAACAACAATTCTTATAGATTACACGCACATACAGGGGCCTTCACTTTTGTTTCCTCCCTTTTCATAGTGAAAATTATTTCCTCACCAAGTACCCAAAGGCAGATGCAGCCAAAAGGGCTACAGCAGTATAATACCAAAAAAATTCATGGCATTGACAAGTAAAACCAATCTGTAGGAACACAAACTGCTAAAGAATCATACGCTTTGAATCCAGACTCTGCAATACAGTTTCAGGCTAATTCTTTTTCCCTTTCAGACATCCTAGACAACCATGCAGAAGGTAATCTCTCTAACATTTACTTGTTTATCCTAAATTGTCAGTTCTGTGCAGAACAAAACTAAAACCAATGCAATGATCTGGGATGACATCTAGTTTAGCAATCATGATCAAAATCTGCTGGGTTTAAGAGATATAAATTATCACAGCAAATAAAAATTTCTGACAAAATACATCATAAAATGACACAGCAAACCTGAGGCCAAAAGAAAGAGGTACTAATGATTCATATGATAGTACAAATAACTATTATTAGACATTCTCAAGGATTAGTGTTTTCAGAAACTGTAGAAAAAAAGACTGTTGTACATGAAAGAAGTTTACTGTAAACAAAGCTCTGATTATTCAGTATGCAAAGCAAGGGCTGATTTTTTTTTTTCCCTCTCTAACACAAAGTTTTGAAGGATATATTTGGTAGGAATATAAAGGTAATGAAAATAAAAATGGGTAGGGAAAGAACAGTGAAGTTACAGAAAGAGGTATTTCAATTTATTTTGAAATTATATGAAAACATACTGCCAATTGAATGGCAAAGATATTTCCTTTGCTAGATAATATTTTCACATATTGTAGATGGTGAAAAATCACCTTGGCAAATTCAACTTCACAATTTTTAAGCTTATCACCTCACCTACTGGTTTTCCTAATTCACGTTGTTAAAAGAACTTCCACTTCATAAAAATATTGATCTAAACCTGACTTTTTTCCTTTCAGTGAATATATGTACTTTTGCTCACCAGAACAGACAGCAAGAGATTCAGGATCTCCTAACTTACACAATTATTGAAGTGCTATTTATAAACAAGGCTTTGTTATTCTTTTAATCTGTAAAATCTTTAAAATTCCATGATATCTCTCACTAATCATCAGTTAAATCTTTCACAAGCACTGCAGAAATTGACAGTAATAAAGTTGAGCAGCTTTGAATAGCTTCAGTGACTACACAGGATGCTCACAATTTTAACTGATTCCAGAATTGAGGCCTCAAATAATTTTACACATATTTTATTTGATATAATGTATAAACAATATTTTTAAATGAATTTGAGATTCATACACACACATATCCCACTTTGGTAGAGCAATAATGTACTATTTTAGAAAGATTTTTAATAGTGTATGTTAACTTATGAATTATACCTTACTTTTCGATCACTTGCTAAGATATGCAAACATCTTTCATAAATGCTTTCTATGTTAATCTGTTTGATCTTGCCATAATAGAATTCCTTAATCATTTGTCTTAGAGTTATCACCTTTTCTCAACTGTTTTCACTCTATAAAACTGCTAGAATTATTAAACAGATCTCAAACTCATTTGCTATTTTGCAAAGACAGAACTTTACATATATTTTGTGTCAGCCTTGCAGAGTTTACCTCTTTGAATATAAATATATTCACCACCAGTTGTTGTGAATATTGATATGCTTTTACAATATATTACATACTAAAATACTAATCATATTTTTAACTTAAGCTTAAAAATGAGATTGTCAGAGCAGGTAATATTTGAGATTGCCTACTGACAGCATCAACATCTTAGACGTGCTCTATTTTCAGGTCATGGAATAAGGAAGAGTCAAAGATTATCTTATTTAAACTGTGGTAAAATTCAGCTTTTTACATGAAGAAACAGAGTCCTAAGCGTTGAGTGTTATACATTATTCTGAGAGAGTAATCAGTGAGAGAATAAGACAGTAAACACAAAACAGTAGTAAACGCCTGAGGAAACAACATTTTAGCCTTCTCTTAGGACTTCGATTTCACCTTTGCTAATTCCCTCAGACAAATATATTTGCCTTTCTTGGCTTTATAAGGTCAGCCCAATCTGTTTAAGAAACTCCAGTTTCACCACAACCAGCTGCACTCGCCAGCACTGGAGGAAGTCAAATGCATTCTGGTATGACCCAAGACACTTACGAGTGAAGATATTTAAAGAAGTTAAGAGTCTCTATAAAATCAAACTGAGGTTTTTCAGCCTGTACCGGGGTTAGGGAAAAGAGGAACAAACAATTTTTTTTTAATTTATGGGTAATTTACTTAAAATGAGCAAATATAGTTCAGAAATAATGCCATTATGTGTCAGAATGGTTACTCATACCTTTCTACAATGTTGTGATATCGAGGCAGACAAAGGAGACAGTAATACCATAAACTTTAATAAGATCATCTTTTGTTATTTTGAATAAAATTGGTAACATTTAAACAACACTGTTCGTCAGGAATGTGAAATGTATGTGCTAATATTGTCTCAGTCCTGTGATGTCTCTTCCCACACAGAAGCACTTGTAAGAGTAACGCTGCTGGCAGGGAATATGAACATATATTTTCCATTTACGCAGACCCTATATGAAACTGTCTTCACATCTCATAATTTATATTCAGTAACTAATATACCACCCCACTCATTTCCAAATTGTATATTTAAAAATGCCTCTACAGCTTTTGCAAGACCTGACCTACAATAGCTATAAAAAAAAGAACACTTTTTCGCACCTTCACATCCATACAAACATTGGTAAATGCCCTTTTTCAAGCAAGATTTAATAATGAATTTGTATTTTTGAACTTAGTTATTTCTAGACTTGCTAAAGGAACTCAAATTATTTTCTTGAATTTTTTACCCTGTGTTAAGGAAGACTTAAAATAACAACAGAGGCCTACGGTCTGGTTAGCATTGCTGCTAAATTCATGTATACATTATTGAATTTATTTTTACTAGACAACTTTGTTGTAAAAAGAGTATCAACAGTACCAAAGACATAAGAATCACCTCCACACTCGGGAGCAAATGCCTAGTTCTCAATGAAAAATGCTACAGTTAATTATAATTAAATAAATCGTGGCAACGTATCATCACATGGAGCTTGCTGACCATATTGAAGGAGTCTGACTGACCATCCCTCTGTATGGTAGACTTTGTGGTCATGAATTTATCGTAAACTTCAAAGCGCATTTGGACACTTCCCAAACATATCTGGACTTGAGATATCACCATCATCAATGTGAACCAGGTATCAACAGCTGAAGAGAATATACAAACAAATCAGCATATCTGGTGACAAAGAATGAGGTCCTTATAAATATTTTTATGATACTGACTTCCATTTTACAGGGTTCTTTCCAGAAAAACTCCATTATGGTCACAGACCGTTTTAAAGTTTTTTCTATTTGCAAGGCTTTTCAGGAGGGTTTGGGTCATCTGCAGTTGTGCTCAGTTCCACTAAAAAAAAAAAAAAAAAAGAAAAAAACAACAACAACAAAAAAAGAACAAACAAACTCTATATGTCTCGTTCAGCAAAACCTACATAAGCAGGTAAAATTACATGTTTCTTCTGATTTCTTTTATTATCAAGATGTGCTGTCCTTACAGTATTTGAAGTACATGCATATACACCTGTCTGACAGAAAGATTATACAGAATATATACTGAATTGCCAGCTGGACAATCAATCATATGGCAATATTTTAGAATTCATGATTAATGTATGCATCTCATATCATGTATAAAAACACTGGTAAGTCTAGCAACATGACCTGTTCAAAGCAAGTACAGGAAAAAAAAAAGGTATGACACTATTTACAGAAGACTACTTCATGTCTGATTAAATTGATAGCATTTCTACTAACATCACTTGCCTTATAACAAGAATAGGCTTTGCATAAAACATTAGGAAACTTGTATATTTCGAAGTTGGAAGAAGATACCCTTAGACTTTCTAATTTGGATCCTCTGTGAAATCTTAACACATCTTTGCTACTTTGGGGAGCCTGTTAAAAAATTTCTGTCTTCAAAAAAGTATTTAAACAGTAACTGCAGAGCCTTCTTCCTCTTTCCATTGCAAACAAATACATATGATGTTCCTCTCATCTTTCATGATAAGGTATGTTTTCAGCTATTCTTTCAGTTATTTTCTGAATACTCTCTAACTCTCAAAATTCTTCCTGAATTACGGGCCCTGAAATAACACAGTATTGTGGGAGCAGTTCCACTGGAATAGCTGGAGATATTACGACTGCTCTATGCCTAATTCAAGATTACATTGGTTGCACCTATGTGTATGCTTCACAGAGGCTGCAAGATTGCTCAAAGGACCTTGGGGCATAACATTCCAAACACCTTCAGGATCCAGTCTACTTCCTGCTCCATATCATTAATATTACTCCCGTGCTGCGCACTGACTGCAAAGCATGAAGGAAGAGAAAGCATAACATTAGCATGTGCCTCCTAAACCACACTTTATCAACCCAGGGCTGGAGGCTGACTATTGCATCCTCCCACTATCTGGCAATCTTTAAGGTCATAACCAACTCAATGCTGTCTGTAGCACCTTAAGCACTTTTTAGATATTCTAAAAGGTTGTTATATCAGTCCCATGATTCCTCACATTCTTCACTGAGGAAAAAAAAAAAAGAAAAAAAACCAAAACAAACCCCGAAACAACACCGCCAACAAAAAAAAAGACAAACCACAACTGCTTTCTCTGGAGTAGTAGTCCTAAAACACCCAGGTACTGCATACCTACAACATGACTGCATTACTGTAACAACTCTTAAAATTACTACTATACATTAATACTAGTACTCACAAATTCCTAACTCATTCCAGTTATGTACTTGACATTATAATCTCTGATGCAGATGTCATATTACAGGTTTATTTAAATAGTTTTTCAAGACTTTTGAATGTGGTGGTTTGTCACACTGATAGAGCATGCTTTTTCCTTATCTCCACAACTTACAGCAAAATGTATATTAATATGTATTGAGAAATACACAGACACATATATATTACAAATCCACTAGAGTTCTGTGGGCTTGATTCCTTAGTGCACAGTTCACGATAATTTTTGCAATTATCAGCAGAAAACACACTATGTCTGATCATTTACCCTGCTTAAATGACAAGTCATTGATTTACAATAAACAAAGCAAAAGTTGACTCTTCTCCATCACATCTCAGGTTTAATTGACAAAATAATGAGACTACAGGGGAAAACAAATGAAAACAAATACAGTAAGTTTGATATTAATGGATGCAGCCTGTACAAGCTTTCTCCTTCTGTTCCCTTGCCAGAAACTACCAAATCCATAGTTACCTTTTTCCTCCCTCCTCCATAAAGAGAAAATGAAGAATATATTTTAATAATTGTTCAACTGGCAAATTGATTTGCTGCACTACTTATCTTTGAATTTTTTATTCTATTTATACATAATTAAAAATAATAAAATATATGAAAATAACAGCTTTAGTTTTAGCACTTCAACAGAAAAAAGGTATAGCACAATATAACTTTAGGAAGTATCCTAAAATCAGCACGCTCCACTTGAGTCTCTTAGCTCTGAATTTAAACAAATTTCTATTGCATTCACTACAGTTGCTATTTGTCTCTCCTTTTCCACCTTATTTATATTGATGACATTTTGACCATCATCATGTATCTTCTTACACCAACTGAGACATGGAGAGAAGAACAGAGAATAATCCATTCTTTAGAAAGCAAAAATTACCTAAAGTTGTTTTCTAACACCATATACAGCAATGTAATTCAAGCTCAGTACCTTATTTTCACAAGATGTATATGTAACTTAGAACTGTTTTGAGCCTCTACCAATTGTGTTTAGCAATTCCAAGCTCCTCATTGCACCTGTAGAACATCTTTGTAAAAGCCACTTTTACAAAGAATACATACAAAGTAATCATGCTCAGGGATTTAAGTATCCCTTAATTGCATAAGTGAATCAGAGTACCTTCAGTCTCTTTATGGCACACAATCTTGCAGCCATCCATTTTAATAAAGTTCTTTGCTCTGTATCACAGTGTTACAGTCAGTGTTTTTTTTTTTTTTCTTCTTCCCTCTGCTCTGGCTTTCATTCTGTAGTACTTCATTCATCAGTGCGTTCCTCTGCATGGCTGATGCTGCTCCCACCACCTGACAGCTCAACTTCTTAAATCTGCTAGTTTTAATTTATTGTTCTCCCCACCTCCAGAAGTACCACATCTGTTTTGCTTAAACAGTAATTTATTATTTTTTAACATTGATCTGTTATACTACAGGTACTGTGCAATAACATTCTAGCTACCTGTTTTAACTAAACAACTTTGAACTGAACTCATACTAGTCTAAATCAAGAGTAATTCTGCTAAACAAGAAAACCACACAACGGATAGAATCAAGCCTCTTTACATACTATCTACTGCCTGGTGCTGAGGAGCAGTAAGGCTTGAAATGGGCCAGCTGTCTTGATAGTTCTAGGGCTAGTATTACTTGCTCTTCACAGACAAAATGCATTATCTTCCTAAAATCATTCCAAAAGCATCACAATATCATGCCTGTAGTTATAGATTCTAAGGCACAGCACACATTTGGACAGATAACTGTCTTATGCAATGGTGCTTAGGATTACAAGCAATTTCTATCTGATATTGAATTAAGAATGAACCAGTATTAACTTGAATTGGTTTTGCTGTTGTGATTATGTTAACTCACTTGTGACAAAGCCTGTGATGTTTTTAGATGATATTGTTAATCAGGTATTGGAAGAGCACTTGCAAGCTGCAAAAAAACCTGCTTTACTGCTCATGAGTTTTTAGGAGAATGATGTATGTCTGCATATCAGGGCCTCTGTCCAGGTTTGATGAAAACAGAACCAATTTTTCCTTTCAGTGATTTTGCTTTTCTGTTCAGTCTCTTCTCAGACTGCACTTTCTGAAGTCAACAACATGTTTTTCAGACACTGTCTGCTCCTAGAAGTGGTAACGCTCAGTGTTTATAGTTAGCACTGAGCTCACAGTACAATGGTGTGCAGAAAGGCTCTTGCTTATACTTAATCTTACAGAAACCAAGGTCACTGCTGAATTCTTTTGGTGCTGCCTTGGGGCCCCTCTTCATGTCAGGGTGCAAAAGGGTGGCACCTGCGGGGGGCAGTGCACAGGACAGGTGACCCAAACTGACCAACAAAGTGTTCCATCCGATACACATCAAGCTCAATATAAAGCTGAGGGATCATGGGGGGCAAGTTCCCTTCTTTTTCCTCTCTGGCCGCCATCCTGGGAGGAACCTGTCTGTTTCTCATGCTTTCAGTCCTGATCCACGCATTCCTGAATCCAGCTCCCATCTGCTGCTGCATCCAGGAGCCCAGCCCAGGATCTTCCCAGAGCTGCTCTGCAGCACCAGTGGTGATGTGAGCATTATCGATGGGAGTGCGAAGTTGGGGGGCGAAGCTCAATACTGGTTTTGTACATTTGTACTTATTTCATTATTTTTATTCTCATTATTATCTTTTCTTTTTGTTGTTATTGTTTCATTAGAGCTGGTTCAGTGGGTTTTTTTCCAACTCATAAGGGTCTCTCCCTTTTCTTCTTTCCCTTCCCCTGTCCGCAAAGTGAGAGGGGTTAGTAGAGAGAATCTGTTGTTTACTTAGTGGCCGGCCCAGCCTCAAATCTTCACAGCCTCACAAAACTAAACTTCTGTAATCTGGCACTTGTTAACAGCTATGCCATTTCTATGAAAAACAGAATTCCATCAGACCATCTAGCCAACTGTCAACCTACTGTACTGTAATCTTCCAAGTGCTCTCTAGATAGATGCAAGAGTGCATATCAGCACCATAAAAGAGAGACAGAAAGGCTTTCAACTTTGTATTATCTTTTCTGTCAGTATGATATCTTCTGAATTTATGAATGGTTTCTGATAACATCAAAAATGGGAAGATAAAGTTGATGTAGAGGTCTGCTCAGAAAAACTATAGAGCAACAAGTGTAAAGCAAGATGAGTAAAAATGGTTAGTCAAACTACAAGTGGAAGATCATCTGCTGAATTGTACTAAATTATTCTATTGTTATTCTTTTACATTAAAAAACTTATGATTTTTTTTTTTTTTTTCCTTACTACTAAAGACAGATTAAGTTTCTTATAGGTTGGGAATGTTTCTCCTTAAATCTCACACAGCTAATTCATCTCAGGGTCTGCTGGCAAAAAGAGATTCATGCATATGCATGGCAAGCCCAAAGTATCAGAAAGTACCATTCTTATTATGCATTCATTATGCAACATGTCTGTACACTGTGGTGAGCCATACTGCCAAACATACAGAAATTACTTGAACTAATATCAAGCTGTGTGTTGACAATCACCACGGGAGGAGAAGGGAAAACTCTGATAAATATAAAACCTAGTTCAACAAAGCACAGGACCACTTAAACTTACTAAAAGAAACAGTAACACTTGCACAGTCTCAATTTTGGCCTCATATTGCTTGTGTTTGTCCTTATTCTTTGAAACTTAATCCTATTTTGCAACAATACTAATCTTCTCGAACAGCTAGTTTTAATTTATAATACTATTTTTTCTCTCTCATCAAATCCAAAGTTTGTCAATAGTGAGGCTCATACTAGGGGGAAAAAAAAATACTTCATAGTTAAGAAATAATTTAGCATTTTTTATATACTGTAAGTGTGGAATTAACTTTACAACTTGAAAAAGTTCCAATTTAGATTAATTCTGTTTTTGTCATAGATATATTGAACACACAGAGATAGGGATATTACTGTACTGGAAAAAAAAGCTAACCGTTTAAAACAAAACCTTGATATTTTCATTGGCATCTATAAATTAAGCTATTTTTAAAACATAAAGTATTATTTGTGCTGTTGCTTGAGGCAAGAAAATCAAATATATTAAAAGTGTGAGGGTTTCTTGTCTATTAATTCACATATATAAATAAAATAGATCATTTTAAAGATGAAAATGTAATATAAAACAGATATCCATGATGAAATATCTGTGCCAGGATATGAAAGACAAATTGTCAATAAGACTGCCAAAAAAAGTTTTACTAACTATTGTACTATTGCCTCACATAACTTAGTCTAGCATGATAGAAGTTCTCGCTTATGTATGTTGGCATAATATTCTTCATTATGCCTTTTAAAAAAACCCTCAATTTGATTCCACAAAGCAACTTGATAGCCAAAAAGCTAGAAATAATTTCTTCTGTCATTAAGAAAGTCAGTAAAGTTTCTATTTTGATTTGCTTTTTTTTTTCCTATTAATGTACATAAGCATCCTTAGTCTAGTCTCTTTCTATGTTTTTCTTTCTATCTTTTTTTTTTCTTGCTTCCTTAATTACTCTAACATGGGTTCCATAAAATGGTACCTACAGGATAACACATAATCTGTCCCTTCTCCATTTAAGTCCCCATAAAGCATCTCTTACGAGGGGTTATTTTGGGTTTGCAGGCATGACTTCATGAATGTTAAGCCATGCTGAGTGAAATCATGAAGTAATGGAAAAGAGCAAAGTAGAACATAAAAATATAAAAATGGAGAACACTTATTTGAAGAGAGAAAAGAACAGTAAAGAAAACTTCAAGAAAAGTGTCAACATACCAAATCCTAAAGAAAAAAAAAATGCTATAAAAGGTAAAATATTTGTATGATGGTAACACCAAGAGAACTGTGGTTCAACTTCTAGGATTTTGTTTAAAATTTGACTTTTTCATTCTGCATGATGCTGAGTTTGGAAAATTCCCTAAATATTTTAATTTTATTTCAAACTATTCAGAAAAAAACTGAAAAATAAGATACTTCATGCCAAAGCTTTTGCACTTTTCAATTGCTCCTAGAGGGACTCCATACAACTGGGGCCCTTGCTGATGTCCCAGCTGGGCACTCCTGGTATTCTGCATTCCAAAACACAACAACTATCCTAATTTAGCTGCCTCATTTCATCTTCAAAGTCAGGACTGCAAAACAACAAATTCACCACTCTTAAGTCTCAGAGCTGAATGTATATCCAAATGTTTGCTTTAAATATCAACCATAAACCTAGCCTTAAAGTCCTAAGATTGCAATGTAGTAAGAGTCACAAGAAGGCTGTGGTTACACAGCAGAAGGAAAAAACCTAACCTATTGAGAGATGACATGAATGGAAACAGATCTTTTCTGCCTTCATTGTGGGACACAAAAAGCATTTTGTAATATTCTTGGGAAGGCATCTGTTTGCACAAAAGCATAATTTTTTTCCTTTGCAAAATCCTGAGAACAAATAGTGCTACTTTTTCCAGTGGTATTTTTCCCTCTGTAGTTCATAGTTCAGCTCAATTTTTATTTTAATTGTAGTCTTTATAGGTTCAAGCATATATAACTAACTATATCTTCTGGTATCTGAATAGCTTTGGTAAGAAAGTAAACTGTGGTATCTAATTGGACTAGTGTCCAGTCTGATGATCAAATATAGCACCTCCTTTTAGACAGCAGGAAACTTAACAGGAAAGTGACCACAGGCCTATCTTACACCCCTATTGCCAAGAAGAGGTTTGACATATGTCAGAAAAATTAGTTGTCTTACCTGTATGCTAGCTTAGAGGACTGTTCTAGCTCTCCACACACATTTCTAAACCTTCCTTTCAGAGAAAACGCTGAGCAAGTGCTCTGTGTTGTTAGTGTCATGTTAAAATTAAACAGGTTCCTAAAATTTGTTTTGAATATGCTGCCTCATGTATTCTCCCTGATCCTTCATTATGAGATGGTAAATGAAACTAACTGAGCAATGATTCAAGAAATAAAATCCTGTCATAGTCTTTCTCACTGTTAGCTTTAATTTAAGTACCCATTTTTCAGTGTCTTTTCATCCAGAAGTATCTCTAGGTCTTTGATCATATTTTTAAAAGCTTTGCAGTGTTTCTGTTTCTTCTATGTGTCATTTAACAAGGTGGCCAGAGATAACAGGGCAATTAACACAAATAAATTGTGAGACCTCACTCAAAATGATTTCTTAACATTTACAGACTATTCTTTTTATCACTCTCTACAAATCTCCATGTTTTGTTTGCTTTTGTAACTATGGCATTTGCATATCTTTTCAGAGTTCTTCATAATGACACTTTGTGCTTGATTCTCAATAGAACATAGAGACAATATTCGTTCTAACATAGTACCTTGGTTTAAAATTTGAAGATAGAAGAGCACAGCAAAAATCTTGCAGTGCAGGCAAAAAACCTCCAGCATTTGTACTTCGAAGTACACGGTTATATGATATCAGTACGCATCTAGAACATGAAAGGAAATTCAGTTTTACAGAAGCCTCAAATCTGAGATACAGGGCTGAAGTCACCCTAGAAGTGTTGCTATTGTTGTTCTCTATGAAAGAGAATTTTATAAGGAGAAGGTCTAAAGTACATGGGTCTCCAGCTTTGGCTGTAATAATAAGGCGACAGCAAGCTCTCACACATCCTACTTCATAGCATGCAAATTTGTTTTATGATACCAAAGAGCAAGGGATTTAATTCCCATCCAGACCATCTTGGCTGTGTATTCACACCTTTTAAAGACTCCAGTCACATGACTCAAAGATGAAAAATCAACCATTCATATCATCTGTTTCCTGTAGTCATATCTTTATTGCTCTACTCTGCAGCTTAAATCTCCTCCCAGACAATCTTTCTGATTTGCCTCTACCTTGCACCAATGAGTTTGGGGTTGGCAAGGAGGAGATGATGGGGTTTTATTTAAAAATAAGTTCCTCAAAGGAACTGAACCAGAGCACATCAGAGTTGCACACTGGCTACCATAAGTGCAGGTTTCCTCAAGTACAACCTCTTCCTCACCCAGAAGTTTTGTCTAGACAGAATTTGAGCATTTGTCTGAGATTTCCGGACACAGAATCTATGTGTCATGCTTTGTGCAGATAGTCCGTACACACGCAATAAACCCAAAGCACACCTGAAACAATGGTGCAGATAGTGTCTGAACTAAGGCAGTAGATCCCACAGATTCAGAAAGCTTAAAACGTATTGTGATTACCAGAATCACAACCAGAAGTTGCATAAGGATTTTAGGGAAATTATTTATAAGGTATAAGTGTTCTAATATTTAGGTTAAACCGTAACTAGTGATAGGATGAAGGGCAATGGCCTCAAGTTGTGCCAGGGGAAGTTTAGATTGGATGTTAGGAAACCTTTTTTCACTGAAAAGGTTGTCAGGCATTGGAACAGGCTGCCCAGGGCAGTGGTGGAGTCCCCATGCCTGGAGGTATTTAAGAAACGTGTAGATGAGGTTCTAAGAGACATGGTTTAGTGGGGAACTGGCAGTGCTGGGTTAATGGTTGGACTTGATGATCTTAGAGGTCTCTTCCAACCAAGGCTATCCTGCAATTCTGAGATAAAATGACAAAAAAAGGGGGTTTTCTTAGGCAATAAGGATCTGATATAGAATATATAGTCGTCTGTCGAAGCCACATCTGTAAGTATAATATTACTGTTCTCTTGTAGCAGACTACAGCACTTTATAAAGTGAACTTACTTTTGATTATCTGGACACATGGAAAGGGTTTTGGTGTTTGATTTTAAATTAAAGAGAAATATAAAAATACTACCAGACACACAAACACCTCATGTAATTGACCATGTAACTAAGACAAACATTTAATGACTCTTGACATTAACTGTCATAAGCACGCTGTTTTCCAAAAGCAGTAGCACATTTCACTCTAAGTACCAAGACATGCACATACTTCACTCTATGATGACAAACATCTCCAGCTGCTACAATTAACATATTTTTGATCATTGGAAACCTTAAATGTATTGTTTTACACAAATGAAAATTAGTAGAATGATTTCTCTTCCCTGAACACTACTCCTACTCAATTTCACACACATTACAGTTTTCTCACCACTGGTAGGTACATAAGCAAAACAACAGACATTTTAAGCCTGTAAAGACAACTTACAAAGCCAGTCCTTCATTTAAATGAAATGCATTAGAATTGACACTACCTAGCAATAAAACCTCCTAATTATAATCAGATCCAGATCTAGATGAAAATTTTAAAACCTGTAGAAGAACACCTCCCATACAAGCATTCTGAAGTTTTATTCTGTTCCATTACCCAGTATTAGAGTATTTAGGTAACACTGAAAGACAAAAACATACCACAACGCATCAACAAATTCCAAATTAAGTACTAATTGATTACAAATGTCTGCGTCAGCTATTTTACAATTGATAATGTATTATAATAAAGTACACTGAAAACAATTACTGACAGATAATTTTTAAAGCACTATGAAAACAAATGGCAAGCTTTACTTTAGATAGGTATTTGTAGGAAGGGTTATTGAAATGTTCCTGAATTCATTTTGCATAATTTTTCTGATAAAGGAAAATACAAAGATTTTACTCTTATTAGTTTGTATTATTTCAATGTTTACATAATAGTCCACAATGAATTTTATTGCTATGGACTACAATCACAACTTTATAGCTAAGGACAAAAAAATCATTTATGAGGACCACCTTCATCATTGTTCTTAATTTTATTAACAAAAAGGCAATCTTTTAGTAGTAGATTCTCAGGAATACTGTGAGGTAAAAGACCATTTTAAAACAACAAGAAGATAAAAGCTTACAAACCATTTTTTATTAACAGGACAGCACACTAACATTCCCAGGGTTAGTCAAAAGTTGTATACACTAACAGCAATGCTTTCCTAGATCAGACATCACATTTCTTAATTCCTTCCTGTGTTCTACCTTTTTTTTTTTTTTTTTTTTTGACCAGAAGTGTCCTAATGTACTGCCTTTTAGGAAGTGGTACAACTGAGTGTGCCTTCAACCTCCGTCAGCAAGATGGGATCCATTTTCCGGCAAAAAAAAAATCACAGTCTTAATTTATAATCTCATCTCAGAAGTGGAAAGTAGGACACTTGTGATCTCTGAAAAACATGCCAACTGATTATCTAGTGCATCCTCTTACTCCTACAGGCCACTGAGAATCTGAACAAGATTAGTAGAGCAGGTAAAACACAAGTAGGCATAGGACTTACTAAATTAACTGAAGTCTATCTGCAACAGTCTAGAGTAGGTCTTCATATTTTCTTTTAAAATGGAGTATAATGGATTTTGAATGGGGAAAGTATAGTGGAAAATACCTGTTCTGCTAATAAATAGAATAGGGAAGTTCTGTTTAGGTCTCCTTTATTTGAAGTAAACTTGGATCTCCTACAAAACATATATTACATACCAAGAAAGGAAAAAAAAAATAAAAAATCACTAAAAACAACAACAACAAAAAAATCTATTTTAGATTTCTACAGACATGGGGGGTCGCTGACAATATGTTTTGGGTTTTTTTCTTAAGGACAGCAATTTTTGAGTTTTGTAGTTTGGCTGCCAAAGACATGAATATTGTATGGCTAAGTTATGACATTAATAAATAGCAAGGCTGATATGGACAACACTGGTACAGCAATATACATTCTTGTGAACTAAATACGTATGTTTCATTAGTGTTAGCAGAAGTTATTTACAGAGAGAGAATGAATTCCATTAGAGGATCCTGTTTTCCTCTAGCCGTGGATTCATAACTCCCACTAAGATGAATGGAAGAAACGTATGCACACCAAGGAAAGAATAGGCCCTCACAACATGTCAAGTGTATGATGCACAGTGTTAGTCACCTTTTTTCCTTCCCAATGGAATGAAACAGCTAGTAAAAGAGAAGCTTCACTTTTCTCCTCTGATAAATTGCATAGCATATCAAAATCTCCAAAATATTCACATTTTCACCTCTCTTTTAAGCATATAAAACTCCAAATTATTTTCTCAACAAGTTCAACTAAGCTACAGCTAAGCAAATTTCCTTTTCAGTATTTTGTAGAGTGTAAGTACAATCACAATGGTATAGTTAAAAAATAAATGGACTAATCAAAGGTATATAATGTTACCATTGTGAATGAAGTAATGTTGCTCATTAGCCTATTACAAAAGAATTACTGTAAATTCAGTCTACGTGCAGCATCACTTCCTGTGCAAACAAACACAGTTAATGCAACAAGCTTGAAACACTGCCAAGCTGGCAGACTGGCAGCACAAATTATGCAAAGAACCAGAATGCCTTCAGAAGATTCAATAGAGCTTGGAGCTTAAGAATGATTAAGTGTTTCTGTGTACAACTACAAATCACATTAATGAATCAGACTAAAATTTCCAATAAGGGACTTAACTGCACCAGCTGGCCTTCTTCAGCAGTATTATAATGTAAAATGATGACATCCTAAATAGCGGTGTTTGCAACTTTCACACAATCTGCCCAGAGCAAATCCTTTGTTTTGCTTCAGTTTTTTGGAAGTTTTTCTTTGAAATCACAATAGATGCTGCAGCACCTAAAGATATAGAAAAGCTACAAAGCTATACTGTTCCTCCTTCTCTGCTTCTTCTCCTTTTTTTAATCAAATGAGAGTAAGGCTCTGTTTGATTCTAACCAAATTTGATTCTGATCAAACAGAGTATCTTCCATATCAGTTCTAACTCTCTTTCAAAACTGTTTGGACTACTTAATACAGCTATAGATTTGCAACTACAGCTTTTGTTTCTTTTTGTTTGTTTAATCAAAAACTTAGTGGTAGCAAGTCCAAAATGAAAGCCCTCTTTCTTTTATTATAAAACGAGAGTGATAGTAAAATACCCTAAGTTCCAAAGTATGATGCTTTGGAAATCTGGAATACATGTGTCCATACAACATGAACAGAGAAAATACATATACATGTGCACATATTTATGTGCACGTATGTACGCACATGGGTGCATGTATGTACGTGCGTGCATTTTTCTTAGCAAAGGCCTCTCATGTACTTGGACTTGGTCACTTTTTATGCCAGGGGACACTATCTCAGCCATGTAGTACTACAGCATAGAACCAAGAGGCTTTGGTTTGCTTTCGCGTGGAATCAGTGTTACAGTTCTGCAGCACCTGAAATTTACTCGGGGCTTCTGTTGCATCATCCATAACAGGAAAAGATTAACCCATCTCATGCCTCAGGACCCAACACTCATCACTTCAAAGCTGAGATGGAACATTTTCCTCATTTTATAATACTAAGGTGAAAAAAATATTATTTAGACTGGTTTTCCACATTCTTCAAAAACACTGTAAGAGGACAGGAGTCAAAGGCAAGATAATGGACTAGATAACCAATGATTTGAACCAAATCAGCACTTGGAAAAGCCATTTAACTCAAAAGCCTACAGGAAACTGTAACACAATTAAGTGCTAGCACAAAATCTATCAAACTATCCAACTACCCTACCTTAGTAAATTAGATTAAGTGATATAACATTTTTATCACTGTCAGCTTCAATGAGTCTATAATAAAGTGATGCTCTTTAACATGCTTTAGTAGTGAAATCGTGGTAACATGAAGTCTGCATCAACAGGCAGAAATATTGGAAAATTTTTGTTAATTCCTAAATTCAGGTCCTATTCCACACAAACTTAGGGGTAGAAAACAATTCTCTCTAAACCTAACTTCATTTCATAGAACTCTTAAGAAACAGCAGAGGAAACATTTTACCTGGATAGCACCCATCACTCTTTCCTTAATTCTTAAAATAGTAAATTCTGTATCATTAGGCCCTCTATACTGCTTACCTCCCACCCAACTTTGCATTTCATAGAGGTCCAGTCTGCACACTTCTCTGGAACTTGCCCTGTGGAGCTCTAATACAAAAAAAGCAATTATAGTTTTTTGTTTTTGTTTTAACTTAGTAAATGCTTACTTGTTATGACTTCCTATCCATGACTAGTGAATTCTTGTCCTTTTCCAGGTAAATCACGATCTGTAACTGAAAAGCTTTTACCATTATTAAGTCACTGCTCCTACCTTAACCTTTACTTTAACAAAATGGGTTATTTTTTTTTAGAACTGCTAGCAGCAGAGTCTATTGCTTAGTTAATATTTATTGGGAAACAGTTAATTGCAAAGAAGATCCAAAAGGCTGCACACATCTATGACAAGGCAATTTTATTCCTTTTATGAACAGCTACCCTACATTATCAAAGTGACATAGGTATAGGCTGCTACCACAAAGAAGAAAAAACACAGTACAAAAATGAGACAAAGGAGCTGAAAAGCAAAATCTTCAAAGAGAAAGAAAATAAATCATAAATCAAATGATGTACTACAAAAGGAATTATCCCTTATTTCTAAATAATTTCTGAGAGATTTCTTATACCCAATACGTGAAATAAAAACTGCATCTGGAATTCCTGAATTGTGTTACAATTGCTTCCTACTCTGAAACCTAAAACCAAATTATTGGAGAGGGTGAATAGCTGTCAGTCTCAAAACATTTCAATTCCATCTTAACATGCCATGGATATAACATGGCAGAGACATGTGCAAACTACTTCTTCCATAGCAGGGAACTGTTGAGTTGATGTCCCCATTTTGCATAAACAAACACTTAAAAATAATAGCAGGACCTTCACAATGAGGGCAGGGGGCATAATGTATAGTGAGGAATTCATAAAAGAGACAGATTCATATTTACCTAGAAAAATTGCCCAGGCATTTAATGTATTGAATAATTCAACCTATTCAAGTATTGACTAATTTAATGTATTCAATCAATTTTACACAGTACATTTCTTTTACTTATGGAACAAGAAAAAGAGATTGTTTTATCAGATTCCACTAGGATCAGTCAGTAAGTACAAGGTTAGTCACTAGGTTCTAATATATCAAAGAAACTCAAATTTACCTAGAACATGATTTTTAGCCCTAAATTGTCTTGTAATTTCCTCATTTTCAGAGCTTATACACAAAACGCATTTCTAAATGTCACTGAACAAGTCATGGCTTCACCAGTTTCTCACAGTAAGCAGTTGAATCTTGGAATAGACTGCATAATGACTGAGTCTCAACTGAATTTATCTCATTTGTAAATCATCTCCTGCAGTTGGTTTGAGATAAAAGCAAAGAGAAACATTTGAAGCAGACAGATGCTCCCCCCTCCCCTTCTTTCACCTTTAAGCATTGGGCTTAAATATTTTTGTTTTGACAAATATGCAGTACCAAAAAATAATTTCAGTAAAAGTAATGCAATTGAAAGCACAGGCACTATTGCACGTTTACTGTTATTCTTACATTAAAATTCTCTGCTGGGTAGCAACCCTGCCCCACTTTTTCAAGTTTTCTAGAGTCAGGCTCTTTGCCTACAGCTAATCTACTTGATTAGAATCTCACCCATACACAGCTTAGTTTAGTACAGTAGCCTATGATTCACAGAATGTGATTCTTAGAGCAAATTACATTATGTGTACCTTCACATTATAATTGTCTGTTTCAAATCTAAGATGCAGTTAACAGACTATTTATCAGGACCTGCAAATCTATGATAACTTGTTATCTGTGATAACTTTTCTGAGTCTGGTTAGCTACTAGCTTTTCATGGGCTTAATGAGTTCCTGCGTGTTGTGGTATCACCACAAATTGTTTCTTTTTTTGCTCAAAGTGTCAACCACAAGTATGTGAAGATTTAAGGATTTATCTTTACCACCTGCTGCTTTGCATATACAAAGAACACACATTCCATTGCAGGTATTCTGAAATATCCATCACCACCTACAGCCCTCCTCTTTTGACTCACCCCTTTTTACTTCCTATCCAATTCTCTTCTGGCTGAACATTCATGTAACATCTTTCCTCTTCCCCAAGCTCACACAGGTGAACTGACAGTTCCCAGAGATTCTCAGTACTACAGATTCAAATAATTACATCTCTTGAAAGTGAAGTGATTGAAAACTAAAACGAGCAGGCAATTTCTATTAGCATGATGAATACCCTTGGCTTGCCATCATAATATTCACATCACTTTATCACAGTATTGACAATACGGTATTCCGATATTCTATAAATTGTATTGTAACTGAATGAGGTATATTCCAAAGCATTTCATTATTGCATGTACAGACACTTTTTTTCCCCCCCATAAAGCCTATCACTTATCCAAGAAAGATAAACTGGAAAGCACAAAGGGATGGTAAAACATCTTTCAGGCAAAAGGAAAAGTTAATGTCAATCTCCAAAGTTTCAAAGAATCAATGGAAAATCTATTTTTCTATTTTACACCAGATTCTGAATGATTTGTTTATCATGCATTTCAGTTCAGGCAGCTACTCCCTTCCCACAGCAATCCACATGCTAAGAGCACAGAACACACAACACAGCTTCCAACACAGTTAGAGCCAGCAGAGATGCAAATGCAGTGGCCTGCTACCAACAAAAATCTGGCACCCCTAGCCATGCCCCCTTACTTTCTAAAGCTATGGTACTCCAAACTGCTCTCATGACCAATGATCTACAACACTTTTTTTCACACTTTTGTCAAATACTGTTCAGTCTTTCCAGGAAAGTACATACAGGAAGCTCTTGCATCAAGATGACATGGCATTGCAGAAGTATACTAGAAGAAGACTTGCCACTTGGGCAGTCTCCCAGAAAAGGAAATGAGTCTTGTGTACAGTACCTCAAAAGACTGAAGGGAAACCATGATCTCTGCTGCCATGGAAACTGAAGAAATAGCAAAACTATAGGCTTGCCTGACCCACACCACCATGAAAAGGACCAGTTAGATGCAGTAGCTGGCTTTGAAACTAAGCAAGGGAAGCCTGCTGCAGCAAGAGCACAGTGCTGGGATCCTTGAGCTAATACAAATTTTAATACTTCTGAAAGTACAGGTAGAATCATCACACCAGTAGAGTGTACTGTTACGTTGATTAATCCTGTTGGGACTATGTCATATCATGTCACTAACAGCCTTGCAGATCACATGCTTCAACTGCGTGCTAATGAGGTACCCTCAGTAATCCATACATGGCTACAATAGTTTGGAAATTGTACTGTACAGGTACGAACACCTGGAACAGCACAGACTGAATAACAGAAGGTCCATGCCGAAGTCTTTTTTCTGCAAGTCTATTTCTAACAAAACAACAAAAGAAATTACTAGTGTGATTTCTCCATTTGATACAATTATCAGCCTTCACTGATTAGCAACCTGTCTATGCTATTACCTCAAAGAGTGATAGAATTTATGAACAAAGTAAATTTATCAACACGGTAATACGGCTGCTTGGAAATGCTGCTTCTAGTAGCAGAGAATTTAACTGTAAATCTGAGAATTTCAACTTGATAACACTATAGAATAATTTATTCAGTGATAACTGTATTTCATGTAGCTTTCCTTGGGGTAGCCTAAAGATCCCCATAAAACTTTTATTTATCACAGAGGTATGCAGACTCTCATATTCCCTGACTGTCTCTTGAGGATTGACTTTGTCACTGTATCACTTCACATGCTTAAAACTACTTTTCCTGTGCAAGAGTCTTGGGAATAATCTCCGGAACATCTATGGATCTATACACAAAATATGTCCAAATGGAAATCTATGGGTAAATTCTTTATAAAGAGTTCCCAGTAATCCATTAAAAAGATCTCAGCTGTTTTTCCAGAACACATCCCCAACTGCCTTTTCATTTAAAAATAAATTGTTCAAATTATCCAGTCTTTGAAGAACACCACATGTACACACACAGAGACAAAATGGAAAGGAAAAATTAGTGGAATTAAATTTTGTGAAGATTTATTCCCAACAGATTACATACACACAACTGATATATTAGAAATGTATACAGGTAGACAATATAACCTGACAGTTGATAATATAACCTTTCTCATCTAATTTTTAGTAAGACTTATAAATGAGTGGACTAATCCTTTGGGAACTTGGAAAAACAGATGGCTCTGTCGAAAATCAATATGCAACTTGTAGATATCAGTGAAGGAATAAAATCTTGGCCTAAAGAAATTTATAGTGGTAAAGATACCAGCAGACATGACTGCTTCTGAATATGCTATTCATACTTATATCCCACCATACTACAGAAAGGTCAGACTGCATGAAGAAAACCTCTTTAGAAAGAAAGCACAAAGCAATTGATTTCTCCTTGAGCTTGGTAATCCGGGGGAACAGGGAGATGTATGCCTGGGAAATCCTTGTCCTGGCTCAGGACAGGTAGGTAGAGAATTGCTTCATCTAGCTTACAAGACTAGGCTTGCAGTGCATATTACAATCAGTAAGTTGCTGCCATTCCAAAGTTTCCCATTGTTAGATTGTATTAGATTCAGATAAGCTTTGCCTCTTAAAACATTACATTTCTAAAAGAGTGCCAGGGACTGTGGGAGCAATAACACAGCTATGAAGGCAAATGTCAATATGTTCATTAATTCAACCATTGTATACAATTTCATCTAGTTTTAAAAAGTTTTCAGTCCTTACCTGCTGCACGTATACTCAACTTGGAGATGTCATTTTTTCCACTGTTTTCAATAATGTGTGTAATACATCTCACAAATTTCCAATGATTGTGTTGTCTTTTCAGAGTTGACACACATATTCCCCTGACAGCTTACATGCAGCTGAAATCAGGCTTTCTCTGATCATAATTCTTGCAACTCATATAATACTTTACCAAACAAAAAAATATCTAGCTCTACACTGAGATGTTTGATATGAACAGTTTAGCTCTACAAATAACAGAGCTTTTTTGTTAATTAACTGTAGCTGCAGATCAAGAACAGTTTAAACTTTTCCTTTCACTATGTACTCTTTTGCTAGTCTGAAAAAACTACAGATGGGTGTATTTAACATAACTAGACATTCAGAAGAACATTCCTTATATCATTCATAAACCTGTACTGGCTCTCTAAAAAGCTTGAAATGATCCTCTTACAACAGACGAGAGTCTTTTATTTTCTTTAGCTCTTTTCAGCCCCTACAGAGCAAAGCACTTTAACACACACTTACTTCAATCAAGTTATTGAAGTTTAGCCTTTCTACTATGCTCTGTTTCCCACAGTGAAGTGCAAAAAAAGTGAACAATCTCAAGTCAAAAATGCAACTTGACTCCGTCTCCTCAGCAAACAATAATCTCATGACTCGACTAAGTGTATGGTCCAGGCTCCTACATATTCACTTTCTGCCCCAGATAAATCCACAGGAGTACGTGAATATTTTGCTACTCTAACACATACACAAACAAAGCATCTGGAACTGTTCTCAAAAAAAAAGGTAAGAATAAAAATCCTATATATTAGAACTCTGAAATAACTTTATCATATATTTGTTCCTTATATTTATACCAGTCCAGAATGCAAAGAAATTTGGAATGCATAGAAGAAGAGGAAAAAAAGAAGGAAAAAAATCCCAACCAACTTACACTATTAACAGGCTATTACCTACACTTTACCAGGTAGTTTTGAGTTCTCTAGCTTTATATAAGAAGTGACGAACTCAAAATAATGTACAGCAGCAAGACATTATCATAATCATATGTATTTGGTACTGGCACAGTAGGTATTTCCTTAAATGTATTTGTATCAGCAGCTTGGGATATTTAAATATGTACACCCTCTAGTTTAACAGTCTATCAAAAAAATAAAATATTAAACATTCTAATCAAATTACGCATACATAATTACATCTAAAATCCACTCCCACTCTCTTCATATGTTGTTAAACAACTGAACTAACTACCGTGGTTTACAGTCAGTCAAGAACACCAAAAAAACAGTCAATAGGATTAACTTGTAAAGTATTTACCTGTGCGTAAGCCTTCGGTGACTAATGCAAACAGCAGTTTGTTGATCCTGTGCAACACAGACCTTATGGCGACTACATTTCATCTTTACACATGGATCTTTAGCCGGATCTAAAGCTAAAAATAATTTTAGAAAATCGTTAGTAATTATCTAGAAACATGCAATTAAGAAAAGAAACACATCACACAAACCACCAAGTATATGGAGGGGGGTTGGCATGCTGCTTTAACTAGGCTAAAATGCAGCACTCTGAACCATAGCGCAAAATGAAGCGGTGCAAAATTCCTTACCAATGAAAATGTATCTTTGTGAAACATGAATACTTCTGTATATTCTCATACAATACCATATTTCTTTATTTAAAAAACTACTAAGTACCCTATTCAACTCTCTCCTGGTCAACATTTGTAAGAAAGGCAATCAAAGGTTGCTGGTTTTTACTGTAGCTGAAAATACTTCTTTAATATTAGAATTTGCTTAGGACTTTTAGGACATTTGCATACCCGTTATGTCATTCAGAACACCAATTTCCCAAAGAAAATCAATTCTGAATTGGATTCTGTGGCCTACAGTTCTCCATTTCAGTCATGACACTTCTAAACAGAATTAGGTTTATGATTTTTATAGCTCAGAAGCCACTGCACTTCTGAAATCACAATAAAATCATAAGCCAAAAATAATGAAAAAGAAGTCAGAAAGCCAAATGACATTTGATCAGGAGTTTGGAACACTTGTTCGCTCAGATTTTGGCTGCCATATCTCCCACATACAAGATAGTTTTAAAAGCTGTAAGCCACGACGCTAATAAAACACCATACTTCCACTCAATCCATTTCTTGTCACTCCTGCTGTGAAATAATATCTACTAAGCAACACTGCACAGTAATAATTCTGTAAGACATAAATAGTGATGTGCTTGGTTCATAACCAAATTAACCCAGAGAAGAGGAAAAGTATCCATTCCCTAAATGCTGCTTTTGTGTTAACTAAGAAATTACCCACCAACACAATCTTTAAACAATTGCCACTTTGTCACTGTAATCCCCAAATACTAGCATTTCTACCTTGAAAGTAGCTTCCCTTTCCTACTTAGTAAGACACAGCTGGGTTCTGACTCAACATTAAGTGGTAAACAATTACATTGCCCGAATTTGCTGAGAAATTACAAGTCAGGTGAGATTTTAGTAAAAGAAAAGGGATACTAAAATATGCAGGTAAGTGATTTCAATGACACTGTCCCTAAATACAAATTCTACCTGCAATATTCTACGTCTCTTATTTCTGCTTTGTGGATTTTTTTGTAGCTGGTCCTTGAGTGGCTAATCCATACTCATCTTTGAACTACATTTTGAACTACAAATACTAATTTCTGGATATAATACTGTAAGAGCCAAATAAACCTGGTTGTTACTTATTATTAAATTTGTATAGCATATTTCTTGAGTAACCATGCCTACATGAAAATACAGAAAAGTTTCTGCCAATTTATGGTCTCTCAAGAAACAATCAAGTTCTTCCTTCTCTGATCGCCATGGTGTCCTTCAGGTAGATCTAAATATTCCAAAATTAATTATTTTAGTCTTATAGGTATATTTTCTGGCATGTTGGGTTGTTTTGGTTTTTTGTTGTTTTGGGTTTTTTGGTTTGTTTTTTTTTAACACTCCACCAAAAAACCCCCACAAAAACAACCTATCCTAATAAGTTAAACAACAAAGCCTAGCTTAAAGAGACACTACTGAAAATCCTAAATTGCAAAATCAAGTAAGAAAGTCATGAACAACTAGAATTCAGTTTTCCTGTGTTCATCTTCACTTGAGCATATTACTATCCAGTCTTCAGTTATATTCTAGGAATGCTCTTTCCCCATTTTTGTTTACTTATAAATATGTTTGTATACATATTTTCTGAAAGTCACGTTTCTTCCATTCTTCATTATCAAAAGTAAACATCTAACCACAGGAAAATGGACAATTTTAATGGAAAATGAAGGCTAAACCACAAGAAAAATATTTTCGAAAACCATAGTCCAAAGTTTTTCATTCTGGGGAAGAACTGGACTCCCCTTGCAACACAGGGACATATCTGACTATGCCCATTCTCTACATGAAGTCATCCTAAATACCTTAAATTACTATGAAAACACATAAATTTATTCCAGGAAAAGCACAGTTGATTTCATCTAAGCATGTAACTCAGTTAACTCAGGAAATGCAGAGTACTGAGTTTTTAATCTTCACTGCATCTTTTAGCAATCCCTGACAAAATGTGTCTGCTTTACCCCAGGTCGCTCCAAGTATGCCGACTTGCACTGACAACACATATTCCTTTCTATTTCTGCCAAAATAAGCAGCTATGAAACAGTACAATGTTCGCACAAAAAATACTAGAAGTGTCAAAGGAGCCATTGGTGTATCCCTCAGAGCTATTTTCTTCAGCATGAAACAGACATCAACCTCAGTTTTTATCCAATTCACATTTACTAAAATATCTTCATAACTATGAAAGAGGGCTTTCCCCCACACTCCACCCCACCACTCCCCCCCCAATTGAAGTGAAAATGTAGATTGTACAGCACAAAAATATTGTCATTAAAAATAGGTGATACTTTCCACTATGGTCAGAAACTCCAGATGTAAGCAATATGTTTGTTTATGGCTTGCCAGTAATTAATTCTTTATTAGTGGCTAAAATGTATCAGCTGACTTCCTAGAAAGTCAGATCCAACCAGCTTCTAGAGATGCAGGTCTGATCTTAGCTTGATAATATTCAGCTTTATTTACCTCCTAATATTCAGCTCCTAATATTCAGCTCCTAATTTTCAGAAAAGTGTGCTTTCCTATAGGTTATTTGCCTATATTCCTACTTTACGTTTGTCCATACACTTGCCTAAAATAATACCAAATGTCACGTTAATTACATTTCAACAAGCAGGAAAATATCATTGTCACAAGAGGTACTACACAAGTATAAAATGCTTTGTAACATCTACTGTTTATCTAAGGACTTACACTGCAAATCAAAAATAATTTTCTCTCTGCTGAAAAATTATTGAACAGAATTAGGATCACCTGGTGACTTTTATAGATGGATATATTTTGCTGTCACATGCAAAGAAAGCCATTAATATTAAAAAAACAATGATGCAATTATTACTAATGGATCTATTTATTTCTAATTCACATTTGGACGAGCAATTCAGAAAAGCTTCCCATCAACTCTTCTGTAAATTAATTTATGGCTAGCACTCCCGGAAACTGACATTAGCCAGAACATCATTTTTATTGGGAATATAATAGGAAATCAAGATTAGCAAGACATAACTTAGGAATCCTCTTAACAGGAGCTCTGTGGCAGAAACCACAGTGTATTACCATTATTTCACAATCTGCTGAGTGCATTCTGACATATTCCTAATTTTCTACTACCAGTAAAATGAAAGGGGAAAAAAAGGTTAAGGACAAAGTTTTCAGATTTAATTTCTACACCCCTCCTGTAAAAATTGTGATTTATTTCTGATAGGCAAAATAAGAACCAGCTAGACATTTTGCTTTACTACACTTACCAAAACTTAAGCTATGCTTTGAGTGCTCCATGAGTGGTTTAATTATTCTAGTTTAAAAGGCAGGTCTGACTTCCTTGACTACAAAGTTTTCACATTTGACAATGGGGGGAGAGAAACATAAACTATCTAAAAGTTTTAACCAATATATTAATAATTAGGTTAAATGCCTAGGTAACAACCCTAGGCAGACAGACATCTAGAAGGGAATGTCTCATATTGCCTGCTTTGATAAACCACACAGTTCCTGAACATACCTAAATACCATCACTATCTTTACTTCTCCATTTTGAAAGATGGTGATTTCTCACTTCCTAAAGCAGAATTTCTCACTAAGAAATGTGTTAGGTCTAGAAAGATAAGAAGAATCCCAACACCACAACTGTGAGGACAGCAAGGCACAGCACCTAAACACTCAGCTGATATTGTCAGCCAACATGTAATCCAGATAAATATTTAATCATAGTTAACAGTGATAGTGGTTATTTTTTGCCCAAACTGTACAGTGATCAGCATCCAAAACTCATATCCATGCAAACAGACCCTCCTCAGCCACAGATGGTTTGAATCCACATTGCTGTGGATTCATAGCAAGACATCCCCTGCAACGTAACTACTGAGAATAAAAACCTGTTACCTCCAACAAAAAAATGAATCATTGTGGAGCTAACAATCTGAGATTTGTGAATAAAAATGACAGAATAAACAAGAAAAAGTCTAGCTCAGTAACCTGATGGGGATGTTCTGAAAAAGAAGAATCTCAAATATGTTTTTCTTCTTCCAGGGACCATATTTACCATTTAAGATTCACTATAAAACATGAAAAGCAGAGTGGGTAGCTATAGCTGGACATCCACAGAAGGAATCTTCTTGCATATTTCTTCCACCTGGACACATGAATCTACAACTTCAGTAAGAAGGACAGAGAGAAGGTTTTACTGTAGGTGGCCAAGCAAGTAATTAGGAGTTTAGATTCAAACCCCTGAATGTTATGGGCTGTGGTTTCTAACTTATGAGGAAATGCTTCAACAATTAAGGTGGTTGTGTACATGCAGGTTGCTTCTACCCAAGAAATACCTTGTCTCACAAGTTCTCACAAGTCTTCATACTGATGAATCAGGGACAATTGCGTAAAGCCGGTTACATACATCACTATTCCTAGCATTTTATATTACTAAGATCTGGTACATTAGCACCAAGTGTCAAGTCGCCCTATAAAGGTTGCAGTTATCCTAAACAAAGTTCTGATAAGCAAAGAAACATGTAATACTGAGGGAGAACCAGCTGACACATAAATTACAGCCATATTTCCCTTTTGTTCATTGCTGCAGCTAAAGTTTTTTAAAAATTTACATAAAAATGCATCTTTCTAGTATTTAAAGATATTTCACTGTTATAAGCTAACAACCACAAATACACCAGTAAAAGTTCCATGTACATTTAAGTGGCCACCAGGGGAAGGAAAGGAAAAAAAAAAACAAACCAAACAACAACAACAACAAAAAAAACCAAACAAACAAAAAAAAAACCCACACCCAAGAAACAACAACAACATAAAATACCACAACAAAACGACAACAAAAAACCCACACACAAACAACAAACCCAAAACACAAGAATTCATCTTCTGTAAAATTATAAGTGCAAAGAAATTGGACCTATTCCTTTAAAAATTCACTCTGTAACGTTCTTCCAGGGTTTCTCTTGGATCACTAGATTCATGTTTGCATGAAACACTTCTGGTCTCCAGATTGAGAACCTTGTAGTTTGAAAATACAGACAGAACTACAGGTGTTCTTCAGTTACTAGCTTGTAATAAAGAAATCTACAATTTCAGTCACTTTTGAGTATGCACCTTTTTGAAATTGTTTCAAAATCTATTTCTGCTGAAAAATGTTATCTACAATACTTCTGCTGCAAACAGACATCTAATACAACCTGATACTAAAAAAGCCAAAAATAATTCAGTGGAATGGTCTACAAGAAATGTTATAAATATATCTACAAACCAACTATACCTTCAGGGTGTTCATCCTCCATGGAAATGTCATTTCATATTTTTTCCATTACAGGAAAGTAATCCACTGTTCCTCCAAGGTATTTCTATCAAGCAAAGGAAAACATCCTTTGCGCTTTAAAAAATTAAGCCAGTGTCTTTATGCATGCAATTTCCTTCAATAGCAACACCCTCCAAGCTTTGTTACCATCTGTAGTCTAAAAATAAAATGTACCAAATGTATTCTGCATATTTATACCTGAAGTAAAAGTGGTATACAAAGAAAATAAGTTAGCAAGTATTGTCGTTTCTTTTCACTTGAGAAAACATTGATAAAATATACATTAATGCTACTGAAATATTCAACCTGGAATAGTCCAAAACAAAACATCCTAATTGCTTGTTTCTAAAACCACGGTAAGGTGAAACTTGACTTTTAGCAATAACTAAATATGATTAATAGAACATTCAGATTTATTCCAACAGTAACTGCCCCACAATTGTTTATAAAGATGTTACATCATGATATTTATAGAAATACATAAACATTTATGTGTATATGTGTGTATACATATAATATACTGTCAAAACATTTATTTAAATATGCTTTTCTATGCTACATGTATATAAGCAAAAGTTCAGTGGGAACAAGTACTCTTTGGACAAATGTCAGATGCTGCTTTAAGGAATGGCATTGGTGGATTGCAATGCAAGTCGTTGCAGCCCAAGAGTAAATACAGCCCAAGAGTAAATACAGCTTTACTCAGAGTAAAGGCAAATCTCCTGGAATGCTTGGACACATATTTCCATATAACTACTCTTATTAATACCAACAGACTTACACAGATGTGTCTACCTAAGCAGTTCTGACATACCTAATCATATTAACATAAGAATGCCTTTCAAAATACATTGAAGTATAGAAGAGTGAATTTGGACACTCATTATCATTTGCACTACTATTGATTCCTTGAACCACAGACTTTTCAAATATTGCACCAAATTATTAGCATTAAGACTTGGGTTCAGATTAAGGATGTATTTTGAAAAAAATACAAAGATCTATTATCCATATACAGTAAATCTATGAAAATCTTAAAAAAGGTTTTAATAGTCATATAAATCTTAGGAAAATAGTAACTACGTGCAGACCTCTAAGATAGGCCTATACGGCAAGCACTGGCTCCTCAAAAATACTACCTGGGTGTTGGTGAAAAATAATTTGAGAAAGATTCCCATATATCGCTGATTTTGTGTAGAATATGGTTACACAAAATAATAAATGTAAATGCTTGTGGAGACAGCGCTTATGGCCCTGTAATGACAGCTATAGAGACTACCAGAATGTACACCTAAAACTTAGTTTTTATAGTCTGCCAACTCCCACTTTCTTATAGCATTAAATAATACAATGAAAAAAAAAAAAAAAGTGCTGAGATTGTCACTGCTGTATATCTTTTATTGGCAAGCATAGGGAATCATAAAAGAACTGGTTATTTTCAATAAATCATTAACATTACATTCACTCCTAAGGAACTGGCATTTGCAAGGTTGCCACACTTTTACAGTATGAATGGTTCTTCCCACAAAATATACCACCCATAATCACATCTCCCATCTGATAAGAGACACTTGAACATATAAACAAGTATATAGTATTTCAATAGTTATATTTTATTCTTAGGAATATTTTGCTATGTTTCAAAAAGTTATTTCCTATTATACCCAAAAGTAAGGGGAAGCCAACTCTGACAACGTGGAGACCAAGTTATTGACTGGGAAACCTTCTTCTACCTTTTATTGTATCTCCCAGATCGAGTCATCACTGTTATTTACACACTTTCAAATCAACAGGATGCAAGTCTCTGATTAACAAAGAATATCTGTATGTCACTCAGAGTCTAGAAAATGCCTAATTCTTGAGAAACTGCAAATCTGTTGACATACAGCTCAATTCAGTACCATTGCTAAATTCAATACAAAGACTGTAGTAGTTATTGAAGGAAAACTGAAAAGCAGTGCACTGGCAGGTAAAAGTACCTGATATTCTTTAAATGATAGATTGACAAATTAAGACACTGGGAATATTTTTCAATAATAAAATTTCAGTGTACCTTCTATTATTTAAAAGTGTTCCCAACTAGCATCATTTCTTTTTCAGTTACAAATTACACAGTAAAATGCAGATAAAAGAACTATTCAGTAAATGCATTTCACTCTTCAATGTTAATTTTCATTTAAGAAGGATAGGAAAATAGAAAGCTGAACTCTGTAGGCATGCTTTTAAAATATTCACTACCCAATACACAATGTGTTTTGCAAACAAGACATGACAGATAACTTTAACATGTTTTTTTAGTTAGGTTGTTTGTAAATTCCGGTAAGTATTCTAGAAACATTAGCACCAGCATCTCCAAAGAACTCAAGAGGAACGGAACAAGCCAGGGCATGTAAAACTATAAATCTGGTGGGGGAAAAAAAACCCACAGTATTTCAGTGTATCTTCTGAAATACTAATAGCCAACTGAAACACACCCAAATAACTCCCCCAAAGCATATAATGTACGTAACAAAAAAATGAGCTAAATTAACTGCACGTTCAATGTTTTCTGAGTAAAGATTTTGCCACCAGTAAGTCATTAAAGTATAACCTATTCCATTTCTCATAATAAAAACTACTTGAAGACTATGCCACTCTATCAAAAGCCAAAGAATAAAAAGGAATAGAACAAAGGTACTTTGTAGTGGAGTGATGGAAGCCTACTGTTTGATGAAGTACTTGACCAAAAGAAAGCAATCTCTTTCTCTGAGGAGTCAGCATACTTGAAAAAGTCAAGTGCTTTTTCCTAATGTATTAGTATATAATTAGGAGAGATGTGTGGTCTTTGAAATTGGTGGGCTCTAAAATACTCAGGCTGCCATCAATCTAAACTGATATTTACAAAAATCCACCAAACCAGAAGAAAGTCACCAGAATTCACAGAGTAGTGATAACATAAATGTGACTTTTTTCCCCCCTCCCTCTACTCCTCTCTCCCACAGCTGACAAAACAAGTCTGGTGAATTCATTTAAGAAATTGAGGCATTTCCTTTCACAGGCTTACTTCAGTAATCTTGAATTAAAGTGACAAAGACATAGAACATGGTGGAAAGTCCATCTCTAAGAGATGTGGTTGTAATAAAACACAATTCATTATAAATTTCCCTTAAAAGGCAGTATCTATGACAAAGTTCTTTAAATTTAGTAAACATTGTTTATGCAAGATATTTTTATCTCAGTCTCTTGTATACAAGCCCCTACATTGTTTCTTCATTGCATTTGTGCCATTGCTATTATCAGAAAAGACAAAGTCTCTGAAGCACTCCTTGTAGCAATTAGGAAAAAAAAAACCTATCAAGATTCTCAGTAGTTTCACAATTGTAGTCATACGCTTTGAAACAACATACATGAAATGGATTATACTGACAGTAAATATTAGGCTCCAATGCCTGGGGAGGGAACATTTAATGTCAAAATTTGCTGCAGTTGCTCAAATTATTCTAAGGCTGAAATTGTTGTACTCAGTGTTGTTAAGAGATTTGTATTCCCAAAGCTCCATCTGTGTTTTGCCTTAAGACAGATCACTTGAACATGACAGAGACTTCCAAAACTGTTTTTCTAGATCTTCTTTTATCAGCCAGATATAAAGAGACTGTCAACATTTTAATGATTTTTTTTTTTAACTGCAAAAGACATATACCAGATTGCATGCCTGTTTTTCCTGAAATGTCCTACTGAAAGTGCAACAGTGCTTAACTTGAACATATATATAAAACAAAACCTTCCAAACCCCATGAACTTATTTATATGAGAGACACTTTAAGCTACTTTGGAGGTTCTTAATGCTCTGCCTCTAATGAAAAGTTTGCAAAAATCACAGATATAAAGTGGTGATTAGGCTGAATTTCTGGCCCTCTTTCAATCAATCATTTGAAGAAGGAAAAAATGACACAAATTCACAGAATTCTGTAATTATTCTAGAACTGGAGCACAATTACAAGTACTTAAATTTTATCCCATACAAATAATTAGTAGGAGAATCTTACCTTGATCAAATGGTTTACCCGGACTCCATGTACGAAAATAATCATCCTGGAGAGGGAGAAACAACCTACATTTAGTAAAATGTAAGAAATCAATGTATACATGAAAAACTCACAGGATCATGAAAGACAGAAGATGTATACCAACCTCTACTTCCTAGAAAAGGCAAGCAGTAAAAAACAAATAAGAAAAATATTACAGTCATCATAATGGGACAAATTACTCATATAGAATAAAACAGTGTAATTCAGAGGCCATTTGCACTCTTTAAGTAAAAATGCTATTCAATGCTACTTACTAGCATTTAAAATAGAAAAAGTATTTCTCACAGTACTTACATAGGTAATGTTCCTAACATTGCTTTTAAAATGTTACAGAAGTTTTCCTGCACTTTAAGACGCTGAACAACTTAATTACATTTCTATTAATGGTTTTTCAAAACCAAAGCTTTAAAGTTATCATCAATAAAATATAACTACATTTTAAACTATGATATGTGAATTTCAGAAAAATGCTCTGCTATGTAGTTTTCAACTTCATCAGTAAGATCTGTCATTACATAAGTCTAATTAGCTCTATTTTCTATGAATCATCTTCCTAAACATAAAATACCCTCTTAATTATGTCATCAGCTGAATTAGGCTACAATTTCAAGAACGAAAAACTTGAATTAAATAAATTGCTTTCAAGATTTTAAGAAATTTGATAATAAATTACAAATTCATAGCTGAGATGCAAATAAATAGATCTGCACACCTCAAATAATAGGTGAAGCAGAAAAATTACTAGAATTATTTATTACCACCTCTTAATTTAATTCACTATTCTCTAGAACAAAACATTAAAAGATTGTACCCAGTACTTTAATGCCTGCATAAATTAAGCTTCACAAACTGCAGTGGGTGTACTGTCACATCCAGTAGCTCTGTCTCACTTGCTAAAAGATCACCAGGACCACCGTAAATAAAAAATTCAGCTACTGGGAAAATATGAGTCTCATACAGTTGTCAAAGCCATGTAATCACAACTTAAAAACGATCGAGCATTAAGTACATCTTTACAGGAACAAAACGCTCTTTGGGTTTTAATAGTTCAACAGTTTTACCCAAAAGGCAAAAAAAAAGTCGTTGCAGCCGAAAACGTAGTTCACTGGTGATGTTTCACTATTAAAAATATTGTTATGGGAATGCATGCTTCAAAAGACAAAGAAAGAAATAAGCAGAACCTCAAAGTGCGGAATAGAACCATAGTTCTGCACCCATACTCATGCATTCCCGTACTCTGATGCTACACACTTTAACAATCTATGAATCAGTGTATGTTATTTGCCTTTTTAATTACTATTTTTTGAAAGTAAATAAATACAGACAGGCATATCAAATGATATTAAAAAAAAAAAAAAATACAAGAGAAGCAGAAATTACAGTTACGGTAATGTTTTCCAATTATATCCCTCCTAATAGTAACTATGGAGATCTTATTTCTGCAGTGGTGTTCTGAATAAGTTTGAGCCAGCTTTAATGCTATGCTGCTCCATGAATCACACTACATTGGCAAAACTTCAAATTCTTGAAAAAACATTGAAGTGGTAGATTCTCTTTCAGTAATCAGTAATGTTCACCCACAATGAGCCTATTCAGACAATATGTTTATTATCAAAATGCTGAAAAGTTAGAATAGCTAGAACATAAGGCTATTAGAAGAAAAGAGCAGTCATCCTGAGTGAGACCAAAATTCCTCTTAAGGCAAAGCATACTGCATTAGGCTTCAGGAAGAGCATAGAAGTAGAGCTTGTAGAAATGACATATTCTCAAGTCAGCCTCAAATCAGCCAGACAATAAATCAATTCTTGTTCATCTCTATACTGCAGAGAACTTCACAGATCCCAAATATAACATCCCTCAGGCATTTTCAGAAGAGTCTTAGCTGACGTACTTACACGTACAAAGCCCCTCCACATCTTTATTGTTACCCTCCTCTGAATCTTTTCTAAGTCTATTTTTTTTGATATGGTATGATTAGAAATACGCAAAACATTCAAGATGAAGCAGCACTACACATCTGTATACAACACAGCAACACTATTTTGTTCTGTATTCTTCTCTCCATTATGCTTACCCTTCTATTTTCTTTTTAGATTGGGTGGGGGTAGTTTTGTTCTTTCTGAATTGTACTCTGGTTTGAATTGATTACGGTTTGCATGGAATTTTCTATCTTAAATCTAAAATACATATACCCATATACCATATATACCTATAATGATTTTCCTAAAGAGTTAATTTTTCAAATCACCTGTTATTTAAAAGCAGTCCATTATTGGATATGTAAAACAAAATCTTTGTGTGCCTCAAAACAAAATAAAAGTTAATTGATTATCAGATTAAGTAAGGAAATTGCTTCAATAAATTGCAGTTCCAGTATTTTACAAATATTCCTAGTATCTTCAGTCAATAAGAGCTGCATTATTATAATGTTCAATATCCTCTTCAGAATATCAAGATTATATATATATAATATATATATATAATTTACAAAGACTCATTTTTCATAATTTTAATATTAAATTAAAAACAGAATGAATAAATACACAGTTTACAGTGAAGGCTGAGCAGTGTCTCTAGCCAAAGTGTCCTCTAACAATTTATAAATGCAAAAGGACGGGATACAGCCTATGACTCCTTATTTTCTTCACGGGCTTCCTTGCCTTTGTCCTGAGCATGGTAAAGGACAGGTTTTAAAAGTTTACAGAATAAAGTCAAAAATTTGTTACAGTAACCATACTGCTTTTTCAATATTTTCTAGCTAAAGGTATCCACATGTTTTTAACAGAAAATTCATCCTTACTGCTCTGGCTTGAAACCATGAAAAATTTCAGTAATTCTTTCAAGTCTCTGAAACACACATAAAGCACTTCCATTAGTCATGTATGATGGATTTCAATGAGTTTAATATCCATGCCTTTAAATTATGAATGTTTAAGCATTATGCTCAGTCAGGATCATAGTGATAAAGTGTTTCTAAGAATTGAAGTTCATGCTAAAATTACATATGTACTTTGAGACTAATAAATATTTTTATTTTTCCTGAAAATGGCTTACTTAAAAAAATTTCACATATGTTGTCCAGAAATCTGACAACCTAAAGAAAAGGATTCAAAATGACCAAAAGCAGCTTAATCACAAAAGTTTTGCCTCAAACACTTATTGTTTCTTTTGTTGTTTCTATATTAATTCTTCCCTCTTCATTCTTAAAAAGCAGTTGCTAAATTAGTTAGGTCTTTACTATTTGGTAGCGGTGCTATTTTCAGACTCCACTGCAACAAGCCAACCGAATTGAGCCAGCAGTCCCACATCGCAGCCCTCCGCTTGCCTCAAGCTCACTTCTGCAGCACACTTGAGCTCACCAAGTATCTCCCTTTCATGCCTCTCCAACAGCAGAGGGTTTGCACCAAAAAAAAATGCATGTTACAGAGTCTCGGGGAAGGTTTACTTTCTAAGTCTCACTGAAAGAGCTGTGGTAGGGTTGCCACCTTAAACCTCTGTATCAACCTCTTTTCAGTGCTGGAAAAAAAAAGATAGCACCAATAGTGTGTGTAAATTTTTTTTCTACTTATATCTTGTTTCAGGACCTTCAAGCCCAATGTCAGGAAGACTGCCATTACACTGGAGAGCCTTAAATTGCTGGTGACATGGAGAAGTGTTACAGTAATAGAAGGATAAGACATCACCAAAGCTTCCATCATATGGGAAATCTACCACTCCTAAACATTGCAGTTTCCCAAATAAATGAGGGCCACAGGCAGCATATACAGAATAACTAAGATACTCCAGCCACATCTAAGGAGAGTGTCACCCCAAAACATAAACCATAACTGGGGAAGTAAAAGTTGCACCATGAAAATGCATGATGCTTGTGTACTGGGAAATTCTTCAACCTGAAATCTGAGCCAGTCTGGAATCCTCATCCAGGATATAGACGTGTTCTTCAGCAGCACGTGGATATCCACCTGCCTATCAGATGCTGCCTTTCATCTCTGCTGACCTGCACAGACATCTGATCTAAATGTTTATACAACTCTTTATACTCTCAATAGTTTATAGAACTCTGTTGTATAAATGTGGAGCATTAGTTTAGCCACTTACTGCAAGATTGTGCACTCAAGGGAATGAGGTAGCTATCACACTCCCCAACACCATATTTAGTATCCCAGCACCTTCTTGTCACAGAACATCTGTGAGGGCAAGAAGCCTGGACGGATCACAAGCTCCTGAGCACATTTTTTACTAATTGTCCTAGATCCATTCAAGAGGTTGCTTTGTCTGTGGGACAATAATCACATACCTTATGTGACACCACATAGATAAGGACCTGCAGTAGAACTAGTTCCAGGAGGGTAGGGACTGTTTGTCTAGCAAATTTTTTGGTTGTATATTTTCTTCTCAATATGATCTACCTCTCCTCACCAGCTGAGATACCTCTTATGATTCCCATGAAGCCATCTTTGAGGATTCCTTTCCAACACTCCAAGCACAGAGCAGGAACCCTTCTCTAGTGAATCAAGGTTTAAAGAAAAAAAACACATCAGAATTAATACCTAGACTTAAGAAATAAGAAAAAACAAAGTCTAGAAGATTTGTAAAGGCTAGCATAGAAAGGTGACTGCTGCCAGATTTGACTCCTTTTCCCCAGATTAAGTGCCCCATTAGAAATATAATTAGTTTAGCCAAAACCACCAGAAGTAGTTCAGTGTATAAAGCACCTCAGATACAGATAAATGCAGTGGCATTTCACATACAGTACTTCTGGGAATCAGGCAATCTTAAGGATCAGTCTAGTAAGTCAAAGAATCAACGAGAGAAAACAAACTCCAAAATAATGAATCACCACAGGGACAATATCAGCATTGCTCCTCTGGTAGTGAAAGCCCTGAACACCTGCAGGCGAGACTGAGCCTTGCTGTAAAACTCCTCTCCTATTTGCTTGGCACCTAGCCTCCAGGAGTGGGATGCTGGAGTGAGAGGGGAAAGTATGCTAGTTTGTTGTTAAGCGCCACCCTCCAGGGAGGCTGATGTTGGTTTCCTTTGCTGCTCAGGACTCCTGGGCCATGCCACCCCAGAGGCTGCATGACCAGGACTGGCAAAACACAGTTAGAATCAATAGCTGCTTCCAACTACCCTGTCATTCAGCTCCCCATACTCAATGTTTATCTGGCTCCCTTTTCTTTGGCTCACACTTCCAGTACCATTGATGAGGTTGGGCTAAGAGCCACTACTTTTCAGCCCTCTTTCTCTCTTTCACAGATCTCATTCAGTAAGATTTCTGTGGAGGCTGCCTATTTGGTATCAGCAGCATTACTAACAGCAGGTTTGAATAGCACAGTATAGAAATCACTTGCCAAGAAATACCAAATGCTCACTAAAGCTTATGTTCAGAAATAATGAGAAAACACTGAAAAACATTTTGAAAAGGGAGGAATTAATATCAAAGCACAAACATTGTCAGCTTCTAAATCTCAAATTTAAAACAGTGTTTCTCTAAAAGTCCATCTCATATTTCTCATCATGAATAAAAAAAATTATGTACCATCTTTTCACTACAAACACATAGAAAAAGTTTTGGCCATGCTCCTCCTATCGCACTGTCAAGATTCAGCTTGTGAGGAGGGCCTTGGAATAGGAGCTGTAAGAGTTGAGAGAAAAGGTGAAAACAGATGACATATGTAAGACAGAGGGCCATTTGTGGGACTTTCACACGCCTGTTCAGAAGGGTCACTGTTCAGTTTCCTCAGGGACCTCTTCAGTAATGCACAAACCCTCGGTAACAAAGGCAAAACTTATTCCCTGACCTCTGTATACAACGCCACAGCCTGGAGAAGGGAAGGACAGCCCAGAGTGGCAGAACACTAACAGACTATAGAGAAAGATCAGATCCCATCTGTGGGGCTGGAGGAAATTTACCCAAGTGTGTGAAAGAGATGGCCAATATGATTGTGAGGCTATGGTTTATAAATATTAAAAATGGTGGAGCGTTCCAAGGAGATCTCTGGGAACTAGAAAAAAAACCCTAGCATCTTAAAAAAAAAAAAAAAAAAACAAAAACAAACAACAAAAAAAAAAAAACCAAACACCAACGTAAGAAGGTTTAATTCTTAGGAAACTACAGGCCAGGAAGCCTCATCTCAGTCCCCGTAAAGATCAATGGAAAATGTCCTCTTTGTATCCTTTTCCATGCACATAACTGGCAATAATAAATACTCCATGCAGACCTACCAACGATTTACAGTCCTTGACCAGCCAGACTGCCTTTTACAATGAAACAGCAGTTTTGTGCACAAGGGAAGAATGGTGGGTGTAGCATACCTTCACTTCACTTTACCAGGCTTTCACTTCACTTTACCAGGCTTTTGATATAGTCTCCTATAGTGCATTCATGTGGAAGGTGAGGAAGTAAAGGCTAGACAGTTAAGTGGACTGAAAATTGATCATATGGGTGGTCAACAGCTTAACATCCACCTGTTCTCCTACTAATGACCAAAGAACCCCAGTCAGTTCTGGGGATCATACTGTTTAACGTCCTCAGTAACAACCTAGGTGATAACACAGAGAACGCCATAAAGAACTGAATTAGCAGAAGCAGATAACACAATAAATAGCAAAGGCTCAATTCCAGAGAGACCTCAGTAACTTGAAGGTTTTTTGCCCAGCAGAAAAATGAGGTTAAATAAGAATTGGAAAGCTTTGAACCTAGGAAGGAATAACTAGGAAGGAGTGTGGGGTACAGGCTGCAAAACAACTGATTCTGCTGAAAATGGCCCAGGCGTTACAGTGTTCAGCAGAATTTGAGAGATGGATTTATTTAGTCTGGGAATTAGAAGGCTAATGGATGGCTGCCCCCAACCATTTGAAGGGCAATTACCAGCTCTTGTCAGTGGTACCAAATGATTTAATGAGGTGCAAAGGTCACACATTGCAATTCAGGAAGTTCGGGCTGGATAGAAGGAAAATTTCTTCACTAGTAGTATAGTGTAGCAGCAGACCAAGCTGCTCATGGAGATCATGGTGTCTTTGTTCTTGGAGGTTTTCAAGATTCAACTGGAAAAAAAAACAAAGCTGACCTGATCAACCCAGTGTTCAACAGCCCCAACTTTGCGTAGGCTAAATTATAGGTCCCTCAGGGGTACCTTCCAACTAAAATCTATCTGAATCGATGACTATTTACAGTATGTCAATACTCAACTCCAGATATTTGAAGAAAAGGAAAAATTCTTTTCTACTGTCCTTCTGCAATGTATTATTATTTTCTTTATTCACCTATGTTTCCTGCTTGGATAGTTGAACTGGCATACATGTATATGACCGCTTCTACTACTCGCTTGCAAGAAAAAAAAAAAAAAAAAAAATAGAAGCAGCTGATGACTGGGGACAAAAGGAGTAAGTAGATCAGGTGAGAAGCTTGGAACACACCAAACAAAAAGAGGAGTTTGGGATATAGGAAGTAAACAGAGGAGTCACAAAGTAGTTTCTGGAAACCAAGACTTGGGAACACAGACATTAAAAGACAAATGGGTAGAATGTGGCTGATAACCGAGCAGAGGAGAAAATAAAGCCCAGAGGCAGGAGTAAGGTGGAACTGCCACACAAAGGAAAATAATAAGGAAGAAGTCAAAATTAGCGACCAGTTTTTTTGAGCAGTTAACTGGAAGGGGGCGGTATAAGAAGAAAGTGGAAATTAGCTGAAAGAATTCAGATGTGCATCTCAAAGTGACTGGATAAGACTGGTATTAAGCCTAGGCAAGTAAAGGAAGGATGAGAAACCAAGAACAGCAGAGAGCGCACTGGTACAGGAAGAGATTTGAAAAAATACAAAGAAATAATTAAGTTGTGGAGGAAACAGGATTGCAAAAGAAAACCATAACCAAACCCACAAACTTTAGAGTTCGGAAAGCAATCCAAAATTTCATGATCTCTCTCTCTCAATACATACTGAAGAAGAACACTGTCTTCCACAGAGAGAAGAGTAACCGCTATAGCCTGAGTTGCAGAAGTCATATAAAGCCGGATGATAACTTCCATGGATTTTTCTTGTTTGTTTAACTTTTTGTTAGAAAATTGGTATCTGTCAATTTTTTCCAGACACATACCAAATATGACAAATTTTAACTGTTAGACAGTCAGGGTTTTTTTTTACTGAAAGAAATGCATTGCTTAACTTGACTGGCAACTTCCTCTCATTATTTCAAGGTAGCTGTATACTACTGAAACTTATTTTTATGGAACATGATGCACACCTGGCACCCCAAATAACAACGGGCCTTCTACTACTCACACAGAGCTTGCTCTATTTAGAGTCTTTTCTCTAAAGCAGAGAGTCACATGAAATGCTCATTTTGGTTATAAAAAATACTGAAATAAACAGAAGCTGCTTAATATATTTCTTGTCAAATGAAATATCAGATTTCTACTTTAAATTCCATTTTGACACAAAAACATTCTATAAATGTCAAAAAAAATCACTATATGGAAAGTTTGTTTTTAATCAAGTCCGGGCTTTCAAATTACTTTAAGAACTATAAGTCCATTAAAATTAATAATGTGTCATCCTCCATTAAATACAAATTCCTAGGTTTTTCTGCTTTAAAAAAAATAGGAAATTTATATGCAAATCCATGATGAATTAATATAATTAAAATCAAGCCTAGAATCCAATTAGATCAAGTGTTAAATTCAGTGCTCCAATACTTCAGAGCTAATGGAGGCCATCCTTTGAGTATGTCAAATGTTATCAAAATGCTAGATAGGTTGCTAAATGCTTAGATCAAAGGTTATGACTCTAAAGAGCATATACTCATGATCTTTATCTCATCCTTCCTGCTACTAAAGAGGAGAATGGCATCTCATTTTCTTTACCTTTCTTCTTATTCTGAATATCAGTAATTCTTAAAGCATCTTGTGTTCAGAAGATCATTTTAAAAATCAAAAAAAACGTTATTGTCTTCAGAACGGTTTGATCAGGAAAATCAAAGACTATAAGTCACAAACTGAACAAGCTGAACAAAATGAAGTAATGAGGTGTTCATTCTGTTATACGCAGTGAACGGTGCAGGGGTCTTATTCATAAACAATGTATGAACATTTATTAAAGACTATGTCATTAACTATTATAGAGCATGTATGACAAACTAATTGCATTTCCAAATTTTAAAGAGCATGACCATATGATATCTAGGTTCTTTCATTAAGATTTTTGCAGACTACGTGAAAAATAATTCATAGTTTAAAAATAGGAAATAGACATATTTACTGATTGGCTCACACACCAAATCCAAAACTAAAGATACTACTTGAAACAAGAATAAGAAATATATTGAAAATAGTTTTTTGGTTTTGATCTAGGGAAAACTTAAGAGTTTTCTTAACAAAAATTATTCAAATCATGTATAAGGGAAACAACACACTTATCAAGAAAATACTGTTTAGTGGTTTTTAAGCATACACCAGAACATATTTAGAAACAAAGTTAAAAGATAATTTTTTTGTTGCACTGCATCAAATAATGACACTTTCGCCTTGCAGCATGAAAATTGGGGTTCCACTTTCAAGGGAGGCAAACCAGATCTTTGCTCCGAGACATTTCATTAGTAGAAGGCTCCAGAACAGCATCTGATATAGAAGAGTAACAACTTCAGCAGTTTATTAAGCTTACTGTACTAATTAAATCTATTGTAGCAACGCTATACGACTTAGGAAACTTTTTTCAAACTACTAGCAAGTCAGTAGTAAACAGAAGGGGGAAAAAAAAAACAACAAAACCCAAACCCTTGATATAAGGGAACTCCACAAAAATAAGGTCAGTTTGACTGACATGGAGAACCATACTAAGAAAATTCAAAGACAAGACTGAATTTGCAAAGTCTAAGTCTCTTCTATTTCAAACAATCTTCACAGTGGGACACTAAGTGATATTGCTCTCTACAACTACCTGAAAGTAGATTGTAGTGAGGTGGGTTTCAATTTCTTCTCCCGGGCAACTAGTGATAGGACGAGGGGTAATGGCCTGCCTTCTCCCAGAGGAGGTTTAGATTGGACATCAGGAAAAATTTCTTCACTGAAAGGGCTGTCAGGCATTGGAACAGGCTGCCCAGGGTAGTGATGGAGTCCCCATCCCTGGAGGTAGACATGTAGATGTGGTGCTGAGGGACATGGTTTAGTGGTAAATTGGCAGTGCTGGGTTAATGGTTGGACTTGATGATCTTAGAGGTCTTTTCCAACCAAGGCTATTATGTGATTCTATATATCTTTCAGTAGAAGGAAGGAAATACCTTCCCACAGCACTAAAAACACATCTGATGGACACTGTACTTTATAACAGGCAAACCTTTCAGAAAAGATCAGTCATAGTTTCATTTCTTTGTTTAGGACTGCATAAGAAAATCTAATTCTTTCCTTACAACATCCGGAAAACATCTATCATCCTTTAGACACATTAGTCCCATAATTCCTGTTGTTGGGCTCTTGTTGAGTGAAGAATAAACCAAAACAATTTGGGATAAATCACCAGTAAGAATCAGGAAAGTCATTGGAGATATCAGTTTTGACAGTATTTGAAGCCCTGCATGTAAAAAAAAAAAAGAAGGTGGATGATAGACTGGCTCACAGCCTACTTGGACCAAATGTGATTAATAAAAATTCCAAGAAAAATGTCCTTCCGCTTCAAATGTTGCACTGTTCCACAAGTGACAGGAGCTCATGTAACTTGCCTGCCTTTTTTTTCCTCCCCTCTTCCCCCCCCCCTTTTTTTGGCTGTATAACACAGCTATGAAAATTGTATTCAGGACATAACCATGTTCAAAGCCCTGAAAGACACCAAGAACACATGGGAGGCACAAAGACAGAAACAGTCTAGCTTTTAAGGGTCTACTTAATGTCTAAGAAAGGTATTTGTAAAGGCTTTGGCCCTTATTCAATTTCTAGAAAACATTTTTTCAACTCTACCTGAGGACGGCAAGAGGAAACAAAAGTGCTACTCATCAATTTTCTTTCAGGAAGCTGAAAGTTTTTGTAATTTTAGCATGTCAAGGAGAAAAATCTGGAAACAGTTACAAAACAGATACTATACCTCTGCTGTCATTGCTTTTGTTTGCTTGTTTTTCAGTCTGGAGAAAATTCATTACAAAGATAATAATGAGGACTGATATATTATGCCGCTTACATGGACAGGATTTCAGTATGTTTGTCCCATCAGGTAAGAATCTTATGCAAAGGCTCAGAACAATGTTCTGGTCTACCTCTCATTGCCATAGAGACAGAGAACACCCCAGTGTGAAAACAGTCTAAAATTAAAGGAATAAAGTGAAGATTATGAGAGAGGTATTACAGCATAATTACCACTACAAAGCAAATAAGAACAGATGTGGCAACAGAAAATGGAATAGAAGGAAAACCACAGGTCTACTAAGGACAATATATTTGCAGTATAATAGAAGGAAGCAGTTAAAATAATTCTCTCAGTTTAAGAAAAGTACTGCACACACTTTAAGAAGTAAAACAAAGCTATATTGAAAGAATTAGGACCTATTTTTATATGATTTTTTGTGAGAAAAATATCCCTTTTAGACAAGCTGAGGACTTCTAATAATCAAGAAATACATGAACTTAGAATCTGTGATAACATAAGCTGCACTTCAGAATCTGTAATTAAACCAATGACAGATATTTATTCAATATTCTTTGCAAATATTAACACTGAATGGTTATTTTTCTATATTTATTATAGTCAAGCCTCTGTAGCTTGTACTAGATGGGGGGGGTGGGCGGGGGATGGTACAGGGAAACCAAAACAACACCAACTGCAAATTGGGCGGATCCAAAGAGAGTAAAAATAGAAAAATACATATTGTTAAAATAATATGAAACAAATCTATATACATATACATCAATTTGTTCAGAAATTCAATCACTATACAACTACATGCTCATGGATGTATATAATGGAATATATATATAATATATATATATAATATATATATATATCCTCAGGAATATATAATGCTGAGTCAAACAAAAATAAAAAACTGTAGAAAAAGCAGTCACTACAATTGCCTATGAAAAACAGGATAGATACTTTTAACATGCACTGTTTTTTTATTGCCATTGTACTTAATCATTTTATGCAATCAAACAAATAATAATACACAAAGGCTTCTTCTGACACATGCCAGTAACATGCTTTAGTGATGTTGCTGGGTAAGAACAGGTTCATGAGACAGATAAGGAAACATAATAAAATGCTCATGGAAGTTCCTAGATAAAAGCTTAAGAAGGTAATTTTTTAATCAACAGAAAATATAATGAAAAGAAAGCAATATATGCAAGTGTACTGTGAATTTTAAAGAGATAACTATATACTCATTTCAACAAGATCATCAAATACCTGACAATAAATTTTGGTCACTGATGTACCATAGCTAGATTTTAGTGGTTAACATACTTTTATAATCCTTAAGTTATCTCATTCCAGTTATAGAGAAATGTTACCATAGGTATCCTACAGGCTCTGACTTGGATGTATCTTGTTTAAATGATAAATACCTTCTCAAACTTTTTAGGGAAACTATTTTGTCTTCTAGGAAATAACTAGTATGAAATTACCCAATTACTCTAATGATAATGAGATAACTGATACACCTCATTATCTTTTTCAACTTTTGCCACTATACTTGCTCAGGTTCCAGTGCTTCCATTATGAGTAACAAATTAAAAACAAGTAAGCATTGTTTGAAAATTTCTTATTTGCAATGTTTTAGACTTTTCCACAAACTCACAAAGCAAAGGTTAGTGTTTCCCCCATCCTGCTTGGCAACTGTGAAATCTGAAGTGAATCTGCAACCCTGACTGCAGACCACTGAATACCCTTAGATGCTAGGGCAGAAGCCACATCCTTACTCAAATGCCCAAATGAGTCAATTCAATTTCGGTATCAACATCCTAGAAGTTGATATAAGAATGCAAAAGGTAACTTCATAGTAATTTCTCTAGACAAGTACATATTTAAAGTAGATGGTAAGCTGTGTCCAAGTCCTACATGAAATAAGGCCCCATGCTTAAGGACAAAGTAAGTTATGTTGCCATCTTTTATACTTTCTTCTGCCTTTAACAGAGCTTAGAAATCACAGGTCTGACTACGTAACATGAAACCAATGCTGAGTCATGTATGCACTGCTTTACAGATTTCCAGAACATAAATATTTCTTTCACTGTCTGCAAATGCTGCTTTTTCTTAAGGAGAGAAACGCATGAACACTAATAGGACTAACTAAATAGTGATTCAAAATGCAGTCACATTCGAGGAACTGACCTCAACACTTAGATCTCAAGCATAAAGTTCCTGGGTTATTGTTTATTTCTACTGCAAAACAGTAAACACAAGCAGGCAGCAAAGAAAACAAAACAGAACTCTTCTGCTTCCTTCCCTCTGCAAACACTTTTTTAGGCTCCTCTGAAAATCAACTAAATAGAGCATTTTTCCAATACTCACAGCAGTCATTTCTGAAACTTAAGTAGTAGAAGCTGGAGCCAACTTTAGGTCTTCAACATTCTGGTTTAGTTAGAAAACCACAAGACTATTGTAGCACAACATTTCACACTCAAGGAAATTGATTACTACTGATTAGATACGTCTGAAAAGCTATGTACATTATATGCTTATGACAAAGTGAAAAAGCATCACACAGCCAACTTAAGAGTGAAGACTGCAATTGTTTTTAAAAAAAAAGGCCGTAAAAGCTGAAAAAAATTTAACAGTTCCCATTGTCAAGCAATTTTAATAACCTATCAGTGATGCCACTATAATTTAAAAAAAAAAAAAAAAGTTGTTAGTAAAGCATTACACCTGTAACATCTCTAAGTGTAAATCAGCATACAGATACGTCTTCTAATAGAGTATTACTTTTGTAGAGCGAAATAATCACTGATCCTAGGATGAGGCTACATACATGACTAGGCTGTATTAATAAACACTAGTTCTGTTACCAGAAAACCACAACTTGAAAGCTGTTGAAGAAAAACAGGAGATTGCAACAGGGCCCCCAAAAACACAAGAAGATAATACAAGATGCCTTCAAAGTACAAGCATAGAATGGTATCAGAGAATACAAAATGAAATAAAAAATGACCAGTTATTGATCACTAAAGAAATTCAAAGTGAGAGCTGGGTAGAAATGGTTTTAGAAGAAAAGTTGAAGATGTACAGAATTACCCATGATTGACACAAGCTGAGATGTCTTTTGATAGCAAGCAACAACTAGTTGCACTGGCACCAGACTTCAGAACTGGTAATTTATCCCTCACTGAAATCTATGGTAGCATGTATTCATATGAGACACAAGAATTATTGTTTCTTATTTCATACATAAATACATATACATATATATATATATTTATAAAAGTGCGTTTATACACACAATCTAGTTATAAATAAAGTTAACTGTCATTAAGTCCCACTTAATGACCTTAATTAATGAAACTTAATTAGTTTTGAGGCTATTACTTAGTGGATACAGTTAGCACCCTTTTTCTTGAGAGCGTGGTGATCATCTAGGTGACTTTTTTTCCCCGACTTTTGAAAGCTGTAGTTTGCTCACCTTCCCAATATTCCCTGCTGCTGCGATAAGATAACCTTCAAATGTTAGATAAAAACACTACCTGAATGAGAACATACACACTGCAAAATTTAAAAGTAGTAAAACATCACTGTTTATTTTTGTACCTTCTGGGCAGGATCCCAGGTATTTGCAATGGTGATAGAACTTGTCTCAAGTATTACATTGCTTGTAATTATTTATGTACATTTAGCTTTGGATTAATTTTTAAATTCTATCTGTACATGTACTATAGATATTATGCTGGTTGAGGTATTGTGACAGTTTAGCTGTTTTCATTTCTAAAAACAGCAGTGTTTTCATCTAGATTTCACAGTACTCTGAAAATACAGCCATAATCGTTTATCTACAATTAAGGAAAGTAAGGTGTCATACAGTTTAAACACAATAACAGAACAAGTATACAGACAAGAGAAAATAATGTTGTTAAGATGAAATGAACTATGTTCTAAACAAGTCAGTCATCCCTTTTGATCTGTGGGATACAGAAAAATTCCCACGTTTCCTGTCAATGTTAGAGAAGTACAAATTTAGCAAACTGGAGAACACAACAGATAAAGCACATACAGATTTCAGGGTGATATGTTATTTAGTAGAGTAATAGTAATGTATCATGTGGCTTGGGAAAATGAAAAATTGTTTCAGCAGGTAATACATCCTTGAATTGGGTTCTGTTATTAAATACGTTTGGAAAAGATCAGCTGCCTCACGGGAAATAAATAGTTATTCTACAGGTGAATGAGGAATTTCACAGGTATGTCTTAGTCTGTTTAAAGAACACCAAGTCAGGGTTCATTACTTAGAAAAATATTTGCAAGCCTATGTCCCCTGTGCTTAACAAGAAATTTAGGCTTTAGTTTATCTCCTTAGGATATGTACTTCACAACTACAAACTTATTTTCAAGAATGTGGCAGTAACAAGAAACAGTAAGGTTTGGACTCATTCAACCTATAATTAAAGTGAAAATTAAGTCTAAAATTCATAATACCACTAATGACTTCACCTACACTGAACTTTGCCTAATCAGAACTAACATTTTCTTTCCAAGAAAAGTTCTTGTGTTCATTAACAGATTACTATAGCACTGATACTTTTGAGATAAATCAGGAGATTTTTTCCATCTCAAAAAAACCTTCTGATGTTCCAATCTCAAACACTAATTCTAGCATGATCTTAATTTAAGTGCTTTCCACTCATCCCTTAAGAAACACCTGTCTCATGACATTTTTCTTTATCCTACTTGCAAATAATAAATTAAAAAGAAAGTTGACATTACTGTACATTCTTCTTTCCCTTCACAAAAGCTATGCTAAACTGAAGTCAACACAAGAGAGTTTTAACAGTTTCAAATAAAATGCATTATGGTGATGCTAGGTCTATAAACAAAGCAAGACATTTAGGCTGAATCTTACTGACACTGAAGTGACCTAAAGGTTTATGAAAACTTGATAACCCAAATAAAAGTAAATTAATTTTAAAGAAATTGCAGATGTTTTCTTCCCTAACTTCACTCATTGTGTCAGTGTTGTGGAGAGTAAAGTTGTTTGGATATCCTAACCATGTGTGGAAAATTCCTATATATATATATATGACAAATGTCACTAAAAAGAAAATAAGAAATTCTCACATGAAGTAAATATTGCCTATGATACATCTCTGTAGTTCAGGATAGAAAGTATTAAAACTATTTCATTAAATATTAACTTTCATAAGATACACCCTACCTACTGTCCATCAGCAGAAGCCACAAAAAAGCTGAGACACAGTGGCCTTCCTCGGTCTATCGAATGGCACGTGTAGGTTTACTAACAGCAGAGGTGGCGGCTGAAAAGAGGGCTCAGACAGGTTCAGCCTCCTCTACTACTGTTTCCAGGCATAGCATGCAGTCTTTCTTACATGACACACTTGTGTTCCCCTCCTGCCCATTCATTTCCAGAGCTAATATATCCCCAAATTCTTGGGAACAGCCCTAAAGAAGTTTCTGTAAATCAGCCCCTACAGTACCCTTCTCTCAGACATGTATGTGTGCGAGATATCCTTCTGCATCTCCACTCTTTTCCTTATTTATACACCTTACCTTCATTTTCTTTTCCTAGCTTGCTCAGCTGTCTCTTTCTCCTATATGTATTTATAGATCCTGCCCCTAAATTCATCCTTAAGCAGAGATGATAATATGTACAAAACTACACTTTGGTACCATATACCTTTTACAAATGTTATCTGTTAAATCTGCTACATAAGAATGAAGTCTTCTCCAGGCATATTAATGAAGAATTGCTCTTCTCCAAAACGGCTATCTTCCATTGTTTCTAAAGAAAATAAAGCCATTAGTCATTTTTGTTAAGAGCAAAGACTGGCTTCAGATTCATTGTGAATAACAGTCACTATTCAGAAAAAGAGCAACTCAACACACAGGTCTCTGTAAGAGAATATTATTTGTCAACCTCTAAAGGAGTAAATTTTACTGATGAAGCTAAAAAAAAAAGAAATAAAAGTGTTCAAAGGCATCTCAGTAAAGGAATCTAGTGAATTTGAAGCACAAAAGAAAGTTTGAAATATCTGCATTATTCTTTTATTAGACTCATCTAGGATAATGAACCAGTATGTCACAAAGTGCTGAATTTCTTAAAGGAATTATTCTTACATGCAATTTAACTTGAACTCAAACTAATTGACCCATTTCTTGTAGAACATTAGTGACTGCACTATTCTGAAATAATATATGACATCTTCATATGCAGTATAAGATGGAGTTCCTGCTTTATATGGAAAACTCCAATCAACTTTGGCCAGCGGTGTCGTTAGATGCTCCACAATGCATATCTTGTTGAACAGCAAAATGAGCAGCAAGAAGCAGCCCATTCCTAAATGGCTGACTCAATATTGGTATATATCCTCTCTCACTACAGACATCTCAAATGTGTAACAGGACAAAGTTCTACAGTGAGAAATGTCACCAAAGACTGAGCATGAGTGAAGAAAGTCTCCTTCCCTGTGTTGGGATAAGACTGATGGTGGAAAAACTATCCTAAATTCAAAACTAGAATCCAATCTTTTGAAAGGAAAAAGTCTATTGGTTAGTATCTCTGCTTCAGCAGCATCTTGCCATGTGCACTATTGGACACTATCACATACTCAAAATTTCATTTACTAATCACCTACTCTCTACTCGAACTTACTCTGTCTTGAATTTTTCCTTGAAATTTTTCAGCTGTTTTTCCTTTAAAAAGTACATTTTGCTTATTTCACTCTTTCGACATATTATCCTCTTCTTCATTTTTCATATTCTTTCCTTATGTTTCTTCTCCATTTTCTTTGCTTTCCTGCTGAATTTTTACATACAAGCTGCAACCTTATGCTGATTGTCTAAAACCAGATACCTGGGAACTGTGCAGTGCCTGCAGACAGCTCACCAGTGAGGACCATTGCAGATCCAAAGATTCTAGAGCTTGCTGGGACCAGAAAATTTTCCGAAATACTATTTTTTCTGGTGTAATTTGCAGTCAGTTTAGCACAACACTATAATCTAGCAAATTTTATTTCAACAAAATGGTTTCTACTTGGAACTTTTAACACCATAGTAACTACTGTTGCCTAAATTATTGTCTATTTATGTCGCTTACTGCAAAACCTCATCCAAAGAGTAGGTTTATCACAAAGCCTTGTTCTCATCTGCAAACTGCCAATACCAAACATCTGCAAACATCATAGAACTACTACAATAAAACCCCCAGAATCAACAGAAATGGTCATTCAACAGTTAAAGAAATTACGCTGTCCTACTTTCACAATCCTGTTGCACCCCTAACATGATCCTCCTTTCTCAATCACAAGAGTATTCTGTTATCTCAGTCCCTCAGGTCCTATTGCCAGGTTATTACCACCTTTAATCTTAAACCAAGCAGATTCGGACCTTGCCAGGATGACTGACGAAGGATAATCCTAGTTGCTGCAGAAAACTCTGCTGACGTTTCAGTAAGTGACACACAAAGTCAGCATTAAACTCATACAGGAGCAGTGTATTAGAAAGGACTGTGCCGCGAGAAGCATTTTTTCTTCTATGAGACATAATACTGAAGACTTGACTATTTTACTCTGGCTAAATTCTTGGCAGCTATAATTACAACTGACAAGACTCTTCGCACACCCACACCTACCAAAAAAAAAAAAAAAGAAAGATGAAGATTAGCCTTTTTAGAGTCCAATTAGGAAATTACATTCCACATTCTTGAGATTTCCATATGCTTCAAAAAAGTGAGAGCCTTCAATTTGCCTGAAAATAGAATTATATTGCTGAGCACTAAAATATCCTGCTCCAGAATGAGATTAATTTCAGTGTTACCAAATGTTAATCGTTTATACAGCATACAGTGCAATGTATTTCGGGATCTTTCCAAATAGAAAGTAATTTGTGAACTTCAGCCTCTTCCTACTCTTTCTTTTGCTCTCTTAGTTTCTGAATTAAGCCCTGATGCAGTGCTCTATATTGAGAATGAAAAAAAGCTCACAACTGTCTATTCTTCCTTACCAAACAGTGCTGTCTTTTCTGTTCAGAAATTTTTGGTAATACTTTACTGAAGCATATCTTTGTTAAAAGACTGAACTGGGTATAAAATCTAATTAAATGTACTTTTTATAGTATCTGTAACCCTCAGTCTATATATTCATCTCTATTCTTTTCCTGTAAGACCTCCATAGCATTGTACTGAAAAATTCTGTTGAAAATCACCTCACTCCATTTCTCATTTTACTATATCAGGTTTGTAACGTTAACTTTCAGGAACATTTCCCCACAGACTTGACCCAAAATCTACATAAGCCAATAAAAGCTTTTCCAAAGGTTTTCCTCACCTTGTGATCAGGCTTCACCAGTAGTTTAAGCACTATTAGAAAAAAATAATAATAATACAAAGAGTCACACTTGATGTATACAGGAAAAGAAACTTTGAAAATACAAGTAATTACAACAGTTTGCTGAACTGGTGGTTTTGAGACATTCAGCATATATCTAGTCGCATTTTTCACACTATCCCAAATTGTAACACAAAAAAGAATTAATGATCTTTTAGTAGTAGCAATAGGGTGGGTACTATTTACTACTACTTTTTATTTAACACAGACCATCTGTTTTCAGAGTTTACTTCATTAGGAAATACGAAGTAGCACAAGCTGTCTTAAAAGACTGGTGTTAAGTTACACCTATATCACTAATTAAACGCATTCTCTTCTTTCCATTTTACAGTGATATCACTATGGAAATGAAGTATTTTTCTAACCAAGGTTTATTAAAGAAGGCATACCAAATTCAAGATATCATATGTGTCTGACAGTACAAACCCAGATTCCCTGCCCAAGTAAAGCTTGGCACAGGGGAGATTAGCTGTGACCTCCCATTTCCAAATAGGGAAACTGGACATTGCGAAGAAAACATCATGGATAACTAATTATATTAGTTTAATTCTACTTTGATTCTAAAAGAGGTGCGTTATCAATCTGTGTGTCCTCTTTGCCTAACCTTTCCTTGGAATGGTGACATTAATATTTGATTATGGTTCATCCTGTAAAGAGCACAGGTTTTACAGCTGTCAAGTAGACTGAAAGTACATAGCAAATAAAACCAGAAGACCATTAGTAGTAAAAACAGCTGTACTTGTAGAGAATGATGGCTCAATGCAGCAGATGCAATGCTAAAGGCATTTTGGAAAACCTCGATCAAACAAAAAACTAACCTCTAAAATACTGCACATATCATTTCCTTTCTCTGTCACTGAAGTTCTGCAATAAAAAACAGTTACATATCAAGATGGGGAGTAAATCCTTAGAGCCTTTACTGTGCATCTACCTAGAAGCACTATATGTCAGGTTGTCTTAGTTATGGCAACAAACATGCAGCAGCAGAACATCATGACTGTCAATGTGCTAGCTAAAAAAAACAAAAACGAAACAATATTTCAAATCTTTGCAATGAATTCAGTACTAACAAGAACTACAGCTAACATTTAAGACTAGATTCCAACTCTCTTCTTCAGTCTACTGCAAATGTTCAGTAATAATGCACTTCATATATAAATTGCAATCATAGATGAAGACTGTCATTTATTACCTCTAATGTCCCATATGTGCCAATTTCCTTCTGCTGAAAAGAAAAACAACAGCCTGAAAGGGCACTTGAGTACATTAACATTTGAGTTCATTTCTTCTCAGTGATACTTTAAAGCTAGATTCAGTTCCCATTTTCGACTGCTCATAATTTTGCCAGGATCAGCTGTAGTTTGCTACAGTGATAAAAGCAAAAAATAAAATGCTTTCCAGGTCAGTAGCTACAACCTACTGCATTGGAACAACAATCTTCTCCATGAAATATCTCAGAGAGCCTGACTACTTTGGACTATGAGGTCAGTTGGGATCTAACACCTTACTCCAATCCTCTATCTTCAGACTCCTGTTTTCTCTATAGATCTTGAAGTCCTGCAGGAAAATCACGCTGCCTGTGAACAACACACTCTCCAAAATCCTCTACCATAGCGCATCTCTCAGGTTTCAGGAGAGATGCTTCAACAATGCTTTTAGAACCAAAAGCAGATGATACTCCACCAAGCCTCCCTTAAAAAAAAAATCCTGGGCCTGAGACTGTGTTTTCCTTCCCCTCTATAATGTCACTATGAAGTCATACTAAAAAAAATAAAAAAAAAATCAGCTACCTCAGCAAAACAGTTAAAAGGCTCAGAGGAAAAGTATGACTGTAAGCTGTCCTGCTGGAGAAATCCTACAAAAATGTATGGATATAAGAGAAGTGGTAGAAGTAGTCTTCTCTTTGCTATTAAGAATCCCCCCCCCCCCCCCCCCCCCAAATAGCTTTACTCTCATGAGATAGGGAAATTACTGTACCAAACCCACTGTGCATACAGATAAATGGAGACAGTAAGACAGGCCATAAGAGATAAGGAAACTTGAGCCAAAATGTCCTCAACAAAAATTAAAACGGAAAACTAGCAGAGGAAAAAAAAATAAATTTCAATACATATTTGTTGGTAATCATAGTTAAAAATCAAGATGAAACTATGATTCAATAAATTTACAGGTTTTCCACACAAAACTTTAAATAACAATATTTACTGTTGCCAAATGGCATGAACAGAAAACTACGTTTTTAAGATACAACCATTTGTCTAACCTATGCTCTATAATCTTTTTACCTAGAGACTAAAAACAAGTTTCCCAGTTTGATAGTGACACTTAGGAACAATTTCTGAATTTGTAAACCAGTGCATGTATCTATGTGCATGTAATGTACACAGAAATACACATCATTTTTCTAAATAATGTTCTGCAATTTAACATCTATAATTATGTACCATTTGTGTTATATCTAAAAATAAAATGGGTCATTTATTGTATCATTCTCCCTCAAATATTTCCTATAGTCTGCTGGTTTAACAAGCTAGGAAATAATGGGCAATTCTAACACATTTAGAATTAGGAAAGGACAAAACATCCTGTAAATTTCTTAAGAACAGTACCAGATCTAATACTTAAGGCTTCCAGTTTACACTCACAAAAATTACACAAACTATCTTCATAAACTGTTTAGTGAACCAAGTTTTTACTTTCCTTATATGTTATAATTATTAAGAATAACAAAGTCTCGTATGTGATACTAATTGTCCTTATAATCATAAAATAATCTAGGTTGGAAACAACCTTTGGAGGTCTTCTATTCTAACCCCTGCTTAAAGCATATCCAATTAGAACAGGTTGCTCAGAGTCATGCCTAGTCAAGCTTTGAGTATCTCTAGGAATGGACATTCTAACTCCTGCTCTGGGCAATCCATTCCAGTGTTTGTCTACCCTCATAAGAATGTTTTGCCTTTTAGTTAATTAGGATTTTGCATGTTGTAACATGCCCCTTACCTCTAATTCTGTTCCCATGCATCAGTGAGAACAGTCTGGCTCCATTTTGCCTGTACTATCACAAAAGACAGTGGAAAACTGGAAAACTGCAACTGCCTTGGTCTTCACTTTTTAAGGCTGAACCAACCCATTTCTCATACTCTTCTCATCAAACACTTTTCAAGTAAGTTATAAACATTAGGCAAAAATAACTAAATCCATGCTTTTTCATTCTATTACAATGGACGTTTGGTATTACAACAGATTTCCAGGTCTGAGGTTAAAAAATACACATAGGGCATAAATGTTGATCACAGTCTATAAAATAAGTTGGTTATCCTCTGACTATAATTTACAGATTACAAAAAAAAAAAATACACATCTATTTTCTGACAGTTGTCCCTAGAATATACTCAAGCCAGCTGTTCTTCTACAGCATAGATTGAATACTGAAGCTGAACCCATGAATATCCTGCCAATTTCTGAGTTGTTACAGTCTATCAGCATTGATAAGTCTAATATCCAGCCACATATAACAGTTTCAAGAAGATCATCGTGCAATATTTTTTTTTTTTAAATAAATTACTTTCATGTGTGCTGGTTTTGTACAAGGCTGAGGGAGCTGGGTCTCTTTAGCTTGGAGCAGACTGAGGGGTGACCTCATTAATGTCTATAAATTTGTAAAGGGTGAGTGTCATGAGGATGGAGCCAGGCTCTTCTCAGTGACATCCAATGATAGGACAAGGGGCAACGGGTGTAAGCTGGAACATAGGAGGTTCCACATAAATGTGAGGAAGAATTTCTTCACAGTGAGGGTAACAGAGCACTGGAACAGGCTGCCCAGAGAGGTTGTGGAGTCTCCTTCTCTGGAGACATTCAAAACCCACCTGGACATGTTCCTGTGTGACCTGACTTAGGTGTTCCTGTTCTGGCAGGCGGATTGGACTAGATGATCTTTTGAGGTCCCTTCCAATCCCTATCATTCTATGATTCTGTGTAATAATAAAAGGACCTATGACATTACAGAAGCACAACAAACATGCCTGTAGTGATAGGACAAGGGGTAATGGTTTTAAACTAAAAGAAGGCAGATTCAGACTAGATGTAAGGAAGAAATTTTTCACAGTAAGAGGGGCAAAACACCAAAACAGGTTGCCCAGAGAGGAGGTAGATGCCCCATCTCTGGAAACATTTCACAGACAAGTTGGATGGGACTTTGAGCAACCTGATCTAATTGAAGATGTCCCTGCTTATTGCAGGGGGATTGTACTAGATGACCTTTAAAAGGTCCTTCTGACCCAAATCATTCTATGATTCTATGAAAAATAGTCAAACATACAAATATCTTATTTTCCAAAATACATTGGGCAAAACTGACCGTCTATCTTGCTGAAGTATCTTGCTCCAATGATAATACTTAATTGAAAGAGCAAGACGAAGAACAAACTGTTCTATGATGCTGACTACGTCTTTATTACATATTTCTATTTAATACATAGAAAGGTCTTGATTGCCTTTTATTATTAAATCTGTTCAATAAAGAAAAGCATGTATTTCCAAACTGTCATGGGGTGGATATTTTTCCAAACTTTCCTGAATATGGATTTCTTCTTTCATCATATTTAGGTGGCCATCTTGTTTTTACATTAAATCATTTTACAAGAGACCTGATTCAAGATGAAATATTCGAATCCTATTGACAAAGAATTTCCCATAACCGTTCACACTGCCCCGTGTGGAAAACCAGACAATCAGGTCTCAAACTTCTTTCAGTGTTCTAAATACACTGTTTCTACCAGCAAACTGGTTATGAACACAAAGTCCAATTTATGTCTTGCATTCTACCATTCCAATCCATTTTTTCTCCAGGTATGTGAACCAAATTATTGCCATTATTCAAAAAGACATACACTTAACCCCTCTAATGGCATTTCTGAAGGAACAACCTCAAGATTTTCTGCAAGTGTGCAGTAATTTTTTCAGCCCTTGCTGACATGACACTTTGAGTCAAAAGCCAAACGGAAAAGACAGAAATGTTTCTAGGAGGAGACTTTTTCTCCAATGAGTCTCTAAAAATAAACAGGAAATGTGTAAGTAGCTCCAAATACAGCACTGAATATTAAGCTGTAGCTTGAAATAAAATGTCTTTGTGCAAAGAATACTATCAGGCACCAGACTCACACAGCAGAAGGTCATGATGTCAACAAAGCCTCACCACCAGTCAATATGGTATACAGTCCTGCAAGCTGAGTGTAGCTCTGACTGTGCAATTGCCACGAAGCTGATCTTTGACATTAAGTTGTGAACACAGTTTCATTGTTGGGTTAGTTATCTGTAAACATGCATAAAGGTCTGCATATGTGCGGCGGTTTGGAAGAGCTGGGAAGCAGGAGGATGTAATAAAAAGGAAAACCTTGAAAAGATATGATTATCTGAACTGACATCAACCACCTGTCCCACTAATAATGTACTAACATGGCATATATCCTAATTGCAAAAAAGCATAAAGCATGTACCACAACAGAAAGATCTTAAACTCAGATGTGCCACAGACATGGTTTCAAGTGCTTCAGGGCTCAGGGCAGCCACAACATTGGAAATAGTGCCTTTCTGAAATAACAGCTTTGTGCTGTATTAATGACATAATTGAGGCAGTCAGAAAGCACCTGATTCCAAAACAATAAAAGTGGATTTCCTATCATTTGATCCACAGATATGAATTGCTATTTCTGAGGTTTCAGTTTCTAGCATTTGTGAGGTACATATCTGATAGCTCTACTGAATGAGCTTTTAAGACTTTTGTAAAAGTTGCTGCTGAGAAAATGCCTGAGAATATATGCAGAATTATTTTCTTTACTGTCAAAATAATGAATTACTATGAAAAAAGATTCATCACCTGACAGCACTGAAAGGCAATAGATTTAGCACACCCTATTCATTGGGCCTACTGAACATTAGTAATATGGCTTCCAGTTCCAAGAATTTCAAGATTTTCTTATCATTCCTTGTCAAATTCAGAGTTTACTGCCAAAACTAAAGTTTCTGTTCAAAATCTGAAGAAATAAAGCTAAACCATGTATTTGAACAGTTAGTTGGCCCATGGGAAAATATTTTCTCTTTTAAAGTAATGGCAACACTGAAAAAGACAAATATGCTGGAAAACAGTAATACAATGCTATTTTCCTTCTCATTTTGTTACACTCTCTCAAGGTAATACTGATGTTTCTTATTATGTCTGTTTTGAATTCTAACTTCTGAAAGACACTACCATGACAAACACTTAAAATTACCTAAATCACATTACTGGAATACATACAGTATTGCTCTTTTAGTAACTGCATTTGGAGTCAAAATGTTTTCCTTCATTTCTGGGTCAAAATCCATAAAATATGTGAGATTATTTGAACAACTATTCATATCTAATCCAAAATACACAATGCTCAGTGTAATTCTACTCCTAATTCTTCCATAAGGATAAGAGTGTTTCCTCCATCTATTTCTGTCTTTCCATACATTCAGTATTGGATGGACACTTCCCTTTAAATCAAATATTCATCAACATGTTCTGCTTGGTCTGATACAAGGTCTCTTTGGGGTATGAGGTATTCATTCAGTCAGGATCAAAATAATTTAAGAAAGACATTGCTAATGGCATCACACTTGAGTTTTGGGCAAATCACTTCTCTGGTATACACCTCCTGGCTCCAAGCAGATTTTATTTATTCTGTCTAACTAGAAAAAAATTATTCCCTGATTGAATCTTTCCTTTCCCTATGTTTATAAAAATGTTAACTACCCTGTAGCTCAACCTTTAGAATGTATCAGAACTATCATAAAACAAATTAGGAATGCAGAAGAAAACATTGACATTAACCACATCCATTGTTAATTACACTAATACAATACTTTAATACTTTTATGCTAGTGATCAAAACTTGCCTTAAAAAGTTCCTTCCTATCTACATCAAATTTTTTACATCACTGCTGAAACTCAAAATATAAGGAAAAAAAAAACCCAAAGAACAGTTATAGGTTTTGACTATGACTCTAGTTCACCCAGAGGATCTCACATCAGCAGATTTACTTCATGTATCAGTACCCAAAAGGCACAGCTTTGCAGCTGAGGGAAATAAAAGTCTCACTGAATCATCTCAGGAAAAAAGCTAGGTCAAAAAAGAAACACGTAAGATTCACTGTTAAAAATGGTAAGAAGACTCAGGGAAGATCTTATCAACATATATAAATACCTGAAGGGAGTGCACAAACAAAACAGAGCCAAGCTCGTTTCAGCAGTGCCTAGTGCCAGGACCAGAGGCAATGAGCAGAAACTGAAACACAGGAGGTTAACTCTGAACACAAGGAAACACTTTCTTTACTGTGAGAGAGACTGAGCCACAGTGGCACAGGTTGCCCAGAGAAGCTGTGGAGCCTCCATCCCTGGAGATACTCGAAATCCATCTGGACATGGTCTTGGGCAACCTGCTGCAGATAGCCCTGATTGAGCAAGGATGTTGGACCAGATGACTCTCAGAGGTCCCTTCCAACCTCAACCACTCTGTGGTCCTGTGAAAATAAAAAACTTCCAAAATAAACTGAGTAAGCTAAAGCCTCCCTTCAGGATAAATCCTCACTTTTTTAATGTAGATGTAAAAGTACTTTCTATAACAGAAGAGATTCAAGGACACACGGACTTTCAGAGTTTGTGCAAAAAAGCCCCAAGGAAACAGAAACCAAAAAATACTGGATGGCACAAAATACAGTTCCATATAACATCTTTTACAGGCATGTATTACACAGCTTGAACCCAGACAAAGGCCTGACTGTTGGGCACCCTACTGCATATATTCAACTCCTTAAATTTCCATTTGTATTGGATGCACAAACAACAGGTAGACTGGAGTAGTCGCCATAGAGTGGCCTGTTCATGGGGAAAGGCTTCCTTCCCAGTGCAAATTCTACAGGAGTTCCGCAATTCTAATGAAACTGTGGCACTCAGAACACGTATGTTATTAAAGGCCAATTCAGAAAGTTCACATCTAAGGTGTCCTTCTGTAACAGCTAATGGGGAAAAAGAAAACGCATATGTTAGCACTACAGAAATAAGAAATAACTTTACATTATCTTCCTAACGGAAATTTGTGATTAGTAAGTAAATTCAGAGGCGTTATTTATAGTCTATTAGGGTTTCCACAATAGGTCAGCTTTGTACTGGAGTGTTCTAGTTATTTCCTAAAATACACAGATTCTACTAGGATAAAGTCTTGGTGGAGCAGGGGTGTGTGAGAGGAAGAAAAATACCAAACAAAAAAACCCAAACAAAAACCAAGGGAAAGACCATTATGAAAGAGAATTGTTCATTTGTTCCAACTCATGAGCTTTAGTTTTGTGTTACTGACTTTTTCTAAGAGACATGCAGCACAGAAACCTTTTTAGCTCTCAATGACTTACCAGAATAAAACTTCCTTTCCACAGCAAATAACAATAAAGAAGTAAGCCACAGACTTTCCTCAGGTTTGCAGTTCAGCAAAAATTGTAATCTTGGCAATGCAAAATACTTTTAAAAATAAGCTGTTCCAGGTTTATTTATTATGAATGCCAACAACTAATATTGTGGACTTCAATTTTTAATCTGGCTTTGATAATAGTCTCTGCAATGGGATTTATTTAGAGAACAGAAATACTTAGCTCTCTGACATAAATTCAAAAGTTTTCAGTATCAGCATCTCTAGACAAGGCACAGAGTTTCAAACTCGTTGTTGGTAATCTGAAATCTCTTATACCCTGGAAACTTAGTATCTTTTGAATCAGAAGTTGATGTTCTGACCCTTTTCACGTCTCCTTCTGTGTAAACTATAAAACCAGCAGTCAAACTCCTTACAGCTGTCATTAAAGAGGAAGACTCATTGGACGCCATCAATGAAATACACACTTGGCTGATGGATCACATTCTGTGATTCTGTAACTGCAAAAGCTCAGAAAGCCCTGTCCTGGACCCCTTGTCTTGTACAGACTATCGAGTTTTTATAAATGCATAATTATTGCACCAATGTAACTCAGTGACTACTAACTAAAAGTTGTTCTACATATCTGCTATTTATCTTAGGTTTAAAAAACTATGCAAATTTTAAACTATACTAGTAGTTAGTAAATAAACTGGGTGCTCAGCAGGTCACTATTCAGCTGTACTATATATGCCATCTGTTTGGACACTGCTGCTCAAACTGGTCTCACAAAACTAATAATCATGATAATATGCACAGGCACTTCCAACCATTAGAAACAATTCCAATTCAGATGATGTAAAACATTTGGAACTCAATACTTGTACGGTATAAGCCATAATTGTTAAGAACATGTATTACAAGATTTAAACTTTGTAAAACAGTTGACTACAAGGATGAGTTTTAAAATGAAACTGGTTTTAAAATTTAAAAAAAATTACTTTGATCTTCCTAAACAAAACTTCATGTAAAAATGAAACAAACACGGGACATCAAAAGGAAGCAAAAGTGTTCAAAAATGATTTTAACAAGAATTCTGAAAAACAGAATTAAGGCATTCAAAGTGAAAATTAAATGAATCTGCTGAGCTAATACTATGCTTCATGGTGTGCTCTGCTATAGATAGAATAACATCTGACAGCCCCAGCAGTGATTCATACTGAATCTTTCCAGAGGCTTCTGAAAACCTTTCAATATTACATGAAAGGCATTCAGGTACCATGTTGATGGGCAGTAAAATAAAATAAAAATACACTGCTTATCTTCAAATCTGTCTCTTTTAATTGATTTTCACAGGGATTACTTGTTCTACCAAGTAGAATACAGATGGCAGGCAGATTCCTATTGTGATTTGCATGTTCCAGCTAACCTTGTCCTTTCTGGCTTGACAGCATTGCTTGCAACCATGTCAAGACCAATGCATTCATTTGCAAACTTCAGTTCTCTTTTCACCCTCCAGATCCCACTTCTGTGCTTCCTCTGAAAGGGGAGAGCAACATATTCGAACTTAACCATGATACCCTGTTGAGAAGACTTCCTTATTGCTAACACTCCTTTGGCTTTTTATCCCAAGCCACTTTATACTAAGTCATCTTTAAATTTTGACATGATAACACAGAGAAAAACAGAGTGGACCTTATTTGCTTTGGGTTACAAAGAATAAGGAACAATACCACTCCCTCAATTTGTATGCATATCTGCATACAGATTTAGTACCTGAACAGTTTTGACTGATATTAAGGAATTTATTAACTCAGAGCTAGAGTGTTCAGTTCCAGATTCTGAAGAAGAACATACAGCGGAAGAATGTTTCTCAGGTCCTATCCTCCCACTATCCATATCATTAGCCTCATTGCTAATGAAATATTATGCTGAAATACTAAGACTACTCCTGGAATACTTACAGATGTCTGAATTTGGACAGGTACTTTTCACTGAGTTCTCCAAATTGACCCAAAAAAGTCAAATATTGAGGAATTCCTCTTGATACTATTGCTAATAGCAAGAAATTAATCTTCACTAAAGCACTGGAGTACTTACATTACAAGTAAGTAACATATTTTGGAATAATACTTTGTATCAGTTTATAATGGCATGTTTCCTCTACTAGGAAGTAGAGACTGTCTAAAATGGCCAATGAAAATAACTGTATTTGCTGAACAGTTTGATGGCTTAACATGTATGTGCACACACAAATTTAAGAAATTGCTTTCTTATCTACCTGCTTATAAGGTATTGAGTCAGCTATTTTCCAGAAGTATAATGAAACCACTAAAGTTCATCTTAAGAATTATGTACGAAAATCCATATACATCTTCATTACACTTAGACAAAGAAGCTTTTCCTTCAATCTGTTTACTTAATTCCACAGCAAATTATGCCAGATTAGGCAGTTGTATTATGAGATACACAGATATACACATACATATATTAGCAACACTATCAATAGAAGTTCAAGAAAGATATTTTTCTATGTCTCTCTACACAGACCATGTTATTCGTTTAAAATAAGCTGTGTTTTAGTTTGTAAACATTACATTTAACTAGAAAACATTTTTCTAGAAAAATTGAGGAATATGCAAATGAAGCAGAATAAACAAGTTAAAGCTCACATTAAATCATAATCAACTGTCATCATCTAAAGGAAAGTAATTTTAAGCATAAAAAGCAAATGCTGCTTTTTAGGTGAGGTTAATCAGCTATTTTATAACCACTCTTCAGAAGAAAACATGAAATTTGTACTTTAAACTCAGTAAATTTTTGAACTGGTACATTACTGCCACTGAATACATATTTCTAGCCATATAATAATGTGCAGTTTAATCAAAATAGATTAAGTTTCATGCTATTTTTCTGGAAGCATCAAGTGATGCTACACAGATAACAAAAGACACATCAGAAAAAAATTTTGCGCTTGCCACAACTTGAATTGTATTGTTACACAACATACACAGTACATATTTTCCAGCTATAAGAAAGATACTACTAAACACACAGAAACACAATGGCCAGGAGAAATACAAGTACAAGAAAATCAAGAAACACAATATTCAAGTCCTACTGAGACAAAAGATCAAACTAGCATGGGAACCAAAATATCTAAATAGAATCCTGAGTAAAACCAGGATGACGTTACTTCATCTTGAACAATCTAAATTTGCAAGCAAGAAACACTGGAGAGAAACCAAAAAGTGTATTTTCTTATTCCTTACAAACAAAAACATTTGTAGGACAAAACAGTCTATTTTGTGTCTTTTATTTCTGTGTGTACACATAAGATAACTTGCATTGCCATCACTGGACTTGCAATAGAACACTTCTTTATCAAAACAAGAACCACATACTATCCCCGTAGCTGGGACATACCAAAATGCCTTTGCTAACAAAAAACCCCACACACAACCAACCACCACCACCACCAAAAAAAACCCAACCCAAAAACCCACCAACACACCAACAACCAAAAAACCCACCAGAAATTACTGAAAAACGAAACACAGAGACGTTTAAGGGTTTATCAACAGTCTAAGACATGAACTTGAAAATAATTATTGATAGCCTCATCTGTTCATTCAGGGAACCATCAGAATCTGCATTTCACAGAATCATAGAATCACTATGGCTGGAAAGGACCTCCAGGATCATCAAGTCCAAACAAGCTGGCAGGAACCTGTAAGACTGTCTAGTTCCACCTATACTTCAAAGCAGGGTCAACCACAGCAGGCTGCTCAGGGCCACGTTCAGTTGGGTTTTTAATTTTGTAATTCACTGTGACAACATGCATGAAAAAACTCTTGTGGAACTTTATGCTTAGTCTCTGCTGTTTATTCTGCAGCAAAACATGCCAAATTAATCAGTCATCGTATGTTTTAAAGTAGCATCAGTTTTAAGAATTTAAACTGACTTACAGGTATACTTACTCTGGGGATATGCAACATCTGAGTTTCACAGACACAAAGCCCATTTGGGACCTTCCTTGAAAAAATCTTTGAATGAGATTAGGGTCAGGCTTTCAAGTGTAACATTCTCTTCAGGTATGAGAACCAAGTGTATGTCCCAAAAGACAGGACAACATTTAATAGCTGTTTTTATGCAAAACATTTATTTCAATTTATTTCTTTAAGTTACACTCAAAACATTACTATTTCCTTCAAGTTAGAAAGCTTGAAGATTGAAAAAGTGAGGTGCTTATTAAGGAATAAACATAGAAACAAAAGTGTAAATTTCAGTCCACATGACTTGAAGTAACAACTACCTTTGCCAGAAGTCCTTCCTTTTTCTTAATGCAGTCTTATTCAATACCTGTTCTTTACTCTGAAACATGACAGAAACATGAGTATAATGACTCAAAGTCCTTCAAAAGGCAAGCATGGTTCATTTCCAGTACACAGAAAACCCCTTCCACTTAATAGGTAAAAGATACAAGCATGCAGTTACAGCCAGTATCATACTGCATATCAAGAAAAGGACCAGTTCAGGTATCAGGTTGTAAGTTTAAGAATTTTATAACTTCTGAATGCTTGACCTTGTAACTTTCATATTCTAAGGATCAGCCTGATATCTATACATCAGACTGAGAGTATTAAGGAATTATTTACTTTTTCAGGGATTAGTAGTAAAATTACTTGGCCTATGTAACACAGGAAGTTAGAATGAACAAATAAGGTTTTTTTCCTGGCCTGAAAATTATCAATTGAGAACAATACTTCCCATTCCTTGAACAATTTCTGTGCGTCTTCAGCTCCTCTCTGCCAGCCAACTTCTCTTTTGTGAATTCAGCTTACTGTCAAATCTAAAAGTTTCAAGCATTTTAGGGCTTGGGTCAAATTTCCTCTGAATCCAGTGTCCTAATTCCTACAAGAACAAAATGTGCATGCTTTGACTGACAAACTAAATTACTCCTTCAGTTACTGAATCTATTTCAAACAAGTGTACCAGGAAGAAATTAATTCTTTAGGCAATTTCTATAATCTATGCCAAGTACCAGTCCTTCCATCGCTCTGCAATGAGCTTCAGTGCTCATAATTCAGACCCAGTTTTTGACAGTGCACTCCAATTTAGCTCTGCCATGATGAATTATCTGCCGGGCACAATGTTTCTTGGAAGACTCTTTCTTCAGGATATTTCTGTTTTCCTTTTTCTTGGATATCTTGTACAATCAGTAACAGGATTTGAAGGACCACATTTCAAAGGCATCACTGCTTGCCTTTCCAAAACACAACATCCATTCCTCTGGTCACACTTTCCCAGAAAAAAAAGAAAATCATCTTCAGACACTAAGAAACATAAATATAGTAAAAACAAGTATAGTAGAAACTCACTTAGTAAAAGAAAAAAAGTCACATGTCAAACCTTATACATGCCATATTATGAAAGTTCTGACAGATAAGGACAAAGCAATGTGACATAAAAGAAAGTGTCCTCCTTATCCATATCAGCCACCAGCTGATGGTTTTTTTTCAGCAGTTCCCCAAAGAAAAGCTAATTCAATGTTGCAGCAGTGATATTCTATACTTAAAATTCCACTCTTTCTCAATTACCAAGAACTACCACAACAGTTCTATTCATAGAAAGTACAGTGATAAATATGGGAGACTGGAATTTCTCAGAACAGGGCTAATGGTTCCTAGTTCACTAATGGAGGGAATCGTGCTTACTGATCTGCAGATTCGTTTTTTCTAAACTTGAACAAAAATAAGAAAACTAGAACGAGAGTAACTGAAGACAATAAAAGGTAAAGGAAAAATCACAAGTGTTTTGTTAGCTTTGTTTGCTGGCTTTTTGTTGATTTTTTTTGTTTGTTTTTTTTAATTGCCATCTTCATTTTCATCAAGTAGCAAGGAAAAATACATTATGAGCTACATGTGAATTTTGTTTTCAATGCACTGAAAACAGATATTTTATAATAACAGTCACCCTGTGGAAACATAACGAATTTAGCAATACATTTCAAAAACATGTCATGATATCACCACCCGTTTTTCAGAATTCTTTTTGTTTGCATTGGAAATGGATTAAATAACAAAATTCACACAGCTTGTATGCTTGCTAGGGCTGCCATAAGTCATGAAAAATAAATTTTTAAGTGTCTCTATGACCCTAGTGGTTTCTCCTGTGAAACTGAGCACAGATTCAATGAAAAGTACCTCTTTTCTGTTCTCAAAATGCATGGTTCCTGTCAAGATTGAGAACCCACTAATTTTTCTGTAACTTATGCCACAAGATGTTTCACTTTTTCTTCGTCAAAAATATTATACTGTCTTTGCTTTTAAATTTCAAGTGAATTCATCTTGTATTCATTCCATTAGATTCTCTGCACGTTTAAATATTTCCATTTACATACGTGATTCTGTTTTTAAAATATAAACCATTATGTTTAGGTAACTAAGCCCTGCCCCATGGAACCATGAATATTTCTTCTAATTCTACTCTATCTTGAGGGGTGGGCAGAGGGAGAATGACAATATACACAATGTACCCTGCAGAATTATACAGTAACTTAACCATATCTTCCAATTTGTTTTCTAGTAGTTCCTTAGTAGTTGTTAACATATAACCTTTTTTTATTTTGGTCAGCTGGCTCCCGTTATTAATAACAATGTTCTATAACTCATCACCTGAATTTTGGATGTATACTAATTGGCCTACTTGCAGAAAAAACACTACTCAATAAAATTAAGTAGAAATTTTATTCATAGGAATAAATAGTTCCACTCTCTTTTGTTCCATGGAATTATTCCACAAGGTTACAAACCAAGAGAAAGGAGAGAGTAAATGCAAGAGAATGCTTAAACTTAACTTCAGCAGTACTGTGTTGTGATGACCCTTATAAACAAAAGCCTTAGGTCTCCAGTGTTTTCAGTTGACTGACAAACAGCAACTAAAAAAAAAATAAAAAATTAATAGTGACACAAGAATCACAGCTAAAAGTGAAAAAGGATAAAATCTTCAATACTGCAATCTCAAAAGGATCCTTGGCAAAGAACCAGGGTACATAGTACCCATAATACACAAACATATGGTAAGGATGTATTCCTGAACAACTCTGCAAAGTTACCCATTACAGTGAAAGCTTCATAGTACAATTTAGTTTATGTAAAGCAAGAATCTACCAAGTACGCCAAAAGACAAAAGTCCCCTCCCATACCCTGATGTGCAGTAACAAGTGTGAATATCTCATAGCACACATGCTGTACATCTTACTTTTCAAAAAAAAACCATTAAAGAAAACTAAAACTTACTAAAATCTTCATGTATACCTTATCCAACAGCATAATTTCAAAACTCCACTAAGAGTTAGGTCAACCATTCTCAATTCAACAATTTCAGTAATTCAGCAAGTTTCCATACAGAAATAACACATTACATAGTGTTTCTTAGCTCATTTGGCTCATTAGGACTCTAAAAATGGCTGAGTCATGCTTTGTTTTGTCTGTTTGCCAAATCAAAGTGCTTATTTTGCATTAGAGAAAGGACAATAATAATTTTAAAAGATGAAACTATAATTAAGTCCATCAAAACCAAGTTTTACCCATGTATTTAAGTACATACAAAATGAAATAAGCTATCTGCCTTGACTCCAGCTGTTTTGGTCAAAAAGACAGAGAATATTTAGTGAAAGAAAAAAAAAAAAAAAAAAAAAAAAAACAGTAATGCAAACTGAGTGGGACAGAAGACTAAGAAAGTACTCAGTTCAGTCAAAACTGATGAAGTGGGTAATTGTCCTTTTAAGAGAAGAATACACGTGGGAGAGTAATTCAGCACTAATTCATCATGTAATGCTTCTAAGTTAGAAGCTAAATTGGTGTCTGGGAGAAGCAGCTACCTCTCTGATTTAAACCCTTTATATGCAACGTATGATTACAGAAGCAAATCAAAGCTTGAAAAGTGCTCTTATAGATAGAAAGAAGACAAATTATGTGAAGGTCTTGTCTCTCACAGCAGGCTTTATAGCAAGATAGTAGTTGAAGCAAACATGGAAGAAGCAAGGAAGAGGCAGAACTCTAGCAAGACAGCAAGAATTACTCAAAGTTTCAGAAATTTGTTTAGCTTTGACAGAAGCTGTGCAAGATGCGAACTGGAAACATGGAATTCTGAGTCTGGCTGGGATGGAGGTCCTTTTTGTCACGTCAGCATGGTGTTTATATTTGTGACTGAAACAGTGTTGGTAATACACCAATGTTTTAGCTATTGCTGAACAGCGCTCGCATAGCATCAGGTAGTCCCAGAACTAACCTGAAACTAAAGTCTTCTCTGTTTCTCACTCTGCTCTCCCAGGAAGAGGGCTTGAGGTAGGCAAGAGAATAGGAGGGGAAACAGCTGGGAAAGCTAAACCACACTGACCAAAGTGACATTCTATGCCATATAACATCATGGTCAGCAGTGAGAAACTGGAGAGTCTTTCCAAGGCAGCTGCTGCTCAGAGACTGGCTGGGCATCAGGCTGCTTTGAGGGAGGTGGAAAGAAGTTATTACCTTTGCATCAATATCTAATATTTTATATATGGATTGAACATCTTGGTTCCAAAAAGCCTTATTCTTGCATAACTTAAGGAAAAATTCATTTATTTCTTTGTAGAAAATATACCAGAGACATTGATACAGCTACTTCAGATACTATTCTGCAGAATGATTGGACAAATTATGTTTTAATAGAAGCTCAGGTGGTTGCAGTGGGGAGCTACAGGGGTGGCTTCTGCGAGAAGCTGCTAGAAGCTTTCCCTGCGTCCAATAGAGCCAATGCCAGATGGCTCCAAGACAGACCCAACACTGGCCAAGGCTGAGCCCATCAGCAATTGTGGTAGTGCCTCTGTAATAACATAGTTTAGAATCAAGGAAACAAACCTCCACAATGGCAACTGCAGCTGGAGAAAGGAGTAAGAATATGTGAGAGAAACAACTCTGCAGACCCAAAGGTCAGTGAAGAAGCAGGGGGAGGAGGTGCTCCAGGTGCTGGAACAGAGGTTCCCCTGCAGCCTGTGATGAAGATCATGGTGAGGCAGGCTGTCCCCCTGCAGCCCATGGAGGTTAACAGTGGAGCAGATATCCACCCGCAGTCCATGGAGGACGCCATGCCAGAGCAGGTGGATGCCCAAAGGAGGCTGTGTTTCCATGGGAAGCCTGCACTGGAGCAGGCTCCTGGCATGACCTGTGGATCTGTGGAGAGAGGACCCTACGCTGGAGCAGGTTTGCTGGCAGGACTTGTGATCCCATGGGGGACCCACACTGGAGCAGTCTGTTCCTGAAGGACTGCACCCCGTGGAAGGGACCCACGCTGGAGAAGTTCATGAAGAACTTCAGCCCGTGGGAAGGACTCACGATGGAGAAGTTCATGGTGGACTGTCTCCCATGGGAGAGACCTCACACTGGAGCAGGGGAAGAGTGTGAGGAGTCCTCCCCCTGAGGAGCAAGGAGCAGCAGAGACAATGTGTGATGAACTGACCACAGTCCCCATTCATCGTCCCCCTGTGCTGCTTGGGCAGATGAGGCAGAGAAAATCAGGAGTGAAACTGAGCCCAGGAAGAAGGGAGGGGTAGGTGGAAGGTGTTTTAAGATTTAGTTTTATTTCTCATTACCCTACTCTGATTTGATTGGTAATAAACTAAACTACTTTCCCCAAGTCGAGTCTGTTTTTCCCATGACAGTAACTGGCAAGTGATCTCTCCCTCAACCCACGAGCCTTTCGTTATATTTTCTCTGCCCTGTCCAGCTGAGGAGTGATAGAGAAGCTTTGGTGGGCACCTGTCATCCAGCCAGGGGCAACCCACTACACTGCTGAAAAACTCCAGATTCTATTCAGATGTGGAAAAATCACAAAACAAACTGCTAATAGCCAGCATCATAAAAAACAACAGGCACATGTAGGTTTGTCTATCAGTGAAGGAATTGTTTTTTTCCTCTAGAAGACCTTGAACTTAAAATTCCCACAGTATTTAGAAGATCAAATAGTCCAACTGGTTTATTTATAGAATGATCCACTTAATAGACTCTAGAGAAGAAATACAAAAAGCTGAATGGGTGTAACTACAAATTTGATTGCATTAACCAGCAAAAGACAACTATAAAGTGGATGCAGACTCTTCTTCCCACAATAATTGCTTCATTAAGCTGCAGTCTATAACTCACTAACTGCGCATTACTAAAACAATACTATTAAAAACCCTTGTAAGTAAGACAGTTCATTAAACAAACAAGCAAAATTACCTTCAAAAAATGCTGTATCATGTAGTTATATATATAACACATGTTCATAATGGTAGAAAAATAAATCGGTTAGGATTACCTGAAAATGCCCCATGTACTGGAAACTGGAGCCACCAATAAAGGAGGAGTCATTGTGCTTATAGGCTGTTCTTTCCCTTAAGAAAGTCATAGTCACACTTTCTCACTTACATGTGGTTTAACACACACACTTTCTCTAGAGCTGTTAAGTGGAATAGATGTAGGTGAATAATCAATATCTTTGTCAGAGTAACTAAATCCCAAATAACAACACTGGATGTTTTGATTTCCGTCTTACAAGCTGCAACACGATTTCTATAAACATCTGCCATTAACATGCTTTCCTGTGCTTGCTGACTTCAGTGGCTCCCTCCTCTTCCACAGACATTATAGAGATTGTTCCTTCCTTCAGCATTGAATTGCAGCACTCCAGAAAAGCACCCAGCTTCTGGAGCCACATGATAAAAAGTAAATGCAAAGAAACTTGTGTCTGAAATAGCTCTAGAGTCAATTCTGTATGTATGAGAATGTACAAATTTTCTTCATGAAATAAATGTGTGAAGTTTGCCATTTCTTTGTTATGAGAGTTTCTAGCCTTTTGTTTGTTTTTGTGGACTTTTAAATGACGCTGGAATACACCTCCACACAATGACATATTCATCTTGCCCACTCACTTTTTCAAATTAAAAGCTCTGTGAAGTGTAATGGATATGGTTAAGATGCTGTGGAAAATATATCAAACTGCCACTAAAGAAAATGGTCCTTTACTATAATTCTTTTTAGTAGGTATGTGTATACAGATGTAAAGGCTCAAAATCTCCCTCTACCAGATATAACTAAGACATAATTATGTTGCAACGTACTGTCTAGAAAGCATCCACTTAAAAGTTGTCAAATACTTAGTTTCCTCTGTCAGGATCCTTTTCCAGCTGTTACATGTTCTTATAAAATGAGCAATTCTAAATGAACCCAATTCAAAATTTCTACAAGGTCACATGAATACCACAGAACAAACACAAGAGATATATTCAGAAATGTTGACAAGGAATGACAGATAAATTTTATTTTAAAAATATTGGCCATGTTAATCATTGTCTTGCAAAGAAAGCCAAAATTCACAAGGGTTAATAAATCCAAAATTTCTGAAAAAATGAAGTTACTCAATATACAACCTGTCAAAGCATTTCTTCCTGTTCTGCAATACCTTGTCTACCTTCACAGCAGTTTGATCCATGCCATATCGAAGTTTTGAGGAAATAAAATTAACCATGGCCAAGAAGCCTGAATTCAGAGACATACATAGCTTGTTATTGATAAACACTAAGAATAAAGTACAGTCACCTATCTTGTAAAATCAGTGTGTAAACTGACACCAAATTAAGTCACTGTAACGTTCCATTCCAGCAAGAAAGGCATTTCATTACATATATTACTTGATATGACAGCCATAAGATTATGTCAAATAGGAAAGGTATTCTTTAAAGGAAAGACAAATTAAAACTAAAATGTATCTATCGGTACACAATGACAGAAGATAAACTCAATTTAGGCTACTAAATTTAGTTACTATAATCAATTCCTTTCTTGTTAAACCATTAAAAGGTTATTTCAGAGTGGATTTTATTTATTCTTAATACATTTTAATTTTGTATATAATTCTTCAAAGAAATATATTCTGCCTCTATGTCTACTGGCCTAAAAATATATAAACATTGAGATGTGTCATCTTTCGTAAGTCAACTGAGAATTCAGTGTATGCCTCAGCCAAAATTTTCCTAAAATTTTGTCTAGTAAACTGGTTTGAGCTAAAGGGAATGCAAATAATGTTCTATTCAAACGTAAAAGGAAACTTCTGGAACTATTTTGAATTACAGAACACCAAAATTTTACCTTGTTTCAAACTTCCTTCTGAATGCCAGTGTTTGCAGTATCAGGGAAAGGGACTGTAGAATAGTTTACTCCAAACTAAAAATTTCCTGTTGTGTACAGAATAGCCTCTTTGACAGCCTTGTCCTGATTAATGCACTTTCAGATAGTGGGGAGAAGCAAAAGATTAATCTTTTGCTTACAGATGCCATCAAAACCCGTTCGGCAGTAAGATGTATAACTAGTCTGTTCGTGTTTTACAATTCCCACTGAACAGCTACTTGCTGTTTCAGAGTTGGTCTTTCAGGTTATTGTTGTCACACAATGAGTCAAGACAATACGTTCTCTTCAGTGAAAAAGAACATTTTCTTGCAAAAATATTTACAATTTACTGTAGAGATAAAGGAAATGATATCAACATGAACAGTTATAGCTGATTTTCAAGAACATATAGAGAAGAGGGGAGCATGTTTAGTTTGCCCTCTGGTGGCCAATTCCAACCTTGGTTACGTTTAGAGGACAAGAATGCACATTGGGATCAGTGTAACTATAAGGCAATAGGTACGTTACAATTACTTTTTCAGTTCTTCATCTAACCCCTATATATATATTATAGCACTTGCCTTGTACCTGTTACCTTGGTATTCCTCTCACAGTTTCTGGCTACGTACCTTTGACTGTCTACCAACCACTGGTACAGATCCAGACTTTGGGGACTTAAGATATTTTAAAAATTTAATATATAACTTTTCTAGTCTCCTGGAAAGAGGAAAAGGTGTAGAAGGAGGACAGACAGTTTTGGAGGATAGAAAACAACAGGCTGATTTATGGCACTGGACTTCACATCAGAGGATAAAAACAGAACTCCAAAGAAAATTACTGGAGTTTCTCAAAAGCACTTTTGAAATTATCTGTGTAGATAAGGGACAACTAACACTCAAAAGCAGATTGTTGCCACTCTGTATCTCTAAGTGTAGAGATTCTGATTCAGTAGAGTATTTGGGAATTTGATGGAGTTTGATGAAGAAACTCATAGCAGGACAGTACAAACCTGAAGTAAACAGTGGCTATTGAATTGTCAAATGAGAAGAGAAGCCCTTTCGTATCTGTAGGGGATCAGGTCTGACTGCGCTGCACTGAAATACCACACAAAAAATTTCACGATTTTCAGCTCTAGACAAACACTTAGTCAGATAAGCTTTATTCCAGAACATATGATTCTGAACAGCAACACATCAAGTTGACAAGCATGCAACAGCACATCAAGCTGTTTAAAAAAAATAATTTCTTTCCATTTTTTTTCTTCCCAAATTGCAATGATCTGAAATAAATATATGCATCAACTGTATACTACTCATCAAATCCAAGACTATAGTCACCCTTCTTTGAAACCAATAAGCCCTCAAAGGGTTTTTCTTTTGAACAAAGAGTTTGAAGTATAGGAAAATTAAAAGGACTCAAAACCTCAAGAGTTGGCAAATAAAGCCTGTACTTTCAGAAAACACTGACATTAACAGTTTATCCTGATGAAGATTCTAGGCAGTCCGATTATTGCCACATCTAACAAAAGTATTCTGATTGCAAACATTCAATAAGCTGCCAGTTCTGCCTCACACACTAAATACATGCACAGAGGCAGCTGCCTGAGCTTTTGGAAAAAACAAAAGCAAGATGAAAATGTGTTACCCTCTAATGACTGCCCACCCACTAAAGCAATAATTCTAAGTATTTGCTTGTTGTATTCTGTATAATATAGCCAAGGAAAAGTACTTTTATGTGCAACTAAGTGAAAAAAATAACAAGATTTCTAGTGACTTATGCATAATAAGATATATTATTGCACCTGAGCCAACTACTTAGTTCAAAACAGCCTGCAATGAGCATAGTGCCAAAACTACGAAGGTCTTTCTGAAAACGTTTTATAGATGAACTGGGGAATTGTGGATGGAGCAATGAAATAATTATCTTCTTCAGTTGCAGTCATTTTAACTCAATGAGAAGTAGCATATTTTGCCTTATACCACTTTCGTCAAATACCCAATTATTTTGATTTGTATAGTAAAGGAAGAAACAACTGATGCAATGCTGATAAAGTCTGTAATACTACTTGCTGCTCTGAAGTGCCTTTGTATCATTATGAAATGACAGCATTATACCTTTGTGGCTTTTGCACTTCTGTCCTAAGTAGTTTTGATACTTGAGTATACAGTGGAGTAAATGAACAGCTTTTTGCCATAGAACAACAGATTTTTGGATACACAAGTTACATAAAGCCTTACTTTTCCACACGTATCTTTATTACGTGCAAACAAGATTGCAAGACAGACACTTGTCAGCAATATAAGCTACTGAAAATAAAAAGAGGAGGAAGAAACACCCACCTAATAATATCTGCCTGGTTTCTCTTCACACAATTCTGTACTATAAAGATCTAACTGGTTATCGGCAGAGAATCCATTTTACTACTCCTGATTCAAGGTCTCTTTACCACTGACATTTATTCTGGCATCAAATAATTTGTTTGTTTTTTAAACTACCTTCTGAAATTGTTCATACATTTCTCTCCTTTCAGGAATACAGCACTGTTTTCCTTCCTTTCTACAGGACTTTGTGATGTTGAAACAACAATTAAAAGATAAATTATTTAATTCAGTACTTACTGAAGAGTAATTATGTTTAAAATAATTAGGGAATTATTCCTGTTTAGGTTCATCTTAGAAATTCAAAGCTGTCCTATAATAGACTCATAACACCCCAGTCATTAGTGTACTTTCTCTATAATTATATTATCTTAAGTTAACACGAGAAGGGCTCTCTACAAAGGCAAAAAGAAAGCAGGACAGTATTAAGTAGCTTAATTTCAACAGAACTTTCAAGAGCAGTGAAGTAACCAGACTCTGGGCTCTAAGGACAGTCTGAGTTCTAATGAGGATATGTCTTTTTCCCCCCAAAACCAGAGAAGACACCAAACAGGAACTCCCAAAGACAGTTACATATCACTCAGTACACAAAGAGACAAAGACTTCCTGCCTAAGGAAAGGAAGCTTTCTTTCCCAGGTTACTATTAGAGGATAGGAGCATGCTAGATAAAAAGAACCAGCAGGGCTCTTCAGAATAAGAGTTCCTTACTGTCAAATGGATTAGAGAATATTTAGGTTCAGTGGGCAAAGTATACTTCCAGAAGGAGAAATAAAACATCTACCACCAGATGGTCACAGCTCTGTGTGGCAAAACAAACTCCACAAAAAGAGCTTAGGGCCTGCCAAAAACTAAAGAACTCATCTTTAGGCTATGCCAATAAAGGTGAAGTCACAAGTTTAAGGCCTGAGAGTACATTCAATTTGATTAAAAAAGGAGTCAGACTTAAGACTACTTTGCCCTATGACATTAGAACAATGTATACACACAAGAACTGATTTCCTATTAGGGTGGATTAACTACTCTCTGTAAGGATGTAAGGACAATTGGAATCTCAATTATTTTAAATTACTACTATGAAACTGTACTGGAGGTTTTAAATAAAATACAATTTCTGAAAGAAATATCCCATACAAATACTACTTTTGTTTTTTTTCCCAGTTTCATTAGACAAAATAGCAAGGTGGGACTAAACCTACCTATATCCTCCTCTGTGCTTGTTCACCAAAAACACCAAAAAAAACCAACCGGCAAGAGTATAAACTTTAACTGAACTTCATATAGAAGGAGAGATCAAGATGTGGAATTAACACTTCCTATCCCAGTAAGATTTTTTTTTTTAAAAAAAAGTTGCTGTAACACTCAAAAAAACAGAAGATATCTAGCTTATCTGAAGGAACACTAAAGACAAAAAAAAGTAAATTCTAAGATTTCCTTCCCATGTACAGTACCAGTTATTCTTTGCTTTTAAATGCCAATGCAATTATGATGTCATCATTATCTTAATTCCTCTGCACAACACAGCCCAGCATTTTCAATTCTCCAGAATTTTTAAAAGCATTACTCTGTATTCAAAACCAGCACTTATTCCCAGCTGCTCAAATTTGCTTTGCTTTACTCCACTAAATAAAGCTTCCATTTAATGCACTCAAATGACTTTTTAGAAGTATTTTACATAGCCCATTCACATAAAACAGTCTACTTTTGATTCTTCTTTCCAGAATGTTTCTCTGAGTATATCTTGTGGCTCAAAATCCCTTTAATTTTATAAACTGAAGACAAGAGTTCTCATAATGCATAATAAAATACTTTTTGACTAGCTAGAAGAAACAAATTCAATCAGTGAATGTTTTTAAAACAACTTCTTGCAAACATCTATTGACAGAGATCTTCCTGTTCACTTTTGGCTGATGTAGAAAGAATGCCTTTAATCAGGATGTTTCAGGTGTTAATAAGCCACCAAAATGCTTTCTTAGCCTGATGCCCACACCCCCACTTCTAAAACAACTCCCTTAGGTAAGACCCTCCCATTCAGAGTATTTTTACTTTGAACTTTCATTGCTTCTTAGGCTAAGGCTATGTAGGACAAGGAAAAAAATAATGTTTATAATGAAAGACGTTTCATTCAGAAAACGTACTTAAAATAGTCATTATACCAATTCTTTCACTGTTTTGGGCATTTTGGGGTAAAGTCCCAAGCCTTTTATCTCTGCATAGGTAATTTAATACATTGTGCAATTCTTTTTTTGTTTGCTTGCTTTTCCATCAGGCTCAAAAACAAACAGTTGTAGTGCAAACCATACAGGTTTCATCATTTTCCTTTGTATGTACAGTAGCAACTTCATAAATATTATATAATGCATCCCTAGATAACCAGAGAATGACATATAGTATAAATAAAGCTGCTCTGTTTGCTCAGTTTCTTCTTTCCAAATTTCTCCTGGTTTTTTGTTGATTTTTTTTTTTGTATGCATGGATATATCTGCACATTATACCTCATATTTGTGTCATTTCACTTCATTTACAAAGTTGGGGTGTTTTTTTTTTTTACTTCACCTGCTTTCATTTCCTTTTTTCTACAGAATTTACTACTGATTATTTGTTACTCTGATCAGCAGCTTTCGAAGTCTCTCCCTTAAACTACTGAAAATAAATGGATGTGGTTAGTTGAGTGGCAGAAGAGCAATTCACAGCTACACTTTTTTAACAAACTGTACCACACCTAAGAATGTTCTTTCTGTCTCTCCCTAAAGAAAGCAACATCTGCTCTGCAGACTGCAATAGTACTGCAAAAACAGAATTCTTGCCTGTTGTCTATCTACAGTGGAACTGATCCTGAGCAATACTACACAGAATTACTCAGCACGGGAAAATTTCACACACAACTTATTTCTCTCAACTGACTGTTGTTATATGTGATCAAGTAATGACAAGAAAAAAAACTCAGCATGCAAGAGATGGGGAGGGAAACAAAAGTAGGAAAGACAGAAATACTGGTGAAATCATTCTCTAGAAAATTTCATATCTTGGTAGAGCAGAAGCAAGTCAAATTCTTATTATTTGCAGCTGCAATAATGTGCAGTTTTCAGATCAGAATACTGGGGTTATAGTGATGTACCAGCACAGAGCACAGACCCTGCACACACCACACCTTCTGATTAAGGCAGAGATGGTAATAGCCAGTCAGTAAAAACAACCAACCATCAGTCATCTACAGAGCTTGAAGGCCTTTTATTCCTCTGATGATAATGTTAGCAATTTACCCCTGTCTGGACTGTATTCTTAATTATTAGGATGGACGGAAAAAGAAACTTAAATAAGGTTTTAAAAGGCTCATGAGGGGGGCAGCATAGGGAAAGAAGAAAGATCTCTTGAGAAGGAAACCCATGCACTTCAGAAACAAAACTGGTACTGATAGAGGATTTGCCCTTTTAATCAAGTGCAGTAACCATGCAGCTCACTCCCCCTTTAAACAACTCTTGCTTTTAATTACAACACAAATTATGTGGAAATGGGATGACTTTTCAGGAGATGGAAGCTTTTGCAAAATTTCTCCCTCTCCAACTGTCACACTAATCAAAGCTGAAGGGTCTTAGTAATTCCTTCATTTCCAGATAGTCTCACAATGAGAAACAGAAAAGAGACTCTAACGTACAGGAATGTAGTTAACAAATCAGAAAGGTTACTGTAGTATTTCCTAGTAACTCCTATTCTGATATCAATTCTGTCAAGACTATTGTAAACACACTTAGAGTCTTGAGCTGGTCTTAAATACTCTCATAATCATAAAGCTGTCATGGAACAGTGATAACATCCAATATCAAACCCATGCTTTTCCACAGGAGTCTGATCTTTTATTTTGGTACTTTGGGGTCAAGCTCCAAATCTGTCCTTAGAGAAAAAGGGAAAATGCAATACTCAAAAGTAATTACACCTCAAAAAGCTATTTGAACACATATCTTTATTTCCCAGAGGGTGGTTTATCTTTGAGAATCTCAAGGCAAAACATTGATAGCAAGAGGCTTCTCTCTTTTTGCTGCTGAACAGTTAAATTACTTAAGTATTATATGCATACATGCAAAGGACAAACATCTCAAACAATGATTTTAGTCAGGGTTTTTTTCTTCTCTCCAATCACTGCTAGAAACAGACAAGGAAAAATGCATTTCTCCCTTCTATTCTAAAATTTTCAGTGTTCTTTTTTCCCCTCTCAATTTAATTCTTCTCTTTGCTCTTACTCCTTTAGTTAAGAGCTGAGGTTAACCACGACTGAAAAAAAGCCTAAAGAATTTCCCTCGTAGATTAAGGGCTCTCTCCTTCTCTCATACCTACTGTAGTTGCTACAACAAAAGGAATCAAAGAAAACAGGTATTCTGAAAACCAAAAAATAGTCATGTCTAAACCTTGAGGATCCTGAATAGAGTCTCAGCTGAAATATTATAAATGCTATAGTAGTATAGTTGGTTTATGAATAGTATGCATGTAAGCAGAGCCACTGATCTCCATAAGGTCTTTCTCTGGTACTCATAAGCATTTGGATAGTTTCTGAAGTATCACTGAAGGAGAAAACAAAATTTCTGAAATGTGTCAAATATCTGTTTTAAAAAAAACAGTATTTTGTCTTCTTAAAATTTTGTTACCAGGTCAGGAAATTAAGCACACCAACAACTGAAACATTTTTTTTTAAGTTTCAGGTTTAATAATTCATAAGCTAAATATATTTTAAACCTTTTTGATATGAGCAGTGATTTTCCATTGCCTCCAAAACACCGTACATCAGCAATCTACTTTTACAATATCACCACTGAACTTTTTATTGTTTCAGAAAGCAACAGTAATATATACCCTGCTAGCCACAGTACGTGAATGTTTTCAGTGGCTGTTGTTCAAAAAAAAAAAAAAAAAAACACTCTATGAACTAACTGCTGGGTACAAGCAAGCCAACTAACTGTCCTGCAATAACTTTTCAACTGGAGTTAGTAAAATTGAGTTCTACATTAAGCTACTCCATACAAAGACACTTCAGTACTTTGTTGTATAACCATACATTTTGTTCAAAGTACCACAGATACATCCACATCCTCTCTGCACACCGAATTCAAATACCAAAATCAATAAAAGTGTGAATATATGTTGTTTTTTGTAAGCCTTGCTCAGAAACAGGACAAAATTGCTTGCTTAATGCCCTGCATTACTAGATCTATACTATTTCTATATTATTGTTAGTATTTCCCTATCCTCACTCAGTACACATCCCAAGAACATTTTGCCGTGTAGATGAACCTTCAGTCTCTTCAGAGGGAGATATCAGAAAGAATAACTAGAGCATTGTAGTTTGCTCTCCTTTCCTAGTTAATTCACACTAATGTTCATATACATGTATCAGTTGTTGATACCAACCTTTGTAATCAGGACTAAATTCAGCAGATTATTGGTCACTTCAGCAATGTATTACCTAAACCAGTAGCATATATCACTCTTCAAGATGAAACTCAAAGATGTATTTCCATCACCGATAGAAAAAGTGCTCAGCAGAAATTAATACCCACAGAAGTGACTGATGCCCTGGTGATAAATATTTTTATGAACAAATGACAAAGAATTGTGGTAAGATCTTCCATTTTAATTTGGGGGAAAAAGCAATTCCAAGCTTCTCTCTATGCTCACCAAAATTGAGATGGCAAGGATGACATACTGTCCATTTATCACAAACCGATTTAAGTCTTCATAACTTTCCCAACTTAAATGCAGAACTTCTATATGAGCCCAAAGGTTTAATCGTACACACGATAAATTTAAGAAGCCAGTTTATATAATTTCCTTTTTGTCTAAAATGTGAACCCGCACAGCACATCCCTCCACAAGTTCTATGTTTTGGATACTTACATTGCATAGTAACAAAAAACTTAATTTAAAAGAAGTCTGCAAGTTTCGTTGGTCCACAAAAGCAGCAACATTAACATTTCCTAAAATAAAACCCAAAACATTTCAGTCACTACATTTCAAGTAGTTTAACAGTTTATATAATTTCCTTTTTGTCTAAAATGTGAACCAGACTGTCAAGAAAACTGGTGCTACAACTAATCCTTCCAAAGTAGTAGTATTTTACTTTCTGAAGTGTCAAAGTAATCTTCTTTTATCAAGATTGTTTATTCAAGCAAAAAATACTACGCACGCACACCAAGCAGTGCAGAAAAACATAAGTCACTGCAGAATCAAGATAAAAAATTTATTCTGAATATTGTGGTTGTTTCCATTAAATTTATCATCTAATTTCCCATGCAACTAACACCTATGGATAAAAAAGTGTCATTTTTCTATAGAGAAACATCTGTTAAAAGTCAAATTAAGAAATGCAATCATTTCCTTTAAATGCTAGTAAAAAGAAGCTGATCTCAGAGAAGCATATTCAAAAATCACGTAGATCACACATTATAATATTAGCCTAATTGGACAGGTAGGATGTCAAGAGGCTAGAACAGCCCATGATGTTTGAGTTTCTCTCCAATGTGGAAAGAAAACAACAAAAACAGATCAGCATGACTCAAGGAGGAGGATGCTTACTGAAGCTTATCCTGATAAGAAGTGGAGTTGAATGAAATATGCTAAGCACTTTTGTCTTTAAGCATTAATCACAAGGAGTAGAACTGATAGTAGAAAGCGCTAATTGCTTAAACTTACTGTGAACTTACCTCACTAACATACTAAAATACCCTCCCCTAGGCTAGAAGGAGTCCCTGCTCATGAAAGCCCCCTATCCTGAGCATGCTTAATAAACCACAGAAGCGCTACCACTTTAAAGGGAAGCAAGAAACCAGTTAACCAATCACGAAGGCACGGGATATCGGTACACTTAGAGGCAAAGTAATTTTGCATACTTTGGTCTATAAAAGAAATCCTGTATTACAGGGAAGGTGTGCTAGCTTCATGGAATTGCCACCTAGCACCCGTCTCTGTAAAAAAAATGCAATAAACAGATATCCCAACTCTGTGTTAATTGGCTTATTGCACACCAGGTAAAGAAACCTGCTTTTTGGGACAACAGATAGAGCAATACATCCATCTTTTCTCCACCAAAATATAATGGTGCAGCTTGTTTGACCACTTCAGAATTAATGCCTGCAACTATTGTTTTCTTTCTGCTCTAAAATTAACAGAGGCTGACACTCGTGTTTTGCTATTTAACAGATTTATCAAACACAAAAATATGAACAGGCCTACCAAATTCCTTAATTTTTGAATCGTTAAATGAATGTAAGGCATACAATATTTCACTTTCCACATTATTTCCTTCCAAACATAATTTTCTAAGTCATTACTTGTTCCAGAAAGGTCACTAATCATAATCTAAATTTTTTAAAAAATAGGATTTTAGTCAAGATAGAAAAATAAAGTTTCAAAACCTTACATACCTTTCCTTAAATGGTAGTGACACCAAAATCATTTTTGGTAGTTAGTAAAATACATAATAAAAGAACCATTGGCTGTAAAGACAAAATACGGTCTAAACTCAGGGAAAAAAACAACAGAAACTTAAAATTACCAACAGGAAAATTAAGTAAAAGTTTCATCCCTGGTAGCCTATGCAATATTACTTTCATTCCTACTTCCAGTTTCAGGTTTTGCAATCAAGGTCTTATGGACAGTATTTAGCAAAGGAACAAAGTCCCCAGTAACACTGTAGCATGTCCTTCTCCAATAGGATATACAATAATTCACAAACAGAAATTCTCATACAACTTTTCTACACGAGAAAAGTATCTACAACTTTTTTTTTTTCACTAAGCGTCATCTATTTTAAACCAAGTTCATTTTATTAAGAAGCTTTACAGGAAAACATATTTAATGAGAAACCCACCAATAACAGCATTATCTATGTCAAAAGCAAACAAACTCAACAATTATATCTAAAAAAAACCACTGCTGTAATGAAGAGCAGAAAAAGAAACTGGCCAGAAAGTAATGATCTTAACACAAACAAGGAGTCTCACGTAACAGATAGATTTCCAAGGGAGCCTGCTCACAAGGCTTACATTAACCACAGACCTAAACTCTCTGCTGGATAGAGCACAGAGCACTTGGGACATGAGAAATTCAAATTCGTCGTGCGGAAATACCTACAATCCCAGTAGCAAGTAACTAAGCATGTCAGTTTGGTTAATCTTAGAAATCCAGTGTCAGAACTCCTCTAATATTGATGTCAATCATATTGATCAACTGCACTGGACTAAAAATGAATCTTTATGTTTAAATGCTGTATTAACAGATCACTCTACTTAACCATCTTGTCCTTCATAGTTAAGGATGCAACAAACTTGTGTGTTCAAACATTAATGATCATTGTGAAAACTAAGACTTAGCACTCAGTCTTATTTTCATTACATTGTTAAGAGATTTTAAGGAAATAAGCAAGTTATTTTTCTAGTAATAGAATGGGCTCCTAGAAATAAACTAGGAACCTGATATAGATAAAAGAATCAGGTAAATTCCACTTCTCCAAATAAGCACAGATAGTGGGTTGGTCTAGCTAGGGTTACTAGGCATCAATGAGATAAGAACTCTGGGTACTCAGATGCCTTTGGATAAATATATTCTCACAAACTGTACTGCTCCATTCTAACAAGAAATCATGAAACAATACTATTCTTTTCATGCGATCATAAAACCATTATTTTTTTTCTTTAGGAACCCTCTAAAGCACTCTTAAGTTTTCTCCCTAGAGTGCTGATTTAATTGCTGTAAGAACCAAAATAGAGAAAACAACATAAATTGAATATGGACATTAAGCTAGAGAGAAACAGTAAATCAAAGGAAATCATGGAATAATTATTTCCTATTTGCGTTACCTATTTTTACCTTTAAAACAAAGGGTATTGGGTTGGGTTATACTATATTATACTTAAGAAATAAAATGCTTAGAGTATTCTGTTGTTCCATAAGACTTCACATACTTGCTCAAAACTTTTCTTAGAAAGCTAATACATAGTTTTTGAAGATTTCAGGATTCTCCCCATCCTGGAAATCTACTTGGCAGCAGAGGTACCAGCCAACTAGCTATTCTTAACAGCTCAAGCGAAAGATCACTCAGAGCAGCAATGCACAGCTAAATTACAGCATCAAGTCCTTAACTAACTCTGTGTCATTGGAGTGAAGCCCTTCACCTCCTCTTAAACACATAACTTGATCATTTCTTAAACACTGTCTTGGTTCGAAAGACAGGTGTCTGCTAAGGAAGGCAGGAGCCCCCCTTGGAACGGAAAATACAACCCCCTTCCCTCCGAATTATTATAAAATTGAAATTAAGGGGCTTTCAGGCAAAGATATGAGGAAATGGGAATAACAGTTTTTACTAATATATACAACAAAACAATACAGAGAAACTGGTTTAAAGCCTGACAGAGTCAGGGATACAACCTGGCACCCTGCCGGGCAGGGTGCTGGTAGCAGTCCGATGTAGTGGCAGCTGCAGTTCTCTTTGAAATGGTCCTGTTGAAGCGGTGATCTTGTAGAAGAAAAAGTCTGGTCCTCCTCCGAAAATCCGGTGGTGGTGTAGTCCTTGTCCTCTGGGATCCCAGCGGGTAAGGCTGCTCGTGCTGTTCCAAACCCCAGATTTTATCCCCGGTGGGAATGCTTGGCTCCCTCCCCCCTGGCCGGAGCATCTCACAAAGGGATGGTGAGTCCTGGGGCAAGGCACTGATGGGCGCATTAACAGAAGAATAGTCCCGAGGGAGGAGGCAAGGAACATCGGCGCCAGGCTTCAACAGCTCATGGTAATAAGAATACATTGTAACCCAGGACAAACACTTTTCCCAGTGAAAAAGCTACACTGTCTTCAGGATGTTTTCCCTGGCAAATTGCCCTGGTTTGTTATAGAAAGTACACACATTGTAACTTCTAAATGAAAAACATACAAATACAACAGTAACTGTATTTTGAAAAGTAGAAAGTGTTATCTAGGAGTCACAGGCAAATTCCACAGAACACGCACACAAACTAGATTTTTGTTATAGATATTTAATGCAAGCAAGTACACCTTTCACTCAAACACTTCTTTAAGAATTGTAAACTTGCAGGAGGCAAGGAAGACATTTAGATATATAGAGTCTACTGTCAGAAAGGACAAATTATTCCAACTCCCAACTCTCACTCAGAGTTTGAATCTCAAACAGAATGTAAAAAATTCTTCCAAATTCATGGTGTAAGTGATGATAAGACCTGGAATTCTGATCTGAAATGATTCTCAAGTTTTGTCACAGTCGATAAATTCTATGTCTGATACAATGCAATTATATTGAGCAACTTCATACTAATCTACATTCAAAGAGAGCAGGGAGCTACATGTTTACTAACACTACCCCCTCAAAGTGTTCAACGGTTGGTGCTGTTGACCTTCAGCTAAAGAGTTTATAGTCTCATGCATTTAACCAATTAAAACAGAAGAGACCTTGAGTATCTAGATCTAAGCTGAAAGGGATTCTTTCTTCACCCCTGTTTTTCCAGTTCTTTCATACTAGATAACCCCTCGTAATCCAGGAGGAAGCCGTTAGAGACCTGCTACACCACCTAGACCCTTACAAGTCTATGGGGCCAGATGGGATCCATGCAAGAGTACTGAGGGAGCTGGCAGAAGAGTTTGCCAAGCCACTCTCTATCATTTATTAGCAATCGGGTCAATGGGGGAGGTCCCAGACGACTGGAACCTTGCCAGTGTGACACCCATCTACAAGAAGGGCCCAAAGGAAGATCCAGGGAATTACAGGCCAGTTAGCTTGACCTCAGTACCGGAAAAAGCCATGGAGTAGGTCATCTAGAGTGTCTTCACACGGAATGTGCAGGACAACAGGGGGATCAGGCCCAGTCAGCATAAGTTTACGAAGGGCAGGTCCTGCTTGACCGACCTGACCTCCTTCTATGACCAGGTGACCCACTTGGTGGATGAGGGGAAGGCTGTGGTTGTTTACCTGGACTTTAGTAAAGCCTTCAACACTTTTCCACACCATTCTTTTCCAACCAAGGCTATTCTGTGATTCTATGATATACAAAAATACTTTACACCAGTTGAAATAAGCCATAAAATCACTGGGTCTTGTCTGGAGCCTCTGAGCAAAGACACTACCACTGAAATGTTCACGGGAATGACCAGGGTCTTGAAATTTTAAAGGCTGGATAGACAGGGACATTTATCAGTGTGACCAGTATCAAAGAAACCTCCATACATGCTGAAAATTCCTATTGCTGACATAGCAGCAATACAATTTTAATTTTCATTTCACTGTCCCCTCATTTCTAATTTTTTGGTGAACATTGTAAAAGGGAAGAGATGTAAAATGTTTTGGTTTTAGAGAAAATATTTAAACGTATAGCACACAATCTCAATGTGGCCTAGTCAGAGGAGGGAGGTAATGAATAGTTTAATAGTTTTCTGAATACAGATGAGGAAAAATACAAATGTGGGAAACAATAAGCGACCCAGTAACCTTGTAAGAAAATAAAGCTGAGACAAGCATAACAGAACTTCAGAACTCTTAAGACAAGCGAAGTAAGCAAGACATACCATAATAAGAACAGAGAATAAGCTACAGAGTTGAAAAAAAGTAAGCTTGAATTATATTATGGTATATCTTACTTAAAACAGATTTTGATTTGCTGTAGATCCCTGGTTTCTTGGTACACTGCAGTTTCCTCATGTAAGATTTCTGACACAAAAAGAAACATCTCATACTTGTCAGATCAAGATAAATCACTGCCTACAGATTTTCACCTTACTTGAGATATCTAAGAATTTCTAATACTAGATGATCAATCTAGTCCAGCATCAGATCCCAAGGGGGTAAAAAGAAAAAATCCAGTTTCAGATAAAAAACAACTACTAGGTAAATCCATCCCAGTGCTTAGCTTTGCCATAAACTCTTATAATTTCCCATAGAATTAAGCCATGCAGCAGATGCTTTAATACCTCTTGCAAAATAGGTTATTCAGCTTTAGCTTTTAATAGTATTATTATCTATATAAATGGCCTTTCTGATACAGGATGAAAATCTTGCCTCAGTAATATTGCCTTGCTATGCACTGTACAGTTTTTTTATGCTTGTCTGATTTTCTTTTGTTCTACTTAATAATTGCCACCCTCCCATTTAATTGAATCTCTGCACTGTTTTGCACAGTGCAACATGGGATTCAGCTAGAGGGGAAAGCAGCATGCAACACACAATACGTTATCCATTGTAGAAGCTTGGCATGTAAGGCAGGCAGCACAGAGGCACCTACCTACAACTCCATGAAGCAATGCAGCAAATGAATCAGATACAAATACATAAACAGAAACTCTCCTAGATGAATTAGCTAAAATTAAATATTTTGATTCAGGTTAGTGAAACTGAAAGACTGTTTTCCACCCTCACCTCACAAATGGGGGGGTGGCGAGCAGAATAAAAACCAATTAACAACTTACTCAGGAAAATAATTCATTTTAAAAGAGAAATAAAATCCTCGAACAAATCCAGTAGTTTAAGGATATAAAGAAACAGTGTTTTCATTGTGCCCCAAGAAGTAGCAACAAATTAAGAATTCCCTTATACATAATAAAGCAAAAAGGGAAAAAAAAAAAAAAAAAGAAAAAGAAAAAGAAAAGAAAAAACCCCTCACAACAATTTTGGTATGTGTTCTACCTTAGACCACTAGAAAGCATTTTGTAATGAAAAGAAGTTATCATTGCAAGGATGACTTAAGCTTGTTCTGCAGTTCAGGTTTGCTTTATTCCCATTTTTCAAAGATGCAAAATATGTTCAGAAGTCTGTTTTGTAGACCTAATATTCAAATAATGATTTTCAGTAAGTAGACTGGCATAATTGACGATTTACTCCACCTCTCACAAACATTGGTGAACATTCTCAGTGACCTCAATTAGACAAGGAAAGTCTTCACACAAACTGGATTGAGAACCAGTCTAATACAACATTATCCCAAGTAAAATCCACAATGAACATTTCATAAAGATAGGAAAAAAATTACTTCAACAGAAGCACTTCACTTCCTGCAAAACTCCTTAAAAATACACTATTTGAAAGAACTCCTGTAACAATTCAGGCATTACAGGGTTAGTTGACTACACAGCACTGAGGTTTTTCAAATTTTATGATAGTAATTAATTCAGCATTATTAAGATTTTGTTTTCTTTTTTCCTTCTTTTTCCTTCAATCAAGCACTTCTCTTGATAAATGCCAAGCATAAAACAGTAAATCACAATGCCTTTTGTTTCATTCCTATGCTTGATTACTCTTGGCAGGCTTTTTGGTCTAATGAGCAAGCTGTTTGGCTAAAGCTACCCAAGTTAAGCAACTGAAAAATTCAGTTGTCAAATCTAAAAGTACATCTACTTGATTTTCAAGCTTAATTCTGTTTTATCACAGTATAAGTAAATGACAAACATTGATATATTTTAAATCAGTTGTATAAATAATGCGTATAATTTTACAGCTATGTAAATTTTAGCTTTAACTAATACATTTGTTCAGTAAAAAAATATCTTTCTGATAGAACCAAGCAAGAATAGGATCTGTCTATGTGGGAATTAAGCATGTGCAAATTACTAATCTTTATCTGCATTAGAATAAAGACTAAAAAGTAGAAATATCCATGGAAAAAGCAGTATTATACAGATACTATTAATAAGCAGAACTTATTATTATCGATGTTTGACAGTAACTTGCAACATTTTAAGAAAAAAGTTTTCTAACATTCATGCTGTTGAATTGTCCAACTACACTCAAACTGGGCTGGAAAGCCACAGTCCAACTCTTTGTAGAAAAATTCTAAAGACTCCTTACTTTCAAACTAAAGGAATATCAGCTTGACAAGAAACCTTTTTTTTTTTTTAAGATGTAAGCTATGTAAGATACTAGCACATTTTACAACCAGATAAGCACTATTAGATTTTAGCTTCAACTTTGCTTCACAGAATAATTTCAAAAATTTTATTAAAATATTTTTTGATACCTTCTCCTACCTTTCCTGGGGAAACCAGAGTTCAATACAAACATTTCCCTGAAAATCTCTAGACATTTGTAGTCATACTTGTCTTGTTATGTGACACTAAAGGCATGTAAAAAATTACGTATTTCTTCCAGCCAATCAACTGAAACTATTATAGACAAGTGCCTCGCATATTTGAGATATGAATTCAAAATTATAATTTTTATTCTGCTTAGACATTGTTAAAAACACTCTCACTATATTTCCAAAAATGATCTGCAATCCATGGAATATCAAAATCTGACAGTAAAATGAGATCTGCAGACATGATGAAGTTGGACCTATGAAATACTTGCAATATACTGTGAGGTATTTTGCTCCTGAGCATGAGGGATGGACAGAGTAATATCTCTTTAAATTGCTTTCGATCTGAGGTACCACTTAGCCTGTGCATGTGTGTGTACATGCACTCACATATGCATGTGGCGTGCATTCATATTTATTATAAAAAACACAAGAGGTCAACTTTTCAATGTGCTGAAAATCAAATACTCCACAACATTAAAACTTTAAAACCATCTGGGGAAAAATGTTACTCATCTTCAACTTGGAGAAGTTATGCTACAATCCAAATCTAGAAAAATTGGCAGAAGAAAAGTGAGTTTCATGTGCCCTAAGAAACTATCATTTTTATGCAAGGGAAAACAAGAAAAAAAAAAAAAAAAAAAAAAAAAAAAAAAAAAAAAAGAAAGAGCAATTATAAACATTCAGCATATGTAAAAAGCAAAGGCAGAAAGGTGTGGTAGCACAGAGGTCCCTGAAGATTAAGGCCCAGTTTATAAATACATATTCAGTCCTAGTGAAGAACACTGAAACGTTTTGAGATTTTATTCATCCATATTAGTTTAATCTGCAATACAAAACTACACAGTTATGTCTACTTCTGCATATCCCTCCTCCTCCGTTTTTCTAAGACTACACATGCAGCTCTGATAGCAAAATCCCAGGATTCATCATGTTATGCTTAACTTTGTTAGGGTGTTATTTACAGTAACTCCAATGAAGTTATGACCATACATCCCTGCATTCTTTAAGACAATATTTTCTTGAGGACCCCATGAATATCACATCACAGGTGGAACCAATTGCCTGTTTTCCTAACATAAATGAGTCTTTTTCTTACTAGTGTAAAGAATTTCTGACCATTCATGTCCCAAGTACCAGAGTTTACCAAAACAGGACCCTGTAACTGCTGATCAAGAATTCCTGAGTAAGGTTAGATACATTCAACTTCAAAATAAAATAAGCACATGGATGACAAATTACACTGCTTAACAGTTTAAGAGAGAAGTGCTAGATTTATTAATATTTAGAAAAATAGGTACGCACTTAGTGTGCTTTAATCCAGTTCATGTAAGATATATTACACACTATTTGCAGTACACTGAGCAATCCGATAGCCCTTTGCTAGCTTTGGAATGTATGTACCTACTTAGCTCTGCATATTCATGTTTTCCTTTCCTGGGTACTGAAAACAAAACTGCCTACCTAATTCTTAGTATATTTAAACACTTACACTCCAGATTAAGACAACAAATACGTATCTCAGTTAATATCTTAATGGAAATTCAGAAGTCATTTCTCCATGTTCCTTAGGATTCGAATTGGCTTGTATTCCAATGTCATTTGTGATCTTTCATTTAAAAGTAACAGGCCATAATTACTGACAATACACACAAGAAAATGCTCCAAAGGTGGCAGAATACAGTTTCTTTTAAACAGCAAATGAGTAAAAGAAAGATTAATCAAGCACCAGTCCTAGTCATATTTGGGCCAAAGAAGGAAACACTCCCAGATCAGATTAGTAAGAACTTAAATGGTATTCTTGCTTATTCTGCTGCAAAACAGTGTGAATTTGCTACCTGAATTACCTGGGGATATTGCAACTAATTAACTCCCTTACATTGCAGGCCTTAGAGATCAAATCTTTATCTTAATCTATGCCAGTAGCACACAGTACAGCTTCCTGAAACCTAAAGTGCTTTTGCCCAATTAGAATTTTTGGGTTTAATACAATGTTAGTATAAATGCTAATGAGCCACTATATACAGGCAAGCATATTATCAAATCCAATGCTCTGTTCTGGCCCTAAACTTTATGGATACAGAGTTCCCTGAGTTTTACATGGGCTTCCTAAATCTGACCAAACTGGTCAATTTATTCTTCTGCAAAAGGCTGGAATGGCACTTTATTCAAAGGATTCCTGGCATTGCTGCTTTATGTACCAGCCAATTGATTCTGCTTATAAGAATCACTGTTTGGGTTTTCTGCTAAAGTGATGTTTCAGTCACCAACACAACCACCACCAAATCCTTAAAGATACACGCCTCATTAAATATGTATCCCACAGTCTTCATATAAATAACTTCCCCTCTATTTTAATAAATAGCTGTTAAAACACAGGTCATTTTCCATATTCAGAAGTATATATTGAGGAGTAAGTTCTGTACTTCTCATTGCTATGCTACACAGATTTAACAATTGGAATGACTTTCATCATCAATGCAAGCTCAAAATGCCAAAGGAATTTGTTTTCAGCTGTACGCAGGCCCCAGTGTAAGTGCACTACAAAAAAATTATTTGATGACTTGCAGGGTTTTTTAGAGAGATGCTGAACAAGCTGCAAACTGACAGTCTCCTTTGAGTCAATGATTAGACATCACTTGAGAACATAAACTAGTTCATAAGGACTTTCTGCAGAAAAATGTCAAGTACTGGATAGTCTTTAATAACAACATATTAAGATAATACTCTCTGGAAATGGCAAAATACCAAAAAGTTTGGATTTAGAAGATGTAAATCATCCATTCTCTTAAAGCAGTCACTTGTGAAGATACTAACAGAGCAGTGAAATTACATCTTCATTGTAATGTGAAAGCTTGGTCACGAGTTAGAATTGCATACCAGCTCTCCTTGTGTCCTGTCCAAGGTTGCCACCTTACACTGCACCACCTTTCTTCAATAAATCATTAATTCCTATAGTAATTTTTGCTACTGTAATCTATGAGTGTGAAATGAGATGATACCAGGAAAGCAAAAGTGAAAAATCATTAAATAAAAAAAAACCAAAACAAATAACTAAAGGTTATTCACATTAGGTAGAAATGACCAGTGAAGCTTTGAACACTGGTATTACTAGACACAAACTTCTCTCTTTCAGAAATTAAACTTCAGGAAATATGAAAATTACAAGAACTTTTAACACAATGTAGTGTGTTTGCATTTACTACCATTAATACTACTACAGTAATATTTGTTTCTAAGGTAAACAAGGCAGATCTTTAGTGAGTATAGTCAAAGTGAGGCTTAACACCAGATGCAGAAAAAGAAGCTGTTCATCTCTGGTTATTAATACATTCAAATATGTTGGATTAAGACAAACACACAGTAGGAAAAATATCACTGCAAAATCTATGTCACAACTTTTAAAAAAAGGTCTACATCAGAAAGATATCCACAAAGCAAAACTGCAGCTATTTTACTAATAAGTACTTTTCATATACTGATAAAGAAACAACAGAAATCCCAGAAATGCTTGAAAACTTAGGAGCTGCTCTAAAGCTAGGTTTAAAAAAAAAAAAAAAAAAAAAAAAAAAAAAACAACTGTTCAAAGATTTCCTTATTTCATTCAGCATATCTGGTGCAGGAGTGGGGTGGGCAGACAACAATACACACACATAACATGGGACAACATGGACACAACACATAACTATTTGAACTCAAGTGAACTATTTAAAGGAAAGAGTTAAACTTGAAAACTGGCCAAGGCTTTCAAATATAGAACCATAGAACAGCCTTGTTTGGAAAAGACCTCTAAGATCAAGTCTAACCATTAACCCAGCACTGCCAATTCACCACTACACCATGTCCCTCCACGCAACATGTACACATCTCTTAAAAATCTCTCCTTTCTGCAGACAGTTACTTCAAATGTTTCAATGATTATGAAGCAACAGAGATGGAGAAGACAGGGGGAAAAAAAAAAAAAAAATTATTGATGGCATTAGTCTAAAACCATAGATATAGTTCCGCTCATATTCCATTCTTTTCTACATTCAGTTTCCCCTTATAGTACACCTCTTGCGCCAGATATCTTTCCTTTCTGATTTTAAGACCAAGGCAGCCTATGCACTTTCTGTTACTGTTACCACCTATTAGGGTATTACAAAGCTATTTATACTACACTATAAGCACAGGCGGCTAGAGTCAATGCCAATAAGATTTAATGGTAAGACAAGAGAAGACTGGGTATCCATATCCACTAAACAACTTACCACAAATAAAGATTACTCTTTGGAGAAAGGAGATAAGATGAAACAATGTTATCACCTTTACTTTAGATTATGAGGGCAATCTAAGAAAAAGCACATTACAGTTTACTTAACTCCTAAACCTTAGCTATATAAAGAGCTTCCAAGCTAATGCCTTCCAAGAGACAGTTAAGAGTTCAATGTTAACAGTAGCTTGAGATTAATAGACTCTGCCTTTGTGAACAAAAAAATACATGTTACTAGAAAGAAGCAGCAAAAACAGACCAGAGGAAAAGTAATTAGGTGAAAGAGGAATTCATACTAGAGAACAAACTAAAAGTACATATAAAATTCAGAAGCCTTTTTTTACAGTACAGAAGAAATGAAAATTTAAGATTCCCATTAACCCTTCCCATTATAATTTGCCATGTTCAGTTTAGAAATGATGAACAATTAAATAGCTTCTTAAATTTCCTTAATTAAAATTAATGCAAATTCCTAACACTTTCCTATATTTCACAGTTTAAGTAAGACCTGACCATTGTTTTTTATTAGTTTTATTTTAAAGGTAGCAATTACAGGTGTAGATACAAAACACGCATTCTTAGACAGGTCTTTGAGCAACCTGGTCTAGTGGGAAGTGTCCCTGCCCATGGCAGTGGGGTTGGAAGTAGAGGATCTTTAAGGTCCTTTCCAACCCAAACCATTCTATGATTCTATGATTCTTAATGCCAGATCTCCTAGGTTTCAAAATGATTCCTCCTTCACCATATTAATAAAATTAAGATCACACAAAATAAGTCATGAAAAAAATAAAAGACTGATATCATTCTAGAATAGCCAGTAACAAGTTTCGAGTAACAAACTGGCATGAGAAAAACAAATTCAATGTCCTAACTGAAAAAGTAACTTTATTAGAAAATCCTTGCTTTAACTTAGGCCTAGGACAACATAATGAAGTTCCCCTTTCCTGTTCTGCAATTCCATTTTTTTCCTGATGTCATAATCATAAGTTTCTATCAAAACATATGTATGCAGTGAAAGTGTTGCCCTACCCACTAATAAGGAAAGGTATGTTTTATTTACCCTGAACCATAAAAAGTACAGGACAAATAAGCCTACTGGACCTATTTTCACACTAATAAGTTCACATTAGTGAGGGAAGACTGATGAGTGCCGCACAGTCCAATCCTAAATACTGGCTACCTCTAAAGTACATTCACGATCCTTCATAAACTAGGAGGGATTCTAGCCCAATGCAAAAAAAATGTTGAACACAAGCCCCTCTCCTCTTCAAATAAGGCTATGAGTACTCCACTCTGGAAACATCAAAACCTTCAAAATATTTACATGGTGATCACAATCTCACAATAAAGTGCAAAAAAACCCCTTGTGATTAATCCTTTTTAAAACAGTCTTTGGCTTTCTTAGGTGTACAGAAATGCAGTTATATAGATGCACAGAGATGCTTTGCTCACAAGAGTTAAGAAACATCAGGTGTATAGTTGGTGGGGAGCTTAGCTGGGTGATAGAGAGGGTGCTTGTTTTTGAGGAGCCCTAAACCTCCAAACAGACAAAAGAATAATGAATGCTAGCAATTAGTGAATTGGTACAGAGACCTAGTATTTGATTCATCTCCTTTCCAAACACAGAGACACAGATTTCACTAATGTTGAAAAAACATATTCTTTAAATAGCTTCAAAAGTCTCATTTGGGAGGCCAACACGAGCTGCCCAGACTTGCCAAATGTTTTAGAAGGCAATATATTTGATGGTCAATGTGGGTACACTTCACAGGGAAGCACAATAAAAGCTAATATTAACAGGGCAAACTTTCCCTTCATAGCTGATAGGTTTTAAGGTCTGTTATTTGACTTTTGTTCCACATTCTTTACCTTTGATAACTGTATTAATATGGTAGGATGATAGTAACACTGTGGTATGATCCAGCTGATCACATCGATCAACTGATTATATTATTTCATTACAATATTATGCCATAGTTGAGTTGTGGAGTTTATTTATATACTACCAGTATCTTTCGCTACAAAGTTTCTGATACAACTTAAATTTACAAATACTGGACTTGCTTTGATTATGATCTCTTTGAAAACAAAAACTAAATATCACTAACAAGCAAGGTAAATCATACAATCATCTAGGCTAGAAAAGACCTTTAAGATCATCAAGTCCAACAATTAACCTAACACTGCCAAGCCACCACTAAACCGTTTCCCTCAGTACCACACCTACATATCTCTTAAATAACTCCAGGGACTGCGACTCCACCACTGCCCTGGGCAGCCTGTGCCAGTGCTTGACAACCCTTCCTGTGGAGAAATTTTTCCTAATATCCAATTTAAACCTTCCCTGGCACAACTTGAGGCCACTGCCCCTCATCCTATCACTAGTTACCTGGGAGAAAAGACCGAAACCCACCTCACTAAACCTCCTTTCAGGTAGTTCTAGAGAGCAACAAGGTCTTCGCTCAGCCTCCTCTTCTCCGACTAAGCAACCCCAGTTCCCTCAGCTGCTCCTCATCAGATTTGTGCTCCAGACCCTTCACCAGTTTCATTGACCTTCTTCGGACATGCTCCAGCACCTCAATGTCCTTCTTATACTGTGGTGCCCAGAACTGGACACAGTACTCAAGGTGTGGTCTCACGAGTGCCGAGTACAGGGGCACGATCACCTCCCTACTCCTGCTGGTCACACTGTTTCTGATACAGGCCAGGATGCCATTGGCCTTCTTGGCCACCTGGGCACGCTGCTGGCTTGTGTTCAGCCAGCTGTTGACCAGCACCCCTAAGTCCTTTTCCACTGGGCAGCTTTCCAGCCACTCTTCCCCAGGCCTGTAGCGTTGCATGGGGTTGTTGTGACCCAAGTGCAGGATCTGGCACTTGGCCTTATTGAACTCCACACAATTGGCCTTGGCCCATCGATCCAGCCTGTCCAGGTCCTGCTGCAGAGCCTTCCTCCCCTCAGGCAGATCAACACTCCCACCCAACTTGGTGTTGTCTGCAAACGTACTGAGGGTGCACTTGAACCCCTTGTCCACATCATTGGTAAAGATGTTAAAGGAAACTGGCCCCAGGTCATAAATAACTCTCCCTAAGCAGAAAGTAAAGTTTACCACATAAAATACATTTATTATACTGTCCTTTTAATGAACACAACTGGACAGGGCACTGTTTGCAAATATCAATGACTAAAATGACTTAGTCTAAAGAATGTTGCTTCATGGAATTTTACAGAAATAAAAATTAAAGTTTCTGAAAGCCTTTCAGATAGAGATACAACAGACAATTACAGTTGTGTGAAATTTTGTCTGACTAGTTGTAAACACCACATAAACAGACAAAGCAATTGTAAATGACAAACTCATGTTTTGTTCTAGGATTAAAAATAATACCATTATTTGGAGAGAATAAAGTCATAAAGAGAATAATTATTCCTATATTTTGTTTTTCTCCATAGATTCACAGCATTATGAGTAATGAAGGTTTGATATGTAAGTTTTAGGATGTTCTAAGTAGGAAAGTATAAATGTCATTTCATTACCTGATTATATTTTTTAAAAGGAATAATCTTTATTTTAGACAAATCGTGGTTTATATATACATACATATATTTATCAAATGTCTGGCACAGCCATCATAGACAAGACCATTACCACAAACCACTATGAATATAACAAAATATGAATAAAGAAGATTCTCCTAACCTACTATCTACTAAAGAACCTCAACTCCCAAGCATGAAATACATAAGGAGTATGTACACACAGGCTAAGACATCTCAGCATCATGACAGCATTGGCTGCTGAAGCAGCCTAACCAGGCAACTTTAAAAACCTTAATAAATACATCAGCCCTGAGACTTGTTTTAGTGACAGACATAACTGCAGCTACTCAGCAACTGGACTGCAGCAGCACTAAAACTGGATTAAAAACTCTTCCCGCCCAGCTACTACAGGCAAAAAGTAAACATATCCTCGTATAGAACCCAAAATGTTTGACTCGCACACACAAGCTGAGGGAGCTAATACTGGACATATAAAGAATATGCTTTCACACACACTCCCATCCTTAAAATGGAAAGTCTTCTACATAAGAAAGAGATCACTCTCAAATTTTGCACATGAGAAAGATGTGAGAAGATAGCCTGTAACGTGCATCTAGCTTCTCACTCTTCCACATTAAGGCACAGTTCTTGCCTAGACCTATTTCATTATTTTCAACAGATTTGTCAGAATGATCAAGATCTTTCAAGAGAATTGAAGAGTCAGTTACAGCTTTGCCTGTACAAAGTACTGAAAAGATTTCAGCTAATATTATCATGTTAATAACAAACTTCACTGACAAATCTGACATTTTAGAGGGTGTTAAGAGAACTAGGTTTGGGGTTTTGGGGTTTGCTTTGAGTTTGGGTTTTTTTAAATATAAGATCATATCCTGTTTTTTTAAATATAAGATCATATCCTGGTTTTACAAGGTTTTGTAAGGGTTCGCTTTCTGAATGACTATGTTCTTTTTCACTGTGATCTAAAACTCTAAGAAACTGAGTCAATGAGCCAGAAGTCAGGGTCATTACCTTCCACGTTAATCAGTCTTGTCAGTTAAGTCTTAAGTTAAGCCTTTAAATACTTCTTTTCACACCAGAATTCCATCTCACCCTTACATCTGTAGGGTATTTACAGCCTGCAAAAAATACGCTACTCTCTGAACAGAGAACTGAATTACAAACACAGGCCTTGCATACCTCACTTATGATTTTAACTCTGCAAGACAGTTACCCCTACGTATGTTTAAAATGCAGTTGTGCTATTCCTTAACAGGAGGCAACATTTGAATCACTAATTGAATTGCTAATCACAATTTCAAAACCAACAAATTATACAAGTAAATTTACCAATTATGTAAACTGTAGGATGTTAATAAAACTTCTCTACCAAGTTATATTTAAGGATGATAATTGATCAGTGCATCTAACAAGTGAGACATTTTTCTAATGCATTCTTTTGCAGTTAATCTAACTCACTTGTTTTTGGGTTTTTTTACAATTATATTTTATGAATTGCTGAAAACCGTCCATGTTTTAAAGGGAGAGCCTTGTGAAGCATTAGGACCATCCATAAACATTCCAGATTGAGGTACCAATCAATATGATATAAGCATTCTGCACAAGAAATAAAAGCATATTCCTCACTGAAGTACTGACCTTATAAAACTTACACAATGTAAAAATAAGTAAGCCAGCATATTTGTAAATTGCATCAGAAAAAATCAGTATGCAGTACTTCCTCAAAGCAGTCACTCTTCAGACCCTTGGGGACACCTACTTGTCACAGAATAAATTATCTGGCTAATATCCAATATTACAGTATATGTCAGTGGGCACCCAGGAGACAGACATTAGAGAGCACTTAGCTTCTTCAGCCTTGCAGGGTAGTCCTTACATAAATTGCTTTGCCCAATTATAAAGCATAACTGATGTACTTATTTTGGAGTTCTCTAGCAGCAGCCTTACACCCTAAAACATTTATATAGCACTGCTTTGTTGTTTTTTTTTCCAAAACCACAGGTCCCAAAGTGCAGTCACTGAACAGGTTTGTTGTTTTTTTCACAGGAACATGAGTTTTTAAGATAATCAAAGCAAACAAAAATATCTGAATACTCATTTGAACATTCTCAAACATTAAAATGATGCTGCTTAGTAGAAACTACTGGGGAAAGAAGTTCTTCCACAACTCTAATAGTATCTCTTCTTTTCTGGTTACTTAAGATAAACAGCCAAGTTTGCATCCCACATGCAACATACATATAAAGCTAGAAAACACATGCATCACAAGCACACTACAGCTCTCAGGAAAACGAGAGAGACTTCTTGTAGACATCTACTTCAGCGTGCTATAGCAAACCACAGTCACGAGCAAGCTGTAGTACAAAGCAACCTGTTGACTCTGAAGTTGCAAACCAAATCACAGAATCACAGACCAAATCAAAGAAATCTAGCGAGAAATACAGTAAAGCTAAATGGAAAATTATTTTGCATGCTCGGAACTCAGATCTTTAAAAGTGATGCCAAGGAATGCAGGGTACTGGAAGATCAAGGAAAATGTTTTTCACTGAAAGAAGTGTGAAGGACTTTGGAAAACTGGCTGGGTTTTACTCAACTTCCAACAAACCGGGAAGGAAGCGAGCGCACAGGCGAAGCGCTCTGGGGGGGCAGAGCCACCTCACAGCGGCGGGTTTCGTAACGGATGGGATTCGGGTCACACTGATGTGCACCGGCTCCCTGCGGGGCACCTCGCACCCACCATTTACACAACTTACAGCCTCATTTAGCGGACTTCCCTGCCACGACCTGCGCCCCAACACCCCCCACAAAGCTCCCGCCAGCTGTGCGCGCAGCCCCTTCTCCCCCTGCCCGCCCTCTAGCACTTCTGACAGCGGCACGGTGAGGGCGGGCAGTGCCGCACGCTTCCAGGTGGCACTCGCAGAGCGGCGACCGTGCGAGCCCCTTGTCCCCCTGACCCACCCCCGCCCCGGCCGAGAGCGGGGCCGCGCCGCAGCCCTTCCCGCAGCCACCGCCGCTCCCGCTGTGGGGCGGGAAGCGGGGAGGAGGAAGGGACCAACGCAGCTCCCCCTCCAACCGCTGCCGCCGCCTTTTCACGGCTGGCGCCCCGCGGGCGGCTCCCGCAGCCCAGCCGCCGGGCCCCGGAGGTGCGGGCAGGATGCCCCGCACGGCCCGCCGCACGCCGGGCGGTCCTGCAGCGCACCGGGAACTGCCCGGCGGGACCTGCCTCCTCCCGGCGAGGCGCCGCCAGGAATTCCGACGAAAGCTCGGACCCGAGGCGAGGGGTGGAAGTTGAGGCTGCAGCCAGCCCTGCCCGCCCAGGGGTGCCCCCAGCGAACGGCACCAGCTCGCCCGCCGCGGGGCTGCCGGGGCTGCGGGCCGGGCGCGGCTGGCGGGTTGAACTTACGTCTCGGAATTTGTTCCACTGCCCGACCTCCTTGTCGTACTGGGAGATGGTCGTGAGCCATTGTTTATCGTCCAGAAAATTGCCGCTGTCCGGTCTGCCCCCGGCCGCCGCCGCCAGCGCCGGGCTGCACCAGGCTGCCGCGCACACGCACACGAAGGCTGCTGCCGTGAGCATCTGGGCGAGAGGAGACACGGGAGGGGAGGTTACCCACGCCAGAGCCGAACCCCGGCCGGGGACTGCTGGGACCGGGACAACCGCCCGCAGCAGGGCCCCTCGCCCACCCGAGAGGGGCGAGGGGCGTGGAAGGGGCAGCGGGAAAGGGAGCGCTGGGAAAAAGAAAAAAAAAACGGGGGGGGGGGGGGGATGAAGAGGGGGCTGCCCAGCCCGTCACCTTGCTGCCAGCCCCGCAACTGCGCTCCCCGCCGCGGCCGCAACGCCCCGCACGCGCCGCCGTCCGCAGCCCTCCGCCTCGCGCCGCGCGCTCCGCCCGCCCCGCGCCGCGCCCCGCCCCCGTCCGCTCCGCGCGCCGCCGGCAGCGCCGCCGCGCCCGGGATAGCGGCCTGCGGGGGGGCGGAGCGCCCGGGCCTGAGGTGAGCCTCGCAGGGCAGCGCCCAGGCTCGGCCTCCGCTCTCTTGCCTCCTCCGCAGCCCCTCGGGAGCGCCTGCGGGACCCGCCGGCCGCAGCCACCTCCAGGTGGGCGTGGAAGCCGCTGGAAATTTGCTACGGCTGTGTTGGCACCCAGGTTAAGTCTGCGAAAATCCTTGGACGCACGCAATGTTTAAAAACTAGCGATTCCAAAATAAAACTTCTGTGCCGTAGGGGGAAGGAGCCCCTCACGCCGCCCCCGGGAGCTGCCTTAGGTGCGTGCTGGCATCGTAGTGCCCCTGCGTTATCCCGTGTGTGGGAAAACGCCGTGTGGAGAGAGGAGGCGGGAACAAAAAGTTAGAGACAGGAGGAAACGCCAAGGTCAGAGAGAGAGGAGGAGGTGGAGATGCTCCGTGGCAGGGCACTGCAGCCCCTGGCAGGCGCACGCCGGGGCTAGAGGGTAAACCCAAAGGAACTGCGGCAAGGCAGAGCACAGCTTACCGAAGGACTGCAGCCCGTGGAGAAGCCCTGCCAGAGCAGAGGAAAAGCGTGAGTAGGCTAGAGCAGGCTGTTTTCAGTTGGAAGGGACCTAAAACCATCACCTAGTCTAGTCAGGGCTGACCATGGATGTTAAAGCATGCTCTTAATATAAGGGCATTGTCCAAATGTCTCTTAAACACCGACAGGCTTGGGGCGTTGACTGTCTCTCTAGGAAGCATGTTCCAGTGTTTGGCCACCCTCTCCGTAAATAAATGTTTCCTGATGTCCAGTCTAGACCCCTCTGGCGCACCTCTGAACCGGTGAAGAGAAACGGTTACACGCTGTGTCCCCCCCCAGTTCGCCCTGTGCTGGTCAGGGAGGGGAGTGTGGGATGAAGATGAGCCTGGGAAAGCAGGGAGAAAAGATGGTTCTTTAACGTGTGCCCTCTTGTTTCCCACTTCCCAAATTAGCAATTACATTTTTGTTTTAATTGGCAATAAATTAGTCTTCTCCAAGTCAAGCCTGTTTTGCCTGCAACAGTAATTGGTAAGCAATATCCCTGCTTTTATCCTAACCCGTGAGCTTTCTCATTCCCGTTCTTCCTATTTTCTCCCCCTGTCCTGCTGGTGGGGGGGCTGCAAGCAGCTGCATGGAAGTTTGACTGTTAGCCAAGGCTAACCCACCACAAGGTTGCAAAGCATGTTAAGAGAACACAACGCTCCTAGTGTTTTATCTGAAAATATTTTCCATGGTAAAAATTCAGGATTACTTTCAGACTTGAAACTACAGCCAGGTCCGTCACGAGATTCTAGCATCTGACGAGCAGAAAAATGCCACTTCATGCAAAGAGAACTGAATATGTGATTGTGACTGACCTTAGCAAGTTTTGAGTTTGGTCGTAAACTGTAACTATAGCCAACAGCAAAGTAAGGATTAAATCCTCTAACCTGCATTTTACACTACCTAATACACGCCCTTTTGTTCCTAACCCTGTATCATTAAAATCAATGAGAATCTTGTCACCAGTCTGACAGATACGGAGGATGATTGCCAGATTAGGATTTGTGTGTCTGACTCTGAAAATGCTACCTATCCAGAATGATATTATATTCTGTAATAAATGAATCATAAAATTCAAAGCAAAGGGACAGAGAGACCGCACAGAGGCTAAATAAGAATCAATAAAACAGTCATGTTCTTCTCAGGGCGGGTTATAGAGTCAGTCCCTTATACAATAATTTTCTGACAATCTAGTTTGTATTTGTCAGTCTTAATGTTCATTTCCAACAAATCACTTTGCCCTTTGGCATGAAGAAATACCTTTATAAAGCTAATGATTTTATTTTTTTTTTTAAAGAATCACTTATTTAAACTTTTTTTGAAGCATCCCAGTCCCCAAATTCATGGTTTCATTTACCTAGCTTACCTGTTTTGGTTTTGCTTCATCTGTGTTTCACATTTTCATCCAGATAAGATTAATCAGTACTTTTAACTTACAGAGCATCTTTCCATACTCAGACAAGAGGAACAGAAGTGGCTGGGATTTGCATTCAGTAAAAATCCTTAGAAAAGGGAGCTCTGGTATGGTTTGGGTTTTACAGAAGTTTCACTGCCATTTGTCTGAAAAGTGATCTTCCACACCTGTGACTGCAGTTCCTACTGACAACACATACTAAATGGTCGATTATCTGTAATTTTGCCTGAACCAAGCTATCTGAAGCCTTTAATAATTCTAAATGTATTCCTTATAATTTTTAGCACTCTGATCTCCACATAATTGGTTTAAGAGCCTCGTTCTGATCGTGGACTTTACAAAGTTGGTAATTCCATTTATTCAAGAACACAAAAAAATGGTACTTGATTGAAATGGCATTTTGAACATACAAAACTAAGAAGTTTTCTTTTTTTCCTCAATAATTTCACTGCTCTTCAAAGATTAAATTTATGTATCTTGAGAACTATTCTTCCTTTTAAATGTACATACATTTCTCACAGAAAATTTATCTGTATTGTTACATACTGGTGTGCCTAAAAGTAGTGTCTTTAGGATGTGACAGGGAATCCAGTACTGCAGTAGTGACAAGTGAATAATATTAACAGTAACTAGTACATAATTTTAAACTGACAGTTTAGAAACTCTGACTAGTAGCTCTTTTTATCATTGTCTTGTTAAGAAACATTGCTGTTATTAGTAAAAAATTGTCTTTCTTCTCAATTTCAAAATATATTTTCCAAATTTTCAGTAATAGAGATGTTTCAAATATTAACACTTACTAGTATAAAATCGTAACTATTCAGGTTGCTTTACCTCGTACTAGGTGATGAAGCCTACAGGCAGATAGCAAAGAAGATGGTATAGCTGGTCATATACCTGTAGAAGGTTACAAGATTGTCATAAACAACATGGATGTTGCATAAGGAAAAGGATGGAGAGGTGAGAAAAGAGGGAGTATACATGTAAATATGTATTTTGTACACAATCTCTGCGTTATGTGAAAGGGTGTTGGAATTACATAATAGATGTGCCAAGAGATATATTGGAAGAAAAGTTTGCATGTATACGTTAACAGTGAAACAGGGGGACATGCTGAAAAATTACTAGGAAATATGAAGAAGTTTGTGCCCTGAACACTGTGTCTCAATAGTGCTTTAGCCACTTCCTGCAAACGAAGAATGTATTCATTTAAGGCACTAAAGCATGGAGTTAAGTTTATTCAAATATAATAACACAGCCCTTAAAATATTTTTTTTAGAATTATGCTGCAGGGAATCCCAAGGGAACATCTAGCTATCCCACTGCCCACAAGCAAAACCAGATATACCTTGTTGCTCCTGACCGATGACCACAGAGTCACCATCGGTGGAGTCTCTGTCAGTGATGGAAACGCCACATCAGTCTATGTTAGTGACTTCTAATAGTCTAACTGCAGAAGAGGATTCCAATACCTGAAACAAGTTTTTCTTGTTGCAATTTAGGCTTATAGCTTCTTATGGTGAATCCTATTCACTGAAAACATGAAGAACACATTGCAGTCTTCCTCTATTCAGCAGTCTCTTCTATATCGCAAACTACTGTAACCCCATTCTGTATACCCTCCTTGTGATATGTCTATTACCATATTTTTACCATATTCTTTTAATCTTACACCATGGTTTTGAGACCTCTGATCACTTTACTATCCTGTTGAATCTTTCAAACTACCTGTTTGTTCATTGTCAGTACTGGCACATGAGAATACCTTGTTCATGCCTTCCCACTGTTGAACAGAGCAGGCTTATTTCCTAAACAGAAATTATTTTGGCTTGATATGATTTGTTGTGTCAAACACATGCTGACTGCTCTGCATCTATTTTGGTATAATCCAGCAACTTAGAAACAATGTACATGCCACTGACGTTTGGTACATAGGTTTTAAATGATGCTTTCATTTCTCTGCTTACTACATTCTTCCTCCACAACAGGGCATTTCTCTTTCTTGTACCCCCTTTATACTAATACATACTATGTTCATAATGATTTCTCACTAACCTTGATGTCTTTTGCTAGCTGCATCTCAGCTTCCCTTTGGCTTTTGGTACTTGTGTCTCGAACGGTTTTGAAATATCCATCTCTCATAATCTTTCTTGACTTTCATCTTCTACTTCAGGCAGGTGCAGACTTCAAGATTCAATATATTTGGTCTTCTATAACTTTCCCTATTCGTCTGCTATTATTGCAGTTTAATCCTTAATATTTTTCCTGTGTGGTAAATGCTCTGAGGTGCTCATAGTTCTCATTCTTCATGAATATGATTACATTGCTAAAAATGTGTGGATCTCTGCTGACACAACTAGTATCAAAAAGCCAGAAACCACAAACAACAAAGATCCAGAGAGCACGGGAGCTCAGGTGATCAGCATTAACCACACATCCATCTGCGCTTATTGGGAGCTTATATACCCTTCAGAATAAGGCATGGATCAATGGGCTTGTCCAAGATCAGGGGCAGAAGACCATGTCATGACAGGTCTGAGCAAAATCCTCACAAGCTTAGAACTGAAAAAGAGAACATCTTACTGGTTGACATCTCTGCCTGACATCTCATCTAGTCTTTCTGCCATTCTGTATAGCCCCAACAACCACAGGAGATGCAACAGTTCATGTAGATAAATCCTGGAACTCAAGCCTTGGGTAATTTCATGGGGTTTGAGTTCTTCTTCCAAAGCTTTTAAATGCAGAAGGATCTGGCTTTTCATACAATACAAGCTGCAGAACTTCAGCTTCCATACCAGCCTCAGCAGCCTGTGTTTCACCTAGCCTATTCAAGAAAAATACCTTGTCTAGATATGAAATCTTCATTTTTCAATTTGACTACTGAATATTTTCAGTTGTCACTATCAAAGTTATATCTCTAGGAAAACATACAATGAAATTTTGTATTTCCCGATGTTCAAAAATTCAAAACTCTCTTCATATCCAGTGTATGTTAAAATTTAGAACACAATAATATGCAGTGTCTTGATGTCAAGGACAGTCTTCCATGTCTGCATGTCAAATCTTTTAGATGTGGTTTATTCATTATAAACTGAAAAGTCTTCTCAGTAGTTCCATAAAAAGTTAGAATCATTTCCTACCCAGGAGTTTTACCTTGCACATGTCACAGCTTCCAGCAAAAGGCAAACATCTCCCTGTGCACTAGTCCCAGACACACCCTTTCAAAACAATCATTTTACACAGCTGGTATTTTGTGAACAAAATATTCATAACATCATAAGATGGATAGACCCTTTAACTGAAGTCATGTTAAAGAAATGCATGTTAAAACCTTCATGTGTCATTCACAGTCTCCTTGAAAAAACACCTTCCGAGTTTAGACAGCTCTATTTTATATGTGCCTTACACAGGAATACTCAGCTTTTTTAGGATATAACTCAGAAGAGACTCTGCATGTTTCTATACAATTTTGAAACACAAAATTTTCTGCAAGACAGAACCTTTAAATGACACATTGCTTCACAGGCCTCGTTTACATAAATTTATTAAAACCACCTGTACCTTTTTCATCTTTCTGTCACTTGCTGTCTTTCAAAATCACTTCCTTCCAATTCATTTCCTTTTCTATGATTTTCAGAACACAAATACCTAGCTTCTTTTTCTTCTCACTCTCTTCAGTTGACTGCTTTGGCTGTATTTTTAACTTCATAAATAATCACATATGTGGTCCATTTCAGAAGTGGAAAATTAGTGTGGAACAAGAAAAACACAACACAAACAATACTGTTCTAGCATACAGTTGGCCTTCCAGATTACAGGGATTGATGAAACTATTGGGAGTAGATTGGTGCAGATTTATCAATTGTTGCAGTGTCTAACCAAAATCTCTCTATACTGAGCTGGTCATTTTGAATTGTCAGCAGTGCTTTCAAATTGCCAGCTTGTCCTAATCAGGACATCTAGGAACTAAACTAATATTTTGCTATATGATCATTCTTGTCACTATTTTAATTTTTCAGCACCTTTGCTACATCAAAAATCAGAATCAAGGTTTCACAAAAAAAAAAAAAAAAAAAAAGGACAGAAAATATACTTAAGGAACTGAGGAAAGGAACTCCACTTCCATCGCACTCCAGTTATCAGATAATCCAGTTAAAATGTGTTTCTGCAAAATATTTTTTTCCTGTGGGATGCTAATTCTACTTATACAGTGAGAATTTTCACATAGCCAAATTAATCACTTTACTCAATCAAATTGAAATATTTTGTCAAAACTTAACTGAACAGTAAGTTTCCAGGTTCCTCAGAATTAATTGGCTGCAATTTGTAGTTACTGGATTTCAAAGACTAAGTTCCTCAGACCCCCAGTCTCTGTGGGCCAGATGTGTGTCTAAACCTCAAAGGAGACCTTGATGAATTGTACAAGATGTAGTTTTGTCACAGAGCCTGGTCAGAGACATGAAAATTTCTAACCATCTGGCTTCTTAGGTAGTTCATAGGAGAGAATAGGAACACAAAGTGTTTAGACAATGAAGAAGTAATTTAGAGATACCAGTAGATGCAATTTGACAGACTCAAATTCTGAATATTGAGCTTAAACTAAATTAACATCAGTTCAAGGCAATCAGACCACTACAATTATAAGAAAAAGCCTTTTTTCAAGTTTCAATTCTACAGAACATTTTTTAGGACATTGACTTTTCATCTAGATTTGGCGTGGAAGAAAACGTGGAAAGAATGACTTTTTTTTTTTTTTTTTTTTTTTTTTTTTTACACATAGTGAGGAATCTGGAAAGCAGTTTAAAAATCTATTGGAAACTTGTGTGCCCTTTACATAATTATGATTTTCCTTTAGGATGATGTGGCTCAAAGGGCACAAGATACCACTGCGAGAATTACTATAAATCCAATTTCAAATCTAAATCCCTCTAAGATGGCAGTTTTCCCACACTCTTAGCAAACAATTTCTTCCTAACAGAGGCCCATACTATACCAAATAGCTGTGTATATAGAGAAAGGGGGGGAAGAAGACGTTGTTCAACTTCTTGTTTGCCCCTCCACACACAATCTGATGAGCATAGACCTTTAAAAATCTGTAATTGATCCAGACTTTAATCCAGATAGTTTTGACTAGATCAGTCCGGTCACAGGTTTAACATTTCTACTGAAGTTTTCTGATCTTGAATGGGGATCACATGTTATTCTGCAGTGTACTTTGGTGTTCTATGGTGCCTGTACAAACAGCACTGAAGAATGCTAGCATCAGATTGATGGTAACCCACTGAGCTACACTCTAGCAGGTGGAACCCCACCAGTAAACCTCAGTTCCTCCACAGACTCCCAGAAATGCAGAAATTTGTTGACCCATTTGATGAAACTGCCTTCTCTTTCTCTCTTTTTACATGTGACTAGACCATAAGTTGACCTTCAATTAAGAGGTCTTCAAAGAGTTCTTGTTTTGATATTTTATTAGCTTAACGTACTAGATGCCCAATAGTTTCCCAATTTATTAGAGTAAAATAATAGTACGTTAATACACAACATAGTTCTCCCCAAATTTCTAAAGATTTTTAAAGATCATGGTTTTTCTGTATCTATGTTACCATAATCAATTATTATGACTTATCTGTTTTTTATATAGCATACATCACCCCTATCTTAACTACACCAACCCATGAGAGTACAACAGCAAACAATTCTGATCTGTCGCTACTGTATGTTTTGAGGTTTCTTTTGGTTTGAGGTTGGTGTTTTGGTTTCCCCTCCCCCACTTCAGGTCTTCAAGCTAAACACTGAGGATGTCAGACTTCCTTCTACCTTCAAACATTGTGCAAGCAACAGAAATTCCCTATATCATAGATTAAAATCAATAACCTAGAGTGCTTCTTCCAAGATTCAGCATGCATCTCAAGGAGGCTGCTTATGTTTCAGAGAAACCTTTTATACCCAGCATCGTCCCTCCAAATACCAAAAATAAGTTATCAATGGAATATAAGAGAAAAAGGCAGCTGGTCCTTCCAGGATTTGTTACTTATTTGTATAAATGGAGCTCTGGCCTCTATACGGGAATTTAATTTTCACATGCCACTCCGATTCATACTCTCCGTAGCAAAAGGGAGAGTCAGGAACATAGGAGTTGATAATTGCCAGCATCTTTGAGAATCCAAACCCCAAACTATCAACACCTTTGAAGGAGGTGTTGCATTCATGAAAGTATACAAATCCAGACAAATTCTAAGAAATTACTCTCCCAGTTTTTCCAAAATACTGCATAGCATCCAGCTTTGCGTTTACCAGAACTCTATCAAAGAATCACCTGTGCCTAATAACAGGGTCTCTCTCAGAGATTCAGAGTTACAGAATAAGAACAGTTTTAGCCACATGATAGACCTCTTGGTAATCGAGGACGAGGAACATCCCCATTCTTTATCACTTGGAAGCATTGTATATTGCTGACCATGTATCGGAGTCATAATGCTGGGGCGACTTAATCCTTTCTTTTTGAGAAAGACTCACAATAAACAATTAAGTTTTCACCTAAAGTAGTCCTAGAAGAAGGAGGGAATCACGCACCAGGAAAAGCTTGAAAACCAGCAGTGAGCGAATGACATGGAGATTTCTGATTTGACATCAATCTGTAACTATCCCAGCAGTATGAAAATTAGCTCCACGATTTTTGAATAGACGTTAGTTCTCAGATGCGAAGGGAAGCTATAGTGATAAGTAATATTTTGACAAACGTGGCACAGACATTTTTAGACAGTGTCATAGAACTTGTGCACATGAAGTTTTCATCTTGATGCTTCCTCTCAGAAAATTGTTCTGAAAATGGTGCATAGAATTAGAATGACAGAAGCAAATTATATCTTCCACATAGAACATTAAATGAATAGACTGCTTTGATCGATATATACCAGGTCACATTATGTATGCTAGAAGTCTGCACTAATCACTAAAGACTTGAAATCGTGTTTGAATCTGATTATCCCTGATCCTGGGCCATGTACACAGAGAATATAAAAAGACAGGCAGTTACAGAGCATGCAATTAATGCTTTTTTCTTAATAATAAACTTGGTATTTAAAATGTAACAGTCCTTTCCATAACTTGTTCACTGTGTTTTCCCCAACCTGAAAAAGCCCCTTGACTAAAGTGCCCCTCGTTCTAATCCATTCTTATATTTTGGAGTGAGGGTTTTTTTTAAGTGGTTATAGCAAACTAAACTGAAAAGTAAATACTGAAATCTATGAGGTTTGATTTATAATATTGTGTCATATTTTATAGTGCCACTACTCCCCCCCCTTTTTTTTTTCATTTGAATGGCAGATATTTCCCTTCTTTTTCATTTCTCTGATCCTATTCAGGTTTGTTCACTTACAAACTGCTTTACGCAGCTGGAATTGAAGTTTTTTTTCTGTATACAGTGTTAATGTACACGCAGGGAATCAAGTACACGCTTGGGCAAAAGGTCTGAAGAATGCTAACAGTTAACAATTTACATACACTGAACATTTGGAAAGCTTTTACCTTTTGTTCCTTTAAGTCAAAGTGTATTAAATTATAAATTTCTTCAAAAGTATATGGATAATGAATAGGGAAGCATTAACTAAAGAACACCACAGTCTTATGAGAGTATCTTTGAGTTCTAAGCAGGAATAAGATACTTAGTAATAATCTTCATGAACTGACATAAATCAAGGAGAATACATTAAACATCCCAGTTCCTCAAGACACAATCATCTTTTAAAAATAGAAACCAAAATTTCTAAACTAATTTTTCAATTGAATTTGGTCAAAAATTCACAAAATCAAGGAATGTGACAAAAGGTTAATTGCTAACATATTCTTACCTTTTAGCATTTACTTCTAGAAACATAGAAAACCCTTTAAATAGACCCATGTGCATGTTCTTAACACCTCACCGAGAAAACCTATTTATAGGAATGTACTGTTTGTGCCCTTTTCTTAATGTATTTAGGAGAGGAGTGCCCCCTAGTGATAACTGAAAATCACATTAATTTTTTGGAACATCAGTCAAGATGCGTTTTAGAGATGCAAGCTGAGTTCCTACAATTCTTGTACTTGCACATCGTCCTAGCAATATTTTTTTCTATTTCTTATTTAATTTTAAATTAAAAGATTTATTTCCCTTTAAAATTATTTCTTCAGATAAAATGGATATTACTTGACAATAGGAGTGTTTCTGTTTGTCCCTTACACTATAACTAGATATACCTATAAAAATACTTGATCCTGGAAACTTTGCTTGCAGATAGTAGAACTCATGCCTCTACAGTTATCCTAAGTTTTTCTGGCACTCCAGTGTGATTGCACATGTGTTTTAGGATTACTCTTCTTTGAGAAGCTAATGCAAGAATGTCAGTAAGAGCCATGCACCATTACGATTCTAACAGCAACTAGCATTTTAATGTCAATAGAAGTTATTTGTGTAGATCTGTCTCTGGAGTCGTTTTTATTTCCTCTCAGCATGTGACTTCCCTGCTACAGCACTGCAGTGAGCAGGCAAGTAGTGCCATTGCATTGCACTAACACTATGCCAGACATGTAAGTCCCGTAGCCTTCCTTGCAAATGTGTGCTTCCTTGGAAGACAACAGGAGCTGGAATTAAAGTCCTGTGACATGAGCAGCTTATCTTTTTCTTAGGGTGCTTAAAGAGTATCTGAAACTGTTCCATGGATACCAAGGAAATGTGACATTTTTTCAAATTGTAAGCCTGTCACAAATTAATAGATCTATGTATGTGCACGTAGTAAACCAGATATTTGTTAAGGGGAAGGCCACTTCTTGTTAATGGAGAAAATATGTGGGTCATATAATCAGACACTACTACTGATACTGGCAATTTCATGCAAAATGGCTGAACATTTTTTACTACTATTTCCTACAGATTACATTTTGGGCAAGAGATGTAAGCATAACCAAATTCATTGTTCATCATAAATCCACTTTCAGGAAAACAAAAAAAGAAAATTCACATACAGGTCATAATTCTGACATAGCAAAGGAGGCAAGATCAAAAGAAATGCTTTCTAGAGAAAATAGCCCAGCCCAGAGATGTAATGAGAAGTGCAACAGGATAGTATGTAATTTCCAGGCAGCAAACACAAATGCTGCAAGAATACCCATAAAACCTCCACATCTGTGGAAATGTTTACACTGAGCTGCTTAGGAAGTTATTTCAAAGCAGCAAAGCCATACACCCAAGCCAAGACAACAGTCGTATTACTGTATCAGTTCAAAAACAGCACTAAAGTTCGGATTTAGTAGGTTAAACAGAAAGCTCACATTCAACTTTTTTAAAATATGAAATTTAATTATAACTACATTTATAAGCTTTAAATGTTAGTGTGTTCAGGTTTTGTTAACATGTTCTAACGTAGGTCTAATAATACACTGCATCTGAGGCCTAATTTAAAATGGGCTTTTGCAGATCATTTACTGTGCCTACTTGAGCCAACTACGGCAAACAATTACAATAATTGCCCATTTTTGACTACTAGAGCTACATCACAATACATGATGGATGCCTGGCACTCTAAAGCATTCTTTGTCTCCCTCAGCCAAGCACACCAAATGAAAGGCTTTTCTAACTTCTTCTGTCTAGCTGTTGAAGAAACAGCTCACCTTCAACTTTTTCTGTACCACTTTGTGCTTCTTTTCACTTAACACTTTCAATTTTTTTTAAACAGTTTCATATTCCAGAATTGAAGAGCAGCAGGTGTATTCCATAAAAACAGCATTACTACTGGAGAAATCTCCCAGTGATTCACTAGTACTCCCAAAGACGCTTTGTACATACAAAGAGCATTAGGGAATGATATGTTGAGGCTATCCGTCAACACAGTTCTGCTATCTTGGGATGCATTATCTGCTGATTTCTGCATTGTTTAGAATCACCTTTCTGTAAGGTTCGTTATCCTCATCTGCATAACTATCATCCCTGTTGTAAAACACCTGCACACTGACACATATCAGTAGGGAACTGCATGTTTCCCTTATATTTTCAAAGAAGCTCTCATATTTTAGTGTTTCCACGCTGAGAGCCTCAGATGAGGCAAGCTCACTATCTGGAAGTCTTGCATATACACAATTATATTGTCTCTATATCATAATACAGCCAAGATGTTCAGAAATTTAGAAGCACCAGCTTACAGGGTGTAGAACTAATTGGCAAGTGTCTAATAGATCCCAAAACAATTGTGCGTTTTCATTACCTTCAAGTTTCTCATTTTCAAGGTAACATGTAGCATTTTAGTAGATGAAATGCTATAGAAACCATGCATGCTGTTTCCAAAAAAAAGAGAGGGCAACACTGTTAGCTGCACAGGAACTAACTTTGAGAGAAGAGTGAGAGGAAAGAGCAACACTGGAGGACCATGGGACTGGGGGGAAGACCTAGATGATATGGGATAAGATCATAACAAGAAAAGGAACTACAGCTCCTTGGATTTAAGCACCTTGAATTCTCCAAGTGAAGTGTTTCTGCTTGTGTACATTTAGCCCATATCCAGGGCTAAACTGTAGCAATTGCTCTATCACTCAATGACCCCTCCCCAGCCAAGAATCGGAAACCAGAAGAAGGGAGAAGCTCTGGGCATTGAAATGGAAACAGAATTAATGAAATATCAAAACTAATACAAATACCAACATAAAGTGTACAAGCTTATACTCAGCCTAGTCCTTGGAAAGCAGCAGAAAGAGCAGAAGACCAAGAAATAGTAGCCCCAGGAAAAAGAACTCCCCATCCTCTGTAAACTCCTTTCATAATGAGCATGATTAAGTGCTATGGGATACACCTGTGAGTCAGCTTGGGTCAACTGCCCTGACTGAAACTCCCAGCTGACTCGGGGCTACTCATGGCCTGCCTGAGTGGCTGGCCCATGGGTCTGTTCCTGAGAAACCAGGACCCTACTCTACAACAAGCTAGGTGAAGGCATGGGAGGCACAGGTGTATCCACCCATCTGCTGACAGAATTTCTCTTGAGGAGGACATTTTTAACAAGAAGAGAAATCAAATATAGCATCTAGATCAGCACATGCTGTTGTTACCTCTTTACTGGAGGAATTTCCCAGCTTGTATGTACTATGTTCTGTTGTACTGCATGTGTGGTGGTTTGGGGTTTTTTTTTAAACTATGTACTTTTTATCACAAGAAACAATTAGTGTAACAAAGTTTTTACTTACATGTGAATTGGCAGTCTAAAGCACTTCCTATTCATTCTCTTTGTATTAGCACTTTGTCCTTCAGGCTGCTAGAAGAGTATGAGACTTTAAAAAGTATATCTTAATGGCAGAAAGAATCCTTCCTGTCCTTCAGTTTCCTGACACTACATAAAGTCATGCTTCTTCCAACTATTCAGTGACCTTATTATCAGGTCACACTTTTTCCAAGCACCACTGGACAGTTGTACAATGCAAAAAGATGCAACATGTCCTTCCCCTCTCACTCCATTCTTTGCCTCAAGGATAACATGCTTCACAGTGTCTCTAAGATTGTAATAAGACATTCAAAAAGCTTGAATTGTCCTTGAGAAACAAGTCTTCTTTCAAAACATTCACAAAATGCAAAACATTTACTATGAGGGTGCAATTTATTTTTGCTACATAAAGTATTCTAGATTTTGACATACATAACATTTTCAAGAAGCTCCACTAAATTACTTATAAAATAGACTGTGATTTTACGCACACAATATTATTTTTAAAGTATGGATTTTTAACCCTGTACGTTTTTCTTTCTTGCCAATAAAAACCACCAAACAACCCAAACCCAAGAGTTCAAATGGGCAATGCTAAATTTAGCTTCTGCATGTTCTGAATGCAGTATTAAGCATATAAATAACAAGCCTCATCCCCATAGAACGCAGTATAGCTCCTGGAAACAGTCCATAACAGATGGCTTATCTTGTAGAAAGCCACTTGTGATGCAATCAGATTGAGTAGACCTAGGTTTCTTCACTGAGGCACAAAAGCAAAGTGCAAATGAACATCAACAAAACTATGCAGGACATAATCATTTGTGAGCAATAAGGCATTATCTCAGTCCGCTTTCTTGAAGCAAAAGTAGGTCAGTTAAGGACTTTTGCAGAAATATTATTAAAGTGTGTTTGTGCCGAAGTACCAGATCTTCAAAACTTTCCATTACACTCTACAATGACTTATTTAAATTTAATGACAATTTTCATTACCTGTGTTTTTCTGTACAGTGTTTGGAAATGGCTTAAAGCTAGTATAAACATGGTTAACCAGTTTGTGTTCCTGGTTGGTTTAAATTTCCTCCTTCAATGTCAGTATTCCATATTTCAAAACACATTGTGGCATCTATAGTAACAGTATGTAAATTTATCCCATCATCAAAGTATGGATTTAGAAGTTTCAAATTTGCAACTCACAATGAAGTCAATAATATACATAAAAAATATGCATGTTATTAAAAAGATGCTCAGGTTTTCCAAACAACAACACTACCAAAATGCATTCTGCATGCTTTTCCCTGTCAAAATAGAATTTAAAAAAAAAATAAAATAGCTTTGAGAGTAAATTCAGTGGGAACTCACAATATTAAAAAAATAATCTTTTTCATTTTTTTCATAACACCATAACACTTCTTAATCTTTTTTTATCTAGTACTTGCATATCTGTTTCACAGATAATTTTATCACATCAGGTAGAACTGAAAAAAGTCTAACTTACAGTTGAGAACTAGGTATATATTTTCTTATTCACGTCCTGGTAAACACAATGTATGGTAAAAGCTGGAAAATGTAATTATATGCTTTGGCCATTCATTCAACCTGTTGTATTATTAAAGGACATTTCATGAACACTGATAGGTCAGTTACACTCTTTGGGTGTTTTTTTGTTGTTGTTCCACTTCTAGTGGGATGTTTATGTGAGCAGTTACTTTTGTAGGTACAGCGCTGGGAAAACTCAGAGTTCATTTCCATGGTAACAACCACCTTTTCACTGGAAATATCAGTTAGTTTGAAAAGTCACATGTATCTATTTTCTTCTTCAGCAGTTTTCCACATACATGTATTTAAGATGGAGGTATGAAAGCACATAATGTTTTATTAGAATTAATATAGGGTGATATTACAGTGGTATGGAATTAATATGCAATGATATTTTGAAAGACAATTGCTAGGCAAGAGTAGCAGTAATTTAAATCTAAATCCTATTACTAAGGCTATTTAATTTCTGACTGAATAAGATAATTATTACTACAGGATGTGATCATGGCATGGTCTTTTTGTGATTATTATGTCTTCTGGAAAGACTGGTTCATTACCCTATTTAGTACTGGAAAAATAGATCAAATATTTCTCCAATTAAGGGGCATATATTGATGTATAATTCTTGCACATGACTATCACAATGGTATATTTTATTTGCTTTTTAGTTTTTTTAGAATCTAGGTTTTAAAATTAAAAATCCTCTATAAAATACTTCTAAAGACTGTATTATTCTCCAAATATCTATTAACCCTGCTGCAAGGCTCCTGTTTTCAACAGAAAATTCTATTATTTTTTCTTTCATGCCATATTTTCTTATTAGCCACAGTATTTCACTTCCTTCTCTATCTCTTTATTTGAAGTTTTACACAAGCAGGAGCTGGCAGTGGGCAACACAATGTCCCTGCCTGGACGGGTAGACCAAGTGAAACTAAGTCATGAGTTTCAGTTCTCTATCCACTGCTTACACATCATCTCTCCTATTCAAGCCATGACTTTTCATTGTGACTTTAGTGGGCATCATTTGGAAACTGATTAACTGCCAGTTAAAGGATACTCATTCAAGGCAGTTTGTTCAGCTGATTCTTTAAATTACATTCAATACTTTTAGTTTTGTATTCCTCTATGTAAGTCTTGAAATTTTTCAGTAATCTTACAATAGGTTAAAGTTGTCAAACAACTTCCTGCACTTAATATACCTTGAAAATCCTAGAATTTTTAAAGGTGCACTTGTGAAAAGCAAAATAGTTTTATGTTCAATATGTCCTTCAGACTTGGTTTTGGTAAAAACAGTTTAATTAAACAAGTTTTAATTTTCCTTTAAAAAATTGTAGAAAAAAATATCAGTCTCTAAATGACAGTCTTTTCCACTGACTTCAATCATCTCTGGCTATAGCCTTGCATTCATATAAAAGATATTTGAATAATTACTAGAGCCAGTTCCAAAGTGAAATGTTTATTTAGCATTATTTTCACCATTTAGCATCATTTTCTGACACTCCATGTATACATATACTCCATATGTATACATAACAACAGGTACTTACGAAACCTTGTGAAAACCAATACATGAATTATTCTAGGATTCTGTATCAACTCAGAAAAGATGGTGAAGGAGAAAGGCAGGACATAATCCAGAGTTAAAACTTATTTCAGTCATTAAAATGACAGAAACCCAGTTAGAAGGACAAAAATAAAACCTAGCCATCACCACAAGACCAACTGAAAGGACCCCAAGCAGCCAGAAGAACTACGATGAGAAAGCGAGTACTTTGTCAGTATTAAGATATGATTTGTTAGCAAAAGTGAATCTATAAAATACTAATGCAAGAGAATCATCACAATAAGCAGGAAATGCATTATTCAGAATTCAAAGAGAAATAAATAGAAGTTTAATCAATATTTTTTCCTCTCCAATAGGCTCTTTGAAAAACTTTATTTTGAGTATTTGAAGTACCTAACGAAGTGTTTAGAATGTGCACAACATCAAAGGAGGTAGCCTTTCCTACAACAAAACCAAATTAGAGAAGTGAAACTATTTATGTGGAAATGAACTCTGAAGACAAAAAATGGGACAGCTGCATAAAAATATAGCACCACTTTGGAAAGAATCAGAATATTCTGAGAAAGTTTTTAAAAAAGCTTCAGCATATTGTCTCATGTTGAGAGCATATGCTCTCAGATTTTTTCCCCAAGTTGTGCAGGATATAGGTCAGATTTTATTTCATGCTGCTAGTTGAATGTTTCGTTTTATTGTTATGCAGGTTGTAGTGATGTCCCACGGTCCAATCAATTCTAGCATTGCTGTATGCCTTATTTCTTTCTGCAGCTGAATGGCCATTAGCTCAACTCAAAATGGATTTTTCAGAGCGGAGGCTGTGCATGGCAAACAACAAATACTGTTATCTGATGCGCAACTGGAAAACTCATTTTGAGATAGTTCTTGGAATACCTGGTGAGTAGGTTATAGTGCCTGAAAGTCTGAAGGACAAAGCATGTGGAATTTTTCACCAAGGCAAACAAACATTAAGTTTAGCCAAACAGAACAGACTAGCAGTTAGATCAGTAAATCACTCTGAATTGGTCCACTCAAGACATGGAGGCAGGCTAGATCCAAAGCAATTTACTTTCCTTCTGGGAACTAGAAGGCAGCTAGGGAAATAACTATGATTTGCAGAGTAAATAGTCCCATCTTTCTCCATTCATAATAGAATTTAAGAGAACAATTTGATCCTAAAGGTTTTGTTTAATAAATAGTTGTGGAATGATGTTTTATCCAGGAATGTTTATCACAAGGTTTGGAAACGCAGTTCTGTAAAGAGACATTGTGTAGCACTTTCCAATATGGACAGTTACCTGGCTATGTGCACTGTTTCTTTATAAGCAATGATATTCTGACTTTATTTGCTTTCTCCTTTTTTACAGCTTATTTTTCTTTGGATTAGTTCCTTAGAATCGTAGAATCACCATGATTGGAAAGGACCTTTATCCTGTCATCTCTCTAACTACTAGACCATTAGACCATGGCCTCAAGTGCTTCATCCACTCATTTTTTGAACACCTCCAGGGACGGTGACTCTACCACCTCCATGGGCAGCCTGTTCCAGTGCCTAACCACCCTCTCAATAAAGAACTTCCTAATATCCAACCTAAACTTCCCCTGATGTAACTTGAGGCCATTCCCTCTTGTCCTATCATTAGTAATTTGGGAGAAGAAACCAACACCAGCCTCACTACAGCCTCCTATTAGGTAGTTGTAGAGGGCAATAATGTCTTCTCTCAGTCTCCTCTTCTCCAGACTAAACAACCCCAGTTCCCTCAGCCGGTCTTCATAAGGCCTGTTTCCAGACCTCTCACCAGCCTCGTTGCCCTTCTCTGGACTCGCTCCAGCACCCCAGTGTCCTTCTTATACTGTGGTGCCCAGAATGGGACACAGGACTCAAGGTGTGGTCTCACGAGTGCGAGTACAGGGGCACAATCACCTCCCTACTCCTGCTGGTCACACCGTTTCTGATACAGGCCAGGATGCCATTGGCCTTCTTGGACACCTGGGCACACTGCTAGCTCGTGTTCAGTCGGCTGTCAACCAACACCCCCAGGTCCTTTTCCGCTGGGCAGCTTTCCAGCCACTCTTCCCCAAGCCTGTAGCGCTGCATGGGGCTGTTGTGACCAAAGTGCATGACCTAGCTCTTGCCTTTGTTGAACCTCATACAACTGGCCTCAGCACATCGCTCCAGCCTGTCCAAATCCCGCTGCAGAGCCTCCCTACCCTCAAGCAGATCGACACTGCCACTTAATTTTGTGTCATCTGAAAATTTACTGAGGGTACATTCGATCCCTTCATCCAGTTCATTGATAAAGACATTAAACAAGACTGGCCCCAAGACCGAGCCCTGAGAGACACTGCTTGTGACCTTTCTCCATCTGGATTTAACTCCATTCACCACAACTCTCTGGGCTTGGCCACCCAGCCAGTTTTTAACCCAGCTAAGACTCCACCTGTCTAGACCCTGAGCCGCCAGCTTCTGCAGCAGAATGCTGTGGGAAACAGTGTCAAATGCCTTGCTGAAGTCCAGGTAGACAACATCCACCACTTTTCCCTCATCCACTAGGCGGGTCACCTGATCAGAGAAGGAGATCAGGTTGGTTAAACAGGACTTTCCCTTCATCAACCCATGTTGGCTGGACCTGATCCCCCTGTTGGCCTGCACTTGCCACGTGATCTCCCCCAAGATGAGCCGTTCCATAATCTTCCCTGGCACCGAGGTCAGGCTGACAGGCCTGTAGTTCCCTGGATCCTCCTTCCTGCCCTTCTTGTAGATGGGCGTCACATTGGCAAGTTTCCAGTCATCCGGACTGGAGAGCGGCTTGGCAAGTTCCTCCGCCAGCTCCCTCAGCACTCTCAGGTGAATCTCATCCAGCCCCATAGACTTATGGGTGTCTAATTGACTCAGCAGGTCCTTCACTACTATTTCCTGTCTTACGAGGGGTTTATTCTGATCTCCATCCCAATATTCCAGCTCAGAAGACCGAATACCATGAGGATAACTGGTCTGGCTGTTAAAGATTGAGGCAAAAAAGGCATTAAGTACCTGAGCCTTTTCTTCATCCTTGGTAACAATGTTTCCCCTTGCATCCAATAAAGGATGAATATTCTCCCTGGTTCTTTTTTTATTGTTAATATATTTGTAAAACCTCTTATTATTATCTCTTGCAGCAGTGGCCAGGCTGAGTTCAAGCTGAGCTTTTGCCCCCCTAATGTTCTTCCTACATGACCTAACTAAATCCCTATACTCTTCCCGAGTAGCCTGCCCTTTCTTACAACAGAACAATAAGAAGATAATAGTGCACAGAGTGTTTAATATGATTTTATCTTTTATTTACTTCTTCTCTTTTTACTTTGTCTTGCTCTACTTGTGACTTCTTTTCATTTCCCTCAGTTAAAAAATAAGAAAACTTCCCAAGAGTGTAAAAGTCAACATTTGACTCAGGATTCTAATTTCCATACACTACTGTAAATCTAAGCAGAAGTGACTCCAACTGAATCAGTGAACCTACACATGCTTTAGACTGATCTATCTGAAAGATAAATCACATCTACTGTTCCATCTCATTCTGGTCCTAGCTCTCCATTTTAAGTGGCTGAAATTAGCAAATCCCTCTCAGCCCATGATCTAACAGCATCTAACACACAGCACTGATGATGAAGGTGTGCAATCATAGTTTGCCCATGCACAGTTAGTATCCAGTATTTTAAGCCAGTAAAACATATTTTTCTTACAAATCTTAAATGTATGGCTACACTGATGGGGGGAAGGTTACTTTCAGGAAGCAACAAAATCTATATTTAATATGGTGAAATTAAACTTCTAAATGGCTACTCATAAGCTGAAAAATAGTTGGATACAGCTGAACATTTAATGTTCCTCCATGACATAACAATTATCTATAACAATGCTGTAGCAGTGACCTCGCTTGTGAAAGCTAATGTATTTTTAACAGTTCTTAAGACACTAATTTTAGAAACCTAAAATTGCATTTAGATTTTATCTGAAGTCTCTAACAGTTGTTCACTAACTTTATTAGATATCTGTATGCAAATGAAATTGTCCTGAATTTCATGTTACATACATACCAGTCCATCAGGTCTGAAAGCAAAAATCCAAAATGAAAAAATAACAACACTCAGTTTGTTCCACCCTTTCAACTGGGATATGATCTGCACAGGCTCTGTCAGTTAGTGTAAATTTTTGTCATTTTGCCATTTCATTTTTATGGTCTTCCCTTTTTGAAAACAGAATTCATATTCCTCATTTATTTAACAACTGTAACACTTTTTTTTTTTTTTTTTTTTTTTTTTTTTAATGACAGGTATGTCTGGAAGCAAGCATGACTATAGGAACCTCAGGCAGAGCTGGCATTATCAGCAAAAGCAGCACAGGTCCTTCGAACACCAGGAACTGTTCCTGTGATGTGCCAATATTTCCCTTTTCTGATATCTCATTGATTCTTTGGTTATTTGGTTTTTGCCTCCACTCCCCATGGTGAAACTGTTTTTTCTCCTTCTCTGCTGGCTTCTGTGACTAACTGGTGTTAACTGAGTCTTTGCACAGTAGAGAGTGTGCATAAAACACCAATGACCCTATTTAGTCTCCTACTCCAAGTGAGCCAGATCATTTGACAGAATCAGAATCATTGAGCAGCTCTGGGGAAAAGGACCTGGGAGTCCTGGCAGAAACAGGCTGACCATGAGCCAGCAATGTGCCCTTGTGGCCAAGAAGGCCAATGGTATCCTGGGGTGCATTAAGAGGAGTGTGGACTGCAGGTCAAGGGAGGTTCTCCTCCCCCTCTACTCTGCCCTGGTGAGGCCTCATCTGGAGTACTGTGTCCAATTCTGGGCTCCCCAGTTCAAGAGAGACATGGAGCTACTGGAAAGAGTCCAGCACAGGGCTACTAGAATGATTAAGGGACTGGAGCATCTCCCATATGAGGAGAGGCTGAGGGAACTGGGTCTGTTCAGCTTGGAGAAGAGGAGGCTGAGGGGGGATCTTGTTAATGCTTATAAATATCTCCAGGGCAGGTGTCAGGAAGACGGGGCCAGACTCTTCTCAGTGGTGTCCAGCGACAGGACAAGGTGCAGTGGGCACAAACTGGAACACAGGAGGTTCAATCTTAACATAAGAAAACACTTCTTTACTGTGAGGGTAACAGAACACTGGAACAGGCTGCCCAGAGAGGTTGTGGAGTCTCCATCTCTGGACGTGTTCCTGTGTGATCTACTCTAGGATCCTGCTCTAGCAGAGGGGTTGGACTAGATGATCTTTGGAGGTGACTTCCAACCTCTACCACTCTGTGACTGTGCTCAGGGATCCCAGTGGTGGCAGGTGCCCAGAGAGGCTTTGGGGATGTGCTGGGCACCCATGGCTCTGTGGGACACTGAGGTGTGGCAGGGATGGTCCTCAGGAGGCTCTACTTGAATGTCCCTTGCCCTTTGACAGGGCACAGCCCAGCCAAGCACTGGCCATCGGGGTGGCTTGGGCAGGATGGTCCCCATGCTGACTCCAGCCGAGGCCTGTGGCCCCTTCAAGCCTGCCCAAATACTTTCCTGGGATAGCCCATGGCTCCCATCTGTGCAGTGGTCACAAACCCTGCCCATGCTCCCTCTCACCTCCCTCACTCCCTCTCCTACCGGCCCCTAGCTCCTGGAGGTTCCTGCCCTGCTGTCTTGACCCAAATCGGGCCAAGGGAGATTCGTTTTGATCCCAGAGGTGAAACTAAGACACAAACGAGGTCAAATGTCATGGACTCTTTATGGTTTATTACAAAGTTGTGTGTACTTAGAAATTAAAGAGTGATAGGAAGGAAGTGGATATAAGAATAAGCAGTATTACAAGAGATAGAGCAGAGAGATGGAGGGTTACCACCACGGATCGAACAACGTCTCCCAAGTCTGGTCGTTGATTGGTGGGGAAGATCTTCAAATTAGTTGTGAGCTGTTGTTACTAGATATAGTCTCTTTCTCCACCCACGGACTCTGTGTAGGCATTTCTGCCACACACTGCTTTGCAAACATTCCGCCTACCAGTGCAGGCACCAGGTATCACTCCAGGGGTTGTTCGAGGGTCCTTAGGAGCGATCTCCATCCCTCCTTTGTTTTGCTCTTGGAGACCTCCTTGTTGCGCACACACTGATGTGTCCTGTTTGTAGTATTCGTGTGAATTGTCCTGCTTCTCTCCCTTAAGATGCAGGACAGGGGATGCTGAACCTGGTAGTTTTCCACAATAGCCTCTCGCCAGCTGCAGGAAGGGGGGTACCAAGCACAGACAATGTTGCGACATATCACTGAGTGTTGAAATATCCTGGCAAGGATGAATTATCCTTTTCCATCTTCTCCCAGACAGTCAATTTCTTACACCTGCTCCCCCAGCCTCATGCTCCTTCCCACCAGCCCTTTTCTCCCATCTCCTACAGGCCATGGCTGTGGCAATCACCTTCATCCTGGCTGCGCTGGTCCTCCAGCAAGGGCTGAAGTACGACCAGATGGATGAGGCCATATTTCAGCGGATGCAACAGTGTGAAGAGTATCTGAACCAGAACATGACTCAGCTGTTGCAGGAGGTTGAACAGAGGAGGAACATCGAGGAATTCCTGCTCTTTTACATGTGTTGGGCCATAACAGGAGTCCTCGTCCTGGTCTTTTTGCACTCACGGCTGGCCAGGAATAGGAAGCGTGCCGCTAACAGCCACAGTGAGCAGGACATCTCAAACAGCAAGAAGGGTTTGAGCAGAAGGAAGTCCTCAGCGGTGCACACAGTGGTGTCCAGTCTTTGGCTGCGTGCACTCCATTGCCAATGCAGGACCAGGCTGACACATGCAAGGTGCTGAAGGAGATGGTGGGTGACCTCCTTGGTGCTTGCAGAGTGCTTTGTAAGAGCACATTCATGCCACAGATGCACCCAGCCACTGGGATGGACAGCAATTGTGAAGCCTGGAATATTTATGACAATAGCATCAGCTACTACCTGACTGTGTTCCTGCAACCACCCCTGGGGCACTCTTTCAGCCTGGACATGGACACCACAGAGCAGCTGCCAGAAAGGCATACCAGCATCCGTGTAGCGCTGGAGTGCACATGCTCAAGAGAGCAGCTCCTGGGGGACATTTTGTGCTTTCTCCACCACCCAGAGAACAAGGTGCCTCAGGATCAGAGCTCGGTCCTCCTATGCACCCTCTGCACAGACTTCTACTTAGACAAGGAGAAAGTCACCTTCTGGGCCCAACGTTTGTTGAAGGAAGCCTGCATGGTTTTGCCTCAGTCACGCTACTGCCAGCTAACGGTGCTGCCCTCCTCCCTGGCCTGAAGTTTCCAGCTGGCAGGCGTCTCCAAGATGAATTTCTTCACTGAACTGAGTTTTGCAGTACAGCAAGCAGCTCAGGCTCCTACGAATTCTTCTAGTAACCAGAGGCCACCTTTACCAGCATGTATCTTATCTGCAAAGAATATACCCCAGGAGTTGCAACAAAATTGCTTTATCTTCCTTGCAGTTTCCCATCACTGAAAGGTTCTGAGCTATAATCTTGAAATTATGTTTCCCTCATTTCGTCGGGAGTTTTGTTCGTTATTTAATTCTCCAAATTTTTTAAGTTTTATTTTAAAATTCTTTAGTCATTTTCCTAATAAATGGTCATTTTACTCAAATGGTTTTTACTAATTTGATTTATTTTTACATGGTTAGAGTGTTATTTGGTGGTTTCAAAATGAATTAATAACATAAAGAGATTCATTTATCCGTGATCAGGAATTCAGGGACGCGTGAAAGTCTTAACACTGGATTGGATTAGATTCAGTTCTAAATTTCTAAATCGTACAAGGATATTTGCATCTCTTGTTTTATTTTAAACATTTATAATTTAACGACATGAAAAGTTGTCTTTTAGATATTCAGGCTACAACATTTCTTTAACTGATATCTATCGTTTCCCAAATGCTGGAGGTAAAATGAGTGTGTACCCCTGTCTCCCTCATCTTCATGCATATACTCATGCCAGCTATTAACCTTACTCACTCTTGCATGTTTAAATTGCTTATCTTGCTCTTTTCCTCACTTTCTCTGAAGGAGCTTCATACCTTTATACCATGGAAGGGAAAAAGAATATCTATTTTTATTTGTCAAATAAATAAAAGAAACTCCATTGACCCTCATGCACAAAAACAACTAGCTTCAAGTCTCCTCACTTTCCCAGCTTCCATATACTAATCATTCAGGTCAAGCAGTGTACTCCTCTTACCTACTTCAGTTCCTTGGGGAACACCATACTTCATTCGCTCTCATTTAGCAATATGTTATTCTCCAGAGAAAGACCCCTTCTCATTTAATCCAGTCCATCTACTAAAGAGGCTGGAAAGCACTGTATAACCCTTGTGAAGGTTATACAGTGGGAAGACCTACTGTTTAATGCAACAGAATATCCTGAAGTGCTAAAGCAACTAAAAGGTAATAGGAGGAAGGAATATAAATGGATGGAGAAGATAGGATGTTCTCCCTTATCTACTTCCCGAAGGCTTTAGGAATGGAAAAATATGGTCTTTCACTTTTTATTGCTGAATTTGGAAGACATCTTGCTAAATGAGCTGTGCTCGCTCCCTGTTGCTTTATGTAATAGATGGGGAAATTTTAACGTACTTACTGATGATGTCCCAAATTCATTTAGTCTCCTAGCGATCCAGCTGAATGTATTTCCAAACTGTGGAGATAACTTAAAAATCAATTTCAGCATCTCTCTAAGCTCTAGTAGTGTTTGATGAGTTCTTATTTGCTCTCCTAAACTGGTGTGAAACAGGTAGGAAGTGACTTTTCTCTCATCTGATTAGGAGAAATTTCTAATGAAAATCACAGAATCACAGAATTGCCTTGGTTGGAAGAGACCTCTAAGATCATCAAGACCAACCATTAACCTAACACTGCCAATTACCCACAACGCCATGTCCCTTAGCACTTCATCTACATGTATTTTCATTTCATAGAATCAGATAATTGTTTTTGTTGGAAAAGACCTTTAAGATCATCAAGTCCAACTGTTAACCTAGCACTGCTGAATCTACCAATACACCATGGCCCTCAGCACCTCATCTACACAACTTTTAAATACCTCCAGGGATGGGGACTCCACCACTGCCCTGGGCAGCCAGTTCCAATGCTTGATAACCCTTTCAAGTGAATAAATTTTTCCTAATATCCAATCTAAACCTCCCTTGGCACAAGTTGAGGCCACTTCCTCTTGTCCTATCACTCGTTACTTGGGAGAAGTAACTTCCTGGACTCCTTTGCCCTTAAGGACTGCCTCTGAAGGGACACCATCCACCATTCTCCTAAACAGGTCAAAGTCTGCCCTCCAGATGTCCAAGGTGGCAGTTCTACTAACCCCCTTGCTTACTTCTCCAAGAGCTGAAAACTATTATTTCATGATCAGTATGCCCAAGATGGCCTCCAACCATGACATGACCCAGAATTTCTTCTCTGTTCACAAACAACAGGTCTAGGGGGTACTTTCCCTAGTTGGCTCACTCACCAGTTGTTGTCAGGAAGTTTTCTTCCACACACTCCAGGAATATCCTAGCCTGTTTCTCTCTGCGTATTTCCAGTAGACATCTGGTAAGTTGAAGTCCCTCACGAGCACAAGGGCTAGTGATTGTGCAACTTCTCCCAGCTGCTTATAGAATATTTCATCTACTTCTTGATCCTGGTTGAGCAGTCTGTAACAGACTCCCACCACAGTATATGCATTGTTGGCCTTGCCCCCAGTTCTAACCTACAAACTCTCAACCTAGTCATCACCACCACTAAACTCTAGGCAGTCAAAACACTCCCTAACATACAGGGTCACTCCACCTGCTCTCCTTCCCAGCCTATCCCTTCTGAAAAGTTTGTAGCCGTCCATTGAAATACTCCAGTTGTGTGAATCATGCCACCACGTTTCTGTGATGGCAACTATATCATAGTTTTCCTGCTGCACAGTGGCTACTAGCTCCTCCTGTTTGTTGCCCATGCTGTGTGCATTGGTGTAGATGCACTTCAGTTGGACTATTGATCCCATCACCTTTTTGAGGTGAGAAGCCCTAACGCCTATCTGACCATTCTCAGGCACTTCCATGATTTCTAGCCCATCAATATCCCTTGTGTCTTTGCTATTGCATGGCATTCCATCCCCTACCTCTACTGTGATGGCAGACCTAAGGACCTCACAAGCACACTATCCCACAAACATTGGCTTGAGGTCCCCAGACTTACCTCTAGCAAGCCTGATTTTATCCCTTTTTCCCCCTTCAAATCTAGTTTAAAGCCCTTTCAATGAGCACTGCTAACTCCTGTGCAAAAATCCTTTTGCTGTTTTGAGAAAGGTGCACCCCATCCGTTGCCAGAAGGCCTGGTGTCATGTAAACCAACTCATGATCAAAAAACCCCAGTCCTGCTAGTGACACCAGGCTCAGACCCAGGTATTGATCTGATGGGTCTTCCCGTTTCTTCCCTCATCATTCCCTGCAGCTGGAGGGATAAAGGAGAACACTACTTGTGCTCCTGATTGCTTAACCAGTCATCCCAGAGCCCTGAAGTCTCTCTTGATTGCCCTCAGACTTCTTGCTGCAGCTTCATCACTGCCTACCTGAAAGATCAATAATGGATAATAATCTGAGGGCTGTACCAGGATAAGAAGCTGTCTCCTCACATCTTTAACCCGAGCCCCAGGGAGGCAGCAGAATTTCCTGAGAAGTGGGTCTGGTGTGCACATTGGGCTTCCTGTGTCCTTTAGAAGGGAGTCACTCATGACAATGACCCGTCTTTTTTTTTTATTTATGGAAGCAGTTTTGATGCAGGGCATAGGCTGACTTAACCTCAGCGACACTTCTAGGCTATGTGAACCATCTTCCTCATTATTGTTCGGTTCCACTTGCAGAGCCTCATACCAGTTATGCCAGGGCACCTGCAAAGGTGGGGTTTTTAATGAGATGACATGCCTGCTGTGCCAGGCAGGAACTTGTTGCCGGTGTCCAAGCAGGGCACACTCTGCAGCCGGACACCTGGGTGACAGTATGCTCCCACCAGACCTCTGTCTGGGAAGCTGCATCAGTCATGGTGAGTGCAGAGCTTAGAGAGGCCATGGCTTTCACCTGGGTGGATACCATGGTTCCCTGGTCAAGCTGGCAGAGCTTCGCTGCCCTTCCTGTGTGCCCTGCCGTGCAAACTGCCGTGCTCTGGCTGCCACACCACGCTCTGTTTGCCGTGCTCCCTGTCACTAGCACTCCCTGGGCTGCTTCTTATAAGTGTGTGGGTGATCGCCATTGCCATGGTAATGCCCAGGCCTTGTTAGTGTCTCCCATGAGAGCTGCCTCTCCTGGCACAGGTGTCTCTGCTCCCTTCACATTTCCCTACCTTGGGAAAACCTCAGGAAAACTCCCCTGTATGCCAAGATCTGCCACTACGGGTTGAGCTGGCTCCAGAGCAGATCCCCTTGGTGACTGACTTGGTAAATTTGTGGATTTCTTCTTCTTTATTTCTTGTAGCTAGAGTTAAGTGCCACCATTTAAAAAGCATAGGGCACAGTGCAGGGAACAAATGATGCATTCAGAAATCACGTATGTACTCTTCTCAACTTCTTTCTCTCAGAAAGTGTTATTATGCCCTTGGGACCTACACCCAACATCGTGGCAGAAGAACACTGCCAACAGTGTGGCAGCATCAGATGCATCACTTGGAGCTTTTTAATGAGTCACCAACACTAGTAAAATGAAGGAAAAAATTATAATCATGGTACCTATCAAACTTAAAGCAAATATTATGGGTACCTCGAATGCTGAACATAATTATGAAAAAGATCACAGAGCAATATGCACATCTATTTGCACAGTGATATCTTAAAGATAAAGCAAACGAGTTCTTAAGAACCCAAACACTAATAAAATGGCAAAAGCCTAATCTCTCTACCCTCTTTCCGTGCACTTTTGCAGGTCCAAAGGAGGTTTCACTTTGCCTTCTCTCTGAAAAAGGAAACTTACTCTAGATGCCCTTGAAACATAAACCAGGGAAGGTTACTATGGTCATACTAACATTTCAATAACACCAGTCAGCAGAATTGTTTTCAAGTGTAACTGCTCACATTTAATATCTGACAATAAAAATGAAAGTACAAAAAAGATCCCATTCTGCATCTTCTGTATTTTTATCCTGTTGAACAAAACTGAGACTTTATAGAAGAGCTTGGTAAGACTTAACCCACAAACCATTTTTCTTCCTTTACACATTAAAAGGTACTGAGTACAAAGAATCTCCTGCCATGATTGTTACATTGCACCACTGACAAGTTTCCTTGCTGAGGAAAGAAACCTCTATCAGGCTTGATGAAAAGTACATAGTCATTCTTCTGAACTGCATTTTTCATCATCATAATTTTAAACTCCCTGTTTGTTTCTTTTTTTTCTTTGTGTTTGGGTTTTTTTTGTGGTTTCTTTTTGGTTTATTTTGGTTTGGTTTGATGTTGGTTTTTTGGGTTTTCTTTTGTTTTGGTTTGGGTTTTGTTGTTATTGTTGTGTTGGGTTTTTTACCTGTGGCCTATTTTCTTTCAAGCCTCCTGTTGTTGCTTGTTTCCTCACACTACTGCAGAACTCCATTTCTAGACAGGGAGCATGGCAGTTATAGAAACCTCAAGGGATTGCTGAATTGCTAAACTTCCCCCTTTTCAGGGCAAAATCCTGAAATCAGTATGTAGAAAGCAAAGCAGGCAGAGTCTCTTCTCAGTTCCAGGCCACATGTACTACCCCTGTTATGCATTGACCAAATTCAAGGAGATTTTTCCAGAACAAAACAACATGTTAATGTTCTTTGTATTTCTGAAAGGAACACTAAGACAAACAACTTATTGACTCTTCTCCTATAATTAATTTAGATTGCACAATGAGAGTATTGCTTTGCAGAACACTGAGAAAAAACAGATCAAAACAAAGACAACAAAAAAGCAGAGTGCAAACCCTCACCCTGACTGTATTCTTGCAAAGGCTGGATACGTCCCTGAGCAATGAATTTACATTTTCACATTATTCCTGTACTACATGTAGTTTTTAGACATATCTCAAGTGAATCAGCCACTCGCTATCACTAACCAAGTTACCACAAGGTATCAAGTTACCACCAGAGGAGGATGGAGGACAAAAATGTTCACTGGGAGGAGCTGGCATGCAAGTTAAGGTGCAGAGCTAAGCCACTGTGCCTGACCCTAGCCTGGACTCTAGCTGGACTTTCTGTACAGTAAACACTTCCCTCCAGCCAGGCCCACACGTCTGAAGTCTGTCTCTAAAGTTCTAACTTCATACAATTTATCAGTTTCTTCAAGCAACTTAATAATAACTGCATCTCAGATGGTATGAAAATGCCAATTAAAAAATGTGAAAATGAAAAAAAAAAATCTTGTGTTGTTAACTTTTTCATTGATTAGATGATTTTTACTGGTTGATTGGTTTTGTTTGGTTTGTGATTTGGAGGAGGTAGAGTTTGTTTGCTTTTAGAGCAATGGGCTGATAGTGTTAGAAGTAATTTGATTGTTGTTATTGTAAATCAGAATTTAAAATTATGGTGTATTTTAGTATACAAGATCTGGCCCAGATTCAGACTTCACTTATATGGCTATTGATATGGAACAAATCTGATTTAACAAATCAGCTCGGAGTTACACTAATGACGGAACTGAATCTCACTCTCCACAGCTGAAAGGTTATTTTTTATGTTATATTATACTTGCTCCCAGAAGCACTGCCAGAAAAATCTTAAAATAGTTCCTAACTAAATCAAATTAAGTATATTATGCAACAGCTAACTGTAATCACTTTTTGTTTTTGAACTTTTCATACAGTGTTTTTATTGTTGAAGTCTCAGGTACATTTCCATCAACAGGAAACACCAAGACATTTTAAAAGCTTTGCATGTAATTGCCTTTCCATACCATTCTGCTTACTTTGCCTAAACAGTGCAATTTTTTTCCCTGATCTACTCTAAACCCCATGAAATTAAAAAAAAATGTAAAACACGATTTCCCATATGAATTATCACATTTCTTGTGATTAAATTTTTGGGTAATTATAACGTTATCTGTTTCTTTCAACAAGTACAGTTATTGTTGGCATGTGCACTCAAATTTTATTTCATTTTCTGAAGCAGCAGCTCCTTACGGTTGGTGAAGTCTCAAGTAAAAGGAAGGCATAGAAGTAGTACTTTATAAATATTGACTTACTCTTAGTACCTGTCAGCAAAAATGCAAATGGCCACAAATCACAGCTGCAAGAGTAAAGTGATTTCCAGATTCCCATATATCTGAACTGGAAACACTTATAGTAAACAAAACAAAGATACTCCAAATGGGCATTTTGGTCCATAATTAATGTTATATCTATATGCATTCTGTATCATTATAGGATACCATATTTTTTGTTAATGTTACTTTTACGAGACAGCTCAAAACCAACATATGGCTCATAGCTGTCCTAATATGTTCCTTGCCTGGCCTATGGTATATTTGTCTTAACACATTTGAACACAGTAACGTATCTGCATTGTCTTGTGTGGTCCAGGCTTTGATTGTGGTCAAATAAGGATGAACCCACATCCATATTGTTCAAGTTACATTAACTGTGTCCATACTACATATTATCTGGGGTACACAATGACACCATAATTATTCTGTAGTGTTTGTTCCTTCAATACATAGCTGCAGCACGCAGTGTGCACTATGTTCACATCCCTTCTACCTTGGGCAGCTAATATATTGTGTGGCCACATAAATAAAACATGTATGAGTCAGCTTTTTAAAATCACTCATGACATAAGGATGCAGCCTGCTTTCTGATCTGAACCCTCCTGCTGATGCTCCTTGTCAAGAAGCAAAAACTTCTCAGTTTGAGCAGTTTGTTGGCAAGTGGATCCTGCTGTCTTGGAGAAATACTGTTCTTGGACCTTCAGAAGACCTCCATACCAAAAGTCTTGCTTCCCTGAAGCCTTAGAAATGAACTTACTGTTTCAGCATTAAGATTGGTAGTGAGGAATAAAATTTCTGAGGTCACTGTGGAAGTGAGTTCTTTTTAAATCATAGAATGGTTTGGGTTGGAAGGCAACTCAAAGGTCATCTAGTTCCAACCCCCCTGCCATGGGCAGGGACACCTCCCACTAGATCAGGTTGCTCAAAGCCCCATCCAATCTGGCCTTGAACATTTCCAGGAAGGGGGCATCCACAACTTCCCTGGGCAACCTGTGCCAGTGTCTCACCACCCTCACAGTCAAGAATTTCTTCCTAATATCTAATCTAAATGCAGAACTTGAGTTCATTTACCACTATAGTATTCCTGTGGTCACTACAAAAGACAGTTTATCTACATATATATAATATCCATTAACTGCTGCATTCCTTTCCTACAGAATAAACTGATTTGTTTGATTGTGATCACTATGTGTCATTAGTTGCGGTATCTTAGTTCAGTTTATATCCATTTCCCCACTCTCAGCTCCATGCATGCTCCCAGGACATTTAGGAAAGGTTCTTGGCTTCCCAGGTGAAACCCTGGCTCTGTTGAAGTTGGTGAAAGTTTAGCACTTTACCAGGATCACAATTTTTCCCTCTTTTTGAGCCTCTACTTGATACAGTTTGCATTTGTGTAGCTGATAAGCTAAAGCAAGCTAGAGGAAGTTACGTTCTGCACAACAGTGTTCACAAGTACATACAACGGTAATTTTCTTAGAAATCCCTGAATTATTTTAAGATTCAAGTCTCAATTTGGTTCACTGCTTTGTTTCTGTTATGTGATTTGTTTGTTGTTGGTTTTTTTTAAACCCACACTGATACAGAATTAAGTGGTTCATAGACAAGTCACACAGAAAAGAAAGGGAATTCAAAACACTACTTGGTTCCTTTGCTTTCTGCCTCCAGTTTTTTTCCCCTCCTGAACACAGAAGCCAACTTCATACACATTGCTGACACAAAACAATTTAAGTTTCTTCTTTCCAGAAATGGCTTTCTGTAGCAGGACAGAAAATAAAATGGTTCAATTTTATATTTGTTTTATTCACAGCAGTTTCAGTTTCAGGCTTTTACTGGAGCCATCATTGCAGAAGCATAACTATTAAAAACAGACTTCAGATTTTATTTAGTGAAGTCATTTGTGCTTTATCTACAGGTACAAGCCTTGATATGCAACTGTTACACAGATAGCAAAGACTGGCTTTCCTTTCTACCTCCATAAAGATATTTAGAAAACACTGGTAACTTAAAAAAAAAAAATAAATAAAAAGCACATATACACTTCTCCACATATCCTATCCCCTCAAAAATATCAAATGTCAACTGAAGGACAAACATCATATGGAACTAAAAATACCAGAATGCACACTTCACTAAATGGATAGCAAAAAGCAGTGCAGGAAGAGGTCAGTGGTAATAGTAAAGAATGATAGACGGTAAGGAATACAAGGAAGATATCTGGGTGCTCATTTTGCTTGTTATATGAATCTTGTATGCTGCTGGACATCTGCAGAACAGCAGGAAAGGTTTCATGAGACCTGTGAAAAATGCAGAGTATTTTTTGGGATAAGAACTGCAGCTCTGGAACATGGAGATATTTCTAGGGACATCTACAAGAAGCCTCAATCCTCCTCCTAGGTAAATCGGAAGGATTTCTGCCCTTGGCTTTAAAAGGGAGTGGGATCCATCCCTTTGGTTTGCTGACAAGGCAATGTAGAAAAAGCCTATCCATGAACTTGTATGCCAAATGCAAAAAGTAAAGCAGGTACGTTTGGTATTAGGGAACACTTAGCTGAAGCACTATCATTCATTGTATAGACCCAGGAGTGTAAGTAAGTGCTATGACAAGTAACAAAGCTATTTTCTTTTCATATAAGAAGCTTTGAAATAATGGAAAATACTCTAAGGAAACGTGATCAAAATTCAACAGTGTAAAAGAATCTAGCAAAGGAGAGCGCAAAAGAAATAGGAGATAACTGAAATTCATCCTGGCTGAAGCTAAAAAGAAATAGGGCAGCAGAGACCAATTTTATCAAGATGGAATAATCAAAAAACAATTGAAGCAATGAGAATATTTTTTAAAATTGAATAGTCTGAAAAATGGAAAGGAATTTGAGGTCCCTAGGTGAATTGGAATCAAACTGAAGAGTAAGAAAAAGACTGTTCCTCTGTTATAGGAGAGGAGAAAAGGGAAATGTACACACACAGCAATCTCACTACATTAATATCTTTGATTATAGCTTGCATACCTAATTCTCTAAAAGCCAGAAAATTACCTGGATGTGACTGTCCCACCTTTTAAGCAGTAATTCTGTCATGAATCTGGATTAACTGATCCTGTAACTACATTTTAAGATCTACGGTCTTAGATTCTGACTTCGCTCTGTACAGAATACATTTTTGTCTCTTGCTATGCTTGTTTGTCAACATTAAAACATTTTCTTTAAAGATCCAAGGCAGCCTCCCCACTTGTATCCAGCCTGTGTTGGACCAGATACCACAGGAAGCCTGATTCATGTCACATACTTCCTGTTTGGTCCATTTTATGTCTGAAAAAGATTATGCTATGAGATCCCATGAAGAATGTTCAACTTAACTAGGAAATCCTTCTTCTTTTTTTTTTTTTTTTAATTTTTCCAATTATTTTGAAAATGTAAAAGATAAAGCAGTAATTCTTCCACTGTGTATTTCTTTATGTACGTCTGCTCCCCTAGGAATAAAATCTTCTCTTAGGTTCCCTGAAGCATAAGACTGGAGCTGTGTCGTATCACTGTGCTTACTTTCTCAGAATCACTTATTCCTCTTGCTTTGGCACTCAATTCAAAATAAATGAAGTTTATATCACTCCTGGATTTTGATGTAGATCCTACTAGTAGCAAGCAGCAGTACATTTTGACAGTTCTATATAAGTTCTCCACAGGTTCCTTTTAATACATTCTGGGTATTCATTTAAGCAAAATAAGTAAATATCAGCCATGCAGTTTCATTTATTAACAGTTCTTCAGGAGCACAGGCAATTAATGTCTTGAATTGGTGAGTTTTGTAGTTTGCTTTTTAAAGTTTTTTTTTCTGTCTATTGCTATGTATTTATTCTAGAGAGGACAGTATATGGAGAGGAGAAGCTTGCAAGATTTTTCCTAGTTTAGTTCATGGTCTCAAGCCCAGCCTTAAGACTTTTACTGTCATCAGAAACAAGCTTTAGTCCTTCATAGGGAGGTGCATCATTCCAGTTTTCCAAAATAGGTTTTATACTGCAATCTCTTAAGATCTTTTAGATATCTGAGGGCTCATGCTGTGTAGTTCCTTCAAGATGAAGACAGGGATCTTGGACTCACTTTGGTATTCTCACCTAAGCCTGAGGAGTAGGAGGGGTATGATGGGTCAAACGTGTTCACAAAAGTCTGCTTTGCTGATGAGATATGCTTTAGGATTCTGCATAAGTTCACACTTCCTAAATATTGAAAATTTCATTATCAGATCTGAAGATCTGTTCAACAGAAACTCCAGTTCAGAAACGGCAAGAAGTACTGATAGGCAAGACCAGCAATAAATGCTTTCTTGCAAATCCTCCCTATCACATAACTCAGGCAGCAAGCTCAGAAGGCTAACAAGGCACAGAAAATTAAAATGCAGTTAGGTAATGGACTATTCTTAAGCTTCTTTGATGCAGAATGGAATAAATAAGGTGATTAATAAACAAGCTGAAAGCCATTGTGCTTTTCCTTTGTTTTTATTTGCTAGGACTTTTAGATTTCTTTAAGGCAAACAATTCTTGCCAATATACCTAAATAAGTAGAATCACTAATAGTTTTAGCTACTTTCAGATCTTCTGCTGACATGATATCTCTGCTACTATAGCAGAAAATTAAGAGCACATCTGGTGACCCTGTCATTGCTTAGCAGGAAATCAAAAAGAAATCCCTGTACCAACAATATGTGACTAATGCGGCATTAAAATATGGTAACTCTTTTGACAAAGAAGAGTTGCTGGAGAACGTAGGAAAAGCTGACCTTGCTGGAATTCGGTCCTGAATTTGTTGTCAAATTCTTTATGTTGAAATGCACGAAACTTCCTTGGCCTTACATCCCTGAGGCAAATGGAGAGGACACTGTCCATCCCAGGTGCCCAAGACAAGTGCTGTCAGGGTTGGAGCTATGCATGACATTAACAATTCTATCAAGATTTAGTACCCATTATTAATAATAATAATAAAATATTAATTCACCATAGAATCCTATTGCTTTCTGTGCTATAAAAGTTAGCTATTGTCCTGTCTTCATGAGATGACCAGCCAGTCCTAAAGATAAAACTACTAAAAATGCAAATGGGGAATTGGAGACTGAGATAAAGAAATGGCATATTTATTAAGCAATTACTATATATTTTCTGCCTTTATATGAAGAAAGAGGATTGATGGACTGCTGCATATCGTATTCCATGGTATAATACAGTTAGCAATTGTAGTGCACAGATAGCAATGGAAATGGGTCTGAAAAAATTAGTCATATATTAAAATAAACAAAGTACCATGTCTAGCGATGCATTGCTAACAGACTGAAAGGAAATGAAGATGGAAATGAAGAAAGATTTTGTCAAACTAGTCAAAAGTTTAAAAATATTAGAACATTACGACTATTCAGAAAATAGCCATAGAAAAGACTCCAGTCAATTTACCCAGTCTGACACAAAACTATCATGACAACCTCTGAAATCACAGCCAGGAAAATGAAAAACTTTTTGGAGAATAAGCCTTCTAGCACTGTCGAAAATAGTACATGTGCACTTGCAATATGTTTTTACAGAGACTCAACATGGATTTAAGAGATAAAGGTCATAATTAGTTTGCTGGAGATCTTTTAAGATCTTACCATTGCGGGATGCACATGGAAATATTGTATACTTTGGTTTTTCAGTAGTAACTGATAAGAGCATACCCTGAGGATCACCTAATAAAAATTAAGGCAAGAAGCAAGCATAACAAATGAGCCCAGCACAAGTATACACCTGTGGGGTAAGAGCAGAGCTGAAGCAAAAGAAGCTAGTGAGTGGGTTGCAGACTGAGCCACATGTCCCCATGAAGAAGTAAAGGAGATGTTCTGCTGATTTCCTGAACTCCTCTGAGGAGGGAATGCCAGATTCTCTGTACGTGAAGCAAAGGGCTTCACAAGGAGGTGAAGGATGAGCTGACATGAATTAAGGAGGGAGATACAAGATACCCCATGAATAAAAATGGTAGAATTTACTTCCCCTCTGATGCTAAGCAATAACTGAGTTGTAATTCAGAATCCCAGTTTGATCCCTGCTGTGCACCGGGGCTGCACACTGTCCTCCTGGGTGCTTGATGAGCTGCACCAGACTTGCCAAAGGTGGGTTTATAGCTTCAAATAAATTTCTTGGAGGGGAAGAAAAAACCAACACAAAACCAACCAAAACAAAACTTGATGTTTGTGCTGTAATTATTTTAGAAGTACAGTACTTTTAGTTAAAAAGATTGTCAAAGCATGGAAATTTGTATTTCAAAATGCATTGGAAAGTTCTAACATTTTGGATCCTTTTAGAGAAACAGTCTTGGATTCGTTTTGGCTTGTTAGGGAGCAGCAGGCAACTGCTTGGCAAGAGACAGGATCTCAGAAGCAGCATACAGAGAGAAGATGATGTGAACAAGATGGCATTGCCACAGTAAGCAACAGAGTAAGTAGATTTTGGTAAGAGGAGGATTAGAATAAGGAATAAACCATGCAAGTGGTATCAGAATTTCCTGGAAGTGCATTTTCCTATAGAAACCACACCCAATAGAGTCAAACTTTTCAAATCATGAACCTTGCACAAATGCATGAAAGTAAAATATACTAACACCTTACTTTACACTAGTTTTCCCCACATGATGTTAGATGTATAGGTGGACCTCTTTTCTATCAGATCTTACTTTGCTTCAGGGGTTAGAATATGTGTAGTGAATAAAGACAAGGGCTTTTACAAAGACAGAAGCTACTCCTATGAACAAGAGACTTAAATGACATCATGAAAAGCTGGATTTGGCTGCTGCATCTGACACAGGACATATCTGTGTAGCATAATGCATTACTGTGCAGGTACTTAGGCTGGCTCACATCAAGGTCCACTGAGGATAAAGAAGACAGTCCCTTATTAGCCAAAGTGGGAGTAGAACACTAATGCAGATCTACTGATTCAGCATTTAAGCAAGCACAGATTTAATTGTACAGAAATGCACTAATGTGAAATGTAATACATCTCTGATACAATGTTAGACTAGTCATTGAAACCTAACTCCGCAGTTGATTACCAATATATATTCTACTTATAAACACTCATCTTGAGACTGTGGAGTTTGAGTCACAGAAGAGTCACAACTGCAACTAAAGTTGACTACAACTGTGCTTTCAAAGTGTGAAGTTTCCAATGCTAGCTCTTGCAAAGAAGAACACCAGAAGCCGTTTCAGTGTGGATGCTATTTGGTGTACCAGGTCTTTTATCTGGGAAATGGAATTAATGGAAAAATAACCCTTTCCTCAATCTCATGAAAATTAATGTAAGCATGTGGATAGGATAATGAAGATTTATAGAAAAATTTATGGGAGAAATAATTTATATTTTTAGTAAGGTTAGAACAATGCACAGTAGATAAAGTTAAGCACCATATACTGAGCCATAAGATTAAAAAGTAGTAAATAATTAATGTGAACAGTGCACATTATGCATATTGAATAAGCCAGGGATCTGGTGGAGCAGTATGCGACCATTTAAGATTGTCGCAACTCACATACTCAAAATGGCAATGATCCCAGCATTAACTTCCTTTGAGTATTTGACTTTGCAATCCTATTAATAAAGTTAAATTCTTTCAGAAGGCTCCAAGATAGGCCTTGACTAATGCAGAGAAGCCAGTCTGCTTCCTCATACATTTTTATGATGCTTTTTCCTCATCCTCTACCCTTGCATTTTCCCACAGGGTAGAGATTTCCCCTCAAGCCCAAAATATGTAAATAACACCCCTCTCAAAAAAAAAAAAAAGCATCACAGAGCCAATGCAGTAGCAGATGTACAGCTGACAGAATAGGAAAATGAAGCTTATATCAGGATAAGATAGATGCACAGAAGATCTTATTTCAAGGACTCTTCTTTCCTTGTCTTCATCCAACTCCAATGCAAAATAAACAAGTAAATCTATTGCTGTTCAAGGTGATCACAGAACACATCATTAGTACTCTGCTCCCTGCCCCTCACACCACTGCTACAGGCTCCCACTTCCAGTCAAAGCCGTGAAGAAAGTGGCTCTGATGTTATGTCAGATCCAGATTCCATAAGGACTAACCCTTAGGTGGTTTTACCACAACTGCTTGAGAAAACATTCATGTTAGTACAACCACTACTCCTATATGCTTAGGAGCACATTAAAAAGACAAACCAATTTCTATCATCAAAATTCCAGCCCAATAGATTCTTATTATGAACAGTTAATAATGTAATTATGCCATGAAAATTAGATGAGTTTATGACCATCACTGAATTGTAGTGTCAGGATACCCTTGCTCACTAACAGATGACAGTGCTTTTACAGTCAGTTTAATCACTAGAAAATTATAATCTCATCACCCATCAGTATCAATTGTGCATGGTGTCAGATCAGTTTGAAGAAATAATTAGTTTCTGTACTGGAAATCCCCAGATAGAACATATTAGTACACATACACATATTTTTCATTTAAACACAAGCCGTGTAAAAGCATAAACATATGGGAGCAGAACTAATGTGTACAAGATTCACAAATAAATGAGCAGCTTTATATATCCAGATCTTTTCAACACCCTCCTGGCAACCTATCACAGAAAACACACATTTTCTCTTCATTATTTCATAGGAAGTTTACCTATAAAGGAAAGCATAAGTGTTATTTCCTTTCTATTTTTTTCTCCAGAAGTCCCTATATTATCTACTAAACTTTATTTCTTTGTAGATCTGTGTGTATGCTTTGCCAGAACTCAGGCAAAGCTGCAAGTTAGGCTCCTAGGCATGACTGCAGGTACACAGGGAAGTGATCTTTTCATGTTGCAGGATGTTGATGGTCTTCCTTGTACCCCGTTAAAAAGTTCAGATGCCTTAGCAAATAAATAGATTTTCAACAAACTAACATAACAGTTTAAGTCCATAAATGTAGGATTTAGACATGCTGTTAATGAACTTATGTTTATCCCTAAACATTTCTATCTCACTGCAGTGTTTGAGAGATGAGGCGTTTAAAAACACCTAAAAATCAAAGTTCAGGATCAAGTCCTTTGCTGGTATAAATTAATGATGCAGTATAATTGATGTAAATGAATGACTTTTAAGCTTTTTCTGATAAAGGATTAGGTTCCCGTATTGTGAACTAACACCTAAAACCAAGTTTCATTTACTACATTTCCTTTTTTTGGACCCCTTAGAAAGAGTTCAGAGAGACCCAAGGGGCCCATAGATGGCAAGCTGTAAGCCACTGTTGTAGCACCCTTCCTTTGTTCCTTCACCATTACAAGCTAGAGAAAGCATCTGGATCTTGTACCCTGATGTGCTCACTCCCAAAGGCAGCTCAGCTGTCTGAAAGAGAAAAAAAATCTGTCTTACCTCCCACATTACAGTACTTCAAAAAAACCTAAAATGCAAGGCTGTTATGCATAGCCTGTGTTTGAGTGCATGATAGTTTGAGGTAGATTAACTCCACCTGCCGCCTGCAGACTCCGCACAGCATAAAGCTCCCCATGCTCAAAAACCCCAAAACTCTGTCTGTGGCACCAGTCTCTCAGCCACATGTTTTATCAGGTGGGTCTTCCTTCCTCTGCCAGTATTCTTCCCTGCCACTGAAGGAATTGAGGAGAACACCGCCTGGGCTCCTGATCCCTCAAGTGATCTCCCCAAGGCCCTGAAGTCTTTTTAAATTGTCTTCAGGCTCCTCTCTGACACGTCATCACTACCAACCTGGATAACCAACAGTGGGTAGTAGTCTGTTGGCCATACCACCCCAGAGAGTTTCCTAGTGATATCCCTGACCCTGGCCCCAGGAAGGCAGCAGACTTCCTTATGGAGTGGATCTGGCCGGCATATGGGGGCCTACATTCCCCTCAGAAAGGAGTCTCCAACTAGAATTACCCTTCTTTTTTTCTTGCTGGAGCTGGTCCTAATGTGTGTGGGAGACCAATTTACCTTGGGTGACTCCTCTGATGGATCTCGTCTCCATTTTTATTTGTTTATCTCTCAGTTTCCAGAGCCCCGTACCTGTTCTGTAAGAGTAGCCGGGAAGGGAAGGGAGGCTGGGAGGGGATTCGCCTGCCTCGCTGAGCAGGGACCTGTTTCCATTCCCCCTCGTCTCGTAGGTTCTCTCCTTGTACCTGATGGCAAGGGAGGAGGGGATCCTCTCTCTCTAGCGGAGCCTCCACCCCTCCACCTGGAGGCTCCATCAGCCTTTCCACCTCCTCCTTTAGCTCAACCACCAGGCTGAGCAGATCATTCACCTGGTCACATCAGGCACAGGTGTTATAACTGTCACAGTCAGCTAGTAGTGTCATGCTTCGGCACTCTCTGCAGCTGGAGACCTGGACACCTGCATGCTTCCGTGGCACCTGTCTGGGTCACCACCGTTTTCCTCACAGGAGCTTTTGACTGGGTCACAGCCATCGCTGGTCCTGCTCAGTTCTTAACACCTCAGCTCCTTGCTCCCTCTTCTAGGTCGCAGCTCCTTGGCGCCTTCCCCACGCGCCCTGCTCATGCAAACTGCCCCGTGCAAACAACTGCCCCATGCCACACCTCACCTTACAGACATGCCACACCCCTGTTTACCACGCTCCGGGTCGCTCGTGCTCCCCAGGGACGTTTAAATATCTCCTACACAGCTCAGGGCCACACCTCTGCCGTGCCTGATTGGCTCTCGCCAACTTCCTGGAGCCACTGGGGCTTGGGCTGCGAGTGGGGGGGTCCCTGGCTCAGGGATCCTCTGCACAATGCGATCGAACCCTCACCGCCTCAGCCTTACCTCAGTCTTGTCGCTGCTGCCACCGCTGCCTCACCGACTGAGGTTGGTGAGGGGTATTGAGGGGTATCCCTAGAGCACAAATACCAGAGAGGTCCTCTGAAGGACTTCAGCATCACTTGACCTAATTTCTTGATCTTTACAAAGCTTAGGTAAGAGTCAGCTGGTAAGATTGGGGCAGCTGCATGGGTACATCAAGCAAGAACCTACAGAAATGCCAGGTCAGGTAAGGAGTTGTTCGTGACCAGTTAAGGCTTTTTTAGAGGAAGGTGAATGGGGCTTTTTGAACAGAAGTATGGACTTGAAGTCTGTTTAAATTCCATTTTAATATTCAATGTCCTGCTGTATGACTTGATAAGACGTCTAGACACCTGTGTATTATTGAAAGTCAATAAGAAGGAAGTCCTGAGTCACCGAAGTACTTTTTTCTTTATTGTTCTCTCCATTAGTTAGTGCGATGCAATCATTTATGTCAAATACCATGGAGAGATTTTTACAGCAGAGAGATCTAAGACTTTCATATTGACATTATGTGACTAAAAATATGATGTGACATGAGTTTTATAATCCTAGTAGAAAGAGGAGTTAAGTATTCTTCTGGACCCTTGCAGCCATCTAAGCTAAATGAGAATATTAAATTCAGTGATTAGTTTGCAATGTCTCTTACTTTTTCTCTGTGTACATAATTACTTTTTGAGAAGCAACAGAAGTCTGAGGTTTTTTAATTGTTTTTTGTTATGCATCTTTTGTTCATTATTATTTGGCTGTAGTTAGGAAAAAGGGATTTGTAAACCACAATCATTCTTTGAAGTACATCCAAGTTAATTACACAAGCAACAATAAAAAATAACATAACTCAAGTGACTTTTAACACACACACACACACACACATACCCCCACCTTTTTTCTTTATAGAAACTTTCTTATTTGTATTCTAAGGACATAAGAGCATTCTCTCTTCTCCTACAGACTTCACCTTAAATGGTATGTAAGTGCTGGTAGTACACACTTTGGAACATAAACTGAGATGCGTGCCTAGCAACTGATAGCGCACAGAGTGACTCCTGTGCTGTGCCATCTCCTTCACTGGTCAGAGATGCCACTTAAGCACTATAGCCCTGGTATTGCTAGCTGTATGAGTCCAGACCATTAAGCTCAGAGATCCTACGTTTCATGTTTTGTTTTGTTTTTTTTCCCCTTCCTTACTCCAGTTTGCTACTGGAAAAGAACTGCAGCTTTAAATTGTTATCTCTGAAGTAGAGAAGGAAAAAAGTAAAACACACATAGAATATCCTCAGTTGGACAAGACCTCTACAATCATCAGGTTCAACCATTAACCCAGCACTGCGAAGTCACCACTACACTATGTCCCTCAGCACCACATCTACATGTCTCCAGGGATGGGGACTCCACCACTGCCCTGGGCAGCCTGTTCCAATGTTTGACAACCCTTTCAGTGAATAAGTTTCTCCTAGTATCCAATCTAAACTTCCCCTGGCACAACTTGAGGCCATTACCCCTTGTCCTATCACTAGTTACCTGGGAAAAGAGACCTGTCTCACTACACCCTCCTTTCAGGTAGTTATAGAGAGCAGTAAGGTCTCCCTTCAGCCTCCTCTGCTCCAGACTAAACAACCCCAGTTCCCTCAGGTGCTCCTTGGAAGACTTGTGCTCCATAGTGAGAAGTATCAAACATTTTCTAGTTTTGTGGCCAATGGTATAACTTTTGGAAGAAGAGAATTTTTGGACCCTCTTCCAAAAATCAAACCTACAACAGAAGACAAACTCCCTTCTGCCATCATCGACAGACTTTGAGAGTCAGCAAGCAAGAGGTTCAGCCACAAAATCAGGAAAGCAAAGAACCCAGCACAGGTATTTTTTTAACATGGTGCAGAAACAGACTGAGGTCTGCTCAAGAAGACGTAGTGGATATGAAAGAGTGTATGAGCAGGGATAATAGGAAAGGGAGAAAGACAAAGTGGCCAGGTGACTTGCCCAATTCAAATCTCTCAGTCTGTCTGTCTGAACCCAGTCAATGCATGTACAGCTTACCACTTATTTTCCATTCTGCATAGAAAACAGATATCCTACTTTTCCACTACAAATACTCCACCAACTGTAAATTCAGAATATAGCCCCTTCTGGGTGATGCCACAACGCTAGTTTGCAGCAGGACACTCCTTCAGAAGCAGCTTCTTTGGAGGTACTTTTCCCCAGGAGCAGCCTTCTACCAAATACATGAGCTGCACATAGGCTCCTCAAGCACACCAGCCTAACACATCTGCTACCTTTTTCTTGGGTCCTGAAACCCAACCTAACATCAAAGTCTCCCACATCAGCATTAAGGTAAGCTGAGCAGTCTGGCTAGGACACACATCTCCTTTCCAACAGCACTGTATTCAGCTCTCCAATGTACAGCAAAAGACTCAGCCTAACAACAGCAAAAATGAATAGATGATTTGTGTTCTCACATTTGCAGCATGATCAGCACTGCCTTAGTCATTTACATATGTTCTTTGCTAATTTTGTTGTAGCTTGCATTGAGTAAACAGTACCAAGTATCTCCCTTAGCTCCTATTACCAATCAAAATAAGAAGTAATCACAAATTAATATACTTGCAGGTAGATGCAATCATGTACAATGTATTTCTGCAGCACCAAAAGGGAGACAATACAACAGCTAACGTTTGTAAAGCACGCTGCAGAGCTATAGGTCTAGCTAGGAAGTCAAGATGGCTTGGATATACAGAAAGACTTGGCAGACGCTTCACGTATTTAAGTGGATGCCAGTGCGAACCTGCAGAAACGAAGCTATCACTATTCCACTGCAACAGCAGGTAGTGCAGAGACAACCACCTCTGGCAGCTTTCTGTGGGCTCTGCTTGTTACACAGCCGTGGCTTCCCTAGCAGCACAGAAGCAGCTTGACAGCATAATAGACAAGTCAAGCTGAGAGATGAAGAGCAGTACATCCTCTACTAATGCATTAAGTATATCCTAAGGCTTAATATACTCTGTTTAGAGACTCTACAGGTGCTCCAGCACCTACCACAGCTGCCAGGAGATCACAGAAATTGGTGGGCAGCTCTTCCACCTCAAACATGCTAGATACCTAGGGTGGAAGCTTCCATTTCTTCAGCTTCTATCACTCTTTTAAGTCCACTCCAACTTGGAAATAAGGAAGAAATTGTACTTTCCAATTGCAGGACACAATTCAAATGCATGTCTACCACTGAGAATAAATTTTCTTTAAAAGTGCCTGGAGGTCATTATGTTTATTCTGTTTATAATTGCTTGGTTTTGTTCTAAATCACCAATTTTTAAGCTTTTATTTGTTCTGTTGAATAGATTTTTCTTTGCACCTGTTTTTGAATTTTTGCCACTATTGACCTTCTTACATACTCTGTATTCTTCAATAATTTAAAGAGCCTGAAACCAGAAAACAAAGCACTTTGAAACAGAGCGGGTTACCTTTCAATACTGCATATCATAGTCACACATTCAAGTTGAAAGACTCATGTGTCCAGTTAAGCATCTAATTATGTTGATCAATGCCCCTGTCCATTTAAATACAGGTGCCCAAGTCAGTTTCTGTAGTCTTTTATTTAGGTACACAATTGCTGATTTTTTATTTATTTTTTTTAAAAAAATACCTTCATGACCATGAACTAACTGCATGTGATATTTCTTTCCACTTTCCTGTTTTCTTAAGTACCTCTATTAATATTGCTGCTTTCCCAAGTATTAGGTATTGATAGCATTTAAATGCAGAGAATGATTGAGTGCTCAGTTAAGTGCACAATAACCTAGGCAAATATGGAGTTCCAGATATCTTTTAAATTTGTATTTCTAACTAACATGCATTATGTTTATAAATTACTCATCTGATAAAAATTACTTTGCTGGTATACATTTACCTCTGTGTTTTCAGTCATTTCTAGCAGGCTCTTAGGAAGAAATGGATGACTAAGGCATGACAAATTCTAAAATGCATGGATGCATATAAATTAAGAATAAAGAAAACTACCACTGCTGCATCCTAATTTTGTAAAAAGACACCAAATCATGTAATCCCTGATGAGATTTCCATAACCTGTATTCATGTTGAGGGCTTAGTTACTGTGGGTTTTTTGAGGTTTTTTGTTTTGTTTCATTTTTTAAAATGGCTTTCATCTGAATCTGTAGACTTTTTTTTTGTTATCGTTAGAATGGTTTGGGTTGGAAGGGACCTCAAAGATCATCTAGTTTCAACCCCCCTGCCATGGCAGGGACACCTCCCACTAGATCAGGCTACTCAAGGCTCCATCCAACCTGGATTAATTCAAGTTTCTTATTTCAAGAAGTGATATTGGATGCAAACTTCAAAACAGAACTCTATTCATTTGAAAGTATAAAAATCTGCTGACCAACGTTATTCCTAAATACTTAGACCTCCTGAGGTGAGATATCTTGCTCATAGGGGATAACACATGATTATATGAATCTGAATAAACTTCACTTACTACCTTTACTGCAGCTTAAGTTTCAGAAGGCATCCATTCTATATGTTTTGCATGTAAAAATTAAATTCTGCATCACTCAAACCAAAATATATGGACAATCTACACCATGGCTAATTGCTACTAAATTTCTCAGCAGCTTTATGGATTCCTAATAGTTTAAATAAAAGAAAGCCATGTATTGTGATAACCTCAAACAAATATTGAGCTAACGATATTAAATTACAACATAAGTCATTTACTTAGGTAGCATTTCCTACTACAAGCTTAATATGAACTGTCACATGACAGACTTAAGATTCTTTAACCTCATAAAACTGCATATTTTGTGGAGAAAGTGTTTCACTAGGGTCAACAGATTCTGTTGGAGTGTAAAAAATACCGGTTCAAACCTTTGCTTGGCATAGTAATCCTCAGAGGAAAAAAACCTACGTCGTTAAATTCCTACAAGAAACACGTAAACATATACTAAAAGGAAGTCACATATGCATGCTGGATCTTAACCCTACAAAATACCATCTGTATGCACTAGACAATAATATGCAACAGGGCAATGGACAAGAAACAAAGCTAGTCATTCATTTAAAAAGAAATAGTTTAACACAGCCTTCTCTCATGACACATTAAATATGATAGGCAGAAGTGGTAGGGTGCTAATCAGTCTAGTGATGTGATCCATTTTCTAAATAGTGAGATCATCAATAATTCATCAGAAGTGGATGTTAAAAAATTTAATGTCTGACAATCCAAGTCTGGCAAATAGTAAGATAATCTTTTGTGCCTACTAGTTGGCATTCAGAGGCTTTCTTTTCATTATAAAATATAAATGCATTGTTCATACTTCAGGCAGTTTAGATTATGAAAGATGGCAGATGTATAATGTGTCTAGTTTTGATTGTTTCAGGTAGGAAGGCAGAACCCAGCAGACAGAAATCCAGACGTCATGCATTTAATGAAAATGAGTTTTAGTAATATATTTAATAAAGTCTGAATGGTTTCTGCTAATAGTAGCAGCCCAATTACGTGGAAGTGAGTACAGTTACATAAATATAAAACTATGGAGTAATCAGGTGGTTCTTCTGGCTGAATATTGCACTTCCATTTAAGAAAAATCCCCTGCTTATTCAGAAGAGCTTAATTTGTCTGTTAATGTCGGCATCAACATTTCATGAAGAGAGCATTAATGACTACAAAGTCTAAGTCCGTATTGCAGAAATGGACTGGTAAAGCATTATCTTTTCTTATGTGAATTTCTAGCTTTGTATTTCTGCAGCAATGTAGACAAAAATAATAAATGATAAAAGCCTTTCTGTTTAGCCTTGGCAGAGTGTAATTTGAAGATAAGTATTGTTTGACTAGGAAAGGTTAGAAGGGTGTTGCAGTGTCTCTCAAATAATTAGAACATAAGTACCTGTATAAACTACAGCTCCAAAGAGAAAGCACTACGGCTCAACATTCTGTGATTCTGTGATTCAGCTATTCAAAGGTATTTAGGATCTTAACTCCCTTTCTGGTGAGTACATTCTCTCAAAATCAGTGACAATTAGATGTTCAAATAAGAATTAGGTTCTCAAATGGCTTTGTGGATATGAGCCTATGTCCCAGGCTGAAACAGGTTAAAAGCTTCAATTAAAATGTTAGTGGCTCATAATTCAATAATCCAACTACAAGAAAATAGGTTTAGCAATGCTATTTCTTGCCTTAACTACTCAAACAAAATTTTAATGAAGTGCTTATAAAACAATCTCACCACACACAATCTGCTTAAACCCTCAAATCCTTGAATCATCAATATTTCAGTCCTCATGATTTTTCTCACCATAGACCAGAGAGAGCTCTATGTTGTTTGTAAGTCCCAAATGTAATCCATCATTAAAATTTAGATCTATCCCTAAAGAAGATACTTCATTCCTTCTTGCTCTGAGAACTGATAATTGAATTTTATCGGCTAAATGAATAAAGTAGATGCCGAGAGTATGCTTGAACTATTTGCCATATTATGTGACATGTAAGGCAATTTTGCTTTCTTTCTAAAATTTCTGTAACATTAGCTACAACTTTTGATTACTGCTAACTCCAAGTAACACATTTCATCTTAGCATCAGATGAATTCCTCTCACAAGTGCAAGTGTCCTATAAGCAAAGAGTAGCATTAGCCCAGGACTAATACCTACAGATGCCAATGATCTTAAATGATTCTATTTTAGGCTCTTGAAATGGAAATTATTTTCTTATATTTACCTACCCAGACCACTCCCAGGGTAGCTCAAGCTGAAATTCAGACATCATACAAGTAGTCACTTCTCAAAACTTTGGGGAAAAGGGAAACTATTCCTAGAATGGTACGATGCAAATCCAGAAATATTTTCTCCAAACTTAGCTCAGAACAGCTTATGTGAAAAGGTGGGTGATCTTGTAACATGTATCCACTGTAGAGCCAAGATCTAAATGGACAACATGCACATCAGAAAATTTGTATCTGTGAACTCTACTGGAAGAAGAGTTCTCAAGGAAATGTAAACTGGCAGACAATCATGCCAGCATAACTGCAGAAAAGATCATTCCAAACTCAGCTTGTGTAATGAGACACAAAAAAGCCCACAAAAATTAATCTACCTGAATTCTTGTAAGCAAACCATTCTCAAACTCTTACAGCATATCTGAAATATAAAAAGAAATGAATCCACATAATGATGATTCTTTGCATGAACTCCTACCAGAAATGCCCAGCCTCTTTAAAGCCTCATTTAAGCCATTAAAGGCTGCCTTTAATGCTCTGTCTTCTGTCTGGATCATGTAGGGTTTATTAAATACTATGGTTAAGAGTTAGCCAACTTTTATAATTGCTTTTCTCTGAAAAAAAAATAAATTAAAAAATCAATGTCTGGGAAAGATAGACACATTTTTATGCCTTTAGATTTATTAATTATTTTTATTCTTGACAATTACGGGCATCCTCCCAACATACCTTTTTTTTGACAGTCCAGTCCCTAAGCATTAGAAATTACTCTGTGAAGGCCAAATCTTTATGCCGATAGGGGAAAAAAAAAAAAACAACCCAACAAAAACATAGAAACTCTAGAGATTTGCATCTCTTCAGTAAGGAATCAGTCTAATCTGAATGGGAAATAAAGAGGAGAAAAAAATAACAAGAAACAAAAATATCCATTGAGCCATGTGCTGTGACCCCATCACTTCTGACAACATAAGCAAGGTCACGAAAGGACAGGTTGCCTAAAAATGCTGGCGGTTCAGCGTGTGGTATCTTTTGAGACTTTACTTACGGCTTATAATGTTTTCAAGGCAAAATTAACCAAAGTCCCCAGCTAGTGTTGGGAGAAACACTTTTCTGAAGGTACAGAATTTTTCACTGAGCAAAAAATGATGAGTTCTGACAGCAGCTGGTTTGAGGGCTGGATTTCTAGGAAGTCCAGTATTTCAGAAGTCAAAGATGAAAAACACAAGTTCAATTTAGTAGCAAAATAAAATTAAATTTCACAATAAAATTAATGATTCCATCATGACAGATGTATACTGCATTTTATGTGCGTATATTATGTGGAAATATATTGATTGTTTTTTTTTTCCCTTTGAAAAAATGATACTGATATAGACTCAAAGTTTAGTAATCCACTGTTTTGAATACTAAGAATGCCAAACTCTATTCTGTACAGTATTTTATGGAAGACTTCTGTAAACATGGATTCCCATTTCTACTTCATCTAGAAATTTTCAGAAGACATTTGGTAGTTTGCATCAGCCCAAACGACCATCACCCAGTGAACTCCCAGCTGCTGCTCTGAGGCTACTCTCGCACAGATTTCTTTTATCTATACTGCAGTCGTTACTCTGCACTGTTTACCAAAGTCTTCGTAACTTTTTAAAAAAATATTTTTCTTTAATATTTAACAAAGTTTTCTTTAATATTGTTGTTTTCACAATTTTCAGGTGAAACACTGTGTGTTCCTATTCAAAACTCCTGTATATTTGGTATTTTTTTTGTATATTCCTTTGTGTTGTTATTACATACTGAATATAAATATAAAATAACTACTGAATATAAATATAAAACAGCAAGTTAACTTTGAAGACATTCTTAGTGCCCGATTTCCTACTATTTAAAGACTTACCTAAAGCATTTTTCTATTATTTTTCCCTGCATTCGTTAAAACATTTACCCTGTAAATATCTGCCTTTTATTCCTCAGCAGGTGGTTAAAGCTCTGCTTTTGTGATAACTCGAAAGGTCATCTTCGTCAGGCAGCATTAAAGGAAATCATCTTTCACAGATGTTTGTTTCCATAGCAGACTACAGAGAAGCCATCAGAATGTTACTGTGATTTTGTTGCCTTTGGGGAGTGTTTATTATTTAGCTGTCATTAAAAATTCAAAGCAGTGGATTGGCAAGACAAGCTTAAACAGGGCTCCCCACCCCCACCCCCTGCCACATTTACGGCTAAACAGTTGTGAAAAGAGGAGGGAGAAAAGTGAAGAGAGAGTAAGTTGCCCTTAGAAACAGTAAATTTGGGCAACCTAACAGCTGCAAAATTTGTTTTTTAAAAGCCACAGATTACAGCGATTTCATTTCCAGAAATTTTACCCAACATAAACCTAGGTAATGATAAGAAATGGCACAGAGGCAGTGATTTGAACAGCATATTAATTTATACAGCAGCACTGAGATTTAAGGATGACTAAGCCCTTCTGATTTTTGGGGGGGTTTTTTGTTTGTTGGGTTGGTTTTGGTTGGTTTGGGTTTTTTTACTTTAAAAACAAAAGTTCTGCATTGTGCATTACACCCCCATCAATATCTTTGCATTGGTGTTTCTCTTTGATATGGTTTTCAGATAGTGTAATTGTTGTGACCAAGACTTTTACTTTGCCTACATAAGACCTGTAGGACTGGGTTAAGGGCTTCAGAGGAATCTCATTGGTTTGAAATTGAGACCAGGTTCTGGAGATACACAGAATCCGACCTGCTATATCTGTCCTCTTGCCAATATCCATAGCTGTTCAAATAGGCTGAGAGGTGAAAGAACCAGGTGGCTCAGAACTACTCTTCCATCATTGCCACATTTCCAGAAGGTTCTCTACAGCCCTGCACATGAGCTCCATGTAGAGTGCTTTTTTTTTTTTTCTTTTCTGTTTTTCACTCAAACCTGAATTTGCAGTTAGTTTCCTATATGCTACAAATTTTTGGTAGGAAGCTGTCCAAAGAGACCAGTGAGAGAGACTGGAAAAAGGGGCTGTACCTGAAATCTTACTGTTTCCCAGGTTTATACATTGATTTATAGGATGTAGAAAGGGGTCCCTGTGTGAGATCAGGCTTGTCAGCACACATCTTTTGATTAAGGTATATAACAGTACTCTTGATTAAGAAAAAATAAAGTAAAATAAAATAATCAAGAAGAAATATAAAACAAACAGCTCTATTCACATACCTCACTGTTTTGTGTTCACTGGTTAAAGAATTCACAGAAAAAGCATAAAATCTGAATTCAGGCAGAAGGACTGAAACCTGGTGCTGGTATCCTCAACCCAAACCATCAGCTCTTCAAGCATAGGTGCACTCTTCCTCCTAAAGCTATGATACAGCACAAGAAAGAGTTCAAGCCCTGCAAATTTAAATTAGTCATGCCTATCAACCAATTAGCACCTAGCTAATAATTTCCAACCCACAGCTAATTAACTCTCCAGCTGGTAGCCACCCAGCCTCCCTCTGTTGTCAAAGGCATACAAATAGTACCTGCCTCTGCCAGAGTCACTCCCTGAGGGCCTCTCTCTGTATCACCATAGAGGGAGCAGAGGAGTTCTCTCCCAGCTTAAACATCTCCATTATATATCTAAAGTTTGTAGGGATGAAACTGAGCTATAGGATCAGTAAGCATAGAGAAAGACAAAGTGTTATTGGGTTGGCTAAACCAACACCACCAATTTTCTTCTATTATCTAGAAATGTGCCTACATAGCAGGCTGAATTACATCCCCTCCTGATGAATTTGATGGTATAAGTGGATTTCCCTGTGAGAAAATTCATTTATTCAGCCATCTAGTGAAATCTAGTAAATGACCTAATATATATGTGTATAAATCTTTTGTTGACTTAATTTTGTAATGCACCTGCCAGTCATGTACAGTATATTATAAAACTCATACATCTCAAAAACAAATATCTGTTCTTCATGTGAACAGGAAAGGACACCACCACAATCTTTATCTGCCTCAGAATTTGTCAAGAAACGTGAAACCTATAAAATCCCTTTGCCTAAATTTGAGGATAGAATAAATTCACAGGTCATTGACAAAGAAATTAAAGTTTTCTGCATATTCAAAGGAGAAGTGTGATCTTTGAAGGCTTGAGGGTTTTTTTGATTCTGCTCAGTATATGCTGTTAAAATCTTGAAGCTGCTAATTAGCAAATTCTATTGCAGAGACAGAAAATGGCCTCTCAGACTGTGACAAAATAGAAGAGACTGAATGTTATTTTTTCCATTTCAAATGGACACCAAATGGTCAGCTTGATAGGTAGAAATTAAGGCTTCTTTTACAGACTGTATCAAGTGCTCTATTTCTAAACAACCTTTCTATTTTTCACACCATTATTGAACGCCCTGATACATGTTCTTGCTCAATTCAGCAGTCATGAGAGAAGCACATTATTCTGAAGGGCCCCAACTAATGCTGCTTTCCACCTCTGAAGTTTGAGTCCTCTTCCCCATTCACTCTGTCATTAGCTCTGCTGCAAGCTTATGCAGAGATGCTCTGAAGTCAATCAGATTTCATGCAGGTCTCCCAACAGGCAGCAATAATACGTTACTTCACATGTGAACATCTTTGTAAGCATGTGAGACAACGGTGTGTAGCAATGGTGTGGCTGAAGCCCTGCACATCTTTAACATTAGTGCCTCTCATTACAGCAGAGGTTTTAATTTCTCCTTCCCACTTCTATGCTCTTGACTACTTCACCTCAGTTTGGTGACTGTTCATGGCTCCTGTCATCTGTCAAGAGAAAGACCGTGAAGGAAATGACACTGTTTGCATAGGATCAAAAATACCCTCTGAAGGGTATTTTTCTCTCTTTTCTCTCTAGACACAGAGGCTAGAGTAACTCCTAATTTAGGCAGCCCAGTCAAGTGCTTAACATTAGCTCTCTGACAATCAGCCACATCAATTATCCTCTTTGCTTTTCAAGTTGTTATGAACTATAATTAAATACATTTGCTGCGGGAGCAGTGGTCATACCTGACAGATTGCCCCAAAACTAAAAAAAGGCCAAAGTAATGACTCTACACAGCACAGCTGTTTGAGATAATTGTATTGTTTAATTCCAGTAATGACATTTTTAAATGAATACTGAAACACCAGTTGAAAAGTATCTGTATTTTTATGTTCCTTCTTCTGGCTGTCTATGTTGTCATTGTCATTGTCTGGTAAATATCTTCAACAAACTACAGAGCACTGGAAAAATTAACTATTATCTGACAAGTTTTGATAAAGGAAAACTCACTCTGATAGAAACACACTTAAAATTTCTGACCTTGTGACTTTGTATGAGAAATATGCAGAATAGAATAACACAGTTAAAGTCTACCTTGTTAACTCCTCTTTTATTGCTAAAAATCCTCCTGGAAAGTATTTCCAGACACATGAAGGACAAGAAAGTGATTTGGAATAGACAGCATGGATTCAGGAAGGGGAAAACATGCTTGACCGACCTACAATGAGGAGGCTACCTTGGTGGATGTGGGGAGAGTCAAGGATGTTGTTTACCTTGACTTTAGTAAGGCTTTTGACAGTGTCTCCCATGTGATGAATGGCATAAGGTCCAGTTGGAGTCATGAGTGCTGTGTCCCAGGGCTCACTACTGGGCTCAGGGCTGTTCAATATATTCATTAGTGGTCTGGACAATGGGACAGAGTGCATCCTCAGCAAGTCCATAGATGATACAAAACAGAGAGGAGCAGCTAGTATACCAGAGAGTTGTGCCACCTTTCAGAGGGACCTGGACAAGCCAGAGTATGGCTGACGGGAACCTCATGCAGTTCAGCAAGGGGAAATGCAAAATCCTGTACCTGGGGAGGAATAATCCCAAGCAGCACTACATGACTCTACTACTTTCCGGCTGACCAGCTGGAAAGTAGCTTTGATCAGAAGGACCTTAAGGTCCTCGAAGACAAGCAGATGACCATTAGCCAGCAACGAACTCTTGAAGCAAAAATAGGCCAACAGTATCCCCAGCTGCATCAGGAACACTATTGTGAGCAGGTGGAGGCAGGCGATCCTTCTTTTACACTCAGCACTGATGAGGCCCCACCTGAAGTGCTGGGTCCAGTTCTGGGCTTCTTGGTACAAGCAAGATGTGGACTTAGTTGGGATAGTCCAACACAGGGCTGAAAAGATGATTAAGAGACTGGATCATCTCTCACATGAGCTGAAAGAGCTGGGACTGTTCAGCCTGGAGAAGAGAAGGATCATGCATGATCTCATCAATGTGTATAAGTACTTGATAAGAGAAAATGAAGAAGGAGCCAGACTCTTCTCAGTGACAAGACATGAGGGGATAGGCACAAATTAAAATGCATGAAATGCCATCTGAAAATAAGAAAACATTTTTACTGTGAGAGTGGTTGTGGAGTCTCTGCCTGTAGAGATATTCAAAACTCAATTGGACACGGTGCTGGAGGATCTGCTCTGGCTGACCTTGCTTGAGCAGGGAGGTTGGATTAAATGATCTCAAGAGGCCCCTTCCAAGCTAAATGATTCTGCATTTCTGTGAAAAAAGTGGAGTCAAGAAATCTCTGAGTACTTCTGTCATTGCAGAAGCCATTCCTGCTAAGATACAATCTTTTATTTAAAACATATAAAGAAAACAAGGTTCAGATAATTAAATTTATAACAAATCTTGTGATTGCAAAAATGTTGTTGATTCTCTCTCTTTGTTTTTTACCTGTATAATTATCTAATCTATTTATATGCTTTTAAGTAATTAAAATATATTAATAATAATTTTTAACTATTAATGTCATCTGTAATTTTTTTTTACCTGAAGAGCGTAAGTAAAATGTATATCTTTATACAAAATTCAACTGACAAAAATGAAACACTCCCCAGGCAGGTAGATGAGGTGGAACAGGGAAACAGAATCAGCTGACCGATAATAATTCAGGCTAGCTATGGATCTTCTGCCTTATCTTGAACAACTTAAAGTCTTCTTTTGTGGATATGTACAGAAGAGCTACATACAGGTAAAGAGGAAAAGGGTAAGGTAACAAAGTAAACCAAATTCTACCACTAAATAGCAAAAAACATTACATGTAGCACCAGAACTCCCTGAAGCCAGTAAATGCAGGGTCAGAACTGGGGCTTTTGCTAGTGTAGGTCAAAAGAGGAGAGAAAAAAATACCAGGAATATACATCTGATAAATGGGATAAATTCCCTTAAGTCAGAATGCTTCTTTAAAGCCATCTAGCAAAGCAGTTTGCTTCTCAAAATCTTGCATTCCACATATATAAGACCTGTTGCCTCCAGACGCTCTCTAAAAAAAAATTCCTTTACCTTCTGTTCTCATCCTTGTAAGAGTCTGCTTAACCCATTCTTACCAACTTCAGTGTTGTACCTAGAATTCACAAAATTTTTGTCCTTCTGTAGGGCTCCCTCTTTCTCTGCTTCAGTTTCTCATGTGTTACATGGGCAAAATCATATTTTCAAACTTGACAGGATTGTTGCTACTACAATATATTAAAGGAAGAGGCTTTTAGATGTTATATTGATACAGACTGTAATTATTGTAAGTGGTTCTATTATCTGCATTTATAAACACAGTGATGGAAACCATCATACAATTATCTTTGAATTACACTTTCAGAAAACCATGGTGGTATTTGTAATTTGTTTACTTTATTCTCAGAGAAAAAATGCCATCTGTAGTGCAAACTACAAGAAAATAAACTAAAATACTTTCCTGTAGCCCTCTCATTTCTTTACTCTCTGCTTATACACTGTATTTTTAAGTTCCATTCATCTTATTTGCATTCTTTCATTTTCATCCTGCCACATTCTCCTGTTCCATTCTTTTATTTTTAAATAAATAATACAAAATGAGATGTTTTGGAGTTGAGAGGTCTAGGGGTTCTGCCCACTGGCTGATACCATTGCTCTAGTACTAGCATGTGTTCTCAAAAATGTGGAAGCATGCCTGAAGAACTCAAAAAAGCACTCCTGAAAAAAATGCTGCAAACCTAAGGCTACAGCCATCTGGAGCAAGAACAATGCCTGCCATGGACTCACATACCTCAAACTCTGAAAGGTTTTCAAGCTGAATGAATTCGCATCTGTCAGAGAAACAGGCAGGCTTGTATGCAATGGAATGCAACATAGCAATTAGCTGCAATTAAAATTATAATTAGAGAGCCATATCTAGTGTGCTCACAGTAATCTGGGACCTTTTTTTTTCTGGTAGAGGCAGAAATGAACGCCCAGTCTAGAATGGAGATTGAGCTAATGTCTGCTGGTAGCTTCTCCTGGGGAACTTGTCCCTTCCCAAGGAATGGCTCCTCCTGCCTGGCATGACCCTGGGCACAGGGTGCTCCCAGAAAGCTATTTATGTTGTTGAAGTCCAAACACAATCATTTTGTGTTCTTGGCTAAGCATCTTTATCAGATAAGGTTACCTGTTTTCTAGCTTTCTAGCCTAGATTCCCTCTTAAGATACAGGTTATATAAAAAGCAAGACATGTGACACGCTGTTTACGAATGCTGATACCCACTGGAAATCCAAGTCAGCCTCAGACTCAGAGCCATTACCATCTATGATACTGCTTCTTCTTTCTCTTCCTGAGAATTGCGATTTGCTGCATTAAATCTTTAGATTTAACATATATATGAATACAGTATAAAGTTAAAAAACTAAAAAGCAGCTACAAAGGCATATTTTTCCTATTTTCTTTTCACAGTAAGGAAAACTGATGTTTATGCCAATCTAAACGAAAGTAACAGGTATTCAACTCTGTTTTCTCTAGGAGCATTTAGAAATTATAACAGTTGTGTTTCTAGACTTAAGATATTTAATTAAGGAGTGATTTTAACTATTGCAAAGAACGTGATAAAATTTATCTACCTCCAAGAAACCTAATATCTTTATGAACGTTTGGCTTTAAAGATGTGAATGCTACTGTAGATGAGCCTGGCACAGCCTTACTCATCCTGACAAATTCAAAGCAATGATGGATGATTTCTGAGAAAAAAATCTGTCAGTATAGTTTGTATAGCACTAAAGGGAAGTGCCAATAAATAAGCCACTAAGTGTTCAGAAACACAGTGGTATTGCTCGTATGTGTTATATAAAATCATTTTTAATAACTATCATCAAAGAACAGTAAGCTCATCAGCTGTCATAATAGAATGACAATATACTATGCACAAAGATGTCTTATAGTTTTAAAACTGAATTTTCAGTAGCAGAAAAGGCAGGAAATTAAAAGCAAACATCTATTTTGGATTCCCTTTTTTTTGTTCACAGCAGACCTGCACAAGATAATTGCATGACCATACCACCAGGATGCTATATAACACCTCTAACAGGTTAGCGAGAAACCAAGGGTTTAAAGGGTTTTCTAAGTATATGGGCAAATTTCTGTGCACTATTACTTTAGTTATTTGACTAGGAAGACTGGCAAACCTAAGGGAATAGAGTTGGTACAAAATGAATACTCTCTATGCTTTTTTATGTCAACAGAAGACTACCAGAACAGTCCACTGGCATGAGGAACAACGAGTGCCCACAAGCTGAATGAGAATATCAGTTATGTCTTCTGAGCTGCTCCCTTATCCTCCAAACTGGGAAGTAAACTGCATTAGCTGAGACTTCCTTAACTTGCATTTCAGGTAGCTTGCTTCACTCCACAGCTGGGATAGGCTTAGAAGATCTGTGCTAGCTGTTCCCAGCTGACAGACAGGACGTTGTGAGGCAGCAGTAATGCACCAGAGATCTACCACAGGCTTGTACCCTGCATCATGTACAGGCTGTCTTTTAGCTCACATACCCTGTCTGCTGCAGTCAGAGAGCCCAAACTTAACCCATGGCAAGAGCAAATTAGCTGGTGACAATTGTGTCTTTTGGCTGGGGTCACAGACAGTTATAACTTACTTTTCAACCCATAATTTTTTTCATTCAAGAACAACCTTATACAATACTGTAAATTGTTTATTATTTTTAATGAACACATGGCAAATTAAGAAGTTCAAAATGGTTATTGTTTCATGAAAAATGTGTTTGAGTGCATAGCTGTTATGTAACTGTCATCACGAAGAGCAGGATTTTCAAAAACATCTTTGGAAGCAACTCCATTAAAAACATACGATGCTTTTAATCCATTACCTCTGATGTGAATTCTTGACCGATCAAAGCTGCTGGCAGAAACTCCAGACGCTTCAGAGAGGCCACAGTTTCACTGCTGACATGAGTAAGCTTTTTCAGTTCTAATAACAATACAAACATTTACATACTCTATTTTTTCTGCGTTTGTCTCCTTGTGTCATCACTAAGTTTAAAGAAAATATTACATTGTATGTGGATTTTACATCTATCTCTATTTTAAGAATATCATCTTTCAGCCAAACATTTTGCTCATGGCAAAGAACCTAGTACCAATCTGAATTACATACATAAAAGTGAAGGTGTTAACTGTATAAGAGTTCAGAATTATCTCAGAGCTGAAAATATATTGAAAAGCTGAAAATACATTAAAAATACATTGACTTAATGATAAATATAATTCACCATAAATGGTGTTTTTTCGAAAGTCAAAAATTGATTTACAAGATGGGCCTAATGATGAGACACTTCAAATAAAAAAATTATTATCAGATCAAAATTAAAGTGGCTGAAAAATGTATTTTAGAATGCAGTATCCTACTCGCCATAATAAAGTCTCATTTACATGCATCTAAACCATGATACATTTCCAATTCTGTTTTGAGCAAGTGCCCCCAGGTGTATCAGAGAGATCATGCTAAAGCTTATGTCCGCTTATGTCCACAGTTATGTCCACTTACTGCTATTCTTGCACATTATCATTTAAATAAGCCACAATATGTTGTGGTATTGAAAAATTGCTTAAAAATTGTCTGAGTCCAGTTGCATACACCCCCTTCTTCAGAATACTTCTCAGGCCACCTGTTACTTATCTCCCAAAAGCTCCAGGTATCAGTGCCATGTTGTTTCACTAAATTATATAATGGGAGTGGCTGGGCCGCAGCCATCTCAGGACTCTGGAAGGCAAATTTGTAAATACACTTTCTGCACTGTTTTATTTAATATCACTGTATGCTCTTCTGATCAATCCTAATGGCCACAGTAACTCCCAGAAACATGTTAGAAACAAAATGAATATTTCTCTGCTATAAGGGAAAAATTCACTAACGGGGATGTGTGGGTCTTCATATCTAGTTCATACAAATTTAAAGACCAAAGTTTGTCTTCAGTGTAAGCGAGGGAATAATTTGGCCAAAGGCTATAAAACTCGTGTATTAACAATAAAAATGTGACTGTAAATATTAAGTCTTTATTATGTTTCTTGAACATGGGGAATGTTGTATCAGCTGAACAGAAAGCAATCATCAGAAGGAGACCAGAAAACTGATTAGTATTAGTATTGCCAAAAAGGAACCTACATCTAAAAAGATTTTTGAAAATACCATACAGATTTACTTTAAATGTATAATATATATATTTATATAATAAACATATCTAAAATACAAGTATGGAGCACTCATACTAAACTCAGGTACACAGAGTATCTGCATTCATTGAAGTCCTACCTCAGTAAACCCTTACTCCTTGCTGCTGGCAGTGAGTCTGCTTGGTTTACAGCAGTCACTAGGAGATCCTTGCCTTGTTGACTGCACGCAAAGTGGCCTGTGCAACAAACCAGGGATGTGAGCTGAGAGTCTTGAGTCAAGTGCATCAAGCCTTCCAAAGTATAGAGTTTGAAGGTTCCAACAACCAGTGATGCAAAGTGCTTTAAAGACAGGAGGTTATTTTATTGTGCTGTCTTGGATCAATGTTGATGCACAAGAATCTAAGATAGAAGCACAGTATGTCTGTATATTTTGAGTTTCATAAATAAAAAGTTACAAAGATTTACAAAGGCAGGTGTCTGAAAGGAAAGAAGACCAGACTACACATTGCAGCACCAGATCCAGAGACCTACCTCTTACCTTTTCTCCCCAGCTGCCAAACTCCAGGAATTCATGTTGTACAGGTAAAGAGCTGGTCCCAAAGCATAGCTAGCCTTTCAAGGGTGCATTTTATGGAGAATGAATCCCAGAACCATAAGGTTCTTACAGCCAACTCTTCTCAATTTTGCCCCTTCTCTGTCCAAACGTCGTCAGGAGGAAAATTGACCTCTGTTTTCAGAAAATAATTTTTCCAGTGTTTGGCTAAACCTTAAGCAGATTCTTAGCCCATTTTGAAGATGAAAAGAGTTTCTCACCTGCACAAGCAATAGTCTAGACCTGAGAGAAAGGTTTCATGTAGCATGCTACTGGATTTTCACTGAACTCAAACACTATGGTAACCATGAAATTTGATGTGATGACGGCCTTGAAGATAGTAATCCAATCCAACTTGTCTTTGAGAGGTAGAATGACAGACATATTGAAGCATAACTGTTATTTTTAGTTACAAAGATGATGGAGAGGTGCACAGATTGCAAAGTGGAAAAAAAGGGAGTTTTCGTTTATTTAATTAAAATATAAGAAATAAAACATTTGGAGTGTAAGTTATATTGTATTTATTCAGAGGATTTTAATTTGAAAAAAGAGTAGTCACTTCTTGGATTCTAATTCTTTTATGCTCAATAGAGATCGCATATATTAACCTAGAAGGCCTGTAGGCAACTTGCACATTTTATGAACCCAGAAGCAGGTTCCCGTGCAATGTTATGGAGTGCCACATCTCCATATGTGGTTATCCATTCATTTATTACACATACTAGTCCTTCAAAATTTTCCATGCTAAAACTTGTTCCAGCAGAGTTTAAGCTTCAGCAGGTCTACATTCTGGGCTCATAAAAGACCCCCGTTTAAATAAATATAAAAACAGAACATATGACTGATTAGAAAAGATCACATTTTGAGTACTTTCTTGGATATCCAACTAAGCCGATTTTCATGATCCTTTTCCCTGTAGTTTAAGAGAATTGTGGTATTACCACTCCCCAGTGATTCCATTAAAGTAGAATGATCCTGTCTTTCAGAAAAAAATAAGGCCTGAGAAAACAATAAAAAAACCCCATGCAACTTGCTTTTTTTAAAAACCAAATAATTTTCACAGTAGTTTCAGTACTCCCCTTAATCTTTTCTGTATGACCATGAAAGAGAGAAGTATTGACAAGCTTTAACAAAGCCCTATAGCTCAACATACCTTCAGAAAACAGCTCTATAACCCATGTTCATAGTTACCCACACATCCCAGTGAGATGAATGTGATCTGTAAGTAAAACCTGGATGTTAGTAAGATTCCCTTTTAGCACAGCTCTGGTTTTGCTCCGCCAGCATTACTAGTTAATACCCTCTGATGAAAAAGGAAACACAGTTAGCAATTACCCGTATCCATTTAAGCTGTCAGTATTAACAGGCACCACGCTTCGGACACCAGACACCCTAATCGGCTGCTTGTTCGTTTTCTAATGAAGCTGTCTGCAAGTGTCTGAAAAGTGATGTCCTTGAGTCTAGCAGCTTCAATGTGAGCAAGTGATTCCTACTGACATTTTTTTAACTAGCACTGAGTTTGTTTTTCAAGGAACAGTATAGAACTATTGCATGATCTTTGGCAGTGCTTTATAGACATTAGGCTATGTATTTCCCATTTCCTCAAACTAAAAAACTGGAAGCAAACCTTTATTTCCATTTTGTAATGTGTGTGCCTGGCTCAAGATCAGGGCTATTTAGCTATTCAACAACACTAATTGGCTTTGCATAAGCTTCTCAATATATCATCAAGGAAATCCAACAGGATGCTTTATTTTATATTTTGTGAGAAAAGAACAATGTTCAGGTCCTCAGGATGGGAGAGGATGTTTTTTAATTTAATGTTGCTGGGTTTTTTCTACAATTAAAATATTGTACAAGACTATTTCCATGGTTATTTTACTTCCCACGTTCCTGAGTTACAATTCCATTTCATTGTAAAGTTGCTATTGCCAGAAGTAAATTGAAGAGCATTACTGTGAACTCGTTCAATACAGGGAATTTGTTGCCTTCCATGTTTGGAGGGACACGCTAAGAGCTCCTGAAACAAATAATAAATAATTTTTTTATTATTCTTATTGGTAGGTTCTGGGGATTCTACCAGTGGCTAAATAGGTCTTACTATGTCAAATGTTTTAGAAAAGAAAAACTAGTAGAAAGTAATTGCTGCAGTAGAAAGTTTAGCCAAAACAGACAACGGCTTAGAAGAGAAAAAAAAAGATTCAAAAATTATCCTACATATATAAAGCATATTGTCAGATACCATCAGAATAAAAGAGCTAAAAAGTAAGGAAAACAATATAACTAAAAAAAAGTAACAAAATACTATTGGTATCAACAGAAAATGCTATATGCAGTAAGCAAGGTGAAGAGCTACCTCATGGACTGTGTCAGCACCGTGAAACATTGCTGGACCAGCATTTTCTTTTTACATGTATTTTCCTTTGACCTTAGTTTGGTTTTTACAAAGACACAGCTGTCAAATTCACAGCAAAAATTGAAAAAGTGTTGATTCTATTATATTATTCACTAGTACAGGGTCTTCCTTTCTTATTTTTTTTTTCATGTCAGCACTATTTTGTATTAAATTAGTCTTTTGGTATGATTTGTAGAGCAACAAAAGAATTACTGCAAGGGGTAAAATTGATATAATAATGTAACTTAGCATGAATACTTGTACTTGAAAAACTCATGCTTTTAATTCAGCATTGAGCTACAGAACTGTTTTCCTCCTTCCCAATTGTCTTACAAGATTTCCTACAAGATTACGGAATTATTTCACATGTATTTTTATTTTAATTAATTATCAATACTATTATCAATAGTCACTGCTCTGCTCCAAATACTCTGTCTTTACCAGAACTCACCCAAAAGAACGCTAACAATTGTTATTAATAGTAATTATGAAGAAAGTCGATCCATAGGTGGATAATAGAAATCTCTAAAAGGTCTATTATGCTTTTGAAAGGAGAATCAAATTTGGCCTGTAGGATTCTCTGTGTGTGTGTGCGGTCACTAGTCAGCCTGCACTCCCACATTTTAATGTTTTTCCTTTTCTCTAGCAAATTTTGTATCTCTTTATTAGCATACTTATAGACTCTTCCCTAGTTATCATCAGCTATTGTTCTAAATGGATACTTTTAAGTCATCCTTAACAATGCTTCAGGAGACAATTTTTAATCATGCTGCTTGGTGGTGTAAATTCACTTGTCCATGTCCACTGTAGACATTTTGATTATGATTAAGTTGCCAGATGTCCTCTGATACATCCTTGGGGGACAATGGCCTGCATGGAGTTGGCAAATAGGGCAGAGGAGACCCACACTGCTCTGCAGCAGTGGCTGGAGGGCAGGTAGGATGCATTGATATGTCTAAACTGTCACCAGATGCCAACGTTTAGGGCAACTGAGTTTCACCTTTAGTAATGAAAGCAAAGATGGAAAAATAAAAGAACCTGACCTGCTCATTCACCTTTAAAAATGATCTTTTCCAAATGAGATTAAGGAAGACAGAGTACTGAGTCCCTACTATGGCAAATAGAAACCTTGGCTGTGCATTTGGCAATAGCTGATAAGTAGGAAAGAGCCTGTGAGTATCGTACATGTCAAGGGCATGTACAATACAGTGGGGAAAAAAAATCTAGTGTGATGCAGAGATTGCAAAGGAATGCTATTAAGACAAGAGAAGTTTAGAAAATATATTAGAAATATCTTCCTGACTCCTATAAAAATCAAGTTGTCAAATATCTTTTCAAAAGCTATCTTTGATTCCCATCACTTGAAACTCCCAACTAGACAGAACAAGGAAGATTAACAAATGTGCTATGGAGAACACACCTGCACTAGAAGAACAGAAACCTCTCAACCCACTACACCTTTTACCATTTCTACCCACTGTGTTATATACAAGAATATCCAGTCAGATTTTTTCCAACAATATGCTTCATTGAAAACAGGATTCACTTTCACCTTATGTTTAAATTGTTCTGAGTTTTGTTCAACACTATTAAGGTCAATGGGGTGTACATAAGGAGATGCTGATTTCTGAGGGGTAAGAACCAGGGGAGGAAAGCAATCAAAATGCATTCCAATTGGAAGGGATTTTTTACATTCTGCAGTATTTATATGAAATATTGGCAAGGAGAACAGTATCTCACAGGACTGAACTGTTGAATAGTCAGTAGCTTCTCAACAGATAAACTGGTTCATTAGTGTACTCTCAACTTACTAAAATTATAACCTGTAAATACAGGCCAGACAGTGAATTGTGTCTCATTCACATCTATAGATTTTAGCAAGATACTGACCTGCCTACAACAGTCTGATCCATAGCCCATGCAGGAATTCTCACATGCAAAAGATGGATGTGCAGATGGATGACCACTTGTCCTGGTGCCCTGTGATGGCTCTTAACTCTTGCTGAATTTCTTCATGCAGCATGGAACTGCTGCCACTGATGTAAGTAAAATCAGTGGCAAAGCATGGCTTTAAAAATGTCTATACTCATAACTAGTAAACTACACAGTGCTGGGGCATATGATGGTCCATACTGTTTAATTGTTAACATGCTCCATCTCACAATTTGGCTTCTTCAGTGTAAAACTCATTCCAGCAATGCTCAGGTGAGATAACTAAGGCACCTCACTTTGGAGGAAAGGCTGGTTACCCATAAAGATGCAGGCCACTCTGTACTACTTCCCCTGAGCTACCTTTGTTAACTAACACATGTAGCCAACAGGATTAAAAGGAGCTGAAGAGACTCTGAGATCATGCATTGGTCTTCTGATGCTCAATAGTGACATTTTGATATCTTCCACTTGAAATACTCCTAGAGGATGGTGCTCTGTTCTGTCACCATAAGTGATTTATAGTCTTAAAGCATGAAGAGCTCATCCTCAGTAACAGTAAACCTTGGGCTAACGAGGTTGAGACATTTAATTAGGGGACACTGTGATTTAGACATGCAAGAAGACTAAAACTGAAAAGCAGAAGCTTATCTCTAATGTTAGTAATTTGGTTATAATTTCTTCCAGTGTGACCTTCCTGTGAAATGCTTCCAGTAGATAATGTACCTTCACTGAGATCGTGACAGTCACCTGATAGAAACACTCTTCTCTAGCAAAATTGAAACAGGAACTAATTAGCATAAAAATTAATACAAGAATCTTGCTTAATTATCATAAATAACTTGGGCACATCATGGAGAGCAAAAGACTCTTTTGGTTGCAGGTGAGTATTTCTTGGTTTAACATAGGTAAGAACCACTTTTGGGATTCCTTTTCCATTTGCGTCACATTGTTTGGCATAAACTCAAAAATGTCATGCTAATATTTAGTAAAAAATAACAATATTTTATAAACATTAGTACTAAAAAGCAAAGTAAATTTTCAATGAATAATTCAGAGAAAAATGGGCAGAATGAACAAGAGAAAGAAAATTGCAGGAATAAACAACAGAATTTTAGAAATGAGGACAGATGAATGTAAATTCATGTAAATTGACATATTTGCACAAATCTTGTGGCTGTTCTCCCAACTCCTGCTCAGGATTTGGCCTAACACAACCCTCACACTAAGGCCTGATGTTTGCTGGGACCAACACCAGATAAATTTTGATTCAAGAAGTGTGTTGCCCTGTAAATTTGAGAGATCCAAATGAACAAATACTCAGTCAAAGTGAGCAAGGAAACAGGTATGAGCATGTTGGTTAAGAATATATCAAGAAATGTGAACAAATATTTCCAAGATGTAGTTATATCAGGTCTTCATAATCCTCCAAAGCAGATGTTAACAGGGATTGTGTGCTATGGCTGAATACTTTTTATGCTTCTGAGAATCATACCTATGTGTTTGGTCCATTTAAGTTTTCAAATATTCTGCGGTACCTATATCAAAGGCAACTTAAGTCTGCCTGCAAGAACAAACGAAAATTGTGAACACTAACAAGAAGAGTATTTTATTGAATCTATTTACATATTTAATCTTATACATTTACTTATTTATCTAAATAGGAGTCAGATAAAGATATTTTGCATCTAACTATATCCTGCTTATGCATACTGAAGATTCGTGGCAATGTAGTCTGCTTTATTTTGCCAGCTGTGAATTAGAAATTCTTCTCTAAAATTTTAGAATTGAACAGATTTACTGACTATCTATTTTTCTTTTATGTAGACTCTCATCATGATTAAAAAAATATTTGCAACTCAGAAGGAATTCAAGATCTTTCAAACATATGTTAAACAAGTTAGTAACGTAATTAATAACAACTCATTAAAGAAATTATATTACGTACAGAAACATGCATAAGTCCCAGCAAAATATATTTTTTTCAATCTGAAAATCATTATTTTTGTTTAGATGAACACTTCGGTCTGCTGGCATGTAGGAAGAGGAACATACTCAGCACTTCTTACAGAAAGTCAATTGGAGTTTGCTGAGATATTAGAAATGCTTCTCGTCCAGTATTGCACCTTCTGTTTTAACAGGAATTTGTATTAAAAAGTTTCATACCATAGCAATAACCTACTCCATTAGGAAAAAAATAAAGTTGCAATAAAAGTAGAAGCTCACAGATTAAGATAGACTTGCCTACAAAGCCTTCGAATCATATTATGTGAACAAATATACTTCATTTTTGCAAATAATAGTAAAAGCATTAAAGCCCCATTTTCTTTTCCCAGTTGTCTGCTAAAACTAGTTTAGGGTGAAATATCTCAGAATCTCAGCCCTGTGAACTGAAGAAATGGGACTGCCATGTTCAGAAGCCAGAGTGACAGTGTGCAGACAACTGTAAACATGGTAAGTGATAGTTTTAATTAACAGACTTAATAAAGTTTGCAGGTTTGTGTTTGGGATTTGAACCTGATCCTGCCCCAGAGTGTGCATAAGCAAGTGGACCCGAGTACAACTGAAAGCAGAATTTGGCCTTCCATCATCTGAATATTGTAACTTAATGGTTTTACAGTAATTTTCACAGAACATTACAGCATTATCAAAATTAATGCTAAACTTTGTAGAGTGGTATTGAATCTCATGCTCCAGGGGTTACACTATTATAAACCCAACATGTAAGGATAAGTAGCTTTGTGTACCAAGCCCTAATGCTTTCCTCTGAAGCCTTGGTGATGGCTCAGGCAATCAATTGATTGCCTATCTCCAATTTAGGTCTTTACTTTTTCAAAAGTATGCTTCCCAAATTAAAGTGCTTGATACAGTTTCAACTGGAATCCACTATTCAGTATAACCATGATTTAAAACTGGATTTAATCCAAAACTATGACACAACACTTCTGTAGCAGCCAGCCTTTAAATGATGCACTATAATCAGAAAAGAACTTTCTGTATAGCCAGGTAATTAACTGTATGAATAGCTGAGTAATTTTTCCTGCTATAGTTTAATTTGTGAAAACATTTTAATCACCTGTAAGTTGGTAGCCCCCATGCAAACACTGTTCATGTACTGTGAATTTTCAATTTCCTTTTATAATTTGCATCCTTTTTAATTGTCTCATCTAAATGCACTTTTTTTTTTTCATTAAAAAGGGCTTGAGTAATGACATAGGAATGATATTCTTCAGGGCCTTTTTATTTTCAATTCTAGTCAATTGTGAATTATATCTTCTTTAATACTTGAGTGAAGACCTGCCATTAGGAAGACCATAATAAATATGACTCATTATCAGAATACAAATGGAAGATAAACCTATAATTTAAAAATTACTGGACCTCTGGGAGGAGTTAGACCTTCATTTATATTAGGTCCCTGAAGACTGTAAGGCTGGGACAAACAGTTCTCGTTACCTATACTCTGCCTACATTTTATCTATTGCAGACTTCAGGGCAGACAGTTATACACTGACAATATGCTCTTTACAAAACAAGAAAGATAGATAGAAGTCCAATAAATATTTACATGGATTTATTGATATTCAAGTAAGAGTTTGAAGAGTCAGACTTACCAAAAAAAAAAAAGTTCATTTGCAAAATTGCTGATAATATTTTGGTTGGAATAATATCACTGCAGACATAGAATCACAGAATGGCCTTGGTTGGAAAAGACCTCTAAGATCATCAAATCCAACCATTAACTTATCACTCATGACAAACAGGCTCTCTCCTAAGCATCTCCAGTTCGGGGTGAAGCTGAATGAAATAACCAGGTCTAAGAATTTCCTCACTTGAAAACAAATTTAGCACAACTAGGGCAGTTTGCTGTATTTTGTCACAATCTCCAATTATTGTATTACTTTCTAGAAGTAAATGTTTTAGAAGCTGGGGAATTCACTGCCCATTATTGCTGGCAGCTAGGGCTTCCCTGGCTGGAGTAAACCGGCGCAGTTGGAAATTGCAGACAGTTGCCTATCCTCCTCTCTGGAGGAGCCCAGCACTTACCAGTCACCATGGCCACCACAGAGCCTCTATTCGAGCAGGTAAATTGCATGAAAAACAGTGCTTCAAAAGGGAATAGAGCAGTCTATGTGGAAAGCTGACGCTAAAGCAAGCTGGTGATCGGGTACAGAGGGTGTCACCAGCGAGCTCTCCTACACCAAGATTTCAGCATCTCCAGCAGACAACTCAAATGAGAAAAGTTGGATTAATTAGACAAGATCTAAACTGTGGGCTCGTAGGGACATTTATTCATTGCCTGAGACACCCCATATATTTTCACTGGGTAGAAGGAACTTCAGAGCAGGTTGTCATTCACCCCAAAAGGTCACCATTTTTTGAGGCACTTTCCCAGACTGTGAGGAGGCAAAGTGGTTTGAAAAGGCTTGAACATACTATGCTGTTTTAGGCAGACAGTATTTCATTCTGTCTGTACGTCAAAAGAAATGGCATCTTAGGGGAATTTTCATCAGCTATATAATAAACTCTCCTTGTGTATTTTTCTCTCTTCTTTTATTCTCTGCTATGTTCTCTAATATTTTACTATCCAGTATAGGATAAGAATAGCAGAAAGGTAGAAATGGAGGGAAATCCTGCCAGTTCTAACTCTAATAAGTTGCTGAGAAAAGTTAGCACAGATGAGCGTGTGACTTGTAAGCTGCTCTTTCATTCAACACAAAGTGATAGTTGTTAATCTGAAATACCTTCACAGAAAGAAACACTGGAACTCTAGGCAACATCTGATTCATGAGAAATCCTGTGAGTTCTGTGTGCAGATCAAACAATTTATTGTCACATAAAGGGCAAGAAATTAAGAGTATTATCTTTGTATAAGAGTGGTGTGCGTTTTTATTTCTAAAGGAAAACCCCAAGCATATTGTTATCACTCTCCCTTCCTCCTTTATCAAAATTCTGCATCTCAACCTGCACAGAAAACACTTCTTAACCTCAAATCAGTTTTTTCCACTTGCTTTTTCAATAGAAATTTGTTCTCATGCGACCATTTTGCTCTCACTGAGCTACATCTCAATCAGCAGACAGTTCACTGAGGAGACTCAGTTTCAATTCTTGCTTCATCTAGTCACACTCAATTGAACATAGATGCTGTTGATCATTAAAGGCCATGGCTTTCTTCTGACAGTTTTGTGGAAAATGTCCAAAATCCACATAGTATCTGAATTTCAGATTTCCGTGAAATTAGAAGTGTGCACTGCACAGTGAGATGACCTTCTACTGTTGCTCTCTCCCCAGTATGCTCACACTTTGACATTCTCATACTTACAGCAGAAATAAGCAGGAAAATATGACTAGCATAATAAATACAATAGAAAAAGTAATAGCAAACACTGGATGTTCATATAAAGTAGACACAGACCAGTTCCCTAGCTTACCACACTTCAAATACTGAAATGACAGAAAGATCTAAGAATTTCAGGGCTCTCTTTCCAATATTATAACTTATCAAATCCATTAAATAATAAAAAGAGCCAGCTGTTAAACAACACCTATTTAGGAACTCCAAAATGTTAAATATATATGTTGGGGCAAATGTTTTGTGCCTGGAGGAAAGCAGAGAAGCTGCCTGCTGCTGCAATTCTTTGGCATGGTGAGGAGGCCAGTGAAAGCCCAAAAAAATAGCTTTTCGTCCAACTTTTTATTAAAATAACCAAGCAATCTTTAAAAACCAACCAACCAAAAAATCCAAAACAACCAAAGAAAGAAACAAACAAAACACCAACACTTCCTATATCATTCTTCAGAAAACTCTCCAGCCTGTTTCCTAACTCACTATTGTCTGCAACTTGAAGGGGAAAAAACAAGGTCAACATAATGATTAGATCTTCTCCTGCTGGCTTCTGGAAACTGGTTCCTGCATGTACGGTGCCTATGGCTGTATGCTTGCACATATCTGTTGGCTGCATGGGAGCTGTGTAAACAGGGATTTTGTTTTTACTATAGATTCTGCGAGTAAGAACTGACTACAGACTTTAGGTTGAGTAATTCTATCAGGTGTGCCTGTCATCTCAGCTTCCTGGTGGCATAAGAGACACAGTTGAAATACATGGACCCATCAAGTCAGAAGCTGCAATCTCCAAAGAAGATGTAAGCAAATTTCATGAGTTTTCTCCTCAGTGAATTTTCACCATGAATTTTAAAGACCATCCGATCCAGGATGAAAGTTACATATGCTTGTATGCATGGGACTTATTAATATAAATGCCTCCTTGGTGTCTTAGTACATTCTCAAAAGGCCTCAACCATTTCTCTCATCCATAACTTTAAAGCAGCTCTAGAACACTTCTATCAATTCAAAGAAAAGTATTGCTTCAAATATATCAAAGTCATTATATAAAGCTCCAGGATACTGCACAATCTCGTATTTAAAATGAATATTTAAAAAGTCAGTGGGGTTCAAAATTATTGTTTACATGTAAAAAATATTCAGACACAGGCTTCTGATCTCACTTTAGCAAAAACAGTATTAATAGAATCACAGTACTACAGAAGAAAGGCCCAAAGTGGAAATGAAGTAAAATAAATTTTCTAAGAGAACAACAGAAGTATATTGGAGCTTGGTTTCTGTTGTGGTGACCTTAGGGAAAGAGATAGCTATGCTTATTCAGAAAAATGACAAGGGAATAACAAAGCAGTAATTTTTATTCTTCCTAGTTATTTCAACATAAGTAGTTCGTCGATATCAAAAATAGAAAATGTGCACTAGGTCGTGTGTTCCATCTCCTTACCAGGCCAAGATATTTTACCTGCAAGTCACTTGAAAAAAAAAACCCCAACACTTTTTCATGGTTAATAGTATAACTTGTTTAAATAGTTTTGAAGTAAAAGCAGTATTGAAACATGAGATAATAAAGCTCATACCTTCATTAGTCTATTGTTCAGCTGACGATTTTCTGCAAAGGCAGTTCATTGGGAAAGCGGTACATCAGCTCACACTATGAATATCATTTTTACAATGCAGAAAGCCTATTTATTTATTTATAAGTGACAGCTTAGATTCTATCAGCTGCAGCACTATCAGGCAGCAACAACCAGCTGACTCACAGACACTGGAGTCAGAGCGTGTCCTGGCAAAAAATCCTGCTGGCACAATCTATGGCCGAGACAGAAATCAGGTTGAATCCAGCCCTTAAGGTGTCAGATCAGGCTGTAAAATGCATCTTTTTGGTAAAGCCTTCTTCCAGAATAACTGCTCTTAATACACATCCATACATCCTTACAGTTTATTTCCTTTCAGCATTACGAGGATGGAGGAGAGCAAACATAACACTTTTCTCCAGGTTTTTCTAATCATTAAGGCTTTTACTGGGGATTTTACCCTCGGGCACTGGTTACCAATCTTCAATGCAAACAGCCAAGCCTACTATTAGGACTTACCCTAGTGTACAGTGAGATAATAAGATGCCAGTTCACAGCGCATTACCCAGGAAAACAGCCTGCCTACATTACGCTTGCCCTGCTCCCTCTTTCCTGGTGGCTCTTATAGGAGGTAAAAGCTCAGCATCATAAAACGTACATAAAACAGAAGTCATTAGAGAAAGTATTCAGTGCACTTGCAGACTGCATACACAACCATTATGTCAGACAGTGTGTTTTCCTACGTCTGGATATCGGGCAGATATTTTAATTCCTAAGAAATAAAACTAATTAGTGGGAGCATAAGGAAGTAAACAAGTAGGTTATTAAATCTGCTTATGACAGTAGCTAATAATCCTCATATAGGTAATGCATCCAAATAGCATCACTGCAACTGCTTATAATTCGCTCTCTCATTTTTTCTATGTACACTTAATAACATTTACTTCCAGCAGTGCAAACAAACCTTCCACATCCCCTATCAACAGCTACCATTCTGTGAACTAAGCAAAATAAAAAATGCATGAAGCCGTAAAATCACAGAATGAATGCTAATAAATAATACGTCAGTTTTGTTGTAAAATTATAGGACATGTGAAAAATATTTATTATCCTTCTTATAATGCTCAAATGGGGTAATCTGTATAAACTGAGACTGTGGAGTTGTACAGAATATACCATTTGCATCTGTAGCTATTCACAGAACAGTGTAATTTTTCCACAGATTATTTATACAGTACACAGAGAAGAATTTGAAGTGATTGAAGAGGCTGCCAAACACCATACTCTGCCTTCAGGATATAGATGATACCTTTAAAATGGGTGAAAGACTAATTAATCTTGAACGGTTCATGGATGATATATAAGATAATATGCCTTAGCCTGACAGCATTTTGGGAAGGCAGACAATTAAAAACTGAGCCACGATTTTCTTGGCAAGACAGCACACACAAGCAAAAACAAGACGAGAGTTTAATATACAGGTGCATGAGAATTTAAATGCCACTTGAAATATAACTTGAAACTCAGTCTTCTCTGCAAAGATTACAGGTAGCTACAGGGCAGACAGGTTGAATTTGACAGAACCCACAGCTTCAGGTCCTTGAACAAATATTTTACTGGGGGAAAAAGCTGTTATGTGTGTTTTATTGCAGTATCACTTTCTAGCAATAAGTAATCTGTTACTTTCTAACAGATGCAACTTTCATGGCAAATTACTATTATATTCTTCCATTTTCTAAAAGAGAACCATCGAGATGTATGCAGCTCATAATGGAATGACAGACTTCTTTGCTGTTTCATTTCGTAGTTGTTCAATATATGTACACACCTATCATTATTTGCTCTCTTATTCCTTATCATGTCTAAAATTAGATTACAAGCTTCCTAAAATAAAGACTAGAGCAATACAGCAGACATGACCTTATCCGGAGTGAAACAGAGAATTTAAAGATCTCATGTCAAAATAGTCCAAACTTAGAAGGAGCAACATCCAGCCACAGAGTTTCAGCATGGAGCACAGTAAAAACTAGATTACCGTGCTTCCCAGATGGATTTTGCAACCTGACTGTACTTAGTGGTTAGATTGCTTCCTGTACCTGAGCTAGGAGGTTTCAAGTGATTGACAATAATGAAGTTCTTTTATTCTACAGATGTACCTGGCAACTTTTGGAGTTATACAAGTAATAGATAGCCATAACAATAGGTGAGATTTTGGAGGGGGAGGGTTGTGCATACTGCTAGGCTCTTCAATCCTCTAAGAGAGGTACCTGAAAGATACTGAAGTCCAAGATACACACAAGACATAAATCAATGATATCAGCATCTGACTTTTTCAAGTTGCCTTGAGGAAAAACCTATCTGAGAAATTTTGTTATAACATCCCTTATGGAATACAGAGGAGGGCACGACAGAAACAACATGGTTTAAATCTCCCCAAAGAGCAGGCTTCTTTAACTACCAATACAAAGAATTTATATGTATCACTTATTTTGTGTTACATTCCCCTGGCTTACAGCATGAAATAGAGTATGTGACACAACTTTAAGCGCAACCAAAAGCAAGGCTGTATTTGCATTGACATTTGGAAGAAATACTTTCTCTTTTGCAGATGATGTCAAGAATGGTACCTACCTCTGGAAATCTGATTACTTGCAACTATACAGATGAGTAGTTGCAGTTATCAGATGTCTGTATGGCTCACACATTTTTATCATGAATCTGTAATAGAAGTCTTCACCCTTGCTTACGTTACTGTCTACATTTAGCCTGTACCTGGGGCTAAACTGTAGCAGTTGTTCTACCACCCAATAACCCCTCCCCAGCTGAGAAGGGGAAACGGGGAAAAGGGAGAAGACCTGTGGGTTGAAGTAGAAGCAGATTTAATGAAATAACTAATACAATCACCAGCATAAAGCATACAAGGTTCCTACTTAACCTGGTCCTTGAAGTCAGCAGCAGAAGGCCAGGTGGGAGGAGCCTTAGGAAGAGAAACTCCACCCTCTGTGAACTCCCTCCTTTTATAATGAGCATGATGAAGTGGTATGGGATACACCTGTGAGTCAGCTGCCTTGGTTGGATCTCCCAGCTGACTCAGGGCTACTCATGGCCTGCCTCCATGGCTGACCCATGGGTCTGTGCCTGGGGAACCAGGACAGTTACCAAAAGTACCTTTGTCAACTGTTAGTTTAATTATGGTTTCTTTTCAAATGAAGCCACACAACTAGTATAATACTTACTTTCACACTAGAAAAAAAAATCTACTCCCACAGGTCTTATCTTTAATCTCAAATCTGTCTTTTCTTTTTTTTAAATCCAAACTTATACCAGTATGACGTCATGTCCATCTCATTTTCAGCTGCTCATCATGACAGTAAGTAGGAATGACACATGCTGCTAAACCAGACAAAAATATTTTATCATTCACAAATCTCCAGAGTTTCAGTATTACTCAGGTTAACAGACTTCTCATACAAATCATTTAACACTTAGCTCTTTGAAGGATTTGCAATGAAAGCAGACACCTGAAACTTCTCAGGACAATTCACCACTGTTGAATAAATAACTTCTTTCTGCATTTCTCACTTGTACCATTTTTTATATCTATTTATCTAGATCCTAAGATCTATATGAGATGATTTTACCACCAACATTTCTGGGACATAAAATGAGAATTGAGCAAGTGTTTAATTCTGGAAATATCAGCCTAGGACAAGTTAACGTGGCTGACTCAATGATGCAAAGAGACAACAGATGCGACATCACTCTTTCTTCACTTACTACTAGCCTCTAAAAAGTCTCTATTTTAATTTCCTCACTTTTTCAGCCATATGGCTTATTCTAGGGATCATGAATAACTCTAAAACTGAGATAAACATATCAAGAATGAACTCGTTACAAATTAAGCCTGTGGAAACTTCCCATTCTTGTATAATAAGATAGTATTTCTCCAGAATTTTGAAACAAAGCTGTACTAATGTTTTCTTCATAGAACGTTACTATATACAATAGCACAAAATACAGTACAATATACTAAAAATATGCATACGTTGTTACCTTCGAGAGAGTGGAAACAGAAGTCTTGTAGAATTAGAGAAGGATGCTTTTTGCAGTTCTGTCATTGATTTGATAGCTATTTTTTCATGAATTCAGTAATTCACTGAGTTGTTGTGAGTTTAATTACCTCTGCTAAAATACTTAGCAGTTTCTGAACAAAAAAGACCATATGACCTAATTGCTTGGGATTAATTCACCCTGGGATTAATATACAAATAGCTCATAACCCCCAACTTAATCATGGTGACTGGGCTTCTGCTGTAATATATCTAAGTGACACTTTATAAACTCAGAAGAAAGTCTGTGTCAGTTTTAATACTTGGGAATATTGCTTGTGGAAACTGTAATTTGGAAAAGGTAAAAAAGGTAAAAAAAACTGATGTCTGGCAAAGATGGAAAAGCGACCTTGCTGATCACAGATTTTTTAATCAGAAAAACTATAAAGCTGAGAACTGGAAAATCCCTCAAGGGTCATCAAGCCCTGCCTCCTGACACCAAAACCAAGGTAGATAACAAATCCCTTTTGTAAATGAATCAAAGAATAACAATTAGTTTTGGAGCCTTATTTCTCCACTGCTCCAGTTTCAAGCCTGTTTCAGAGTATACCTCCTATGGTATTTATACTATTTTTCTTAGAATTGCTATCCAAGATTACTCAGGCCTATTACTATTATTTTTTTAAAAGTTTGCTTTACCTTTTATCTTAAGTAGTACCTTTCTTTATCAAGCTACTTACCCTACTGAAGACATCAACAGGACTTCTACAGAAAGCAATCCTACCTTCCTGTGGACTCGAGTTTTCTAAGCTAAGCAGAGTTCTTTCAGTCTCATTCCACAAATATGCCCTCTGTTGTTCTGATCATCCCACATGCTTTTTTGTTTTACTTTAAATGTTCACTTTTTAAAAAAATCTACAACCTGTATTTATTTTCAAGTACAAGCACATTTAAAATAGCAAATGACATAAAAAGAGAGACAAGACTGGTTCAGGTGTAGTAGTCTCTAGCTGTAAAGGGCTCAGGCTGCATAAAGGTTAGGGAAGAGAGGCACCTGCAGTAAATAAAGAAGGATCTGAAGTCACCAGGCTGTGATTTAATGTCCTCTTCTAAGAATAAACATATAACCTGTCATGCTTGTGAATTATGAGAAAGGGGTTTATTCTTGTTGGGTTTTGTGTTCTTCATTAGCTAGATAATTCTCGAGTTATATGCATGAAAGTATGCTAGTATTTTTGGAATATCATCAGCCATTATTTCACCAAGATCTTTTACAACAGCACAAATAATTTCTCTGTCTCCAAACTTAGACATTCTAGGAAGGCTTTTGTCTTTTTCAGAGCTGCATCACGTAATTATTCAATGATTAACCATGCCTCTGTGTTTATCACTCATTTTCAATTTACAGACTTCTTATTAGTAGTTCATAAGTACCTGACATTGTACTAGAACATTTAATTCCATTTCTATTAATGCTGTTTTAAGGTCACCCTGATCTTCCTATGTATTATTCTCATCTTCCTGTGAATTGTCAGTATATCTCAACTTTGACTTATTACCAGATATTTCTATCTGGCCCATGACATTTCAGTAGTACTTTATTATTTCACATTGTTTAGGATGATATGGACTACTGGAATACAGTGGAAAGAACAGGTGGATGCAATACATGAAATTAGTGAGAAAACACTGATTTCACTGACCACCATAAACTGAGATGCAAAGAGAAACAGCGGGAATGACACTGCTGTAGATGGGCTTCAAATTCACATCACCTTATTTTCAGCATTTACATGAAATCTATGGTTACTTCTTATACTACCCATGATTTTCAAATGAAGTAACTTTCAAATGTGATTCATCCCACTGAAGATCTGAAACATCATTAGACGCGACTTTCTTTCTAATTTATGCTCCTAATTTAACTACGACAGCCAGGTGCCTACACTTAAATGGAATTATCCTGAACTTTCATGACTAGCTTCTAGATAATACAAATCAACTACATCCAAACTTTGCTCCACACAGCGGCATTTTAAAACACAAAAAATGAAAAAGCAATTTTGATATATTCATTATTACTTCAGAACTTATATAGATTCTTCTAAGGATTTCTTTCTAGTGGATTTGGTCGTTTTCATTTGAAAGTGAACATCCATGAAACTGATACTAAAAAAGTGAAGTACCATGTATTTGTGCATGTGTATGTGTGTGCATGAAACCACACCAAACAATAAGTACAAATCCCATATGGGTACTGTGTATACACAACACAAACAATGGCATTTATTATCAAGGTACTTTACATACAAATCTCATCCCAGTCACAGATTAGGACTCAGCTTTCTTGTTGTGGGTTAATATTCTCTAAATCTGTCTTAATCAGTCCAATTTTATCTAAAATAGTGTATTTTCTCTCTTGAACGGATAATCTGATTTTATCACTTCTGTTAAAGATATTTTTTGTTAAAAATCTTGTCAGGTAGCTTTGGGTCCAAATGCGTGGGTAGTATTTTTTATAAACAAATGTGGATGGGTGAGTAGAATGGGCTTCTTGGCCCTTTCTGAGTGAATTACTTTGAAAAAACCCTGCATCAGTCAATATGAGGCTTTATAACCAACACAAATCCAAATGTACTTGAGAGAAAAGTGCTATGGATCTGGTTCCATGTGCCTGCACAGACATCCTTGACTATAGCTCTCAACTATTCAGTGGCAGAAAGCATCATTTCATTTCAGGACCGCAAGCCTTTCTGTTTCTCCTGCAGATCCTGGAATGAAGTGTCAGCCCTGTCTGTAAGTCACAACACTGTTGCCACATTACAATTATGAGGTTGTAAAGAGGACATTCAGACCACAATAAATGATAAAATAGGCAGAATAGTCCATTTTGTTAAACCACCCAAACAGGTACCACCAGGTAGAATGTGGGATACCGAAACTCAAATTGTATTTCTGCTCTACATTCCACTTTAGTGTCGTAAATGGTTTTATAAGCTTTCTAAGATTGAGTAAGCTATTAAGGAATGAAAGGTGATGTGACGCTTAAGTATCTAAGCAGGAGATCAGGGAGGAAATGCACTCTTAAAATTTGTAGAGGTAGAAGACAGACATGCAGCACCTCACAGCGAAGTGACACTGGGAGAGCACAGAAGTGTGTGTTGCAAAACAGCTAGGGAGAAGAGCAGTGGGAGCTAGATACTCTTCATATCATAGAAGTCAGAGACTGACTGGTGGAGCCATCAGGGTGAGAAATATAGCGTGGTAGCATCTATGTGCAACCACAGAAAGGAGAGATTTGCCTTTCTGAGAACCAGTCTGTTCTTCCTTCAGACAGATACACACGCTGGAAGGTTGTAGGCACTCCCAATTGAATCAGGCACTCTGCTTCCCCATCTGCATTTGTCAGATACTGTTCCTGCAGTGCATCCGTTTTTTTAAGGCCAACCCAGCATCATTCAATGCACATGCATTTCTGTGTTATGCATCTCTCTCTGCAAAGGACATGAATGACATCCTTCAAGAAAAAGCTTAAAGCAGAATCTCATAGGCAATAGATTTGAATAAGAAATATAGTATTTTCCTTTCATGAGAAAATGAAAGCAACCACTCTTCCACAGAACACCCACAGAATCAGCTGAAACATTAATGAGCAAAAGGGAACATATACCAGATCCTTTGCTTACTTTATTGGTTCTGCTTTTCCATGAATGGCAGAAGACATAAATATTATTGTTAGCCTTAGGGCTCTCTTCAAAAATGCTTGTCTGTATCAACTCATATTGTGAGAAAGTGTCAGTGGCTGTGTTAAACCACTGCAGGCTGAAACTGAAAAATGGCACAATAATTTTTCCAACCAGTGCATGCAAGATCAAAGCTGTTAAGAGGGGATGACAGGTGGCATAAATGTCCCAAGGCCCTGACTCACTAAAGACATGACAGCATCCACTATAACTCTAATAAAAATAGACCCAGTAAAAACACTGTAAAAAGCAGCAAGTAGCTGGTTATATCTTTGACCTTGGGGTCATTCCACCAACAGATCATCTGGCAGCCCAGTGAGAAAAGTGTAATTGTATTTTATTCCCACACACAGGGCAAAAAGTGTCAGATATTAAAATATTAGAAGAAGGTTTAAAAAGACATATTTATATTGATTGCAACAATGAAATCAATGCCAAAGGACAATCTCTTTATGGATACCCATCTTCAAAGAAATTGCATAGTTTTACATGACTCCAGCTTTGTTTTGTAAACTAGCAGTTTTGTTAGTGTGCTGGTGTTCAGACTTGTAGCTCTTACTTAAATTAAAATAATTTACTTCAGTCGTAGTTTGTAGTTAATGAAGACTGTAATGCATAATCTATTTGTGATGACTAATTCTATTTTGTAGCGGGCAGTACAATATGTCAATCTTGACTTCTAATAAAACATATTAATAGTTGTAATTTAAAAATTAAAAAGGACTATGCTGAGTCTTTGAAGAAAGTAATGAAAATAAAAGAAATAATGGATTTTTTCCCTATATTTTATGTGTTTTTTTCACCTTTTTTGTTACACACATATAATCATATTTGAAAGAAACCTGTCTAACCTAACAGGTTTTATTCAATTTGGACTACTTGCAGCATCTTGAAATACATATCAAAGTAGGTAGACCAGTGGTAGTTAGGTGTCTACTTTGGAAAGAAATAGCATCATGATAAAAATTAACAGAAGAAAGGATGTCAAGCATCAGCACTACACAGACTAGATTTAGGTGTTAGTTCTTCAGGCTGGAGGAAAACAACTTGTCTTTTCCAACATGGTACATAAAATGTAGCAGTACACATTGTGATAATAACCTGAAGGCCTTAGGAGGCACACACAAAATGCAAAGTACACAGAGGAAAAAATAAGGCTAAAGCATTATTTATAGGAATGTGCTTGGGCCCTTAACCTGTAAATAAATCATACTGAGATTTTTCATGTGAGTGAAGCTTCAGGTTTATTCCTCCAGAGAAAGACATGAAAGCCTGCACTGCTCTGTGAAGCAGACCTGGTACAACAGTAGCTTAGAGGCTGAATAGAGTTCATTTGAATGTTACTTAAGCACCAGCTCTGCAGAGTTTAAAGTGATCTTACATCAGCAGAGAGCTCCAAACTGCAGCCCAGCTAAGCTTTGAGGAAAAGATATAAGCAGAGCTGCAGGGGAAAGGGCTGTGCTCTGTAGTGAACAAGGGCAAGTGCTCCCAAACTAGGCTGTAAAATCCTATTTCTTTGTAACAGGAAGATAAAGTGGTCACTGAATAAGAGGCAGACATACACGGTATATAGTAAATGGTTACCTGTTGGTTTAGATTACCCAACTCACTCGTACTACACACCTTCAGGTACTACTTGTTGAGTATAACCAGCTGGGCATCCTGATTCAGGTGAAGCTTTCAACCACAATGCAGCTCAGGTTTACCACTATGCTTTGCTTATCCCAGTCAAGGAGAATCACTTCAGAGTCATGGCAAAGAGCTCCTGCCAGGGCTGCTGCATCACAGCAGAGGGCAGAGACACAGACAGGGCAAAGCCACTGTGCACTGTGCAGGTCCAGCCCTGCTTCCAGCCACGTGGCAAGCCTCGCGCTGGGCTGCCAGGCCACTCTGAGCTGCTGTCAGGGCAAATCAGTGACTCCCAGTCTGCATGGAGCAGTTTGGGCATGCTGATTACCCAGGCATCTTTCTTACATAAATTTAAGCATCAGTGTGCTCAACATAAGGACATGCTCTTTACACTGTGGTTAAATAGGCAAATTGATTATATTACTTAAAAAGACAACTCTTTTATAAACTCAAAGTCCTCCAACTATTCCACATCATAATTTGGAATGGACATATAGATCCTTCTGACTCCTAAGTGAGAAAGGTGAAGATAATGTTTGCATGAGCCACTATCAAAAAAAAAAAGAAAGAAAAGACAATTTCCAGACATACCCCAGCCTAATCACACAATACTTTTTGAAAATCCTAACGTCGGCTGAATAAAACCAAGCCTCAACTACTGCACATACACTAAACCAGCTCTAAACCTCAGCATAAGAAGCACTCAAGCTGAATTGACAAACACTTCCAGTGCCTTCCAATGGATATCTCTATCTTGTGTTGGTGACTGCTTCAAAATCCCAAGCAGCAAAAGAAAGGATGAGAGACTACAAAACAAAGCCAAAAAGGAAGATATTACTGTGTCACTTTCAATTTATGGTCTTTATTTAATTGTCAGATATACAGATTCCTTTTCTAGCAAACAACCAACCAACATGAGCATTTCTGTGGAAGACATTGCTCTTCTTTCTCCCTTCCTTTTACAGTTAAGTCATTATGAAGTTAGAACAGATAAGGAGAGGCAGCAAGTCTACTTACTTAAATGAACAACTGTTAGGGACTGTCAACGTGGTAATTCATGTAGGGCAAGTGGCACTTGCCTCCAAAATAGTTTGTTGGTAGAAAGACAGTATGTCACTACAGAAGCACACAGTGCCTAACCTTTGAAGAAAAGCAAATCATAAGTTTTAAAAATAAATCAGGCATACAATGTGTTTTACAGGTGCAAGGATTACTACTGTAATTCCAATAAGTGGTGTGAGAACATGTCCTACCTGTTGTGTATGGCATGTGCTGATCAGGTTTCTCAAGAGCAGATCTAACTTCAGTATTTGATTTCTAAGAATTCTCTGTTTATAACAGAGATTACTACAATTTTCTCTCTTTTGAGAGATGTGATGGTTTTTCTGCTTTTTACCTTTTTATGTAATACTGCTACTTGTCCTGTACCAGATGCTGGCTTGAAAAGGTGAATGCTAATGTCAAAGAATTTACATAAAGGAAAAACAAAGTATTTTTTTTCTAATTGTTGGCATAGAACAATTTTCTTTTTGAAACAGTAAAATTCATTGGTGACAATATTGTTACAATATATTCAGATTAGTAAAGCATTGATCCTACAGGGGAGCATAATTAGCTCTGCAAAAATACATGCAGGGGGGACTTGAAAAAAATTGTTCTGAAGTGACTTGAATTAAAAGTAAGTTGGATTGTTATTTTTACATAAATTACGGGTAGAGTTGCCCAGATATCAAGATACTCAGCTGGATGGAATAAAGGAGAAGGACATGAGCTACAATGTGTTTTTTTTTTCCTTAATACATATTTTGTTTAACAGGTATTCCCATTGTTATCCTTCCTGGAGGGACTTCAAAGAGAGTGCTGAGAGGTGCAGCCTTGCATGGCGGTTAGAGACAGAGCTGCTGGGGAAATCCCCCTGATGCGTGGCCCTGAGTCTCTGGGTGGCCAGACCTGCAGGTGGCAAAAAAGTGGACAGTACAGCACAGCAACTTCAGCCCAAGGGGTGACTGAACAGGTAAGCGGGACTGGGGAGCACCAGCCATGATGCTGATGGAGAAGGAACAGGCTCATGTCAAGAGGAGACTGAGAAGGGAGTTGAGTGTATCCTGGGCAGCTGGCCATGTTACCAGTGTATCAAGGGAGGCAATGCTGTCTGGGTGGAGTCTGTTCAAGAAGAAGGAACAAAGAGGAAGGCAAGATCTAATTTTTCATTTAAAAGTCAAGACTTAAACCAGATGATGCAGTGCTGCTGTGACGCTAATTACAGCTCGAATCAAAGATGCCAAAAAACAGACAGGCTACTGCCATTATATCAAGTAACACTTGGAGCCCTTACAGACCGACGTCTGCGGGTTTGGAAAAGCATCCTGCCTAGGCAGTAAGGAGGGGTTCCCAAATCACTCGGCACACCTGAGTGCTAACAGAGTGCAGGCTGCTGCAGTCTCACAGGTGGAGGAGCAGATGAGGCAGCCCCGCATGCTGGAGGAGCGCTGGAGGAGCACTGGAGGACATGCATACAGAGAGGGGTCTGCAGAGCTCACATACGTCAGGGATAGCCCCATGTACCACGCAAAGGGGATATGATGGGATACTAGTGCTCTGGGGAGCTGCCAGCAGCAGCCTGGCTGCAAGCCCCTCTGCTGCCCAACCCCACGTCTGGGAGCTGCCCCCTGGACCAAATGCCTCTCACGCTGCAGAGGTAAGTAGAAGCTATTTTGTCACCTAGAAAGGTTATGGGTTCCCCCATTTGTGTATTAGAATGAAAAACAATGGATACAAAGTCATGCTGTTGTGACACAAAGCCCTTAAAGAAAACGTTAGTACAGCTATGTTAACACTTTGATATTAATGATGCTGCCAACACAGAACTGGTATAAACATAAACAAGTGACCTGTGTAGATTTGGACAACCTAGTCACATCGCATCCTCTGATTTTCACATTAAAGGAATGCTTCCTCGTGTCCAAGTTCCTGCTGAAGAAAAAACGTCTCTTTTCATTACAAGTACCCATGAGCAAACCAAAATAATGTGTTTTGGATAGGTTCTGTGCAGTTTTGTTCTACTCTCACAACTGATACGGCTTTCCTGTGATGCATTTCTTATTAATAATTTATAATTAATTCATAATTAATCTTTCTATTATTTTTCTTAACTTTAACAATCACTGTGACAAAACTGCTTAACTGCTTAACTGAAATCGGCAATGGAATAATATTCAAGATTCTTTGGCAGAATTTTGGATTAATATGAAAAACGTATTCTGAGTTGCCATACTTAAACATTAGGGAAAGCTGGATAATTACCGTAAGTCATTATGACACAGGCTAAAGTATAAACTGAAGTGGATTGAATCCTGTGATGATCTACATGCCCAGGAAGTCTGGTAACTGGGCTTGTCATCTATATAAATTATACTCTGCAAGATCTCTAACCACAGTTGGCAGCACATCAGTGAGATGTAAGACTGAACGAAAAGGGGAAAAAAAGAGTAGAAATATCTCATAGCTGTCATGTCTGTTTCCCCAGACAGACATTTTAATCCCCAAATCTAGATAAAAATCCTGGTAAGGGAAAGGCATCACAATCACCACCATCCCCCTGAAGTCAGTGAAGGGAGTTTTGACCCACCAGCTCACACCAGTGCTTGTTTTGCCGCTACAAACATCGGGACTGCCATAAGTGTAGCTCTTTTTGTTCTCAGTTATTCATTTGCTAAACTTCAAAACTCAGCCTTGTGGTACACAAGAAATAGAGAAGAAATTCTCATCTATCATGCCAATTTACAATGATGATAGTGGCAAATAAACCAAGATAATCAAAGAAAGCAAGTTTGAGCAAAGGAGTTTGTCTCTTTACTTACTGTTTGCATGAGAGCACTCATACCGGTGAAGTGGTAGGGAAAGTGGATGAAGACCCTTTTAAGAAGAAATCTGGGCACAAAGTGGGTGATCATTGTTCTCAATTGGATTTAAATGGCTGTGAGGTATACAAAGCATTATGGGAAGAAAGGAAAGACAATATTAAGCCTTGATATAAAAATTCAGAAAATATTTCTAAGGTAAAATTGCCCACTAAATGGGCTTTGAGGCTAGGAAAAAAAATTATGTTTACATTTGAGAATAAAAAAGTTATTTTAAATGAAAACTACTTTCCTTTGTCCTTACATTTATTATTATAGTGTTTAACAAACAACTTTTGCTTTGTTTCTGCAGATGATGTTGAACAAAACACAGGCACATGAGCTGCCCTAAAGTCAATAAAACGAAACACGACTCACATGCTTACAGCAAAACATGAGCTTAAACTTAGCTGGGTACTGAACCACTTTAATGGGTTTGATTTTATACAAGGGCAGTGAGCTTATGCTAACGCAACATATTCCTGCAGCACGCACTTACAAAAAGCTTTTATTGAAATCTATATGACAAGTCAGATAAGAGCAGCCCCTTTAAAGGAGGAGCAGAGTATCTCTAGGTCTGCAATTTTTGAATTATCCTCTTAAAAAAATTATCTTACAGACACATTACAATACATTATTAAATGAGCACACACTGCACAGATGAGAGCAATTTCTGTTCACACAAAGCTTTCCCCTTTCATTTATTAACTTATTATACAGCACACATCAAACTTTAAAGCTATCATGTAGTCTCAGGCCAAAGAGGTGCTTTCCCAGACTAATTTGTCTGATTATTTATTCTTTATTAACCATCTGGATAGCCAATTACTTCCTTAAGGGTAATGCTACTGGTCACGGCTCACAGTCACTATTGCTAAGGTTACTGCAGTATCACGTGGAGATAAGAGAAAGTCCTTTCAGAGACCTCAAGCAATCCTCCTTCCTGCAAGTATTCACATTTCATCTCAGAGAACAGCAGCACCCTTTTGTCCCTCCTCTTCCTCTTGAATTAGGCCAAGTAGCCCGGACCAAATACGAGACTCCCTCACATCACATTGCTGGGAAAGTGCCCTGTCAGTCCAGTGTGGGATGCTTCCTCCCTCCTCAGCCTGATTAAGGTTTCATTGAGATCGATCTACTCCTCCAAGTCATCCTTTTCTGACAAAAAGGAAAAAAGAAAAAAAAAGAAAGCCACAGCAATGGAAATATCACTGGTTTGCTCCACTGCCATTTAAGATGCGGACAAAGCAACTTGCCTGAAGTAGGCGGCTTTCACAGTTACTCACTAGCTACCAGTGGGAAAATGCAGCATTGCTGCACATTTTTTGAGTGGTTTAAACTTACTTCTGCCTTTAAATGAAAGCTGCAGATAAACATTATGTTTCACATGTTGCTTGAGAAAGCAGTACGGGAATTAGAGGCTTAAAGTCATTAGCACACTGAGTGCCTTTCTCTGCCCAACTTGCAAATACAGATATATAGATGATTTTGCCAGTTTATGAGGAGACTGTGCAAAATTGATTCTGAGGAACTTCATCATACACTGAATGCTATTGCCTCTGGAGCCTTTTTAATGTCAGCATCAGATGCTTTTCGAACCTTAATATATTTAATATGTTCTCCCCTTCCCTGTCTAATTTGCATCTTTCAAATTTTGTGCAATTAAATTTCACCTAACTTCTTACACTTCAATGATGATGAGTTATGAACTGCAGAACCTAGAGGCATGAATTAAAAAAAATAATAAATGCCTTGAGACCAGCATCAGTATGTGAATGAGTATACATCCTAGATAGTTCCATCATTCTTTTCCTGGTGGCAAACAGAACTTCCAGAGAAAAATTGCTAGAGGATAATAAATGTGATGCCTGGTGGTCCTACAACAACACTACATTATAACACCAAGCGCAATTAAGGTCACCTTGGTATAAAATTGATATTACAGGGATGGAGAAAGGAAAGTAAAAGGAACACTGAATGATGCATAGATTTGGGGAATATAGTTATAAAGAAAGGCCAATGAAACTAGGTCTCTGCTCTTTAAAAATGGAGAGAAAAGAAAAATGAAATATAGAAAACTATGAAGACAATAGCAAATAAAAACATGATTTCAGGTACCTAGTTCACACAATAAGACCAAGAGAGATGTTCATTTCATGAATCCCTGTCTTGAAGTTACTTAGTAACAAGGTACACAAACTGAAGTCATGACAAAAATGCAGCACTATACTATTATAGATAAACTCTAGTTTATACCTGAATACACACTCTAAATCTTTGCTTTGAGAATGTCAATAAGAAACAGTAAAACAAAAAAACAAATCCAATAAGCATTTCCTGACAACTGTGAATGCTGTTAATTTTTGGGTTCATGTGAAAGAAACTCTCTGCTAAGCATGCAGCTAATGAATACTGATGAAGCTAATCAGAAGATGAGTTTGGAAAAAAAAGGTTGCAGAAGCTGATAACTGTAAACAAATACAATGAACCAAATTAAACACCACCAGTCATTTAATTTAATCACCACCTTCTTAATTCAATCACTACCTTCTTATCAACACACAGCCCAGCACAATGAATAGCATTAGGACAGTATGAAATTCAAAACCATCCAAAACTGCTCCCTCCAAAACTCTCAGCCTTACTAACCCATCAGGTGCTGGGGCCGGCCAGCACCTGGAGTATTAGGAGAGCTCAGGTTTGGAGAGCAGCTGCTCAGACTCCTTGACCATGCACAAATGGAAGGGGGGAAAGAAAGGAGGGTGAAGCTGCATGGAAAAGGAGAAGCTACCAGAGAAGCTGAGATTGCAGAGTGCTCTCTGAAAAACCTCTGCCTCATTTTCCTCCTCTCCAAAATGAGTCTCATATCCTTTTTGCATCCTTCTGTCTCATCCCGTGCTAACTCATAGCTATTTACCACATAGAGGAACAGAACATAAAATCAGATTTTTTTCTTTAGTTTCACTCTCTTGTAAGTAATGACTGTAAAATTACAACAAGGCAGAACAGAAACATATATATTTTAGACTTGATGACCTTGGAGGTCTTTTCCAACCAAGGCTATTCTGTGATACAAAAGGTTCACACCCTGGAATTTTCTGTCTCCTTTAAAATTTATGAATATGCTCTAATTCCAGCATTTATTTCATCAGGATGCCATGGGATGAGAGCAGGTGCAATATGATACAGTGTTATAATCTAAATGCATGAAAAATTAATAGATGAAAATACACATCTCCATCTAAATGTGTAATCTATACAATGAGCCAAACATTTTCATTTAGAAATAACAAGGTACATATGCTTGTCCATAGTTTGGATCATTTTTTTTTTATAGACTCTACATAACTTCAAGGAAATGTCTCATTTCTTTACTTCTTTTTTTCTTCTTCTTTACTTATTTTTCAGGGGGGAACGGGCATTATATGCTGCTTTGGTGAGGCCAAGTCTATTTAGGATTTTTAAGATTCATAGTAAGAGAAGTAAATTTTATGTTTATTCCAGAGTGTTAATTTTCTGTGCTGTGACAGTGGCTAGCTGCTCCTAGGCCTGGATTATTTCTGCAGTCCATGTAAACCCTGAAATAAAATCAGGTTGTAAAAGAAGACGGGAAAAGGTTCATGCTTTGTTTTTATATCAAATGAGTACCGTTAATCTGGAAGACAGTTGATGAAGCATTTTACACCAGGATGCTTCCTTTGAGATAACAGTTCTCACAGCAGGTTCAGTCTTCAATGTTAAAAAAAATCACCTTATTACAAATAAGAAAATGGGATAAGAGTACCCTTATGTGTGAGTGTATAAAATGGATTATATATAGTAGCAGAAAATGAACAGTGGAGAATGGATTATACTCTGCTTTACTGGCAAAATGGATCAGACAGTTTTCATTTTAGAAGTTCTGGCATGATGAACAAAAAAAACCAAGGATGATTGTTTTCTTTAGTTTTGTGGTGAGTTCTCAATGCAAGGGTCTAAAACAATGCCATTCTTTTTACTAATCTTAAATTTAATTCTTAAGAGGGATTTTTACTTGCCCCAGCCGAGGCCAATCTGGGAATGGAGTTTTTTCCTTATCCCTGGCTCAGCAGCCTGAGGAGCAAAGAGCTGAGCATGATTGTGGGAGATGCCTGTGTCCAGTCCACAAACACACCTATATGGCATGAAACCTAGTGGCACTGAGGCAAGTTGCCAAGTTTAAATACCTGTGTAAATGTTTTGCCCATCAGTGATTTACTGGTGATTCATTACCTTGCCCTAAAATCCCTTCTTCTGCTGTTTCAAGATGGGTTTTTTTTAATCTGCTTTTCCTGTTTTTTGGCATTGTCAGGAAAAGGTTGACTTCCTCTCTCTACAGTCCACTCCTGCCAGCAACTAGTGGACTGTGAATAAGTTTGAGCCATAGTTGAGAAGAGAATATACTTCATGTGTTTTACACTGTGATAGTATAATTCTGTTTAAACTGCTGTCAGGCCATGTCCCAGACCCATAGCAATTTGTCCTTTAGAGTCTGTGTCAGATATTTCACCTCCCTGAATCTGTGAATACCCTGAAGAAGAAGTGCTGCTTCGCTTCTGCTCACGAAATACTTCCTTGTTTTCATCCACGACTGGCTGGAATGCACAGCACAATACATGTCTTACAGACATGTTACACACATATTTGCATGCTCTTGCGTGCAAATTTTACTTTTTTTCCTTTCTGTTACCTCCAAGACGTAAAGTAAGCGCTGTTTATATGATAAGTGTGTGGTTTCTCTTTCTGTAGGGAAGACAACAGTAATAACACTAATATGCTTCTACTTCTCTGCCATTTGAAAATTTCAAGCTGTTCTCTATTTATTCCTCACAGCATGGTTTACAGACCTTTGTCTCTGAGTATATAAAACAGGAGGCAGACTGGGAATGAAAGAACGTCATTGCTTCTATGCTGCCATTGCAAGTCTGTCTTCCTAGATATCATGTGAATCCCTTCCAGGGAAATCAGGTTTAAGATCATCTACTTTCTAGACCCCAGCTGGAATCAAAGCTACAGTAGTCCAGCTCAACATGTGTATGATTTGCAGAAGGGAAACACACAAAACAATCACTTTACCTTTGATCTCTCAATCCTAAACATTAAGGGAGACATATAAAACATCTTCAAAAGGTAACTCTTCCCAAAGCAATTTATAACTTGACTATCAGGGATCCAATACAGGTGTTGGTGTTGTGACAAATCATCATCTTTCTCTGCATTAACCTATTGATGTTTCACAGCCTGTAAATGAAATTACCAACCTTGCAACAAAAAGATCATCATCTTAACATGTTTCTCCTTGGTAATGGTAATGTTCCATCTATTCCACAGATACCATACCTGTTCTCTCAGTCAGGCTAATTGATAGGTATGTCATGATTTCTATCTGTCTCAGACTGTGTATAGCTTTGAAGTTTGCTGCTTTTATTTCGTACTGGAAGAAAGGCATATGTGCACAGAAGCTTTTTGATGTTTCTTTTTCCAGCTATGCTGGTTTGTCTAATGAAAAAGCCAACCAAAACCAACTTTTCCTACAAACCTGATCTTGCCAAGTCTATCAAGAGCACTCCTGCAGACCTTCATATATAGCCTCATCAAATATAGATCATATTAAATTAGCATCTGACAAGTAAAGAGCTGGAGAGACAGTCACCAACATAACCAGGGTGGTACCGACGTAAACGCCAAAATTTACCTTTTACTATAGACCCAGATTTTCCTATCAGTTTTGGGATGAGTGAGTGGGGGCACATAAAAAATGTATCCTAGGGACCTCACTACATAAGATGTCTACCATATGGTTCTTCTCGTCGTGGGAAGCTGACTGGACAATTCAGGCTTTCTCTGCCAATTCTATGTTAGCAGGCCTGTATAAAGTCAAAAAGAAGCCTTGTAAAGTTAAGAACACAATTTAGTCCCTTCAATTACTGCTTCAACTACTGTAGCAGGCTCAAAAGTATATTTTAATACAGGAGAATGTTTGTGAGAGAGACCGCTATTATTTTTCCACTCAGAACACTGTTTTGTATGAATTTTTCCCTGGCAACCCATTTGAGAAGTGACAAAAGTGACTGCAATAAGGGCATGACTATAATACTTGACACAGGGTTGCGTGAATAGCAACACAGTTTATACAACTCAAGGCATTTCTCTCTGAGTTTCAGTAACTGAGTCAGGAGAGAAACATATTTGCTTATGGAGTAAATCTGCATAGAGTCAACTGGAATAAAAAAAATAACAAGTCTCAATGTCAAGGCCAAATTTACTCCCAGTCATTGCATTGTTTCTAAGCTACAAATGTATTTAGTTGAGAAAGTAAGAATGGAATTGGACAGCAGGTTCAACTTAATGGGACAGCTTCTGCACCATCGACAAACACATAAAGCAAGGCACCTTCTAAAATGTCCTTAAATTAAACGCATTTAATTCCCTACTTGTCCCTACTTAATTAAACCTATTTTTCATATAATTCCCAGAGCTCCTTTCATTTCTAAACACAGAAATACTTATGCTGTCTCCAAGCAACTGGCCTTGATGCTATTTGCAGGACACAACAGACCATGTCACTGAGCAATAAGCAAGTTAATAAAGCACTTCAGCACTGAATTTTATTTTTCCAGCTTCCATTAATACAGGCCCCAAACACCTCTGTATACTAAGTAACTTTTTGGAAATATGTTGTATCTTAATTTACATAACACTACGGAGGAAAGTGAGTCAAAACCCTCTATGAATAATATTGACTTGCAAGTGATATAGCTGAGAGTCTTCATTTATTGTTGAGTTTACATTCACTATATGAAAACTCACTGTATGCAGGAGAGCTATAAAGCTATCATTTACTCACCATTCTTTTAGTTGGTAGTAAGTGTGCTATTTAGTCTAAGGTAATTTCAGAAACAATATTTGATAACTACTTGGAGATAGAATAAGATAGTAATTTAGCATGTACAAGTCCACACAAGCTGCTATTCAAGCAGCTCAAATCAGCTTAGTTTTAGATAGGCAAATATGAAGTTAAGACAACAGGGAAAAATCAGAGATCGTAGAGACAGGTGGGTCTGTGAGACAAACACCTTCCCATAGGCAAAAATCAGGCAAACGAGATTGCTCACAAAATAGCCTGTGTTTGCAAATCTAAGATCATTTGGATTAAAATAAAATGGTACTGTATCTGATTATCTCATGTAGATTAAGATCATTTTATCATTATAAAAGACAATAAAAAAAAGATTCAGCACCAGGATGCTGTCCCCAAGTGCTCTGTATGTGTCCATGCAGGGGTTTCTATCTACAGACTGTCCAAAAGCTCCTTTAAACACAGACTAGATACAGATTTTCTGCCCTCATAAATCAACTGTTTATAATTTGTCTTCAAAATAATCTTAAAATTTATTCTTATTTATTTTTCATCATTATATGTTCATCAACTGCATGCCTTACATATTCATACATCATAGGGGTTTTCTGTGTCATATCAGAATTGCTTTTCTTCAATTACTCATTCTATAGACTGCTTAGCTTTTTAAGTAAAATATTTTCTTATTTATTGTAAGAATCTGGTCTGTTTGGGTTCCTTTATACTCCCTTATTTTTTATCTAATGTCCAGTAATCTACAGAGAACTACAGATTTGTGACCCTATATTAATACACCTTATTTATACATAAATTCTATTCATAGCACCTGCTCTAAATCGCTCAAAATAGTTTTGACCCAAGAATGGAAAGTGCCTTGAACTTTTCCCTTCATCAGCAGTCCAGTCTCCAAGACTCTCTAAGTCTTCAGTGTTTAGAGGCTAGAATCAAATAGATTTTTTTAATGGTGACAGCAGAAAGGCATCTCTCTCTAAACAGTGTTATGAAACCCCTGCACACCCAACAAAATCATTTATCTTCCTTTCAAATGTCAACTACCTCTCATGCTGACACATGGAGCACTGAAGCTTCTGAAAGAAAAGAAAAAAAAAAAGTAATAGAATATCAACTCTCCCTTTAACCATGTTTCTCTCCCCACCTTAGTGAGTGCCCTTGCCAGGCTCTTCAGAAAAAATCCCAAGCGGTATGTTTGATTAATTAAGGTTACATTACAGCATCACCTGTCAAAAGAGCATCGTGCTCTTTTGTTTGGAGAATGTCTTATCTTCGTGAATGCACTGGTTGGAAGAAGTGCCTCGAGAGTGTTTGGGATGAAGAGATACTCATTCCAGAAATAAGAGCATGTTAGAAACTTGATAGTATAGGTGTCAGGTAACTTGTGGTTATAAAGTGACTCAAAATGAGGTTTCAGTTGTGTAAGAGCTTGGCATATATAAAATTGATAACACAGATTCATAAATTTTAGACCCAGAAAGGACTATTCATCTGACATTATTTAGGTCGGCTGGCTGTGTATCACAGTTCTCTCTGCAGTAGGACCTATAATTTGTGTTTAGTTAGAGTACGTCTTCCAGGAAGGCATTCTGTCTTAATCTGAGGACATCAAGAGATGTAAAATTCATCTCTTCCCAAGAAGGTTTGTTCCAAAGATTAATAATCCCCACTGTTAAAACAAGTGACGCGTATCACCAATTTAAATTTGTCAAACCATCTTCCAACCACAGGTTCACCTGATATCTTTTGCTAAGTATGTTAAAAAGATTCTTAGTCCATAATAACCTTCTTGAATATTCTTAATCACAAGGATCAAACCCTGAAAAAAAACATAACACACAAAATAACTACAAAACCCCCAAACCCCACCACTTTACAGATCCAGATGGCTATGTCTCTTGCTCTAAGCTATCTTTTCAAATCAGCTTCATGGTTTATGATTGCATAGTCTATATTTATAATACTTTGAAATTGTGAATACTAGAACTGTATGCAATATCCTGGTTACATAACCTTAAATAAATCCATATGATTTTGCAAAATGATCTCTCATCCTACAGACTCTGTTTACACGTCAAGGAACCCATCAACCCTTTTTGTTATCATGTCACACAGGGAACTCTCAAGCAACTGTTTGCCCACACTGGACACTTTTCCATCAGATATTACTTTGGATTATGTCCAGCCTGGTCTCTCAGACTGGATGCTCCACAAAACAAAACAAAGGATAATGGGATGATTGGGAAACGGGTTTCAAAAGCACCTGAACTATGGTACCAACATAGGCACTCTATAAATCCTAAGTGGTTTCAAAGTCACTGCTTTCATGGACAGAGTCCCTAAACTTGTAGATAGAGGCTGGATTCCTTGTCCTCAAATATACAACCTCTGTTTGGTCCCAGTAAAATAGCCAGTCAAATTCACATTAACAACCTGCTATTTTTAATCAGTTTGTCATTTTTGTGTCTTTCATGAGTTTTATCAGTAATCAATTTATAATTCACTTTTTTTTTTTTATTATTGATGCAAATCATGCATAGCATCAAGCTGAATACTAATTCTGTCAGGACCATATTCTAAATATTGCTAAGTAAAGAGAACATGTCACATCTTGTACTTCAATTGCAACATCTTTTAGGTGAGCGCTCATTAAAAGGCTGCTGCAGCTTGCTTGGTCCGCCTGGCTCCATCTAGCAGGCTGCTGAAACAGCCTTAAGGAATCTCATATAAGACCAGCCTGGTGTGACAGAGAAGGAGGGGTGGCAGGAACATCAGGGAGTTGATTATAATCATCTCAATGTAAGGAAATCCTGAGTTGCCTCAAGACAGAACCATCATATTTCACCTGCAATGGACTCTGAGGGCTTTGTCACTGAGGAGAAATGGCAGACCTCTGCTTTGGCTTTTTATCCTTGGGCTGCCCACATAAAAGGGCAGACAGAAAGAGTGACAGAAGGACCCATATAGCTGAGGAACAGATGTAAAAAATGTCTTTGCTGTGGAATAAAACTCAGTCAGGCAAAGAAGTTATCATCCTTACTTCACAATTGCATTATGAAGGAGCTTTAAAGGAATAGATAAATTATTCAGATAAGTAAACACATTTATTCTTTCACAGAATGAAAGAATGGCTGATTTGTCTTCACACCTTATGAAATACCAGATTTCTACCAGTAACTCTGAGCCCTTTGAAAAATAAAGGTAGGAATGTAATGTTCAAATTCTACAGATATTTATAGGTGCGACCTTAACCTATGAATATGAGATGTGGGGTGTATTTCCCATCAACCGTGTAGTCAGTTAAGTACTTCATCTCTCCCATCAGACTCAGCCCATGTGCCTTTCCACTCAGAATGAAAGGCTTTTATGCTACACAACCCATCTGCTAGGCTCTGTCGGCAGGATTAAAGGGCTGTGATCAGCCGTGTGATGAGGACAATTGAAAGGGGCAGCAGGCAGGAGGAAATGTGTGCAAACTGCTGCTCAGTAAAAGGGTCTGTGAGAATGCAGCAGCAGCAAGGTGAAAGAGTGACAGCCAAAACAGGAGTTCAAAGGAAGGAGTTGCATGAATGCCAGTGGTACCAGAACGCTTTTCTACATCACAAGCAGTCTGGAATCTTACTTAAGAAGAGTAAGACACAGCACAGACTCAAAACCCACCAAAAACTTCTGGGATCACTGGGTTTCTGCCTGTACTTTTCCAAGGTACAGAAGTTATTCATTTATTTTACATATAATTCTCTGTTTTCTCAAAAAAATACTTTCGTGTTTCAAGAGGCCACCTTCCTAAGACATATTAGTCATCAAAGAGGAATTTTTTAAGGAAGTGGCACTTAGAAAAGACAGAAAATAAATTATGCTGACAAACTGCAGTGGGAGTTTAAAAGCTCTGAAAAAGGCAGCACCTTCTAAAACTGCTTCTCACCTTATCAGCAGGCAAGGAAACAATCTGAAGCTCAGATCAGTTCCTCCCACCACCTCTGATGGGGAGGAAAAATAAGGGCTCCACATATTTTGCACTTAGTGAAACGGCACGCACATGTTATGGCCCAAGACTAAGCCCATATGTAAAACAGCAATTCTTGACTTCTCTTTCTTATTATTTTTTTCAGCTGTTATCTGACCATTGTGACAATGGATTATCAAAATATATTGGTCAAATTCTCTGTCAGATGTGGGCTATAAAAATCGGCTATTCTGGTAAGCACTAATAATAGACATATTTGGTATGGCCAGATTTGTCCATAATTCCATTTTATTTAAAAATAAACTTAGTTCAATCATTTACAAATATACTCAGAAATCAGGCAGGAGAATTTTGAATAAACCATATATAAAGATAGCACATGTAGTTCTTGTCCATACGACCTCCTGTTTAACAGGGGATATGGATCTAAAACATTGTTCTTCTTTCCTACCTCCTCTCCGATAACTTTGCTTCACATCTTCATGGTGCTTGTAGCTTGTGAATTACTGCTTTTCCTTTATTTAAAATAATAAAGTTGGTTTATCAGGTAAAAGCAGATGCTAAAACTAGATTCTCTAATTATTACAAACTTAATGAAATTCAACAAGGGCAAGTGTAGAGTTTTGCATCTGGGGAAGAACAACCCCATGTACCAGTACAGGTTGGGGGCTGACCTGCTGGAGAGCAGTGTAGGGGAAAGGGACCTGGGGGTCCTGGTGGACAGCGGGATGACCATGAGCCAGCAATGTGCCCTTGTGGCAAAGAAGGCCAATGGCATCCTGGGGTGTATTAGAAGAGGGGTGGTTAGTAGGTCAAGAGAGGTTCTCCTCTCCCTCTACTCTGTCTGCCCTGCTGAGGCCACAGCCGGAATATTGTATCCAGTTCTGGTCTCTCCAGTTCAAGAAGGACAGGGAACTGCTTGAGAGAGTCCAGCGCAGAACCACAAAGATGATGAAGGGAGTGGAACATCTCCCTTATGAGGAAAGGCTGAGGGAGCTGGGTCTCTTTAGCTTGGAGAAGAGGAGACTGAGGGGTGACCTCATTAATGTTTATAAATATGTCAAGGGTGAGTGTCATGAGGATGGAGCCAGGCTCTTCTCAGTGACATCCAGTGATAGGACAAGGGGCAATGGGTGTAAGCTGGAACATAGGAGGTTCCACATAAATGTGAGGAAGAACTTCTTCACAGTGAGGGTAACAGAGCACTGGAACAGGCTGCCCAGAGAGGTTGTGGAGTCTCCTTCTCTGGATACATTCAAAACCCGCCTGGACATGTTCCTGTGTGACCTGACCTAAGGTGTTCCTGCTCTGGCAGGGGGATTGGACTAGATGATCTTTTGAGGTCCCTTCCAATCCCTAACATTCTGTGATTCTGTGTGATACATAAAATGGATCCATACATATGTATGACTTTATCAAGTAATAACAAGTACTGAATATTTGTCTCCTCAGCCACAATGGCTGCACATTACAAATTTATAAGTGCACAGTATCTACTGTGCAGTCTTTTTCCAGCAGTCTCAAATGGACAAATCTCACTTATCTCTCCTGGGGCTGTGATGGCTTTTCGATTTGTTTTTTTCTACTGCCTTCAGCTTGTGTAACCATAACTGATCATGCCATTGGAGTGCCTTCAAAAAATACATATATATTAATACCCACCAAATTTCAGGTTTTGCTGCCAAAGACCTGTGTATGTCAGGAAGTTAACAAACACAAAAATGAAAAGTATTAAATAGGCAAGTGATGCTTTCAAATCAAATGGAGACATTTTGCAGGTCACCTTGAGATACAGCACTTCAAGTATCTCATAAATTTCCCATGATGATGGCCTGAGATGAAATCCCTATAGCACACTATGAAATCCAAAGCTTTCTGTCCCTGGATATGTATAGGATTATTTATATTTCAGAGACTATAAAAATAGCTTTTTCCCTCTTTACTGAAAGGAGAAACTACACAATATAAAACTATGTAAATGTGTAAGACAACCTGGTCACTGCAGAAATAATTGGAAGTATGGTATACACATACTTTCTCACTTTATCATAATCACAGAGTACAACACACAATACAGAGCAGTTCAAGCTTTTATTACCATGTTCTTATATAGTACACTGTCCTTGCTAGCACACAGCATGTATGAGGTTACTGAAAAATCTGATAACAAAATACCAAGTCAGAAAATAGCTTAAGCAGGAGGCTGATGGAGCAACGAAGACAGAAAGCATTTAGGTAAAGTATCTAACATTGCCATCCTGCCCTCAGCATCTCCACAGTCTGACTGCCTCTCAATTCAAATGAAGACCAAGGGTCTTCTGACTATTTCAGCCCTGTATCACGGCTAGATAAACTGTTCTGAGTGTAGTGATCTTAATAAAGCCTGGTTTCCTACAGCTTTCTGCCCTTTGATCCTTTATTTCTTACCTTCAGCTTCCTTTTACCCTCCCTCTTCCTTCTCATGCCACTTCAGTGAGGAAGAATCAGCACATTCTGCAGCTGAGAGCTATAAATCTGCTAATTGAGTAACAGACACATTATTAGCCAGCTGGCTACCACCAAACAACATATAACAGCCGAGCTTTGTGTGCCTTCCTTTCCTCACAATGCTTCTCTTTCCATTTGTTACCAGTAGCTTCAGTTTTACTGAACAAGCATCCAGGCTGAAATTCTCTTGAAAGTGAACTTATGCTTCTGCTTTGGTGTTGCACCTGCACAGCTCCCCCTAAAGGTACAGGAGCTGGACTTTGGGCTTCCCAAGAACATTTAGTACAAAACAAGCAATGACAAGCCCTACATTTGTTAAACTGTTCAGCCACAATTTTAATGTATCCTGCTGACTGAATAGTTTCATATCTGTAAAATGGGAAAATATCACATCCCTTACTTCACAAAATGTTGTGTAAATAAATTCATTTTCTGTGAAAAGGACAGTTCGGTGACAGAAAAAGTAAGAAATTCCTGGTTCTGCCTTCAAAGCCTAGTTTGAACAAGTCTAATAAATCAGGAAAAGGTTATTCACAGAACTATGAGATGAGAAGCTAGTCACTAAATGAGTGCCATGTATTTGTGTTCTTGTAAGCCAGGAAGCTTTGGGAAAGTAATATATAATCAAATAATTAAGGACTATATTATGTCAGCATAGAGTATTTGTTTCCTGTTCCTAATGGAAACATTTTCCACATCATTTCAGCAAAGGCTGGCAATATCTGAAAACGGGCAAGCAAAACTGACAGGCAATAAATAGCCTCAGCCACTAGAGAGAAACAAAGGGAAAACATTAACACTTGCAGCCACCTTCAGGGTTTTTTTAAGGCATTCATTCTCACTTGGCACTATGGACCATGAGCTGTCTTTCCCATTGCAAAGGTGAGTCATACTGAGAGTGAAAGACTCACTCAGAGTCAAGGATGAATGACAGCTTTCTGTCCCTACACTCTGGTTGCAAAAATAAAGCCCTCAATTAATTAAATATACATAAAAGCTTCCACAAAGTGTCTTCTTTGCACAATGTACATTCCTCTAAAGCACCACGTTCTTTTCGTCTAAAAAGTGAGAAAAAATTAACATCAAATCAGATTTTAAGTGTCTAGGAATACCTAGAAGTATGCTTAAAATACAACCATATAGCCGGTCATTTCTCTGTCTCAGGGCTTTCAGTTATTTTCCTTCAGTCTAAAAAACAGTATTCCAGATTTTCTAAATCAGGATTTTTCAGTAGTGGATCAGAATTTTCTCTTCAGAAAATTAAAAGGGCATTCTGGTCCAAAGTGTATTTGTTGATACTCACCTGTTATCCTAATCTCTTGGTTCAAAATCCATTCTCTCACGTTATATCTCAGTACAGAAATCCTTGATTTCCTTCAAGAATGTAACATCTCAGCTTTTGGAAGATTCTCAAAGTGATTATGCATGCATAATTAATTGTGAAGAGTGAGATCATCAGTCCTACAGAGATCATCAGTCCTACAGTATTCGCAACTCCTCACTGGGATTAACCAGACATCTTTTTGAATAGAACAAGGCAACCCTGTGAATGAACTCAGCATCCTTCCGCAGTCTATCACCTTCAAAATGTCAAGCCATCTGCTTCTCCTAGATTTTTAAATTTTATTTAGTAAAGTGAAATGTGACGTCTTTGCAGTGCATTAGATATCATGAAAAGGTGATCACAATAGACATTTTAATTATTCAGAACACAAGCACTCTTGAATGTAGGTATAGAGAAAGAGGTATTCTGACTGAGAACTCTTCTGGGAAATGACAGTATTACAAAACTGGAGAAAAAAATGGCGTGCTCAGTTGTTTTCATACTTACACGATGGGTACTGATGGATTTTCTTCTTTATTAAATCTGATTGAAATATCTCATCTCCATTTTTTTTATTTTCAAGGAGAATGGAAAAATTATAGAAAATATATGACTGTCCCACCATCAGATACGTGCTGTAATACAAAACAGGATGCAGGCAAAGAGAAGAAAGTTCATATTTGAATAATAGAACTTTAAACTTCAAAGCAAAATTGAGACATTGACCTTTTGTTGCTGAATGTCAAAGTTATTTGCTCAAATCAAAGCTGATACGTAAATGTCATCTTCATAATATGACAGTAATAAACAAGCAGATATAATAAATTAAACTAGCATTGTCTTATTATCAGTCATTAACAATAGTCATTTTACTCAAAGTAGTATAACACTGCTCTAAAATTTTATTCAATGTAAAAGGGGATGAGACTTGTTTCAGTCAATGGGTGCTCAATTCATTCTTAGAAAGGCAGCTTGGAGAAATTACTGTTTTCATTTTATGCATAATAACCTGCTATCAGAGCGTTCAGAAAGTCGCAGACTTGCATCTGACTCTCATCGCAGCCTTCAACCTACAGATGAAGGAGAAATCTCTTATAACTTCAAGAGGAATTCTTCCCAAAGCGAAACACTAACTTTCAGAAAGTCAGATCTTCAGGGCCACAGAAGATAAGACAGCTTTGAGTCTCTACCCAACATGACATGTTCTAAGGAGTATACTCTGTTCCACAGACTGCATATTTTACAATAAGCAGTCATTTCATAAAATAAATAATGACATAACAGTCAGGTTGACAGTTATGAAGAGCTTTATGATCTGCACACCAAGTCCTGATATTTGAAACTTTTGCAATACATAAAAGTGCACCATCATGTCAGGTGCCTTTTAAAATTCTGCAGTAATAATTTCCTTATTCATGTACATAACCCAGTGTTTTTATTATTAATGGCCACGTTTAAATGCTAATAAGCAAAGCTTAGTAATGAAATATGAATGTTGGTACATGAAGACATCATTAAAACCAATTCACTTATAATATGTCATATAATTTGTGGCTTTGTATTTTATACCAGCTCTTGGCAGAGTAATTAAAGAACAATCAAGCCTTTCTCACTAATTAACTTTGTCGGTATGTCTGAATGATATGTAAAATGTGATAATGAGTTGAAAACTTTCAGCATTTGGGATGACTTGTGTTTTTTCTCTCTCCTGGAAGGGATTTAATAATGAAACATCTGGAAGTGGGGGCATCATTGTATTTAGTGGAAATCAAAGAAGGATAATGAATGGAACAAGAGACTAGAAATCAGGAGGCATTAGTTTATCTTCCTCATTATGCTCCATTACATGAATTCATGCCATCAAATAAAAATGATGATTTTGAACATCAATGTAAAATTTTTCATTCCAGTTTGAAATGATGAATTCTGAACATCTGTATTTACTTCCTCACTCCAATATGTTTATGGCAATAACCTGGTTTTTAATGTCTTTTTAACTCCGTTTGGACTGAAAGCCCAGAGAGTGGTTAATATGGATTACGTATCTTTAATCAAGACATTACAGAACTTTCCAGTAAATGATTTTTTTTCCATACAATTAAGATATATCAGCAATGAACTTCTGATGGAAACACAGAGTTTTGGTAAACTTTTGCTATGTCACAAGCAGGCTTCCATCAGAGACTATCTTAAGTTTTTATACTTGCTGTGCACTACCCAGGTTCCCAGATTCGGTCTGTTATTTTAAAGCAACTTTCAAGTTGCCTCCTTCCAAAGAGGGGAAGATCAAGGGAAGAGAAGAACATTTGGATTCCAAGACTACCAGCTCCTTAAGGACTTTCTATGCAGTCTGCCCTTGGGTTCCTGGCTGTCTGGCGTAGCATCAGAAGTCTATGTCCTGAGTGTTTCTGCTCCAAGCAGAACTTGGCTTCCAGCTTTATAGAAACTGACCAACATAAGTATCTGAGGCTTACCAAACCCTCAAGATCAGACCCCCAAGACAGGAACTCCTTGAACAAAGTAAGCAAGCTATTCAGGAAGAGAACAGAGAGAGTTTGGGATCAGAGAGAGTAGGGGATACCTAATAGCTAAACTTAAGCAAATTATAAATGTGATACTATACTGATATCTTCATTTCCTTCACAGGCAAGTATTTATTTTTTCATCTAGATCTCTCCTGTATGTAGCCCGTATTGAAGAGTCTGTATTCCAATGCCTACATGTCATGTTCCAGACCTTATGCTCTGGTCATGTGAACTACAAGTAGTCTGCCCAAAGTATGCATCTATGCAAAAGGAATGTTTTGGAGGAACAGGACTGGTTCCAAGATAACTGAGGCTATGGCAGTGTAGAAATTTGTACTAAATTATGTCAGATAGATCAAAATAATAATAAAAAACAATGGTCAAGAAACAAGCCCAGAAAGATAAACTTGAAAACACACAGACTGAGTGTGAAGGGACAGTAGTGTTTTAAATGCCCGCCTTTTGGCAAGATGTCTTCCCTTCAGGAACGGATGAATGCCTCTAGCAGCCTCTTATGTTCTGACATATTTTATTTCAGTTTCCAGTGCAAAGAGAAGCATAAACATTGTCCTTTCCTGACATCACCAGAGAACAAACACTGCCTTGTGGGAAAGGAGAAATCAGAAACCCGTGATCCCTCTTCCCTACAGTGTCTAAAAAATAAAATGACACTGAATATATGCATCTCGTCTAGAGGAACAAACAGTATCTCCACTTCGCTGTCACCAGACATTTTTGGGAGCTATTGCATTTCAGAGCTTTTTTTGAAAAAAAAAACATCTCATGTGTGAGTGGTAAAACTTAACCTATAAATTGCAAGTCTTTGGGCTTTAGTATTCCACACAGATAACACAGGCCCATAATTTTAAAGGCAGTGCACTGTGGTAGCATAAATAATACAATTCTCAAAACAATTAGCAGTTTTCCATTATAAATGCAGCTTTATTCTTTAAATTCTCTCCTTTGTTATATTTAGCTATGAGAAAAGGTTTCACACTCTTCTTCACACATCCCTGTAGTTTGCATTATTGTTTTCTAAATGTATAATGCTTTATTTAATCTACTTTATAGCCCAGAGGCCTTTTTGCAGTTTCTTCTTTCAATGTACTTTGCAGACAAGGATAGATCCACTAGGATAGATCTATGGAGTTTTTTCTTGCCAATTATCACTGATTGTACTACCTTTGAAGATAAAGAATTTTTTTTTTTTTTTTTCAATCATGTTCTTTACCACAGACACAAACAGCTGTAAAACCAGATGATCAAATATTCCTCCAGTAGGGTTACAATTTTGTTTTGCTCAGGAGGGTATCCTCTGACGTTTTTTTTTTTTATATTTGGATTACACATGCAACCCAATTTGAGTAACTGAGTTATAACAGTAATTATATCTTTCTAACAACTACTATCATGTTACAGAAGCACTGATATATGAAATGTAGTATATTTCCTGAGGTGACATTCTAGAATTTTTAGTATCCAAATTAAACCCATGGGACATTTTAGAGGTTTATTGCATGGAATTTTTGTTTTCCCCTTTTCCAAAGGAAAACATCCTGTATTCTTCTCTTGAGAAAATGAACAGCTAATCAGCTAGCTAGGTGACAAATGGATGTTACAGCAGTATCAGAACAAGACTTGCTAAAATTACTGTGTGATGGTAGTCACAAATTATGTCTCAAAGTGGCAGGTAAGTCTCAGAGTAGAATCTACTGCCAATTGACTAAACTCAGAAGTCTATCTTAGGCAGCAGTGTTGAGAAGAACTGCACTGCATTGCCAGATTCAGAAAGCTTCTGTTGTAAGCTTAAAACACCAAATATCTATAAGGAAAAAAAAGACCATATGGCAAGTTAAGTTGGCGTAGCTAGGAAGCTCTTGAGTATCTTCATTCCAGCATGTCTTGACTGCTGGGTACTTTCATACATACTTCATAACAAATAGTTCTTGTCATACTGCAGTCCCTTATATCACAACATCAAGTATCTGAAACTCTGCCATAAAAAGCAATATAGATCTTTTTATCCCCTGTGCTTGAATACTCAGACTGTTAAAGCAAAAGAAACTGTGACAATTGGCCATATTACAATACTGAATAATAGGTAAATGTGAGTTATATTTTTCCTTGGAGAGCTAGAGGACTGTGAGAGGGATTCATGGTTTATTTCACTGCTACCATGCACGTTTGCTGAGGGTCTTGTGAAAGTCCTGGAAACTGCAGCTGAAGAATGGCAGAGTTTTGGTTTTGCAGGATTTTCACCAATGATTTAGGCAGATAAGACCAAATATGCATGCCTGTCAAAACTTTGATTATGTCAAAATAAATACCAAGTATAAAAGTTTTTGAAATTCCTGATTTTTCTTAATTTTACAATAAACCAAGAATGCAAGGAAGCAGTGGGTTGCAATATGGAAAGCTACTGACATATTTTTGGAAGAAGATAGTATCTAGCAAATGAGGCAAACATCCAAAGAAGTTGAGGCTGCATCAGGGAATGAGAAATGAACATAGGAATAGATTACATAGGAAGAACTGAGCAGATGTCCTATCAAATGCGTGCTATTGTACCTTCAGTCTAAGCAAGGCAAAGGTCTTTTTACAAACAAAAGCAAGTAGACAATCCTTTACAGGTAAATGTCAGTGTCAATTCAGTTTAGATCACCGATGACACATCTAACCCATAGCGTTGTTTCATTATGATGCACAGGGAGGAAAACCTTGCAGAAGAAACGTTCATTTGGGAATTCTTTTCATTCTGCTCATATGTTTTAAAAATTGATTTGGACTTAAATTGTTAGTGTTCTATGCCTCATTAGTAGACAAATCTTATAACACCCTATTTGGCACTATGTTCATTTTCCTTACAATTCTACATTCATTTCCATTCAGGTTTCTGAAGAACTTTTATCTTCTAGATGGGCAGCATCCCCAATGTCCCAAGGTGCAAATACTGTAACAGCGACCAAAAAAGCAGCAACTCAGACCTGACAGTCAAAAACCTGGCTTCAAGATCAGTAGTTATTAATTTGCAAGATATGAATTTGATTTCCAAGAGCACCTTGAAGCCTTTACTATCTATCCAGAAAACATATTAAAGCCTTAAAAAAAAATGTTATCTGTCAAAAACTGCAACTTGACAAGTTTGAAATCTGAACATATTACTTCTTTCTATAGCTGGATGACAAGATAAACTGAACTTTTCCTTTTCACTGTAATTAGTATATACAAATGCAAGCACTGAAAAGGAGCACTTAAAACAGAAAAATAACGAATCTCTATGAAATCTGCCAGGTTAAAAAGCTATGGCAGATTTTATTCTGTCTACATTCCACATGAACAAGAGTAAATGTCTGAATAGGTACTGCTGAATTCCTTGCATTAAGTGAACATCGCAAATCATCTAAACACTCTAGGGTTTGCTTTTTCATTATTAAAAAGTCAGATACATAAGCAATTTAATTATGTCAGTAAAAGTAGTGTGCATTTTCATGCATAGAGAGAATAATTTGGATCACATATTTTTGTCAAATCACTTTCTCATTGTTTCAGAAGTTTCTGAATGACAAACGTAAGCCCGTATTATTCTACTCAAGTTGCTTTAAGCTGATTAGATGGTCAAATATTACCTACTTAAATGAAATAATGACTATGAGATTAATCTAAGTAGAGGTAATATACCATAGATCAGAAAGCAAAGGCTGTGAGATGGTTGCATGTTACCAGGGCAATAAAATCAAGAGGAAGAAAGTATGTACCACTAGAGGTTTGCCAATGGGAGTGAAAGTTAAATTAGAGATAATTTAATGAAATATTTATTACTGACTGCAAGATATGGCTTCTGCATTTTCCCAGATGAGGCTCCTTTGAAATGTGTATTGATTAAACCATGTGCATTATCTTACTCATGTTTATAGCAAACTCTAATGGCTTATCAAAGTTTTTATATAATTATAAAGCCTCTACATATGTTATAGTTATGATACACTCTTGAATGTGTTTTATTTATAAATGTGAAGCATTAATGCCTTACATGCAAAAAAAATGTCACCAAGGAAAGGAAAATACACCAATGTATATTGACAATATTTATAATAGGGCTTAGTTTAGTACCAATAAAGTGTTTGGTAAGTAGTATTTTATGTGTATTTTGTGTATAATAAGAGTTATATTGACTCTGTTTCTGGCGTAACTGCATCTTATTTTAGAAAAGCTCATATTCACTTTCCTAGGATCCCCACAGACGGTTTTCCACTGTAAAAAAAGCCAGCTTCTGACACTCTTTCTACTTACATACTTGTGTGAATGGGGGTGGATTTGCTGAGGACACGAGAAGGCCACAGTTGTATCAAGACCCTCGTGACTGCAATATCTGAGCATCACACCAGGTGAATGTATCTGTCCTCACAGGACCTTCATGCTGCTCTTTGGCATTTAATTGTGACCTGAGACACAGTAAGACAAATAAATGCCTCTAAGATTTGCATTGCTGTTCTGCATTTATGCTTTTAGGAATAATACCATAAAGGATTCAGTGGAATCTATAATTTTTTTTGTACCCTCTAAGATGGAGAACCTCAAAAAGTTGCATAAGCTAAGCTGTGTTTAGAATAGATTCTCAGTAAACTAAAAAAATAGTTTTGTCAACAAGACTTTGTCTAAAACTTGTCCTCACTTCAAGTCTCAGATGCCTGACTTCAGTGTGCAGGTCAGGGCATTCATCCATTTCTGATTACAGCTCACTCTTCTGTACAAACAGGTAAGAGTCATTTTTTTTCCCAACCCAGAGCATGATGATGCCTATCTGCCAGGCAGCACACTGGTGACTAAGGGACCTTGTTTTATGACCAGCACATGACTCTGCAAACTAGCTGTTACATGGTTTGAGGGAGAAGGGAGCCCTGGGATTGCTCATTTATTTAGATCAAACGTAAATCAGAATCCAAACCCTCCTTCCTTAGACAGACAGGCTATAGATGTACATTTACTTTTGCTTGCTCTTTCTGGTAAGTTTTTGTGCAATCTAATTAGGCAGCTCAATATGCGGGAGTTTCTGGAATTCAGTTTTGGATCCAGGTACCTGAAGTCTAAAGAAGTTCTATATAAGGGCTCTTCAGTTCTTCTTTTCAGATGTGGGTGCCTAAATATCTTACTTTTTTTTGTTCTCAGTGACTTAGCAAAGAACACAGTGAAAATTTGGAGTGAACTTGGAGATACAGGTAGTGCTTCCTGCATCTTAGCCTTATTTTTGAGATGTGGTCATTGTCCCATTTTTACATTGAACTCTGACAACCTCTCTGCCTTTAGTAGGGGATTCTCTTTTTGTGATGAACTATTGTACAGCACAATTAAAGTTAGTATAAGTAAGTACTTGCTGGCAAAATGAAGAACAGTTTGTGGCCTGGTTTTATAAACAACCACAAAGGGAGTTCTCACTTTAGAACATTCTTGTTGTTCTAAAATAAAAGTATTCCGTTATCAAAGCATTAAATAAAATGAACTCATATTTAAACAACTGATATTCCTGAATAAATCAGCAATACCTGACAATAATGTTGGCCTGAGAATCTTTCAGAGTAAATCCCTCAAGAAATATCACCTAAACCGGTTATTTCTACAGTATGAATAACGTTAAAAAATTAGGACATCTCATGGGGAAGTGAAGACACAGTGTTTTAATCGCTTTCACTCATGACACAGCACTAAGAATACTAGGGATAGTGTTGCTTGCATTTAAAGGGATATGTCATCTGTTGATAGGTATGAATCTATAGTCTTTCACCATATTAGCACTATCTGTATGGTCATGTTAATTATCCTAAAACTGATCATACTGAGCACTGAACAAACACAGAATCTGCATATAAGACAGTACATAAAGAAAGATAAAACTGAAACAACAGGCTTGTACTGAGCTCAGCCTAACACATAGTGGAGAGATTGGGAGAAGTGTGGGGGAGACATGCAGACGTTTATGCAAAATCTTCAGGGAGCTCCTCCAAAGTGGGAGAGCAGTGCAGAAAAACTACGACAGCTCTTGTTTGAAAACCTGGCAAGTAGATGATAAAAAGAAATCTTATCCTACACAGAAAAAGAGAAACCAAGTAGAACTAAGACACTAAGAGCTGCAGAACTTAAAATAAACAAAGAATCTGACAAGGGCATTGGGGAGAGAGATCAGAGGTTTGGAGGAGAGCAAACACAATCTAGCTCAAGGTTGGAGTCCAGGCCTTTAGCAGACTTCTTCATTATTATTGCTATGGCAGAAAAACATTTGAGAAGACTGAAGAAAAGCCATGAGTGAGGAGGTCCAGGAGACTTCAAACTTTCTGGATACCTTGGAGAGGACACAACTCTATGGTATTTTGCAAGCAGATGAGAATGATCCATTCTGGTCATTAAAGAGGCACAGGTTAGAGAATATTTTAGCAAACTGGAAACAGAAATCCATGCGCCTTGATGGGATGCTCCCAGAAGTGCTCAGGGAGCTGATGTCATTGCAAAGCCACTCTTGTCTCTGAATGATCAAGGCAATTGGGAGATATGCTTGAAGACTGGAGGACTTCTGTCTTCAGAAAGTATAAGAAGGAGGACCCAGAAAACTACAGGCTGGTCAGCCTCACCTCAATCCCTTGGAAGGTTATGGAGCAACTAATCCTGAAAACTATTTCTAGTCACATGAAGGACAAGGAAATCATCAGGCACAGTCACTATGGATTCACCAAGGGGAAGTTGTGCTTGACCAACCTGATAAATTTCTATGATGAAATGACTGGCTTAGTACATGAGGGTAGAGCAAAGAATATTGTCTTCCTAGACTTCAGTAAAGTTCTTTTGACAGCATGACCTATAACATCCTCATACAATAATGAGCTTGAGCAGCAGGGAGTGGACCAGATGACCTCCAGAGGTCTCTTTCAACCTCAACTGTTCTGTGAGCTCAAAAGACTTTGATGAAGGACAGGGTATATAATCCAAGGCTTAGCACTACACATCTTCTGAGACATGGACACCTTTAATTCAGATAAAACTGAAAATACAGCTGTCTGTAAAATACTGCATAGGTTACACAAAAACCAAACAAATTTAAAAAGTGAGATTAAAAATAACCTCGGTCTCAAAAATCTATGATACATACCTCTACACTTGAAAAATGTCATTTGACAGCATAATAAAGTATAATAAATTTATTTTTTTGTAAACCAAAGGCACATTTTTCTGATTTTATTTCTTCTTTTTCTAGCTTATTTAGAAGTGTGTTCTTGAAAAGATTACCAAAATCAAACTGCGTTCATTACATTCTGAGAGGTGTATAAGACAATATAATGATTAAATGCAACCTCAGTATTAATTACCTCCTGAATGCAGTCTGCTACATACCATGTTTCAACAGGTTTGAAGGCTTTGGTGTAAAACACTGAATGCCGTTTGTAAAGGTGAAGTTTCAATTTTACCCATTTCTAAGTTTGTTTATGCAGCCTACACTTACAATTGTGCTAATTAATACACAAAGACACAAAAATATGGTTTTTATGTCCCACACAAATGTCTGAGCTAATGAAAAAGTTTCTCAGCACTAACAAGGACAAAAAGATCTATTAATTGTCTTCTAGAATATTTCAAATCCTTTTAAAAAATATTCAGCTCTACAAAAAGTATATTTTTAATTACTTTTCCTGAAGTTGCACAACATTTCTAAATAGACAAAAAGTTCCAACAAGTTATAGCTACATATATACTTGCATCTTAACCTTTTGCTCACATTTCTGCTACTTTCTTGGCACTTCAGGGCATTAATCAATAAATTTTCTCATTGACAACATCTGTCATGCTTTGTTGTGTATTCCTCCCATATCGTTACCCCATTCTTTGCATAATCTTGAATTACTTTTGATGAGCTCCAATACAGAATCAAAATCTGCATTCATTTACGGAATGTAACTTTATTATAGTTTTACTGCACAGTGAATGACTGCAGAGCAATGGCACTAGGTGAGAGATGAAACTCTACTTGGGTTTGTAAAATATTGGCTTTTGCTAATTCTCTTCATTCAGAGAAGAACATAAATCCAAGATTCCTTACAGAGATGAGAATAAGAGAAGACTAAGTTTGTGAAGTATCATTGTATGATGAAACTGAAACATAGATTTATACTATAATTGTCTTAACAGTTAGGGTTCAATGATTTTTATCTGTGTGTTGCTGGTCTTCAAACTCCCAATCTCTGTAATTTCTTAGATGCAAAAACTGTCTTCCAAAAGCTATTTTTCATAGATATCAAAATATCTGTGCTATTTTATGCACCACAGGATTAAACTTTACTGTAAAACTTCCACTTGGCTATAAAGGGTTAACAGGTGTTTAAAGATGTTATATGGCATAGAGCCCAGCAGGTGAACAGCAGTGACTCTGAGTGCTGATATCCTCTAGTGCTGAATTCATAACAATTTATAATACAACCTATTCATGTCCATAACATATTCATAGTAATTCTTTTACTAAGGCTCATAACCTGTTGACCACATCCTTTTTTTTTTCCAGAATCAGGATGTGGTAATTTAGATACAACCATCTGTTTTCTCTCTTCTGAAATACACTCCCATCTGGATACTTCTTGCTTGTTGTGCTGGAGATGTTTCATTCAGTTTCTTAGATATTATTTCCCTTTTCTCTGGTGTTTCTCACCACATAAGGCTGGCACAGACAGCAGAAGAGCAACATTTGGTTTGGAATATTTGTCAAATTCATATAGGCTGGTTCCTAGGTTTATGTTAGTGCAGCAGTATCAGTCAGTACTGACTGAACAGGTTGGACAACAAGAACAATTCCACTTCCTGACATTTACAGGACAATCAGTAGGCAGTGATGTGGCAAAACCTATTCACACTCAGCTAGTGGTAGTAAGCAAGAGCAAGAGGCTGAGAAAGAGCCAGAACACTGGTTCCACCATCTTATTCTTACTGGTAGAACGTGCAGAGGCATATACAAGGAGATTACAAGATTCAGAGGAAAAGTTATAACTCAGAGTTACTACCTCTGAGACATGATGTCTCCTGGGATTAGTCTTAGATTTTCCTTGTTAAAGATGACTTCTTACTCTTGTCCACGTTTAATCCTAAATACCCTGTATGCCTGGTATTTTAACCTTTGACTTAACTCCAAATGTAATTTGTTGTGCACAAACAGGACATCTCAGGACTGATTTAGTTCTTGGTTTTAGCCTCTTCCAATCAAGGTGTATAATATCAAGATGAGCAGCTAAGACAGAGACATTATTAACACCCATTCCCAAACTGAACAGTTGAGAGTTTCTGATGATCTGATCATTGGCATTTGGGAAAAACACCAACAAGGTGGCCCAGTGTAATGCCCAGTATGCAGCTAAGTAGTCTATGTAAGGCAAAGTCCTGAAACACTTCAGGGACACTACTCAACACCATTTCAGACTGACCAGGCCTTTAGTCTTACTGTCCTCACCCACAGTCAGTGCCTGCGTCAACAGTGATCACAGCTGCTGGGTGCCAGCACCAAGACATTGTTATTGGGCCATAGTCATATATTAGTATTGTTGTTGTAAATCTCAGACAAGAGCATGGCTGTGCTTGAGAAAGTTGAGCAGACCTTCCATAACCTTCAGCACAGAAGTGATGAATTTGGGCTAATGTAGCAATGTAAAAGGATAACCATTTCTAGTCAGGGCCATCATGTCTCAGACCAGAAATTTGCCCCCAGGCACTGCTACTGCCTGTTGTAATTGACACACATTTGTCTTACTTAGTTTATGAGACCTTCTTTGAAATTAAGAGCTGAGAGGTTGTCTTTTTCTTTGCCTCACTGAGTCTGCATGTGACCTCCTTAGGAACCCAGTCTACTCACAGACTGGATTTTTTCAGACAGCTTTCTTCCCTTCTTAGTCTTCTGCCAGTACTGTATTCTGCAGATGGGTCCCTTTACAGCTTTACATCCCTAATTGTTGCTGGAGTTAATTTCTTCCCTGCTGTACAGAGCTTATAGACCTATCACTCCACAATATGGTAATTTTACTGTAGACTGTATTAATCTCCTTTGCTTATGAAGATGTCAAGATCTATAATGTCTATTATTTTTCTCTTTTACTAGACCAATTATTATGTTAAAGAAGAAAATAAGAAGGATTTTTCAAGAAAAAAATCAATGTTGGCTTTTACTTATTTTCCAGATATTTGTAGGTTGGTTAATAATTTCAAGTATCTTTTAAGTTAACAAAACAAAGAAGATTGGTTCATAATTTCCAGAGACCTGTAACATTCCCTTCATCTGACCACCAAAATCAGAGACAATGCCCCAGACCCTTGTGCATTAATACCCTCCAAGGAAAGTGCCCATAACTGAGAATCACTAGATAAATACTTTTAGTTCTTGTGGTAATCACCCTGCATTCATGAGCTGCTCTCTGATCTTCCTTAGTAATAATTCCCTAAAGATCCTGCATAACAATTCCCTAAATAATACATTCTATTGTCCTTATTCCTTGTGAAGACTGAGGTGTTTCTAAGAGATGTTTTTGGATAAAAAGAAAATTAAGAAACTTTTATCCCAGTTTTTAAGGTTACATTGGATACCCAGTACTAAAGCACTGTATTGCATCCTTCAGAAACCTATAGCAGTAAGCTTTTTAGAGGAAAAAAAGGCACAGTAGTACAGTAAATGTGTGTTGTAGCTATCTATGTAGCAGTAGAAGTATTCTAATGATACCTTCAAACTGTTGGAGATTTACTTCTAATAAAAAGGAATTTTCCACCTGTCTGGTTTTAAACGCTCTTTTAGTTTCCTTCCCACTTTATAAATGCCTAAAAACTCCATCATAGTTTCAGATCATGCTGCAGGAAGGGTGAGCATTGCAAATCACATGGTTTTAAAGAGGTTTTTCTGCATTAGGACTTATTCCTTTCCTTGCCTTATAGCTTTTTATTACTCAAATCTTTGAAAATTTCAATAAAATAATAATTTGATCTTACATTTACTCTAAGAAATAGCTTGGAACAATTGTTTGTGGTGTTTGTGTGTTTTGGGGGATTTTTTTGGTGAAATCTATTACTTAGACAAGCAACAGAGATTTTTGGGTATTGTTCACTGGCAAGTCTCAGGAGATGGTATTTTTTTAAGAAAAGCTTGAAATTCATTTGCTGTTATAGAATCAAGTGATGTCCCTTAATAGAAACAGATCTTCATGACCAACAATCATATCTGGGATGGTCTTAACATAGTGAAAAATATCTTGTGAGAACTGCGTGCTTCCAGGTACATCTATTTAAAACAATTTCTTCACTGTAGTTGAAAACTTCGATAATTAGAAGCACATCTTGTTTTGGCACAGCATCAATAAGTGCCTTTTGATGGCTATAGAACAATTCTATCATCCTTGGCAGTGGAAGTTGTTGCATTGCCTTGATTAGTACTACTGAACGCACCTTTGAGGACAACGGAAGTAATTTGGCACTGATTGGATTTTGAGTGGAACTTTTTTCAGCACAAATACTCTTCCTTTTTAACTTTCCTTCCTTTGTTTTCACATAAAACTGTTGACACTGTTGGCATGAGCAAAGGACTTAAGACTAATTTGTTAAGAATTCAGAATGTCTTCTGTTGGAACTATTTAAATGATGAAAATTCCAGAGAAAACAGTAGTGTAGTCATCTGCTTAGGACTGCCTAGAGAAATAATTCTCTCTTTATCAGTATTATTTTATGGCAAGACCTTGTACTCTGGTCAACAACTTCAGTATCGAATAATCAGAATCACAGTTCACAGATCCTTTAGATACTAAAATTGTCATGTTAATTGGCATCTTCATTAGTAACACTATTGAGAACATCTGAAGTAAGCTTTGATAACTTTACTTCCAGCACAGACACAGATGATTGAGGACATGAATATATGACCTCAGTTTAAAAAATGTTCCAGACTTGATGGTATGGGGCCTGCAGGTACTTTTTTTTTTGTTTATATGGCAAAATAGAGTACAGTGAGCCTGTACTTACCGTATAGACTTCTCTTTGGGATAGTTTCAAAAAATCTTCAGGACAGATTTGCTTTTAGCTTTCACTTACTTGAACTAAAAAAATAAAACAGAAGGCACAATACTCTCTGACTAGACCATGCTAGCCTAGAAAGAAAAGGAAGAATGAGAAAGCAGAGAAAAAGAATCAAACAAATCTACTAAAAAGGTAAAGCCATAAATATTTAAGAAATCTATCTTGTTGCTATCTCTTTTTTTAATTATTTGTTTCTGTAAAAAAAGCTCTCTACTATTTTGAATCTTCTCAATCAAGAAGAACTCCAGCATACCTCAGTATTTAAACTGACTATGCAGCTTTTCTGTGTGTACTAAGCTATATCTTCTCTCATGTACCCATCAGGCTGGCAGAGGGGTATGTGAGGATAGTAGGCTTGCTATTATTCCAGATGAACTAACATATTATATGACTCATAAAATCCTTTTGAAGCAAGAATAAAAAGAATTATAATTGTGTTGTCAATATCATAGCATATATCTGAATTTATTCATGTGCAGAAACATTTTCTGCTCTGAGAATTTGGTCTTATAATATGTATGATATTTTAGTCATAATCCACCAATAAGTTGGTTCACCTCTATTAAAGTGCAGGAGCATGCTTGTTACAGAGCCTTAGTAGCTCAAGACCTTTGGTTTAAGAAAGAAAACACAGAGAAATAAAGATAATGTGACCATGTAAACTGCCACTTTAAAGTCTCGTTCCCAACTCTCCCAATTCAGACCTTACCAAAGCTATCGGGCAGCTTCCTTTTACTGAACTGTGCACTGTGGAACAAATCAGGCTCTTGGCTGTGTCCATGCAGTTGTGGGCAGCCAGCCATGAGGTGCTGGGTGTGCAGAGTGGATTAGCGGTGCATGGGACTGCGCGGATAGGTTCCCTGGCAGAGCCCACCCAGCAGTGTTTGCCAAGCCTCTCCTTCTTTGTCTTCAGACATTCCTCTGAAAAGATGTTTGGTGGCGTTTCAGACAGTTGCTGCTTTCATAAGATGTAGGCAGACTGCAGGATTGGTCCTGACTATAACCCTAACTGAAATTTTTCCATACTTATGATTAAATATTTATATAAGGATGAAGTTTTTTGATAGGGTGATAAAGCCCTATATATCGTAGGACTAAGCCCCAATCCCAGGATATTGGTTTTCAAACACATTTTGCACATCCTGAAGAATCCAATAATAATATGCTATGCTAGTGACACCAGATATATATCATTCATTATTTCTCTTTCAACCTTATTGCATAAAAATACTTTTATGAAACTCATCCTTCTAACCTCACCACTACAAGACACATTTAATGTCCTCACTGTTGTGAAATAGAAAAAAATTAGTTTATGATCTGAAGAAATATCAGTTTTATAAAATTTATACCGGAATATTTCTTAACAAATTCGCTTCTAAAGCTGCACTCAAATGAATCAAGCACCCAGATTCTTGCCAATGGCTTCAATAAGTATGACTATTCGGTATAAAGAAACCAGAGTAACTCCCTAACTTCAGCCTACAAAAGTTACATCTTTATCTAGCACTTATCACTGTAATAAAGCACTAATTTAATTTAATTCTCAGTGCTGGTAGGATGACTTCATAGTGTGATTCTTCAAGGCATAAATAAAGCACTCTTAAAAGGGTTGGGGTTTTTTTCATTTTCTTATTTAAAAAGTATAGCCCTTCATACAAAATTTTCAGATCAAAAGTAGCAATAAACTTAGTCTTTATATTTTAATTCCAGTCTAACAAGTCTCCCAAAACTACATGACAGCCAGTTTCCTATATGATAGCTATAAAATAGATAAAGTTTTTTTGGCAAGGAAATGCACCAGTGAAGAGCCTACAGCTCTATACACTATTATGAATAAATAACTTGTATGTTCTCTAATCCACAGAGAAACATGGGATAATTCATTAACTGTATAAGTTAATAATAGTGCCTCCACTGGTTATAAAGATGAGGAACACACACCATTTTTGTATACACATAAAACTAAGATCAGCTCAAAAACAACACCAAAGAGGTTTGTTTATTTTACAGGAAAATCAAATTGCACATTGTTCCATGTATGATAACTAATGATCGTACGTAGAGATAACCATATTTTACAGAAAACAAAGTTACAATTTCACTACTATGGAAAATAATGTCCTCAAAAAAAAATCTATGTATCAAAAACATGTAAAGATAGTTGTCAAAAGGGTCATTCATATTTTTCAAAGAGGAAACATTTCCACTATGTCTGTTTGGGAAACATAATAAACTGTTTGGCATGTTTGTAAAACTGCTTCTGTGGTTTATATTCTAATTTAATTAAACAAAGAGCACCATAGGTTGCTTTGTAAATAGCATAATATGAAATGCATAAAAACCTAAAAGCATAAAACACCAGAATAGCTTTTTGTGGTGGTGTTTTTCTTAAAGAGCATGTTTTCTAGTTAAACGGTACATTCATAAGTGAGTGAACATTTAGCCATCTTAATCCATTTGCATTCTGTTCAGATAAGTTATCAGTAGTTCAGTAATTGAATTTCTTTCTAATTCATACAGAGTCTGCCTGCAGGGGACACATTAACTGCTAGGCCCAAAATTACATAAACTTTACAACGTTCTGCTAGAAATCAAATGAAAGAAAACCAAAACAAACACATACACACATGAGAGCTTTGAGACAACTGAATTTTAAAGTGTTTTCAGGGTGGGGGAGGGGTGCAAGTGACAAGTTTATTCTTGAGATTCAATTTACCCAGTTTACTAAATTATGCTAAAAGCTGTTTAAAATCCATATTGGTATATACATGATGCTGATGGTATTCGAAATCACAGGCAATTACTCTGTAGACCAACACAGCACAACTATAATGAAGCAATGGGTCTGGAATACCACCCATTCCCCTGTAGTTAGTTTGGCTAATGGCCAATGAAAGTGAGTCATTGAACATCTTGCATGTGGAATGGATACATAAAAGGATATCTACATAGACACAGTTCCACAGAAAATGCAGATTTCTACAGTACTACAGCCTAAGGCAACTATTTCTTAAGTGTAGCTATGTAAAACAACTTAGGTAACACAAATTATAGACAAATCATGTCAGACTCTCATCTGTATCGAACAGCAGTTACACATCTCTCACCAGTAAGATAGCATCAGTTAATGCTATTTGTGTATCTTGCCTTTTGAGCAAGCCATCAGTGGAACTCTAAAAGAAATATGAATGCAGCTTCTCCTCCTCCCCTCCACCCTCACATCCAGCACTTTGTCAGCAGTGTGCTGCCCCAGGCAGAAGCCATAATGTTAACCTGTACATCCATAGGCCACTACTTCCAGCTTAAATGTGTGATCATCACTTATCCTCTCACTGCAAGGGATTCCTCCAGTGGTGGCAATTCAACTTGTTTGACAGTGGGCACAAGATGCTACTGCTACTGATTTCAAACCCATGATAATATACATGAAAGGTTGTTGTCTATGAAGGTGATCATACCCAGATGGCATCCAACCGTTTACAAAGCTGACTTGGACCCACACTGTAATTGGACGGGTAAGTCCCAATGTCTTATAGCTGGTATTTCCACTTCTTTTTGAGATTTAGTGACAAAATACCACATTCAGGTTCACCAACCTTGAACTGGGAGTAACTACTGTGAAAATTTAGAATCTACCTTAAGGAAAGTGTTCTCCAACATGAAGAGTAGGAAGAGAAAGGAGAGGGGTTATTTCCTGGCTTTGATAGCTCCTTCAAACCCACTGAGCACCAGGAAGAAGCAGTGCAGAGGCTGTGACCTTAACACATCTCCCAGATGAAATTTGCCTGGACCTGATCAGTACTTTTGCAGCAATAAGCTTTATTTGCTTCCAGTGGAACAAAGCAGCCGTGCTAAAATATATGGCATTTTCGGCATTTAAGTGTTATGGATCAGAGATGTGATACGTCACCCTAGGATCATATCATAACCATCTCTCAACAGTTTTTCTCATTAGCAGTTGTGTGTTGAGAAATACCAGACTCCCACTCATACGGCTCTCTGAAAATCCCCAGTTGAGGTATCTGGAAGTCTTTCTCAGCCTGTGCTGCTGATGAATAGCACTGTGATGCAGACAGTATCCACATCTGTGCATCAGCTGCAAAAAGGCCTAGGGATTTAGAGCCATGAATCTTTTAATAAAAGCTTATTTCTCTCTACTTTCTCTGCCATCCCAAGCACTTTTGTCGTATATAACAAAAACAAGTTTCTTTCTCTCTTGTAACAAAGATATCAAAAAGTTCTGGCTTTACAAGAGCCATAATCTATGACACCTATTTTTTTTTTTAATCCCAGTAAATATTTGCAAGTGGAAACATGAGTGATCTGATTCTTTACCTTCTAATAAAAACAGGTGGCAACCACAGATTCCTTAGATGTCAAATGCCGGCTTTCCTAAAGGGTTGCTAGTGCTCATCCTTGCAACATCTCCAACAAATTCATTGACAAGTCACAGATTCAGTGAGAATAAGCTGCAAAGGAAAGCACAGGGGATATGAAAAGCTCCAACAGCAATGAACATAAAGCATTAAAGAAAAATGCTTTTGAAACTTTTTGTGGTTCCTGTGAATATCTTTCCTAGAATGTAAATGTCTGTTGCTCTCCCACTTCTGTTGAAAAGCAGAGCTGGAGCACATCGAACCTCAAGTTTCTACGACAACAGTGTTATCTGTCCCTGAACTGAGACTGGAAAAAAATGCTTCTGTAGAATGATATTTCCATAGCCTCTACAGAATAAACAGGCTGATCCATTGACCCTTATGCAATATTTTAACTATATATTTGATGTTTATGGTTCAATTTCTCCATCTCACCATAGCACAAACTAAACAGTACATTAAGAAATGAAAGATGAAAGGTACCTTTTAGAACAGCAAAGGCTGCATAAGAGCCTCAATACTAATCATTATAGCCACAGAGTGTGAGATAAATGTGAGTTGGTGTAAAGGACAGAGAAGCCTACAGAGATATAACAAATCAGTAAACCAAAATTAAAGCTGTTAACTAGATATTGATGAGCTGCTTTGTCAGCTAGTGTTGAAAGATTGTGAGTGAAGAATCACTGAACAAATTGCTATACCTGAGAATGGGAAAATGAAGCTTATGGGGTTTTATTGCCAGAGATACAAATTTAGCTGTTTACAATTGATAAATTACACAGATTTGTTCTTTATATTTTCCTTAGTGGCAAGGTCCATAACTGAGACTGATTAATTTTAATGAATGGATTCTACATGACTACAAAGGACCCTAATTTTTTTTTTGTCTGATGGCCTGAGCATTACTCATTACACTTGTTTGTTTAGTGTGGCTTTGTTTTTCGCATCACCTGAATTACCGTTCACTTAGATTGATGCTAGAGTTAATCTATTGCATCTAGCAAGTTGCAGATCCATTTGAAATAACTACTCATCTATTTCTAGCCTTGCAATTTTGCTCTGAATTACCTAAAACAAAAAAAAAAAGAGATTGGGGCAGGAGGAGAGAGAGGTCATAATTTCAGGTCAGTTGTTTAGTCTGAATAAAGTTGGAGACTAAGTGATCTGGATCAAGATGAGAGTGACTGGAATAGCAGGACTGCTTTTCTTCCTGCTTACATTGACAAAGCCGATAAAGAATGTGCAAAACTGGCAAGAGAAAATCCTGAAAATCTGAATTTTATAGAGAATTTGAGAACATTTCTAGTGAAGTTAAAGGACAGAGAATGACCTAAAGAGCAATCTCCCAATGGAAAGCAGGTATAACATCCCATAAGAAAGTGTAACTGGCAAAGATTTTCAAATCACACTGGGTGGGAAACTAATAATATGACATATGGCTATACACTATATGTACAGCCTTTGTGGTGTGAAGCTTACCTAAGTCAGGGATTCTCAGCAGTGTGGTGGGTCACACACCATATGTGTATGTGTTTCTGTAAGTCCTGTTGTATTACAGAACAGAGTGAAATAGGCAAACCAAAGACAGAATACAGAATTTATGAGGAATTCAAAATCTAATCAGAAATAACAGCAATCAGAAATAGATTTGAAAGTGTAGAAGATTGTCTTTCAGTACTTAGGGAGAAAGACAGTACCGCATGGAAATGATCAGAGACATGGCAAAGGTGAGATAATCTCAATAACTCAAAGTATAAACAACCAGACATTTCTTGATTATAGGAAAACAATTAAGAGTCAACTTGTAAAAGGACAGCATGCCTTCCATGCCAAGACTTTTGATGGAGAACAGAATTGTGAAGAAATCCAAAACCCCATCTCAACACTCAGGCTCCAAAAAGCAAATATTGAAAATTTTTTCAATGAATTATTAAAAGAGGGAGAAATCAAAATCTTTTTACAAATTACTTCTGCCAATTTAGAACTTCATAAAATTTCTTGGAGTCATGATAGGAGAAAGTCCTCTAGGTGTTTTTCAGAAAAGGGGAGCAGTGTGAAAAGCAACTATACTGAAGTGTCCCATTTCATATTCTACAGTTTCAGCCTTTCACTTCTTAAAGACTCACTCCTTGCCCAGCTAATTTGGGAGAATATCCGTTGGAATCCAGGCAGAAAGCCTACCTGGGATGAAGCGTTTTCAGTTCCACAATGACCTGGTAGATGGGAAGATATGTAAAGCATATTTTCTCAAGACTTCAAAAAAAAATCTTATGATAACAAGTTCTAAGATGGTCTCTAGATTAAAGTAACATAATTTTATATCATAGTAAAATTACTAGGAACATCTGTGTATCAATATAGAACAAACATTCTTCCACTTCCTCTAAGTAATTTTAGATTAAACACAGCAACTGTGCTTTTCTTAGCATACCTCACATGGATATGGAAAACTGTTGATATCAGCTTGTTAGGCAGTTTAAATACTAAAAAGTCTTGATTTCTGATAACTATTTGATAAAAGACAATACCCTGGTCATTAAAACAAAACAATTGCACTGAAAAATACTAAAAGTAAACTAAGAATAATATATTTGACTGTCAAAAAACATATCATAACCAAGGGAAGAAGCTTTATAAGGTTCTTTCTTTCTAAGTGACATTATTATTAGACAGATATTAACAACAGGTAGTCAAGGTAGTAATGTATGGATACACACCTAAGAAATACTTTCTATATTAAGTGAACTACCAGTGACCCTAAAATAAGACAGTGTGTAGAGTGAACGATTGAAGAATGACAGCAGAAATCTTGGAAACTCAAAGTGCAAGCAGAGGTTGAAACCAGAGGGGCTAGGACTATGAACACAGATGGCCATTTATTGATCAGCTGAATGCAAATGGAAAGACATTGGTTTTAGAGTGCAACAGAATCAATGCCCATGGCTTAACTGTGCTGATGAAGTCATTAGCAGCCTCTCAGAAAGCTGTATATCCTGAACAGTGGTGAGGGAAAACAGGAATCTCCAGCTGAAGGGGACTTAACGGTTTGAAGAATGGTGAGGGCAATCAGGAACTTTCTCTTAAATTCTTTGTCAGCAACTGTCCAGGGATCACATAACTTAGTCACATCTAGAACTGTGTATCAGTCTATGAAAACTGCTCATAACTGACCATCTGCACAAGTCTGCGGCAAAAATCACTGTTTGTGCTGGCTTCATGCCTCAGAATCAGGTATCCATAGCAGACCAGCCTGCTCATCTGTACCATGCTACTATGTATGCAAGTGTTGTCTTATTATCATCAAAGGGAATTGCATTTTCTCATTTGGTCTAAGGTCTTACTGATTGCATTTCACTCGTCTGGTCACCTGCCTCTAAGGACTGTTAAACATGGATGGAACAGACAGGCTGTAATTTTTCTTCCTATTTTTCAGATGCTAACTTTCAGTGCACCAATAAACTACAAGTGTTGCAAAATTGAAAAGTCCAACCTGCTATTTCACTGGAAATAAGAAATTACTGTATAACACTATTTGGTAAAAATTGTATTAAGATGATATAGGGGTAGTTTCTAACACTAATGTTGAAGTGCGTATTGTATTATAAGCTCAACTGTACCTTCTCTTAAAACTCTCATTAAAAAGGTTATTTCTACTTCAGATATTGCCTCCTTGAACTGTGACAGCAAAATTTATTTTACCCGTATTTAACGTGATTTGGAAAAGCTATCTTTGGTGCAGAGGTCTCAAGAAAAGGTGCTGCTCGTCTTGTTCAAAATTTCCTCTAAAACTTTTCTAACCTGGTCTATCTCAGAAGCAGCTTATCTTAGTAACTGGAAATGAAGGTTATTTGAAAAATATGTTGATGTTTAGCATACATGGCCATTCTTCAGAGGAAGGAAAGTTTGTATAAGAAGTTGTTTACGAGTAAACCAGAAATGTCAGAATAAAGTATCAGACAGCTATACTGGATGTCGGTATTTGAACTTCCAAATTCAAAGCGAAAAAGAAACGAGTGCAGACCAATGTCTCAGCTCTTGCTGTCTAATCCCTCTGGCATTTTAGAAAGCTGATTTATTTGATTAACTAGGTTACATACATGTTTTGCACAAGGGGATGCTGGTTCAATACAATCCCATTAAGAAAGGCTCTCAGACCTTGTACTTGATACCCTAAAGTATCCCTTAAAATATCATTTATTGAAGCTAAAACTATAATGAAAAAGAGGATAGTATGGACAATCCTACACCTGTTCATATGCTGGAAACCCTGAGCTGGGCAGCACTGAACAGACCTCCAACCAGGGCATGGTGTGCTGAGCAGATCCCATCCCTGGTGATGCAACCAAGCTTGTTTTGGTCTTCTGAGCTCTTACAAGATTTTCTTAAGAGAAAAAAATTCTACTTGTCATTTTTACTGTCAAACAAAAAGAATTCCACATGACAACTTGTTGCTGCATGTTTAGATAAAGGCAAAGACATGCAGGTGGCATAATCGCTGTTACTGGGTGGGTGCTGTCTGCAGACTAGCTTTATCCTGTGACCAAGGCATATGCACAGCACAACCCTGGCTTGGGGGCCACGCTATGCATGCAGTGCAGCACAGCACTGCACCTACATAGGCTCACTGTTATGGGGAATCACTAACTCCTCAATGCACAGTGGTCTCCCTGTCAGGATCACAGCAACACAAATTATTCATTTTGAGAGAAAATAGAAAGGACAAACTACCATTTTGAACACGTGGTCTTCACTGACTTGACCAAAGTTGGACAACTAGTCTTTGAAAAGTCCAAGTCTCGAAAACAAGTTCCTTGATTTCCATTTTATCAGAATATAGCAGAACTAAAAATTTTTGCACTTCTTTGAGCAACAGAGTTGTTTGACATTTAACTTGAGTAAAATATGTTCACAGGTGTGCAAAAAACTACAAAAATCTTTGTTCTAGAAAACAAGCCTTGGAGTGTTTAGATTATAGTTTATCATGTTATTGTACTCGAGTTGATTCATACTTATTTAACTGGATTTAGAAAGGAACACAGACTATAGTCTGGGAAGGTACCAGCAGAATATTCCTCTTTCCATTTATTTCACTACTATCTGGTAGTCAAAAAAACCAACCAAACAAAAAAAAAAAAAACAACCCACACTGATAAAGAAGTTTTACAACAACTTCGTGAACTAAGTAGTTCACTTAAAAGTCATCTGGTTTGGTTTTCTCAATTTAAGTAACAAAATACAGAATAATCCTCTATACCCTAACATGGCTCAAATGATTGACTTGAGAGGAACTCTTTAGCTGTGCAACATTGACATGAAAAGTGTTGTCTTTATTTTCTTGCTGAAACATATTTGTGGTACAGAGACTTTATACAGCTCTACAGTTTATGAATTACTGCACTGTTTCCATGGATACTTCTCTTCTCAATACAGGCACAAGTAGTATCATTAAAGTTAAAGTTGAAATGTTTCTAGAATGTTAAAGCAGAATAAAAAAAAAAGTCTATTTTTCTCCTTACTTCCAAAAAAAATATTTTGCTTTAGCTTATGGTCTGTAGCAATCTTTAAATCATGGTTCTAACTAGAAAAGGTAATTCACTAGAATAGCACTGTGTTATTGTGCCTCTCTGATTTTTTTTTTTTTTCTTTCTCCTCTCTACCTGCTAAATGTACTTTGTATTATTTGACATTAGCTACATAATTGCATACACACTGAACAGTGGAGCTGAACGTTTCCCCAGTTTGGGCATTCTTTGCTGCTATAAAGTTTTCTTCATCACTGCTCTCTAAAGCCATTGGTGTCAGGAAGGAACACAGCTAGCATACCTTTTAAGAAAAACATGACAATCTGCTCATCTCTGACGTGGCAGAGCAGTTCTGGCTGATGTTCTTCAGGGTGGCCCTTCAAAGCTGTTGATGGTGTACATATCTTAGACTTGCCTGTTTTCCTGCTTCTCTGGAGAAGTTATTCACAAATGAGAAGGATGCCCTGCATCTATAAGTGTGTGTAGGAAGAGAGTTGGTTTTGTCTTCCAGCTGCCAGTCCTGCACACCCAACCCACACTCTGAGAGCCGGCTTGTTTTCACCTCTTCCAGTGCCTACATTTTGCAGCCAGCCACAAACCCTATATTGTCATGATACCTGAATACTTCTGTTGTCAGCAGTGAGCGTTCAGGGAGGAAAGAGGCTGGAGCACAATAAAGAATTGTGACTACACATTAATGCAACACTGAGCTGGCCTGAACAATATGAAGCATAACTGTTGCAACTGAAATGTTGGGTGCTTAAGAGGATGATTAATAAAACAGTAGATAATAGACTAATGAGCTACATGTGTGTTATCCAGCAGTGAACTAGCAAGGATTCATATAAAGACACCAGTCATATTGTACAATGAGGATGTGCATGATGGAAAATGTTATTTATGTAGCATTTGAAGATGTCTCACATGAACTAAATGCCAAAGTGCTGCTAGCACCAGGAGCCTGAATATCCATTTGACTTTTGGCTAAATCAATCAGTCAATAAAAGCATAAAAGTTTCACTGCAGAAGACAGCCTTTAGGAAATAAATGGTACAACATGCAAAGGCCTGTTAAACTTAACTGATTAAAGATGCATAGGCACAAAGAACCCACAGGCTCATTTCTTTGAGCTTGTTCTGCTACAGACCTGGACTAAATGTTCTTTTGCCACTGGTATGTAGTGTTTTGCTTTTGTTTACCATTATTGCTTGAATAAAGATGTCTACATATGAAACTCACACTGAGTTGTAGTCCCTACAATACTCAGGTATAATTATGAATTTGGAAAGAGACAAATTGCTCTGTTTAGAGCAATGCAACACATTCCACAGAAAATTATAGAATACTTTTCAAAGTAAAGCTGTACAGGGAAATGTATTTTTATTTTTTAATCAGGATTTCATCTTTTGTTTTGTTTCTTTTTGTTTTCTTCCTTATCAACCAAGCTTGGTAAGGACTCCAAATCTCTGATTGGACTGATAACAAAGCAAATATTTCTCTTCACTGCTGACTTGACACACCACCATTCCATTCTGTTTTTTTCAAGTCTCTTTAAACTGAAAGTATACTGGCTCCCTTTTCTCTGAGCATTAAGTAATGTTTTAGGAGCAATCTTCAGGTACTTACCCCTGCATATGTTACGTCAGGCATTCAAACTGCCTAGCTATATTGACTTCCATAGCATCATACTGACCTACGTTAACCACATACATGGTCTCACTGCATTGTTGGAGATAAGTATATAAACTTCATTCTCCAAGGGGTCAGTTGCAGGTGTGATACTAAGAAATTTGCTCGATTTGTACTCTTCTAGCAAGCACACAACTGATGTTCTGCCTGACACTGCTGTGACTATCATCTTTAATTCTTAGTGATACATTACCTCCCTAAAAGTAACAGAACTGGCCAACTTGACATGACAACACATAGTCAAAGACACAGCTCCAGCACCCTGGAATAAGTAAGATCTAGCTGACTCAAAAGCAGCACTTGAGAGAGGCAAGCATCTTTTCCTTGAGAAAGGTATCAGTAAAAAGAATCTAAGGGGAAAAAAACCCCAAACAATACCATGCTGACTAACACCATTCTTCCATTCTCAATAATAGATTAAAATCTTAATTATCTCTTTAAGAGTACTCCCAGTTCAACCTCCACAGTATTTCCTGTAACCTCTAATGCAATCTTAAAAAGGTTTCTTTTTCTTCTAGACTTTTTGTTCCCTTACACTGTCACTTTTTGAGATCCTTTGCATACTGGGCAAAAGTCTGATCAAGTACCTGTTGAACATCTCTCTCCCACAAACTGTTCTGTTCTCAGGTGTTTTCAAGAGTCCACAATTTGTCAGTTACAAATTCGAAGAAAAGCTGTTCTAAAATGAATTAGTCCAAAACAAGGACTCAATACACATCCAGAAGCTCTAAGAACATCTCTCTCTCCTATTCAGGCTTCTGTTATTTACTGAGAGAAAATCAAAGCTTTGAAAAACCAAATTTGAAAATAAATAGTTCAAGAAGCAGTTATAGATTAATTTCATATAAAATGCCATTGGCATGTACTTGCTTTATTAATTTGGCATATAGCACTTACGTCACCAGTATCATGACTTAGTGTCACGAGCTGAAGATGACTTCACCTAAGAATCCAGATTGATCTATTGATTTTTTAACCCAAAGATGTTACATTTCTAGGTACTCCGTCATGTTGTGCACGTGTACCTCAGAGGAGTTGAAGGTTTCATTTGTTGAGATTTGCAAATATGGAAAACTAGATCTTCTCCTGCACTACTGGTTGTTTTGCCACTGGCTTTAACAGACTGTCATTCACAAGAAATAAGCCTTACAGTCACGTGACTGTAAAAAGCTAAGTGTACCTATTCCTCCTTTTAATAAAGTGCAAACAGTACATGATGTAACTTAAAATCTCTCAGTAAATCAAACCACAAAAAAGAAATTGTATTACCTCCTGAAACAGACATAAATAAATAAACAACACTCAACAGCCTCACAGATGGTAGGATTATTCTGCTTCTTACTAAATATCTTCCAGTCACTGCTAAGATTGCAGTGGATCAGTCATCTTGCCTTCAGGACAGTCCCATCTGGAGAATTACCATGTCAAAGAAACAACCCATAAGCAGCTGTCAAACATACAGACAGATTTCAAAGCACAAAAATATTGAATGAGGACCACAATTTTGAGAGGATCCTGTGTAGTTCAGATCTACACAGGATACAAATCTATAATGTAGATTCAAGTGTCTTTTTAGAGTTTAAGTAAATCCCACCCTGCATACTCAAGGAAGACTTCTAGGAAGCCTTTTGACAGCTTCACCTGACCATGGTACCACTCTTGCAATCAGGGTTCATGCAAAAAAATCGAAGAGACAATGTCAGCTCTTAGAAATTTAAAGGAACTGTAATTAATAGCAGTAATGCTTCCATGATTTTAATAGTTCAGAAAGGCTGAATTTACAGTTTACTCTAGCTTTGCTATAATCATGACATTTGCAAATAATAATTACGCATTGAGCTTAGACCCAAATATAGCATCATATTTCTTTGCAACTTAACTATGCAATGATATTCTAATATATGTATTATATTCAAATTGTGCTCTTATTTAAAGGATCTTTGTATGTTTGATAAAGTGTTGATACATGAATACAGTCCACTCCACTAAGCCACCAGCTGGGCTCACAAAGGAGAGATTTGAAAGCATCAAATCATCTCAATTATAGACATTCCAAACCCAGATTTCTCTCCTTTTTCCAAACTTCACCTTAGAGGTCAGACCTGAAGCAGGTCTTCTGCTTCAGCTAAATAGAATATTTTTCCACTGCTATCAGCAACATCATTTTCCCAGACATTATCAATGGGTGCAGGAAAATGTTCCATATATTCTTATTCCTTTAAAATACAGTGTTTCCAAGGTAACTGTACCCAGGAGACCTACCAATAGCAAAAAATGGAAAATAATGTAACTTCTATTTTAAAATTACTTTTCTGAAGGGAAGAAGAGTTTAATTCCCTCATTTTTTTTCTTTCGTTACTCTGTCAGTCTCTTTAAAAAAAAAAGAAAGAATTCAAAATTTAATCCTGAGGCTTCATATATAATCATGTTGGCAACAGATAGAGAGGATGTATTGGTATGTATTGTATTATAGTGCTAACCGTTAGTGCAAAAGAAAGAAAGAAATTGGGTAAAACTTAGTTATGTTTGGTAGATGGCCAATATGTTTCAGATAAAATAAGATCCAGCACAAACTTCTGTCCAATTGTCAATTTTTATAAAGTTTAGGTTTTAATTGTTGTTAGAAATGGTTTTAAAGGCCTAGTAGAAAATCAAGAAGGTTGAAAAATAAAACATGATTTAGAAATCTATCACTCATCCTTATGAAAGTTTGCATTAGACTGCCTCATGAGAGCTCAGGACCATCACATCAGCCAAGATTTCCAGCAAGGTTAACTCTCCTATGATACCTAAAGACACATCCAAACTGAACAACTGCAAATGCAATTAGTTATGCAAACATTTACTCAATTGCTTGAGGGAAACATGTCTTTTTATAAATAAAATCACAATGCTCATCTTATACTAAAAGTCTTTAAATACAGCCTACTATAAATTCTTAGGTTTTGGTAAAATAACACAAGTCCTCAGATTAGAGGCTTTTGGGGGATCCATGATAGTAAGCATCTTAACTTAATGGCATGTAAAATTATCACAGAAAAGTAAAACAGGCATAGTATGCACTGCAAAATAAATGGGTTTTTAATAGCTTCTATGACAATGATTAACCACTTAAAAAAAAAAAAATAGAAAAGATAAGAAAAAAGTTACTACCATCTGCAAAAGGAAGGCAGTAGAAATCCAACAGCTGAATTATTAGAAGTGCACTAGACTAAATTTTTCGCACATATTATAGTAAGGACTATGGGGACTAAAACTTTTGCAGAAGGATGAACATTATCTACTAGTCATTTATGTACTTTATTTGTCTGATTCTCTGAAGCACAATATTTAGGTATATTAATAACGTGGTATTTTAGTTGCTAGATATTTACACATTCACTGTTACCATCTAAAGCTGGTAACAGAATAATTTGGAATCAGCTTTCAATTTCAGTCAGAGACATGAAAACATAGAGCTCCTATACATCAAAGTCTATGTAACTATCATGCAATAACAAAGCACATTATGTTGTTAAAGGAAATATTTAGCAGCTAAGAAGGTACTCTGTTTCAGTTTTCCTCATTTCCTCTTCACTCTGATCCACTGCTATTTACTACGTTTCCCTAAAATACAACTTTCCAACAGAGATCTTTACAGCAGTGAACATGAGCTAAGAAGCAGTGTGAGGCAGCCTGACAGTAAGCTGCAACTCACACTTTATCGTAACAGAGAGGAGGAAAACAAGCCATTTTTTGATGTCGGCCCTTGTCATATATCTCCACCGTGACATGATGCTATGCTGACTCACTCAGCACTGCTGAATTAAGTGCAGTAGGTCTGTCATTTAAATGCAGGAACAAACTGCTGAGCCTAAGACACTGTGTAAGTTTCAACTGAGATATTGCACTAAACAGCCTAAACAGAAATTATAGTCAAGCTAGACAAAGATGCATTATAAAGTATTTCCTACAAAAGGAGTTGAAACACACTTTGGTTTTGGCTCATAAAGATCCTTCCTGGTAGACTAGATTTTGCTGCTTTTGCCCTGACTTCCTGGAGTCTGACAAATACTGACAATCCAGGCCTTTCTAAGAATACGTGATAAAGTAGTGCAACAAATGTTCAAGAAAGTGATGCAGTATTATGTTTTTGAACTGTGGAGACTTTCAATGTAAAAGGCCTAAGAAAACAATATATCTAGTCAGACATGATACATAGAGGAGGAAGCTAGTTGTACATAAGACAGGGGCTAAGTGTTTGCATTCCATATTCTTACAAAAACATAGGTACTGCAAAAGCAATGTACAAGGGTGCTCCAAGGCCATCAGAGCAGCAGTGAGTAGGAGGGTTTCAGTGTTGATTGTTCTTTGTTATGGTCTACAGAGACAATCATACAATTTACATGAACATCATAGGCTATCAGGAGAATGAAACTATTTTTTAAATAACCAAAAGGCATAAATATCAAAAGGCAGTAACAAAGAGGCATGAATTAATTGGTAAATTGAGATTTTAGGCATAATGCAAAAATAAATTTAAAGGCAGAATGCAGGAAGGAAAAAGGAAGCAGAAGAGACAGCAAAGCAGGAAGGAGAACTGACTTGAGCTTTGAGCTGGAACTTTACTTATCCATCCACCAAACTGGGATGTTCATGAATAGACAGTGAAGCTAGGTGAGCCAAATAAAGACTACAGACTAGCATATAGGAGATCCTCAAAGCATGTCTCATTATGGATGCCAAGTCTCCATGACAAGGATGCTCCACAATCAGGATGTCCCCTCTGCAGCTGGCAATCAACTCCACAGGCAACTAATGCATCATAAAAGCTCCTTTGCCACTTTCAAGTGTGTAGGCATTCTCCCTGTTCTCAGATCAGGGAAAACAAGAGCTCTTGATGTACATCTATAAGTCATACATTATTTTCCTTACTCCGTCATGTTTTCCCTGCTTTCCCCATCCTTCCTTCAAAGCCTGACTCCAAAACAGAGCAGTGCCTCAACAAGTCCCCTCAGGATTTCATAGCCAAACTATGATGCCCTGGTGCACAAGCATAGTTTCACTGGAAAGGTAAGAATTGTTTGAAATGAATGTACCAACAGTTCACGTGAGGCTGTAATATATTATTGTATTACTTAAACATCATGATATCTAGCTTCCCTTTTCATTGTAATTTAAAGGAATAAAAGTTTATAATCCTTAATCCATACTGACTCTTACCATTTTTTCCTGGGTTGTTACAATTAATTTTGAGCCCAGCAGAATTTCTAAGTAATTCCTACCACTTTTTGCAAAGTACTTCACTATAAAAATCCATCTACTGCTTGTTGATTTTTCTGCCTCTGTGCCCCTGGAAATCCTTCACGGTTTTCCCTAATCCTAACAATTAGGAGCTATCCATTGCCAGCTCTGTCAGCACTCCAGATAAAGTACTTTCCAGAAGCACTATAACGTACAAACAATATTAACATACAAAATAATTGATTGAATTTGTAACTAAATTCAGTAGTTCTGCAATGGGTCTTCATTAAGGAAAAAAAAAAAAATAGAACTGTATTTCACTCTTATCCAAGAAGTTTAAAATGAAGCTTTTCTACACTATCAGGTTAATGGGAGATCAGTTGGAAATATCACTTACTTTTTGATGAAACTAGCAGCATTTTGAAAACTGGTCCTTAATTCAAATGTTAAACTCTCAAACTTTAAAAGAATAACCCAGAAAGCATACAGGAGAGTACATGCGCAAGCTATGAAAACCAAAACCATATAATTCTACTTGTACTTAAAAAATTCAAAGAGCAAAGGTTTCCTGCAGAGACATTTGTCCAGAATCATCAAAAACAGAACTGATAGGGTCCTCAAGAGGCCATCTCATTCATTTTATTGCTCCTTGTGTTTTGCAGCTGTCTTTTGCATACTGAAAACTCTTCCCTTGTGTGTACTCATTCTCTTTTCTTTTTCTTGATTAAATCACTCCAGCACTTTCTCTGTCTGCACAGTCTGCCCACTGGTTATTCTCTCTGCTCCCCCACAGACGCTATGCTGTGCTGCCTCAAACTGGATGTTCCACTTCTACTGATATCTCACCAAACAGGGCAGAGAAGAAAACAACTCCACAGACTTCCTTTTTGTTAGGCCTCTTGCTTATCACAATGGCATAATGCTGTTGACTTACAGTCAGACTAGCTAGAATCTGCATGCCCTTTTCCACAAAGTGTACCACTTGTTCTCCAAAAAGAACTTGTGTACTTGATTACCATTGCTAAAACAGAGCATTGCTTTTATCTATATTACATTAGTCCAGTATAAATTTTTTTTCTTACTATTTTCCAACAATATTTCAAATTCAAGTCCTGTCCTCTAATATGTTTATAACCTTAACAAGCATATTCTTTATTCCATTATTTATGTTTTTCTTATGGTCCTAAAAATAACCCTCTCAGAATGCATTTTTTTTTTTTTTGACAATAAATCACTGATAAGATCCCTTTGAGTACAATTAATCAATGAGTTTTACATTTATCTTCTAATAGTTTCATCTAGAATATGTTTCCCTAGCTTATTTATGAAGATGTCAAAAGAGACAAATTTCTCTTACTGCATTCAAAATGAATGACTTCCGTGGCTTTGTAACACACAAGAAGGCCTCTTAATCTGTTAGAAGGAAATTAGCTGGTTTTTGACAAATCCATGTTGCCTGCTACTGATGTCTTTGCAACACTTCAGGTGCTTGCAAATAGTCTTTTATTATTTTTAATAATTATTTTTAGAGATTGAAGTTGAGTGGTTTGATCTAGAATTTCTTACCTTAGCTCTCCCTTCCACTCCTATATTTGCCCTCCTCATGATATTCCAGTACTTCCACTTTATTTCAGAAAATAAAAATCCTCAAAGGTAACAGCGAACAGTTCTGAGACAACGTCAGTCATCTCTTTCAGTTGATCATGCCCAATGTACAACATGGCATCAGCCTTTCCATTGTGTGGGATTTGTCACGCCTCATACTTTGATAACAGCCACTTCCATAAAAATTAAAGATATTTTTACAGTCACACACATTTTTGAACTCTGAATACACCAATATCACTTCATAATGAATTCTTCACTTTGCAAAATAAAACAAAGTAATGTCATTCTTCAAAATAAATCCTCTTTCTATTTAAAATTAATTAATCCCCCTACTGTCTTAATGTGTATGTAATAAAACAGGTACTCAAGAGACACTAAGAGTAAGATACATTCTAATCTGTAGGTCAATTTCAAGTCATGCAAGATATCTGAGATTTTTTTTCTGTACAAAGAAAAAAGAAACCAAACCCATAACTTACTGCAGCAGTTTTTTCATTTGCTAAGCTAGAATACTGAATTAAACAGGTCAATAGCCCCCTGGGGCACAGCACAGCCAGAAAGGCAGAGGAAATATCCAGAGTAGTTACGCATACTATGCTGAGACATACTTTCGGGACTAACAGGGACCTTATAGTTCTTCCCACCTTCTTGATTCCCCAAGCAGAGGGAGATCAGTCCATGGACCTTCCACCTCTACAACCATCACCACCACAACCTCCTATTCTTTATTTTCCACAGTAATGAGTCCTATGTACGTGGAAAGGAAGCAACTGTATGACTGGATGATTAATAAAGCAGAACTGTGGGAGGATGTACCATGGAGACTCTTGCACCAGAGCCTAAAGTTAGACTCTTGGCCCTCGGAGTTAAGGTTATGTGGCCTATGACACACCAGTGACATTTAGACAGATTTAATTAAACAGAAAAATATCAAGCCTAAAAAATTCATGAACAGGGACAAAGCTATTACTGCACTGTAGTATCAGGAATTCTTTTCAAAGCACTTGGTACACATGGAAGATTCAAAGGGCAACCTTATAATTCTTTGATATTTATGATACCTCTGAATGCATTCATTATATGTGAATATTCACATTCTAGTTTACTCAGTGTTCTGCACTCTTTGTTTACTGTTCATTCTTGATATTTGACACTTGTTGATTATGGTGTGCAAGCACCCTTTAAGCCATACAGATTTTCATCTCTGACTGCATGACTGAAACTTGTAAACAGAATCTCCTCACATTTAAACCGAACAGAATCTTTTGCAATTTTTTTTTAATGACAAAAAATAACTAGACAGGTCACACAAATTTAGAATGCCCTTGGATTTTTTGCCATTACTGTAATTGAAAAATACCTTTTTTTAATCAACATATTGAAACCCACCTTTTTTTATTCCCCCCAGCTCATCTGCTTTAACATAGGTAAGTAGAAACCAGAGAAAACCCGGTTTTCTGGAATATTTATTAGTTTTTAAAAACCCCTCTCTATGTCATTTAAAGAGTTACCTGCCTGGCTCTGGTAGCACTCTCACACTCCTGAGATACATAAGAGATGAAGGAATATATATTTCAGCACTACATTTATGCAGAATTTATGAATATAATTTAGAATTTCACGGAGCTAATTTCAAAAGCAGAAGGAGAAATAATCAGATAAAAAGTACAGTCGGTGCTTCTTGCACATGCGATTGCATCTTGATTTCTATTAAGACTGAGTCTCTAATCAACAGGAGAACTTAACCCCACAAGAAAACCTTACGTATTTCATTGTTATTCAGAACTTGACAGAAGTATGGATAATGCCTTCTAACTTCTTCATGTTTAAAATGGTATATAAAACATATCTTCAAAAGAGTATTTTTAATAAAAACAGAGGGAAAAAAGCTATTGAGTCTTCTACACTACTTTTACACTTACCTTCCCTTTATGTCTTTTTTAGATACCATATAAACTAAGAGACCTGTAATTTCAATATTTTCATCTGTAGACAGTGGGTATTTTCAACTTTTACACAGATTCTGGTTGAGATATTCAGCACCAGTGAAGTTAGAATGATTTATTCCTGTTAAGATTCTGGTTTAATAAATTATTATATACATAACAAAATCAAACCCACATAGCATGATTGCTGGAGGGACTGGATTGAAGGCAGCATCCTGTCAGGAGTTATAAAAAAGGCTGAGTGTAACAATAAAGTAGAAGAGCAATAAAGAAAAAAAGACCAAATAGGTAAAGGGAACATTATTATTACTGTAAGATCAGGAGAGTACTGTGAGGTTTGGAAGGTACTTTCTAGGACCTGTTCAATCTTTTCAATAAGAAGAATGTGAGCAGGGCATACTTGTTAACCTGTTACCTAAGCATATTATTGTGGTGAAGAAGTGTGAAGCAACAATAAATGCAATTTGTCTGAGTTATTCTTTCAGATCCCACTGAAGAACAAACTGTCACAGAGGTAATGCAGAGTATGGAAAAGATGGTTTACAGCAGTATATTGCAGTTACAGATCATGTCATTGCCATTTAAAATGAAAGCCTTTAAAGTCTATACTTTAAAATGCTACACTGCCTGTAAAGTACATGAGTTCCCTCTTTTGCAGACAGCACAGATACTTTTTACTCTTTCATAATACATAGCTCTGGTCTCACATAGGTTAATTACAACTTCTGAGGGCAGATAGAAAACATTTCTTTTAAAATATTGCAGTAATATTTCTGCTTGCTATAGAGCTTATCCATCAGCTGCATAGCTGCTTTATTTTCTGAGGAACTCATTCAACCCATACTGAAGTCAAAAGTCAGACTGGCAATGGGAACTAGCTTGGGGTCTTAATTCTGACCCTTGGCACCATCCCAGCTAATAACGGGATTCAAGGGTCTAGGCTTCTTAACAGTGATTTCATTTTCCTCTCCTTTGAAAGAAGTGGGTAGGTAAAAGGTATTTTTTAACATGTTTGTCTAAAACATAAGGACTATGGCTGACAGCTCCATTCCTGAAGCACAATGGCACATCTTAACTGCAGGAATAAAGCCTACCTGTGCATGACTTATTTTGAGCCAGCATGAGGCTAAGGAGTGAACTTTTACAAGCACCAAGAGGTGACTCTAATCTTGACAGCCTCCATCTTTCAAAAGAAAGACATTCTTCTAGAGCCTTGACACCGGGAACATGTGCTTTCAGAAATGCATACATTAAAAAAACAGGCCCCACCTACCCCCTGCCATCTCAGTGAAAATGGGAGAGAATGAGCAATTAGTAGAAAACATCATTCATTAAGACTAAATTACATTTACCTTCTTGAAAGGGAGAGGTTTGGAAGTGGAAGGGAGAAGCAGAGTATGCAGTTGAGGAACAGAGAACAATGGGAAACCAGGGCACAAGGCTGTGACTCGTTTGGGAGACATGGGGAGAGTGGGAGAAAACAAGTGCAGAGCTGAGGAAGAGTGTGATGAGTGATGAAGGACACAGCCAAAAGGAATGAAGAATTATTCCTAGCATAAATTAGAGCTGTACCTAGAAGCCAGAGATAAGCCTTGTCCAATTACCCTGCTTCCCCTTACACAGTGTCCTGATCTGGAACCAGGAGAGCTGTAGGGAATAAGTGCAATAACTGTACAGGAGACTTAGCTTCAAGAAGTGCAAGGTACCCATGAGTTCACCTTAAAAACATGACCCCAATGCACTGCTGAATTTGGAAGTTGTTTACTTCAGTGTTTCCTTTATGCTAAGTGGCTAATAAGGTCCAAAGCCTCTTATGGCAAAAAAATTAACTGGATAAATAAACATCAAAAAGCTATTTCTACAACTCTAAAGCTGACAGGTTATGCAGTAGCATTACAGGTTTCTTCAGGTGAGCAGTATAAGGTTGGAGTAGGGTGGCTGCAAAAATTTTAGAAGGCAAAAGATCTGTAGCAAGGATTTAGTGATTTTTGTTACAAAAAAATACACTGTGGGTATAACATGCAGACTATTGCTAAACTGTCTATAACAACACATGAATTGATAAAGTAACTGAAAAGTGCTGAAAAGAACAAGAAATCATAATTGAACTTCAAGTAACAACTTCAGAGATGCAAAATCCCAAACTCCCTTAACTGTTTAGCTAAGTGATATTGTAACCAAATGCTATGTCAATCTGCAAGTGTTGTATTTATCCCAGTGAACAGGCTAGAGAGCTTGTACAGTGTGTAAAATGTCTGGCAGATTTAAGTCTCCCCTTTGTACATTAAACCACAGGAAAGGTGCAAATGTCTAAGACCTCATTAGAGATAATGAAATGACCCAGGGATTATGAAATCAAATACAAGATTTTTTTTTAAAAATTATTTGAGAATTATTCTAAACATACCAAACAACAACCAGTGCAAATGAAATAGTTCTTAGACTAGAAATTTGAACAGCTTGTAAAGAACGAGAAAGCGAAGCTGAAAATGTCTGTTAACATCACAGTTAAGAAAACACCTATTATGTCCTTTCCTCTTTGTCATTCAATTGCTTCAGTCAGGGTAAACGCATGATGTATAGAGAAATGTCTTATGGCACAATTTTTGGAAGATGCTATCATTCGCAAAAATGCCGTTTCCACAAAAAGAAGAGAGACATTTGCTTCATGAACAGAGGGACATTTCTTCAAACATGGAAATTACCATAATATCATTTACCCATTTTCTTCCTCCAAAATATGGGCTGAATAACCTTTGTATAAACTAAATGTGTAAACATGAAATAGTTAAAAGGTTAATTCCTATTCATATCAGCTTGGAATAATATTATTCTCTTGCTGCTTCTTTCTGCAAAAAGAGAAAAAGTAAAACCATTCTTCCTCTTCATTAAAAGATCTCTGGGAGTAATTACAAGGCTTCGAAGTGGGACAATAGTATGTTGTTTTTTTCTTTTAACTGTAATTAAATAAAACAAATTATCTTAACTGAGATCTACTCAAAGATGCAAAAAAAATACTTCACATATTATTAGCACTTCTGTGTAACTCCCATGTGTCATTTTGACACACTAACCAAAATATTCCATGCAATCCAGTAGGAAGTATCACAGAATAGGAGAAATTTCCTCTGATTGCAATCTGGATGAGCCCAGCAGTGAGGCTTGTAAGATAAATTTAATGAAGGAATACATTTAGATTCTTGTCCCAACACTATCAAGTTTATTGAAAGAGACACTGGGCTTCTATTCAGTGCAAGGAGATACCACAAGCATATATATTCACTAAATGTGACACTAAAACACAGTAAGTGCAGACTGTATACCAACAGCAACACAACTGAAGTCTGTATGTCAGTAACTACAGGTAGGTCCTTGCCTCAAAAAGTGCCAAGTATATGTATGCAACATTCCCTATTGTGGTCATGTTAGGAAAGGTTTTTTTATAAATGGATTCATTCAAGTAGAATATGCAGGCACTGCAAAATGTACTACTTCCAATCCTAATTTCCAGATTCTGCATATAAATAATTTCTGTGTGGCATTAATCAAAAGAACAGTAGAAAGGACACTTTGTTTAAATCAGCATAAAGGATTTTGAACAAATACAGTTTATAAACATTGATCTGGTAAACTTGCAATATGATGCCTTGATCAAATATACACAGAATTCAGAGCTGTTCAAGTAAATTATGATGAGGAGTAGTAAAGTTCAAGTAAAGATGATGATGAACAAACTGGTTTGGGCAAAATACGAACCTTCTGGAATTTTCATCTGCTTTCAAGAATGAGCTTCAGTGGAAATACTTTTGAAAAGATGAAGTATGCTTCTTACTCCTCATTTCCAGCTGAGCCAAGACAGGAACTGCAGAAACACCAGGAAATAGCTGTTTTCAGAATATTTCCGTGTTTCCATGCTTGAAAGAAAAAAATCTCATTTTGAAAGCTTTTCCTCAAGAAGACTGTGCCAGACTGGTCCTGGAAATTCACAATATGCATGCAGCTTAGGCACATATTCAAACTTTGCAGTGTTTATCTCAACTCATAAAGCAACCCAAAGTGCTGGGAAAGTCAGAAACCTGCGTTCCACGAAACAAAATCTGTACCATATTAGTCCTACTTTTTGATGACACAGCTACCATGCCTTCACTGCACAGTTGACTGGGATAAAACCCAGATAAAAGCCCTAATTAGCAGGACGGTTAGAGCACCTAAAATCTGTGCCTTCTCCTCCATTTCTAGTCAGTGTAACTGATGTCACAAAACAAGTAAAACTACCTCAGGTTTCCATATCAACACCAGGAACATGGAATTGGCCAGAAGTACAAAGGAGCTGCTAAAATTATACACTCTGAAAGTCTGAGGAAAAAAAAATGCAAATAAAGCAAGCTAAGGTAAACATGGACAGGTTCACATGCCAAAGAAGAGTTGTACAAGCAGAGGAAATCAGACCTAACAAGAATACTTTAAAATGCTGAATTGTTCAGTGCTATAATTTCAAAGTGCATTACTAACAAGAACTAATTTTTCTAACATATGCTTTCTTGTGTAGACAACTACTAGTATTCCTAATGTTGAAATAAGAACTAGAATGGTAATGAGCCTGATCCAAAGCCTATCAGAGTCAGAAAAGCTCTCTGTCAAGATGAAGGTAATCTACAACAGAGATGTAGGGTACTGACACCTATGTCTATGACTCCAGATTTAGAAAAATAAAGTTGTCTATCACGGATGTAATTTTTATGCCTGCGACAGAGAAATGTATCAGGCCTCACTTCTGAGAGAATAGTGTTTGTGCAACAGATCATGATCAGGCCATGAGGCATCACTGCTACTAACAACAGTTATATGAAGACCTAACGGACTTTGCCTATATTTTTGAGCATAAAAGTTTGAAATGTAAAAAACCCCCCCAAAAAATTCTTTTGATTGATTTTTCCATTGATTTCTAATTGATTGTTTTTCCATTTAATCCTAAATACAGTCCATTTAAGCAGAAAAACTATGAAAACAGCAGTTCAAGCTACCTGATCTATTAATAGCTGATCTATTAAGTCCTAGCCAATACACTTTCTTCATTAAACTACAAAGGTTTATCCCTGATATGGCTTCAGAAAATCAAGAGGGCTATCTGATGTAACACAGTGAACTAAAATTGTATTCTTAAACACTGATACGACTTGGGGAGCTTACCAGAGACCTATATAAGTAATCTGAAATGTAGGGCACGTCAAGAGTGTAGTCACAGAACAAAAATGCCATCATCAGTAGCAGTGAGATCCTGTCAGTCACGCTTGTCTACGATTCCTGCAGGAGAGAGAATATTTGCTCAGATTCCTGCATTTATTTGCCTGCCGTGCTCGTTTTGATATCCACCTGACAATCTGCTCAGACTGAGTGGCACAGGCAAATGCTGAGGAGTGTCAGCACTGAGATGAGATGAGGGCTGACTGTATTACCATTTTAAATGGTCTGCTTGCCAAGTGCTGTGATTTTGTTCCTCCCTAACCTGTCACACTTCATTAACCGGCCCTCACCGCAGCCCTATGCTGCTGAGCCCCTCTCAGCCCCTTGTTCTGGATGACAGCTGCGATTACCTCCTACAGCAGCAGATTCCCCATTTTCTTTCCTTCCCTACACTGAGGGTGCTTGTGCCCACAAGTGTGCAAAGGCAGGTACACACACTGCGACACATTGTACGGCGGAACGTGCCCAGGCTGTGGGAGGTTGGTTGCTGTTTTCAGCCCATTAAGCAAGAAAGCCTCGAGTGCTTTGAGGACCACTCCAAGGCTAGCGTGCAGGGGAGAAATTTTTGTTCCTCGTTGTGCCTTTGACAAGGTCTCTGAGGAGAGACAGACAGGTCGTAATATATCTAGCCTGCAACTCGCATCAGGGCTTAGACAGCAGGCTTGCAATAGCGAAACATTGCCTGAAGCAAAAACAGAGTTCTCTCTCTATATAATTTATATAGTGACAGAAAAATTAAACAGTACCATCAAACAGGTAATAGAAAACCTGATAGTTTGGATATGCAGTTATGTAACTTACTTCTTTCCTTTCCAGTTTAACATTTAGTAGTGGGATTAGCTTCTCCAAAACACAAGCAATTCTCAGATGAGAGCAAAGGCCCGTTTTTGAAGGATGCCATTTAGGAGAACAGTGATGTTTCTTTTCTAGATGAACATTGACAAGTTCTTCATGTGACTCCTGCATAAAATAAGCTTGAACCTACACTATACTGAGCAAATATTTAGTTTTCCTGGTCTTGTGGGCCAAAATCTTAATCTTTTGAACTATTAACACTCAGTGAGTTCAGATCAGCCAGGCATTTGGGAAAGACTGGGCAGGAAAAGTGAGGCAGTGATTTCTGGGTTACCCTCTCTCCTCAAACATTATGTCAATAATTAGGAATAAATTCAGTGGTCATAGGTGGCCTTACAACATTCTTGTTTGCAGTCCATTTCGCTACAAAGTACAGCGTATTACAGTGCATTTCAGAATCAAATTTATCATTCTTTGAAATTACTTGGGCTGTTTTTTCCCAAAAGTGGGGAGTAGAGGTTTATGGTGGGGTTTCCCCACCCACGCCCGCCCCCCCCCCCTTTTTTTTTTTTGCAAACAGGATGTAGACACTATAACATTTGAAACCACTGACTATAGCTCCAGTTCTGTAGCAGAAACTCTGCAAAATCCCATATATGTTAGCTACTGACACTATCACTTTCTTCTGACCTTTAACTGTTTTAATTTATTCCAGTTAGGTTCATAAACCCTTACATAATGCAGTTATACCAAAGAATGTGAACAAATACATCTGAGGAAAATGAAGATTTAAAAATTAGAACTTTCTTTAAAACATCAGGAAAGAATAAACAATTTTAATTTAGAAAATCTCCTGTATTTTAATAATATAGTTAAAATATAAGCAACACACAGTTGATTGTCATTAATTCCTTTGCTGTGGCTGTATATACTTATGCAGCAACACAGTCTTCCACAGGGAGCTGATTTAAATAGGAGGAGAAATAAAATATAATGAAGACATACAGGTACTTCATTCAGGCTCATAGAGTTGACATAAAATTCATAGATACTGCTTGATACAGTGCCACAAATATTCACTATAACAGCTCTGCATAACAATGGTCCCTTCAATAAACATGAGATACACAGTAACATTTACACCATAAAAAAATGTTTTAGCCCTTGCCTTTCTATAGTTTGAGTGTGCCATCCTTTAAGATCAAATAACAGTTACTGAGTGGATTAAGGCTTAAGCTTTTTTTTTTTTTCCAATATGAATGATAAAAGGTTCTTTTTTCTTCTACAGTGAAATGTTAAAATGTTGATAAAAGCATAAATTGTATTAAAACGGAACATTCTGTGAATAACTTAACAGCATCACAAAAAGGAAAGAAAATAATGCATTCATTTTCTCATTCAGTCATAAAATCTATGAACTATAGACCCCTTCAGGGAGCATTAGATATCATTTATGGTATGAAAAGGAATGGCTTTCAGATAAGGAAATTAATCAGTGTGAGTTCTGTGGATCTGTTAACTACAGATAATAGTTACTGAATGTTTTTTAGGCCCCCAAATCAATAACCTGCAGCCACTCTCCCTTTACAATCTCTCTACACTTTGTAAGACATAACAGGGTTCTCTTTAATTAGAATTCGGATCATTGTAAAAAGCAACACTCCAAAGAGCTTTTCAAAAAGAAAAGTTTAAATTTAAACTTCACTACCAAATTTAAACCAAATCTAGTTGATATATATTTTAAAAGCCCTAACCACTCCACCAAAACAACTACCTCTGCAAGCTTCCAGCCACTGCATCTATTCACTCAAATAAGTATTGTCATTATTAGCCTTAATAGCAGACTATCAGTTTTCCTGGTCAGCTTTCAGGTGCTAACAGAATTGCCAGGTGCATGCAGACCTTTCTCACACATCTAAGCTGGGGATCCCACAGCCAGCAGGACCTCTGGGTGGGCTGACTGCAGAAGTCCTCACAAATCTCTGCACCAGATCTCACATGTCCCAGTGCTGCCTTTAAAGCCTACAACTTCTAGGTCTCGGCTCTGGAAGACACCACTGACAGCTCAGACAGTGAAACCAGGATACTAGAGTTTCTACCATCTCCACTTCAGAGCCAGATCCAAACAGTTTCAAAGCTTGAGGCCACATTTTCTAGCCTTTCTGGCTGTAGGACTAGCACAAAGGAAGCTCTTGCACTCTTCCACCTGAATAACAAAACAGTAACCCAGGCTGTGAGCTCCTGCACTTAATTCAAAGTGATCTTGCTCATTTTTATTCCCTAAATGATTCACTTTTCATGTAGATGTACTGACCTGTCACTTCAGTGTCTTAAAGTTATTTATTATCCCTAGAACTGGAATTATAAAATGCAGTCATTCACCCGAGAGGAATAAAATTCATAGCATTTTCAGCAAGAAAGGGAACCATTTCCCTCATTTTGAATCTCTTTCACACATTATGTTCTACATTGGGCCTTGGCAGGATGAGATGTGTCTGTGCTGCTGGAGATTGCTGTCTTTCAGATAATGAGACATAAGGCCAAAACCGTCACTTACATCACTAAAATACCTCATAGCACTTCTTTAGATGCTTTTTCAGGACATAAAAAGATATAATAAAGAATGATACCATGTAGAGAAAGAAAAACCAAACAAATAGCCCTTAAAATGTAAAATTATTCTTAGAGCCTGCAATACTGGAAAATAACTAAGATCATATAATCACTAAAGAAAAGGTAAGGCTCTGAAATAAAAACAAGTAAAGAAAGCAGCTTTGATTTTCTGAGGCTTCCAGAGTAGAAACCAAGAACAGAATTGAGTTTAACTTTTTACCAATTTTTCAAAGGGGAAGCAATCTTTCTTGGGTTAACCAAATGGATCCCAAAGTAGGCTACAATTTAAAAACTAACCAAAGACCCAGAATGAGTATTAGCAGTAGGTCTGACAAAGTTAGCTGTTGAGGTAACTTATTAAGGTTCCCAAGCAGATGAAATAATAATTCATAAGATTTTTTCCCAGAAGTAACTGATCACAAATCAAAGAGGTGCCAATCAAAAGGCACAGCCACAGAGAAAGACAAAGAAAGATTACTGCACATCATTTTTGTCCCTCACAGACCTGAGTCAACTTTAGGAGATTTACTGATGAGACAGCTTTGCCTACAGCTGCCAAAAAGTTGTCAACAGACTACAAAATCTGGAATTAAGTGTTCCAACTGCACAATCTTTCTCAACACTATGTAGTGTCCCATCACAGAGTTTACCTTCTGTGACTGTCCATAGGTGTAGGAGTCTTCTGGAAGGACAAGGTCTCTCTTTTCTCTACTTACAGAGTCTCGACCACGGGGCAATACTGGAGTGTCATTCTAAATAGCAAAGAGGTCACCTTGCAGCAATATGACAGTGGAATACAGACAAAAATAAGCATTAACAACAGGAATTCCACAAAAGGACAGTAACCTATATACCATTAGAAAAGGCATCGAGAAAAATCACACTGCCTCTGCTGTAAAAAAAAAAACCAAACAAAAACCAACTCATGCACTGATTATCTGAAGCTTTTTTACATGTGTTAATAAATGCAGATTATGGTGATGCATTAATCTTCTCTCTACTTTTTACTCACTTTGTTTTCTAATAGGAGAAATCCTCTTCTTGAATCAAAAAAAAAGAAAGCATACTAAGCACTTGATTCTGTGACAGTACAAAGCCTTAACAACAGCTAATCACACAAGTAAGTCAAGCACTGCATGCCTGAATTAATACAAAATGATGAACATGAATATTTCTAAATATTCTTTTAGATGCACTGAAAGCCTGGCAGGTTTCTCTGAACAATTTGTGATGCTACTAGAACGAGACTACAAAATGACACAATCGTGTAACTACATATTGCAGTGACTACCATGACTACCATGATTTTATAATCATCAGTTGTTGTAAACCAGCAAGATTTCATAAAGTTCCTACAGGCTTAGATCAAAATCCAACACCTGAAGTATCAGATCTATGAGCTACAAATTGCTTCGTTACATTTATGATAGCAAAACCTGATAGAAATTTTTGGATTTTGTGATGAACTGTACAAACTAAGGAAAGCGAGTATGAAAGCTTTAATTAGAAGATCTGAACCTCTACTGATTTAACACAGAAAAGTCATAGCATTCTCTCCATTTCCTAGAACATCTACACTTGAAAATGGAAATTCACAGAAGGCTTGCTGTGCTCCTACACCAGACAGGGAGCTAACAGAGCACAGATGAGCTTCTTCAGAGAGATACCAACATGTAAATTCCTAGATACACATGAGAAAACCTAAAACATTTTCCCCAAGTGGAAAAAGATAATTATTCATAATGGCTAGCACTTTTCTGTGAAACCGCAGTGTCCCTGTCCCTGAACATTCAATGCGTTTCTCTTAGTTGGGAGAACTGCACAGGGGCAAAGAACAACAGTTATTTCATATAAAATAATTCCCTGCCAGAAGGTCCCATCTTAGAACTTGGATTTCCTGAAGGCTTGTATGACTAGCATATGCTAAAAGCAACTGCACAGCAAGGTCAAGCATAATATTGACAACCTTACCTATATGGAAAGTACAGAGATACATGAACAGTCTGTGTCTTCAGCAAGGCCTCTGAAAACGTACTCCCAAAACTATTATGAAAAGCCTGCAGACTTCATATATTTGCTTTAGATTTGCAGCTATTTCTCAGGCCATTAACAAACGCTCCAGCCAGCAAGCCTTGGGCCCATATTTTCAAATCGTGAGGGAATTTATTTTTCATACCACACCAAGCCAGTTCCTCAGCTAGCAGAAATTACTGCAACGCATTTAAAGTCATGTGTGCATGACAATCTGGATACACACAGTGCACCCTCTATACTAGGGATATGCTATAGTTATAACAGATACAAAGCACGCTTCCCTGCTTTATGAGGCCTTGTTTGAATGCACTATAGTGATTTTACTTAGATGTCCTACATCAGATTGAGGCAACTAAACAGTCATCTGTTGTATTTGGATGCTTCTTATTTTGCTATTCACAGAGTTAGTGAATCAATATATGAAAGTATACCCTTTTAATTTGCCTATTAATCTATTAATTCTGGACATCTTTACAGTGAAGAATCCTCATCCACAAAAAAAAAAAAAAAAAAAGGCCAACACGCCTGAAGCACCTGGATGATAGGAGTGGTGGAGACATCAGCAGATACTGCTAGTGGAATGAACTGGGGTTATGAAGATCCAGATTACGCACAGTTGCATTGGCATCATCTTTGGCACATCTAAGCCTCTTCCATCCATAGCATTCACTGAAGATGTGCTGCAGCTGGTGCACATAGAGCTGGAGATCATCTGTGTCACTGATGCTTGCTGAGAGACTGAGCTGTTTTAGCTGTCAAATGCAAACATTCCAATCATCTGGGAAATGAGATGAAGACTGAACATAAAATTAGCATTACAGTGACAAAGGAACACATCAAAAATATTTCAGAAGTCGCTGAAGTTTCTAATTTGTGCTAACATATTTTTTGCTATTCTACTGGAAAAAAATACCAGATTAATATTTGTAAGTTCATATTTGATTGGGAAAAGAGAAGTATGAGCTGTCAGCTTAGTATTTATGGGTCATAGTTGATAAATTTGAGTGAAATATGCATATGACAATGTTGTAATTTCCTTGTTCCTCATGAAAGTGTACTTTGTCCACATACAGTACATCCCTGCTATTTATTATCTTTACAGACAGTTCTTTATTTCTTGCCCTCTCACTCACTCTTCCTACATCGTCCATGCTACATATTTCTGGAAATTTATACAAATAGTGTCCAATTAATACATATCATTTTCTACTGAAGACAAGCAACTCTACTGAAAGTTTGATAGATTATAGGAAGTGTAAAGCAAAGCTCTTCTACACTGTTATGTAATGACAATGTTCAGGCACAATCTTTTCTGTGCATCAATCTTCATCCTTTAGAAGTCCCAGTAAAGTCACTTAGGGCTACACACGAAAGCATGATGCTATCAATCTAAGGGAAGAAGTGTGAACAGAAAGACATTTCTGAAGCTTACTCCATCCCCAATCTCAATGGAAATAACTGTCAAATCTGACTTTACTGCAGGAGCCATTTTTACTGTGGGAACAAGCAGCACATGACAGATGGCAAAGTATAAGAGCATCTTTTAGTGAGAGACGGTGTCTGAGTTTGGACAGATTCTGCAGCTGAATGTGTTGTGAGGAACAGTCGGCTTGAGCAGTCATCTTGAGGGAAGTACGCTGTGTTTTGCCTGCTGAAAAGGTTTAATTGCCTTTTTTTTTTTCTTTTTTTAGTATGTATCTCAGCCAAATCAAATATCCAAAGTGCTATAAGGGATGAGCAGAAATAGTCTGAATAGCTGAGCCACCATGGTAAATTCTGGGTCTGTAAATTATTTAACCTCTACCAAAAAACAATTCCCAGGCCAGTCCTTTAGGTGATAAACCACAGTTATCGGCATCAATGACGAGGTATTGGTTTAACGCAAGTGAACACATGGACTTTTTTTTCACTTGAGAATCAATGACTGTTTTTTGATTTCTCATCAGTTAACAGCACAGAGCCCTCAACAGTAGGCAATGATTACAACTGGAAAGCATACATCATTCACCATCGAGTATCATTAATCCTATAAATCTTCAAAATGTAAAAAGGTCAGTATTTATTTTACTTTTTATCTCTTAGCTATATGAATAGCAAGTAACCTCTAGGTCACACATTCCCTTTCAGTGAATGGCCAGAGAGATTACAGTGTCTGCTTTTCGTCAAGGCTTCATTTTATTCAGATGGTCATTATCTCCCAAAGAGAGCAGCCTTTGCCAATTACGATTACACTTGTATCTACATCACTGCAGCAAAAGAACCTTCTCCCTTTACTGTGTAGTCACCAAACCTTCATGAAAGGAATTCGTGATGGATTCACAGAAACAAATATCCATTGTCCTCACAGCCCTCACCAAGATATGCCAAATCTTGCTACTCTGAGTAAATCAGAACTTAGCTGAAACCCCCAGCAGCAGAAAACTTATTTTCAATGAAAGGATGGACACTAAGCATAACTCATGAAGTATGAATCTATCAGTCATTATAGTCTTTACTTAACCTGTTTTTTCAAAGCATCATCTGTGAGAGTGCTCTGTTAACAGAAAGGTGAAGGAACAACTGCAAACTTAAATGCTTTGACAAGATGCATGTGCACAGTCAGAACTGAAACTGTTCATGATGGCAACAATTTTGTCATGTTTCTCCCCTGTCCATATCCTCTAAGACGTGTATCTAAAATGACCTCAATTTATATAAATTTGAGCAATCAGGTTAACTGCACATCCCTTTCCCATCTTTGGTTTGCATTCTATGATTAAACTTTTCTGCCTTTCTAGGAAATATGCCTTTTCTATTAAGTTCAGAATTGCCAGAATTTCTCCCCACAGTCCTACTTTGTCAGAATTCCCAGTAATATCAGAGGAATTTTGACTAAACAGAGACTATAGGCCATGTGAAAATCTTCTGTAAATTTAGCTACTCTCCATTTCCTACAGCATTTACAAAGTATTTTGTTAAACAATATGTTTTCTGATTCTTAATTATTTTTTTTGCTATTTTTTTCAGTTTTAATCATTCAGCCTCAATGAATATAAATATTTTTGTATGTGATACACAAATAATTTATGTGAAATTCAGACAATAAATATAGATGTCTTGATAAATAAACTTCACAAGCACTTCTCCCTGTCAAAATGTTATACACTGAAAAAAACAGGTTAAGTCACACCAAGTGGATTGCTTGTAAAAGAAAATATCAGAGCAACAGAACCGATTATTCCTGTTTTGTTGTAGAAAATTTATAGAAGTTTTCCATACACATTTTATCCTGACAAGCATTATTTCCTGAGCACATTCCTCAAATCCATAGTGACTTCAGCTACAATTGAGCACTTAAAAAAGTTAAACAGGAATTATTAAACCTAATTGAACTGTTCCCTGCACTGTACAGCTCCTGTATCAGTGCAGTCCCCACACCTGTTCCTTCCCATAAGCTGCATATAGCAATTTTATCTTAGTCTCAGTTGTCTCCAGATTCTTCATCTCCTCTCACCTTCAAAGACTGGGTGAGGAGAATTCGTCACAGGCTTTTCACCCACCCGCCCTGTTTTCAGTCCAGGAGAGAGGAAACGATCAACAGAGGTGCTCTTCACCTCAGAGGGACAGACAGAAGGACTGGAGGAAAAGAGAGAGAAAGAGAACTACCCCGATTCTTCCACTCCCTAAGGGCTGGATGTAAATAAAGAAACTTTTGCTTCCCATATCAGCAGTTATGAGTTGTTTGCTGGGTGTGTTGGATGGGACAGCCTTTCAGGAAGGGTTTTCATGCTGGAAGTACATGTTTGTTTGCTCACCTACATGTTTTTAAGATGCATTATTTGTCATTCCGTAACCTGGCACATACCTGAGCACTGGTAATGCCTCTGCTTGTCAGCCTCAATCTTCTCACAGCAAAAGGAGAAATGGAAGAAAAACCACACATCAAAAGCAAAGACGTCAGCTACAGCTTAGCAAATGTGCTGAAGTTATTTAAGTCATTATGCACCAATAGAGAAGCAGTATCTCAAATCGTTACTCATTAGCACCAATAAATGTGTTATCTGGTTTTATTTTGAAGTAAATTGAGGTGAAATCTGCATAATAGAGGGGTAATTGACAGAGGTGCGGATGTATAAAGCAACTAAACTCAGAGAAGAGCTTGCTGAAGAGGCTAAACGTCATTGATGCGGCTGTTCAGAACAGATATCTGCCATTGAGCACTTCATGTTTACCCTCAGGGCCTGCTTTTGTTTTCTCAGGCTCGTTAAAGCTCAGGATGAAGTCAGCAGGAATCCAGGGCATGCCCGAAGCAAAGGAACTGTAAGAGGCAGCATACTCCCACAGAAACTCACGTAGGGATTTCAGATGAGACCAAGGAGCTGCACAAGAGTGACCTGAGCAGGGCAGACATCTCTGGCACGGCAGTGGTCTGTGCTGAAGCAGATCCACAGGCCCGGCAAACACAGGCGGGAAGGGTGGCTCAGCTGAATGCTCTCCGGGACCCCTGAGCTCTGGGTTAATGACCATTCTGCACTTCTCCACAGGCCCAATTAGTGTGCACATATTCCCAGAACTTATGCTGTCCTATGGCCCAGGTGTAAAAGAAGGTAGATGGGCAAAGAAGGCTGCTTCCCAAAAAAAAAAAAAAAAAAAAGAACATTTTTGAGGCATACATGAAGTTACATACATAGAATCTATGCTTTAAAGGTACAGATTTTTTTTTCTGGGAGATAGGAGACAGTTCTGCCTTGCTGAAGGGACAGGCCCCACCATCTCTTTCAGTAAGGCAGAGCTCCCCTGCAGAACTGGGGGACATTAGTAAAGAGCAGGCTGCCAGCACACACAAGAGGATCCACCTGAACCCAAGGTGCTAAATTCTACCTAAAGAGAACACAGCAAGAGCAGAGAGAGCACTGAAGACCATTTGCATCCTGAGAGAGTAAGTGAGGAGGCAGATGTGCTTCAGATTTCCCTTCCACCTGCCTCACAAGAGTGCTTTCTTGCTACGCGGGCAGCCAGCTCAGTGGAAACCATGGCTTTGGCCTTAGCTCCTGGGACTCTGGGGTTTGAAACGATCTGAAGATTCATGTTTTGGCTTTTGCATACAAGTCATGTTCCCAAAGCTATTGGCAGTGGGGAGAGGAACTGCTGCTCTCGCCAATGTTGAGGCTGTGCACAGAGAGGAGCACGAAGCCAGACCCCTACCCATAACCAGCAAGTGGATTAACGGATCTGTCAAGCAGTGCCCTCTGCTCGCCCTCTGTTAAGTTACAGAAGAATTTCTACTAAATTATATACTACTTCTTTACCAAAAGACAGCAAAGTTCTTAATATAAAAAGAATCATTAGAACATGTCACTGTAGTCCTTTTTTGTAAGACGTGAAAATGAAACAAAAATGCTAATTTAACATACTTTTCTTCACAATACTTTATAACTAAAAATGAATTGCAAATCTGATATAATTTAATATAATTGTCAAATTGCACTGTAAATGCTTTAAAATTAAATAATCACTGCTAAATGTCATGCGATTGCATACATTTCTCATCTACTAAATTTATACCACACTTCTTAAGCATCAATCCTCTTACATTAACGTAGAAGTGCATATATTTATCCAAATCTCTATTCCATTTTATTTACTTGAATTAATAATTTCAAACCAAAAGGTTAAAACAAATACTGGAAACTGGAATAATGATTTCAAAAGGCATAAGTGATTAATAAGCCAATGTGCTTTTGTCAGAGTTTCAACCCAGAACTTCAGAGTTACACTTCCCTTCCTAATTGGAATATCTCTGTAAAATGAGCATAAAGCTAAGGGATGCAATATTCTGTTTCCAAAATGCTTGGAAATCTATATTCGAATTGAAGAGTACCAGTACATTTAATAAAATTCAAATTTTACTGGGTAAAAAGCAGATGTTCAGGTAATCATAAAATAGACCTTGCAAACTTAAAAGAAGTGTAGACAATCATAGTGAGAGGAATTACAGCCATGACACACACTGCTGTATAAACTATGGCACAATATATCCCCCACATCTAAAAGCTGCTGAAAATAGACTCTTATGAGTAATCTGTTGCATTTTAATAGCTGTACACAGTAGATAATTTTGTACATTATATGCAACTCTGAATGAAAACTAAACCGAGGTGGGTTTTTTGTGTTTCTGAATAAAATTGCCATTTCTGTCAACACCCACTGAATATGATGCAAAAGATCTTACAAATTTTTGAGTTTCATTCAAAACTCATATTCCCTGGAATATATGTGTAATAATAACAGAAGAAAAATAGAAGAAAAGAGGTCATCTGATACAGTTCATTGCAAACAACAAGATTATTCCACATGGACTTATCTGCCTGCTTTTTATGCAGTGCTGTAATATAAAATTACAAGCTGTAAACACAATCCCTGTACACAGCACACATCTCTCCCTCCTGACATCAGACAGGCTGTCAGGAGGGACAGGGCAGAAAGGCTCTCTTTTGCTTCTGCAGAACTTGGCTTATGAATGAGCAAGCCATCTAAACGCATGTACGACAGTAAATAATGCATACCTAACATCTATGAAACAGCATAAACACATACTGAATCTTGATTGTCACCCTAGTTTAATAGTGTCCCTAACTCAAACTACTTGGAAGTTAGCATATATAAATGGCTATTTTGAGCAGTTTGGCTTTGAATTTGATGGTGAATTTTTTCTTGGTCTGGTTAGATACTCCAGGTAAAGAAGAGGAGCTGTACACTTGAGTACAATAGAAAATACAGTTTTTAATATTTGAATAGTACTACTGGGATTCCTCACTGATTAAAATTAGCAGATTGATACCTCCTCATTTTGGATCCTGATCTATCGCAGAGGCTTTAGGCTGATGTCAAGAATGCTGAGGTAAACTCAGAACTCTTATGCTTTGTACTCTCAGAAAAATGTTTTATTTTACATTCCCTTGTAAAAAGAGGTGCAGAGACCACTGTTTTGCACATCAACCTTACAAATAGATTTGCTCAGGCAGCAAAAATAAGCTTACTAATGTTCTGGGTTTAAAACTTTCATCAGAACATTATTGCATAAATAACAAAATGTAATGCTGAACAGTCTGCCAGAATCAAAAGGAAAACAAATCAATAGCAAGTAAATTAATTGCCTCCTCGTGCATGTATATGCATGTAAATAAATGCATACTGTTTATACTAGTCTAAAGATCAATAACAAATTTAGGACACGTGAATTGTGGAATATGTATGTAATAATAGTACTGTCAAAGGGAAATAATTGATCACATCTATAGATGCTGAAATCCAAGGACAATGTTTTGAAGCACCACAGAAAGGTAAGGGCATCCTGAGGTCTGTTCTGGCCTGCATATAAGTCAAATAAAAAACAAAGTGAATCACAAGAAGTTGGAGCAATTTAAATACAAGCGCTATCAAAGATACTCTTTCAAAAAAAAAAAAAAAAAAGGAGATTTAAAATGTCTTTAAATAATGGATGATCATACAGGTTAAATGTTAAGTTATCCTGGCACCGTCCCTTCCACCACTTCCCTCTCTGCTTTGCCGTGTCATTTGATTATCTAGTGCTGAGGATGCCATCACACCCTGCTACTCCCCTTCCAAAGAGCCATGGCATTTAACCCTTCCAACCTAATCACTCCCTGTTATACCGTTAAATTGCATAATTATTTTCTTACAAATCTAGTATGCTTTCTACTTTCTCATTTTATCTCTTACTTCATTGCAGAAATTCAAAGACAACAGCCTCCTTACAGTTTAACAGAAACTCAAGAATATCTAGGAACAAAGGAGTACGCATTCAATCCTGTGGTGCTGCCAACAATGACATCTCTATAACAAACTCTATACTGGATGCAGTGACCTCACTGTTCAAAGAGAAATAGTCCAGGGAAGAGCACAACAAACTCTGCTCAGACTCCCCCACTTCCCTGCCCGAGAGGGAAAGGAGAATCTGGGCCCGGCTGGTTCATGTCCTGTGGGATTTTCCCAACCCAGATAACCTGCTACAATGCTATAGCTACTGCCCACTGTCAGGACTGCTGTCCCTGATGTCAGGCATGAAGAAGCTTTTTTTTTTAATTCATATCCTTGTGCCAGTAGCTTTGTTGACCAGTCTCACCCATCACCCTAACCGAACTTGTGACTTTTCTAAACTGCCGGGTTACTATAACTGCTAATACCCATCTCTTCACTTTCACCAACAACAGACGCATTCTGCTGCATACTTCCAGAGTTTTCACTTACTCATCGAATGCTTTTATGACAGGTGCATAAAAGCAGAAATATGAAGCAGAAGTTTCATAAACATGGTTCCAAATATCTCTCTCCTTATCAAGGACTTTAAAAAAAGAAATAATCTAAATTATTCATCATATAACCAATTATTTCATAAAGAGCTATTACAGAAAACAGAGCAAGCATGTCATGGTCACAACTGTTTTGAGACAGAAGCTGACACTGTTGTTTTTTGTATTTGCTGTAATACACAAAAAGAAGATCTACAGCAACTTGTCTTCATAGTTAAAACAAAATATACTGCTGTTTGCAAGGTCAAAACTGGATAAAGATATAACTAGTGCAAACTGTAATAGTAGAAGTAACAACTTCCTTTCATAGCTCACCTGAGGAAAATTATAGAAAATTAACACACATTTCTTAACTTTCTTCACAGTATCTCTATAAGGCATTATTTTTTAAAAGAACCTTTAACCAACCAATGTACTTCTATGTATTATGTAGTGAAAACTAGGCAGCTCTGAAAAATAAATTATAAATACCGTTCAAAAAGCCTAACGTTTAGGAAAAGTTAGCAATCATACATCCCAGAATAACCATTCTCATTCAGGAGTTTAATGACAGTACTCTATGTAGTATTTGAAAGACAGACTATGTTTGACCTGTACTTGGGGCTAAACTGTAGCAGTTGCTCTACCACACAATGAGCACTCCCCAACTGAGAAGGGGAATCGAGGAAAAAAGGGAGAAGCCCCAGGGGTTGAAATAGAAACTGATTTAATGAAATAACACTAATAGAAATACCAAGACAAAGCATACAAGGTTATACTCAGCCTGGTCCTCAAGGTCAACAGCAGGATGAGGAAGCCAAGAGAGAGGAATCTCAGGAAGAGAAACCCCACCCTCTGTAAACTACCACCTTTTATAATGAGCATGATCTAAGTGGTATGGGATACACCTGTGAGTCAGCTTGGGTCGGCTAGGAGTTTCAGACAGGGCAGCTAACCCAGGACTGCTCATTGTCTGCCTGCTCTGGCTGGGCTATGGGTCTGTTCCTGGGAAACCAGGACACAGATCAAGTTTCACAAGCAGGTATGTATCTGGACCAAGGCAGATGTCTTTGACATAAGTTCCCAAATGCATAGGCTACATTTTGATTTCTCATCAAATTCCTAATTATTATGTCCTATACTTTAATGAAGTGTTTAGTGTCATAGTCTAGGACAGTACTTTGTACTCTAAAAATCAAAGAGGACTACCCCTGCTCCAAACATGACAGTCAGCAGACATTTCCTGAAATGTCTGAGCTAATTACAGAAAGGCTATTGTTTCTTGCAGCACAGATACAGGACACTCTTATTTCAGTTGTCCCTTGAATAGAAAAGTTTTTTATCAAACTTCTTTCAAGAAAGGCAGCACTTGCTAACAGATAATTTCAATGACATGTTGTTTCTCATAGCAGAAAGAAGACCACCACCACATCTCAAGAGTTATTTGACACTTCCTAGGTGAAACTTGTAACCGGAAATTAATATCATCCCCATATCACAGAGTTTAACTTTCAGAAACCAAGTTAAATAATGCGACAAGCCAGTAAATAAATCAGCACCCTGTATAAAACATCCATACATATCACTGTACCTTGAACTATCCAGCATGTTAGTATAGCCCCTAGACTACTTCATTTTATTCAGAGAGAATCTTAACATTCAGCATAGTCAATAGGAATTTGGCTAACAAAAGGGCTTTTTCAATGAGTACATCAAATTGCCTATTCCTAAATACCTTTTTTTTTTTTGTTTCACCCTGTAATTAAGAATTAAACTTATTGTTATAGTTCTATTAAATTTTATTTTATTCTTTTTTAGAGATGCTGTAATATTTTGCATTGACATTCTTTAGATGGAAACCAAACCTAGAGTATTTTAATGGTACTATAAAACAAGACAGGAATTAATGTTAAGATTTTTTAAACATTCCACAAAGAAATTATCTATGTAACATTCCAATTTAAAATTGAGATATTTTATTTATTTAGTATATTAGAATTATTTCTACTAACTTTCATTTGTTTATCTTTCATTCTTTTTACAATGTAGCCTCTAACAGAAAAGGCAGTCAGGTAGGAAACTAGCATAAAGTCATCTTTATCCTAATGAAAGCCTACTGTGCCTTCAAACCCTGATGATGTTTTCATAAGATGCACATTAAGTAATTTGAGGTTAAAAGTCAAGTAAGTGAATAATCAGCTATACTTAAACAACGTGTAAGAATAGTTGGGTTGACGTATTCATTTACAAATCCAGTTCAAGTTTACGTTCACTTTAATGATTCCATCAATTTCCCTTTTCATAATGATTCCTCCACACATTTGTGAAGGAGCATATCATCAAGGTATGATATCATATTTGCAAGGTATCTTTGTCAGGGTATAATGGAGTAATTAAAAGAGACTGTAAGTATAAAAAAGAAAATTGGTAAAAGGCTGGAAGAAACATAAAAGGGACAAAAGAAGGGTAAAAACTCCATACAGAACATGGATATTAATAAAACATAGGAAGGATGCAGGTTGAAAACCTAGCATTCACTAACAAAAAGATAACAGTTAAATTTCCAATTAGTAAATCAAGTTAAATTCCTATTTAGGACTGCAAATCCAACTTGGATTCCTCTGAAACAAGTTATTATAAGTACCTGAAGAACATAGCAAAAGGACAATAACTATAATAGAAGCAGGATATGTCCTGAGTTTCTTTCTAATTGATTAAGCACACCCCACACTGTGCAGGAAGGAGAGCCTGTTTGTTCTGGTCTGCACAGATGATAAGTGCAAAACTGCAGAGCAGCAAGTTATTTTCCCTCAGATCTGCTGACAGCTGATGGTCCCTCTCTCTATGAGAACACAGGGCTTCACACATGAGAAAAGCTAGAAGAGGGAAACCTGATAGTGACTTCACACACTCTCGCCTCCTTCTCCACACACTCCCTCCTCCTTTAAACTCCCTGGACACAGCAGTGTGCCGGATCAGTTGCAAGCAGTGTCCAGCAAAGATGAGAGTGTTTGCAATAGCACTTGCAGTATGTTCTGTCTGCAGCATAAAACCTGCCTTTGGGGAGGATTTTTAGAGGCTGTAGAAGCACTTGAGCACATATGAACTCTTACTTAATTCAGCAGTACCTAAGCTTGGGCTGAGCCTTTAGTGAGTTGGGTGGGGTTCAGAACATGCTCAAAATTAAGAATGTGGCTTAAGTACATCACTGAAACAAGTCCTTAATTGTTGGACAAGGATTGTTTGACACTGAAACAAGTCCTTTTTGCTTAGTTTGGGGGCTCTCTGCACTCAAGTAGTTTTCAAACTATGGAAACCGGCACTGCAATGAATAATCCTACGTACATTCAGGAAATGCCAACAGTCCCTAAAATATGTCTACTTTGAATATTAAAGGATTTCATAGTAACATTTTAAAAGAAATGAGCATGAATTATTTATTTCTGTTATTAAAGTATTTATAAGCTACTGGAGTCACCCAGCTAAGCAATAAGCATTCTTTCTGTAAATAATTTACATTTTAGAAATTGTTACAAAATGTGTGATGACTTGTTCATGTAAAACCTGACAGGAGATCATTGTTAGGATGGCATAACTGAAAGCCATTACCTACACAGGGAAAATAGCTATTTAGCAAGTTCCATATACTTAAAATCTAGAAAAAGTTCAAATATTAATATTCACATGACAAAAAATAATCCAGGTTTTGTTTATATACTTGTCCGCACATACGTAAAAGTGCACATATTTATCTATAAACACGTAACTATACATAACTTTGAAGAGAAGCTGATTTGCCTATTAGCACATTTTGACATGATTGATACTCTGTATCACTGTTAATATTGTCCTGCTTGATACAAAACTCACTTGGATATTGAATCTCTTGCCTGCTTTTTCCTTTAATTTTCAAAACATATCCTTCCAGAATCCCTTCAGGATATACTTTTGAACCTCCTATTTAAATGTGGAAAGAACTTCAAAGTTCTGTTAGTAATTTATGTATAACATGATGGACTGGGGTCAGTTGACAACTGAATTGCCAAGGCAAGAAAATTAGATGATGGAAAAGACAATTTAATATAAAATGCCTCCTTGCTCAAAAGTTCATGCAGAGGCGGGTCCTGCATGCCTTCTTCATGCAGGCAGTCCCCTTTGAGACCAGAGCCCTCATTGCTTCATGATTTTTATAGTAATTCACACCAAGGTGGGTAAATATTAAAGATGCCAGACCTCTAACCCAGCAGAAATTTATCACACTGAACTCACTAAGCCTCCAATCAGACATGGTTCAATGGAGATGGTTTCTAGTTATAATTAAACAGCAGTGTAAGAGTAGCCTCAAAGCCTCGCTGGCCAGCTGCCTGTGTGGCATACCTCCTGAAGCAATCCTCACCATATGGGCTTGGGGGGATGCAGTAGCTGATACACCACAGGGAATGCCCCGCATACCCGAACCTATTTATCTGCCCTGCACATCTGGCACCCACTCAATCCCATCCGCCCTTGCAGCAAAACCACATGGCAAACACCACTGAGAGAGCAAGACAGAATGGTCTCCTTGGCAAATAGTGTTGTTATTGTCCAAGGCAGCTACAGAACAGGCTTGCGAGCACAGTGAATTCAGGCTGTCCATAAAGACAATGTGGTTCTCCATCCACCAGTCACTGCTTGAACCAGCCACATCAGGCAAGTGTAGGTTTTGCCTGTGCATAAATAATAACATCAATATTTTTTTTTGTTAAATCTACGCTTTTGTACTTTGAAACCTAAAACCAGCTTTTTGGTATAGCACATTCGTGGATTAAACTTGATGCAGGATGTCACGGCTGATTCAGTTGTCTCAAAATCCTATACTGATCAAAATGTAATATTCAGGAGTACTTGCCCCTGCGACCACCTTTGTCATACTCAAAAACTTTTTTTGGAGCTGTACAAAAATGTTAATGAAACTTTTAATTGCATTCCTAAACCTGTACTATGATATCTCAATTGGCTTGACAGAGCTGAAAATCAGGCCACCTCTTTAAAGTGTTAAATAAATTATTCGGAGAACATCTTCAAAATTGTAACCTATTCCTTCTTTCTTATCTTTTCAAGTATTCTTCCCACCAGCATTTTGACTCGTTTTCTGTCTTTATGTTTTTTAAACATCTAGCCAGTATTTAAAGCCAAAGAATAGCACCATACATCTATTCTGGAATAATACACATTTTTTGGTATCAATTATACATAAAATGTGTGCTCCGGGGTAAGAAATACATATGCATTTTTACACTGGCCCATACAAGCCAGTGAACTGGCTAAGTAAAATGAAAGACACTAAAAATTAAGGCAAAGAAGAGTGTATGTATACTTGCGGATAGACAGCAGCTGTTGTCCACGTGAAAATTTGGCAAAAAGGGCCTGATTCTGTCCAGAAGAAAGTCTTGTTGCCAGTAATTTTCTTGAATTACCAAGATGATCATCAATGATAAGTTGGTAACGACAATCATATTTCTTAAATGTAAGTTATGCTTAGATCTAAATAGTGATTTAATGACATAAAACTCCATATTAATGCTGTAATTACTTCTTTTTCTGTGTGATGAAAAGCAGATATTCATCATGGGGTGCTCACAACAGCATGTCAGCCTCTCATGTCATAAAACAAGCCATGGAAATACCAACATATAAAAGAACCTTAAAGAATTATTAAAAGTCATCCATAAATTTCATGGCTTTTCTGAAGTTAAGACCTATCCTCTTACATTAATGTAGTTTCCTCTGATCTGCACTGCTTTTAACTGGAAGTGTCTCCCAGCTTATTATTCAAAAGAGATATTTTCAAGGAGGATAGAATGGGAAGCACAATTAGAAAACAGCTGCTGTTTAGCATTTGCCATAAAACTTCAAGATTCCTAGTAGGTGTTCTTTAGAAAAAGTCAATTAGTAATTTAGAACAGAACAGAGCTCATCACAGTTTCTGTCCTCAGTAGCACCAGGGGAGTTCTCCTTTGATTAGAATACTTGCAGTGGGGACTTCCTTTGTATCCTTCAAAATGGAGTTTACGTTATAGAGGCATTTTTTTTAAAATGCTAGAAAACTCAGAACACCAATATACAGCTCTGTGTCTCTCGTCTTTATCTCAAAGGGCACAGATAAAGTCTGTTGTCAAATTAGTCAGTGAGGAGGGAGGATAACCCCTAGCAGAGAGGCTGTTAGGCAGATCAAGGATGAAAGAGCAGCTAAACACAGGGCTCACCTATGTAATTAATTGCACTCATGCAGAAGCGCTGAACCACTAGAACAGTCCCTCCAGCCTAGGATATCGATCTCCAGGAAACAAACTATATCCTATCTGGCAATTGCCCAGAGATTACTTCTTAATATCTCTGCTGGACATCCAGGGGAGTGGAAAAGCACAGTGAGTATATACTGAATATAACCGCCGCCACTGCAAAGAGCAGCGCCCACTGGTTCCACCAGTGCCGAATGTGATCAGATGGCAGGTGCTAGGATCAGCTGCAAAAGGGCTGCCACTTGCTTCTAGGTGAGATGTATTCGAAGGCATTCGCCATCCCATGTGTACCACTCCTGCTTTGCCAGAAGAAATCTAAGGGTAAAAGTCTCTGATCATGCACCAGTGCTTGAGCAGCAGAGTACAACAGTGCAACAACGTGATATCTGACCTATATAGGCTCCATATTAATGGAATAAACAAGAGAATCAGACTTGTAGGCAAAATACACTAGGGACACTGCGCTCCATGTTAGAGGCTGCTAGAAAACAATACTGATTACGAATATTAACAAATCAGTCATACTAACCAATTAAAAGGGCTGCTTCAGTATGTTTCACAGACTAGATTGTTTCACTTGTACTGATACAAGTACAGCAATATTGTTCAAATTTCTGTCTTAAACAGAATATTTTTTTTACTTACCAAGGTATGACATATATCTAACATGCACTAAAACAGTGACAGCATGCATTCATATTGAGAATATCTGTAACATCACACAGCACAAACCACACTAGTTTTTAAGATATTTGCATTCACAACAGTTGGTCTCACCAAATTATTCTTGACTGCAAGCTGTGATCTAAATCTTCCCACTGTTTCCTTTTGCAGCTTTACCTTCAAGCTGGTGAGCAGCGATGCAGAATAGGACTGAGAGACACTGCAAAGTTTAGAGGTTGCCCTATACTTAAGGACACAAATTGTAGAGGAGACTCGCCACCACTCTGGCTGCCTTTCCCAGGTGCATGACACAGCACAAATGGCTCTCTGCTGGTGTCCACACAAGACATGGTCGTGCTCAGCACTGTGGGCAGAGACCAGGCTCTTCCACAAATGCCTTACATCCCTTCATTGTTCTTCCACAGTGTCAATTATAAGGCCTCCATACCTCCTGTATGGCTCCTGGAAGGGATGAGAGGCATCATTTAAAGCTAACGCCTTCTCTTTTCCTTAGAAAAGACAGTAGAAGTTTGCTCACGATGCTTTATCATCTTCTTCGGGACACATAGTGTCCCACTGAGCTTATTTCAATGTTTTTCCATTTCCTATTCAACACGTATGTGAGGCTGCAAAAGAAGATCATGAACTGACTTGGTGTGCAATTAAGTAACAGCTTCAATGCAATACAGAGAGTGTTTCTTTCCCAGAAGTTGTGTTACAGAGAATCTGACATGAATTTTTATTTGAAGTTGTCTGGGGTTTTCTAATAGAGATGATGCTGAATCAATAATTTACTGTTGAATGTTTGGAGTGTGCTAGCAGAACTTCTTCACTTGGAAACAAATTAATTTCTTACCATATTTAAAGGATGTATAGAATAAGGAATATCCTATGGATTTCTCAGCTGAAAAATAGACAGCTAAACACTAATGTTGTTATTTTATTTATTTACCCAGCACTTACTATCTGTGCCTGTGATTTAATTTCAAGGATATAATGGGCCATATATAAATACTGACCAGCAGCTCTTCAGGACATTGTCTAATATGAATTTATAAGGTAAGGAGTTTATAATATCTGTCCACAGGATCATTTAAACCACACAGAACCATGGATGTTTTCCTTCATTTGTAGCTTATGTGAAACTTTTTAAATGCTTAATTAGTGGTAATCAGGCATCAATACAGATCAAATCTAATTGAGGGGATAGGACAGCTCTCCAGCTAGGCAGCTACTGCCAGAGGCAGAAGATTGTGCTTCTCTAATATTAAGCAATTCATCTTTCTTTTCTTACATCAGAATTGTCTGCCATTTTTTATAAGCTTTTCTAAACAAAATTGAATCAAGTGTTGTCAGCTGAATAAAGTAACAGTGATACTTTGAGAAACTGGGTATGAAGAGCTAGTAAGCTATCTTTATAAAATAAAGTTGTAGAAAGCACTTTATGTATTGCTGCATAAAAATGTAACACTTTGAAAATGTTTCTGTGTCACAGCACAACGTTGTTTTGCGAGACTTAACTCCCACAGATTAAAAAGAACCATGTTAACATACTTCAGAAACGCATGAATGTGGATTTTAGGAAAACAAGCTTGCCATGTTTTTTTTTTATTTTCTCAGATTGATTGCTTTCTAGTATCTCCACTGTATTTTCCTCAGCCAAGATACAATTTTGCTTATGAAGGAAATCAAAAGCCAAATTAGAAGTACTAACAGGAGAGACTATGTTTTCAGCTGCTTAAGTATCTTCTGCTCTTTTTATATGCATTGCCTTATTTCCACAGCTGGAGAAAGAGAACACAGTAGCAGGAAGCCCAGGTTTTAATGAAAAGCATCTGCATTATTAAGAAAACACACCATCACTTCATCCTGATGAGGTGTAATTTCTTCCTTTGTCATAGCTACCGGACCTGTTTAAGATGCAAAAGCTGAAGCTGGTAGAACAAGCTGAAAAAATGCATGCATCTTCAGGTAGAAATAACCACCACAGAAGCAACCTGGTGAGATCTACAGCCATAGGAAACCAGCATGAGTCTGAATGAAACCCTTGGATTGTAACATGCTATAAATTAATCTCCATTCACGTAGCATATTCAAAAACTACAGACACATTATTCCAAAAAGTGTGGTTTCTTTCCTTTATAAAACAAATGGAAGATTTTTCTTGCATTCAGAAACCCCATAACAATTTACCAGTTGAAAAATAACAAACTACAGCTGCGGGCTACAGTAATTGCAGATTTCTTAGAAAATAAAATGTAAAACATGAGATTAAATGAGAATTACAAAGTGAGCTTTTAATAATTTAGAAACTTTACATATTCTGCCCAGAAAACAAAACACTGTTGCTTACTTTTTTGTACCATTCAACAATTCTAGACAACATGTTACAATATTTTATAAATTCTTATTCTCACTGAAAAACCTTTAAGACATACTAGAAATGCTTACAGAGAATGGCTTCATTCAACTGACCGTTTCAAAAATTTATTGCAGCAGTGCCACATGTGAAATTTCCACTGATTAGGAAAGTTTTATGGAGGCATAACCAGAGAAAAAATTATCTGTGTGAACTCTATTAATAAATACTGTCAGCTTTCAAGACTGCTGGATAAGTAAAATACCACTTTTCATACAGACTACTATATTCTAGTCAAGGCTTCATAACTCTCACTCAACACTCTTCCACACGTACAACTGTCAAACTGTTGAATTTCTCTTCTGAATAAAATTCTTCTTTCTTTTCTCTGTTCTGAATATTTTTTGTTTGTTTTTTTGAGGGGGGCAGGGAAGATTTGCAGATATTTTCTTTGCAATGGTGGAAGAATCTTCCCCCATCTGAACTGGAAAAGAAAAGACAAAAATTGGAAAGAACCTTGACTATTCCACATTGTAATTTTTTCGAGTGGTTAATAACAGAGGTTTAACTCATTTGTTGTTTAAAATCAATCATACAAAGTAAAATCTTCCAAGAAACAGTCCAGCAGTACCAGAGGGTCTCTGGTTTGGAAAACATTGTGTAAAATAGTATAATTTATACTATGAATTATCTGGGTTGTGAATAATCAATGCAGAGAAAGTATTTCTAGTAAATATCTCTAGCAAATTGGGTAATTCTACCCTAAAGTATTATTTGTTCCATATCATTTTGTGTGATGTTTATGATGCATCTCACAGCCCCCCGTAATTTATTATGTCATTTTCAGATTTTGCTGCTGTATATTGACATGCAATTTTATATTAAGTACCATAAAATAGTAGGCTGTAAATTACCTCAATATCAGACAAGTAAGACATTACAAAATACATTTATTGCCTCATCATGCACTATGATGCAGTACACTCAGCATTGACGGTTGTCCTGCTTACTTTTGGATATGCCTCTAAGCAAACATCTATTAACATGAGTTTTTTCAGTAGCCAAATTTGGTGTTAATTACTTCTTAACCACCTGTGAAACTGCTTTTCTTAATGCATCACATTAAAATTACATTAAAGTAGATGCACTCTCTCTTGAAGTTAAAATGCCAATGTTGAAAGCATGGGTTTTCAAGCAGGATCTACAGACCACCATTCCACCAAAAAAGGCTCTCAGAAATAAGATCACATTTCACTTTACCTGAGTACAAAACGGAGAAAGATGCTTCAGCCATTTTTTTCAGCCTCTCTTGGCTCAACATAAATGAATCCTCTGAAATGAGAAATGAAAAGAGTGATGTGTTTGTTGCTGGGATAAGTTTTTGACCCTTAAAAAAAATATATATAAGTTAAGTGAAAGAAGAGAGGGAAAACTGTTAATATGCAAGGCGTAGGAAGTAGTATGTAAGTACCTACAAGTACATCCCCAGGCATGGGCTATTCGTGCTTGAAGGCAACATAACTATTTTGGTCCTTTCTTGGAGGCTCCATCTTACAAATGCATTCAGAGTACAAAGACAAAGTAGTCAAAAGGATCCAATGTGTTTCTGCCTTTGTCCGTTTAGAGGCAAAAAACACCACAAGAGCCCATTTCAGAAAGCCAAGTACTTATCTAAAACAATGAATAATGTCATAAACAAAGCAGTCCTTAAAGAGACAGAAGATTTTTGTGTCCAGATGTTGAAAGAAAACACATAAATGTAACACTGGAATGTTCTCTGCAAGAGCTGAGTCTCCAGTGTTTTGCTGGAGTTCATATAAAGAATAAATAAAGTTTTGTTACACTTGAGCAAGTAAAGTTGTAAGAATGATATGGGAAAACAGATGAAAGAAGAAACAGATTATTCAAAAACTGAAATTTCTGTTCAGCTTGCCTTTCCCACGTCTATTGTTTCCTTCTTATTCCCCAGCTCAGATATGGTGAAACAGTGCTCAGATGAGCAGGCAAGAATTGCTTAGATACACAGCATAGATTAAAATGGCAAACTGCCACATTCTTTAACACAGAGGCACAGTACTATAATCCTACCAGGCCTAAGTAGAATCCAAGACAGGTTTAGAGGATAACACAGCTAAGGAGAAGGGGTGAAACCAAAATCTTTTTGTCCACTCAGCTTATGTGTTGTGCCAAGAGCTAGGAGTTGTCTCCCCTAGGACCAAAGGCTGGCATTTACACAAAGCTCACCCATCCAGAAACCTGCTGAGACACACCTCCTGGCACAGTGGTGATAGGCATGCTGTTCTTTATTTTACTTCTTCTGACTGCCTTCACATTGGACCTCACCTCCTGACCCCCTCTTTGGGTGAGCAGCAACAGATAAGAAACATCATCCCTTTTATCCTGATACTATTAAAAGAGCAAACATAGCTAGCTCTGGCCAATCTAGCCTGTATTGTTACCACAGAGGACCATTTTTCATCAAATCACAATCTTCTAGGCCAGTTTATACGAGGACTAATAAAAGAATCTCTAATGAATCTTTAAGAAATGAACAGAGCTAGCTCCCCATCTGCAATCTAACAGGAGGAGGGCAGCAATGAGTCTCAATAAATCAATAGCTCTGAGGTCAAAATTCATTAGTTTTAGTGATAATTCAAACACCAATATTGCTTAAAGCTCCACTGCTTACCCATGGCTGCAATAAAAGAGAGAAATTGTCATATTATGAAGGTCTACACTACCTTTTTTTTCAAGTATTTATTTGCTGTGAATAAAGGACTACTAGAAAAGGTGTACAGGAGAAGCATACGATGGGCTATAGCGTCTGATAAAGAGCAGGGTGCTGAAAATGATGTTGTTTTCTAGAAGACTTAGTTTTTAAAAAGTTTAGGAAACAGCATGATAGTCGTTGAGTGAGCGAATTGATCTAGAAAGTAAGTACTGGAAGAGAGTATTGGTAGATAAATCAATGTTAAAGATTGTTAGTCACTTTTTAGACACTGTTGAAGATGGAAAATCACTTACAAGTGATGTGCTGTAAAAACTCAAGCATCAAAATGGAGCCTGAAAAGTAGGACACCAGGCAACTAGGAACAGGTTCATTGGATACAAGTTACTGGTAGACAAATTCAGTTGCGAAATAAGTGTAATTTCCTCTTAGGCATGATAATCAAAGGAATGACTTAGCAGTGGCATGAGCATCTTCAAGATGAAATTCATTGTCTTACTCAAATACATCTTTGATCCATCTTTGGGTGTAAATTCTTTGTCTGGCAGTGGGTGAAAGGAGGGCTGGGAAGGATCTGTAATTGTTCTCTCAGCCTCAGAATTCATAAATGCAGGTCCTTCCAGTCCTCCTCTTTCATGGATCCTTTAAAGAAAGGAATTACTTGGATGGCCTTTCGTACAATCATAATGTTGGTAGTCTTGAATTAAAACAACAATTAAACTCTAATTCCAGGCCTCAGGTCTTCTGCTAGTTAACCTTTTCATTTGGAAATTTATTTTCCCCTTCATTGCCTCTTTGACTACTTACACTGTACTCTGATATATCAGCAATGTACTACAGCTAGAGGTAGCACACTGAGAAGTGGATCATTCTCTACAAAAATCCTCTCTCTGATATACACAGCTCAGATACACAGGATGATATTGTTTGTGAGGCTTTTAGTTGTGAAGAAAATTTTCTCCAACTGAAAATAGGAGATATTTTGGGCATTTTATTCGCATGCAGAGGGAGGAACTGTTGGATATATATGGCGTGAGCGATCCTCAGACATTGTAGGGATCTCAGGCAACGACAAATTGATGTCATTATTGATGGCATAAATTTTAGAGCTAGTTTGAATAATGAATTATTTGGCCTAAAGTCTTCAGTATGAATGTGAAACAGACTGTAACAGAAAAGTTGGGTAAAAAGACCGAATGTAAGTTCATGGTCATGATTTCTGTAAAACATTGGTCTTCATTTGATCTGCTGTCTCTTATTTTTCCCCAATCCTTTGCTCTTTCTTCATTTAGCATCTAAAAATTGCAGCATTTAATACCTATGTGCCAGCCCCAGAGGTGAATAGAACTCTGCCAGTGAGTCTTTAAATCCACACAGAAGCCAAACGGAAAAAAGTATACATATTTCTCCATATTCTCACAGGATATTACTTTTCAGAAACAACTACCCAGCACTGTAACTTAGAAACTGCTACTTTTAACATGCCTGAGACACAAGACTGTCATCTTTCTTTACCGTGAGCACCAAAACTGCGTGTTAACACATTTCACAGTCTGCGAATTATGGAAATGAACTATGAGACTGCACTGATAATGAAAATGAGTACAGTTTTCCTTTTAAGGGGTTCTTAATACTGTCTTAACAAACTGTAACTGTTTTGCAACTGTCATGTTTCCTTCCAATGTGAATCACATTATAATGCAGGTGTCAATGCAGCAGCATCACTCTCTTCTCTGAATGTTGGAGGGAGACAGAAAAGAAAAAACTAATTCTATTCATTTATAGATTTTTTGTGCAAACCTTGCTTTATACAAGCTGAAAAGAAACCTACCAGTGTAGATTTCCCTGCCAACAAATAACACTGCAATACCAACATAGCTCTGCTGAGTACTGGAATGTGCCTGGTTCGGTACATACTTTAAGGATAGCTTTCATGTATTTACTGAATGATTAGCCAAAGAAGTCAAGCCATTCTAGATTCTCCAGCCTTTTAATGCAAAAGCAGTGGTTCTGTTCTTGTGGATCTTGTATCTCTGTATGGTCCAAGACCACGACAATAATACAAACCCATGCTATGTGATATTATGATGTACCATACGTAGTAAGAATTTATTTTTTTTTTTTTATATAGAAATCAGAGGATATCCATTCCATCCCTGTTCATATTTTTAAGTCAAAGGAGAAGTCCTCAGAAAGGCAAATGCTGCATCTGTTGTTGTGAACCATATGATTCCCTTGTCTCTTTTCATTACTTTGCTGAGGATGAAAAACTACTTTGAATGGCAAGATGAATGTGGTGATACAGTGCTTCTGGATGCACATATTCAAGAAATCGAAGCTGACGTTTTATTCTGCACTATGCTAACCATAAAACATTATTATTTGCCCTCACTCCAGTCCAATGTCAGACAGCAACACCTTATGCTACCTGGTAACAACCTTGAACATTTATGCAGAGCTAGGAAAAAAGCAAGGGTGTTTGGGAACTGATTTGACAGAAAAAATTAAAAGGCATTCTGGGAAAGGAGAACATAGCTGAAGTAACATCTTTGATGTGATCAGCTCATGCATACCACAGTCTCAAGCTAAAGTCAGTCATTTCGGTACTAGTATATCTGAAGCTCTTCAGTGGTACACAATGAGTCTTTTGTTATGCAAAACAAGAAAGCAAAAACCTCAGCCAAAACCCTATATGCAAAAAAATAAATTAACAGCTAATGTATGACTCAATAATTACCTTATACCAAATCACCTCATGCCTCCTCTCTTGTATTATGAGAAACAGCAAGCAGATTTTTTCTTTCCCCTTTTCCATGAAAGTCATAATTGTATAGACTTTGGATATCCTTCCTTAACTGTATTTTTTTCCAGGATGATAAACCTTGTGCAATTTATCCTCTACATGTACAGAATATATCCCAAACATCAATAATCTACCGCTTAGTGATAGTACTAGATGTGGGAAATCTGGATTTGAGGTTTTAATTTGATAAGACAAAGCCAGTGGTGGAAAGACATGACTTCTGTTTCTTAAGTTAATATATAATTAACAGGTTTCTGAATAAAATTACATATGCTTGTTCAGTACAAGTCTGATCCAGTCCAAACCAGGTCTCAAGCAAATTTGAGTGTTAACTGGCACTTAGGCATGTGCTGTGGCAGTTCAATGATTTCAAATCTGATTTATGCTGCATATTAGCAGCAGGAATCTGGTGTTAGACAGCAGATGATGGGACAACTGAAGATTTCAATACAGGCTAAATCTAGCTTTTCTAATGTGCACTGTCCATGGCTAATGGGTCACTCATTGACTAAACAAATAGGATCTCAGGGGTTCTATTTCTAGAATAAAATTACGTGTCTAAAGGTGGTGAAATATAGCCCAAAATTATTAGTTAGCAACTTTTTTTTAAAATAGTTTTAGTTTTTTTAGTCTAACCTCTTCCTCCTGTGCATCCCTTCAATGGACATCACGATAACTCTCTTCCTTCCACTTACACTAGACAAAACAGTTTAACTGCTGTTAGTTTTAAGAGCTGAAAAATTCAGCAGCATGATGACCTCCATGCTGAGAATACAACATGAAATCCCCAGGGCAGATATGTTTGATCTGTAAATACTCTCCCATAGCTCAAGCTGCCTCCCTGCCTTTTTCAAGACGTGTCTCAATCCCATCTGCAAGGCATTCTGCTAGAGTTTTGTTTGCACTTGTTCCAGATATTATGCCATCGTGCAAGCACAATGATATCGTATTCTGTACATATTCTATACTTGGAAAATCACATCTGGGCAAAGTAAAGCATAGACACTGTTTAGAATTGCCTATAGTGTGAGACTGCAGTCAGACAAGTACTGGTTGAAAAAGAAATATTATCATTAACTTACCTTTACTTATAACAGAATCACAGAATCATGGAATATTCAGAGTTGGAAGAGACCTCCAGAGATCATCTAGTCCAACTCCCCTGCTTAAAAGCAGGATCCCCTAGAGCACATCACTCAGGACTGCATCCCGGCGAGTCTTGAAAATCTCCAGAGAAGGAGACTCCACAACCTCTCTGGACAGTTCGTTCCAGTGCTCTGTCACCCTCACTGTGAAGAAGTTCTTCCTCATATTTAAATGGAACCTCCTATGTTCCAGCTTGTGCCTGTTACCCCTCGTCCTGTCACCGGGAACCACTGAAAAGAGTCTGGCTCCATCCTCCCTCAACCCACCCTTTAGGTATTTGTACACATTAATTAAATCACCCCTCAGCCTTCTCTTCTCCAGGCTAAAGAGTCCCAGCGCTCTCAGCCTTTCCTCATAGGGGAGATGCTCCAATTCCCCAGTCATCCTTGTTGCCCTCCACTGGACTCTCTCCAGTAGTTCCCTGTCTCTTTTCAACTGGGGAGCCCAGAACTGGACACAGGATTCCAGTTGCGGCCTCACCAGGGCAGAGTAGAGGGGGAGAATGACCTCCCTCGACCTACTGGCCACACACTTCCCTGTGCAGCCCAGGGTGGCATTGGCCTTCTTGGCAGCAAGGGCACATTGCCAGCTCATGGATAATTTACTGTCTACCAGGACTCCCAGATCCTTCTCCTTGGAACTGCTTTCCAGGAGGTCCCCCTGGTGCCTGGTCCTTATCAGGTCATGTAGTGAAAATCCTCTAAGACAGATATTCCACAATCTTTTGGGAAACTTGTTTCAGGACTGAAGCCTCTTGTGGCTCCCAGCACTTCTGTGAAATGATGTTCACTGCTGCAAAAATTCAGGAATAAATATATGTGAAAAATAGTTGGGCACTTCATCTGTGCCTACAACTATTTTGTTCATAGCCAAAATATGGCTGCAATATCACACATAAAGTAGTTATCATAATGCCACAAAAATAGGAAGCCAGTTCTGAAAAATCTTTTTTTTTGTCACTGCCTTGAATCTCTGCATATTTTAAAGATCAAATTTCTTACAGAAGAGGATACTCATTCTCTGCTATCCCTTTCTGATCCCTTGACTAGAGCCCTGTATACTCAGTAGTAGAATGATTCTTAAGGCTCCAGATAAATAATTGCTTTCTTGGTATTTTCCTGAAATGTACTATAAAGTCTGTTTGCAGAAGCTGGTATTAGCCATAGAGGCTTTTGAGCCTCCTTTCACAAATTAACACTGTGAAGACAATCACCATTATGAATAAAATAATAATGCATGCTTATTCCCAAATGCAAGAGTTTGTGCCTAAACACTGTCCTTTTTGTATGGCATCTTTCGATCACAGAAAGCAGTTCACTGAATTAATTGGAATTATTTAAACAGTGTGCTGTTCTCTGTGCTAAAGATACTAGTATTCGTCTTTATGTGTTTGTTTTTGCACTTAAAAAAAAAAGATTCCTTCTGGCATTTCACTTTTCATTAACCATTTTTTGAACATTTGTACATTCTGGTTATTCTGGTATAATAGCAAATTGCTATAATGACAGAGCTAGAAATCCTGGGGAATAGAAATGCCCTTTGCTATCAGGACCTAATACTTGTCTATTATTTATAACAAGACTGAATAGGCTTAATACAGGTTTGCAAATGCACTGTTTGCACTACAGACTCCATATTCAGAAAATTATTCTTTAGAACAAGTCTAATAATGTGTTTAACATGTTATAAGTCTAAAACATATTAAAGCAAAACCTAAAACTTAAGGCCAAATTTAGAAGATTTTGGTTTTTTAAAACTCAAGTCAATATACATAGCCATTCCAAAACCTTAAAAGTAATTTTTTTGTTTGTTTGTTAGAAAATAACGTTATTTTTTTTATCGTCCCCTACTATTACAACACTATAATTATTGCCTTATTATTCCGGCATATTCTTTGAGGCCTAATCATGGACTACAATCCCATTGTGTCAGGCTTTGTAGCAACATTAAGTAGATGGTCACAAATGCATTCATTGATAACTTTAGTTCACAGAGGTGACATATCATCAGTCAATTCCCATCACAAGACTTCACAAGAAGTCCATCCCATACCTACTATTTCAAAGCTCTCATTACATCCTTAGGAGGCATAATAAGGACACAGATCTGGAGTGAGGAGTCTGAGTTCAGAGGCATTTTCAGATGTTAACCAAGAGCAATTACAACCTTTTCCCCTCTGTACCTTTTTTCACATGATAGTTCAGTCCCACAGTTGTTCTTATTCCAGCCTATCTGTTTAGAGATATGAGGAAAGATTATGTAACACTCAATTAATCTTTTTTCTCTGAATCTTAGTATTAAGGACAACCCAGCTTGCAGACCAGATTAAAGTTTGGACTTCTCACTGTTATTAAGATAATCATGTTCACAAGAGTTTCTCCACATTCAGCGAACATTCACCGGGATTTCACAAAGTAATCTACACACTTAGTAAGATTTTTTTCCCTTTTTGGATGGAGTCGTCCCTCTTAATAACACACCTCTTCCACTTTCAATTTTGGTGGGAGCACCAAAATAAAAAAAAAAAAACAAACAAAGAAGCACAGCTGAACACCATCACACATTAAAAAGCAAAGAAAATAAAATAGAACAGAAAATAAAGTAAGATAGGATATGATACAATGCTCTGGACTGAGTATCTTTAGTACCAAAGTATTATATAATACAGTCTACCCTTTACAACTTAATAGATAACTTAGAACCATTGAATTTTGTAGATTTTCTGAACGTATTTTTGGAGATTCAGTATGTTGTTTTAAAGATTTAACTTTGCCCAACTACTTGAAACTTTGCAGAATGTCCAATAATTTTTGTGATGGAGAAAGCTAATGGCTAATGATTTCATGTTTCACAATCGTATAGAGCACATCCAAGTACTGGTTCAATAACAGAGAAAAGTGTTGTTATTTCTGTTGTTGTTTACAGTACCATTAATACTTATATCAATACTTAAATGGGTATTCATTTGGTACTGAATTCCCATCTTTCATTGAGATGAGCAGGAAAAAGATGTGCCTTAGTTAAAAGGAAGATAGAGTGATGTGAAAATGGTGGGCCTTCAGTTGTAACTGCAGAGGGATATGAATTGCACTCATTAAAATGGGATGTAAGTACATGTTACAAATCTGAAAACAGGTTGCCCCTGAGACCTGCAGTGGGTTTGAGAAGGGATTTTGCATGTGAAGCAAAGCATTGACAATAAAAGCAGTGATGGTATTGCTTTTCACAGTGTACAGGAGGAGGAGATGTTTCTTTAGAAAGCTTAAAACAAAAGCCACCTTCTTTACAGTGTATATATGCCTAGATTTAGAAATACCTGCATTTCAAACATTATCAAAGAAAGTAAGTATCGTTAAACAGATAATGTAGCTTGACTACAGCATGAATATGGCAAGAAAGGACAGAAACAATTTCCAAGAACATGGAAGATAAAAAAGGGTAACTTTCAGAAATAGTGCTTTGTTTTATTTGGAAATTGAATAATTTGAGCTCATCTTGCATGAAACAAAGGCTCAAAATAAAAGCTTATAGCAGATTCACTTATTAGGAATTCTTTTCTTGATTCAGCACTGTATGACACCATTATGAGAGCTGTAAAGCAAAGCCTCTTTCACAAGTTCTTTCTGAAGGTGAGAGTGAAGTATTGACCCTCAACCAGACAAGCTCGTATTTTAGTCTAAACTGAGGGGACAACCTAATGTTATATCAGAAGTCACCAGAGACCTAACTGAGATGGAAAAGAGGACAAACCTCTCTGCCTGTACACATCTGAGGGCTGTAAAGCTCGTACTGCAGGTGGACAAGCAGATGGATTCAGACCAGGTTATGCAGGGGGAAATAAAGCTTCAGAAGCTCTCTAATGTAAAGAGGGGAAGAACTGGAGGGGGGCACAAAATTAAGAAGCAAGAAAAAGGGAAGAACTGAAAGTAGAGCAAAGGAGGCCATAATACAAAGGAATGTGGTATCTAGATGAGCAATTTTGCTGTCAGCGGCAGAGAAGGGAGGGAAGCACTAAAGAGGAGAGGGAGGGAGAATCCAATTAGCATACTGGTTTTGACAAAACATACCAGCATCCCAAAGAGTATGTTTCTCTCTCAGAAGTTTTTTGTTTTGCGCAGCTTCACAACTGAAGAAGAAAGTAAGGAGGAAAATAAAATATACTTCAGTAAAAGACAAAAAGAGAAACAGGAAATGCCAGATAAAACAAAACTGCAATTACGCGTGCTGCAATCAGGTTCAAATCTTTTAAAAACAATCAATAAAATCAATAGTTATTTTAATAGCCTCTATAACTATCGATCACATAACTTAAAGAACTCTAGTAATGATGCTGATAGTAATTGCAGTAGCATTACAAAAGGACATAATGGAGGGGATGTCTTTAGTGACTCTATTGTAATGCAAAGTAACACCTGCCATTTGTGTTCTGCAGAATCAATTCCATCTAAGCTTATTTGTTCCTCTGAGGAGAATATTATACAGTCATAATCATTTTACAAACACTAAATATCAAAGCATATTATTAAAAAAACTCATCAGCTTCTGCGAAACTATTAAAGTTGTAGTCCAGAAAGGATAAAACAGTCCTATCCATTTGCCACCATGTTACTAGATCAAGTTGTTCCATCTTGGATCATTTTAATGTTTTGATTACTTAAGTACATGGTAATGTAATGGTTTTCTTTTCCTCCAAATCTGGCATTAATATTACTGTGACTTTTTGACATGATCCCAAACAGTTATTTGGCTAAGCAATTGCTGCTTTAAAGTACATGAAACCCCAGGGCTGCATACTAGAAGAATGGCCCAATTATCTGGCAGGGGGATTGGACTAGATGATCTTTTGAGGTCCCTTCCAATCCCTAACATTCTGTGATTGCTATTTGGAACATGCAAGCAAAGCTGCACAATCATTGCTTTTTCAGGTTTTTACACTTATACCTGCTGACGATATGGCCAGTATAAATATTTCTGCTCAACTCTTACTCAGTTTTTCCCTTCCCTCTAAAACAGTTTGGAAATGAATTGTTGGTTCATGGTGAATGAAGAATGTGAATCTCTTGTTGTTAAGGTTATGAGAGTCAAGGCAACCTAAAGTTCATGACCAAGCTTCATGATTAAATTTAAGTAAAAGTAACTAAAGAAAAATATAAGAGCCCTTCAAACAAATTTCACACAGCTAGATAAAAATCACCCAATTAATTCAATTTTCTCAAGTTCTTTTTTTTTTAATTTGTTTGCAGCTTTTTTTTTGGAAGGGGGGGTTTACAAATATCATATCTGGCAATGTATGCATGGAATGGTACCAATGTACACTGGAGCAGAAAAGCTACACCAGAAACAAAGATTTTTCTGTGATCAAATCATACATTGTGCTAACAGAGGATGTTAGCCATACATTCCTCCTGACCACTAGTCTACTAATCTTAGGAGGAGAGTTACCTATGGCAAGAAGTAGTAAATATCCTGACAAAAACATGGACCAAAGATATATTCAGGCTTAGGTACTTCTGTTCAGTGGTTGTGATGCACTCCAGATAAAGCAGGCCTGCTTCCCTTTCTGCAAATACCTTTCTTGTCCAGCATAATGCCTAAATATTATTTGACACTACCACTAAAAACCACACTTCTCAGTTCTACATAAGGCCTCAGAATGAAGCAATATTCATTGCTCACTGACGTAAACAGATATACATTAAAGAAAGGAACTTGCAAAGATAATAAAGAACCAAGCTGTGAGTTCCTTCTTCTGGGAGAAAAATTATGTGGAAATCTGCACGTATAAAAACTGTTCCAATTTTATCATATATTACTTTCCACAGAGGTATTTGGAAAACATTAATAAAATTCATTAAATCACTTTCCCATAAAGTCAGCAATGACTAATCAAAGATTTTAAATGCATGAAGAGCAATGTAGGTCAACAGAAATTCACATTTTCCTGGAATGTAAAGGTGTTGAGCAATACTCCCATTTAACTCAGCTGGATACATGGGTTCTTTCAGAAAATATGTGCAAACTTGCAGATTCTTGGAAGGAAAAGAAAGAAGAGATGCATTATCTGGAATTATTCAGAGTAAAACTGAACTGCTATCACCAATGAGCTGACCAAAATATTTAAATACTGTAGCTTTTCCCAACCTAAGACATTTTGTCCTAAAACAACTGCATTCAAACTACAATAAAATGCAGAAATCGTACTTGAAAATGCATAAAATTGCAGCCATTTTTTAATTTCTTCTAGATTTTTAATGATTGAAAGCATAGCTCAGTGAGGAGAACCCAAGTAGACTGCAAAACTGGGTAATTACTCCCATGACCAGCCCTGAAATTTTGCATCTTTGAAAGCCATTTGCCGGCAAATCTTTTAGCAAAGGCTTGTGAAAGTTGTGGGTTGCCCCATGCAGACCACAGCTTTGTCTGTCTTCAAGCCTGCTCTCCACTTGATTATAACCATGGGTTGTCCATTCCAGCTTCTTTACTCAACACTGCTACTTAAGAGCCAATTATTGTTTTAATATTCTTAAGAAACCTATTCACATCTATGTTCTGCTTGCCTCCCTGCCCTGCACATAAAGCAGGGAGGCAGTCCCAGCAACCAGATGCATGGAAGATGGCATTTGTCTGTTCAGGCTTATTCAGAAGCAGCTTCTCAGTAAATCGAGTATTATGAGTTATATAGATACCACACTTTGGAGCAATATGTTAATATCATAAACTCCATGTGGCTGCTTCTCATGAGGATTTGGGATTGTATTGCTATTCTCCTACTACAGAAGGCATTATCATTTTCTCAAAGCAGTATGTTTTTAAGCTTCACAAATGTATTTCATGTTTCTTAAAGGAATATATAGTTTAAATTTAGCTAATTCAAAAAAGAGATGGGTATAAAACACTCTCAATGGGTAAAAGATTCCCACTCTGCTCAATAGCACAAAGAGACTTTACGTAACATCAATTATAAAATGTGAAATTCTAAAAAATTTAATCAAGCAATACTCATTGCAGCTCTATTTTCATTTGCATGTTCCATTGGGAAAAAATATTACTAATTTTTTCAGTGCTTCAAATTTCTGTATGCTTAAAATGTATTCCATCTTGTTGACATGCACATTCATTCATCTAGTTTTTCCCAAGTGTAGTTGAACACAAGGCACACCTTTTCCTGAGCTTGGCAAAAAGTACATCCATTAAGTTGGTGGCAAAGATTATCTGCAATTTCTTTTGTTTCTGTTGGTGTCTTCTTACCAGTTTTTCTGTCAGAGATTCTTTGAAAAGTACTGTTTGCTCTGCTCAGTTTTGATTCCTCCTTTAAACACTAGTGTTATTGCTTTCCTGACAGCTAATCTCCATTTCCCTTGAAGTGCAAGGATCCATCCATTTGCTGTCAGAGAATTCTCCTCCACAGCTTGTCATACTGTCCCATTTAGCACCATCTAATATACACACCAAAAATCTGAATTATATTTTTTTAACTATTGCCTTCATCTATGCTTTGGATGACTTGTTTTACAGACTGGTGATCAAAAGCCAATGTGGATGTCTGGCTAACTCCCTGATCCAGCAGTTAAATTAGCACTGACTGTACATAATGCACAACCTGGTGAACCAGAGAAAGGAGGAAACTTTCTTCCATATATTGGGGCACTCAGCAAACAGTTCAGCAAGTAAATGCAGTCAGACAGAACCAGACTTTCAAGTGCAGATGTATTCCTTACCCTGCACAACACTGCAGGTGCCACTGGTGAGGTAATCAAGAAAAAAATAACGAAAAAAAAGACTACAAAAGTAGAACCGGGAATACAAACGAAATTTCATGAACTCCAGTTCACTTCTCTACCTACCAGCAAACCCTTTTTCCTCTGTAAAAGTATTCAAGTACTCCTGTTCAGAGTCCCAAGGAATGAATCAGCAATTGTTATTGTTCTCCTACACAGATAGAAGAATGATCACAGACAGACAAAGAAGTTATTCTTCAAGGGTTGAGACCACAACTGTAATTTGCATTCGCTGTGAAACAATACAGTGTTATGAATGTTCTTTCAGTAGTGTATTGGGCCATTTGCTGACTCCTGATTGCCTGTGAGTCTCTTTGTGCTTGTTAAAATCACAGCACTGAGCTAAGTACACTGTACTTTTACCATCTGGCACTACAGCAGGAAGGCGACATTAGCATAACCTGCCTTCCCATCCCAGGATTTCCTATTTAGGTGGCATGCTGATTTTTTTAAAACAAATAATGTCTGTCTTTCATCAAACACTTTGTATCCTTATACTTCTAATGGCACCAAAAAAAGTGCTACCAATCCTTTGTTGATATTTGATATCTGTATTTGTTGATATTTTCATCTATGCCAAGCTCATGTTGTCCCACCTTTGTAGCCAAAATAATCAATGACTGATCACAGTTTTTCAGTTAGGTTTTTTTTTGGCCAATGATATACAAAGATAGTGATGTTGATAGCTTATTTAGCAAAGCCATATGGTTTGCTTATTGTTATTATTGGCATTTAATAATAATTTCCCAGTTTTTAAGATATTTCCGTTACGTTGTATTTCAAACAATTATTTCATTACATATCTGTTAATGGAAGAATAAGTGTGGAATATTAACATTAACAAATACTTTGAGTTGAAGTTTCCATAGTAACTTCCATCCATTGCCTTGTGTGCTTATGAGCTCTAATTTATACATTCTTAACATGTTCTCTCTGCTATTTTATCTACAGAGAGCAAGCAAATAATAAAAAAAAAAAAAGATTAAATAAAAAATTATCATTCTTTCTATATTCAGGCACTCAAAAATATGGTAGGAAAGCTGAATACACATTTACACATACCTGTAGATAAACAGAATCTCTCATCATGATCATATGTACTCAGTATGCAATATTAAAATAAACTATTTTGCAGAAAGCCAGATTAAGACAATGGTTTCTGTTACAGCTGGCATGACATCTTATTGCAACTCTGGATTCTTAGAAGAGTAAAGAATATTTCCCCTTATCAGCATTCTGCAGAACTGAAATCCTACACTGTAGGGGACATACCATAATGTCTCTTTTTTCTCTGAGAAATAAGAGGGTAAAATGACAAGAGGACATGGTTCAGTATGCACAAAGAGGCATGGGCAAGGCTTCTTGGGACTTTCAGACTGCTTGTACATCACAGGAAGGGGCAGTGAGGTTTCATCCCATGTGAATATCTAAGACTTCAGACACACAACTGTTTAAGGTTCTGGTCTAAAGTAAATTTACGCAAATGGGTAACTTCAATGGGATTCATCTAAAGTTAAGACTATGCATAAAACACTGAAAGACCAAGGCTTCTAGTGTCAGTGAAGAACTACTTAAGCACATGCTTATACACTGATAGTACAATGAGACTCTAATCCTGATTTTCTGGGTGTTCCCACCATAAAAATTGCTATAATGTTTCTATTACTTAATCAGCTAATACCCAGTTGACTTAAACATTGTTTAAGGAATGACAAAGGTTCTCCTGTTTGCTAAAGAAAGCATAGATCTACATATCTTGGCATATGGAAAAACTTGAAGGAATTTTTAAGTGACCCTCCAATGACATGACATTTGCTAAATAATGTATTTACCCTATTAGTCTTATGTGGTCATTAACAAGAGAGAAAGGAAAGGAAAATAGATATGTAAGAAAACGAGGAAAAAGAGTGAATGAGAAAAAAGAAAAATAAGCCTGGTAGAATGCAAGGTACTCATTTTCAAGTCCACACAACAACTGAGAAAGAAAAGAAAAAACCAGAAGAAAAACGACAGCATCAGCCTTTCTGTATTTACATAAAGTGCTGAGTTAATATTCTATTGAAAGAGATAACATTATTTTCTGATTTTGGAAAAGGAAAGTGGTTTTTAAGGTTTTTTTATCTTTTTTTTTTGGCTAATTTTTATATACTCTAAGGACCAAAAAAAAAGGCAAGGAGAAAATATTTTAAGAAAATATGGAAAATGCTACAAAGACAAGTTACCATGTACCACAGGACAAGCAGCCTGTATTCAGAAGCAAGTATTCCACACTTCTGCTTTCCCTTGGAGTCGTACCCAACACTGACCAGAACCAGCTTTGTTTAGGAGATGAGACCTGATGAGATCACAGCTCACAGAAAAACCCTGCAACCTGCAGAGTTCTTGGTGCTGAGGTTAGTGTATCACAAGAAGAGAAAACCAGAAAGAACCAAAATAACTCGCCCTTGAGAAGTACCATAATGCATTATAAAAATCTAAACCTTTCTCGGTGTTCAAAAAACGCTAAGTGCAATTTTTTGCAACAATACCTTTTAATGTTTGGATAATGTGACAAAACTTAAGAGGCATCGTATTCAGATATGCAAAACATATAAGCCAGCCTTGGTTTGAGTTTTGTAATTAGAACAGTTCTAGGGGTACATCAGTCTATTTGCATTACTTCAAGCATCACTATTTTACTGCTTCAAAGTCAGTTATGTTTTACAGCAATTGTGTCATTATTCAGCCATTTGGGTTAGTGCCTAAGTACAAGCTCCATGCATTCATCCCTCATGCGCCAATTGCTTTGCTCTGAGGAACAAGGCAAATGGTCATGGTTAACTATCAAAGCAAGTCTTCTCATTATATATATATATATGTGCAAATTATTGGATGTATGATTTCAGTTAGGTTCTAAGAATAAATCAATAGTATTTCCATACTCCAGTATTGACTTCACATGGATTTGGGCATACGATCAAAATTAGTCAAGTCCTTATGTAATTTGCCTGAAATCATTCTGCATTATTAAAACAGAACTACAAGTATTTGAGTTTAATGTGAGAGGAAGAAGATGGGTTGTTTTAACTTATTTCTGAAGTGGTTTATGTTATTTTATTTCCTGCTTTCTGGGCTTCCCAGTGTACCCCATGATCTTTATACCTGTCTTATAGACAGATTCTGTTCAACTTGTAAAATAGCTTAAATATTATCACTGTTCAATAGAATCATAGAATCACAGAATAATTATGGTTGGAAGGGACCTCCAGGGTCATCAAGTCCCACCTTTATCCCATCATATTCCTAACCATTAAACCACTAGACCATGGCCTCAAGTGCCTCATCAGCCTGTTTCTTGAACACCCCCAGGGACAGTGACTCCACCACCTCCCTGGGCGGCATGTTCCAACGTCTAGCCACCCTCTCATTGAAGAACTTCTTCCTAATATCCAATCTAAACTTCCCCTGATGCAACTTGAGGCCATTTCCTCTCTTATCATTAGTAATTTGGGAGAAGAGACCAACACCAGCCTCACTGCAACCTCCTTTTAGGTAGTTGTAGAGGGCAATAAGGTCTCCTCTCAGTCTCCTCCAAACTAAACAACCCCAGTTCCCTCAGCCGGTCTCCATAAGGCCTGTTTTCCAGACCTCTCACCAGCCTCGTTGCCCTTCTCTGGACTCACTCCAGCACCTCAATGTCCTTCTTATCCTGTGGTGCCCAGAACTGGACACACCACTCAAGGTGTGGTCTCACGAGTGCCGAGTACAGGGGCACAATCACCTCCCTACTCCTGCTGGTCACACCGTTTCTGATACAGGCCAGGATGCCATTGGCCTTCTTGGACACCTGGGCACACTGCTAGCTCGTGTTCAGTCGGCTGTCAACCAACACCCCCAGGTCCTTTTCCACCAGGCACCTTTCCAGCCACTCTTCCCCAAGCCTGTAACGCTGCATGGGGTTGTTGTGGCTGAAGTGCATGACCCGGCACTTACCCTTTTTAAACCTCATGCAATTGGCCTCAGCCCATCGCTCCAGCCTGTCCAAATCCCACTGCAGAACCTCCCTACCCTCAGGCAGATCGACACGGTCACTCAATTTCATGTCATCTGCAAATTTACTGACCCTCATCCAGGACATTGATGAAGACATTAAACAAGACTGGCCCCAAGACCGAGCCCTGAGGGACACCTCTTGTGACCGGTCTCCATCTGGATTTAACTCCATTCACCACAACTCTCTGGGCTCACCCATCCAGCCAGTTTTTAACCCAGTGAAGAGTCCACCTGTCTAGACCATGAGCCACCAGCTTCTTCAGCAGAATGCTGTGGGAAACAGTGTCAAATGCCTTCCTGAAGTCCAGGCAGACAACATCCACCGCTTTTCCCTCATCCACTAGGCGGGTCACCTGATCATAGAAGGAGATCAGGTTGGTTAAACAGGACTTGCCCTTCATGAACCCATGCCAGGTGGACCTGATCCCCCTGTTGTCCTGCACATGCCACATGACCTCCCCCAACATGAACCATTCTATAATCTTCCCTGGCACTGAGGTCAGGCTGACAGGCCTATAGTTCCCCAGATCCTCCTTCCTGCCCTTCTTGTATATAGCCATCATGTTGGCAAGTTTCCAGTTGTCTGGGACCTCACCCGATAACCAGGACTGCTGATAGATGATGGAGAGCGGCTCGGCAAGTTCCTCCACCAGCTCCCTCAGCACTCTCAGGTGGATCTCATCCAGTCCCATAGACTTATTGGTGTCTAATTGACTTAGCAGTCAATCATGGTAAAGATGAATGCAGCAAAGCTTTCATTCTATCTTGTGCCTCATCAGCAAACTGAGTAATGCTCTATCAGTTAAGTCTGTTCCTTCCATATGAATCTATGCAGGACAAGTAAAGAAAGAGATGCCCTCTTTAAAAGGTACTTCTCTTTCCTCTCCATCTTTCCTCTTCTCCCATAGCGGGTAGAAACAGATTTTTTTTTTTTTAAATCTTATTACCTAGTTTTAATTAAAAATCTGAACAGAAGCAGCTGAGAGACAGCATCAATGAATAGAAGACTGGAATAAAATATGGGAAAGAATGGATAAGCTAGAAATTAGAGAGACAGAAATGGAAAACAATTCAACAGTGCAAAGTGAAAGTGTTTAAGTAGTATATTCTTTGATGGAAGATGATGAGTTTGAGAAGGAAAATGAGAAAGATCATATGCTACTATAAATGATGCATTTATTAAAAATCATTCACATTTCTGGTAAAAACAACCAAGTATTAATGTTGCTGTATCATTGAGCTACCTTCCCAAACACCCACTGGTATAGCTCCAGTTATCTACATTCCTCTAATGTGAATTAACCACTGCCAGAACAGAGGTGGAGAAGCTAATATTTTTCTAGTTAAAATCATGGTAGTAAGATATGAAGTGATTAGACAACCTATTTAAACAAAAAGGCAAAGGTCATGACCATATGGTTATAAAATTAATCATAAATAAGACTGGGTTTGAAACTAGAAAAGAATGCAATCTTAGAGTGAAGTTCTGGAACAAGAATTTAAAAAGAGTACTTCTTACTTTACATGATGTCAGTTGCACAATAAGCAATACTTACTGACTACTATTTCTTTAAGAAAGAAAAAAAGAGAGTTGTAATGTAAAAAAAAAACAAACAAAAAGCTTTACTGAAAGAGGTCGAAATATTTTCCAAAATAGAACAAACAGCTATCTAAAAATTAAGACAATTATCAGCAATGATATTTATTTGATCATATATAGAAAGGAATCAAAGGAAAAAGGACTGAGTATCATGGGATTATGTATTCTGTATCCAACTGTACATACATGTTGAAGAGAAAATCAAGAGTGGTAAAATCATCTCTTTATTTTATTAAGAAGTACATTTAAAATTCAAAGTTGATTTCTTAAACCTACTTTTTCTCACTTCAGTAAGAGTAGCTCAATTTTCAAAACATTTTAGACATACAAAAATCATGCATCAGAACTACCTTAAAGGAATGAATAATTACCTCAGAGTGAATTACTACAAAGGGAAAGCAGAGCATTTCAGTAACAGGTTACTATATTCCATTGGTGTGGACCATGAGCAGAGATTACAGACTACAACTGCATCTTGGGAAAATTAATGCAGAAGTCAGTGGATTCATAAGAATTTTATACTCGTTACTACATGGCCTGACCTGCACTGATGAAAACTTGGTGATGTTGAACAGCACTCATTTTCTCAGAATCACAGAATCATCTAGGTTGGAAAAGACCTTGAAGATCATCGAGTCCAACCATCAACCTAACACTGACAGTCCTCGACTATACCAGATCCCTGAGTACTATGTTGACATGACTCTTAAACACCTCCGGGTATCACCACTTTCTCATAATGTTACAAGATTTCACAACAGATAACCAGAGGTGGAGCAGATTATGAAACAGTAAGGCTATTAAAAAAACCAAAAAACCAACACTAGTTATGTTGCCAAATGATATGCTGGAATAATAGTGCACTGAACAGAGATAGCCAAAAATGACAAGTTTCTGAAAATGCATTGTAAGCTTGTACCAGGTCCACAGGCAGTTTAAGAAAAAAATATGCATTTCCTTAGCCCTTATCCCATTGTTTTAGATCTGTCCCGTGGAGTGTGTGTGAGTTCCTGTAGACTCCATTAAAAAAAAAAAAAAAAAAGTCAAATAACATTTATATCCTTTCTTGTTCTCAGTTGAAAGTTGTTTCGTACTTGCATGTGAGGAAAAGTTGCCATGATGGCATATTACATTATTGTGATTCTAATGATTATAGACTAGAATGATAGAAGTCCTACCATCTTTCAGGTGTGTTTACTACTCCTTCATTATCACAGCTACTAAAAGATCAATTCAAACACACTGCCTTCACTTTATAGACTTTCATGAACATATTATAGTTCAAGGTTTTATCCTGCACCCTTTTAAGTCAGCTATAAAGATTTTATCTGTTTCAAGGGCATGCTTTTTTAACATCTTCATCCTAAAAAGAGCATGAGGTGTATTTTTCAGGGGAGGGTTACTTAAGCGACACTTGCACCACAGTGATAATTTCATTTTCAAAATAACTTTAAAGAGTAGGAAAAAACAAACAAAGTGTCCTGAACAATTTGAAGCACGTGAAGTCCATTTCTTAAACCGGAAAAACAAACAAACAAAAAGCATTCTTCTTCATACTGTTTTGAATTGCATAGTTGATTTACAGGTAAATCCTCTTCAATCAAAAGGATGTTGATTTTGTAGAGGGGCACACATCTGATTTCATGAGTAAAGAGTTATCAGACACCATTTTCAACCAAGCAAGGATGAGGGCAATCCTGCCCATAAACTTTCCATTACAAACTTTCTATAACTTTTTGGACTGTTTTCTGAAAAATGAGTATCTTATCATTAAGTATGTGCTTCATAGTAGGTGCATTATTAGCAGGGAAGTACATTTCCAATTCAGAGTATGACAGCACATGCAGCTGTGTGTCAGTGATGAAGGAAGACTAACATACCAGTGCCCAGATAAAGAATATCCCTGTGAAGTGAAAGTGCAAAATTTAATATTAATCTTATAAATTACTTCTGTCAGAATGTTTGGTACAGAAAAAGAACCTTAAAAGATAGTTGTGAATTGTTGGGTTTATACCTGTTTTCAATAAATTGGTACAAAATGAGTTTGAAAAGACGATAGTTGAGGAGAACTTTCAGTTAAAAAGGATATCCCTAAGTTTCCACATTTTATAATTTAATGCTAATAACATAAAACTGCATTTTCTTAATAGAAATAGAGTGGTCAGTTTATGGTATGACATAGGAATTCACTGCTTAACCCCTGCCACTTTCACAGGCTGTACATATTTTTGCGTAATACCAATCATGTCCCAGACATGAAAGCATCTTTCCTTCTGCTGAGGTTTTTCATCTTTCAGAAATGTCACCTGATTCTGTGCTCCATCCAAAGCATTCAGAAATTATTTGCCAAACTTCCTCGCAACTTTCTGTCCCTACACTGCTCACACAGCAATCGTTCTCTTCCAATAACCTCATGGGTTCAGTCATCATAAAGTTCCTAAATAAATGCCATCAAATTGAAATTCCAGCCTTTTCCATTTGACAATGCTACAGTTTGCATACCAAGTATTCACAGCTAAGTACCTCAGATAATAAAATGAGTTCTGCTGATGTGAGCTGCTTGAAGTATAAATCCCTTTTAAAAATATTTAATAAAACTCTTATGAAGATTTATTGCATGCAAAGACAAAATGCAAAATATTTAGTGGCAGATGGAAAGCAGACAGAACCAAGAGACAGAACAACTTATCATGTTTGCCCACACCTTGTTTTGAAGAAGCATTTTTAAAGAGTTTATAGAAGTTTAAAGAAGCTCTAATCTTTAAAAGTTCAAACACTATGGATTGTTGCATAATCTATTATGTAAACAGGTTGTTAGCAATCCGAGGCATTCTTGTAAAAGGACATTCAGAATATCATTACAGAACATGAGATAAATTTGATACACCTTAGATGCTCTTTCAGTATAAAATTAGTCTTGCTTGTTTCTTGTAGTCATCTGACTCCTCTGTACGGATATGGTAAAGCCAGTCACGCAATAATTTAATCTGTAAAGAGAAAGATTTAAATTTCAGAAGATTTGCATAGCTATGTTAGCTTGGCATTCTGCATGGGTTTCTCAGCAACCTGAGAAGCCCAGGAGAAATGCTGCTACGCTGTTACTATCGCTCAAATTACTCATTCTTAATTAAAACCCATTAACCCTTTTAGAACTTTACAAATGTACTCAACATAAAGCAACAACGAACAGACCAGATGATTAACGCCACCACATTTTTGAATGACTGGTGTGGGGATGGGTAGGAAACAGATACGCTATACAGTGCCATATGCTCTTTTACTTTGTGTTATTCTTCATCTGACAGCACCATCTTCCTTTCATTCTATGGAAGGTCACAGGCCTATCAATATATTATCTTTTACAGATGCAACATATGGTACACAATATAAAGAAAACCTACCTGCAGACCTGCCAGAGAGCACCCATTAGGACAAGAGAGACAGACAGACTTTTCTGATTTAGCCTTAACACTCACTGTGGTTGGGTTTTTTTGTTGTTGTTGTTGTTTTTTGTTTGTTTTGAAGAAAAAATCTTTATAGGTTACCTACTGTAGTAGGGATAAAAGTATTTGCTGTCTTTCTTTAGAGGTACAGGTCATCTCAGACTGTATGAAGAACAGTTTTGAGGCATTCCTCACTCAAAGCATGTGTTACATCTGTAAACTGCAATGCTGCAATTTCAAGAAATACAAGCCTGCATCAGACTCCCCAGTAAATGTTGAGGACAACACATAGGTGGAAAGCTTTTATCACAGCCATCAGGGGAGGCAGACGTGTTTTCAGACAGAAGAAAAACATTTCTAACCTACATCTAAAAAATCAGGGTTCTTTCTTGAAACGAGAGCCCTCAGGGACCTTATCACAATACTTCCAATCTTTTATCCTTTTTCAGAGCAAGAAAACATAAAAGAACAAATTATGTTCATAAGCTAGTGAACCAATGGGATGAGAAGACATGAGTATTGGAAAATTATTTTGCCAGAAAACTGACTCCTTCAGAGCTCTTTTGTGCTGCACTGAGTCTAAAGAGAAAACGTGTTGATTTGTGTGAGATTTTATACTGTGTACACTAGCATTTATGCTTATTTTAGAGGTCCCCAGGGGAAAGTTATCTGCTAATTCCAAAAGCATTTCTAATTAATTAAAAAGCTTTTCTTTCTACATTCTTATTGTATTTTTGGTAGCATTTCATGCTAAGGCTTCTTGAATTATATTAAGAAGCCATTAATCATATAAAACTTTGAAGAGGATTTTCAACATAAGACTTCCAAGTTTAGGCCCCATCATCTCCCTTTAGACAGCCAAAGAGCTAGCTTAATTTTAAAATATGCTGATCATCAAAAAGTTTTGAATTACTTCCTAAAGACTGCCTTACTAAAGGTCTTTCTAACCCTACAACCTGATCTTCTTAGCAACCAGTAGTAGATGCTGAGGAAATCATGAGTGAAGCACAGCATGGACATACAGGCATCCCCTACTGAACACCCTTAAGGTATCCAGAAGCTGCAGCTCAAGACACTTCAGGAAGCAAATTCCACACTCCATCATCCACTCACCCCCCCAGATGACTGGAAAAGGGAAGATCTTGTTTAATTGCATCTCAAAGTGATGAGAAATTAATGTTTACTAAGAAGATTGTATCAATCATTTCCACATACGTATCTCCTCTAACATCATATATGCATCCTCTCTTTTTTTTCAGCTTTATTACAGATTTAGTTTCAGTTTATAAGCATTGCACCAAATCTTTTCACTTACTAAACTGATTGAAGAACACATTTTTTTTTTAACCACCTCCATAACATTTCAGCCCTGGATAACCTATGAAATGACATAAAAAATTAAAGTCCCATCAAATTATGACAGCAAAAGTTACATTACATAAAATAACACTGATAATGTCTATAGTGCAGAGACTTAGATGTAAGCACATTTTGACATGAACAATGAACCCATCCGAGCAATAAGTAATTCTAATAAAAAAAAAAATCTTAAAGAATAAACTTATCTTTTACATTACAGAAATAAGAGATTATAGCCGTGCCCAGGATAAAATGGCAACCTATGCTGTTTGCCAATATAAATACTATTATCTAAAAGGAAAGAATACTCCAAGCCAAGAGAATTATGAGACAGAACTGACAGACAGGGAGAAAGGATTCATACTTCTTGTTTCCACTCACATAACTTTCTAAACAGTATATGTTGCAGGAAAACATAATAAAAGCGGGAAGCAGGAGGTTGTTTTTCAGTCTATAGTTTCTGTAGTAACTTACTTCTCTCTCACTTCCCTTCACTGCCTCCTCCAAAATGGTCTGGTATCTCTGCAGCTTTCGGGAGCTATTCCCTGTCTACATGTACTTTCGTTTACTGCAAGGAAAAGATAATCTGTGAAATATAATAGGAATTATTTTATTATATGCAACAATGCAGGTCAAAAAGCAAGAACAAATATTTGTAGTTTCACTTCATGATTCAGATTCATTGTGGCTTGAAACACATTCACAAATCTCATAGGTATTTTTACAATGCTGTAATGATTAAAATACAGTTTAGAATTAAGGCTGATGAGTACTGAATCTGTATTAGTGAACCTAAGGAAGGATTACATAGCACACACCACTGTGGCACACATGTAAGGCCTAATTCAGGAAAAGCCCCTTGGATTAATTCCAATAAATTCTTTTCTGTCCTAACAAATTTGTTTTCTAAGAGAACAGACCTAAATTAATTCTGTAGAGGATTTTTCAATCATTGAAAAAGTAGCCCAGTTTCAGAAGTGCAATATAATACAATTATATCAAGACAGCAGTAAGATGTTCAAACAAGCAAAGTTTTTGTTTCTCACACCAGCATTGTTTATTTGGAAACCTGTGAACTACCAACACGTGCAGTATAAACTCTAGAAACCAACTTTTTCTGCAGACAGCAGATGTTTCCCATGAAAAACATTCAGAAACCAATCACTCCCACTGTACCTAACCTAGAGTTAAATTTGACTATAGGGAACATCTTAGCACAGTGACCATGGCTCCAAACATGAAATGCAAACTTCTTTACAACATTACAACTTCGTTACAACCATTTAAATAGCTCAGATTTTGTAGAATAAAGGGACAAAATTTCCACATGCTCATTTTGAATTTAATTAATTTAATGGCTGGACTTAACTATAATTTCCAACCAAGGCTATTCTGTGATTCTGTGTGAATTAAAACCAAGACACATCACTAGGAGATATTTCACACAAATTTCTTAGAACTTTTTTGCAAGTCAATTAGATTTGTTGAAATCAAGGTTTTCCATGAATCATTTTTGAGAAACTAGATTCTTTAATAAGATTTTTCTTAAAAAATTTCAAAACTGCATGACAGAAAAAATTCTCCATTGTCTCTGTCGCTAGGGACACACATGCAAGATTCTTTTGTGACTTCAAAGCTAGCAAAAATCTGGCAACATAGCACAAATAAGTGGTCTGTGCTCCTAGTTCTGTTTTTTTGTACTATATTTCAGATTTATCTGAGGTCCAGAGGATTTCAGTCAGGATGGAAGATAGAAGAGGTTAGTTTTTCTTTTCAATTAAACCTATTCATTCAGAAGTCTTAAAATACATTGTAAAGGAAGATCCAACTTATACATAATGTAAAGCAGGCAGGTATCAGTATCTCTGTTAAAGATTAAGAAAGCTGAGAGAAGATATCTTAAGAGACTTTCTCAAGGTCACATACAGTCAGAAACAGCCTGCCAGTAGATTGTTTACCAAGTCCAGAAAGATAGACAACACACAGACATACATACATATCCATACATCTGTGTAAGTTTTCAAAAGATCTTGCTTGTGTATTTCTTTTAATTCCTGAGCAATCCAATACTTGCAGCAATAATGCTAAAGATAAATAATCCGTTTGCAGGCTGATGATTGGAATTGGGTTTGAATACTGAACTCAGTAAGGACTTAGGAGAAGTGCACAAACCACCCTGTGTAAGTGGTCTGTCACTTAAATTTGCAGTCTGGTGCATTGCATAGCATGATCCACAGGTATTGACACTGATATAGGAAGACCATTTTGCCTCAAGCACCATCTCCCACACAGTTAAATAATCAGAGATGGTATCTGCCCAGAGAGGTTGTGGAGTCTCCTTCTCTGGAGACATTCAAAACCCGCCTGGACATGTTCCTGTGTGACCTGACCTAGGTGTTCCTGCTCTGGCAGGGGGATTAGACTAGATGATCTTTTGAGGTCCCTTCCAATCCCTAACATTCTGTGATTCTTTAGCTTTCCAACATCTATTTCTCACATTCAACAGATTTGGAGGAAGGTATCATGAGAAGTATTATAAGTATTTTATTTGTCTTTTACATACAATGAGTAACAAGGATAACTTCTTAAATGTAGGACATAATGCATGGTAATGTTAATTATTGATCAATATAAAAGCATATTTTTAATACACAAGATATGATTGAGGTCATACATTACAATGATTAATGACTGCTTTCCAGAAAGCATCTGCTGTGCTTGTAAAATTATGTTCATCTAAGAATTAATTAATCTAAGAGCTTTACAAAAACATAAAAGGACAATAATCAGGAAACTGGGTTAGCAGTTTGCTCTAATTTGTAAAAAAAAAAAAAAGTGTATAATTAATTGATTGGTCTGAGAGCAATTACAGAGCTGGCAAAGCCTTCAAACAAGAACCAATTTAAGAATGGCATATTTGTAATTGGTTTGTATTCATCTTTCCAGAATGCTTATTTGCAAAATAATAGCCAAAACTGCTTTTCCATTTTCTGGTATACGAAGGAAACAATATTATGCATGTGCAAAAATGTGTGCTCTGAACACACCATACAGTCAGTCCAGGATGTCTGTGAATAGTGCTAAGAGACAACTTCTACCACATCAGTTAGACTTGCATTCCATCTTAGTTTATATGCAGTCTGAAAAAGGCCTCAGACAATATTCTGCATCAAACTCTTCTTTAGGTTTCAGAAACCATCTGCCTCTTTATTCCGTCATCTTCAGAGGTGTCACGCAGGGCATTTTGGTGGGTTTTTTCCCTCCAGAAGTGACAGTGATGACCAGAAGTCATCAGAGTAAATGCTTGTGAGGAGCAAGCCCATTACATCATCTGCAACAATTAAATTTGCAACAGTACCGCTTTCTATATGTGGGAAGCTGGAAAAAAAATTACGTGTAATACTATGTGAAGTACTTGATGCGCCACATCTGGCCTGCAGCATCTCAGTTGCAAATTTACCCAGCAATGACAGGACTTGAAACAAAATGTGAGAAACACTGTTAAGGGACTTTCACCACTCTTAGCATCATCTCTGGCCATGGAACTTGACCACAGCTTCACCCTTTCACAGCACATAAGCCTCACTATCTTATTAAAGGCAAAAAAAAAAATTTCTGACCTGCTAAACAGTCTTGGAACAGCGGTGTCTTAACCACACAACAAATTCAAACTTGGTAATTAGCACCATCCATCAACTAACCACGCTTAAACCCTATACAAGAATGTCTTCCATCTATACTTTGTAACCATTTTATCTCAGTCCTTACACCTTATATAATCCCTTGTGATTTTGAAACTAAATATGGAATACTACTCCTCTGATGTATGCATCAGGTTAGAAAGCTGTAAAACAGTAAAATGAAAAGCAAAGCAAATATCCCCAGGCATCTCTATATCTTCATAACAGACAGCTGAATTTGCATCCAAGACAATGGAAGCCAACGGGATTCTCAACAGGATTTTCCTTTGCAACATCGGCACAGAACTGTTACTCTGTACACAGGCAATTTATAATTGAGACTGTTTTGTAACAGTGACTGCTGCTTAATGATAAGTGCTTATTTCACCTTTTTGTGTCATAGAAAAAGCTACAAATTATCAAAACTGGAGTGAGATTTTTAGATGAAGATACCGTGAATAACTGAGAAAAAAAAATACTGGAATTCAAGATGTGTGTTTCTTATTTGAGATCTCTTCCAACCAAGGCTATTCTGTGATTCTGTGACAGAGCACCAAACATACTACAGCAGAAAATCCAGAATATCAAAAGCACCAGAGATGTTTACATATGGTCTGTGAATACTAAGTCCTTTGTATCAGCAAGCTTCATAACTGAAAATGACAGAGACTTATACATTAAGTGATGTGACCTCTGACCAGCAACATGAGAATATCACTATTTAAGAACTTGCTGAATCAGGCAAGTTCAGAGTTGGCTCTAAACACATTCTGCAATATCTTTTGGTTTTCAGTACAAGCTTAGCTTTAAGCTTGTATATACAGAGTTGGGCTGGTGTCATATATCAACAGTAAGCAGATACAGGTGAAGAAAGGAAAAAATATTAATTAATAACCGCTTAATCAAGTCTGGGATTGTAACTCTGTAGGCTCTGTAAACAAGGATCATTAGCAGAAAAATCTCATACAGAGTCAGTATGAATAAATATATTGAGGACTTCCCTATGTCCTGGATATATGATGTCTCCCACGTTCTTGTAGGAGAGTACATATTTTACACAAATTCTAATTTTCCTAAGGAGGAGCTGCAGCATTGCCCTTCAGTTCCCAACCCAGACAACACTGAGTTAGTCAGCCTGGCAGAGGGGAAGCCAAGGTACTGCCTTCCTCAATGCAATTACCCAGAGACCCATGAAAGCAGCCCTACCCAGAAAATCAGGTCTTATCTGCAAACAGATCTTCATGTCATCACTCCACCAGTTCTACATAGGACAATTATGTTTACATAATGCAGGTAAAAACTTTCTAGGCAATGCCATTCTCGGTGCAAAATAGGCTTATTTTGATACATGCTTATAAGAACATAAAATACAGCTGCTGTTGGCCCTACCAGTTGCACAAGGAAGCAGTACAATAGAATCCACAAAAGATCATTACTCTATTAGTGTACCATGGTAGACATTCTTGAAGAGATCCCAATTAGTTCACTAACTATTCTCTAAGTAGGGTTAATATTCTCACATTTAAAATCAAAGTTACTTCATCTGTTTTCATATCATTTATGCATCCACTTTCTACAAATAGTCTGAGCTCAATATGAAAGTGTGGGCAAAAATGAAAAAGTAGGAGATGAAATACAGATTTGACAAACTAAAGATAATGCATAATAAACAAAGTAATATGAACTACTGAGTTGCACTGCTTGAATTTAAATGTACTACATCAAACTTGGGGAAAAAAAAACCTCAAGGCTTTGGTGCAGACAACTGAGAAGGAGTGTCAAGTTCAATGTCAATGAAGGTAGCAAAGTCTGCAAGCATGCACAGTTAAAGGAAACAATTGACTGGGAGGCGGGGGTGTGGTGGTTTTATGCATTCAGAGGGAGTATTATTCTGGTCAGTCTATTTGAGAATGAATTTTATGAACAATAAAATCATTCAGAGATAAAAACAATGTACAAAATATATTTGTGAATAGGAAAACTATTTGAGAGGAAATAATAAGGAAATGCTGCTATGAAGATATCATTATACTTGTCCACAGTGCACAGGAATGCAAGAGAGTTGTACTCTGACTAGGATGGAGTTAATTTTCTTCATACAAGCCCGTGTGGTGCTGTGTTTTGGATTTGTGACTAAAACAGTGTTGGCAACACCAACTATTGACTATTTCTGAGCAGTGCTTGCACAGTTTAAGGCTTTCTCAGTTCCCTACTTAGCCCCTGTCAGCAAGTAGGGAGGGGGGAGGGCGGCAGGACAAAAAGCTGGGAGCAGACACAGCCAGGACAGCTGGCTCAAATTGGCCAAAGAGATATTTGATGCCATATAATATGTTAAAAATAAAAACTGAGGGTTTGCCTTCCAAAGCAGCCCTTGCTCAGAGACTGGTTGGGCATCAGTCTGTTTGTGAGAGGTAGAGATTGATTGCCTTTGTATCACTTGAGTTCTTCCTCCCCTTGAGCTTTAAAAAAGAGCAAAAACCAAAACACACAACCACAAACACCATGAAAGTAAATTCAAAAAACCTAACTTCTAATGACATACATTTCTTCTTTCCACTATACTGATTATCAATGTGGAACATTTATTACAGGGGAAAAAGACCTCTCTGTTACTGGTCAGAGTGTTCCTAAATATCCTGAACAAAAATTTGACTTCAAATTTCTGAGATCACTTTCATTAGATAACCAGTTTTAGTTAACATAGTTGGTCACTAGGGACAAACTTTGCTGCACACAAAAATAAACAGGAGGAAAATACCAACAAATTATTTTAAAATATAACACATATGAACAGTTATATATATCAAATACATACACATACAGCATACAAATGTATGCATACACATACAACTTATTTCATAAGCCAACATTCTGAGGCGCTTTTTGTATAATTGGGTTGATTTATACTACTATATTTAGTGCAAGAGAAAAAATTTCTTACTAAAATTGAAAGGATAAAATAATTTTGAGTATTAGTCATTAGACAAAATTTAAAAGTCAAATCATTAACAGTAGGGTGGCTAGAAGTCAGGCAGTCTGCAAATACAATACAGGTTTATGTCACCTTCCCTCTCCCTGTTTGCACAAATTGCTATATCATGACATGCTGTAGAATCCTTACTGGTCAGATTCAAAGTAAGTTTGGAGAAAAATAAAAATGTATTCACTTCAAGAGGCTTTGGAACAGACTACAATTTTTATTAGCAATTGGAAATGCAAGTCTTAAGATGTACTTGATTTTTCTCTCAGCAGAACACTCACATGATTTTGGCCTGGTAAAACAGATTAAATAACCCATGAAAGTCACTGATAGACTACATCTGTAACTTCATTGATATATTAGAAGATATTTTGAGTAGCATTACTATGCAATCAGAACCTGGGAAACGTGTACAAACACACATGCAAGTTTCCAGGGTTTAGGAGATACATACATACACTTACGTGTATATTTAAACACACATGATGTATGAATATGAACATGGTAAAAAAAAGTGTAATTTACCTCATTACGCTTTTATTGTTGCATTTGCCCAGTACCACACTGCTAATGATAAAATCATCCCAAGTGAGCTGGTCCCCATCTTGTCATAATTACCTTTCTTCTTCACCTCTGCATTAGAGGTCTGCATTCCTTGATTTTACAATTACTCATTATTTTAATAACATAGGCAGATAAGCAAATCCAAAAGTTATCCTTGGCAAAAAAAATCTATCTAGAACCCTTTTTCTGAGTTGTTCATGGCTGCATCATTATCCAGAATAAACTGACCTTAGGAGCGTACATCTCATTTTTCCAAACCTTAAGGTTAACCCAGCTGACTGGGCTTTGGCTAGCCATTCCTTTTAAAGCAGCATTGCAGCCACTCAAATTCTTACACCATACTTAGAACTGCTGTATGACTCCAATGGAGAAGGGATGGAGGAGAGAAAGATTAAAATAAAATAACTTGTGAGTAACTTTGTAAATCATATTCTATGCCCAGATGACAAGAAATCAGGAAAGTATTGCCTTAAGGACAACTTTAGGGATACCAGCCTCTTAAGGAATCAGTGTCAGTTTTCCTTCAGCTTACTGTCCTGAATTTGAGACCCGTTTCCCCTTCCTTACCCTTTGTCAGTTTCATAAATAAATCACTACAACGTTCAAACTTTTCAACCTGAAGAACAGTTTCCTTGTACTACCTTTCTCATACAGTATGTTATCAGATTCCAATTTAAACTCTCCCGTGATCTTACAACTTCGCAGTCATTTATCTTACAGTCTAATTCATACCAATTACTTCCCTGCGTAGTTTCATGAGCACTTAAAAGCTAAAGTTACTGATTTTCTAGATGATTTCCTACATCAATTTCCTAACAAATAGTTTACCCAGAATAGTCTCCAGAAGCATCGTCTGTTCTTTCACATATGAAAAAAAGACAATAGAAAAATACATTCAGGATTTTTCAGAACAGTTTTCTCCATTGAAACTACAATTTGCCTTCATTAAGGCTGGTGGAAAATTGAAAGATCTGGTATTCAGGAAAAATATCTTTTCTTCCTCCTTTTCAGTTTGCTTGGATACAGAAATTTAGCTCATAGGACTGATGTCACATGGTAAGGTGAATAAATAGGTGTTGTTCAGTACCCATTGCTACAGGCTCATATATATGATTTGTATTTTAAAATTCTCATTCCATATACTCCATTTTACAAATCATCAACGCTAAACAAAAACCAGAAAAAAGCAAACAAATAAAAGTGCCACTAAACCATACAGGCACTCCTAAAATTTTAACTTTTCAATGACAGAGCCTTCCTAGGAAATATTTTCTACAAAATACAACCCTAATTTAAGGATTGAATTTTGTGAATCAACATTTTAAATTAACAGTGTGCAAGACAGTGAAATGAGAGACAGTCTATCTGCCAAGGGAACTGATGCTAGAAAAACTGTGCAACACCATGTGTGAGTAAAAGGAAACAAACTCTCAAAGAAACTTTGGCTGATATCTCAGGACAAAGGAAAAAGGGGGACAGGAATGATTTATCCATTATTTTACAAACACATGACACATTTTAACTCAGACAATCATGCTCAACACATTTATACTCAGTAACAGAAAAGAAGATAAAGTAAAGCCTGAAAATGCTGAATAATATTCTGGGTGATTTATTTATTTGTTGACATCTTATTCAGAATTAATAATAAAAAATGAAATTCTGCAGGAGCACTAGCCTATGAAGCTTTATGTCCTTCACAATTTGATTCACTGGGGTTGAAGAGACATGCTGTGATCTGGCCAGGTTTTGATTATTACTGTTGTACTGGTTCTGAATTGGTTTTCGGAATCCTAAAATGCAAGAAAAAACTTTCTATAAAGTTACCTGTGAACTCAAAGCTATTTTTTGCTTATGACATCTGACAATTCAAAGATCAGTTCTTCATCGTCCCACCTTGCTGCAGATCATTTGCTGACAGTTTATGGTAACAATATATAGCTTGGTTCTTTTAGCATTAAAGCTTATATAATTAGTATTTCAAAAGGAGATGAAGTCACTCTTGTTTCATACCTCTTTCACTGTACTAGCAAGTGTATCTAACATCACGACTACAATTTGTTCCCTACTTTGTCAGGATATTTTTTTTTTTTCCCAAAAAATCCTTTTATTTTTCATTTCAACTAGTATCTCCTTGAATGTGTTTAGTCAAATTGCATTTTAGAAGCTAAGAAACTCCTGAAAAAAGAGAAAAATACTCTTCCATTTGAGATCAGTTTTACACAATTTTACATAATTCTGAAAAACGCCATAAGAGATATTAGAGATAAGAAACAAGTTTGTATATTAAACACACCAGATATAATATATAGCTTTCATGCTCTACCTTATTTATCACAACTCTTTTGAAACACTCCATAAATATTAGAGCATCTATTTTCAGATCTTCAAGAAAGATAGATATGGGTCCATTATTGTACGGGTAAGAAAACCAAGTTAGATATAAGATATAATACTTTCTCATCAGAAGTTTTGTGACAGAAAGGGAAGAACATAAAACTACTGAATTATAGCTGCTTAATTGTAAACCTATTCATCTGTCTGTTTTTATTCTGAAGAGTCATTCTAAATACTGCAGTTGACTATGCATTTTGTATGCCAGCATCCACTAAACAAATTCTGTCAGGTTTCCATAGATGAAAGAGATTGAGATGAAACAGCTTCTCACACACAATTTGGTCTCTTTGATTACATTTGCAGGCCCTTCAGTCACTCCAAAACCCCACCAGTCTCTTACTACAGCTTTCAAGCTGTGACAATTTAGATAAGTGAAATGTTAAATAGCTCATTATAAGTTCACTTCTGCACCATAGGTATTGATGGCAGCACTACCATAGACTTCAATGGGAGCTGGATTACAGTTTGAAACACTTCACGAGTATATTCATCAGAAAAATTTAAAATTCAGAGACTTTCAAAACTTCTTCAAATCAGTTTATACTGAACCAGCCTTACAATAAATCAGGAAGAGGTGGCAGGCCAGTTTTGTAGAATACTACAAAAAGCTATTGAAATGCAACTTTTCTCATTCTGTCATTTTCATCCAAATCTCGTTATGATTTATGTGACAAGCAATCATCAGGGAGTGAAAAGTCATTTCTAGCAAACATAACACGATAGAATAAAAAGAGCAGGGGTCAAACAACTTTAAAAATTGTCTTCTGAGACAGGCAAAACATTTATCTGCTAAAAAACTGATCCTTCTATGAAGTAGCAACAAGAATGCACATAATTACTAATGATAGGACGAGAAGAAATGGCCTCTAGTTACATCAGGGGAAGTTTAGGCTGGATATTAGGAAGAAGTTCTTTACTGAGAGGGTGGTTAGACATTGGAACAGGCTGCCCAGGGAAGTGGTGGAGTCACTGTCCCTGGGGGTGTTCAAGAAATGGGTTGATGAGGCACTTGAGGCCATGGTCTAGTGGTTTAATGGTTAGGAATAGGATGGGATAAAGGTTGGACTTGATGACCCTGGAGGTCCCTTCTAACCATAATTATTCTATGATTCTAATTTAAGGTTCCAGCTTATAAGAAATCACACACTCAGAGAGCTTTGGTAATTTAGTGTACAAGATAACAGTACTGTGTAGTTGGAATAATGCATATTCCAAGTGGGTGTGCATTTCATTCTCCCTTACATGAAACCAAAGAGGCTAAGTGCAACCCTGTATTCTACAGACTGTTTCTGTTGTCCTGGCAACAAGAAACTGCTAATAAATCTCCCTGTGATAAAGAATTAAATACCAGTAATACTGAGTATCTATAAAAATACTCAGAGATGAGATTACCTTCTATCTTAATTCACTGTCTATGACAAATATAAACATATCAATCTACCCACTCAGCATGGTGTCTCTTAGGCAGGAAGGGCAGGTCCAAAGCTTTAGCAACCTTCCCGCAAGTCTTGCAGACATCATTTTTGAGATTCCTTACATTGAAAGCCCCTTTATAATGTAGGAATAAGGTATCATACCAGTGAAATAGGAATATAGATTATTTTCTCATCATTTCCATAGGGCATGGATTGGTGTGGATGCAATACAAGGCACAGGTAACTCCTCAGTGACCCAGGTAAAGAGGAAATTTTATGGCTGTCTTCCTTGAAAACCCTGTCCTGAACAAAAAGGAGAAAGGTACTCAAGAAATTCCCTGCAGAGAATTACATGAGCAAGGCTTACAGGTCTGGCTTTTAACTCCTTTCCTAAAAATGCATGAGTGAAGATATGGATATTACAAATGCATGCATTTTTTTCTATATGGAGAAGTTTGTGTTTTCAACTTCTCTGTTGCTAGAAGTTAGTTGTGTTGACAGAGGTGTCATGGTAGAAAAGGCTACCATTTTCTACATCACTGTCTCTTACCCTTTATTACTGTAACTTAGTCATTTTTTCTTCAAAACTACTTTTTGCACGTACTACAGGGTATTTGGCAGGTCAGGAATTAGTATTTTGGGACTATCATGGAATCACAGAATATTCAGAGTTGGAAGAGACCTCCAGAGATCATCTTGTCCAACTCCCCTGCTTAAAAGCAGGATCCCCTAGAGCACATCACTCAGGACTGCATCCAGGCGAGTCTTGAAAATCTCCAGAGAAGGAGACTCCACACCCTCTCTGGGCAGCCTGTGCCAGTGCTCTGGCACCCTCACTGAAAAAAAATTCTTCCTCATATTTAAATGGAACCTCCTATGTTCCAGCTTGTGCCTGTTACCCCTCCTCCTGTCACCGGGAACCACTGAAAAGAGTCTGGCTCCATCCTCCCTCAACCCACCCTTTAGGTATTTGTACACATTAATTAAATCACCCCTCAGCCTTCTCTTCTCCAGGCTAAAGAGTCCCAGCTCTCTCAGCCTTTCCTCATAGGGGAGATGCTCCAATCCCCCAGTCATCCTTGTTGCCCTCCACTGGACTCTCTCCAGTAGTTCCCTGTCTCTTTTCAACTGGGGAGCCCAGAACAGGACTACATTCTAGGTAAAACATTCAGGAGAGTAGTTTATCACATTCAGCAGATTGTCTCCATTTAACACTCCTCTGGTGATAGCTAGAGCTCAGGCATCATAACATCTTAGTCATACAATTCTTTCTAGATAACAAAAGGGAGCTACCTCAAAATAACATGACTAGAATGCTGAAAATTGCAGCCACATCTTAAAACATCAGTTTGAGGAACAGTACAATATTTTCAAGAAACTGCATGGCAGCTAACTGAGATCTTAATATCTTCTTTTGCTCTACTTAGGAATGTTCTCATTTAGAGTTCATTTGTTCAAATGCACATAACGGACGATTCTTTTAGTGATATATGACAGTGATTAAATGGTCACTTTAAATGTTGTCATTCTTTTAAAATGTATAGCCTTAATGAATCAAACATCAGCTGTTTCCTTACATAAATATAATTGTAAGTCCCATGTTAATAATGCAGCACTCCATTCACTATACAGACTAGATCTTACGTAGATCATATAAAATAGCACAGCAAATGCATGTACATCCTTGGCATCAGCAGCCATTGAATCAGTGTCAAAAAAAATAATAATCAGTGGAAAAAAATAATAATCAAAGATTATGTAAAGGGCAATATGATTTCTGGGAAACTGAAAAAATAAACAGGTGCCTTCACAATTAGGTTGATCATATTTAAATATACTAGACCTCCACCAAACTGCTGGTTTGTTTCAAATTTCCATTTAATTATTTAGGGTATCATTTATGTTAATTTTGTTCATGAATGCTTTGCACATAATATTTCCAGGGTTTAGAGCCTGGAGGTGGAGGGGAATTAAACCCACAATCACAGCTGTTTGCACTTATGGGAAACAGAAGTGTTTACTTTATATAAACAAGTATGTTCTATTTTACACAAACATTTGACCTCCAATATGTTCTTTTTTTCGGAAGATTATTAAACACACATTGCATTTTTTATCTGAGATCTAATCAGCTACTTTTCTCAGTGACAGAAAAGATACTTTTTGTTCTCTGGCCAAAAGCAATTCTTATGGTTTCTAAAACAAAAATTAGTATTTCCTCTCAGTCAAAACAGCCCTAGAACACCAAAGCATGTGTCTAGCATTCTTATAAATATTAATTCAAATTATCTTCAAGAATATACTACTTCATTCAGAGACAGATTCTTTACAAATAATAAAACTGAGTAACTGAAATTCTAACTTTTGGGTTTTTTCAGCTCTTCCCTGCTGAGGGGCTAAATGCTAAGTTTACAGGTCAAGCTGCATTTGATGAGACTAGTTGTGGTTATTCTAGGATGTCAGTAAATGAAGCAGCAATAGTCAGGAGTAAGAGCTATTAATCCTTTTAAATTTCACATCTTGAAAGTGTTGGTAAGGCATTCTTTGGCATTAACTTTAAGAAAATAACTAAAAGACTTATGAAATGAAAATATACAGAAAAACTGACTTAAGGCATTCAACAGAAGATACTACCATCCTCAATGGTAACCTAGCGTCAGATATAATTTATCTTTCATTCATGGGTTTAAAATTGAAATCTAAACTCTCCAATGCAACACTTCCTAGTAATGATATATAGTTATGCTTCATATCCCTGTGATGTTTCAGAATGTCAGAGCATTGAAACGCTCAGACCTTGATGCAATCTGTTTTCACCATATAATGTTATCGCCCTCTAGTGACTAGCCAGTATTTCAAGACTACAGCGTTTTATGCCGCAATAAATCCAAGGGCCAAATCCAGGCCCGAGGACAGCAGAAACTGATGAACTAAATGTGCAAAAGATCTAGTGCGACTGCTTTTAAGTCATTCCGTAAAGATTTTGTGTTTGCACTGCACAAAAGAAGAAAAAAAATACTTTAAAAATTACAAACCCAATAGACAAGGAGTTTGTGCTAGTAAGTGGGAGGCTTGTAACAGCTCTGGCCTCTCTACTTACAGATGACCTCAAAAACGAGCACAGGGCCAATCCTACTCTAAAACCACTCATGGGGGTTAACCCATGTGCTACATTCACTCTAGAGTCTTATTAATATTGAAGTCATCATGTCACTGTTCCTTTACCTCTAGTCACACAGGTTAAGCATTATAACTTGTAAAACACAGACTAAATCTGGAAATAACCCAATTTCCACAACAATATTTAAATTTTTAAGGTGATAATGCAGGCAGCACAAGGATCACTGTAGCTATGAAATTTAGCCTTTTGTGTGAGTTTAGGAAAATGCAGCAGAATGTCCTCAACTGATTTGAGGTAGAATAAGAAGTCCTGGGACAACCTATGGAATTGATGACTACGAACTTTACTCCCCAAAGACTGGTAATCTTCCTTAATATTTCCCAGGAGACAAAAAGATGCAACTGCAATTGTTTCCATTAGGTTTGCCAAAACAGATTTGTGTTAACTCACACTTCTGCTTGTTACTGCAAACTGTGAAAGCAGGCTCTGTGAGTACCCAGGGAGTTTCATATCCCTGATATTTTCCACGAGTGAGCTTGGCTCTGTCCAAAAGTGCCAACCTGCAGCACTGTGCCACCCGCACTCTTCTTACAGACTTCTTTTACGCCCTTTCACCCTACTGCTGGTTTTTCATTGCTATTTATCTCATCATCTGTCTTTATGTGAATGTGATCAATGCTACTTTGATGTTTAGAGTCTTGCCTTAATCAGTGTAAAACATGAACACAATAGATAAACAGATTCTAGAAGAACAAAGCTCTTCCAGAACAAGGCTCTATACCTCTGTTGCATACACAACAGCTCTTTTACCTGCCAAGAAATCGGTTACTACATATGAGAAAGGCCTTCACTCCAGATACTTTTCATTATACCCTAATGCTAGCATCCTACATATTTGGCAACGACACAATATTACCCCCCCACAAAAATTAACAAATAGGTTCCTTAAATATGAAACAAAAGCCACTGTAAATTTCATAAAAAATAGTTTTTTCTCAACCCTGCTTAAGACAAGGAAACTGACCTGAATTCCTTGAGAAATCTGGGAAAGCTTTATGGAAGTTCCCCCCATACCTGCCAACTTCTATATGAGTTTTTATATTAAGTGAGCTGGAATTAGTTCATTAAAACAACAATTTAACAGCTCATACAAGAGCACTAGGAAAGCAAGTAGTGGAACAAGCTCAGTTTCAAGAGAAAGAACATGACATACGTGCTTTCTTTCATTTGTCTGGGAACTGTCAGGAAGCGGCCAATACTAGAGTACCCCATGAGACACAGTGGTTTTGCTGTTTAAATAACAGCATATTACAGTTGTCTTTTAATGTTTTCTGAAATATATGCTATATATTCAAAGATTTAGTTCAACCAACACTTTTGGAAAATGAACTGACACAGCATCTTATTTCTTATAGACACTCAGGCAGCATACTTCACTAGAAGGATAGAAGTATATTACTAAGTATTATACCTTCTAAAACAAATCCCTTTGGGACAGTACAAATGTCAAATCATAACAACAAACAAAAATAAATGAAGTTTGTATTTACATATTTGTGTGTGTGTGTATATGCATAGAGATACATTTATTAAAAATGTTAAATCAGTTTAGAGGCATGAATTAAGGCACTTTGTTACATTCAAATATCAGTTTACCACTTTCAAGGTTAAAGCTTTTTCACATCTCATTTTCAAATAAACTCCAAGGACTTTAGAGTTTTACACAGCCTTGGTTGTATTTGAAGTACTCTATGTATTAAAGCTGCAGTTAACTCTAAAGTGTGCCAATGCCAGAAGGATAAACCATTCAGTTTAAGATTCAATTTGGATTATTATTGAATTTTCACAACAGCAAAACTCTGAGGCTGATTAAGCTGTTACAGGGGTTTTAAGATGATGCAAGTTCATTAATTTACTCTGATGTCAATGGAAGCTGATTCAGGCATCTTGCACTGGAAAAGGTGAAGCACTGTTGCAGAAATGCCATATTGCCGTTCCAAAATTGTCTCATTACAACAAGCTCATGAAATCAAAGCAATAAATAAATGATTTTTTTTCCCCTCCAATTAAATATAATAATTAATCTTCTTTTACTATGTCTAATAGAGCACATGCCATTTGGCATATTGTTATAAACGGCAATGAACCATGTCTAGTGAGATTCATTCTTTCCAAAAGCCCCAAAATACATTCAAAGCTTGACAGATAAGATGATGATGATAATAAACAATTTATCAAATTGAAATGCAGCCACCTCTGGAGTGAACTGCAATATTAATATTTTCTCCTGTGAATACATCATTGTACATCTTAGACATTAGCATTATCTGACTGGAACTTGGCTATAAAAATTGCTTCAAGATCCCTTTCAGCAACTGGAAGAATTTCTCCTGATTTATGGTGTCTAAAAACAAAGGTATAAATGTTTCTTTGAGTCTGAGTGTGTGCACTGGAGATAACACAGATTTTCAGCATAGCATGATACAGAACTAAAAATGTAACTTTGTGTCTGGAAGACAAGGTCCTATCAGTCAATTACAATGAGAAAGCTGCTGACCAATGTAATCACATTTCATGAAAGTTTTTTTATAAACTGGTTAGACGAACTTCTAAATTACATCATCTGTTCTTCAAAAAGAGATTATGACCTCTTGCTTTAGAAGCTCTAGCCAGGCTTTTGAGTTTTGGTTTGGTTTTTGTTTGGGGTTTGTTGGGGGTTGTTTTAATAAAGTGACACCGGTTGTATGTAGTTTTTTACCTTCTTGTGAGGTTTAAAGAAGTTCTGTAGGGAACTGGGAACTTGAGAAGTGCTAAAATGCCAGTTGTGTAGAATTGCAGCCTGGCAACAAGCTCTGTTTTGTGAAACAAACATCAAGGGCTTTTCATATTAAATTATTATCTGAACCAACGCCATTTGAACAAAGCACAAGAAAAGTTGAATTTGTGTTGATGAGAACAAAAAAATTATAAAGTCCATTCATATTGTAGCTCATTGGTGCTGCGATGATATAAATAACCATTGCTGTTAAATATTTTTCCTGGTTTAGACTTCTTCTGCCAAGCCACAACAGTACTATCTGCTCAAACCAGAAGTAACAAAAAAAAAAAAAAACCCAAAAAAAGCACATCTCCACACATTATGATCCATTTCACTATAATGGACCCAGGATTACACATAAAACAGTTTAGGACATTAGATTTTTTTTTAAAAAAACAAACAACAACAACAAAAAAAAAACCAGTTAAAAAAAAAAAAGAAAAAAGTTAATTAATTAATTTTTCAAATTGCAGCACTATGTATGTTTAGTAGCCCAGCCTTCTGGTAGTTGTATTGCACAGCAGCCAAATGGATTCCAGCTATAATAGATATAGGATTAATCCTTCCTATCTCTTGCAAGGCAACAATAATTTTCAAGTGAAAGTATCTTCCTTTGATATAATGAGTAAGAAAGTATACGTAGGCTCTTTACCACACGAGAAAGGAAAATTAGCTTCAGAACTTAACAAAAATCTTTTTCACACTTAGCTCCTATTTCTCTAGGTAGGGTACTATTTCTTCCCTACTGGTAACAAGTTGCTCTTCATGTAATGAAAAAAGCATCCTTGACAAAGGTCATCCTCTGTATATTGTCTATAATTTTCTTTCTAAGTTTCCCCACTGTTTTAATCTTACCACATTTGGTAGAAAATGATTCAGTGACACACAAACCCCACACCCCATGCAGAAAGATACTCATTTGAGGGTCTGATGTGTCAGTATCTATTATGTGAAAAAAGCAACCAGTTTTCCTGTTCCATTTCCACATAATTTTGCTACTTTCCGTTGGTTACTTATCAAGTTAATTAAAAAATTAAATTAAATAAATTAAAAAAGCAGGGACACCTCCCACTAGACCAGGTTGCTCAAAGCCCCATCCAACCCGGCCCTGAACATTTCCAGGGAGGGGGCAGCCACAGCTTCCCTGGGCAACCTGTTCCAATGTCTCACCACCCCAAGAATCAAAAATTTTTTCCTAATATCTAAGCTAAATCTACCTTCTTCTAGTTTAAAGCCATTACCCCTCATCCTATCTATCATTATAGGCACCCACTTCTGGTACTGGAAGGCTGCTACAACTTGTTCAGGATCACTGACATCTGGGCAATTCTTTGGGTTCATACTTGATATAAATAGCCCATGACTGTGCTACCAATCTCCTATGTCTGTGCCTAGAGAATACCAAAGAAAAAAATCACACATCACAGATGTATGCCACAGATCTCTTTCCAAGGGAGCACTCACTCAGCTGATTGCAAGGTTCCTATTTTATTCTGCCACTGTGACTTGACTAGAGGCTGAAATACTTCCCAGTGTGTTTGTACTTAAATGCTGTCTACTTCCAGATTCTGGGTTGGTTTTTTTAACTTATGTTCAACTTGGTCTGTTGATTTCATCTCCTTGCACAACACCTTGGAGCTCAAGATCAATACTAAATGACATAGCATGCTGCAGTTATTTTACAGAAGGCAAGTTGAAAAAGTTTGAGAAAAATCCATAGAAATTTAAAAGCAGCTTGTTTCGGTTGTCTTGTTTTGACAGTCCCTCCAGCGTTTGCAGGTTTAATTTCTCCTTCAATCTAGAGGCATAAAGTGAAGTGCCAAAAAAAAACCATTTTGTCCAGCCTTAGCTAGTCATTTTGAGGTAATTACAGTGCTGAATGTTCAGCCTGAAGTTTTCTGTATAATTAGAGGTTTAGGTTAGCTGCCTTTCTTTGGTAGGTATTTCATTTCCAACTCATCTCTGTTAAAATAACCCCTCAAACCACACAGAGAATGACATTCCCTGGGTTACAGTAAACAGATTTTTGTCACATAGCTTAGTACACCTATAGCTTTCCTAGAAATTTAGCTAAATCAACTAAACTAGTTATTCTGGGTTAGAGGATACCTCTGTATGATAAAGCATGGCATTAAAGTATTTCTAAGGCCATTGAAATCAGTTGTTCTATTTATTTATTTTAAAATATAGCATCAGCACCTGAAAGACAGTCACAGTTCATCTTATCAGCTGCTTCTACATTAACAAGTGGTGTGGTGCAGAGAGAGAACGACCAATGTTAATTTTGTTGTGATGTGTTACAGTCCTAAGCTCTGTCACATCTCTGTTAACTAGCAGTCAGGTTTGCATCACCTACTAGTATTAGTTTGCTCACACTACTGCACAGAGTGAGAAGCCACTGGAGAACCTGACACCCCCTTTCACATTGGGTGCACTGAATAGGATCCCAATGATTTCAGACTTGGTTTCAAATGAAGCACCCCACTGATTCACTATGGCATGAATCCAGGTAAAAAGACCAGGCAACTTTGCTCCTAAAAAGACCCCTTCCAAAGCACTGAACCATTCAAGCACGTGGTCATTGTGCAAGCCAACATTTAATATCATTCCAGAGTAAAATCAACGTGAGAAGAACATAAACTTCTGGTCTCCACTCCAATACTTTCATTTTCCAGAACCTGCATATAGCGAGGATCCTATGCATGTTACATACACAGATATAAGTAACCTCCCACATAAACTTCAGCAAGGTATCAAAGCAGAGCAACAGGAAGAATATGCACAGATCAGGGTAGAAAAGAGAAAACTTGTTTCACACAATACCATTTGTTCAAGTAAAGTCCCTTGCTCAACCAAAATGAAGTACTCTGCTATGTTTTGAGCACTTTCAAATTATTGCTTTAAATAACACCAAAATAAAAATTTTGACCTACAAACATTTTGTGTGTTTTAAAAAACAATGACAAAATATTTCAAATATTTCAGTTATTCAGAACTCAAATGAAAGCGATCCAGTTAGACACAACTTGCAGACTGCTTCAGATTAAATGTACTTCCCCCGACCCTTTAAAATATCTGCTAAAAATTTCAACTGGACCTAAAACAGAATAATGTAAAAAAAGTGTATGGCTCTCATACACCAACTATTTATGCCCTTGAATCGATAGAATCAAGCCAGTAATTTTAGAAATCCAATTATATATTGTACTTAAATACAAATATTAGCAAACTTAAACTACTGCCTTTTTAATACCTATCTTGAACACAGAGAAGACCAGAAAAAAAAAATCTTAAACATTAGCAATGGTAAAATCTACACTTTAGTCAAGGATTAATTCTGAAGTGCTATTTGCCACTTTCATGCAGCACCTAGAAAAAGGATTAAGTTTTACCCTTTGTCAAAATATTGAACTTGCTGTCAAAGTATCACCACCATGACCAGCACAGGAAGATAAAAAAGGCAGCACTGCAGCAGCTACCTAGTTCTAAGTCTCTTTTTAATCAAATTAAGAGCCCAGTGCTGCACCACTGATTTAATAAATACTTTCTTATATTAATGGCATCTTTTCAACTCTCTAAAGAAACAATAATATATTATAGATTTACAATCAATAAATGCATTGTGACTGCAAATTCTATTTCATATATCCCTCTGTATATAATTAAGAATTAAATTCCTTGCACTGTATTTGAGCTATAAGCAACCCTCTGAGGGTTTTTAAATGAGCTTTAATGATTGCTGCACATGAGGATTTTGAATACTAACATTATCAATAAAAACAGCTCTATAAAATATGTCAGCTCCACAGATCTGTTTCTCATAATGTAATGTTATTGGTACCACTGTCAAGAGCTTTATTATCCTAAGAGCAGAGGTACGTAGAAGAGTATCCATTATAAAAAACAAACTTTACATTGAAAACAAAATTGCAAGGCTCATTGGTATTTCCTGCTGATATACCACCAAGGCTAGAGTTCAGCAGCCCTTTCCTTGTTTACTTTGTCTTAAAAACATCCACCACAAGAGATGCATATCAAATACCACAGAACATCCAAGAAGCTTTTTTGTAGTACTCTAGTCTGCCCATGCTCAAGGACAGTTATTCCCTTTCCACCTACATATTCCCCATAAGAACTGTTCCCTAGAGTAATAACACCCTCACCACTGTAGCTTCAGTAACAGTGTTCCCCCTCTCCAAAAAATCCCAAACAAATAAAAAAACTCCATGCAAAAACCCAAAACCCTTTCACAATGGCTATACCACCACCCATTTTCTAAATACTCTTTGATTATTCACTATGTTAGTTTTTATAGCATTGTATTGCTTTCAGTCCACTCTTTACAAAACACAACAATTTATTTTGTGAAAATAAAAAAAAAATGCACGCACATTGGAATACTTAAATTAATTCACAAAGATATTTATAACAATATAGCTCTAACCTTGGTCCCATATCCACTCCTCCTCCAAGAGGCAGCCAACACAGTCCTGGGCAGAGCTACCATCCAGAGGTTCCCAGCAACGGACCAACAGGAACCTTACGAAATTCAACAAGGGCAAATGCAAGGCCCTGAACCTGGGAAAGAAGAGCAAGACAAGCCAGGCACTATCGGGCTGGGGAGTACTTCTGTGGAGAAGTCCCTGTGGGTTGCCAAGCATCCTGAACCCCCTCAGCATACCCAGACAGTGGGGTTTACTGACCACCTTCCGTTTCCCCAGTCATCCCAACCTCCACACACACCTAACCCTCAGGCTTTAGGGCTCCCCAAGCCCAGGCATCCTGGCCTTGGCAAAGGCAGCTGCATGCACTCCTCCTGCTGCACCAGCCCTTCCTCAGAGCAAGGTTCTGCAGCCAACCCAGCCCCTGAGAGCCTAATGGCTGGCCTCACCACATTGCAGATACCTGACAGCTCTGTAACTCTGATCAAGACCAAAATCAGATTTCTGAATGAAATTCATGCTGGGGAGAAGACCAGAGACCTCAATAATCCCAATTTCATTCTCAAAACACAGTTTATGGAGATGAATTTTCAACTTCTTCCTACCTCATGATGCAAGAAAATGTGGCACCCATAGAGTTCAATAATTTTGAGTGCTGAAGATAGCTTAAGCTCCCTACAATTTCATGATCAACTTAAACATACTTCCCCCTTCTTTCCCCCATAAGAACTTACCACAGATTTGAGTAAGATTTTCACTAGCCTGATGCTTTGGATTTTATCATCATGACCACAACTGATATAATGAATCTGGTTGATACAAAACAATATCCAAAGGCATGCAGTTCCCTAAAACTATTTTTATAAAATAGAAGGAAAACAGAGTGTAACTTTGAATAAAGCATATTCTCATGCATTTAAGGTATTACAGAACTTGCCTACTAAAGAATAATTGACACAAAACAGTCTTTGTTTAAAAGCAATGTGCCAAATAAAGCATGCAACCTTATATTATAAAAAAAACTTTTCTTCACTAGAGGAGACGACTGTTGCCTTAAAGCACACTGGAGGCAAACATGTCATCTCATGAATTTAAATTGTTTTTCTTATGTCTACATTTAACCAGTACTCAAGTCTAAACCGTAGAAGTTAGTCCTCCACCCTATACTCCTCCTCCAGTTAAGAGGGAGAATTGGGAAAAAAGGCAGAAGGCGTATGAGTTGAAACAGAAACAGATTTAACAGAACAACAAAACTGATACAACAATCAACATTAAGTATAGAAGGTTCTACTCAGCCCAGTCCTTGATGTTGACACCAGGAGCAGAAGGCCAAAAGGGAGGAGCCCCAGGAAGAGTAACTCCACCCTAAGTGAGCTCCCTCCTTTTACAATGAGCATGATTAAGTGGTATGGGATATACCTGTGAGTCAGCTGCCTTGACTGGATTTCTCAGCTGACTTAGGGCTACTCATGGCCTGTCTGCATGGCTCTGGACCTCTAAAAGGTCATCATTTTCCTTTGTTGCGACACTTTCCTCATTAACTTTTATACACTGGCTATCTAACACATTAAAAAGTAGAACAAAAACATGTGGAGCCTTGAGTTGATTTTAAAATCAATAAAGGCCTTCAAAGTCAATGAAGATGAACACCCCTAGAAAGAGTCAGCCTTATATCTTCAGTTTTGCAAATAAAATCCCTAACCAATTTTACTTTCTGTCAGTACTAGCACACTCTGGACCCTGAGTGACAGGCTGGGCAGCAAGACAGCTTTACTTGAAGACCCACTGCTGCTACAGTGTCCTGCACACCAGAGAGACTTGGACATAGCATAGCACAGAGGCAGCCAATTTTTGAGATTTGGTTATACTGAAAACCCTGAAACACATCAGTATTTGAAGCTTTCTCCAAACTGTACACTCCACCTCTGTTTTTATAGCTCCCTATAGCATTTATTCTTTATAAAAAATAGGTTTTCTTCTGAGGGCACTTGCATCCAAACAGGAGTCCAATTTTCACATAATCTGAACTGAAATAGAGCAAATGCAGCACTCCCACAAAAAACAATATTCAGTCACCAGGATGTTTATCTTTATATTGGGCTGAATGCAGTACGAACTGGGCAAAAGCGCGTATCTCGCAAGTTTGCGAGACTGTTTGTATAGGCCAGACATTAGTTCAGAACAGACAATGAGCTTGAGTGAATTTATAAAAGCAATACTCATTTGACTAAACTGGTACTTTTAAATGTTTTAGCACCTTCTAAATAAAGAATGCTTTCTAATACTATGTTTTTGAGATTTGTCTTCATGCTTTGCATTATACTAAAATTAATGCATACATCTTTGAACTATTTTTCCTCATTAGCAAGTGCATAGAAGCACTCTTCTGCTTCAGCTTATTCCAGAAAAGTTCTTCACAAAGGCATCTGAATTCCCCAATAAGTTATTTTATAGCATCTCAGATACTGAATCCAACCTCAAGGATCCAATCCAGAAAACAATGTCTAAAGTCATAATACTTGTTCTTTTCTTCCCCCAGAAAAGCAATCTTCAATTTTCTATACTGAAACATACATAAGCTCCAGACTGTGTTCCTGTTTGCTCAATAGGGTACAGTCTCCAGTAGTGGGGAAAATGGAAGCAGAAGCTTAACTAGCATTCAAAGTGGTGACAAGATGATCTTCTGGGTAATTAAACTGATTCCAGCCTCCTCTATACTCAGTATTATTAGTATTCCCTGCAGGGGAGTGAGGGTGCAACTTCAGTGAGCAATCTGTATTGCACAATATATTGTTTCCTGCAAAGAAGTAGCTAGCAAGATCTACACAATCTCATTTTTTTTTAAAAAAAAAAAGTGTTTTCTAATCATTGTCATTATACTTCCCCTCAGTATTACACCTCAGTTTCTTCTCCATGACAGTCAGCTGAAAGTTAATATTTGTGATTAAAATCACTAACATCAGAAAAGTGATGCTATAGCTACCAGCAGTAAATTACAGAATATATTTTTCATTCAGAATATTTTTTCTGGTACAGAGGTTGCTAAGATTAATTTCACTTTCCCATTTTGGATGGAAGGGTGCTTATTTACAGAAATGGATACACTTAGCATTTGTTACACAAAATTTACAAATATTCCCTTAAACAGTAAACAATAGTACCTTAATGCTGTAAAGCTAAAGCCAAGTAGATCATATAACTGCAAGACAGTTCCTACTAATGAAGAGAAGACTAGAAGAAGCCTCCTGGATCATAAACAATTTTCCTGATGCAGAAGTTAACTATAACACGCTCTGTAGATTTATGAAGGATCCTGTCTGGATTAAGGTTTTTAATTTAAGACTTTTTAAATTTAAGGTATTTCTTTCCTCCCACTCCTGTCAAGGTATGTACAAAAATCACTTTCCTGTTACAACTAGACTGTCTCCTAATTTGTAGCCTATTATCTGCTTATACAAGTTCATTCTCACTGTCTACTTCCCTCTCTTTTCCTTTTATTTAACCCTGCTGCACATTAAGGAAGAGCAATGGCATGCCTAGAGGGGCTCAATTTTGCAAGGATATACAAAAATCTCTGGGTCCTAAAATGACTTCAGAAATGGGGGATGAATAAGCAACTTTGACTTTGTGATTTCAACAGTGAACACATATGGCAAGACTCCACCTTTTGTGCTAGCATTAGTGTTTCAACCTCTCCTGCTAGGTTTCTCACTCAACACATCTTAGGATCAGCTGCCTCTTCTGCAATGTCTATCGCATTAGTAGTGCACACTTTTCCTAGGATTTACCAGTGCAACAAGGTGACAAGCCACATCTCGCAGCAAAACTTTCCTTTGTTCTTGAGGGAACAGCCTTGTGCTCTACACCATAAATTTTGCCTGGTTCTACTGATATAGCCCTTTTTTCTAAACACTGGTGCTCCATAAAAATAATAGCTGTTCTGAAGCTTTGTGTCAGCATTAAATGCCCTCTACCTATCCCATTTTTCAGCCCAGGTTATCTATAAAGACAGGGGAGACCCAAGACCACTACAATAATAGTGTGGCAGGGCAGAAACCATTTTAGACATCCTTAGACTTGTTGACCATAACATCTCTCCATACTAGCTTATCTAGAGGATGTATCACCTGTCAAAAGTTACACTGAAGCATTAAGCATTTCCCAGTGGAACTCATTATTTAATTGGCAATCCAATGTTGAAGTATTTTTTATTTTTTTTCCTTTTTCTCTCCACACACACACACCACCACCACCACCCACCCCCGGTGCCTCTTCTAAATCCCTAGGGCAAAGTCTATTATCCCAAATGGATTTTTTAACAGTAATGCTAAATTGAGCCTCCTAAATTTGTTGTACATTAATTTAGCTCAATTTGATAGGCGCTTTTGATCAGCAAGCCTCAAAGTGTTTGAACAGGAGAAACATGGGGGTATTCAATATAACTCTGGAGGTTTTATATTTGAGAATAAGACACGAATTGGGTTTCTCCTATAAGGGTTATTATTCTCATGCAAGAAAGGACATCACTAACAGGAATGAAGGGAACATAAAAGCTGATCCAGACCAAATTGCAAATACACCTACTCTGGAATACTGTTGACAAGGGAATTGCCAGCACAAAGCCCAGAAGTTCATCTCTTACACCTCTAACTTCTTCATTTGTCATCTGGTAGCACTGGAAGTTGAAAGCAAACATGAAACGTCAGTATTCTTAATGTATTAGTCACACTACTTACTAGACTTGTGTAGAGCAAAGTATGTTTTACCTGAACTGTTTTCAACCAGAATCAAAGTGCTACATACTTCTTCTCCCTATTTAGTAAAAATAAGCAAGTTGTTCAGCGGTTAGACCAGACAAGCCCAAAGGCTCCTCTCAGCTTAAACCAAGCATGCTCACCAATGATTAAAGAAAAACTATTAGCAGCTTACCCACAAAAGGTGGACTCAACAACATTTAGAGCTCAAATTTCAGCTGCAGCCTTTTGCATCAACAGCTTTAAGAGTAAACCTAAACCACCAAACTCCCAAAACACTACAACACTCAAGAGTCATTCCTGTCCAAAGCAACTGCTGTCCCAAGTTACATAGAGAGTTTGTGCATCCAGTCTGTAGTCTCTCACAATCAATAGCTCTAACTCCAAAATGTTATTACCCTGTGCTGCTTTTTAAGGTGACCCAGTGTTCCAGAAGAGTATTTTGAATGCAAGGAGGTGTTACCCTTGTGAGCCCCTTAGATGTCTCACCTGTCCACCTTTTAGCAGCCATATTTTACTATTCACTTGCTGTGGCAGAATTAGTCAAACAAAAAGCATAAAGTTAAATCACAGGTTTTGCTTCAAATTCTTTCTAAAACTTGTAGTCTGAACCAACAGATGTCAGTCTTCAAGAGGCTTTCAGTCTATGCTCTGGAAATAATAGGTGCACGGAACTTTATGGAAGGCTTCAATGAGGGAAGAATCATGCTGCCAGCCATTAGAACTCATTCCCTTAAGCAAATCATTACCTCAGATGCCTCCAAGAGCTCTTTCTTCGCAGTGACTGTCAGGACTGATGCACAACGTGGTACCTCTTGCTGAATAAGGGATTTTGAGACATCTGTTTTAAATACACAAAAAAAATCCCACAGTTCTATCTCACACCTGGGCATCCACAGGCTGTATCTTCCCCAAATTGCCAAAAACTGCATTTTTCTTCTAGATTTTGCTGTCATTGCAGCTTTTCCCCATACCTTTATCTTTGTGGAACAAAAAATTCTTCCCTGATGTCTCATCCGCACATAACTATGCACGTACAGGTACAGCAAAAGGGTATCATAGTTCATCTGACAGAAATAGCCAGAATAGCTATTTCATACACATTTAAAACAGTTCTACTTATCGTCAGTATAAGTTCTATTGTGACAAACAGCAGTGCTGTGCAACCCACCTGGTTCTTTTTCACTAGTGTTAAAAGTTATGCTCAGTAAAATCAGTTTATTCTACAATTGTCCAGAGATAGTAGCATTTTGAACTTACATCCACCCATCTCCCCAGATACTTATGTACAGAATAGTATATAACAAAGTATATACAGAAAGTATATAACAAAGATTAATGTTTATGCATAGCACACAAGCTCGAGAGGGCTTTTCTGTTGTTAAGATGACACTACTCTTCATCACTTCCAGAAGTGGTGAGAAAACAATCTTCCATGTCTTTGACTTGCTTTTGTTGTCAGGGAAGATACCAAGTCTGAGGCCAGGGGAGGTTAGTCAAAAACAGTGAAGAGGGATAGGCAACTCAGGGATAGGCAACTATTAAAGACCTTGAATCCTGAGGACAGCTGTGTCAGCCAGCCTGCAACCCAGGCTTGTCGGTATTCATTATACTGTTCCCACAGCAAAAAAGAGCTTAAATGCTCATTAAACCTGGAACTCTTCCAGACATTAAAGTGGTATGCTGACTTGTCTAGCCTTTCAGATATTTCAGCATCATACCACCCTCTGTGTTTTATGATTATATCACCTCCTACACTGAAAAGCCCCATATCTAGGCCACTTCTTTAATTTTTCAAAAATAAATAACATCTGCTGTGCTGTTACTACTTATGATTAGTCACACAAATATATGGGGCATATTATAAGAATTAAGCAATCTTTGTGATAGCACTGCTTGATCATTTAAACACAGATGTTCTCCAATGACAGTTCTTCATACTGAGCGATCTTATGATACTAGCTTGTAATAATTTCCAGCAGCTAAATTGCAGGGGAATACTGCTAAAATTCATTCAGTACTTCCTCAATATTCCTTAGTCATATAAGCAATTGCTGTTTTACCCTCACCACCCAGTGCGATAGTAAAGGGAAGGAGATTGCAGTCAGATTCTCCAATTTGCTCCTGCCGCACCATATCAATATACTGCGACTTACCCTCAGCAGAGTGCCAAGGCAGGCTCCAGTTCTCCTTAACATCACCCCCCCTCAGTTTAGAGGTTACTTTTTCCTGCACGAATCCCTACACACTCTATAAAGAAAAACAATGTCTTGTATTTCATCGTATTCAGGGCTCATTTTCTTAGAATGGCACAACAAAACCCACCAACTGTAACTTGTCTTCCTGTGTTTTATGGTATTTTTTGATGGATATCATGTACAAATGAACAGATGGGCAACTAAAACCAAAAAGCAGGCACAGGAGAAGGTTTCCTAAAGCAATATTTGGTTGCTGAATTGGAACAACTTACAAAACTTACAGGACTTGTAGGAGCAGATCTCAGTGTCTTAGTCAGAGTTACTAGTTTACAGACGTGGCAGGGTGTTACAAAGCTCAAAATGAAGCTTATAACAACAGCAAACACATAATAGAGGTAAATCTCTAAACAAAATGCAGACCACGAAATAAAATTAAATTCCTTACCTACATAGGTCCTTTGAAGCACAGGCACCATCATGCCAGCTAAAACAGCTATGAGAACAACGACAAGAAAGAAGAAACCCCTATCCCTATTTTCTGCTAAACTAGGCATAAAACAAGGGACTTCCTCTTCTTCACTCAGCTAAACATAACTCAAAAATAAGGCGCCCCCATACCACACCCCATTCTTCCATCCACCCCCTTCACACATTTCAGAAAACAGAACCACCTGGCAGTCAACTAATTATTCCTACTGACACCTCCTTAGGCATTGCAATAGCTTCACCTGTTACCTTTAACCTTCCCTGGAACACCTGATATGGCCAGATTCTGCCTGGAGATTAACCCTTTCCTTTACAAGCTTTTGATTTGTGTTACACTTGATCTTGAATTAAGACAAATACATTCTGAATCTGTAAAAGAAAACATAGCTATTTGCAAGTGACATTTCCAAGTTCAGACTTCTTGTCTTGGATAAGGATGTTGGAAAAAATGCAGTATAACCATGTAGTAAAGCACAGGAGTAATATTCAGAGGCCTTTGATTTGCCTTTTTGTTGTTGGTTTTATTGCACTCACAATCAACCATGAAGTTTAGAAAGTATGCAAGATAATGTCACAAAACAGTATTTTGATGGCAAGGAATAATGCTGAACACTAAGCCATGGCATGTTCAGGCCACGTTCACAGCCTAGAGTGTGTCTGCTAGGCAGGTGGCCGAGCTAGAAACAGCAGCTTCATCAAGTCAGGTTAATATAGGATACAAAACTGAAGACTGCCTCACAGCCTCCCCCTCAGATGAAGTTTAAACCCACAGAAATACCCATACATATGTGCCAACACACTTTCAAAGTAATCTTCAGAGCTTTTTTAAAACAGACGCCTATTTTTAAAATAAAGGTAGTGGAGAACATCAGTGCAATTGGTTGGCAGCAAACACAGTTAGCTGTGGCAAGCTGAAGATTCAAAACTGAAAGATGAAGAGTTGTTAACTAAAACAGATTTCTTCTGTTATAAAACACTGAAAACAGTACAAAACATATTACACGGTCCTTAAAGAAGACTCCATACATCTTAGAGGAACCATGATGCAAACAAAATATGAAATGGCAGTCAACAGAACTGATAGGCAAATGAAACAGAAACAAATTACCAGTGTTCATATATCACAAACTACAGCAGCCTGGCAGAAGTTTGCCACTGGTGTTCTCTTCCTTGCATTTGCCTACCAATTTCTTCACCATTTACATCTCTTCTATAACTGATTAAGAAATTTTACTTGTGCTGGTTGTATGTTCTTAAAAACAGGATTCATTTGTGCAAGCAAACCACAAATTAAACAGACATCATGCAACGTCCATTCATGTGGATTAGCAAAACGACAGCATGTGCCATTTCACCATATTGCATGCCTTTACTGAAAAGATTCCCCATCACGAACTGGTAGACAAAGGACTTAGAGCTGAGGAGAGCTAGAGCCACAGGGCTCCATTTCCCGGTGTGAAGTGGAAATGGATCTGCACCCAGCCGCCCTGTGGCATGATGTAAGTTTTCCTGTAAGAATCACAGAGGCACTATTCAAGCCTATTTGAAAGTCAGCATCACAAAATTTTCCTGAGCCACAGGCACTCGGGAAGCATACGAGTTCCAGTGATTGTATATCAGACAATTCTCTTCCCAGATATCTCTCACTCTTCTCCGTACTCAGTATTTTATGTTGTGTAGTAGCTTTCATGTCACTAATCACATTTATAAAAGCATGTTTATGTAGTGCGTGAATTCATCTCCCTGTAAGCTCTTTCGCCAGTGACCAGATGACATACTGCTTTTATCATTTGACGACCAGCAACAAATTTGTCAGCTTTGTCTTAATTAAGACCTTTGCTTACCCTGACATACTTCTAGAGTAAAATCTGAGCCTAGAGAATACCATATGTGGGAACTGGATCCCTCTGCAAGCTATGAATAAACACTGTGCCTTCCCCATGCCACTGCAGAGGAGGGTGCTGGCCTCATTTAGAGATCATTTAGAGATCAAAAGCTGCATCAGTGGATACAGTCTCCTGGCTGCCCAAGAGCCAGAGCAGAGGCAAAAAGAGACATGGCTTCTCTTCATACAGCAACAGTTTTGCTTGTGGCAAAATATCTTCCTACAACTATGCCTAGGTCATTCACAGACAACCCCTTTCATTCCCACAGAGGGAATGGGCAATTTTTAGAAAGAGGAAAACTGTAACCAATTCCTATAATGTTTTGGGGACTATTCTTCAGAAATAATAGGTCACAGTATGTAGCTAGAGACAGTGATGAGTATCAGATATCTCTATAGCAACTACATTTATTAAAAAAAAAAAAAAAGAAAAAGTAATAAAAAAAAAGTAATAAAATCTTTTTTGCACCATATAAATAGTAGTGTCTGTCTCAGGGAGTTTAGAAGGCTTTTTTTTGTGTTGACTGCTGCATGCACATGCTGCTTCTTTAGAACTAGCACTTATATCTTCTGCCTACTAAGAAAAATCATGTCTGGCTACAGAGGCGAATTAAGTTTTTGCACTGGTCCCTAGTCATTAGTAATGTTTCCTCTAGGTGTAAAGGGAGAGTGTCATTTAAACATAATTTAGAAAACATGATCTATAATTTAAAAACATGATTGTTTTCTAAAAAAAAAAAAAATCTTCATTGGTGAACAGCAGATACCTGCATAAATACAACAGCACCCAAGTGGATCAAACTCCGATTCTCTTCCTTCCCTAGCTGATTGAACAGTGGAAGACTTCATTTCTCACCTGAAACTTTATTTTTCACAACCAAACCTTTACTTTAATAGCACTGTGTATTTTCTGATTCACACAGACCTAAATTTGTGTAGCCTTTCATGGAAGTAACTGTCAGGAAATTGCATATATAATATAAATAATATGCAGTTTTCATAGCTCCATGCTGGTGTAGACAGGATGTTTCCAGAGCTCAACCTTGCTTAAAGACCAGCTTGTCAAGCAGCAACTCTAGAAACTGCAAATATGGAAGTTATAAAACATAAGCTGAGCTGTGGGCTGAATTGCCCAGGAAAGTGTCGCACCAGTGTTAAGAACCAACGTGCTAAATAAACAGAGTGACACTCATGGCCAATCAATATGCTATACTGACCTGCAGATCAAAACCCGTTTTTTCTCCATGTCAGCTCCTAGTAGAAATCTTTGATCAGAAGCCGAAAAAGAAACTGCAACTGCTATCAAAGCTGTGAGAGAGAAACTAAAGATACTTTAATCATAGGAGGTTTAGAGGCTGCTGTTCCAACCAGGGTGAAGATGAGCACAGAAGGAAAAAGAACACTAAGAAAATAAAAGTGTATTTTTTAAGAAGTCTGGATTGTACATCCATGTCTACCGCAGAGACTCAGCTCTTCCACATGGGTTTGCTAGGCCCTGAAGCCAAACTGACTGAAACTACAGATTATTGCCAGTGGCAGCAAGTAACTTGATGTTCTCCGATTCACTTTTATTCTGATTTGGAATGCAGAAGTGTTTTCAAAACTATCCCTGATGAGGGAATTCACACACACCAACCCCCTTTTTCATTCACATATCAATTTTAAAAGATACATCCACCTCAAACTTTGTTTTCAGATATTTTAATCATCCCTGAGTACCATGCAATTTCACTGTGACCAGCAAGAAGGAATTTGATTCAGGACAGAAGATGATCTATTTTGAACAGTACTCACTAACAATAACCTTTAATAAGTTTTAGAAGTGCTAAAAAAAAAAAAAATCCAATATTGCCAGCATATATAAGTACTTCGTCCTAACTAAATAAAGTTTCCTTACAGTTTTGCAATATAGACATACAGTAACTTAAGAACAGATTTCAAATGGACATACCCAGAATATTAAACAAGTTCAAGTACAGCTTGCAAAGTATCTGCATTGGCAGCCTCATAACTCAAATATTTATTCATATTGAATTTTTTGCTTCTGTGATAACATTCCAGTGATATTAGCTGGTTAAAATAGGTCCATATATGCCTAGCCTAGAAGGAATTTTTGCTTCTAACAGCCACTCTGCCCTGTAAAGAGCTGGAATAAAAAGCACAAGTAGATGTGCTGTGGCTGACTTCTATTGCTCTACAAGGGCTACAGATGCATTTGAATGAGGTACTTTGTAATCAAAGTAGATGACTTTTCAATTCATTGATCAACGTGCTTGTAGCTCACATTTTGAATCAAGCAGAGTAGTGAAATAGTAACTATTGAACAAATAGATTTCATCTGTCAGATTATCAGGAATCACTTAACTTAAGCTCTTGAAAAAACCCCACTCTATTTTTAAATAAAAAGAAAGTTTAAAGATTTTGTCACCTGTCAATATGATTCTAAACAGCAGCATATTTTTATGCATTCTCAGAGCTGTAAGAAATACGGAAGGAATGCTGATAGCATCTTCACAAACCAGCCAGAACAAGATGAAAAGAAACTATGGATTAATAATATGCATTCAGGCAAGTATTTTTTAACTTGCCAATAAAATGAACACTCTTAGGAATTCTTGTTTGAAGGACAACCATTCTCATTTGTTTTCATCTCCTTACTTTTAGGAGGTTGAGCATGTGTCCAGAGGGTTTTTTAACTTTGATGTGAGGTTTTTTTCTGTGGTTTTTGGTTGTTGTTGGTTTTATTTGTGTTTCTACACATTTGCATACATTATATGTTGCTACTCAGCATAAGAGAATTCCATTTAGAGAGACAGTGTTTGTGAGGTGTAATCTATACTACTATCTTAAACCATCCGAAATGCTGTTTTCAGACCTCAGATCAACATTTCCACAGTTTCTTTAATCCAATAATTACCAGTGGAATTCCTTTTTAGAATCATTCCTTACATGGTCCTGAAAGCAGTAAAGAACATAAAGCTGCAAAAGGTAAAAATTACCTGCACCAAAAATTAATTTTAAAAATTAAATATTGGAAGGTGTAAGCCAATGAACACTTAAACCAACCAGGAGTTCTGGGTTTTTTTCTTAGGAGCATGATAATGGAAGAATAGAAAATAACCAATTAGGCTGCTAAAAGCACTCCACTTTTTCTTCTATTTATTCAAAAAACATGTGGGTTTGTGGAGGGAAGCTGGTTCCAGTGCTTATTCCCTTGCACAGCTGGTATTCCTATTCCATGCATTCTCTTCAGATTGCTTCCCTCAAGGACTCCAGGCATAAAAATATTACAGCACAACAGAAGTCCATTGCCCAAGAAAAATTATGGGCAGGAAACCTAAATTATCTTTTCATCATACAATAACTTGTACACCCATCTAGTTATTTTTAACCAGTCACTGGGAATCTGTGGCTGCCAGGCTAGAGCTGTATTTGCTAAAAGAAATCTATTCAAAATTCTTTAAGAAAATATTTTACAGCAATTTGTTGAACCTAAAGCATGTACTAGCGCAGGAATGAGTTGTATATTCAATTAACATCTTAATCAGATTCATTTACCTACTGCCTCTAGTTTATTTAGTTTTCATATACCTTGCAGCTCAAGATCAGAATTCAATATTAAGTAGAGCAAAGGGAAAAACGGGTTTTTTTGGTAGTTTAGTCAGTCACCAGCTAGAAGCTTATGATAGCTGTAAGACAACAAAAGAAACTCCTTACACAAATTTAATCACTGCCTTTGCCTCACCTTGGTGAACTTTCTTGCCCTAAAAAGGTAGGAAGGAAAGATAAAAACTCCTCCTTTAAATATTGGTGGTTTCCCAAGAAATGTAACATTGACTCTACTTTGCCACATGATTTGTCAAACACAGGTTGTCTGGGCCATACCTAATCCAAAGTTACTCTTAGAGCTCTTGGGAATCACATTCTTGTATGGACTTTCAGGTCCTGCTTCTTCAGGGCACACTTCCACATACACAGCTCTACCCACTACTCATGAATCAGAGCCTCTTTTCCATTTCTCCACTGCCTAGAAAACTGTTTATTTGCATGCCATAGCCTCTCTGTTCATCTGAGCTCCATGTATTTATATCATTGACTGAAGCGTCCACTGATTTATTCATCACTAATTTATCAATTACTACAAAGAACACTGGACAACTCACTCCATTAGCCTGGAGGGAAGAACAGATGCTCCAAGGAGTTTAAACCCAAACCATACCTTGTAGTCATCTGAGAAGTGACTCAACTTTGAGTTTAGAAATCAAGATGGTATGAAGCAGTAAAACATGGGGGTAAATAATACAGTTAACTTAATTGCATGACTGTTCCAGCACTCTGCTCTCTTTCCTTTCCTCCTACTCATACACACATTTGAAATGAACTGAAAACATGATGTATTGCAGACTTTCTTCAAAAGTGAAATGTGGCTGCATATGTATAACAGGTATGCACACTGGCAAAATATTCAAAGATAGAAGGATCACATTCATTTCTCACAGGAACTAAAATATATGATGTGATTTATGTAGCTCATTTGAGCTGGTTAAGTTTAAAATATTCATACAAACCCTCCACAGACAGTTAAAAATCTGGAAACATTTACAGAAATATTTTGCTAAGAAATCCAAGTACTAAAATGTGAAGAATCATAAAATAATATATTGTTTACCAGCTATTCCATCAGTTGTAATTGCAACCAAGATGATCATGCAAGATCTGACCATTGTTTGTATCCCTTATTCCCTTCAGTTTTATTAGCCCACCCTCCCTCAGTGCTTCAGTGTTCCTGAAAACAATACTTGACTTCCACAAGGAAGATCTTAGCAGTGCTTCTACAGAGCTGGATTTTTGTATAAATTGTTCAGTTAATCCTACCTTTCTGCCACTTAGGCACTGACAAGCAGCATAACAGAAATACTTAGAATCACAGATCCTACTCTGTGGCAACTCTTTTCAAATACTAAGCCATCTTAGCAATGACCACGTACAACACAGATGCACATAGGTACATGTAACTGAAAAACAATTTATTAACCTATTTTTGAATGAATATTGATTACATTATATTTGCTTATGAAACTTTTTTTACTTGCAAGAATATTTTATTTCAAATAAGTGCTGAAAATACCATAGAAATCTGTACAGCACAGAGGAAAATCCCAATTAAAAAGTACCACCACCACCCAGAAAAATGGTACTCATTTTTATGAATATATGTGTTGCTACGTGCTGCAGTCTTACTACTTATTTAGGTCAAGAATTTGTATTCTAAGCTGATTATAATATTGCATATGGTGACACTATTAAAATTCCTCATACTACCTACAAAGCTAAATTTTCTGTGCTAAACTGCACATACATTTGCTTTACATAGCTAAATGTGAGAAAGTAGTAGACAGTGCAATAGTATGAGGTTATTTTCTTATTTTTAAGAACTTTAAGTTAGGTAATCTTTCTGGTCAAGTTTTATCTGTCAAGACCCCATTTGGAAATTAAAGTATAATGTATGTTTTTCCTTGTTTACTTTATTTTCTTGCTTAATGCCAAGATCCTTCGAAGGAATAATCTTCAAGAGAACAGTGACAACTCATTTTATATCCTAGTCCTTGTCTGCTGTGTAATTTCATTAATATTTCATTAAAGTTGCCTTTTTTTGAATAGCAACAGCCTCCTCCAAAAGATATCTTACAGTATTTCTACTGCCAAAAATTTAAGACAGATGATTTATTCTGTATCCCATTTTTTAAAAATAAATACCTGATGTCAGCAATTTTTTTAAACTGGAGGATGTTTGCCTACTGTTCACAATTCAATTACCTTTCCTTGATATGGAACAGTCTTTTACATTATTTTATTTTGCAGTTTCAAGTTTTCTTCCTGCTGATTTTTGCTTTGCTTGCTTATTTAAGTCTGCCTGCCATCTTTTGATGATATGTCAGCAGGTTTCATCATGGGGGAAGCAAACAACAGTCAAGAAGTAAAAAGCAGTTTCAATTCACACTTTGAATCAAGTTAAGGTGCAGATTTCTTGTTTTGCTGCCAAAATTAAATCCTTCTAGTAGCAGAAGAAACAAAAGTGAGTCATCCCTCACTTTATGTTCCACCTGTAGATGACTCTGGATCTTCCCTCACCCCCTTCATCTGATCTGAGAGAAAACAAATCATAAAGATAAGACAAGTTTGCTCCATAGTTTTACAAAATGTGCCATCCTGGAACCACACAAATAAATGTTTTCATCATTTACAAATATACTTAGATCCTGTATTTTGGCCAGGCTGATGCTTGGCATAGCTCTCACTGGTTTGAGTGAGAGCTGTCAGCACTTCATATCCTACCCAGCAGCACAGCTGCATCACACTTAGCAGATACTCACCACATATTTAACTGTGCACCCTTTTGGAAGTATGATTTCCAGCACCCGTTCTCCCAAGCTCATACTCCTCACAGCCGCATTTCTTCATGCCTCAGTTTTAATTCTGACCCCCTCCAACCACTGCCTACTCTTCAGCAGCACTGGTAGTTATGCTTGTATAGTGTTTTGGGGTGTCTTTGCAGAACAGCTTAGCATCATTAGAACTGCTGAAACTTCATCATTTCTGCATAGCGTCAGCTGTAAAGAGAGCTAAGGAGAGGCAGCTGTCTATCTTGTGAGTAAATAACGGGTGACAGGCAGACACTGATGCACTCAGATGGGTTCTATTAATCATATCCCAAATTAAGATTAAGAATTTGAACATGCCTATGCATAGATAGGTCCCAGAGGTTATTAATCCAGCCAATATCTACATTTGAACAAAAGAATCCACTCAGGAAACTGAAACACTCATAAGCCACTAATTACTATTATCCTAAGATAATATGAAATGACGAGTGTGAAATTACTAGTGTGAACAATCACTCATTTTTGATATGGGTGCTTTTCATACTCTCTAAAAATAACACAACGCTGACTTCATGTTTACAGCAGGCCTAAGCATTTCAGCTCCCAAGCAATTCACACTGCTTGCAGTTATATTTAGACCTGCTCTCAAAAAACCCAAGTGTCCTCTTGCTCTCCATCACCACCTCAGATGTCAGGCTCCCCTATCTCTCCCAGCCAGAGACTCTACTGACAAAAGACACTGGAGTACAAATCCTTCTCAACAATTGCCATTTCTGCCACACACATTTTGTCACAGCACAAGCTGCATTTCTCTCCTCTTTCTCATTTCCCAGGCTAGACTTCCTACGTTTCTCTCTGGTTTTTCATTTCCCTAGACTCTTCCTACTCTCAGGCTCACCTGGCTTGGTAACACAGACTTGGGAGTACAAAACTGTCTTGTGCAAGACTTCAGCTGACTTGGAAGTACCTACTTGCACCAGGTTTTCTCATCAATGACCTGCTGATTGGTGATGTCAGTCCCTTCTTCTGAAGAAAGCATTCTGCTCTGAAGAAAAACTCTGATGCCATGTATATATCTGAATTCCTCTGCGACACCACATGCTGCCCATTCTTTGCCATGCTGGTGGAAATATGGAATTTCACTTCTAAAAACAGAAAAACAGAAAGGGAGGCACTGTCATTCTGTACCTTGTTAAAAGAAAACAGTACTTTCACAGATGCCATGGTCCACCAAGCATATTTCTCCCTCTACCGGTGCCTTGGGAGTGTTTAACAAAGGGTGAGCTGCTTCTTTCCAAATGTTGCTAGAGGACAAAAACAAAAAAAATAGATCAAGAAACAAAACAACGTAATGGCAAAAGACCATCACAAAGGATGTAGAAGCAACTTAGCAGAGTTGTTCCTGAGTAAATACAAAGAATAGAAAGTTGCAGCTGCTGTATTTGTGTAGTTTAATCCAGCATTCAGATCACAGTTTAAATTTTAAGAAGGGGAGGAACTGTACAAGCTGTTCAATCCCAATACAAAATGGAAAAACTAGGCTTCATGTTGAGGTGCAGTGAGGCAAAACCTTTGAATGAGTCTTCACTTAGTCTGTTTCTGCAAAACTCTTTGTAGATCTTATGTGGTTAATTTTCTGTTACTTCATATCACTGTTGTGAATCTATGCTTAAATGTTTTTCTCCCACCCAAAGAGGTGATTTTGGGAGAAGGCTGCACAGAGAAACCAACCAGAGGAAGAGAGACTCAAAATCCTGGACATTCAGATACTCAGAGAAATTTCTCCATGGTGGCAGTCACTTCTGCAGCCTTACATTGCTCATTCCTATTTTCTTTTCCAAAGATTCACTGCTTCTGTCACCTCTTCCCCTTACTTCATTTCTCTTATTTCCAACCTCTTCTCTTAACCTGTAACATTAGAAAGGTATCCACCACTCCTCAGCTGCTGATACGTCTGGTATGATGCATCTTTCATTCATTGTTGGCTCTGCCTTGTATGGTTTGATTGTAAGCACTCATCCAGACCTGTTATCATTACTATGCAATAATATCATTGAAGTCATAGAAAAAAGTAAGATTTACGTGCTGCTACCCAAATACAGCAATTAACAACTAAATCAGATCCTATGACTTTTAACAAAAAATTTATAAGGTGTAAGAATGTATTTAAAGGAGAATGACCATATAGTGAACCAGCCATACGGGATGTTGGCCTAGGTACGTAGCTGCATTCTAGAAACTACTTCAAAGGAAGAAAAAATAAGAAAGAGTAGTGACAGCTTCCCTAAGGAATGCAGGAGTGAGCAGATAAGAGTGACCAATTGGACACTGCGGGAGAAGAACTGAAGAACCAACGGGAACTGAACTAAGCTGTATGTTTACCTTGTGCTAGAGACTTTTAACCAATTAGATAATGCGTGACCGCATCTAGGGAAAGTAAGATTGTATAAAAGGGACAGACAAAGTAAATAAAACGTCTTCAGTTTGATTCACACTGAATGGTGCGGAGTCCAGTTTTTTCTTCTCAATAAGGGTGATTAGGAGTCACGTTTGCAGGAGAGTCTTACTATTCATGAGACTTGGCTCAAGCCTTTTCTTAGTTTTGCCTTTACTCTCCTTTTTTTTTTTTTTTTACCTTTTCTTTTCTTTTTCTTTTATTTAATTTAAGTACAACTGGGACAAGGGCTGCATAGCAATGACTTGGACCAGAATACAGTGACTCCTTAAACAGAAAAAGTAACTGTGTTAAAGAAAACATTATAGTACAAAGAAGTTCCCTATCACATGGTCAACACTTCCCTTCTTTGGAGTTTGGCACAGAAGGGAGGACATTTGCAACCAAGTATTTCATAAAAGGCCTCTGTAAATTTTTCACAGAATGCAGAAATATCATACTTAGAATTTAATAGTTGACACAGCCAATTAAAAAAGCTTGGTAAGTAGGAAGATAAAGTCAGTATGATGGTCTGTTATTGTTCAGGTTATAGAAATCTGACCACTAGCACTGTGGTGAGGGTTATCCTAAATTTCTGAGGGAGTATGCCATCCTGCAGAGATGAACTTGCCAGCCACAATGGTTTCAGTGTCCTACTGTATGTCTGTATCACTGGTCAGGCTACTGTACCTCTGTTACACATTTTTGCCAAAATGTAAGCATTTTGGCAAATGCTTACAAAGTATATTCGGAAGCACTAGCAAGATACTAGGAGATTAAAATGGATCATGAAGCACTGAAAGGTTTCCAAAAATGTTCTACTGTATTTCTAATCTGAGGTTTCACCTTCTTTTTGGTTACTCCTTGCCTAAAGCCAAATTAATAAAAAAAGAAGAAATGGCACATATTTAGAATCAGTTAATATACTTTGAGTTACTGCATTCGATGTTGCTATCATTTAAGACAATTTAGGTCTAAGAGGACTTAGCAATAAATAGCTTATGTGTGACTAAGTACGTTCTAGCTCATCATATATAGACATAATTCCATTTTTCTGATGGTTGTTAAAGGTGGCAAGTAAAACGACTTTTGGCAGTTGCATTCAGTTCCCCGGGGAACAAGAGTCAAATTCAGAATACATGTAATAAAAGAACATTGTATAAATGTGCCATGGAGTTTGACAGGTTGAAACAAGTCTCAGTAGGACAGCAAGGACAGACTGAAACAAATCAGGCCCCATAAAGGCATCCTCAGTGTTTGGGGATTATATTATTCAAGTGGCAGAAATGATGGAAAATTAACATACTGCTTCCTTTCTAAGCTAATAACAGCTTGTGTAAAGACCTTGTTTAAGATGAATTCACATATGCAGGGTAAAGATGGTGTAACTGTGTTGCCCTGTAGTAACAGGCTGCAGGCTGCATACTGAATTTGCAAGGCCTGAGGACTGAGGCTTGTCTGACTCAGTCTGTCCAACCTTTTCTTGACCTGTCTGCCACCTCCTTTTACTTTGCTTAGCAAACATACAAAAATGGCCCCACAGAGATCCTAGAGCAATGGAGAAGAAACCATCAACATAAACGTAACATTCTTCCCAGCAGAGGAGTCCATATGCTGACAAACCACTGTAACACCCTCATCACCACCAGAACTAAACCACTGACCTTATGTCCCAGAAGTGCAGAGGAAGGGAGAGCAGAACAGTTTCTGACCCTTTCCCTCATAAGGGCTGCGTGAATAACAATTTTAATGCTCCTTTCATTATTAAACTTTTTCTGCATAGATATATTCTTTCTGTAATAATTACATTTGGACCAGTAATGGTTCTTGGATTAGACTATTAAGATTTCAATTATGTTAGCAGTAAATTCTTGGCTTTTTGTGAGGTGCATTTCATTTTTGCCCATAAGCAAGATTTTGAGTGCAACAACGTTTGGCAGTTCTAACTACATAGTAGTTGAAAAAAAAAAAAAAGAAACTTTGGATTTCCTAAGGAAAGGTCATCTTCTGCAGAGTAATTTTATTTCTATATATAACTTAATTATTCAGTAATAATTAATTTTAAAAGGGAAAGGGATTATTCAAATATTTTGCTTACTCTTGCAAATACTTTCATAACGTTGTGTACAAATAGGACTACATCTCTAATTTTGAGAGCACTGTGTTCTGTTCTCCCTCATGGCATACTGTTTTATTGTCCAACAACTTAATAAAACCACAAGATTAGAAAGACCCTCAGAGGCTAAAGTGTTTGTCACTAGTACATCAGAAAACCTACCACTACTGCTACTCCAATTAGCTACGTTTTTCCTAAATATATTTATGCACTATTTGTACTTATTCCTGCACCAACACTATTCATTACCCAAAAATGATCTTCACTGCCCATGATGTTTATCATGCTAAAATACTCAGTGACTGTCATCGTACTTCTCAGTCCTTATTTTGCCAAGCTAGGAAGTTTTTTTAATTGTCCCATTGAAACAAACTCTTCTTTTCCTGCAATAACATTAACCCTTATTCCAGACAATCTCACCTTGTATAAACAATATTTTTCTCTTCACATCTTCAATAACCAGGAAGCCCAATCAACAACTAAATGTATGCCAGAGCGCTAACACTTAGAGGCTTTAATGGCCCTGGCCAAATTTTTTCTGGGGCCAGCTCCCACACCATGGGCCTTGTAGTCCACTTCATATCAGCCTCAGGTGGTAGTCCCAAGGACTATCAGCCCCCAGTTCCACCGTGCACCCCACAAGTCCAGACCCCGACCTGTGGACTGACCTTGGGCCTGCCTCGTCACTGCAAACCCACTGGTCAACCTCAACTGTTGCATGAACCCAGCCATGAGCTCTGGATCTTCCCCAACTGCCTCATTTAGGTAGCAAGGGCCAGGGAGCCTGCTAGCCACACTATCATGCTTGGCTTCCCCCCTCCTTAGGCAGTAGCCAGTCCCTGCTGCTCCCTGACAGCATGCATCAGTAATGAATCACTTGATAAAGAACAGATTTCACTTGTTTTGCAATATTTCTTGTGAAGTTCTGTGACACACACACTAGCCCTATTCACTGTACAAGGTCAAGCTTGCTACATCAGCCACATCAGTCAGCTGAGCTCAAATGCAAATTGTTAGTCTAGAAAAATGTTGGCACTGGCATTCCTAGTGGGTTGGTTTAATGAACAGTCTTATTTAATATTTCTACTGATGACCTTGACTCAAGGAGTAGAAAGGCACTAAAGAAGTTGGCCAGTGGCACAAAGTTGACAGGAATACAAATGAAAGTAGGAATACACTGGGGAAAAATAAAAAACAACAATCTGGAAAACTGACATAGTACAAATGGAATGAGATTTAATGTTACCAAATGCAAGCACAGGAAGACAGCAGCAACTTCCTACATGACCTTCCACTATAAGCATAAATATCATCAGTTGAATATGACAAAGGAGAGACCTTAGCAGACTAGTTCAGTGGCTAGTGACTGCACACTAACTCTGTAAAGTCACTCTACAGAAGAAAAATGTGAACCAAGGTAGAACAGATGAAATACTATCAGTAAAGATGAGAAACAGCTCAAGTTCTGTTGTGGAAGGAATTTGTAGGAACTTATCCATTACAGTGAGCTCTTCTTTCTCCACACTGAAGGACATAATGGGAGGCAGAGAAGGGACCAGAGGAGTGCAAAACCTGTTTTATTAAGGGATATTACATTAACTTAGCTTATTTAGACCAGTAAAATGATGGCTAAGGATGAAACACAGAAGGCACATATAAAGAAAAGAAAATTAGTTTTTTGAACACAAGTTTGGTCCCACACATGCTGTGTATAAACAGAAAGGTTTCCAAAGAGTAAATTTCTGGAAACACACTGCATTAGAATCACAGGAGGAAAAACCAACCTGTTCCAGCAAGACCAAACCTAATTCATTGAAAATGAATGACAATAGTCGTGTAGCTTCTGTCAGGATGTAAAAAGCATACAGATACACCACAGGTGTAACTTTACAGGGATATACCTGCCTAGGGTAGTGCACTTCTCAGCCTCTAATCAAAGTTCATTGGTTAACAGTGATAAAATGGAGTTAGCTTTCCCTCTGAACTGAGCTGGAGACACAATACAGGGCAGTCACTGACACCATGTGTTGTGGCAACATCCCCATTGCCAGAGGGAACGACAAGCTGACTCTGCATTAGCAAGTAGAGGAGTCCAACAGAAGATCTGTCAGGCAAAAGAGTTTGTGCTGAGGATGTGACATCCACACTGAAAATATCTCAGGACTTTTCCCCTTTGTGCTAACTGTAGTCTGACTGTTGTGACCAGAGAGCATTAGATGCATTCCTGGAACATATCTTCCAGTTAAGCTTTGTCTGAAATCATAGAACCATAGAATCTCATTCACACTCTGGGAAACTGCTCTGCAATGCAAACTAAAGCTGAGTAAGAGGACACAACCAGGAGACTTGCTTCAGAAGTTCATTCTCCATCTGAATTAAAACATGAGACTGTTCTCACTACAGCACTATCAGCCTTAAGCTACACATAGTCTAAGATGGACAAAACGTTACCTTTCCATAGACCCAGGTTCCTTCCCTGAAGTTAATCTACAGCAGAAATAATTTCAGCAGATATTCCCTGCCCTGTTTTTTGCCATGAGAAGAAAATTTGGCTCATTTCCCACCACTGATGGCATGAGAGCACCATTCAGTATAATTAAAACCACAGGTGAAACACATCCTCTATTAACAGGCATCACTGTGTCTTATTTGAGAAGTGGGAAGCTAGTCACTTTTCTATTCTGCCCTATGTTCATTAAATAGATGCTTAAGAAAGAAAGTTTCAAGGCTGTCCTGAATTCGTTTGTGAGTGTTTTCTGGTCTGGGCTTCTTTTTTTTCCTCTAGACCATCAATAAAACATTAGTTGTGAATGGCTGATTTGTTCCAGTTTCAGCAGGTATACTCCAGGCTCACTGCAAGGCTTTTCATTTTGAAAACATTTTTGACATAACATTGCTATGTTACCATCTGCCTGAGTGACAAATCCCAGATAAACAGCTTCATTGAGACACTCTCTGTCCCTTAACACACAGTCTATGCTAAACTTCCAGAGGCAGTTTTAAATCTCTTAAGACTAAAAGCAAACACTACAGCTTGCACTGTATGGAATATATTGAAAAGTTATACTAGCATATACAGTGTGAGAGGCCCATATAGAGAAAGGCAAGTGAAAAATATATACTGTATTAAGAATGAGAAAAAAAAAAAAAAACACAAACCAAACAACAAAAACAACCAGCCTACAATCCAAGCCATGCTGGTTTTCCATCTCATGATGGATGTCATAATGAGCTGCAAGGAAGGAACAGGAATGGAAGAAAGGAGTCCTTTCCCCTGGAAGTGGGGTAGGAGTCTGAAAGCTTTCTGTACTTCACAGCATGAGCTGATAGATCAAAGGTCCTTTACTGCCATCACCTGGAATAAATGAAGTCAGAAAAAGAAAATTCCTCTTCAAGCAATACTGAAAACTCATTAAGTTGTGTGCTGTTATGCAGATACAATGACAACATAGGCTTGGTTCCTCATGAGAGTAGTCAGAGAAGCAGTGAAATTAGAAAATAGTATATCTCAAGAGAAACAGATATATCTTCATTTAACATCTGCACAATGAAACTAAGCATGATCTCTGCAAAACACAGATACCATTTACATGCCAGCAGGGCCAGGGCTTCCGCACCTGGTGTGCTCACAGAAGGACCTGCAGAAATAACCTCAGTTACTACGGTGGTAAGAAAAAAGAATAAGATTCTAGAAGGTTCAGGAGAAAATGTAAGAGTGTAAAGCAGAATTATCAGGTGTATCAGACAGAAAGGCAGTGGGGCTTTCAAATTTCCACTGTTGATTATGGTAAAATTCAGCTAACTCTAATCAACTTCCTTTGTGTTCCACGCGGACACCAAAATACATTCAGGTGATGTTTGGAGAGAAACAGACAAAAAACAATGTTGTCATCCACATATATATGTCATTTGTCTGATTTTCAGTAGATCCCATATGTAAAAACATCTTTCAGCTTGATGTGATAGACGTTACTACAGCTGAAACCAACAAAGGAACCCAAGACACAGCAGTCTCTGAATTTCCCACAGCCTCTGCTGCATAATCATTCAGAAGTAGACTGATCTGGTAAATATTGAAGAAGTGTTATACTGAAAAACTAGGAAGAGCTTCCCTACTTAAACAGGCATCTCAAAGCATTCTTTGTGTCAAAAATAAAGATTAATCCAGTAGCTTTGAATCACTTCTCAGATTTTTGCAGCCATTTTTTAATTCACGTCAGCAATTTAGCTCTAAAAAATACTCAGATGGTGTGTGAAACAGCACTGTTCATGTATATCTTTAAGGAGTTTTAAGACTCTCAAAGTAATACAGGAAAAAGTGTCCATAATTCTTTGAATGAAGTCTGTGCTGTCAGGAGGAAAAGCCTTCCATAAGCTCGATGTTCAATAAATTGTTGTTTCTTATTCAATAAGGTAAAGAAAAGTGTTACAAAAATGCTGATACTGCATTTCAAAGTCTGAAAGTATGAGACTTCAGAAATGCTGCAAATTCAAAGACTAGAAAACTCAGATATTGGTGTAATACATTTCTCCATTTCCCTAAGTCTGCATTAACAAAGGGGAATATATGCACAATAACTGGCACTTTGATGGCTCTTGAACACCTGGCAAAAGCTGTCAGCTGCAGCTTTGATTTGGATAAGCAGTAAACAAGTTGGAGATCTTTATTCACCCAAGTTTTGTGGATGCAACACTAGTTAAAAACCTAGACATAAAATTCCTCAGCTGGTATAGACATTCATGACTCTTTCATACGAGATATCTATTCTTAATGTTTCATTATGTTCTTTTTCGAATCAAGTCAGAAAGGGAAGTAGAATGAAGGCCAAAAATGAAAATCAAATCAAAATGTAGGCATGCTCAATTCAAGTTTTAATTAAATCCTTGTGTCCATCTTTTGAAAATATTTCTTTGCTGTAACACCTATCCTAGGTCAAAAGTAACTAGCATCAAAGACAGAAAACCTAGAATATTAAATACATTGCATCAGCGAAATGAGAATAGGAAGTGTAAGAATTCAAAAGCAGCACCTGGAATAGCAGTCTTATGAGGCAGTATGCTACACTACAAACTCACTGCTTGCACACAGAAATCTTTTCAAATGTACTTTTGAGCACTTCACTGGACAACAGCCATTTAAGATCTGTTCCCATGACCAACTACAAAACACAGAAACTGGGCCCAAAAGAGAACCCAAATGAATTGAAGACAAATTTTAAAATTAAAGTATAATGCTAATACTAACTATGACAACCAGCAAAAATTAACACCGAGATAACCACTAATTTCAGTTTGCATGTATCTCCCTAGCTTAAATAAGAAGCAAAGCACTTGAAGGAAGTAGTTCAGAATCTGCTAAAGACTTTAGAAGCCCGTATCCCACTGGAAGTCACAAGTTTAAAGGAGATTATTATGCTATTAACATAATGCTTATTTTGTTCAATGTCCTGTTGGATCTGGAGAATTAAATTTCAATTCATGCCTTTGCCACATATATGTAGAAACAAAGAATTACAGAATAATGCAGGTTGGAAAACACCTTTGGAAATCATCCAGTCCAAGCCCCTGCTTGAAGCAGGGCCACTTCTGAAGCTAGAGTGGGTTGCCTAAGGCCTCATCCAGCCAAGCTTTGGAAAGGTCCAAAGGATGATGAATATTCTGCATGTTCTGCAGGTAACTTGCTTCACCTTTGGCAGGCCATTCAAACAATGACTCCCACCAGTAAACAGGGGTAATGGTACTACCTTACTTCAAGCAGTTGTGTAGGAATAAATTCAATGCCTGTGACACATGCTTACCTATATGAGATCTACATACACACATAGGCAATGACTCTAATTCCCATGCATTTTGATATCTCTCTGCTAATATTTAAGGACTTGGGAATGTAATTTGTAAAGGTTATGGGCATCAAATACTTGTGGAAGGCAATTCTGATTTAAAGATCCATTTTGGAATACTTTTGAGGAGTGCAATATTCAAAACAATAAGAGAAACTGGAAACATCAGCTTTAAGAAGCTCTGCAAGACCTTTTTTTTTTTTGAAAAAAAAAAAGATAAAAGCTTCGTGAGAGGAACTGTCCATTACCTTGTTTTTGCACAGCACACTGCAGAACAAACTTTTCCCTTTTCCTGCCTTGTACCCATTTTAGTCAGGCCTTTTAGAGCTGCTATGAAACAAAATTGTAATAGTACCTTTTAATAAACCAATTCAGACTTTATAGGTAATTGCTTTTCGCATAGAGTAACCCTCCTTCAATTCAAGCACAGCTGCAGAATGCTATGCAACAAAAACTTCAGTCTAATACATTTCCTGATAAATTTTCTTTGGATGCAGTTAATGGCCCTGAGTCTTGCCTCCGGCCATCAACCCTCTCAATCAGTCATTAATCCCCAGAAATTGCCCAGGGCCTCAATTGTTATTGCTTAAATACACTAAATTAGACTTTGAACAAACAGAGCAAATGAAGGTCAACATCAGGAAATAGAATTCAGTGAAAATTAAAGAAAATTCTGAGAACTATTTAGTAGGTCTAAATCAGTTCAAAAGATACAAGGATTTTATCAAAAAGTCATCTATGGTTACTGAGGACAATGCCAGAAGAGCAGGGAGTTTACCTCTAACTCCAGTGTGCTTTAGGTCAGATGCTTAAAGCTCTAAAAGTCTCACTTCTGGCACAGGGTCAGGTCATAAAAGGTGCCTGTAATGTCTATAGACTGAAAACAAATTATAGTTGCATGATATTTTTAGTTATCCTGGGGTAGATAATGCATTTCAAATACACTCTGTCACAGAACCCTACAGATACTAGAAATATTTTCCAGACTTTCCAAAGAGAAATGTATTTATGAGCTACCTTTATGATGGCTTTTGTTTGGCTCCCTCCTCACACACACACAAAAAACCCCACACTGCTCTTGAACATTAAAAATTATATGCATGCTTCCACTGGAAAATTTGTTGTTTCCTTTTCCCTCTTCATTCCCCTACCCTCATTACATTAGTTACTACTATTGCTAGTAAGAAGTTATAATCAACTCTCCTAACTAAGAAACGAGAGCTTTACTTGCCAGCTTCCATTAGGGTAGATTTTTTTTTTCTTGTGCAGCATAGTCAGCTGGCTATACCTGGCCCATAGAGGACTTCTCCCACAAAGGCAAATCTTCCACTTCTACAAAACTAGCTGAGGTTGCACCATTAACACCACCTTCCCTCTCAGCTCCTGGGGAATTTACACGAGTGTACACAGCAGCAGCAGCGTATGTGCTGACAGGGCTTAATGAACCAGAATCAGCTCAACTGCAAGGCAAGTATCTAACAACAAGAAAGCAAAATCTCTGCACTACATTCATGAGCCTAAGCCAAATAATACTTTTCTGGTCATGGACTTTACTATATTCCTACGTAGCTCTTACAGATAGTAACACAGTGGAACTGCAGCAATTCAGAAGCTGTGAACATTGATAATAAACTGATGTCATAGAAGTACAAAACACATCATGTAACATCTCTAGAAAATGTCAATGTCATCATTTTATAAATCATTAAGTAACCAGTGAAACATGAAAGTTAGTTAATGCCAAATAATTAGGTAAGCAGGACTTAATGGTGCCTCAAGTTGGTCACTTCAGTTCATACAGGGTAACTAGCAGTACGAAAAGGACTGATTTTCACACGCAGTCAGTATTTTCCATGTATTTTGGGAATGCTGTACAAGTAAATGGTCTCCTTCTTGGTTTTGCATGGCCCCTGCTAGAGCTCCTACAAGTTACCACAGCATCAACAAATCACTACATTTACACAAGTAGATCCACTGGCTACCACTACAACATAAGCAAACATTATGCCAAAAGCTTTGTCATTTTCTCCTAATGAATACACATTTTTTGTCAGCGATACCTGGCTTTCGCAGCTTTCCAATGCAGTGTAACCGCACAGGAACTGTGTGGGTATCAGTCACACTTGATCTATATGGCAAAAAAAAAGAAGCCCTTGTGATCTTTTGCAAACACCACAGACTGTACCTGCCATGGAACACGGCAGATAGATAGGTGTTTATATCCTCATTCCGACTTTTGTCTCAGCTAAGTAACGCAGCAAACAGATAACGACCATTTTATCCTTAACAGTAAATACATTCTGCTAATAAAATCCCAACATTTTTACTTCTTACTCAGATATTTAGACCTTGGGAACATCCTATACTTTGTTTAAAATCTATGAGTGTCTATTGAGTCTCTTATTAAGCTAGTACTATGCACTGACTAATGCACAGCAACAGAAAACTGTATTAAAATCTATATATATAGCAACAACATATTTTAATCTGGTCTTACTACTGCCTTATTCTGGAAAATATGCTCACAACCAAAATCTGCAGCAGTTTACAATTTTATTTTTTTTTGGTCTGCAGTAACTAGAGACTTGTAAAAGTAGTCACATTTAGTCTGCTATTACTGCTCACCTATACCAACAGAAATAGGGATCAAGTGTTACAGTACCAGGCACATCTGTACAGCCAAGCAGGCCTCCCTCCTTCTGCCAACTCTGGATGAGTGTCAGGAAGTTGTATCCAGAGTTAGTTACTGTTTTGGGAAATAGCCTCCCAAAACAGTAAGAGGTGCTACCCGAGCCCCAGACCTGTCCTTCAGAACATCTGATAAAGAAATATTGCATGTTTCTACAGGGAAGTGGATGCACAAACTAGCTAAATAAGGGATTTTTTCCATTCTTTTTTTTTTTTTTTTCATTTAAGTGAGCCATAATGGTAGAATTTAAAAAAAGAACAGAAAAAATATATGGAATATATGGAAAAAAGTCTATAAAGAATTTGCCAAGATAAAACCTGCTATATTCTTGGCCCACTTTTAAACTCTCTTCCTACTATTGGCTGTCCTCAGAGTCAGGAAACTGTCTGAAAAAAAAATTGGTCTGACATGCTTTTAAAGTCATGGTCAAAGCAAGCAGTTGTTTACAAAAATCTTTAAAGCCACTCGTCTTTCACAAACATTTTATTTTCTCTGTTCTTCTTTTACTTGACGTTGTAAGAATTTCTAATCCTGTACATTTGACTTCCAAAGTAGTTGTCATGGAAATTAAGGAGATCTTGCAAACAATAAACATTATTTCCTTCTAAGAGTGTATAGGGAGAGAAACAAGAGGTCTCCTTTGAAAGTGAAACAACAAATTCTGTTTTGAGCTAGACAGTCACATTTCACTCAATGGTAGACAGTAAAAGTTAGATCACAAGCCAGCAGAAAACCATCTTATCTCTACTGTAAAATGTATCTAAATTTACCTGGGCTAAGACTATGTCCTCCCTCTCTCCCTGAATATTTTATAGTAATCTTAAAAGCAGTTTGGGGTTACATCAGTAATTATTCAAAGACATTAATTTCTTCTTATTTAAAAAGTGTTGTGGTAAGTAAAAATGGACCTAAACTCACCTGCCAGATATGCCACAACTGCAGTGAAAAATGAGAAATTTCTGTATTAATCAATTTAGCACTAGGCAAGTGACAAAGCAAATAAAAAAATTATTTATAATTCCGATGCAGACAGTTTCTGCCACAAACCTTTTAAAACAATGTTGCTCTCAGTAATGTACTTGAGCAAAACAGACTGAAGTACTCAGAGGAGTTTTCACTGACTTCTTACTGCGTGGTACACCCTTCTTCCATGTTTGCATAGAGCTGGGTTTTATGAACTTTGCTGCATGACTACTTCACTGTCTGGTCTCAATCACAGCACTTAAAATACTAATGTTTTTTTAAAAAAATAACTACTCTCCTGCTTCTTCTCTGGAAGTTTCAAGGAGAAAAATGTGCCCTTAACTCATGTTCCCCTTGCTGAGAGAAAGTCAGGGCTTCTCAGCATCACCTTTTCAGAGATAGCTTCCCTAGACAATAAGGACACCGAATATGTGCAGCTGCACAGCTGATCTGTGCTGGGGACTCTCAGCATTTCGATACTGAACCCCAGATAAATTTGATGCTAACCAACATTTCAGAGAACAAGACAAGGAGCAAAAACTCATACAGGATTATGTATACATTTAAACCATGATGACAACTACATATTGAAGATATTAAATATTAACAATTTTTAGCAGGAGCCTTGAATGTCCAAGTATGGACACTGTGAAAGAAGAGTCCAGTCTAAGGTATGGGGCAGATAGTGTGTAATATAAAAATGAGAAATTCAGATAAGCTATTTATTCAGGTATCATAGATGTATATGCTATATATGTAAAAAAGAACTGACAGAATTCTGTGAAACTGAGTACCTAAATTAATCTCTGAAGAAGTGATACGTACAGTTCTTTAAGCGCTTACTTGAAGCAAATGGGTTCGAGCTTTGTCTTTTGTTTAGGCTCAATTAAAAAGAGTAGCTGTTGATTTAATAAACTTGTGACAAAGGATCTCAGTTCTCTTGGTTTTGTTCCCTTACAAAACTCTTCACTAGTTTGAAAGCTCCCATTATTTTATACTTCTTCCACTCCACATGTAGAAAATTCCTCAAACTGACAACGTCCAAATTAAAACACCACCAGAGCAGCCATTGTACCTATTTGCCAGTCGGGATTTATATCTCATCACTTAGTACAGTTTTACATGCAGCTTTTGAATAGCTACAGTATCCCCCTGTACCACTTGGTTCTGTATTTATTGACCTCTTTTTCTTCAAACTCCTGATTAGCTAGAGGCATCAAAAGATTGTGTCACTTCTTTGTTGTTGCTCAGAAGAGAGGCTAATTGGAATTCTACCTACTGTATCTATAGCAGCTCCACTTAACATTTTAGCTGCTTAAGATTATTTATTGTTATATTCTCAGATCAATGGCATCTTATGATACTTGTAAGACATTTCTATCTTACAAAAGTTCAGCTCAAACTTCATACTTGCGATAGAAAACAAAAGTTTTTGCTTTCAAAATTGCTATTTGCTATTTGTTTCTGTATTTTAAGCTTCAAAACCTGTTAGCTACACATTCAAAACTGCAGCTATTTGCAGCTTTTTGTGGTTGGTTGTGTTTTGTTCTCTTTTTTATAGAAAAAAAAACAACAAAACAAAAAACAAAGAAGCAAGTAATTAATCACTGGTAGCCAAGTTTCAAAAAGAAGAGTGGTTCATCTACATTTTTTATAGATGCCACTGCCAAGATTTGAAGGCAGATGCTAGAAGCAGAGCAACTTTGAAAATCAGGACACCTAATTAGGTATGAAAATGAGATTTGGGAACCACATTTCATACATTTCAGTTCTGAAATCTTGGAAACAAAATTCACTAGTGTATCGTCAAATCAACTTCACATCAAGGTTCTGCTATCATGATAACATGATTCTTACAAGATTTTCAGAATTAGTTGCTTGGAAACTGTAAATGAGAAGAGTGAAAACAGAGCACAGGATTTAAAATTTTCAATTAGAGCAATATGTTGAACTGCTCTCCCTTCAAAATTTTAGGACTTTAATAACTAGAACTCTGGCTTAGCATATCAGGCAAGTTTCCAAGTGACATATCTCTATATGGAAAATGAGCATTTATGTAGTGGCTGCTGAAATGTACTGCTATTTCTTCATCTACACACACTATTTGAAATGCTTTTGAATATAAGACAGTATTCTAGTCCCTTGGATTTTTCTCTCCAGCCTAACTAGACAGTGCAGATCTATAAGAAAACCACAGCAAAGAGAGGAGGCCAGTTGACACAGTGGGTTTGGCTCCACTTGCATGCTGGTCGATGATCTGATTCTGGAATTCTTCCACAAAAATCTCATGGAAACTCTAACTTACCCCCAAGGAAAACATAATTTGCTCTGCTGGATTTTTCACTTCCTTCCTTTACAACTATATCTATACAACTAAAGAAATAATAGCTGGAAACATCCCAAATTTGGACATAAAAAAAAAATAAAAATATTATCTGTCAGGCCCTTAAGACCAATTTAAGAGCATTTTTTTTTTTCTTTCCCTTCCCTTCTTTTCAGTACTGGAAATACTGGAAGTGAAGCTTATTGCTGTAGCCAAGGAAGGACTCAGTCATGGGAGTTAAACTACAAGCCTCTAGTGTCATTTCCCCTAAAGATAAAGTTAAAACATTCGTTTCAGTTGCCTACACTTTTCTCTTTTCCTATACTAAAAAGAAGTGGGATGTTAACAGAATAGTGAAGTAGCTTCATCCTCCTTTCCAGTACACAGTGTTCATAATTACATAGCTGTGGGAGGACTGAGACAATACTTGTCACACCATGTACTTCATCTTTTAAGGATTCAGAGCTTCCATTTTTGAGTGCACAAGCATTGCCAGAAAAACCCCAATGCATTACTGCACATTAACTGGCAAAATGTAATTATCTAATAAACAGGCTGATGGATCTTTTTGGATAATTTTCTTCTAAAACACTTCCCAGACCATCACAAAGTACAAATGATTATAAAAGCAGTTTAACTTCATATACAGTATATATCACTTTAAAAATTTAGGCAGATTTTCACAGCATTATTAACAGAGATTAATAGCATTAACAGCAAGTCTAAACCCTGCATTTTAGTAATCTGCTGAACTGCACACGATATAGCATGTGTTTCTACGCAGCTGCATAGCTACGCTGGTTTGGAAGCTGCTACTCTGCAAGTATGTGCTATTCAAGTGTTTATTTTTCTAAACAGTTCTGCTGCAAAGCCAGTAAAGTTGTATCCTTCCTGCAGCTAAACAAATTTAAACCAATTCATATTCAATAGAACTAGGTTGGCATGAGTTGAAAATTTTTATTTTTTTTTTAAAAAAGAAGTAAATCTGTAGGATGGCTATGTAAAACATGTTACTTCCCAAATTATTGTATCTGGTAAAAACCTAAAAGGAAATTCTTTTACCAAGAAAGCTCTGTTTTATGAAAAATGTTTAGACATAGTAAAGTACTATATTTTCCTATGGTCTGACATATCAAATTTTCCTGAATTGCAGCACATTAAGTGTTTTTACACGATCAAGGTCTCATTACCTGCACAACCAATAGTCCCCTACTGAAGAAAAAAATCATAATTTCTCCATGCCTTTTCCCCAAAAACTACAAGAATCCTTCCATCATAGCAGCCAGATATCAATAAGTAATTATAAAATTTAGAGGAAAATCCACAGATAACCTCATTCTTCTGCTATTCTAAACCCTACACAGCTGTTTCAAGATGTTTCTAGACAGAATAATTGACATAACTACATAATGATCAGTGATAATATTAATCATCACAAATATGAAGCTATGATTTCAAAACTGTATTTCTAAGTCAGTTGCTGTGTATTAGGCCCCATAAGGAGCTATCATAGTGAGTCTGTCAGCAGCACAGCCCCTGACACTAGCTACAGCTAGGTAAAGAAGATGAGAAGGTCAGTCCTTCTGTGAAAGAAATTAAATTTCACTGTGCCATGCTCTTTCCACACCCATGAAACATTGCTGATGGGGACTGTGTTTGCACTGCACTGCTGGGACAATCACTAGCAGCTGAAAAATTCTGGGATGATAGGGGAGATCTGCATGAAGCTCATAGTGCAGCAGCTGAGCCATCCTGTGTCAGAAAGCATGAGCTACCAACACTGCCAACTACTAGCGGTCAGTAGCTAATTACTGTGCTGGGGGTGGTGGCTGTCTTCAGCTGGAAAAGGCACTGAGTAGCTTGCTTTAACTGGAACTAGTCTCATATCCTTTAAAATAATTTCAGGGCTCTTAAATCTTGATCCATCCCCTGAGAGTAAGAAGATTCTGGCTCCAAGTGATCTGCACAAGGCACATAGACCATTGCTAGATTTCCAGTAATGGGCATTTGTTACCTCAACAGGATCCTCAGAAAGCACCCTGGCAAAGTTAATTGTACAGGGGTGTCAATATTGTCTTTCCCTGTTTAATTATCCATGGTACCATATTTGTCTTTTTAAAAAGCTTATAGAGGAATAAGTGAGTCAAGTAAGACAATTATGAAGTTTTAGCATTGTATCTTTAGAGAGTTGTAACAGAAGAAGCCAGGTAAGCTGAAAGATGTATGCTAATTGAAACACAACAGAAGAGGTAATTAAGATTTCATGATGAGGGGAGGAACTAACAACCGAACAGTAAACTTCTATTAGCCTGTGATTTACCATTGCCTAATCATTGCTGGGGGGAAAAAAATTAAATCCTTTATAGGGCTGGAAAGGAAGCTCATGTCTTTCAGACTGATTAAGAAATAGCAGGATTCACAAAGTTTTTTTTTCACTTCATTTCTCACACCCTGCCAGGTAAAGGGAGTGAGGATCAGCAGAAAGTGCTTTGGCAACAGAAGCAGAGAGGATGTGGAGAATTTCACAGGCAATATCAGTCTTGGGGTACAACAGTGCATTTTGACTGTCATCCTCCTGAAGAGGAAAACACTGAAGTAAAGAAAGAACAACTAAAACCAAACTAAAGCAAACAAATATGTTTGAAAAATATATTACGAAATGTGACTCTGTGTGTGCTCCTTCTGTACCCATTTTCATCACAGAAATGTTTTCATCCTTACACTAATAGGATAAAATAAAACCATTCTTTCATAGCTAAACCTTGTCTAATAACATAATTTACTCCCAGTGATCTGATTAATAGACTATACAGTACTTCTCAAACAGCCTTAGACATACTGGATTGTTGTTGGAGGATCCCACATCCAGACTGGGCTGAGGGCATATAAGTGTCTGTGCTGTAACCTCTCCCTGCAATCCTTGCTGTCAGCTCCCCACCACCTCCCAGCCTGGTGGTTAGCTGCCTCACAAATTCAAGGCCCACCTCTGACAAAACACAGCTGCATCACCTTGACTCAGACTGCTTTACACTGTTGATCCGTATATAAGCCTCTCACAGAGCTCTTCTGCACCAACCAAAGATGCCCAAACACACCAACCTGTAAGGGAAGCCATAGCATGTGGATGTCTGGCTGAAGGCAAAGAACACTTACTTCAAATTTTTTGAAAAAACCCTCTCCTAACAGGAGAGAGGAGGGAAGCTCACAACAGCACCAGTCAATGCTATATTAGTGTTCAGAGCACTTCGTGCACTGACAAACAGAAGCATTATCAAACAAAGTTAAGAGCTGTGCCAGGCAGACACGGGTCACTTCAACAGCACCAAGCAGGCTGGGTGGAAATCATACCTCCATAGACTAACTTCAGTGATATTTGCTTAAACTTTTTTTCCCCCCTGAAGTTCTGATACAATACAGATGCCCGTTCAACATCATTGCTTGAAAATCCTCTGAATCATTATTGAAAGAGGAAAGATTGCTCAGTGATTTTTTTTTTCTCAATGACCTGGTTTCAGCTGTACTATGAAACAGGATTGCCAACTCTGCCTCCCATCTGCAGCCCTCTTTACATGGAAACAGAAATTATTCTCTGCTGATCAGTTTAGAAATGTGAATGTGCTGAGAAGAAACACCTACTCAGAAGCCAGAATCAAGAGAACAGATGTTAGCCTGAAAAAATCAGCAGAAGAGTCAGCAATTTTTAAATCTTAGAGGAAAGTTAATAGCACCTCTATGATAGGAGGACTTCAGCAAGCCTGATTTTCAATCAGCATCTTATTTCATAGAATTTCTAACATCTTCAGTTATATTTTCTTATTATACGCATCAGGAGGAGTCATAAGGAGCCATGGCGCCTAATACAAGCCTTAGGAAGACTAAATCCATTATGCTGGTAGGTAAAGACCAACTGTAAATTGTTAATTAAGATCTACATTATTTTTCTAATCGTTTACTCATGGGATTATTAATGCTTGCAATGTCCTCAAATCCTTCTTTGCCAGAATTTACAACTTACAGAAGTCACCAGACAGTACCTAAAAATATTCAGAAATATCATTACATAAAATGATGACTGAAGTGCTGGTTCAGCAAGAAAAAAAATAATGCATTTTTTTCCAGTGTGCTGCCCCATATCTACCATGTAGGGGTTTTTTTCAGTTACCATGTAAATATGAAGTGAATTTGAATTGCCCACACCATATTTTCTGCTCAGTGTCTTCTTCCCAAATGACTTTTAAAACCATACTTCAGGTTCTGCTATGCTTCTGTCACTATCATAGGCTAAGGCAGGCACCTCAAAAGCAATGTTACTTATTCAAAGCCCTCATATAGCTCAAAACTTCATACTTAGTCCTCATATTTTAGAGGAACAGACGAAACCAAGATGAGTATTAGCTTGGTTTTGGTTTTTAAAATCTAATAATACTTACACCAGCTTAATGTTTTTGAATGCTCCTGCTTGGTGGTACAGCAGCACATTCATTCAGCCAGGAACACTCCTGTGTCCACACTTATCACTATCACCTCCAGCCACATATTTAGCCACTAGGACAAGGGTGTAGAGGCTCACAGTCTTCTCACAACTTGTTTCGTCATCAACTGGAATGACTAATCCCACTGTATGGTGAAAAGCATGAGTATTCTTGAAGGATACGAAGACTCTCCTTTGTGTCTTGCCTAGTTTTTGTACTGTGCCAAGAGAAGTTAATGCTTTACTTACATATGTTAGGGCCAGAGAAACACGGAAACATCTGTAATCAAAGTTTTGGGTCATTAGGATTCAAAGATAAACAGCTATCATGAGTGTAAACCCAAGACTGTATTCAAATTACAGCCTCTTCTGTGAAATCTTCAGTCAATCAGTCAGTGACGAGGAAAATGTTAGAGCACGAATACTGAATCAAAAACACAGACTATAGTATTCAAGGCAAATGTCTGCACTGTTTACAAAAGTCATATGTACACATTTTGAAGCAGTAATCAGTAGAAAAGAGAAAAAAAAATAAAGCAGAATAAAAGAAAAAAGATTCCCTCTCTACAGTTTTGATGTCAGATTTTGTAGAACTTGGACTGAATGGTACTGAGGTTACTGATGGGAACATTAATCAGAGATTTTGCACAACATTAACAAAAGGCAAAACATTGTTACTGAGTAGGTCTCTTATTAATAGATAAACAACAGGATTTGTGTATTTTAAAAAAAAAATCTTAAAATACAGTAAGTGTAAAGGACTAACTATAAAATATTGATTAAATAGATCTGACAAATGGCTTTCCCAGTATCATGCAGTAATGGCTTCTCTATGTGGAGAGATGTTCATCTGAATACCTAAATACTGCAGGAACATATAAACCATTTTGGTGAATGTAATGAGCCTGGAAAGCATGAGAAGGAAGTGTAACCCGAGTTGTGCAAGTTTCTACATTATAAAAAGTCTATACGGTTGCATACATCCTTAGGCTTCAAAATAAGATTCTACATAGAGGACAAGAAAAATTTTGTTTGGATATATATCAGTTCTGCAGACCGGAGACTGAATGCCTTTGAATCTGTGCAAAAATTAATGGTGATCTTTCAATATGGAGTTCAGATTGATCATAAATGGAGTTTTCATTTCCCTCTCAACAATAAAAGAAACAGGACTCATATCTTCCTTGCCAAGGAGATACTGGAAATTGAGCTCATATGGTTTATTTTCCATCTAATGTAGTCTTTCCTGCCTCCTGCTTTGTAAGTTATTTATATTTGCAGGGTAATATATTGCATACAGGATAAAGCCATATGTCCGTATCAGTTCTTAATGCTTTTCATGAACAGTATCTAAAAAGGTACCATTACAACCCCTTATAGAGGGAAGATGGAGGCACAGCCACATAAGCTAACTTTCCCATTGGGCCTCAGCCCATTGATGGCACATCTAAGAACACAAACCAGGCATCCCAAAGTTCAGTTGGGGGTTTTATCAATTCTTTCTCTCAACTCTGAAAATGTTGTGGAGTCTCCTTCTCTGGAGACATTCAAAACCCGCCTGGACATGTTCCTGTGTGACCTGACCTAGGTGTTCCTGCTCTGGCAGGGGGATTGGACTAGATGATCTTTTGAGGTCCCTTCCAATCCCTAACATTCTGTGATTCTGTGATGACCAAAATATAGAAATCACAACCTCCAATTATCACAGAAAAGAGCCATGTTCCCAACACTGGGGAGGAGTTTAAGATTATTCTTACTTTTTATGGTCAACTTTGGAAAGTTAGTTTTATGTTATTGGCTATGACTCTAAGCTTTCCTCTTTAGGCATAGTAGACATAAATAATATTATTTTTTCAGATAAAAGTGCATATGCTAGTGCCAACCTTACTCCAGTTACTAGGGCAACAAGAAGAACACACACACACAAAATGCACAAGCCAGATAAAATCAACTCCTGTTTATGCATGACTTGTGACTATCAGTATTGGCAAAGATTTTAAAAAACAGAGGACTGGCATTAGGTTATTACAGAGGCAGCATTAATTTTACTCTTTCTTCTGTTGCACACACCAATTTTCATCACATTTCACTTATGTCCTTTTGACTTCACTCCCAAGCAGAAAATTGTTCTACCTTAAGTAGGGAAGTTATTATCATTCCTGCCTTCAGATTCAGGCATCCAAGTAAATTAAATTTCAACAGTGCTTAGCATCAAGCAGCTTCTAGGCTCTAAGGCTAGTGGAACCCCTCAGGATCAAAAGTGGTAAGAACAGGCTTAACTGTCTGGAATAATGTAGGCAAAATATCATGTCACTTTTATGTGAAGTAATTTGACAGTGAAGCAATAATATTGAGCCTTACATTGTACCTAATCAAGGGTAAGTTATAGAATCATATCAAACCTTTATTAAACTCAGCTTTGGAAAACAATTATCACAGAAGTTGATTCACTCTATCAATAACACTTTAGTCATGGCAGTTGCAGCTCTGCTGTAAACAACTTGCTAATTGTATTTCCCAGTCTTTATGGTGGGAGACATGCTGATGGATATAAGCATTTCATTACAACAGAAAAGAAGTTCTCTCTTGTTCCGAGAGAAACAAAAGCTCACAAATAAACTGCGCTCTCCAGATAAATTGTACTTGCCCCATGTACACATCCACAGCTGCTTTCCTTCTTTCTGAAAGCTTGCATGGGAGGTAAGCAACATCCATTATCAGCACAAGCATGCAGCAGAGAAATGTTCTGTCCTCTGGAAGATCAAGCGTTTGCATAATGGAAACAGCGCTGTAATTTGACAGCTTACCATATAATAATGAATGTATGATTTCTGTTTTCTATAAAAGTCTGTGAAAATCAGTGGTCTATAACCACTGATTCATTGTATATGTTGGTGTTGGCATAATTTACAACACATGGAGACTTATAATATTTAAACCAGGCATCAGAGTAGAAAGTTACAGATACATCTTCCAAACACAGTTGGGCTTAACAAGTTGTCTAAAGCCACAGGGGTTTTTTATTTTATTTATATATATTTCATAAAAGTAATATACTGCCTATGGGAGCATAGTGAGCATTTCATTACATAAATAAAGGAATCCTTAAATATTCTTCATAAAATCACTTCACTTCTTGAAGTGCTTGCAGTACATTCTATATGTATAATTATCTGATTTATTTTAAAACTGTTATCAGATAAATTACATGTCTGTATGATTTATCTACCATGATACTAATAAAGTTCATAATAAAATACTGTGTTAATCAGAACTGAGAGTTCATCCTTATATAACTGTATTTCCAGAGAACCATATTAATTTTAAACTGGAACACCATTCTACCAAGAACTACTATGAAACATTTCTGCCATCTACACAAATTAGTAGTGAAATTTGGTGACTGTTTCCTTTTCATTTTACAATAATATTTTAGCCAGCAGCTTTAGGAATCTTACTGCTGAGATAATTATGTGGTTTATAGCAGCTTACTATTATTTTTTTCCTTTCTGTGTGTATTTTCTCAAAGAAATACCTTTTTCTCTGTTACACCTCTCCAATGAAAGTGGATTTTGTTGAAATTAACAGAACAAGGCATTTTTGAACACTATGCAAAACATCCAGGAGAATATTTTAAGTAGTATTCAGAACAATCCTGCTTAAGCACAAGAAAAAACTCCTAGGAGGACTCATTTCCACTCAACCATACTTCCACTGCCTCACCATGTAACTTAGTGAATATATCAGAGATCCACTGTATTCAGTAAGTTTACATTTGCCCCAGGCATAAAATAATTCTTTCCACAAAACATCCTAATTATCCTGCCCAAGCACCCTTTGAACAGAATAACATTCATTAAAAAAAGCCAAAATAAAGAAATAGTGCATATAGTACTGGACTACAGCCAGTTTTTCTAGGTCAGCAGAGATCTGCCTTAGTTGATACAAGTATTTCCTTCCTAAGGTGAACATATTTAAAGCTTAGGTTTTGTCTTATAAATGCTAATTACTTTAGCCTTCAGACATATCAAAGAGAAATGACTAGAGGGAAATTGCTAAGAGAAGAATTCCTAGGGAAAACATTTTCATACATTTTAAGGGTGAAAGAAGCACACACAGTGCCTTTTTTTACATGGACCTTTGCAAGGGCTCCTTAAGTACAAATGCCTCAAAGTACAGCTCTAATTACTAAACTTCTCTTTAAATTCCCATGCAAGTTCTTTAATCTGCTTTTCACAATATAGATAATTTCAATTTCCATGGCAATTATATTCATGTATTCTTCTGTTTACACTAGTATACATGAAGTATAATGCAGAGAGATGCCACCATAGGAATTAAGTGTAGATATGTGCATACCTACTCAAATGGACAGTAGACAATCATTTGAACCACAGCTAGCCAAGAAAAAAGCAAGAAAGCTGGTACATCATGCAATATTGCGTGGCACAGAGATCCCCAGTGTAGCACATACCCAAATTGGGTATGCATAATCGCACATCCCAAAAGCAGTACAGAGGTGTTGGCACTGAGTTCAGACTGAGTTAAGCCCTCCCACTCATAAGCAAATCAAAGTTAGTCTAGTTTACACTAACTATGCGATGTGTTATTTATACCTGATCATTAGTCTCACTCCCCTGAGACAGCCTTAGTAGGATATACCTCAGTCAACTCACCACCATACAAGATTGTTTTCACTAGACCAGCATTTCTGAAAGTCTTCCTGTAAATGGGAATCTGCATCAACCATAGGAAAGTGGTTTTACTACAACGTCTGAAAGCCTTGACACCTGCTTCCAGCTCTGCTACCAGCTTTCTAGGTGACATTATACAAATCACTTAATCACTATTTCCTTCATTTGGAAAGTAAGAAAGTTTTCTGGGAACATCATACAATAGATGAAAATGTTAAACACAATCATTGAGTATAAGGTGCTACAGACATGAATGGTTAGTATATGCTTCTCTGAAGCAAGACATTGATAGGAAAAGAGAATTATGAAGTTAATCACACAGGTTTTACTCAAGCAAATGATCCTTCAAGCTTCATATTCAACAAACTCTGAAGTTGATAAAAACTTTTCCAAATTTTTGGAATAATTTACTAAGCAGTGGTAAAATATGCAGAATACAACTCAACATGAGTACAACTTGTAAATAACTACGGTTGTGAAAAGACCTTTCCTTTAATTTGCTCATTTGAATGTCTATCCTTTTCACTCATTAATCTTTTTCTCATTTTTACTGTAATCTTGGGAAATACAATAGTTGAGAAATAAGCAAAGGAAATGGGATTAGACATAAATTATCAAATGGGGGGGGAAGGGCAAAGCCAATTTCCGAATAAAGGAATAATAAATTATACAAACCAGAATGGATTTATTGCATCCTCAGCCTTGAGGCAATATAAGCGCTATGCATTTGTTTGGCAAATATGCATCATATTTAAAGTCATAAAAACAATTACAATGATATTTCCCTCCATCTGTATTGCACAGTTTACTGTGCTACCCATGACTAAACATTTTAAACTAACATCTGTAAACAAAACGTCTTCGGTGAACACAGATAAAAATCTCTTCAGTTTGCAAGAGCGATAATTCTTAATACAAATTATCGGTTGCCATGGTAATAACTGAGACTCAAGATAGATGGCTTGTTTGACAATAGACAATCTGCTTCCCAGAAAGGTGCACATAGAGAAAGTTAAATTCCTGCAGGAAGACAATACCAAGGTCAGATATTCATCCTACTGGCATTTACACATTCCCATTAAAGTTACATGTGAACAGTATTACTTATGCCTGGCTGCTTCTTTTTCCTTTTTTTTTTTTTTTAAGCATATAATTGGGAAGTTTTATTATAGTGGAAAATTCCTTCCATGGTAGCTAGAGAAAAATATTTTGAAATAATGTGATTTTCCTTGCAATATTAGGTTAGTCACTGTCATTGTTAAATTTTTTTATTGCATTCTTTACAAGAGTGAGAAATCTTCCTTAAAATTAATTCACATTGACTGCTTGCATTCCTAAATACAAATTAATACAAATTTGTAGAAACAGTTTTCACACCCTTAAAACATACAAGATACAAACACTAGCGCTCTTCCATAAACCTTATAGAAGAACACATCATCAAATTAGGAAGACATATCTAAGTATTACATCCAAATAATATATAAAAATGATATATTCTTCCACAGGAAGAAGCCAAGACTTCTTGTTGAGAAGAGCATGCTCCAAGCAGTTCCCCAAACCGCATGATCAGAACCCTAGGAACTCAAGGGCATTCATTTGCCATAGTTTTAAACATAAGCTAAAAAGGTTAAACATGAACAAGCTATAAAAAGACTGTAAATTAATGCAATTACAGTGGCAGAGTCTATAGTATAAGATAAAATTCACAAAATAAATTTCTATATTCATCCCATTAAAAACAAAATCTCTAACCAGAAAAAAGTTTAAAATCACAAATACCATGACAATTGTACATATTCATGCTCACTCTCCTTTGCCTAGCAGTAGATTAAATGAAGGTCCATCTAGGTCACAGTATTTCTCCTGGCGATGGCTCTCAGTCAAGTGGAAACCATAGCTTGGTCTCCTCCTGGCAGGGCGACAACCACTAGTTGAGTGAGTTTCTGGAGCCAAAAGGGGATTGTGCCCGGCCCATACACCTTCCCTGTGCAAACTGATGCGTCACGCCCTTCTAACACGCCATGCCCTATTCACCACCTTCCTGGTCATCACACTCCCTGGGAGCCGCTTTGGTATGTGAGGGGCTTTGGCCACCGTCACTCTTGTCCCCACTCATGCTGCCATTCATCAGGAGCTCACTCTTCCCGCTTGGGGCGAGGGCAGGGTGGGGACCCTCTCTCTCCCTGTGCTTTTGCCTTCGTGGTTTTGTCGCTTTAACAAGGGTCCCTCAGCACAATCCTCTGCTCTGGAGCCCTTCACTTTAGTAGCTTTGCTGAAAATTTGTAAAGTTTTTTTTTATTATTATTTTTTGTTATTTTAAACAGACATTTTCTTCTACAAAAGATCTTGTGCAGTGTTACAGGACTAGCCATGTGAAGCTGGGAAGGGAAACAAATTGAAGGAAAGTTAAGGAACTGAAAAAAGACTCCAGATTTTTATGACCTGTAAACACAGAGAGGATCTAGGTGACTTCTTTTGGGACAAATATAGTTTGTCTGAGAAAGAACAATCTTGCAGCATATCAAAAGCACAGATCCCAGACTGAAGAGAAAGCACTAAAATTAAGCACATCTTTAAGCTTTAGGAAGGACATCTGCACCAGAGAACAAATACTGCCTAAGAAGCTGCTGCTGCTGCAATCCTTAACTCCTTCCAAATAAATCTTCCCTGTAGCACATCACCTGAGATTCAAAGAAGAGCAGAACAAGCTTGTTGGCCTTATCTCTGTATTGGCACGGCAGGTTGGGAAGAAGGAAAAGGGAAGAGGAAAGAGAGAAGATCCATTGGACCTCTGCTTTCAGCAGCTCCCTCTGGGGCACCAAAACCACAAATGGTGGCTGCAATGGGGGTAGCTCTACCCTCCAGCTTGGGAGACTTGTGGCCACCTAACAGCTTGCGGTGGTACAAAAAGACGTCACGAAATGTGTGCTGTGGAGCTTTATGATTTGTATTGTGGAAAAAGCCCACAATTTTTTGTGGGGGGGAAACAGTAAGCACTTGGAGCAATTAAAGGAAGGGGATCTGCATCTCCTCTAATTTTATATAATCTATAAACTGATATTTAAAAATGAAGGCATCTCAAATAGTGGTGAAGTTGGTAATTTGGAGAATTAGAGCTTTGCCACAAATGTGTCAGTGTTTTGTTTTGGGTGGCCAGGACACAAATGTTTTAACAAACAATCTATCAGCTGTTGCCAAAGTAGAACTTGGGAAACTCTGACTTCACTACAATTATTATGCTACTCAGGAGTACTTTACAGTATAAGACTCTGAGCTAGGGCACTTCAAAAAATGCAAAAACATCAATGCAAGCCTAGCATAATTCCCCAGTATCCAAACCAGTGACACTCGGGACTGAGAAGTGCTCTGTAGAGTCAAGACATTTGTCACCACCTTCTGCTGATGAACAGTCAGAAACTGCAATTCTAAATTATGTTGACACAATGATGAAAACAGAATTTTACACTCACTAAGTAATAATGCTTCTGTTGTTTCTAGAAAGCTATGTCCACTGCACTTTTCATTACCCACTGTCTCATTCAACCCTATTCTCTTCTTTAAAAGCCTTCATCACTTCATGTGGTCAGCCCTCTGTCGCTGGCTACATCCCAAAAGGCAGCTGGTGGCCACCCTTCCAAGGTGCAGATTACCAACTCCAGAGCCCTCACGGTATTTGATATTGCCTCCTGCATACACATGTCGTGCTCAGAGCTCTTCTCAGAAGGAGGGCAGAACTTGGCCCGGGCAACCCTAAGGGGAATTGAAAGGTAGATAAGTGCCCAAATTTATTTTGTATAAATACAGACCAAAAACCCAACACTGCCAATTCACCACTAAACCACGCCCTTTAGCACGTCATCTATAAATGCATTTGTTAGTGTCCACATGTCCATTATCTGAAGAGATTCCAGAGCAATACCTGAAGTTTATTATGTCAAAAATGTGAATTTTGTTTTTAATTTATATGTCATTGATAGGCTAGAACCTAATTTTCAGGGAAGATAAATAGAATAATTTAATATTAAATCATTTTGACTTCTCACTTTAGTTAAACCATTCTTTGAGAAGTATATGGATCTCTAATTAGAAAATAATTATATCTCATTATTTTAACTCAAGGTTTCCATTAGAACAACATGAAAATGAACAGTTGCAATGTCTAAGCCTATGCACAATGAGCTGGACACAGGAAGTTGGAGGAAGAACCTTTATCACAGGGGAGAAATTCCATTGTCTGGGAGGACCTGAAGAAGAGGAACTGACCTCTCCCCTCTCCTACAGAGAAGAACTAAGTCTCTCCAAAAAGGAAGAACAGGTAACAAAGTGAGAGAGGATAAATTAAGAAGGAACAGAAACAGGAAGCTTTTTAGCAAGAAAAAGAGGAAGGTAAGCAACCCGGTGCCCAGAACAGTAACAAAAATCTCACCCTATAACTAGGTGAGAATTGCAAAGATTAAATAGATGGAGAAACAGAAAAAGGGCATTTCATCTGTCCAGTCCACTGTGAACAGCAAAATTTTTTTTCACTTCTCTTTACAATAGCTTTTGTTTTCTTTCTTTTCTTTAGTCTCAACAAATCAAGTGTTTCCTATCTTTCTGTAGAAGTAATTATTTCTTCTCTCTCCTGTAGTGTCTCCAAGTAGTCCATATTTTTTTTAAATGTGAGATTGTCAAAACCAGTTGCAACATAACTTCTTTGGGTTTGTCTCAAACAACAGGATAAGCTCCTCCCCTAGAAATGATTCACACCTCTAACCCACCGAGTCTTGAAGAAAACACAAAGGTGAGATTAGGTTCAACACGTTCACTCTGGTACACAAACGCTGTATCCATTTTGCTGAGCATTACATGGACAAATATATTTTGCATTTCCTTGTCATAAGCCCTGCATCTTACCTTGGAGGGGAGATGGTAGGAAAGGACAGCCAAAGAACATTCACCTCCTCTTCTGTTGAACACTTTCTCTCCCATTTTCTCTAGACTCTCACAGCTTTTTTCAGAAAGATTAATTAAAACCAGAATCTATCTCAGTAATCAATTAAGTGTTTTCCTCACATTATATGCCAGGTATTAGAACAACAAATTTTCTCTACTTATTTACACCCTATGGTTCCTGACCACTGAAGGTTTTCACATAAGCAGACTAAAACATTATTGTAATCCTGTAAATTTAATCCATTTTGTGTTGTACTGAAGATTTACTGCATTACATTTTAATCACAGCAAGGAAATGCATGTACAATTAGATTCTGAAAACAAGAGGCTTAAAATGCTCTCATAGTCATATCACTGCTTTAAATATGTATCGTTAGGAGGCTGGATCCTACTCTAGGTACCACCTTGAGCACCTCATATGTGCCATCTTTTAACCAGCCAGACCAGATTCTTTATGGATCACTTTGCTTAGCTGTACAGAGGGACTATATTCCCCAGCCATCCTCAAAGCACACTTGAAATACAGAGATTACAGTATTTCATACTATTATAATAAAGAAAAATATCTACCACAGCCCTAATGAAAAAACTGAAAGCAAAGACATGCCAGTCTGAAGTCCATGTTTCACAGGCATATACTCCTCTGTGAAACTCTTCCAACTGTTTCTAAGGACACACATGTAGTCCCCATGCATAACACAGGTTGACATGGAAAACCTTGTACTCAAATCAGTACTACTGAGTTCATACAAGACCACAGATAGTTTTAAATAATTACAAGAATTACTAAGATATTAAGGGTACAAAATACAGTTCTCTTTTTTTATTCTTTCCAAAGTCTTCCTAAATGGTAAGGGGGGGGTGGGGGGGAGAAAAACAACAAGCTTTTAATAAGTACTACAAAGCATATGATAGATACATTAAGAAAACTAAGAAAATCTGAAGTAATTTAATTCATATTTTGAGCTACTATTCCTGTCCAACTATTGCAGAAAAATTCTCTCTATACTGGTACCCAGTCAGGATAATGGTAGCATATACCTTCCATTCAAGTATGAGGGGATATACAGATTTATTCTGCATCTCTATTTTATATTACTTTTTTTTTTTTTTTGAGAATGTTTTGTATGTTTTATCACAATAATACTTATAATTAACAGAAAAAAATATATGGTATTAGCTATTAAAAACATAGTTTTGCTGTCAGCTTGATAGTTCAGATTCTGTATAAGTCTTCAAATAGAGCAATGTTGCAGGTTTTTTGCTCGTTTTTTCACAGGTTTTTGCAAATTGGAACTTGTGTGAAAAGACCCTCACACTGTTCCAGTGAGGCCCAAGGACCTGCCCTCATTACTCCAGGTAACATGTAAGGGCTATAAGGCATCTTCCTATGCATGCCAGGTACAAATAGTTACTAGAACAAGCGATGAGCTGAGCGATTTCAGCACAAGGAAGAAAGGAACTAGACCAGACCCAATCTGAAAAGTAAATCATTAACACAAGGACTTTCTGTAGGTGAGCATTTCATTCTGTGGCTAGCTGAATTCTGATTCTTAAAATCAACACAGCAGAACAGAGGGTGTCGTGCTAATGACTCTGTTTACTTACGTTATAATCACACTTATTCACGTATGATTAATGACTAAGTATACAGTGAATCTATAAAACCCAAGGACATACAGTACCAAGCAGTGTTCCTGCTTCATTGTTACCTTGGAGCCTAATGTACTTGGAATTGGTTTGATTGGACATTTTCTCTCAATTCTCCAAAACAAAATAAGAGCTAACTATAACTGCTTAGCTTATTGAACTGTTAGTCTTATTCTAGGAGAGCTACTATTTTCATCGCAAGAGAACTTGAAGACTTGTATCAAAATGTATGGTGGAGATTATGTGAGTATAATCTGTTCTCTCTAATCTTTCAAAACTTTTCATTGCTCTTGAGTTGTCATCACACATGTTGGGACCCATTTCCCTCCACTGGTAGAAGTTAATTTATTTGTGATTTGGGTTCTGAGGTTATTTACAGTGTATATGAAGTATCTGAAATGAAGATTAATATAAAGAATTATCAGTTCCTGTCTCAATTTTAGACCTTTCAAGACAAAATAATGTGTCTTTTAACTCTTTGTGAGACTGTAGGTTTTCTATACTTGCACTTACCTGTTACACAAGACACAGAATTGTATACTATCACCTAATTGTATTAAAAACAGAAGTGTGAGTTGTTCAGAAGATACTGATTCATGACACTATTTTGGTGGGCTTATATCTTCACAAGACAGTCTGTAACTGCATAAAGTAACTGAACAGCTTTATCATTTATAAACAACTGGTTTTGTTCACGATGTGAAAAATAATTTAAAGCAAAGAAATGCTACCTCTGCAAGGGCCATAACAAAGGAAAAGCTATCAATTATTGTTCCCCATCAATAAATTGTAGCAATATATTAAATGGTTTCATTAGTGCGCTCCAAGAAAATAAAAGTTCATACTGCAATTTTAAATCTCTATTCTGAGACCTACTAAAGTTATTATTTCATGACAGCAAAATATGAAATTGCTTTCTGCACCTGGCATACTGATAATTATGTTCACTGAGGACTTTCATATTATTTTAATTATTATTAATAGGATTAATGATTCATTCCTCAAATGCTTTTCGCATGTGCATTCCCAATGAATTTACAGATCAATATAGAACTTTCTGAAGGATGAACATTTTTTTCCTTACATATTTTATCTGAAAGTATAAATGTACTAATTATTCCAGTCTCATCAGTAACGTATTCCTTCCTATAAAATTGTATCGCACATATTTGTTTTCTAGATATTGATTGAGTTTTACTGATGTGTTTCGTTTACTGCAATTTGGGATCTTGCATTCTTTACTAGACTAGTTAAGAACTGAGAATTTTCTTCTTTGTTTCTTATTTTCTGTTATTCATCTATTCCTGATCATTAAAGGAAGACAGGAAGACTAATTCCACCTGACAAAGCCAGTAGATCCATTTCAGTTGAAGTCAGGAAGTGCAGTTTCTTTCCTTCTACTGATTTAATGAGACCAATTGTATTTAAATAATTGACACTGCATCTGCATGTAGTATGTTGCCTGATATTAACAGCAGTACATTATAAAATAACTTATGTAAATTATATAATTTTGCTTTGAAGTCATTAACGTTGGTAAGTATGATATTTGTAACACTGCAATAGTTTGATAGTGCTATCAAAAAAGTCTAATAGATTACACATTAATTCTTAACTATAGGATACATTTACATCAGCTATTTTAGGCTTAATTTCATGTGAACATTCTGCATTAGTAAAGCTTTAGGACCTCTCGAGCAGAGAGGGAACTTAAGTTCCTAATTTTGATCCTCTGAATTACACCAAAATACTCCAAAATGGTGTGAATACCATCTCTCTATACTTTCTGCTTCTAAACATAGACACACTGATTAGCCCTTTTTTTTCATTATTACAGAAGAGAGCAGAGAAGTAACCGTAGGCAATTGTTCTCAGGAAAGACATCAAAACAAGCTTTTTCAGAAAAGTATTGTGATTATCAGGTTGGATAAATTTTTAATTTTTATTCTCATTTCCATGTGCTATGGAATGAGAACAGATAGAAATTGGGAGTTTGTATGAACTAGCGCATTGAATCTTAACCAGTGGAACAGACTGCCCTGCTGAGGCATCCCAACAGAATGGGGACATGTAGTGCAGAGCCCATGCAAGTGCTCTCCCCTAGATGTCTGCTGGCTCCTCAAGGTAAAGTCCATCATGGAGCCACAGCAGTTTTTGTGGAAGGGGCTCAAAAAGAAAACAGCAGAAAGATCTCTCTAGCAAGTCATGAACAAGAAAGCAGGGCTTACACAGGACCAAGTGATGAGGCTGTCATGTTACTTTCTTGTCTGCTCTCCATAAACACAACTTCAGATTGAGAGCAAGCCTTAAAAGCACACTTTAAATATAAAGATATTTTTCAAGGAATCTCAAAACATTAATATACCATTAATTCAGAAGCATGAGAAACATGAAAAAATACTTAGAAGTATAAGTTTCAAAACTTACTTGGTTCTTTAAGATAATTTCTTTTATATGTTTTACACATCAGTAATTACATATGTTATATATGAATAACTGGATAGGATGGAGTTTTCAAGATCAAAAGTGAGATGCACAAAATGTTACCAGCAGCAGTTCTGCCAGATTCAACAATGCAGGGCAGCATCATTAACAGATATTACATACAGAAAATGGCTCCCCACAGTACCACAGAGGTAAAACTACCAGAAATTAGACAAGATGACATCTCTGACCTCTCTAAAATACATATATAGGGAAAGATGGGAGGTTCTGGAGAAAGAATTTTATATGTTTAAAAGTACTCCTTCCATTACTGTAACACATATTATTCAAATGAAGTGTAACACGTACAATACACTCACAATAAATCAAAATACTCATGAAATTTTTATTTAATAAAGTTGCACACAAAAGATATCTTTGCAACAGTATAGCTAGCTCATAGCATGTGAGTAGCTAATAAAGCAAGCATTTTATTTTAGTGCATATTCCCTATGGGAAACATTCAGACTAAGGAGTCTGACTTTGTTATCAGCAGAATGACTTACTGAACAAACATTATTAGAAGGTTGTTCATACTTTAGATGACTTTTTCCATCACAAGACTGAATAGCCTGAACTTTACACATCATAATTTGATAAAAGCCACCTCAGCTTTTACTGATACTTTTGTTGAACTGCTTATGGCTTTGGTCAGGAAAAGCTGTAACTTCTTTGCTCTTGCACAGAAGGCAGAGTGCAAGTATCATTTTCAGACTTATTACAAATTTTACAGACCCTTTCCAATCTCTTTTGTTGTTTGGATTCATTCCGCTAACACCACACAAACCTGTTCTGTCTGCAACAGCTGTTTTGCAACCAGTTCCTTTCAAAAGAGCACATGCGAAACAAAGATACATATAAAGTGCCCACCTGGACACCTCTGCAGAAGCAGATATGTGTTTTCATACATGAGGGTATCTTGAAGTCAGGAAGAGGATTAAAATCCTTAAAGTCAAAAATCACTGAATCACCTTTAGATGGTTGGGAAAAAAGCAAGATATTGTTGATTTTCTTCCTTCTCAATAATAAGTGTTCTTTTTGTTAGGATGCTGCAGAAGAAAACCAAGTATGAAAACCATTTGTCTGTGCTCACATATAGCATCTGGTCTAAACTAACCCACAAAATGGCCAAACTGCTCTTGTAAATAACTCTCCTCAGCTCTTCTTTGAAGGTCAGGTTGCTCAAAGCCCCGTCTAACCTGGCCTTAAACACTGAGAGGGAGTGGGCAGCCACCCCTGAGGAACACCACTTGTCACTGATCTCCACTTGGACATCAAGCTACTGACTGCTACTCTTTGAGTCCAACCATCCAGCCAATTCCTTATCCACCAAGTGGTCCATCCATCAAGTCCATGTCTCTCCAATTTAGAGAGAAGGATGTCATGTGGGATGGTATCAAGTGCTTTCCACAAGTCCAGTTAAATGACATCAGTTTTTCTTACCCTATAAAGCAACACTGTAACACCATTGTAGAAGGCCACCAAATTTATCAGGCATGATTTGTCCTTAGTGAAGCCATGCTGGTTGTCACCAATCACCTCCTTATTTTCCATGTGCCTCAGCACAGTTTCCAGAAGGATCTGCTCCATGATCTTGCCTGTAGTTCCCTGGGTCTTCCTTTTTGCCCTTTTTGAAAATGGGGTTATGGCTGCAGTGTTCACAGAACAACTTGTATCACAAACCAACATATTTCAAAGCAATACACTGTCCTAATATCCCATGTCTATGTTTAGCCAGTACCCAGGGCTAAACTGTAGCAGTTGTTCTACCACCCAATGACCCCTCCCCAGCTGAGGAGTTGGGGGAAAAAAGGGAGCAGCCCCATGCACTGAAGTACAAATAGATGTAATGAAACAACAAAAGTAATACTATCACCAGCATAAAGCATACAAGGTTATACTCAGCCTTGTCCTTAGGAGCAGGAGTAAGGCCAAAAGAGAGGAGCCCCATGAACACCACCCTCAGTGAACTCCCTCCTTTTATAATGAGCTTGATGTCAGTGGTATGGGATACACCTGTGAGTCAGCTTGAGTCAGCTGCCCTGACTGAAACTCCCAGCTGACTCAGGACTACTCATGGCCTGCCTGACATGGATGTTCCTGGGAAACCAGGACATCCACAAAATCCACACTCTTGCACCCAAACTGAGTAACTGAATGTGACATTGTTTAGCCAGTAAAACACCTATGTATGCACTTGTGAGGATGGACATTTCTGAGTGCAGACAACTTGAAGGAAAATTCTAGTATTACTGTATCCTCTCCACTGTACTTAATTAATATATCCAAACATATGCAAATCTGGGGAGACCCACAGAAGAATGCATGAGTTTTCATTATGAACATTGTGGGAATATGCAGTGTATTAGTAATGCAAATTTTTGAGGGATATCTGGGTAAGAGAGGAGATAGGAGATTATCTAAGTTTAACCATCATCTTGTGCAAAACAAAGCTTTACTGACTTTGACAAAGTTATGTACATTTACACCAACTAAGGACCTAGCCCATATTTCTTTCATATGCTTTTCAGATCAGTATAAATGTCCTTAAGCAATACTTAGATATCCCCTCCCTTTTTTTTTTCTTTAATGAATTACTATATTTACCATGAAAGAGATGAATAATTAGCTGTCTGCACTGACTCTGCTCTGGTTCCAGATGCTTAGAAGTTCAGCTCTGCAGTTTCAATGTATGCTAACGTCCCTTTGGAAAGGCGTAACTATATTCAGATACTAGTGAACACCTTACTTGCTATGGGATCCACCCTAGATTATTATAAATAAAACCTATTTAGGGAAGGAATCTTTTTAATGTGGTTGATTTATGACTGGTAAAGATAAAGTACTTTGCTGTAGCTGCTATACAGACACTATCACTTAATATCCATAAACAATAACTTTATTTTCTGTGCAAGTATCAAAGTCTGTCACTCCTAACAGTAAAATCTCTTAGGCTCCACACTCATTATACCTTCACTAATTTCCCTTTTGGGAAATGAAAATGCATAAATAAATTGCACATGAAGTTCATAGTGGTTTTATACTGACAATATAAACAATTCTTATGAGCATGATTACTCAAATAGTCACATTAAATAAAGTGGACACCTGTGATCACTGACACAAATGTCAAGTTTTGTGCCTGATTTTGCAAAAAGTTTAGAATTCTTCAAAGCTTACATCTGGAATTGGTGTACACCATATGGGATTGAACCCAGAGAATAATGCAAGTTTCTTTATCACTCAATCCCACATCACTGAGACCAATGGGTGTTTGATAATGTTTATTTTTTAAAATGTTATTGGAGAAATTCCTGTTAATTTTCGGCTTTGAAAAAAAATTACAGAATTATTAGAATGAACAGAGGGTTGGTAGGTCGTGTAGCCCAGCCTCCTTATTAAAACAGGGTCAACACTGCATTCAAATCAAGGTAGAGATTTGTCCAGTTCAGTTTCTAAAACCCCTGAGGATGGAGAGTCCACAACCTCTTCAGGCAACTTCTACTGCTTGGTTATCCTCACAGTAAAAAATGTCTTTTTCCATCCAGCCAGAACATTCCCTGCTTTGTTTTATGACTGTTGCCTTTCATTCTTCATGCACCTCAGTAAAGAGCCTAGCTCCATGTTCATGATGCTCTTCCCATAGGTACTGCAGAGAAGCTGTTGGGTCCCCTCAAAGCTGTCTGTTCTCCAGGCTAAGTTCAATTCCCTCAGCTTCTCCTCAAAGGACAAGTGTTCCAGCCTTTTGACCATCTTGGAGACGCTCCACTGTTCATCAACAAGCTCTCTTTGCTTTCCTCAGCAATGCGTAAAACAGTTTTGCTCATTAGGGCATGACCCAAAGCTCCCTGAAATCAATAAAAAGACCTCCATTGACACTAACGATGAGATTTGGGTAAAGTCCTAGTATTAAGAATGTTAAGTGATACAAAAACGTCTCTGTTCTTCTCAGCTTTCAAATATATTTCTGTTACTTCTGAATCACAGTTTTGTTTCACTTGCGTGGGTGGGCTGGAGAGCATTGTATTTAGACAAGTTATATTTGGTGAACGTACCCCTAACTCTTCCTCTGATATCACCAAGACAACCACAACGCAACTTCCACTGCTGTGGATTTAGTTTTGCCGTGAAGTGTAATTTCTGCTCACAGCAAACAGCAATAATAATATTAATTTTAAGCGTGAAATTCAGGATCATAAAGTTGATGTAAGTATGAATCTTAGATCTTTTATTCCCCCCTCCCCAATGCCTCACCATCTCCCTGACTTTTGCAGTTTTGTATTTCAGCACCTATGTCAATTAGTTATTTTGTACTCCAGCAAACCTCTGAATCACTTTTACTTGAAAAAGGCAGACAGAGAGCATACTTGGTTTTAGTCTGGAGAGAGAATACCACCTTGAATTTTAGTATTAAGTATACAGTAGCTGATTACCAATAAATAATTAAAGTGGAACTTTCCTGCAGAGGGAAACTCAGACACATTAAACCCAGGGTCACAGAAAGCAGTAAGGGCCTGGTCTGCCTTCCTTCCAAACAATGGAAATAATCCCTGACTCTAATATAAACTGGTGTGCATCTTAAAATAGCTTAATAATTAAGGACATATAGAGGAATTTGGGTATTTTAGTAGCTTTTCCTCCTTCAAAAAGTTTCATTGATAAAGCCAATTTCAATAGACTAAAGCTGAATCAACATTTAGAGTTCTGACCAGAAAAGTTTAACTTTAAAAGAGCCTGCTTTTTACAAACCAAAGAAGCTTATTCTGTCTGTAGATGAAAGGCTGGAATTTAATTTCTAACATCATAAATTATAACCTAGAATTGCTGAACTACAATTAAACAATAATGACTTTAATTATCCAACTATTTCTTAAGAAAGATAAAGATGATGTCAGTGCAATTCTAGCCTTCCCTGCCATCTCCTCACCCCACCCTCAGCCACTGTTCTGCTGATCCTATTCTCATTTATTCTTTTGTCTTTATTCTATAGCAGTCTAGTGCTAAATGTGCACAACATGCTCTGTACTGATTTTTGTCACAGTTTACTACTGCTCCTGCTGCACACATCAGTATTTTTTACTTTTTTTTTTTTTAATATTGTTTCTACCTATCAGGGTGGCTCCTGATAAAATCACAGATTGAGTTCCCCCTTCTTTTTTAAGATGTTCATCACAGTAATTCTTGATGCCCTGTCTCACAGCAGTTGCCACCTCATGTTTTCTATTTTGCAGAGGAAGCTGTACTGATTCTGCAGGTTTTTATTCACTTTGATTTATGATGTGCTCTCTGGTCCTGTAAAATATTTTCAAGTAATCTTCAGAAGGAGTTATTGTAATGTGATTGCTGCCTCAAAGCTGTTGGAATTCGATGATGGTACCAGTGCTATGGCCTTCCTAATAATTCATCCTGATCGATGGGGAGCTGTTGCTTGAATTACTCAGAACTTTATTGAACATTTCAATCACCGGAGAGGGTTTAAATGTTTATTTCTTCTCTCTGTAGGTAGTTTTTTTATTTCACATAAATTTCATTTAATGTTCAGGATCTCCTGGTGGATATTTGGAAGAATTAAATGTATTTTTAAAAATAAACCTTAAGTAAGAAGATTCTCAACAAGGGAAGGACTTAGCATCCCTGCAGTGTCCATCTTAAGGCATGGAAGAAAAGTCAAAAGATCATACTGTTAATTTTCCTGTGTTTTCAGAGCTTAGGGAAGAAAAAGATATGCAAGCAGAACAAAAATGGCCATAGACTCAAAACTGGCTGTCATGATGTCAGAGTCCAATACTCTCTCACCTGGTTCTTTTAGGTACTCCATCCACAGAGGTTGTAATGTAAAATATCAAATTTACTTATTTGAAGATAAGTGATTTTACACAGGATTTTCAATCTAGCAGAGCAGTGAAAAATGTACTAACACAATACAAATGTAGTACCAATGAGATCCTCATTTCTGGTCACTAGGATATGCTCACTGTCACAATGCTGGGCATCCCCATCACCAGGAAGGAATACGTGGATTGAAACCAGCTCAAGCCCATTGCTTTCTTCCAAATTATTTTGCTAATTGTTCAGTGTTTATACTCTGTGCTTGGCTAAGCCCCATATTCACTCCCCTCATGCTGGTCTAGCTAATTCAGAGAGACATTTATATCCTTTAATGAACTCTAGTACAAACATTTATACCACCAGCTCATCCACTCAACTGTTGATAGCTGCTTATTGAAAACAAAGGCCTCTCTTGTGTTGAGATAAAATCAGCTTTCTTCACAACAGCTGTGGTCAGTCACACCCTGCATTATTCCCTGAGCTTCATGGACACACTGCCCTTGCCCAGCTCCTCTGAGCCTTCTTCCATTATAGGGGTTTATTGGTCAGTCACAGCTGACTTCAGTAGAAATGAATGAAGTGAAATAACAGAATGGGTAACTACACTCAGGTGTTCAATCAACCCTAAAAATTCTCTGCCTTAAAACAGTGTAGTAGAAATTCTCTAACCAAAGGTAATGGAAAGGAACAACTTATTCCCATGTATTTGCCAGCTCCCTGATCAAAATTCAATCTGTTGTAATTTCATTCAGTTACCAAATGCCAGTACTGCTCTGCTCCCTCAGTTTGTGCAGTGATGAACACTGCTGCTAGGTATGCATTTCCTAGGCACATTTAGGCACGCACACCCTGTATAATTCTTGGGGAAAACATGATTTTTCCCCCTGTGCTCCAGGTTCTGGAAGCAGAGCCCCAGCTTTCCCAAGTTGAGTATTGTTTTGATCTATTTCCTCATTTTCTTGAGGAATGCCAAGCAGAAGAATTCTGTAACTACAGATGCTTCTAAAATATGACAAGATTGTAACAAATCTTTGCAAAACGTCTGCCACAACCTCCAGGTTTATCTCTCAGCACAGGAGATTACTGCAAGCATTCAGTCTTGCTCAACAACTTAAAAATACACCATCTCTTTCATGCTTTCACTTTCCCCACGAAACTACACCCAAGGGCATTAGAGCAGTCACTTGCTCAGAAAAGCAACCTCTTGGATTTCTGCTTGGCTTTTGAATCAAGTTTTTTCCTTCTGATTGGTTGTGTAGCATCTTGTTACCACAGGACAGTAGTGCCACCTGCCATCACGGCACTAAGGCCCTGTCCTCTGTGACAGATGTACAGATTGTCCACACGGGATTTACATCAGAGAGGCTCAGACAGCACTGTGGTGTCCAAGAATCAATCCCTTCTCCACTGAACTGTCTACCAATAAATTTCCTTGGCTTTGCCTTCCACAGCAAATATCACACAGTACTCTCAAATTATTGCTACTGGCCAAAAAAAAAAAAGGTTTTGCCAAGACCTGCTTGTGCCCATATTTCAAAAAAATCAATGAAAACAGGTGGAATAAGTTTAATAAGTTATAAAATTCCTGAATATTTTGAAATTAAGTGCATAAAGTGAACCAAGAATGTTTCTGCAGGGTTGTGAAAACTGGAACTATGACAGTGGTCACAGGATAAAACTGAAATAGGTTGTGATGGATAAATCTTCCTAAAGGTTAGACTGTCTAAACACTGCAAAGTAGCAGAGTACTTTCTTCAAGGTACACAACATTGCAACAATAGCTCTGTGATCTATGCCAGCAGTATGACATCATTAGCTATGTAGAAATTCCTTTTGAGGATCCTGACAGGACATACGCTGTAAATCCTAGATCTCAGTTCACAGTACTGTTTTATATTGGCAGAATGCTGAATTTGCTGAGAAATCACTCTGAAAATCCAAATATGAGGTACACTAAAAATCCTCATCTAAAAATAACACTCTGGGACAAATGTCTTCTGTAGGATGGAAGATGAAGCCAAGTATCACGTGTACACTAGAAGAAAGTTTTAATTAAATTTTGATTTGTTTAAAAGCAAACAAAAGGATGAGACTTCTTTCCCACAAAGGACTTGTACTAAAAAAAAAAAAATTAGTTATATTTCACTGTATCTTCTAAAAGTTTTTACCTGAACCTTCATATTTAACTTGGTTCTACTTAAAAACATTGTGGGTTTAATTAGATTCTGGCTAGCAGATAAGTTTAATCTACTGATGGTAAGCTTCAAATAATGAGATAGTGAACACTTTATAAGAGAAGTGTTTAGCAGCTCTGCTAAACCAAGGGAGAATTGAGCACATTCAAAAATCCATTATTTTGCCTGAAAGATACATTACAGGGGTTCTGTTGAGGTTTTTTGGTCAGAAGTTTACAAGTCTGCAAATCTGTATATTCAAAATGCTTTTTTCTATGATCAGTCCCTCCATTATATTTTTACAAATATGCATTCATGCAAAGCCCATTTTTTTTTTACTTTTTCAGGAATAAAAATATATATTCAGGAATTACTAATGCTTGCCTCCATTCTGACTGAGAGGTGATACTTATTTCGAAAACAACTTTTACTCATTTTTCATTCCAAGGCCTATGCAGGAAAGCATCCTTAAAGCATTCACTAAGTTAGTCACATTTTAGTGCAAGTATTGGAAAAAAGAAAAAAGATGCTGAAAAAGGAAGAAAAAAGAAAAAAGATCAGTGATTTAGTGCTTCATTTTGTGTCACTACAAACCTGAATGTGTTAAAGGAAATACTCTGAGATAACTAATTAAACTGTTCCAAACTGACACAGAGATGAAGAGCCAGCACCTTAGCTCAAGGGTATGTAAAGCAAGCAAGCAAGCAAACAAATTAGTGTAATCAGTGTAACTCCTGATTCTAGGAGGTATTTGTAAAAATACCCCATTTCTATTTATAAAATATACCCCATTTTTCCTTGAAATATAAATTTCAAGTTAATGGTGTCATTTTAATCAGACATATTGACTGAGACCAGGAATCATCATAAAAGATGACCTTTATACTCAGTACATCTGGAAAAGCAGGTAGAATCCTCAGAGGAACCAAAGAGGTTCCACAGAGCTATGCAGCTTTCAACCTGTTTTCTTCTGTACACATATGGGTCTGTGATTCTACTGAAATGAGTACATTAGTTCTGTTAATTATTCACAGATTTCCTTTAAAAAAATAAGTACACAAAATAAAATGGCACTGAGAATGAACTGACAGTAATTTAATCAGTTACAAAGCAACTAGAAAAATCCTGTTGCCTTCTACATGGAATATCACAGTTATCTCACACTTCGTAGTAACACCATTTCTTTAAAAACTCACTACGTTTGTAAGCAACCTATGTATCTTATTCCTCATTTTCTCACTAGTCCTTTCAAATTAGAAATACAATGAGAAACTCAAAACTGTCAGGGATATCATGGATTAACTCTGAAAGATAAAATAATATTTTCAGAAAGAGGTTAAGAAAGAGACAGAAAAATGTGGTTAGATTTTAATGCCAAAAAAAATTAATTACTATTAATTTTTATATTTTTTCAAGACTAACTCATGCTAGGGGCAACTTCCTCAAATATGGTCTGTCTTCCTCGGGCTTACTGCAAGATTCAGTTCTGTTTCATAAATTAAAAACTTTGCATCCTGTTCCCCATGAAGCAAAGACAATTTAATATCATGATTGTTGGTTTTCAACAGAATTATATATGCAGCGATATAGATGTAAACGACCTCAACTAAAGGCTGCTTTCTCCTTTAGCAGATACAAGGAACGATTTTTCCTGCTCCTAATTTTAACCCTATTACGGATGCCCAGTTGCTAGGAGGAGCCCTACAGGGAATTAGTGAGTATCTTGACTGATTCTAACACATCTTTTTTTTTTTTTTTTTTTTTTTTTTCTCCAGAAAGTTCTCATAAAATAACAAGCATTAGGCAAAATAAATACTCATAAAATTGTGTCACTCGTAAAAAGTGACACCACATATCTGTTGATTCTTCAAGGTATTGCAATAAGACACACTAGTGATATCCAAATAAATGATATATACCTTAAGATTAATCTAAAATCTATACCAACACTTATAATAATGAATGCTTTCCTTGAGAAAACAGGAAAAAGAAAACAGTGTTATGCACCACAGCGAAGGCCAGCAAAGGAAATGTTTTTAATTGTAACTTCAACAATTAACTATTACCAGGGTCTGTTAAGTCCTTGAATCAGTCATCAAGAAATAAAAATAAATGGAGTAGAAATTTTAAAGAATTTATTATCTTTCACTCAGGAGCAATTATTGCTTTCAGTCTATGTACAAAAAAAAATTTTGTTCATGAAAGCATTTTTCTCTGTTCAAATTCTTGTGTTTTCCTGGTGAATATTGTTCGTATTGCTGAGGGTCAAAATACTGATTTTTTTTTTTTTACTATCCGAAAAATTTTGCTCACATTAAAGGTCTCTGTATCAAAATGTCTATACCCTTTGGGTTTTTCAGAAGGCTGTACAGCACCAAATCTTGCATTCTGTTTTCAGTTTCATTAATAGAGACGTGAGGACTCAGACTTGATGTCAAATGAACCAAAATGCGAATTATTGATCAAGAGGAATCTGATGTATCTTTTTGATTAAAGTTGCTACAGATGAAAAGTTTTAAACATTTTGCTAGACTTCAAACAGTACTTTTAATGCAACATTGCTAACACAATGCAGAGATGATTCTCTTCATTTAACACTGTAAATACAAGTGCATCAACCTTACTTCTAATTTACCTATCAAAGCACATGGAACAAAGTTCTAATTTCAAGGACAACTGGCAAAATGCAAAGTTCAGCTTCAGAGGAGTTTAAGTATTCAGAGCCTTTAAAGGCACTGACACCCCTGATCCTGAATCTTGCACATGATACTCATTCTTGTGGGAAAGTTCAGTCACATACATTGTCCCACATACACGTTGTGATAACAGTGGTATTACACAAATGAAGGAAGTTTTTTAATATTTCCTGAGTCTTTCTTAATTCCTACTGTAGAGACTGTATAAGCTGTACAGATTCCTAGCGATAAGTATTTTCTGAAAAGTAAAAAGAAATCCTTATGCACAGAGATTCAGTAATACATCTATTTTATGAGTTTGATGGAAAAGAATCAGACTGATGTTAGTGTCATGTGAAAAAGCTGGCGTAATTGTGTCGAGATGATCCAGAAGAAAAAGAACTAAACTTGTATAATGAGCAAACACAGACTTCCTCTGCCGACTTTAAATTCAATTTTGTGTCAAAATGGAACCTGTCAATTATAGATTGTATGTTAAAATCTGCCTAACAAAGCTGTAATAGGTACAGAATGTGTATGTGTAACATACATAGATATGCCTTTGTAACAATAACTGGTAGAAACATGAGAGACTACCCTTCTCCATTCAAATGCTTGCTCTCCCCATGCTCTCTAGCCTAATTAATCTCTGCTGCAAGTGTGATAAAGTCACTTGATTTACACTTGCAGATACATTTATGCTGGAATGCCCTTAAAATGCTGACCCATCTAAAATTACAGAGCCATCTTTGGGGATGGAAAAAATACAAAAATGATAAAATAATTTTCAAAATACATTCATCATTATCTTCTTTCTCAAAGCAGTTAACATTGATTCATTATAGAAGTTTAGCAGTATGCTCTATCTATCAAGCAAAAGATCACAGGTAACCTTCAATAAAATGCCCTCAGAAATTGATTAAAATATTACATTTTTAAAAACTTCATAATTTACTTGATATAGTTCCACTGAAAATATCTATCTTTGTTTTTCAACAAATGGTCTGGCCATAATTTGCCAGCCTCGTAAAAGAGATCCCTAATCCTGAAATGACAATTCAATGAATATCATCAGAGCATAGAAGTATGACTTCCCAGTCTCGGCCACAAATTCTGCTAGTGTGCCTAGTTCTGCATAGATGAAAGCTTCTACGTGTTTTATTGATGCTTTCAAATCCATTGAGCTTAAGAGAGATGGTGATGCATCTGATAATAACAGACCACTTTTTGCTGGTATTATACCACCAAGTGAAAGAAAGGTATGTAAGTGTGATAAATGCAATTGATGCTGGTAAAATCAGTGGGATAATAATCTGTTGATCTAGTTGTTTCAAGAATTTAGGTTAATGTTCTTGAACAAAACATGAACAGTCACAAATCTAATAACTACACTTTCTTAATGTAGAGTCTGTGTCATGTTTCCTTTACAGGTTGTGAAAAAGATGTGTTGATTGATATCTTAACGCAACGTTGCAATTCACAGCGGCTTATGATCGCCGAGGCGTACAGAGACATGTATGGAAGGGTACGACACAGCCATTTTGTACTTCCCTTACTTCTGTCTCTCCTGTCTGCAGTGTGGTTGGTCAGCCCTTCTCTCAGGTCAGTCACTGGAATCAAAAGCCTGGCAGACAGCTGGCTGGCACCAACAGACTGGCACACAACTTTGCTCATTTAACTATCAATACCTCTGATGGTTTCAAATTGTCATTTGTGTAGCTGTATGTTTTGCCAATTACAAGGCCCAGTACAAAGGACACAGCCAGCAGAAAAACAATCCAGTAAGTAGATTCTATTGCACATAGAGAAGTCAGTATATAGGGGATCGCTGGGGGTACAGACAAGTCAGATCACAAATAATAGACATCAACCCCAGCAATGACATAACATGACCTGTAATAGATGGAATAAACAGAGATACAAGGTAACCCACGGAGAAAATGGGAGACAACCAAGTCAATAGGGTGATCACATACGATACAGGTAACCCCATGTTGCCTCCCCACAAAGCCCACATTTGTAGGTGCCAGACCTGACTGGGATCCAGTTGCAGGGAGAGTCAGGAGGTCCTTCCCCAACAGGAAACTCTGTGAAGTGCATCCACTCCACAGACAGACACTCCAACCCTTCCTGCAAGTGGGCCCAGCTTTTATCCCCAAAGCAGGACACCTGGCACTCGTTACCAAAATGCAGGGCACCTGGGGCTTGTTTACCCAAGGGCTTTCCCTACAAGGCCCGCAGCACCTTGGAGGAAAGCCAAAAGGCAAACTCATCCCCTCCTCTTAAAGGGCCATGGGAACCACCCATATGTCAACCTTAATTCAGGGCTTGGGGTTCAGACCCCAGCACTTCACTGTAGAAGTACTTTTGCTACACATAAAGTTTAAAAAAAGGGACATGGAAAGTTTCTTCTACAGTTCATTCTCCTCCTCTGCTAACTAAACCAAAATTTCTGGACACACATTTCTTCCTCTATGTGCTTTTGGAGGCTTCTGCATTACTTTTTTCAAGTTTTTGAAATACATAATAAAATAGTATTGTATTTGGGTTGCAACACCAAAGAAAACCACCATACCAACAATTACAGGTAGTTGTATCATTCTCACACACTGATTAATGTTCTCCTCTCAAGCATGACATTCTCAGACTTCATACAACGTAATCCCATCCACACGCTAAGCACAATACTCATCTGAGCTGCTTAATGTCAAATTTATGAATCACTGAAAGGGGTCTTGAAAATTTTAAGACACAAAAAGTTAGCTTTTTTAAAAAAATGCATTTTATCCATATTTACTGTATACAACAAGGTAATTAACGTTATATGAATTCTTAAACATACACAGAGATAGATATCCTCATTCTATTTCCAAATCTACTATTGCTAACCAAATGACTTTGGGAAAGTTGCAATGCCTGCATTTTCCTCAGCTATCCCAGCTATATAAGGGCAAAAATAATCGCAACACTTTTTGTAAAATCCCTGTGAAACCTAGTGATCAAAAGTGCTGTATGAAACTAGATACTACTGGAAAGCTAAGGAAAAAATGCTGTGATTAAATTGACCATACGTGCCCTTTCCCTAATAGAAGCCAGCCAAACATGTTAAGCAAAGGTCAGTTTTCTTCTTTTCCTAAAGCCTGAAAATCTAATGGCTCACTGGAAAGTGCCTTGAAGGTCAGTCTATGCTTGCCATTGAATCCATCAGTGTGAATGAGGACAGTGATCTTGCAGAAATCCTACCACACAGCCACCAGCCTTAACTAGAGTTAACTAGAAATGGTTCACATTAACTGCTGATGTGGTAGTTTATTACACCAACAGGAGAACAGTGTATTTTCTTTCCGTAGCCGAGCAGTTTGCCAGAGACAGTCTTTGTGCCACCCATATACCAAAACACCTCACAACCATTGATCTCTAAACACCCTGAAACATCCCCTTATTCTCTTAGAATTGGGGGAAAGAGAAGAGCTGTATTGAGTTGATTTTGTGTTGTTACTCACCTACAGGAGATCACTGGCCTTATTTGGACTGTCATTAAAACACAATATTTGTGAATATTTTAGATGCAGCCTTGAATGGATGAGTATGTTTTAAATAGACCATAGAAGATCAATAACTGAATCATAGGTATCCTTACCTTCCAAAGACTGTGACAATAATTGAAATCAGTGGATGATTAAAAGTGTTTTTTTCTTATGAGGTATTTCTTAGGTTACCATTATCATTACACATGCAAACCACAGAAGTTCAGTGTTTATCCATGCAACTTTTCTCACTGAGTTTTAGTTTTATTTATAGAAAACTAAAGCATGTCAAGCACTCAAAGATGCCTGTGATAGTAAAGCACTCAAGCCCATTCTTTTCAAGTTTTCATTTATTGCCTTAATACCTGAACAGTGTTTCTTCTCTACTCCGCCCATAGCTGCTGGCTGGGTTTTTTTAACATGTTCTCTAGAGTTTCTCAGCAGGACCTATCATTTTAACAAGGGAGAACATTTAAAAGCTTCAAATCATTTTTTATCTTTAATTTCTGCCCTCTGACACATGAAGATGACCTAGAGATAACACTAATGACATCTCAATAAAGAATTGCCAAATGTCCTTCAGGAATAGAGTTATGGTTTGCCATATTTAGTATTCATAGAGGACAATTATTCAATTGTCATCACTGATCTATTTGGTTTTTCTTTTCAAATCCAATATAAAAATATAAAAAAAAAAAAAATCCTTATGAAAACACAGTACCTTTAAATTTATACCTCTGTCAGCCGTATTCAGTCAACCTGAAGTGCTACAAAGCCAGTGGCCACAGACCTAAGGATCTAGAAGAACTAAAAAAGCCAAGGAAAAGTTCAGATGTCATTTAATAATAATAGAAGGGAAAGGCAAGCAAACTATTTTTATATTCCAGCAACAGGCTACAGAAAATTCTGAAACTGATGGAACATTTTGCATACACCCACAATTTTAATTTAAATGAATCCGTTAAACACTGGGTATACTTTATAGTGCAAGATATATCGAGATACTCTTGACAACTTTCCAAAAAAACCCACCTAGTTCTACCTTTTGCCATGTGGAAACAGGGGTCAGTACAAATTAGCTCTAAACTAGTTCCAAGGTGAAACAGAAATGCTGATTTTTTAATTTTTTTTGTCTCACCTGTGACAGCAGAGATACTGAAATGGCTAATCTAGTTAGTGTTCCATACAGTTTATTAGGCCAATCCCTCAAAAGTTTGCTATCTTGGGCAGGAACTGCTGAACAGGATGGGATGCGTCTTGCCCTGAACTGCTGCAGTTTACATTTCAGAAGACACTTTTGCACCCATCCATGATAGCATTTAATTGACTTTAATCTGTATTAATGGATATATTGCATTGTGAAAATGTGTCATTCGGCAGTCTCACCTTATGCAAGGTAAACTGCAGGACAGAGAAGACAGGCAGCTAGGCAATAACAATTTTAGCCTTCTCCATTTCTGGTAAACCTGTCAACCCAATCCTCCACCCTCTTAATTTCAGTCCAGTCTGTTCACTATGGTATCCACTGTGCCCATTCATTTGACAAATGTAAAGTGTGACACATTAAAAGAAGAAATATTTTTAAAAAAAAGAAAATAACCCCCTGAACTGGCTGCATGATTCAGACATACAGATAAGCTCTAAGACTCCTTCTTATGATTAGCCTTCAAGGATTTCTCACAGTAGAGACAATTAGGAAATGTTAATAATGACAACTTAGAGTTGTCTTGTTTTTCAGTACTTCACTTCCCTTAGTTCTTATTGCAGGACTAACTTTTAATTAGTATCCATTTGTATTATTAATCCATTTTCCCACAGGCATGTTGTCAGAAGTGAAATGTCTTAATGAATTAATTTCTATTCCATGTGTGATTTAGTGGTTGTCAAACGCATCTATTGCACATTCACTGAAGACTGCGTATATTTCTTCATCATAAATTTAATTTTTAATGTGTATATGTCCTCCTTCATTGCTACTCTAGCTACTAATTTAATTTTATTCAGATATGTACCAAAACCAAAGTACAGGCCTGAAAAAGATGCAGCTCCGAAAACATAATGCTTTATATCATGGGAACCATTCCTGGTACTCCATTAAATTCAGACTTAGGTCAGAATATATCTGTCAGCTGCCTAGTGCTGTACACATAACATAAAAAAATAAGTGCACAAGTATCCTCTTAATCAGAAAACAGCAATAGTATAACTAACAAGATTTTGGCATTTGTAGTGTTTTGAAGGATGTTACTGGGAAAGGGGAGAGTGGGGAGGAAACTCTCATCCGTTACTCAGCTACCTGGCAAGCGAGTACTGAGACACATGTAGGGGGAAAGGGAGGTTCCTTTTTATTAATCCAGCACCTGTCAAAAGTAGTGAATTCAGTTTGAATGTAATATATACATAATTGAAGCACATAACCTTCCAGTAACCCAAAGCAGATATTTTTATGTACTAGGAGCAACATGGATGATTTTTAAAATGATTCACATAGTGAGTAACACTGAAAAAAGCAGAAGAAATCACCTGTGTTCTATGGGATTTCACTTCCACAAGTGCTTAGCTCCCACAGATTAGCAAAGGGAATATGCCAAGAGAAGATACAGATACTCTGCTGTGGTATTCAGGTTTCCAAGCCTTTAAGTAGTTGTTGCACTTAAACACCTGAATTCTTTTCTGTATTCTAATGAACTGAAAATCAACAATCCTACATGATTTACTTGCTTGTGTGTCTATTGTCATCTCACCCATACTATTAGAAGAAGCAGGCACTATTTAGAAGAATATTTTTATTACTTAATTTTAGCCAGAATTAATCTTCGACAGTTCATCTTTATTCATTTACAAAGAAAACCACTAATACTTTTTTAAGCTGTCTTCATAAAGTGTGACTATTGAATGAATCCTGCCTATGCATTTGAAGTGCTGGGGTCTGAACTCTGAGCCCTGAATTAAGATTGACATATGGGTGGTTCCCACAGTCCTTCAAAAGGAGGGGATGAGTTTGCCTTTTGGCTTTCCTCCAAGGTGTGGCCGGCCTTGCAGGGAAAGCCCTTGGGTAAACAAGCCCCAGGTGCCCTGCATTGGGTAAATGAGTGCCAGGTGTCCTGCTTTGGGGATAAAAGCTGGGACCACTTGCAGGAGGGGTGAAGTGTCTCTCTGTGGGGTAGATGTGTTTTTTCAGAGTTTCCCCATTGAGGAAGGACCTCCTGACTCTCCCTGCAACTGGGCCTCAGTCAGGTTTGGTGCTTGTGAATGCAGGCTCTGTGAGAACAATATGTGGCTGCCTCTCTCCTATATGATCAGCCTATTGGCTTGGCTGTCTCCCATTTCTGCCGTGGGAGGCTTTGTTGTTTTGTTTGTTCCACTGGTTGTTGGCCGTGTTGTATCATTCTTGCAGCATTCTTGCTGGAGTTGATGTCTGTTATGTGTAATCTGATTGACTTGTTTGTACCCCCAGCGGTCACCCATGTACTGACCTTTGTCTATACAATAGAATCTGGTTACTGGTTTGTTCTACTGCTGGCTGCGTCCTTTGTGCTAGGCCTAGTAACTGGCAAAACAGCATTTTCTTTTTTCTTTCCAAGGATTTGATAACGGACTTAAAAGAGAATCTCTCTCATCACTTCAAAGAAGTAATGGTTGGCTTGATGTATCCACCTGCCTCCTATGATGCCCACGAGCTCTGGCATGCCTTGAAGGTACTTATCAAATTCAGATTTGCTTGGAGTCGTAGTCACTAATTACAGTACTGAAGAGAAGTTGATTTTTCTTTACATTTAAATGGTTGATAAACTGCTGGAAGTTAGTACACTGGAACAGTGTACTACTACCTAGCACACTAGGTCATCAGAAATACAATGCTATATGAAGTTTATTCACTGGTATGCTAAAGTCAGCATAAATAATATCCTTGTCACATACCAAATACAACCTGTTTAACACCCATGGTAAACTCAGTAAATGAAGAAATATTTATACAGGGAAATGTAAGGCCCTGATCCTGCAAGCATTTATGTATGATACAAACAAAATTCATTTAAACAGCCAGGACCGTGCACTAAGCTTCAACCTCTGAAAAGACCAATGTTGCTTGAGCAAACGTATTTTTACGTAAACACTTACAAATTACTCTGTGATAAAGCAATGATCACTTCACTGTCATTGAACTGATTGCACATTTTGAAGAAAATATTTCCATTTCTTCCCAGGATCTGAGTCTGTGCTCCTTGTACAACTGAAGTTTTGAAACAAACAAAAACATTTTTTCGAATATTATGTAATTAAATGGTGCCTTTCATTCCTGCAGGGCATTGTGGAAGGCAAAAGCACAAATCTGTTCACAAAGGACTTCAATAAATTCTTACAAAACAGGTCCACCGTTGGCTATTGAAGATAATAATCCTTGCAAATTCCTTCTTGGGAAATTCCTAAATTTCCAATTCCTGGAAGATGGGAAGGCATATCAGAGATTAATACTGTCTTATTTTTCTTTCCATGAATATTTGCTGTGCACTGTCACAAATAAAATACAGATTATACAACTCTGAGCAAGGTGACATAGCTTACATATTTTGAGAATCTCCACAAAAAAAACCCAACACCCTCCCCCCCTCCCAAAAAAAAGATTTTTCTTGTCCTTCAGACACTTCAACCAATGCACTTTTCAAAACTACTGATATATTTTTTAATTACAGTTGGCACTAAAAGGAATGTGAAACATCATTGGTGGCACTGAAAGCGTGACTTTTATTACAATTACTGACAAGATTGCTAAAGCTGTTTAATTTTTTTGGCTCAAAGTTAAACTTTCTGACAGTATTCTATCTTGATCTGGATTCATACAGCCAAAGGAAAAACCAGGCCATATGTGTCTCCAAGCTCAGGCTCAATGTCATGTTCTCCCATTATCCCAAATGCAGGATACTCATCACTACACACGTGCATACCAAAAGAAGCACATGTACTGCATCATATGTCAATTCAAGTTTATAAAATTAATTTAAATCCTCTGGGGAAAATACAGTGATTTGCAACACTTCATGCATGGCCATGATGCTTCACTTAAATACCAAGTTTACAGTATACCTTACAGACCATAACATTCCTAAATAAATTAAAAAAAAAGAAGAAGAAGATAGAAGCACAGCATAACAGTTGTGCTTAGATCTACTTCATATTGCCTGAACTCTTGCTGGGGATGTATGCTCAGTCTTTGCATCTGATTTCTTTCAGTAAATCCTAAATTCTTACTAAAGCTCTAAAATTCTTCCCATTGTGTTTCTGTCTACACTAGTCTTGCTTCATTCCCCACTTGTTAATGTACATGCTGAAATTCAGATTAAGTAGGAGTATATTTGAAATACATGTATCTACTATTAATTTAAAGTCATTTTCTATTCAAACAGGTAGACTATGCAAAAGTATACTCTGCATTGCTCCAGTAGAGTCTGCTACTGTTTTATTGCTTGTGATAAGCAGAGCATTGCTTTCTTCTAAAATCTGTGGTTTCTACTAACAACATCTTTTCATATTTACTTCTTTCCACACAGGGAGCAGACACAGAAGAAAATTGTCTAATTGACATATTAGCCTCAAGATCAAATATGGAGATCTTCCAGATGAAAGAAGCCTATTTAATGCGTAATGTTTTTTACAAGTGCACAGTAGCACTTGTACTATGTATGTTCTGGATGTATCAGCACACATGAAGGAACTGAATTAAAAAAAATGACTTCTCAGCACTTAATGGTTCCCTGACCCCTCCTCTCCCATAACTATACACAAAAGGCTGATGCAAAATGTTTAAAGTTGAAAATACATCATAGTATTTTTGAAATGTACTGCTGCCTTTGACATTTTAAATACCTCTCAGCCACACTTGGGGATTTTCAGAAACTTTCACACACTTTATTCAAAAAAGTACATAAGCTGTTTGCCTTCAAAGAGTGCTTACTCAGGCTGGACACGCCACCCACCTGCCTTGATGGGGCATTTCTGAGTATCCCACCACCACATAGCAGCAGCAGCAGCGGTAGGGTTGCACCTGTGGGTGGGTGGACAGGTGAGCTGGGGCAGTGACTGAGGCTCTCCAGCAGGACAGAGCCCCGTTCCGGCAGAGCAGAGCCCCCCAGCAAGGCCCAGACAGACTGCTAGCCCCATGGCTAGGTCTGTAGAACTTGCACGAGATACTGTGGAATAATCACCATAGGCAATGGACACGTGTTAGCACCCCTATTTATTTATCCTTTGTTTGCTATATCTTCACTAGTACTATTCAAAGCACTTTCACTTGTGATTTAGATTATACATTTTTGTTTTAACCTAGAATATAACAATGATCTTCAACAAGATATTGATTCTGAAACTTCAGGTCACTTCAGAGATACGCTCATGAACCTTGCTCAGGTACTGTAAAACCAGGTAAAAAGTCCATAATAACTTTTGATACTATTTGAAAAGTCTTAAATTTTAAGGTGACTGTGGTCAAAGCTAGTTCAATAGGACTAAACAAGAGGGGGGATAAGCAGAAGAGGAAGAGAACTTGATTTCCTTCATCTACTTTGACTATGGCTTTCAGATGGAGGCAAAGCTCAACAGACTATTTTATTGAGTAAGTTATTGGATATTCAACTGCTTACAGTGTACTCAATCTGGGTCATCTCAAAAGGAGTCTACTTGCATGTACGAATGAGATTTTAATTTTTAAAGCTCTGTTTTCTCCAGTTTTAGAATATATGGTTCATAATCCAGTCTAGGCATTATGTAAAAATTGAGATATATCCAGATTTGACTATGTAAGGAATTATTAAATAGTTCTCTGTTTTAAACATTATGTTCTTTGTGCTACTGTGTATGCTAAATCACAGTATGTTTGCACGCAGGCAAATGAACTGTCACTATCGCACAGCAACTTTGGCAGTTTTACCAATTTGTAGTTTTACGCAAGGAAGTTGGTCACCCTTGTCAGATCACAAGTTCCCATTCTCGTTGTAGTCACCATGCTCATTATCTTAAAAATCTTTTGTAAACCAGAATAACAAATAATGACAAAAGGCTGCCAGGAGATAACAGCATGCATAAGGTATACCTGTATTTTTTACTATGTGTGTCTGGGGAAAAAGTGTTTCTTACTAAGATTTGAAATAGCAGCAGGCTTCACTAAGGTACAAAGAGCACGTTTTAAATGCAAAAGCTATAAATAGGAAATATTTTTTCTAATGTTGAATGTTTTTCCCCTTAATAATGAAAATTCTTCCTTGCTTAAAAATGAAGAACTACACGTTAAGCAACCTCACTTCTCATCTTTATGAAAACCATACTCATGAAAAGAACAAATTTAAAATGTATTATCTGAGACTACATTATTAGTCCTTATTTTCATAAACCACTGATATTGATAACGAGACCTAAAATCAGCAACTCCTTAGGTAACAAGATCTGCTATTTTTCTTAAGATAAAGAATAGTTGCAGGAAATTCCAATTTTATTCAATTATACGGTATACTTCTGAAGACTGTTAGATGAATCATCCATGTTTGGATACGATCTTATATTAGAACTCAGTGATATTTCACTAAAATAGTTCCTTTCTATTTCTAGTACCATGCAACTTACATAAAATTATTCTATAGCAACATTTTCAATGCATCCTTTAAGGCTTTTTTCAGACACCCTTTGCTTTGATTACTATTAAATCTTGGCATTGATGACAAACACATCTGAATACAGACAGAAGTAAATGTGTTTCACACATGGAGACTGAACTATTCAATTGCTATAGGGTGGTATTTATGGTTTTCATGTCTACACTGAGGCATATTAGAAGTCACAGGTTATAACCCTAAATAAATTAACAGAGTTACACATTCAGGCTAACTAATATTCTAGTATGAAACAGAAGATTTTTATTCTAATTCTCTTTTTTTGGATATTAACTGAAATATGATAGTTTTCTACAATTTAAAAAATAATTATATGTATTGTGGGATTCTCCAGAAAAACTATGCCAAGAGTAGTTACTGTTTAATGTTACTGGGGAAAGTGGGCATTTGACTCATGTAGAGTACTATTTACCTTATTTTATTGTTGCTTGTCTGTCTTTTTTCCTGTGTTTCTCGTATATGTAACTTTATGCAGTCATTCCAGCAAAATTTGTTTTAAGTAATTTATCTTGTTACTAGGAATTCCACTCTTTACTGTGTGAAATTCTTATAATTTAATTAAAATATAAATTAACATTTTTAATACAAAAGAGCTACAAATCAGTCATTCTACGAGTTGACAACCAATACATAATTTTAATCCTCCCTTTCACATATGGGGTAAAATGACTGTAAATTTTAAATGAAAATAAATTGCTTCAAACACATATCATTAAGGTAGGGATTACACACAGCTTGAGATTGTTAAGAGTTCTGAAACCAGCACTGATTTGTATCCCTACAAGACAATTATGGTTAAAAAAGCTATTCCAAAAATTGTGTGTTTTTATCACTTTCTAACAACTATATAATTCAGATCATAGCATGTCTAGTAGAGCATATCAGCTTGATTTGTTTAACTGAAAAGCTATTTAAATATATGGGAAAATTAGAAGTATTCCTCAGTGGTTTATGTATCAAAAGTTGTCAAACAATTTCCTAGTCTTGGATCTTAATTTTAGACAATGATTATGAGCAAGCAAAATCTCTGTTATTTGATTTCCTTGTTCCTATGGTTTGTGCATGGAGGGGGGAAAAAAAAAAAAAAAGAAAAAAAAAAGAAAAGTTTCTTCTGGTAGTACGCATATTGATGAGAAATAATCAGTGAATGGCAAGTGTTACTCTTATCCTCATTTTCCCCTCATAGTTACCTACTAATAGGTATTTAACATCCATAATACTGGAAACGGTGATGGGATGGTGGCGGTAAGGTACAAGTTTATTTAAAATGAGACTACTAATGTGATATGTTTATCCACTGACCCCGTTTTACCTCTCACAAGACCATTCGTCATTCCAGAGTTCCTCTGCTTAGAGGAAATAAGGACATTACAATTTGAAGATATTTTCTACAGTTGCAAATTCAACTATTGAATACACTGATCCAACCTAAAAGCTCGTATGTGTTATCTCAATAAATGAAATGTAGCTTCATACAGAGACAACTTTATATTCCTTTTTAGGAATTTAACCTTTAGGAAGAAACTTTTGAAGAAAATGTATCTTTTTTTCCCCCAGGGAACAAGAATGGAAGGATATGCAGATCCTTCTACAGCTGCTCAGGATGCGATGGTAAATATAGTCAGATGTGAGCTTCTCAAACATTTTAAAAAAAAAAAAAAAAGGCACAAATACAAATGTTGAAAAGTGATTTAGGACTTACTTAAATCTTTTGCATCTTTTTTTCTTTTTTCTGGTATATTAGATTCTATGGGAAGCATGTCAGCAGAAAACAGGAGAACACAAAACCATGCTGCAAATGATTCTCTGCAACAAGAGTGACCAGCAGCTGTGGATGGGTAATCCAGCAGTTCAGCTGTTTGAACATAAGAGTGGAAACAAAAATCTGACTTGCTAATAAATCCATGGTTTACATACCAATAAGTTCAGTTGCAGCAGGGTATGACTCTGAAACCTAAGTGTGAACTGTTGGAGCTCTCACGCTCCCACTGATGTTAAAGGGATTTTGGAAGTAACGCAAAACTGAACTTTGCCTGATGACTACAGGCAGCTGTAGATAGAACAGACAGACATCCGGATGCCTAATAACAGAGAGAAGAAAGCACGACCAAAGAAAGGCATAGGCTATGGCTGCACTGAGTTTACACACAACACAACACGATGAGGCACTCTTTTCTTAACCATTTTCTTCATTTTTCCAAAGTTACTCTTTGCTATGAGTAGAAACACCTTGGCAGAGGCAATTGGAGTATTTTCAACAAATGTTTGTATGTGAAAACACGTTGCTATGTCGAAGCTTTTCCACAGCAGTTTCAAAGAAGTTTTTGATGGGAGCACTTCAGAGTCCACATCCACTCTCTTGTAATGAACATACACACAGAAATACAATGGGAGATTTTTATTTAAAATACGTAATCAGACATAATTACAGATTGCAAGAAAATTATGTGACATCATCCAGATCTTCCACTGTAGAAAAGAAACCTGTTGTACCCATTTGGTGACAAGTTTGAGATGCCTTGTGCTCTGCAGTGAAAAAACAGTCTCTTTGGTGACAGGTTAATCACTGTGCAGCCAGCTGTATTTCTTATGCCAACTCCTAACAGTAGCTTAGAACTACTTTGCTGTCATGGATCAACAAATTAATTCTTCTATCATGACTTCCATAAGGCTGGTGATGATAGGATTAACATAATAAACACACTTGCTCATACTCTCTGTAACAGAGATTTGAGGGCTCTGCCTATAATGTAGCCCTCTGTAAGGTTTGTGGTGGGCAGTGAGCTGAAATTTTTCCTCCTTCCCTAAAGAAGTAAGCATGCTCTGTACATTTGTGTGTGCGAGTCTGGATACTATGTTATCCAGAGTGTCCATGTCTGCATACTGACTTGGTATGCATGTCATGCCATGGCTTCCTTGTCACTATCTGTGAATCTATGGCCAGTTTTGGCCGAGCTGAGCAAGGAAGTTTTCTTAATGACATGATATTCTTAGAAGCTTCATAAACAGAGGTTGCTAGATAGATAATTTGTTAATGCTTCCAGTGAAACAGAGGCTTTGGCATACATTCATTTTACACTGCATGCTGGAGAACTCAGAGAGAGAGTATGTCCTGGAAGCCAGATTTCAGGCCACTCATTTAGATTGCCTTACCTGGGGGATAGAAACACAATGAAACACTAAGAATAAATAGGGAAAAAAACAATCTCAATAGTTAGAGTACTGGGCGGAAGCAGGAAGAAAAGGGCAAGTTGATCATTATTATTGAACTAGCATAAAGCGAGATTTTTTTTTACCCCCAAGTTTTCCAGGAGTTCCAAAGTATCTCTGGGCAAGACATAGTAGATGCCATTAATGAATGTTATGATGGATACTTTCAAGAACTACTGGTTGCAATAGGTAATGTAAAAATATTTTATACTAGCAGTAATCTCTTAATAAATATCTAGTATGATATCCCTCATGCATCAAGAATATTATTTCTCATATTTTTATCCACTTTACTCTCCTATATTGTATAATTAAATTTTCAGAGATAATTAGAAAAGAATATTTGAACTACCTGTCCATGTTTCTGTGAATCTAAAAATGTTCTACATGCAGCGCTAGACTCTGACTGAGCAGAACTAGTATCTGTTCTTTATTTGATAACAAATTTTGTGTGATCAATGATAACTGCACTACCAACTGATTCTACACATATTAAATAACTGGCAAAGTTGTCAGGACTCGAGTGGTATATAAACAAGTTCCAAGCTTTATTTGGAAGTATTGTTATTATTTGTTTTCCATTTATAGAATAAGTGTAATGATATTTCTACAAAGATGTCACGTGAGTGTATTCACTGATATTTAATAAGCCCTTTGATGCAACAGCAATGAGTACCCACCCAAAATAAGTGCCAGACTTTCAAAATCATAAATACAGTCATGTTTGAGAAAACTGGTAGCTTAATTTTAAGCTGTGTCATGGATAGCACTACTCAGCTTTGTATTTCAAGGAGCTCAAAGCCATTAGAAATGGTTTTACAACAATCTTATGTCTACCTGTTGCTACTTTTCTCTCCTAGTTCTCTGTATTCGTGACAAGCCTTCCTACTTTGCTTACAGGCTTTATAATGCAATTCACGTAAGTAGTCTTTCTTCTTCACATATTATAAAATTAGCTTCTCTGTTATTTTGTCTGCTTGATTGTTCTTAAACAACTGCTTCCAAATCAGTCAACTTGATATTTAAGGTGTGATTGTGTGTTTTAAAATTGTTGGTACCTACATAAATTTCAAAGCAGCAGTGCCCAAGCAACAGTTAGGATTTAACAGTAACAGTAAAAGGTTAAATATTTTGATTCCTTAAAAAAAAATCTGTCTGGTAACTGTCTTTTTTTTTTTTTTTAAGTGAAAACCTTTCTTTTCTTTGGATTGTACTCCCCCCATTGTGCAGAACTCGATGTGCACTTTTCTTACTATGCAATTTTTGTCTCTAGAGATTTTATAATTATCACTAAAAATTAAATCACAAACTAGTGTTAAATAAAAACAAATGGTCATATTTTCTTATGGGGCTCAATGTATATATGCAAGTTCTTTGTGTGTAAGTGCTAACATACTACAACAAACAAGTGCCAAGAAGAAATGTGGGTAGATGCAAAGAAATACCTACAAATTCTTCATACTAGAGGTCACAGAAGACAAAATTAATGTCTGTCATTCATTAGTGAAAATAATGAGGCACTATGTAATATAAAAGATAAAGTACAATCTTTTAAGCTTAATCTTTTAAGTGCCATCATTAGAAGAGAAAAGTCAGCCATGGGTGAAATGTGAAGTGCCATCTTAGAGCATGAATGGCAAGATAGGATTCAAGTCAGAATCATTGAACAAAACTATTCAGAAACACTTCAACAGGGCCCCAGTATCCTCGTCCAGCTGCTGCCACTACTGCCATCCACTGTTTCAGCTAGACCAGCAACAAAGAACCACAGAAAATCCACAGGGGGCTGAGAGGAAGAGGCAATATTTTGTCTGAGTGGTCAAAAGGGGATTCTGGTACATGACAGGCAAAAGGTTTGCCAAAAGTACCAGGAAATACCAGCCATCAGGAAAAGTGATGTTTCTCAAAGGTCCTGTATCAAGACTGCTTTTTAAGTTAAAACCTCATTTTTAATTTAAAGAAAGATCACATTGATATTTTTCTTTTATATCATATTCAGATGATGCATGTGATGCAAGTGAAAGTTTTTAATGATTAAGAATAAACATTTGCATTTCATTTGAATTGATATTTTACCCTGTTTTCTCAAAGTGTTTTAATGAACACAGATAATTCTCAAAAGAAATGCAAGAATTTTAAAGTGTCTGGTTTTGCAGCCTAGTTATGTACAGATTATACCAAAAGCTTTTTATATGTCCATATATTAGACAACATAATAAAACACACCCAGGGTTCTAATGCTTGAAAACATAGTCCATAATGGTTTATAAGAAAGATTTTAATCTAGCCATCAAACATGTATTAAATTCTCTATAAGCAGCTTTTTAACATATTCCAGTACTTGTTTTTTGGAGAACAAGATTTCAATATCAATGGCTAGTCGACAGAATTACAATTTAGCTTTAAACAATCTAAATTAGTCATCAGTCGTCCCAACCCTAAATCTGTTTTGATTACTTTTATTGCCACTAGATGTCCCCATTCTCCACACGAGTACAATACGAAAGGGTATTTAGAGTTAAAACGCAGCTGAATGCAAGCTATGTAAATTCTGTGTCAATGGTTAAAAATCTCGCTGAATTCACATTTGTCAGCAGTTTTTGTAAAATAGATTATTGGCTTCACTATAGTTTGAATGGGCTGCACAACGACAGTCACAACAGCTACCTACAAACTGAACACAGACTCCTGACAAAGTTCATCAAGTTTTTCTTTTTAAAAGTTTCAGTGCATGGTTAAAACATTCATACGTGGGGAATCTCTGTTATTCAGTAACATGACTTCTATTATTTGAGCTGGTGGAAACTCTGTAGGATAAAAATGCTTGGGCTCCTTTAAAACCTAGAATACCATTATGGGTAGCCTAATTGATGGGCTTATCTATTAACATGGGCGTATACAGATATGCAAACACGTATTGTCCAACTACCAAGTTTTCTCTCATCTTCTTCTTTTCTTTTTAGGACTTTGGCTTTCACAATAAAACAGTTATAAGGATTCTCATTGCCAGGAGTGAGATTGACTTGATGAATATACGACAGCGATACAAAGAGAGATATGGGAAATCACTCTTTCATGACATTAAAGTAAGTTTTTACACACTTTTGCCTATGTTCAGCACTGGTACCACATACACTGTGCCAAGTCATACCAGAAAAACATAGAGGGCTAATCCCCATTCAATCATTTGGGTTAAAAAACAAACAAACAAACAAAAAAACCAAACAATGTATAAAAACAATAGAGTATCTTTCCAGTGCCTCATGTTGACTTCAGTAAGTAAGCAGTGAATTCTTCACTCAGTCTCATTCTGTGTGATTTTGTCTCTCCCCAATAGCAAGAGGAGGATATAAACAGGGTAGGACAGTGTATGCTGAGGAGTATTTTGCACAAATAGTTTCTACACTAATTGATACCATCTTCTTTCACACTGTACTGCAAGGTTAGGCTGATATCACTTTTGTGCAAAACTGATAAAAATCTGATTTTAGCCTTGCACTTAGGCAGTATCAACCTTCAGAAAAAATATTCCGCTTGTACACTTGCTCTGTATCTTAAAACAAAACTCTGGCACTGTTTAATTGTACAAAAATGACTTGCTAAGACACTTTACCTTTTTTATGTTGCTGTAATCCAACAGTGAGATGTGCAGTAAGAAACTGCTCATGATATTTTGGTATTGAACTTGAGAAGTACTAAACAGGTTTGATCCAACCTTTTAAAGGCAGATTGTTTCTAGGTGCCCAAGCAATCAAAGCCTAAGGTATGTGAAATTATAAAAATCTTGGCCTAGAATCCTTATGAAAACACTGTAATATTTTACAAAACCTTGCACCGTCAGTCTAGTTCTTGCCACACACTAAGAGATGAAAAACTAAGAAAATGTACAGTCACAGAATTGTTGATTTTATTTTCTTGCAGCATTTTGCTTCAGGGCATTATGAGAGTGCTTTACTTGCTATCTGTGCTGGTGATGCTGAAGATTATTAAGGAAGAAGAAGATGAACTTTGAAGGCTGTGTAAATCTATTTTAAATAGAAATTGAAGCTATGCACAATACACTAACTGTATAACATAAAAGAACAGAAAAATCAGTGCTATACAATTGCTAATATTAAATCTTTCTTGAGACGGGAAAAAATGTTGGCAGGAACATAGTTTTATCCCTAGTTCTAATTAATAGAACTGTTTCTTTTATTAATGTAAATTAATGAAGCAAGTAGTAAAACAACTCAATGTAAGCATATGTTTATCATTTAGTCATGCAACATCTCAAACATTAGACAATACGCTCTACAAGAACCTATTCACTTTCACACTGGAGAGAGAAAACATTTTGCTTTATTAACTTTTAGCAGCATGATTTCTTCCTTTAAGTAATTTTTTTCTTTTCTTTCCCACTTCTTATATGTCATATTTTATGTTCTTGAACATTATTGGTTTAGTTACTATCAAAGCTAGCATCTGCCCCAGTCTATTATCAGTCACTCACCAAAAAGCACTTTTGTATTCTCTTTCATGTATCATAGAATCACAGAATGGTTTGGGTTAGAAGGGATCTTAAGGATCATCTCATTCCAACCCCCCTGCCATGGGCAGGGACACCTCCCACTAGACCAGGTTGCTCAAAGCCCCATCCAACCTGGCCTTGAGCACTTCCAGGGAGGGGGTATCCACAGCTTCCCTGGGCAACCTGTTCCAGTGTCTCACCACCCCCACAGTCAAGAATTTCCTCCTAATACCTAGTCTAAATGTAGCCCACATAATTGATGGCATTTCCCTTTTTCCTTTTCGGGGAAAAAAAAAAAAAAAAAAAAAAAAAAAAAGAAAAAATTAGAATCTTGATTAGACACTTGATTTAGTGCCATGCACTGGAAACCCCTGCAAGAGGAAGCATTACGTAGCTTTGACAGGAGAAGTTCCAGAGGATTAAACTCTGACATTCCATTTGCGACCCTCTCATTTTAATCCTTAACTGAACATTGACCTTCAGAGCCCTGAGGTACTTCCAGGATGCCCCAGAGGGTGCAGTTCAGGAGCTGGCTCGCAGTAGGTAGCACTGCACCTCCAAATGAGGCTCAAGGACGCAGGGCTCCTCAGAACAGCAGCACACAAGGTCTGACAGCACCTGCTGACAGCAACTCGTACCACAGCGAGGGAAGGCGGCAGAGCCCAGCCTCGAGTCCTCACCCCACAGGAAAATGTGGCACTGCCTTTAAACACCCCGAGTCTGTTCAGTGCAGCCATTACTTCCCAGCCCACCTGTTTGTACCTGTCTGTTACGGAAACAGACATAAGTGAGGGAAAATGTGGCAATATTCATCAGAATAACTGCCCTTTGATGTTCTCCCACAGCTACAGGGTTTCCAACTCAACACAGGCATTCCATATTTTTTTAAATAGGTACTTTTTGCAAGTATAGCTCTGTGTGACTGGAAAAAAGCACTGCTACAAAACACACAAACACGTGCTTGCTTTTATGCTGCTTGCACCTGCCCTGTCCCTCAGCCTGTGAAAGTTACGTTCTTTTCAGCGTATCTCGCTTGTTCGCAAATACTGACTTTATGTCACAAATCCTTTGACAATAAACTTAAAATTTCAGTGTTTGATTTTGACACTATTTCAGGCAGAGAATGTAATTACTAAGCCGGAACTTTGGAAGGAACGGCTCTGGGAGGAAAAACAAGCTGAGAATTAAAACCACGAGAATGCGATGAGCACCACCCCTATCTGGCAGCCCTGACAAAATCCCGCGCTTAAGCTGTATTACGGCCTGGCAGCTGTGGTCAGAAGCAGCCGGGCACAGCCGTAGCTGAGCACCGTGCAGTCCCTGCAGCCAGCAGCGAGGACAGCCCTCCCAGCGCCACACGCCGTGCCCGCTCCGCGCGGCGCTCCCCACACAACGCCGGCCCGGCGGGAGCTCCGCGGCCAGCCCGTCACAAAATGGCGGCGGCGGCGCTAGGACCCGGCAGGTGTCCCGGGACGCGCCGCTCACGCGCCGCGCAGGGGGCGGGTGGCAGCACCCTCCGCCCCGCCCCAGGCCCCGCTGCCGGCCAATCGGTCACACGGGGGCAGCCTCGCGCCCCGCCCCCACGGCGCAGGCTCGCGCCCCCTGCCTGCTGTGACTGGAGAGCGTCGGTGTCAATCTGGTGCCTTCCCCAATCGCCACCGCGTCCCTCCTTGCCCCTCCCCGCTGCCGGGTTCCACTTCCTGGGAAGTTGGCAGTTGGAGTTCGCAACTTCTGGGGTCGTTGGTTCCCGTCTGGTGACCCGCGGTGCCCCGGCGGCGGGGTTGCTGTCGCCGAGCTGGAGGCCGCGGGGCAGCGAGAGGAGCCGGGAGCGCCCAGCCCGGCCTGCGAACCTGACCCGGAGCGGCAGCCTCGGTCGCCCGCCGGCTTGTCGGAGATGGAAGCCAGCCTGACGTGCGCGGTGTGCCTGTCCCTCTTCGAAGAGCCGGTGACGCTGCCCCTCTGCTCGCACAATTTCTGCCGGGACTGCGTGCTGGAGTGCCTGGCCTCGGCCGAGGCGGCCCGCCTGCAGCAGCAGCAGCGGGGCCAGGGCCAGGCCCGCCTCTCCCGGGTGGGGGCGGGCGCTGGTGGCGGCGCGGCCGGCGCCCGGGTGTCGTGCCCGCTGTGCCGGAAGCTGTGCCCGCTGCCCCGCGGCGGCGCCGCCGCCCTGCCCGTCAACACCACCCTGGCAGAGGTGGTCAAGCTCTACCGGTCCGGCACGGCGGGGGCCGCCAGGGCGGGGGAGGCGGAGCAGGAGCCGGGGCCTGGTCAGCTGTCCCCGCTGGCGCTGGGGGGAACCTGCCAGAAGCATCCGAGCCGGCCGGTGCAGCTGTACTGCCGCATGTGCCGCCAGGCGGGGTGCGGGCGGTGCGTCTCGGAGGAGCACCAGGGCATCTTCCACTCCGTCAACCTCATAGACACCGTGTACCAGGAGGAAAAAGTAAGCGCGGCGCCTTCAGAGACCTGGCCGGGTCGGGAGGTGTCGCTGCCCGTGGCAGCGGGGTTGGAACGAGATGAGATTGAGGTCCCTTCCAACCCGAACCATTCTGTGCTTCCCGTCCGCGCCAGGGCTCCAGTCTGGGGGGGCGGGCTGTCCCGCAGCAGTGATTGACACGACTGCAGGGCAGTGAGGAAGAGTATAGGTGTAACAGTTCACGTACAGCACTGACCTTTCAGCCAAAAGGTGCTTTTGCACTGACCTCCCTCCTGCCCCTCCATCACCAACTGCATGTCACTCGGGAAGCCAGGGGAAAACAGTCTTTGCACGGGTGTGAAACTTAGTGGTAACGTAGTGAGGTAAAGGAGGGGAAAACTGGTAATGTTAGTTTAAAATGAAACAAATAGCTCCGGACAGCTTTCTCAGTGTGAGGCAGGATAAAAAAAGTGCCTATCACACAGTTGCTCGTCAAGCTGGAATAACAGCATGAAAACTTAAATTGTGGTAGGTGTGTGTCTGAGGGGAGAGGTTAAAGAAAAAGGGGCTGAGGGAACCAATGTTTTAATTAAAGTAATCCTGTAGCCATCTACGTTGAGAAAGTGAAATAGCAAAACAAAGTTTGTGTACTGCTTCAGGAAAGCATTAAATGTTATTGAGCAATCTTTTGAATTGCAACCTTTGTTTGATATGTTGTACAGAGCATCCCACGATGTGATCCTCGATAAGCACTGAAATGTGTTTGTTTTATGGAGAGGATAAAGTGTTTCAATTGTCTTGCAGTTAACCTTCTTCAACAATCTGAAAAAAATGAGACTACTAAATGAGAAGCTGATGAATGAAATCTCAAGTCAACCAAATGATATGGAAGTGAGTTACAGATGCTGGATTTTATATATATATATATATTTATGTCTTTGTTTCTCTGCTCATGATAGGCTAATCACAACATGGAGCATCCTGGTGCTTCTTGTGGCATAGATGTGCTCTGAGCTTACTTGGGGAAGTGACTCCATGTAGACATTGCTACTGCATTTTCATCTGGTTTTATGGTTTTGTGCTTCTAGGTGGTGCTGAACAATGATGCGGAGATAATTATGCTGGAATTTGCAGAAATTTTCAGAACTCTGGAAATGAAGAAACAGCAATTGCTAGAAGATGTTGAAAATCAAAGAAGTAAAAAAGAGAAGGAATTTCAGATTTGGAAGAAAATGAAGGAAACTCACAAGAAGAGCACTGAGAATTTTTTGAAGGATTGCGAAAAGCTTGTCCATGAGTGTGATCCTCAGCGTTTCCTGGAGGTGATGGCCTTTTTGTTATTACTTGATATCAGTTGTGTAATGAACCTCAAATGTCATACAGAGCCTGCTATATTGTCAATTATGATAACAACTGGATCAGGAAAAACAAATGCAACAAACAAAAAATACAGACTAAAATTATTTAACACTTCATACTTCATTTGTAACAGTGCTTTTCCATTTCAGAAAAGTTTGAAAAGCTTTCTTTTCAGCTTATCAGTGGCATTTAGTGAATTCAGTAGACACTTTCTTCACTGAAAGCTAAGGAAATTATATTGACTGTGTAGCTGTTGCTGTACCACTTGCTGTATTATGCGACCAGCTGTGAAAGTAAGCCACCTTGGTGCAGGGGAGGGAGTTACTAGTACTGCCTTCAAAGTTGTCCCATGTTTGTTTGCTTTTTCATATTTATTTTCAAGTGCTTTGTGTATTAAGGACTTCCATTGCATGTTTAAATTTGTAAGACATTCGAAATGCTTTTTTTGGGGGGAAAGATTTGAGCCAGAACTGGTAACTTGTCTGTGCTGCACAGTGGAGTACCATGTTGGGATACCTGAGCTTAGGTGGCTACACTGATTTTAAAGCCTGCAGTAAATTTTACACTGAGGTGTGCAATGGAGATAAATCAGCCTATTCAAAGCTAGCTTAGGTACTTTTGAAATACACTGTACTACGTAGTATATACACTTCTGTAAACAAGAGCCTGAAAGTCTTCCTCATAGCATTTAAGGGAACTGCAGAGAAAAGCACTGTTTCTAATTTAGAGATAAATGCTAGAGGAACCCAAGACACAAGCTTTAATCTTCACTGTTACCTAAGCTAGTGAAGACCTTTTCATCTGGTGTCAAACACTGTGGCTGCAGTTGTATGAAATTTAGGTAGATGGTAGATATGGGGCAAAGTACTTAAATAACTACTGAATTTTGTGTTTTCTTTGAGGCTTATGTTTTCCTAAGAAACCACAGCATATTGCTGTTTTCTCCAGTGGGTCTTTTTGCCATCTTCAGATAAATGAGAAGCTAAGAAAGTACTCAGAGTTTGACTGAGTTTCTGGTAACAACTCTTTAAGGAAAATTTCACTTTTACCCAAAGTAAATATGACTCCCACTTTTGGAAGAAATATTCTGACTTCAGTGATTAGTATGCTTTAAACTTAGCACCTTCCCACTTACCCCACCTAACAGTACACAACTCGTTTCAGTGAGGTGGGTCACGGTTGTTATTTTAACACTCAGTACAGTGAGATCGCCAGGTTTTTATACGGAAGCAGCTAGTTTACTGTCCAGTCAGTTTTTAAATTTTCATTACCCACTCGTTAGGAAGTGTCACTTGACTACAGCGCAGTGCACTCCATACTGCCATTATCTGGCTGATTTAATTAAGACAACTTTTTTTTTAATAGCAGCATGATAGCTCATTGAGAGCAGGTAGCAGAGGCTTCCATCACCAAGAAATACAAAGTCCTGTTTTGTTTGAATATTTACATCTGAACACTTGAAATGGATTAGATAATCATATGGGTCATGAATCATGATTTGAATGCCCTCATCTGGCTCTGAAGGAGTTCTTTTTATGTAACAGAAAAGTATTATGAGAAATCATTGTCCCGGACATAATTTTTTTAAAAAAAAATTTGGATGCTCTTTATTTTTTTTCTTTCATTTTTTTTAATGTTAGCAGGTTTATTTCCTATAGTTCTATGGAATTAATACAGGGAGTTTGGTTTCTAATGTGTTTTGATAAAGCAATAATCTCCTTGGCAGAGAGTTGGGAGGAAAACTCATTAATATCTTACAAATTCTTGTTTTATTTATAGGTGGCCTGTGGCTTGAATACAAGGTATATATATATTTTTTTTTATCCTTTGTTAGTTCTCTAGTGTAATTCTAAGACTAAAAACTAAAAAAAAATAGTTACTTTGGATATGGTCAGATATGGCAAATTAAAATTAGTATTTAGTAATTAACACATTACAATACTTTCAGAGTTTTGGATGCTCTGCATTTCAAATTTTAGGAAATGTGCCAAGAATTTTGGTGATATACTGTCTGGGACTAGAGATAATCAGTCTTTTGAATTGGCTCTCTGACAAGTGAGTATAGGAATTCATTAATACATGGTGATTGGATATTTTTAGGTATCTGATTTAAACTCAGGAACACTGAAGCACGCCTGGAGCTTTTACAGAAATTCTTAAGTCTAAGAGTATATTGAGATTCTGCAATGTCTTCATTTTTGTGTTTGCAGTGCACGTACTCTGTATATTTCTTTCTAAAGATTCTTAATTACATTTCTTAACACATTTTAAGCAGAGCTTAAGAAAGAATATTGGAAATAGTGTTCTTTAAATTTTGGTGTGGTTCAGACTAATATTAGCAATGCCCTCTGAAGAAAGAGTGTAATTTAGATTCAGGGATAGTACATGAAGAAAAGTGTGTGGGAAGTTAATCTTTTTGCTGAACTACAGGCACTACTTCTTGCAATTTTCATTGTGTATGAGCTCAAGTGAATTGTCAAGTAGTAAGTTACTAGAAAAAAATAATCTAGGAAACTTGACATTTTATTGAAGACTTAAGTTACTCTTCGTGCTTTATTTATTTATTTGCTAGGCAGGTGTAATTTAGTTGTTGGCATGTGAGATTTTAAAAAAGTGTTTAAATTGGGTTTTTGGGGTTTTTTTTTCCTTTTCCAGAATGAAAACTCAGCTTGACCTGATGAGTATAGCATCAAGCCATGAAAAAACACCAGAGTATACTCAAAAGAAGATGGATATCAAACCTGTGGTTAATGAAATCTTGGCTTTGAAGTTAATGTCTGTTAATGTAGGCATTGTTAAAGGTAGGTAATAAGGTCTTAATATAGGGCAAGCTTCAGGAAGTCACTCTAGGAACCTGCAATTTGTGGGACTACTTGCTAATAAAGCTTGCATGCTTTTGCCATGCAGATTTTTTCAGAAAGCATCTGACCAAATTAATGGATGATAAATTCATCAAGGGCTTTTAAATGCATTTTATGAATGTGCTGATTTTTGTAGAAATATTTTTGGAAGCTGGAGGAAGTATCGTTATAATTTCCCTATGTAACCAGTATTGTCACTGTCAAAAGTGTGTGAACTAGAGGGTCATTTGTTGTACTGTAATAGAAAGTTAACTATGCTCTGATTAAATGGTTTTACCTCATATGAGAAAATATTAGGGTTTGTATCGGAGCAGGCATTTCCAGGCACTTAGAAGACTCCTTACACAGGCTTTCTGTCGCAGAAGTTTTGACAAGTACTGGTGTCTTACTTAAGGCAATATACTTTTGTTCTTAATTGGAAACTATATATAGATGCCCAGGAACCTGTCAATATTTTCCATACTTAATATGCTCTCTATCAGTATTCTTGTGTTCTTTCCAATAGATCTACCTTCTGAAGGAAATGAGAACTCAACAAGAAGTCCTCTATTTAAAAATAACATAAAGCAATGGCAGGAGCAGAAGAATAAACCCAGCATGTTTCTTGTAAGTTACTATGTGGCTACAACACTGTACTGTTTTGCTTACTTTGTATTATCAAATTGAACTATAATGTCTGCTGCAAAACATTTTTCAGCCTGTAGCAGGACAGGATGAAGCACTAGCAGACGGTAGCAGGATTCGTACTCGCTTAATGTCAATATCAGAAATGTCAGCGTTTCAAAACATGAGTCATGAGGTATGATTAAACTTCTGGTTTAAGTATGGCTAAGTTAATATTTGTTATGACACAACTTTCTAAATAAGCTTTTATAATGTTTTTCAGTTTTCTTAGTATAAAATTACCCTTCCAATTCTAGAATATAAATCTGGCTAGGTTATTAAAGCTGTCAGGATTTTACTCTTTCTTTTTGCTTCAGAAAGCTGGAACTTAATCTTACTACTGACATCAGATACTTTTTTTTTATATTTAGTGGGCTTTTTAAGTTTCATCTGTAGCTTTCTAATCCAAATAAGCTTCTCTATCGCCTATTTGAAGAGCAAGTCATCTGCCTGTGTTCTGTTTTTTGAAAATAATAGAATTCATTCTTCTGAGACTACCTAGATTCCTCATAATTTGACACGAAACTGAATCCAATCTCTTTCATTTCGTTTCCACTCATCTAGTTATACAACTAGACTTTTTTCACTTACTAGCAGTTCCATGTGGGTGGCTGAGTATAGTTCTGTACAGAATGTTTCTAGTTACACTGCCAGCCCTGCTTCACTAAATGTATCACATAATGTATGTTCTGATAATATCAGTGGCAGATGATTAAATTAAAAAGTTACTTAGGTCCTTTAAATATAGAATTACTTTTCTTTTGCTGTATGATTTTGGAGAACATCTGTTTTCTATTCCCATTGAGAATATAATTTATATAGTTATTGTATCTAGTAAAAAACAAACATACCAACCCACCTACATTGGTTTCAGATGGTTATTTTTCATGGCAATTTGAGAATTTGTCACTTAATGTCTAAGCTAGTTTTTTAGCTATTTCTGGTTTTGGCAGTGACTTTACAGTTTTCTATAGTCTATTTCAAAACCTACTTTGTCATCAGGGTTGTTGTTGTGCATGTTGTTCAGTTGTTTTTAAATAACTTTTTTCCCATAATGATGTGTGTTCTATTGCATTCTAGCAGCAATGGAAAAATACATAATGAATGCTATAGAATATACACAAACTTCAGTCTTAAGATTGTATGTGATTTTTGTAACTTCTGAATCCACAAATGCCATTTTACTTAATGGGATTCTTTTGCTGTTATTGTAGGAGTTACGTTACAAATACTATATGGAATGTCAGAAGCCCACTGATGAGTTCAAGACACAAACTTTACCTGCAAATAAGAAGCATAAATTTGTAACTGCTGAGGCTACGAAGGACAAGTCCTCAGGAACAATTTTTGTATCTTTACCTACCAAAGCAAATAACACAGATGTAGTAAAAATGGGAACCCTGCAAAGAGCAGATGGCTTTGAGAGAAGCTTTTCTGGAACCAGTAACAACAGCATGCCGTCTGCAAACATGGACTTTTCTCAAACAAATGGTGACTCAAAATTACTTCATGATGTAAGTTCCCAGAAAGTAACCACTCCAGCCTTACCAGAAAACTCTAAAGACTTAATAATTAAAGAAAAATTGCCGCTGCAGACATTGGCTTCCAATGAAATGGACATGAATTCTAGCCCATCATCCAGCTTAAAACTAGCAGCCTCAGTACCTGTTACTGTTTCAAATTCAGAATTTCTAGAGGTTTCTGCAGAGAGACTTTCTGCTTCACCTTTTGCTTTTAGTGCATGTAACAACTCATTACCCAGATTTATTAAACATGCAGGTACGTTTTCCTTTAAGAAGAAAGACAGGAAATATATTTTCCCTCAGTTTTATCTAGGAAAATGTGATCGTGCGGACAAAACTGATAACCAGGATGAAAGCAAATTTAGAAAACACGGTCCTGTAACCAAAATCACAGTTTCTGATGTTTCAACCAGTCCTAATTTAGACTCAGGAGAAACTAAGATGCCAGATTTTTTATTTCCTGTTGATAATTCAGGAGAAGATTGTTTTGCGGGACAGGGAGTCAGCAATTCATTTAAGGTTTTACCACCATCCTCATTTTTTAGCCAATCTGAGAAGCCATCTGACAAAAATACATCATCTCATATAAGAAAAAAAACACTTCCTGCAAAGGAAACTGCAGAACATGGTACACAGAAACCATCTGTCTCATGGGAACAAAAAGCTAATGCCTCAGAATCCATCACAACGGCAACTTGCAGTACTCTAGAAACCAATGCAGCAGCTGGGATAAATGATGTCTCAGAGTCTCCCCTTCTCCCCAGTAATTGTGTATTTTCCTTCAAAAATATTTTTTCATATGGAAGTGTTGTTAGAAGTACCTCTGAGTCACTGACTTCCTCCGTGTTTTTGTATGGAAGTGGTACTGAAAAAACTGAAAAAGAAAAGACGAAGTCTCCTGACGAAACACCTCTAAATCTAGGGAAGCCTATATCTTCAGAGTGTGCAGAGCCTGCTTCTAGACATAGCCATCCAAAATGTGAAGGCTTATTCTTTCCCTTGAACTCACCTAAGAAAACTGAAAGTGCAGAAATGCTTGCTGATAGTAATTCTTCTAGCAGTCAGCCTTCATGTTCAGTTGTCCTTCCTGTTAAACACGAGAATGCATCTTCCACTCCGCTTGTTATTACAGCAACAAAACAAGAAACAAAGGTAAAAGATGAAGAAAGTGAAACTGTTCCTGAAAACAACTGTTCTGGCCCTGGGAAGGAAGATGAATCTGAGTCTGTACAGTTTCAGAATGCAGCTTGTTCTGTTCCTGGCACATGCAATGAACCATCTTTAAGAGGTTCTGTGCTTACAGTGAATGAGGCAGGAGGAATGCCAAGTGACAGCGACTCTGACACTGAAGAGCTAAGTCAAACGTGTGTCTCTACTGATACCAGCAATGCATCAGAATATTTTTCTGTTGCTGAAAACAAGGTATCTACTACAACAAAACTGGAGACATGAATAGAGTGTGAAATGGAAGATAACTATGCTTAAATAAGCTGGAATTAAATAAATGCTACTTAACACATTAAAAAGCAGGAATATCTGTGATTTTACAGCTGTTGTTTCTTCCCGATTCTTGCCAGTTGAGGTATCTCTGTGTTAGAAACATGATTGTTTATCACCAAATACAGTGTACTAAAATGATTTTTACAGGACAGATCTAGACTGAAGAAACAACCAAAAACATCTTGTTAAAGACTCAAGTATGACCATATATACTGTGTCTTTAAGAATGCAGACCTTCCCAGAAGTTCCACTGGGGTATGTGCGGGTTGTGGGGGACTGAGGTGTCCCAGAAAGCAGGTGAAGCCTCAGCAACAGGAAGCAGCACATTGCTGTTTTGGTGCAGCAGCACTGAGGTTAAATTGGTAAGAGCACAGACAATGGCATTCACCTCATAGGCAGGGAGGGACGAGAGCCAAAAAAAGACATGTAGAAGGGCATTACTGAAAATTTTGTGTATCTCCCTTTGGTTGTTTTCTTTTTCTATGATGTATTTAATGTATACTGAAGGTACAACTTCTAGTGCAATTTCAATAATTTTTCTTATACTTTTGAAATTGAAACACCACATCAGTTTTCTTGTTATACATTGCAGGAGGGTGTCAACTACACTTCTGAAATGCTGCCTTTATGAGAAGTAACCATCAAAATTCATTTTCAGTTCCTTTTGGCACCAGTTTGGGAATCTGGATAGATACTATGTGTTGTTGAAAGCATTAGGAGAATCTAGCTTCTAAACCACAAATATCTCCTTTAACATTTGTGTAACCACAGAAAAAAAGGAAAACATTTCTTCTCACTGTAAGTACTAACGATCCAGAATTCACTGAATTTTTAGTCTGAGAGATGATACAAAGTGAGGATAAAAATACCATCTTTTTTAATTTATTAACCATTTTGTTGGGTCCGAGAGATAATTGTGCTTTAGCTATTAGAATACACGGACGGTAGTACAAAAAGTTTGTCAGTTGACTGTCGTTCAGCAGCACTACATGACTACATACAGGCTTTCCCCCCCCAACGTGTTGCATCTAGTTTAATGCTACCTAAAAAGATTTCAAGTCAAAGGCTTCAACAGTGATCATTTGATGAACAGCAGAGCTAATTCAACAAAATGGGATTCTGAATTGTCCTTAATGCACTTTTTGCTTGTTATCAATGGAGAATAATTTCCATCACTATTTTGGTCATCATTATAAAATTGTGGGGGGCAATGAGGACTGTTGTCAAAGCCTGATTTTCCTAGGTTATCTAAACATTAGTATGTGTGCATATATTTTTTCAGACTATGAGCAGACTAAAACGTAGTGTTCAAATGTAGGACTAGTATAAAAATACTGCTAAAAACTGCTCTTTCCAGCAAAAAACAAGAAAATAGTTAGGAAACAGATTTTAATATTCTCAATAATTTGTATTGCAAGGGACTATTTGAGTATGCTAGAGGTGTCCTGGATCTTTCTGACTCTTAAGGATACAAGAGGTGAAAAAATGAAGCAATTCTACATATGGCTGCAACATTTTATTAATGAAACTTCATTGTACTGATATAAAACCCTCTTGAAACTTAAAATTTTGTAGACTAAAATTGCAGACCAGTTTAAAAGCTTTTATAATGGTTCATGAAGATACAAATTTTGTAACTTAATAGAAACCTTGGAAAATAATTAAAACAATTTACTTGATTATAATTGCCAAAGTAATTACTGTACATCCTTCACAAACAAGCTGAAAGTTTCTAATGCTGTTCTACTGAGAGCCTTATCTCACCAGCTGTCAGAACTGTGACATTTGTTCAGTATATTTGAGAGCTGTCTTAATATATATATATATCACTACCTGGGAAAAAAAAAAAAAAGTGCAATTGAAAGATATGTGCAGTTATCTAGTTTTGTAATATATTAGAAACCATTATTTAGTTGACATTGGAACTGCTAAAATGTCAGTGTGGAAAGGTTAATTTTCTGAAGTAAACTTATTACTAATATTGGATATTACTAAAGCTTTATTATGAAACATATTTGACAACTCTGACCTAGTCACTTACTAACTTAAAAGGCAGCTGATCTGTATGGTAATAGTATTATGTACTCCGTTGGGTTTTGGGTTTTTTTTTCCTCCCTCCTTTTTTACTTCAGGTAGCACGCTTCAGTTTCCTTTCATAGATTTCACCCAGTTGTTGAAATGCCAGTAGAACATTATCATTTGGATCATCACACAGTTCACTCAGTGATGTTCTGTTTTTTTTTAAAAAAAAATAAAATAAAAAAAATCAAAATCAAAAGAGCATATTTTCATTTTAAGTTGCTTTAAAGGTGAAATATATATTGTATATTAAAAAGCACAAGTTTATCATACCCAATAGACTTAATGAGGAGTGAAAAATCATTGAGTGCGTAGTAAGCATCTCCTTCATTTAACCTAAAGAAAGAAAAACATTCAAATGAATATGCACTAAAACATACAGTTTCACCTTTAATAAGCCCTGCCATGTAGGTTGGGTAAGGATGGAGAGACCATATTCCATGGCCTCACACACTGACTTACTAGCTCATTAGGATTACTGTACAATAAGTATAAGCTTAGTTAATAATGGTATACATTTTTCCATAATTACACTAAACATATAAAAGACTCAAGTAATATTTGGAAAGATAATTTAATAATATTATCTTGCGAATATGGTTTAAACTGTTTGAATAACCTGTCACAAGCTAAACTGGAACACTGTAATTTGAGCAGGAGGTAAGTGTAAGGTATCTACAGATGATGAAGACCCTGTATTTTGCAAAAAGGACCACTAATTACTGAAAAGTAACTTAATAAACTCAGTTCCTAGTAATTAAAAAACACATATTTACAATCAATATTGTATTGAAAATCATGAAATTACAGAATGGTTTAGGCTGGAAGGGACCTTTAAAAATCATCTAGTTGAATCCCCTGCCATAGGCAGGGCCATCTTTCACTAGAGTAGCTTGATAGGATCAAAGAATGTGATTCTATAATCAGTGTATTTCCTTATCTCTCAATAATGTGGCATTAGTGCCAAACTCTGCTATTGTAACTACAACAGTGCATGGAATGTGTTTTCTAATTGTTCCTACTAGAATCTTATTTGAAGAGCTTATAAAAAAAGCAGGTAATACTATATGCTTACAACAGCACCATCAGGGAGCAGAATGAGGTGGTATTTTCTTATTCCTAAGTAAAAGTTACTGATGGGATAGATAATAGATACTTGATAGAGTAGTTGAAAGAGGGAGCTTGTGGTTGAGGTTTTTTTTACCAGTGTCTGGGAATAAAACAGATATGTGAATGGCTTCATTAAGAATTGCAAGCTAGAAGTTTTATAAAGAGATGGATTTAATGAACAAGGTTACAGAAGGCCAGTGAGATTCCATGGCAGAAGTGATCCTGATGAAAATGACAACACATTTAGCAGGTGCATCTCTAAAAGATTGAGGTCAACAGGGCTGTAAATGGTAAAAGCAAAAGAAAGAAAATCTCAAATTTATCTTCTGAGAAGAAACAGAAGACTGATGCAGTTTAAAAGTTGCATAATTAGGAAGGTGAAAGTGCCTCAAAGATTATTTGTTTGAAGCTCTATCAAGTGTAAGAACTTGTCAGGCTCTTCAGAAGTTGTTTGTGTTTTTTTAACTTAATCAGGCTTTTTTCACAATGAGAAAGATCAGGAAAGTCCCTGAAATGAGGAAGCCCAATGCAGTAGTGTAGAAGATGGTAACATAGTAGCAGAGAGATATCAAAAGATCAGTCGAATAAGAAGGACAGAACGAGACAAGGAGGAATTCATGATCAGTGTTAAAAGAAACAGGCAAGAGATTGCAAAAAAAGATTAAAACTCTAGTTTTGGAAGTGCTAGAGCATAAGTGATCCATGAGGAAAGATGAGACTGCATATACCACAGGCTAAAACATGATGAGATATGGTAGTGGTCAATCAGCTTGGGCACAGTTTTTGATAGGTTGTTGGGTTTTTTTCTTCCTTTAAAGAGATGATAGTATGACTGAATCACCAGGAAAAGTTGCTAAATGCTTAGAAAAGATTAGGTAAAGTATTGAAGCAATACTGATACAAATACTGAATTACTGGCAAATTTTGCTTTGCTGCTGTGAAAGCTGGGTTTCTATGATGACAGTCTTCCTGTACTAGGAAAAAGTTTATGTTCTGGATGCAGCAAGCAACAAGAGGCAGCTTGAGATCATGCCCCTGGTCAAAATAACCCATGTCACTGAAGTCAGGACTTTAACGTAATATATGTTTTATTCTCATTAAAACATTCAACAAATTAATCATATTTAACAGCTGTTCCATCTCTGTGTTTTGGAGGGAGAAGGCTTTAAAACCAAAAATATGTACTTATGGACCATATTGTAAGCAATGCTGCTGTTTAACCTTATTTAAAACGGTAGTACATACCAGTTATCAGTTGTCAATGCAATCAAGGAACCATGCTTATAAAAGTCCAGTGCATATGCATTGAGTGGCTGCCTTCTTCCTTGATTATCATATTTTTTCAAATGAAGCAGGGGGCAGTTTGTGACATTAATTCCAAGGGAACGTAAGACAGCCTAAGAAAAATTAAAAAATAAAAAAATGCTGAATAGCTCTTGTGGTTTTGTTTATATGCCTGTTTTGTCAAACCTACACCTTTAGACCCACAGCTGAAAAGTTTCACGCTTCCAATCCTGGAACACTCCAAAAATCTGCACAGGTACATGTAGGCAGTAGACACAGGAGAGAGTTTGTTAGTAAAGTGACTTACACTGCCAGTGCAGATCTGGGATCATCTGAGTATGTTAAAGTTTGACTAAGCCACTGGATTTGTCTGGAGTTTTATATGAGGATTTTTCCATATGCGTATATCATGTATTCAGACTCACTGATGCTTTGAATATATTAGCCTTAAGCATGGAACATTTTAAGGGTGAAAGTGAACTTGCTTCTCAACTAGGATTTCAAGTGTTCAATGCAATAATGCATCCTTTTGCTAGGATCTCTGAGACTACTCTATGATTAATCTAACAAAAATAAATGCCTGACATGGAGAAAAACTACTGTGGATATGGTTTGAATCTGAAATTTTAGAGTAATTTACTTATCTCAGAGTCAAAACGAACAGAGGACTTGCAAGAAAGCAAACTACAAGGTGCTTTTTTTTCTTATATCCATCTGTTCTGTGTTTCTTGCACTGTCATAATGTGGTGCTACTCAGTGCTGATTATTTTTGACACCTTTCAAATTGTTTCTGTTAGAGTGATGCTTAAGCGCAGGGCCATCATATTACGAAGAGCCAAGAAGACTGTAAGAAAAAATATTTTTATTGAACTGTAATAAAATTTTGCCCCCCATGAAAAAATAACTTACTTTATTAATGATCTCCCTGTGAAATAGATCATTATCAACCACTCCAGATAAACATGCGAAAGGTGAGATGGCAGATATACTTTTGCTGCTGTCCATCAAATAAGACACTAGTTCAGAGCCGTTCCGATTCTTAGATGTAAAATCTACGCAAGAAGTTTCAAATACAGCATAAGCTATGCAGACACAAGCTCCCTTTCAGCAATCTATTTTAAAAGCCAGAAATTTTCAGTTCAGTAGATAATGATAGGAAATAGAGTTAATCTTCCAAACTTAAACTCCTTGATACATGTTTGTTTCTTTTGTTCATAAGAACCTCTACGCAATTTAGTATATGATAAAGAGCTCTCTAGAGGTGAGAATAATTATGTCTCAGTCCTGCTCCGCCCCCCCCACACAACTTAAGCCTCTCTCCTTGACTCATCTGTAGCCAAAATTGCTAGCAGCATGAAGTTGTACCAAAACCAAAGGGAATGTTACTATTAGAAGTCTTATTTTACCTCCATCCTTATTCTGTCCTACATTAAAGAAAAACAGTGTTTTTCAACCTGTATTCACAGGTCTTAATAGCTAGACAGCTAATAATTTTTATTGCAAACATTTTTCTTGAATCATAGAGCTCTAAAGAATGACCATCCTAACTGAGGCCCTGCTAGGGCTGAACTATGTGAAGGTTGTCACATAAAAGCACTCTGCTTTATGCCACCTAGTATGAAATTCTGTTTTTACAACAGCATGGCATATCAGTTGGCTTATGATCTGCCTGTAATTTCAGTCATTGTTTGTAAACCACCTGTCTAATTATTTGTAAATATATTTCTACTTTTGATTTTCCTTTTCTAAATAGAAACTTACTCTCTTTTCCCAAATTATCAACAATACTTTCAATCTTTATGCTGCAATCTTTTCTGCTTTGTGTTATGGTAAGTATGCTGTAGTGACACTGTTTATGGCATTCATAAAAAAAATCTCAGCAATTTGAGGTTTTTTTTGTGCAGCCTCGCCCCAAGTTATGATAAATAGGTACCAACGTTTCTACCACTTATTGAACTAGACGTGGTTTGATCTTGCATTTCTTCTTCTGTAAAACTGTTTCTTTCAAAGTGAAATAGCTTCAGCAAAATCAGGAGAATGCAACCATATTACACCCTCCATTTAAACAACAAACTTTACTCTCCAAGTAGAATAGGAAACTCAATTTCCACAGCTCACATCCTGGGTAGAAGGAGCATTAGTAACACTAATACAGATAAAGGAATATATATCCTGAAAATGCAAGGCAGCCCACGCTTTGCTGTTGTAATTCAGAATTCCATCATTCTTTGATTTACAGCTCTTAATTTCTTATGTTTTTCAGGTAACATACCAAGGTGTGGGGCGCCTCCATTGTTATAATAGCCAAATTTAAATTGAATATGAAAAAATAGGATTTCACTATAGTGTTGCTAATGTTATACTGTTATGCAGCATTTTCCATTTACTATCTCAAGCCGTACATAGTATTCAATCTTGTTTTACATTCACCTTACCTGTTTATCTCCCCCCGTGCCTCACCTTTGTATTAAGTTGACATCCACTTTATACAAAACTTTCTATGTTCCAGGTATCCCCATATTTGTAACTCAAAGTAGATAAGATAGGGTAGCTTGTAAGGCAATTTGGGCTTTTTTTTTTTTTTTCCTCTTTTGTACAAAGCAGAGACTAAAAAAAATCACTGTACCAGTATAGGAAAAAAGGATGAATAAATATAGTTATCTGCTACAATTAAAGTGCTTCCTTACTGCAAAAGTAGTATTTTTGAAGGCATGTTATTTTCAGAGGAGCTAAGCAATGGGACAGTGATATATTGCATTGCTTTTATATCTCCCTTCCAGGAAGTCGCATGAGATTATGTAGTAGTTAAATATTTTTCACCCAATGGCAATCCATATTGCTTGGTAATTTTATAGTCATGCCTTTTCATATTGCTTTGGTTACTGGACATAATTTATTGGCATAAGTAACTTAGTGGATTTAACAAATGGTGAAATGTTCTTCTTCAACTCTTACTCCAATCTTAAGGCTGTTCAGATGTTGAAAATCTAAACTTTGTAAGACTCTGAAAACAATTCAAGTATCATAGGCATTTGTGGATCTGCAAATGAATTGATGACTAGATAAAAAGCCTTTTATTCAATAATTACACTTAGTATATTTTTTCCTTTTAGGAAAAAAGTCCCTTTTTTATTTCCTCTACAAAATAATAAAATAATAGCAACTAAAATGATCCTTTTCCTGTATAAAACTTCCACTATATAAAATATAATCTATAATGCTTGTAAAACAAAAGTGAAATAGAAGTTGTATCTCTTTATTGCTATGTCTGAAGACACCATTTTTTCTTTACAAAATGAGAATTAACCTAATTTGCCTAATAAAATAAATTTCACACATTATGAATATGCATTAATTTGTCACTTCCTACCTGTCTTTGACAATGGAAGTCTGTATTCTTGTTCCATATCTGCCAGCTTGGCAGTTGTCAGAAGAAAATGAGCAAAATTTTCCTCTACTTTGGTGTTGTACTCATTTACAGCATCTGCAAAGTCTTTTGGCAGATCTTCTAGAAAGACCTGAAATAACATGCAGTTTATTGCTTAATTCGGGTAATTTTTCCAAAAGTGTCAGTTCTACATGGGTGAATACATGAAGTATTAGTACGCACATACCATATTGGTAGAAAGAAGGGAAGAGTACAGCTCAAAGTTTACTTGTCGGTCTGCCTGACCATCTAGAATTAATGGATCTTAAAGATGAACATGAATTTCATGCAGAAAAAGGCATGGAATATAAAGAGTAAGTATAAAATTCCTAGATTTTTACTCACGGAGTACTTGGCAAACAGCTCTAAAGATGTTTCAGCTAGCTATAAATGGACTTTTGAAGGGCTGCCTTTTCCCAGATCTTGTTTTGCATATCTTGGTGTTCAGTGGGTTCCCTACCAACATGACAGACTGATCCATTTCTGCCATTAGCCACAGCAGTCCTGTAATCCCTCCTACATGACTAGCCACTTTTCAGAAATAAATAACATTTAACTGTAGCCATGCTGGGTTAACTTTCTGCATAACTAATGGTAATGCTCATGCTACTAACATTGTCCCATTTTGGAAAAAGCCCTAAGCCTACAGTGTCATGTACCACAGAGAATACTGGTGTCCTTCTGGATCATTGGTATGTGCCACAAAAAGCTACAGCTTGTTAGATAGAAACAAAACTCTAGCAGAGTGAGAAGTAAATTGCCATTTGGGAAAGAGATACTTGAGTTGTATTGTATAAAAAATGCTGTGTCATTTATAATTAAATATTTGCAGTATCATGACAGTAACTGTATAACCATCTGTCATCACTAAAACACAGTTGAATAATATGGTACTTTTTGCTTAACCTGATAGTCAACTGCTGCTTCTGTGGTTAAATCAAGACTTCTTCATTTTAATCCAGTAAGTGCTTTTTTCATTTTTTCTAGCTATTTGTATTGCATGTAGATGGCAAGGTGTTGGTAAGAGGGTGGGGCAGGGAGGGCATATGGTTCAGGGCTGGCTGCCGTGAAAAGAGGCCAAGGACTGCCCTGTGAGACATAGCCAGCTCCAATTGCCCCACCACAGGACAGAGCTGAGCCCATCAGGCACAGCTGCAGCACCTCTGTGTAAACTTATTTAAGAGAGGGCAAAAATGTCACACAGTCTGAGTAAGAAGCCGCAGTGCTAACACCGAGATCAGAGAAGGAGGGGGAGCAGGTGCTCCAGGTCATGAGGCAGATGTTCTCATGCAGCCTGTAGAAAAGACCACAGATCTCCCACTAGACCTCTCAGTGGAGATGGCCATGTTGGAGCAGATATCCACACTGCAGCCTGTGAAGGACCCCACACCAGAGCAGCTGGATATTCTCGAAAAGGACTACAGCCCATGGAAAGCCCACACTGGCGCAGAGCTATCCTGAAGGACTGCAGCCCACAAACAGGACTCACACTGGAGAAGGGATGACATGAGGATGAAGAATAGCTAAGTGAGCTGTTAAAAATTGACCACAACAACTCATTTCACATCAGCCCTGCACTGCTTGGGGTCGGGGGCAGGTAAAGGACTTGGAGTGAAGGAGTAAAGTTGAGCCTGGGAAAGGTAGGGGAAAGGTTGTGTTGAAAGTTTTATTTTTTGTTTCTTGCTACCGAAATCTATTTTAATTGACAATAAATTAATTTCATTTTCCACAAGTTGAGGCTGTTTTGCCCATGGTTATAACTGGTAAGCAATCTCCTTGTTTTTGTCTTGACCCACAAGCATTTCCATCCTATTTTCTCCTCCATCCTGTTTCGATGGAGGAGTAAGAAAGCAGCTGGGTGGGCAGCCACCTGCTGGCCCACCAGGCTACTGTACATCCCTAATGACAAATGTCTTACTGACAAAATGAAACAAGTTCAATGAAGTGGTACAGAACATAAGTTACAGTAAAGACCAATGCTCTCTCTACCTTTGACTGGCAAAACTTGTGTTTATATTTCATCGAGCAGGCTGGAAGATATTTTCTCCCAAATAGGTTTGCTAGAATGAGCACTAGCTTTTCCAAGACACCTTCTGAAAAAACAGTTGAGCCTAGATCAAAACAGAAAGTACTTGGGTTAAATATGAAAGTGTAAAAAAAAATAAATAACATTTTTGCTTAAAATAAACAACTCTTATTCAGGAGTTTCCTTCCCAGCTGCCATTGTCATGACAGAGGTTATGCAAAACTATGCTGGATAAGGATCACCTCATTACATACAAAATACTCTGGTAGATAATTAAACAACTAATATGTACAAATTAATACTGTATTCTTATATGTTCACATACTACGGCATATCTCAGTCCACAGAATGAATTTTACTCATGTAATGAGGCATTAGTAGTACTTACCTCATTGCTACATGGCATTCAAATCTTGATCTGGAGTCAGAATTATTAATTTTCTATGTATAGCATTCTTTTTTACCTCATCAGAATATTTCACAAACATGAAATTTAGGTTCATGATACCAGCATTGCCATATGTGTGCCTTGGCTTTTTCAGACAGAAATATAAGCATATGCAGTGTGTGTAGAGACAAAGGTCAAGGATATGAGGATGAAGGCTAGGCAAGCAAAAGGTGGTAGCAGCAGAAGGTATCTAGAAAATTTCAGAACCATTAGAGTTACAGAGCCTGCCACAGACTTTAATTAAAATGCACAGAGTATTATTTACCTTTAATTGGCTGGCACAATTTGTGGAATAAACCTTTCATGAGAAAGCTCACTAAAACAAAATTTGAAGGTTCATAATAGTACAAGTGTGTCACAAGCCCAGCAAATCCTATGGGGTTACATTGTTGATCCAAGAAGCCCTATTTAATTTAAAAGCAAAAAAAAAAAAAGGTAAGTTGTGAAAGCTGAACTTGGGTATAACAAAAATATAAAATGTTGGCAGTCAGAAGAAGTCATTCAACCTAATACATAGGTACCTATTGAGACCGTACAATTTCCACTGAAAGGCAAAAATTTGTCCTTACTGAAAAACAAGTCACCAACTATATTTCCATGGGAGATCTTCAGCTCCCTGTGCATAGCACAGATCCTGACTTCACAGCTTTAGCACTGATTTAGATCATGTTGTAAAATGAAAACTGCACACAGTCACCAATGTAAGATTTGATGCAACTTTCATTAAAAAAAACACTATTAACCCAAATGTTTGATGGAATAAAAGCACAGCAAGCGGTGATCTGTCAAACATGCTGCTGCAAGATGCTAGAAGCTTATGTACTTTCAAAAAACAACAGGACAAACTCATGGAATAAAACTCCATCAAAGGCTATAAATTTCAGGACACCTCTCCTGTCAGAGATCACTCACTCTGCATCACACCCTGTAAAAAGTAGGGAATATCCAGAGAATCATCTTTATATGGTTGCTCTTTTTCTGTTTTATACAGTTCCCTGGGGAAATTATCGGACAGTGGATATGGGCCAGGTTTTGTCCAGGTCTTATGCTAACTGTAGCTTTTTGGAAACATTACTAATCTCTCTTGTACACTGACTAGATTTTTTTCTTCAACGGGAGTATTGGCCTCCTGGTCTCACACACAAGGGACACCCAGCAAAGGAAGCAAAAATGCTGGTTCAGGCTCCTACCAGGAACAGGACTGAGGAACCTGGGCACAGATGGTTTGTTAATGTAATGTCATTATTAGTGCCTATTACTGTCTGTAGTTCTGGGCTGTAAGCCAAAATGGAGTAATGTACAAAAAGATTTCTAAATGGTAGCCATCAAATTGAAACTATTACCATGGAGAGAGATACACCTCTAATTTTCAGTTTTCTCCAAGACCTTCTTCCTGAATTTTTGTAAGAGATACAATTTCTCCCAGCATTTTGGCAATTATATCATCCTTAATATGTTTTAAACCCCTATGATTTCACATGCATTCATCATCATATACAATATAAATGCACAACTCTTACTTTCCTAATCAATTTGTAATCATATAGACCATACCATAAGATTTTCCCTATTGAATTTATTCCATAACATAAGTAACTCAGAATTAACCTCAAACTTAAAGCACTCTAATTTTATCTGTGTCCTTAAATGTCTTTTTAACAGAAAGAAATAGCCTGTTGCTATGGGATATAAAATATATGGTTCTTTAGAGGAAAACATACTAACACAAACAAATGAGAATCTGTATATTTAAGAACTACACTTTATGAGAACGAGTTAAAACCTACCTCTTTGATAAGAAATTGCAAGGAAAACATAAAATAAATTTTTAGTATTTCAGCATATCTTTCTTTCCTGAATGATAACAGTGAGTGCTTCAACACTGACAATGCCTGGTCAAACAAACAGAAAAAAAATTAGAAATCCAAGGGAATTTTGATATTCAAACAAGCAAACAAATTCGATATCTAGCTTTTATGCTCTGTTTCATCAATTGGTTTTCAGGGAAAAAATGCTAGATGGGGGTTATGTTGTATTTTTATTTAAATTGAACATCTAACTCCTGGGAATGCTTGTGAAAAAGCCCATCCTCTGTCCATCAGATCTCTGTGCATTTTCTAAATTTATGCTGAGGTTTTTAAAGTTAATTACATGAAATTCATATGGAGATCTAAAATATAAGGACTTAAATATCATTAAACTAAAACGAGGAAGTTTTAAAATTACTCCTTACACTTTAACACCATTTTAATATTTTAATATTTGACACGGAAGTTTACCAATTTACTTTTCCATCTTAAGAAGACTTATGTCTCAATTAATCAGTGAGTCCTTGAAAATAAATGTCTATATGATGAAGTAGATGTAAAAAACAGATCATCTGGAAGTAAGAGGTCCTTAATGATTACAAGAGATCTCTAACCAATTTGTAATTATGGTCATGGGTTGCTTACTTAAATCACTGCATTAAATGGCAAGAATTCTTTGATACCAGAGAGTTAGTATGTGGATTTAAAAGAGTAATATATAGAATTTTTTCATTTTTAAAATTGAGAGAGCATTTCATAGCTCCCCTCTTCCCTTCTCATCTTTTCCTCAAATAAAGCTGAAATCTTAGGAAGACTTCTTGATTCTCCAAGTTAATGCAAATATTGCATAGAACAAGAGTCAGTAAAAATACCTTCCTGATAGTAGCATTCTTTCTGATTACAATATTTATTGTAAACAATAAATGCATGAAAATAGACAGTACAATACTGTGGAGGAGTACTGTACACATGTATTAGAAGCAGTATAGCAGAGGATGCAATTTCATTTGGAGGCAGATTACTTACTTCTGAAGCACAGAACTTTCTGCTCAAGACACTTTGCAATTTAATTGGATTGCTATTAAGAAAAAAATTTTAAACCTTTGCTCGGGCATCTGCTTTGTCATCAGCCTTCTTAGCCAACAGCATGAGTCGCAATATTAAGGTAACAGTCAAAGGAAACTGGCCTTTCAACTGAGGTACGTTGGATTTGATAAGTCTTTCAACTTTGGGCATTGGGATATCATAGAAGATCACATTTCCAATCATATCTTGTCCCCGTCTTCCAGCACGTCCTGACATCTAGGAATAAAATATTTAATAATTATATTATTAAATAAAATTATTATTTTTAAAATAAAATATGCCTATGTTGTATATACTGGTACCATCTATACAGTCTTAAAGTATCTATGAAGAATTATTAAAATAATGTGTGCAAAATATGTTGTACCTCAAATATACATGTTTACAAATGTGGTGGGTTTACTTGCTATTTTAAATATGAGCTGCTAATGAAAAGGTTAGAGTCTCTCAGCCCACTCAGTAAGTTGTGTCATAACTGGAGACATTCTACTTTATTGCATTTGCAACCTCATCTACACACTGCTGTGTGGCATTGTGTGGAGTGCCACTTCCAAGATGGAAGGAACTCAAATGTCCCTATTAATCCAGTTAGTCGTCTTTCATTTCTGTGTTACATCCCCAGTTTATGTTCTTATAATGTATTTTTCAAACATTTGTAAAACCATGGCTAGAACAAAACAGCTTTTGCCTTTCCAGTTCCCATAACTGAAAGCCAAATCTATGCCTTTAATTCACTAAGCATCTGCAATACTTTCATTGCTGAAATAGGTCTTTTGACGACATACATTACTTGTGGGCTGGTAGTTCTGAAACATGACTCAAATCACCCTATCTGAACCTATTATTGTCACCAAAATGACCAGCTAAAACTCAGAACATACCCAGAAGTACATGTAAAAGAAAATGCATTTTTCTGAGTTTGTGTGTGATGACAGCTGCATGTGTACTGTCCTTGTAATAAAAAGTAGGTGTGGTATTTCCATACCTGTCTGTAATGTAGGGCATCTAAATACACAGAATCTTCAGCAAAGACAACAGATCTACACGGCATGTTGATTCCTAGAGCAAGTGTTGAAGTAGCTGTGACTACCTATAAAATATCAATCATATCTGTTAAAAATGGCAATATCCAATTTAAAAAACAAACAACCACCTGTAATATCCAACTTAAATCCGTAGGAATTTTACTGTCATTATTTGTATAGATAAACTTCAATCTGATCAATTTAACAGAGCTATGAACATTAATTTCACCCTTCAGTGTAGTTCTTATAGCTATTATATATGCATATTAAACTTTTGTATCCTGAAAGTTTATACAGCATTTTTCATGGAACACAAATTGAAATAATATTGAAATTGAACACAAATGGAAATATTCTATGAAGACAGTACAAAATATGATAATCCTATAGGGTTTGTAAAACTAAAACACATTCATTTGGCTGCTGTGGTAAAAGCCAATAAAAAATGTTTCTATTCATACATTAGCAACAAAAGTAGTCCCAAGGAGAATCTCCATCCTTTATGGGATGCAGAGGGGAACATAGTGACAATGGATGAGGAAAAGGCTGAGGTACTTAATGCCTTCTTTGCCTCAGTTTTTAACAGTAAGACCAATTGTCCTCTGGGTACCCAACACCCTGAGCTGGACAACAGGGCTTGGGAGAAGAATGAAGCCCCCATAATCCAAGAGGAAATGGTTAGCGACCTGCTGCACCACTTAGATGCACGCAGGTCTATGGGGCTAGATGGGATCCACACAAGGGTACTGAGGGAGCTGGCGGAAGTGCTCATCAAGCCACTTTCCATCATTTATCAGCAATCCTGGCTAAAAGGGGAGGTCCCAGTTGACTGGAGTCAACTGGAGCAAGTGTGACGCCCATCTACACCAGCTCCCCGTATAACAACTACTGCAACTATGAAAAAGCAACAGGTGATAATAGTAGGTGACTCTCTTCTGAGAGGTACAGAGGCACCCATTTTCCAGCCTGACTTACTAGAGAAGTCTGCTGCTTATCAGGGCCTAACATCAAGGATGTCACCAAGAGACTACCAAGTCTGGTACGCCCCACTGACTATTATCCCCTACTGCTGTTTCACATGGGCACCAGGAACAACACAGCCAGGAACAACCTCACTACTATCAAGAAAGATTATCAAGGCCATGGGACTTGCTTTGAGAAACCTGGTCTCCTGGGGGTTGATGGGGTCCATCTGTCAGAGAAGAAGAGCATCTTTGGCCATAGGGTTGCCAGTTTAGTCAAGAGAGCTTTGAACTAGAGTTGCTGGGGGAGGGGATCCTTTATCCATCCCACTGCTACCACTTCAAGGCCAGTGCCAGTAATGGATGCCCTGGGCCTTAAGAAGGATCACAGACCAGCCGGAGAGCACCAGAAGTGAGGGAGATTAGAATCCCAGTTGGTGAGTCTGCTTCAAGGGGGGCCCAATGTAAATGCTTCTATGCAAATGCACACAGCATGGGGAACAAACAAGAGGAGTTAGAGATGTGTGCATGCCTGCAAGGCTACAATATTATTGGCATCACGGAGATGTGGTGGGATGACTCCTACAACTGGAGAGTGGGAATGGATGCTGGTGAAGGGTCTCGAGCACAAGTCTTAAGAGGAACGGCTGTACACCCCAGGTGTGTGGGGTTGTTCCTCCGTAGGTGCAGGACCCTGCACTTGCCATTGTTGAACTTCATTAGGTTTGTCGCCGCCCAATTCTCCAGCCTGTCCAGGTCCCACTGAATGGCAGCACAGCCCTCTGTTGTGTCTGCCACTCCTCCCAGTTTTGTGTCATCAGTAAACTTGCTGAATGTACACTCTGTCCCTTCATTCAGGTCACTGATGAATACACTGAACAACACTGGACCCAGTACTAACCCCTGGGGAACCCCGCTAGTTACAGGCCTCCAACTAGACTCTGCACCATTGATCACAACACTGAGCTGTCATTCAGCCAGTTCTCAATTCACATCACTCTCTACTCATCTAACCTGCACTTCATAAACTTAACAGTGAGGATGTTGTGGGAGACAAGTGTCAAAAGCCTTGCTGAAATCAGGACAGACAACATCCACTGGTCTCCCCTCACCTACCCAGCTAGTTATGCCATCATAGAAGGCTATCAGATTGGTCAAGCATGATTTGCCCTTGGTGAATTCATGTTGACTAATCCTGATCACCTTCTTTTTCTCCACATACTTAGAAATAATATCCAGAATGAGCTGTTCCTTCACCTTTCCAGGGATGGAGGTGAGACTGACTGGCCAGTTCATTTAGTTTATTTTATTTGTTTGGAAACCTTCACGTCATCATTTTCTAAATGAGCATGTCAAAGTCAATGCAATATTTTATCACTGGTGAAAGGTACAATTATATTTCTTAATTAAATATATGGAAAAACTAAAATTTAAAGAAAGAACAGATCTCAGTTTACCAACCTTGATATATCCCAGCCTAAAAAGCATCTCCACTACTTGTCTTTCCTTGGCGGCCATAGATCCATGATGATACCCAATGCCCCGAAGTGCCATCATTTGCTGCAGATAACCTTTTCTCTCAAACCTAAGTCGATTAAAAATCTTCCTCAAAGTCTACAAATAAAAAAAAAAAAAAGTATTAACCACAACCAGGTGTTGTTAATGGAAAAAAAAGAGTCTTATCTGATAAAATTCCAAGCACTACAGAGAAATATAGCTGTTTATGATCTTCAGTGAACCTGAAGCCTAAGTATGTAATTGAATGTGTACCATCTGCAGCTTCATTATGATGACAAATCCAGGCTCTTCAGTACACTTCTATATACTATCAGGTTGTTCCACCTTTGCAACAAATACCATTACAATAGTCTCAACTGTCATACCATGCAGCTAGATGCAATGAGTCATGGCAAGCTTGCATGTTCATGACTTTTCTACTTGAAACATGGCCTCATGACCACGTACTGCATGCGACTATCACAAAACGAATTCATAAGCAGGTATATGAAGCTGATACTCTTTTGCTCTTTCTCGTCATCCATTCCTGGAACCACCATCTCATCTCATCTCAGTACCCAGAAGCTTCGCTTTCCCAAACTGAGAAAGTGCACTGAACTAAGCAACTGTGGGAAGCAATGTTGCTTCCATGTTGACTGACAGCAGTCCAAAAATGCCATTGGGATCCCAAGTTCTGAGGATAAAGAATCATGAAAATTTTAAAGTTTGGTCCCAATACACAGCATTTTCCTCTTTCAAGACATATCACAATAAGGAGAAATCATTATCAAGACACTTCACATTTTTGAGCACCTTTTCCCTGAATGAAGAGGTATATATCACAATTATTTTTTTAATTAAAAAAAAACAACAAAAAAAGCAGCCATGAAGAGATAGCTATATGACCCACAGTCATGTTTCAGGAATTTTTGACCAGAGGGAATCACCTGGATCAAGGACAGTCACCCACTACTGCTAGAAATCACGTCATATAAATCTCTTTCATAAATTATTCTTTAATTATTTGTATACAAATATATACATTGATATTTCTGATGGACATACGCAGATTTTCAGTGCTTTTCTCACCTTTTCTTACCTCAAGGGACATAAACACATTGAAGAATATGGAAAATTTTGCTTTGTGGGGACTAGAACTTTCAGAGCCTAAAATAATTTATTATTTGGTATTTTTACAAGGTATGAAGGGCTTTACAATGTTTTGATAAACACAAAGAGGTGCCATATAGCCTATGCTGATGACTCAGAAAAATAGGAGTCTGAGATCTGATTCAAGTAACAGAACTGCATTGCTCATAGTTCATGGAAATTAATTAATTGCAGTATATATCCCAGGACTTCTATCACAAGGACAAGTCAACATCTTTTTATTTGGCAGAATGAAAGTTGTCCATACATCTGAAAAATAAAGTTATCTAAGATTGATACCTGGAATCAAATTTAAATGGAAATATTCAGAATGTTTCATGAAGTCAATGTGTACTGTTATGAAGTACAACTGCATCACACATTACATGTGGTTTATGTATTTATGTACAAATTCATGCATTTTATACATACAAAACTAAAACCATGTTATAGTTATCAGTGAATTACTTACATCTTCATCCACTGCTTTAGGATCAGCATAAGTACATGTAGAAGGGATAGCAGTTAGCCTTTTAAGTCTTTTTTCTAATTGTTTTTTTTCAGCCAAAAGACATGTCATGTTTTCCATTTTACTGGAGCTCAACTTTTTGGTATCCCTGTATATAACATACAATTAAAAATATTTTTTTTGTAATTAGTATACATTTCTTGAATTTAAAATAAAAAGATGGAGACTCATTCCCTTTTAAACTGTAGGCTCAAACATGTAGGTAGATCTGTTAATGTAAATTTACTGATAATGCCAACAGCTTCCTTTTATCATGGCTTGTATGCAAAACAGCAAGTAATTCTGCTTGAAGTAGAGAATTATGTGACATACAAAAATGAAGGAATATTAAGATAGCAACTACAAGTACCTCATTTAGCAAATTAGTAAGCTAACAAGATTGCACAGTAGAATAACTAAACATGAAAGAGAAATGTGACGGATTTACTGTCAACAATGACATGGACTGCAAGGATTTAGGACAGGATTTAGAGAGGAGAGGGAAAACAGAGGCAGATTTTCAAGCTACTTCAATGCCTAAATACGTGTCTAAATTCCTACTGGATTTTCAAGTTCTCACTTACTACTACTAAAGTCAGCTAAGTTCATTCTTTCTTCCATAATATTATGTTCAAAGAATGCACCGTTACTTGTCATGATTAGGATGATGCTTTATGTTCCTGACAATCCCAATAACTATAGCCATATTTCATTGCCAAATGCCTTATAAAAATCCACACTCTATGATCACAAAACTCTGGAAAATTCAAGGTTAAGGGGGTAACAAATACAGTACAACCCAAGCAAAAGGCTGACAAATATTCAAATAACATCTCACCAGTCAGGTGAACCTGTACTTCAGAGATCCACCACTATACCAGCCATGGTGATGCTAAACTACAAAAATACTCTTCCACAGTGGCTGACCGAGCACCAGGGTCAGGTGTTTTTAAGAGACGCATGACCAAGGTAACTGTCTGGAGAAAGCCGTTCCGATAGTTCTCAGTGGTGAGTTATTCCAAATTGACCAATCTCATATACCCAGGTCCCTCTCTGATTCTTATGTTTTAGTGCCAGCATCTTACACAATGTCAGCAATACTGGTATCTTCCTGCTGCCTGACTGTGCACTAAGTACTGCTGATTGATACCTGCCACACAGCTGCTCCTACTGTGTGGGTTGCTAGAGCAAAAAGAGGAGCAGGGACTTCTATACTGCAAGCTGGATGAATGTGCTGCTGTAAGGTACATTCCCCAGAAATGAGTTGTCACAAAGTTACTCTTTGTCATAATATGTAAGCTTTTTAATAACGCGTAGTTATAATACTTACTGAGGGTTGAATTTCATTAGCATTTTGTTCACTTTCCTTAGTTCATCCCTTGAACGTTGTTCTTCCCTCTTGGTATTAGGATCTTGTTCATTTTTTTGCTTTTTCAGCAAATGGAAGAATACATTCTTGGCTGCACATTCCACTGAATCCAAGTTAAATCTTACAAGTAAATAATATATAATATACATCAGTTAGGTGAGCTCTAATAGAGTTTTTATTTATATGCAATGCTGTTACAATAATATACAGTGAGCCTTATCGTATGACAATAGTTAGAATTTAATAACTAGAAGCATATCCCTATTCAGTCTCCAGATCAATAGTCTGCTTTCACTTTCAAACTGCTATTACTACAAAACTGAGTGGTAAAATGTAAAATGGTTCTTCCAATAAATTATCTAAAGTAAATATGCTTAACTCTACCTTTCCTTAAACTAGACACTTGGACATACATATAAAGCAAACTGTAGCTTAAGTAATTTTAATTCTTCTCAGCTACCCAGTTGAGAATCAGTGCCTGTCTTTCTTGGTCTTCTACATAGCTGTTCTTCCTCGCAGCTGTTTCAGTATTGGACTGTTTGGATTTTAACTGGGATGAAGACTTCTCCAGCTTCACTCTTAAAAAGTTTTTTCTTTTCATTCTTGTTGCAACAGGCAGATCCTGTTAACTAACACCATACAAGGTGTTGGCAACACACGGGGTGAGGTTACATCCTAGTCCATTAGAATATTCACTTGTCATTCAAATCTGGCAGTCAAGAACAGGACCAAAAATTTAAGGACTTTATCGTTTTATCCAGAAAGACCAAATACAAATTTTAAGGCTAGAGGTAACCTCTCCTTAACTTATGCTTTTCACTTCTTCATGGATGACAGAGCTCAGTAACAGTCATCTGCTATTTACTTTTTTTTTCCCCCCTTTGAAGCTCAGACTGAATGATCTCATTTCTCTGTACCATTGAGTGTATTCAGCCATAAGGAGTACTAAAGCAGTGCCAGCCTGTTCTTTTCCTTGGTAGCTCTAGGAAAACAAAAGCAAACTCTAAATACTGGGTTTTTCCCTACCACCAATGGCTGTGATAGCAATTCGACTTCTACAGCTCCGATATCTGCTTTCTCGGGCATCTCCATTAATTCCATGCTAACATAATACTATATAGGATGACTGCTTTGCAACCTCATTCATCAATAATGGCTTAGGGAGAAAAAGCTTACCAGCACCAAGGAAGAATAAATATCAATCTATTACTCCAAATCACTGTCTACTACTTGTGAGGGCTATTCATCCTCTCATCACCACCTAAGTTTCTCAGGACTGGGACATTTAAGTAGAGATATTTTTCTTTTGTTTTTTAATTTTGTCTGACTCTTGTCCCTTACTCGACTCAAAAGACACTGGGAAGGTCTATCAAGTACTGCTACACTACATCTGTGCCTTGGAAGACCTTTCCATAACAGATTTCCATACCTCATCCTCCAGCTTGATACTACAAGGTTCTGCCTCCATTTTCACTGATCTGGGATGTGTTCTTGCCTCACCACGATCATTTATCAATATGTATATGCACTTTTTGCTTCTTCCTTTCTAGAGTTCTTTCAGAAATGCCTTATCAACATCAAGCACGTGAGAACTGAAATGACAGTCAGCATTCTACCCCTAACTATCAAAATCTCCAATGTAAGGAATCATAGAATCATTTTGGTTGGAAAAGATCTCTAAGATCATCAAGTCCAACCACTAACCCAGAAATGCCAGGTCACCACTATACCATGTCCCTCAGCACCACATCTGCACATCTCCAAAATACCTCCAGGGATGGGGACTCCACCATTGCCCTGGGCAGCCTGTGCCAGTGCTTGACAACCCTTTCAGTGAAGAAATTTTTCCTAATGTCCAATCTAAACCTAGCCTGGTACAACTTGAGGTCATTACTCCTTGTCCTATCACTAGTTACCTGGGAGAAGAGACCAACCCCCACCTCACTACAACCGTGGATACATCCATACATCATGCATGGATTCTACCCTTTCCATACAGTAATTAAATGCACCCAGTTTTGTTTCAGCTAAAACTTTAACAAAAAGATACATAGGTTGATAGAGCTTGTAGGCCTTTGCTTTGTATGTTTTAAAGCAAAGGTAACAAATACCATGTAAGTAGTATTTGTCAAGCCATATCAATGCTTATCACCAATATCCATTTTTCTGAACAAAGGCAGTATATATATAATACATGGAATGTGAATACTTACATGAAAAATATGGCAGGCAACTTATCCATCTCATGTAATTTATCAACAAAGCTTGCAAAATGTTCCCACTTTTTCCGTTCTGAGCAATCAACAGGTTTTGGCTTAAGGTGGTCCAGGAGCTCATTCACCTGACCAAAGCAGTGTTATTGTGGAGATTTTATTGGCATAAACTTCTGGCTGGAAGCTAACAAATATGAAAACTCCATTTTCCTGTGTCAACTTCTATCACCTCAAATTTTTTAAATGATTCAGAACTGAAATAGCCACATACAGTTTGCAGGGTAAAAGGTCTGCAAGTTATCAACTGACTTTGGTAAGAGCTCAAAATAACTGTTGTAGTATTCAAGGCTACCATCATCACTAACATCCTGATTATGATATATTTTCACATTTAAGTGTCATGTTTCAAGAAATCCTTTTTTTTTTCCAAAATATTCTTTATTTTCTCCTTGTTGTCAATTCACAACCTCCTCATATTCATTTTTATGATAAAGGAAAAGATAGCCTCCAATCAAGGACTTGATTTTCTGCTCATTGCTTTAATTTAATCTTTTACATGAAAACACACATACTGTCTGTGGTTACATAAGAGGTTTCAAATAAGCAGTAAAAAGAAGTAGTCTAAAAAAGCAGAGCAATGGTACAATAGTCTCACTAATTGTAGGAGGTACCAAAAGGAATTGGGAATTGAAATCTCCTAGCTGTATTAGAAGTCTGATTCCCAGAGAAGCCTGTGAAAACATCACCTTGAAAATGCTTATGGAAATGCCACAAATATTAGTACTTACCTTTCAAGTACAGCAGGAGTTAAACCCAATAAACAACAATGATGGGAGGAGAAACTCCCATAATTATATTATTACATATCATTATTATATTAAAACTGCACACAATCTTAAGAAAGCATCCTGTAACAACTGTTACCTTCTGTCTTTGGCCATGCACAATCCATTTGCTTAGTTCTTTCTTCAGTTCCTGTTCATATTTCCTCACATCTGCCTTCTTTACTACTACTTTATTCTTGAAAGAGACAAACTCCTCGGGATCTAGCTCCTGGAAAACAACATTAATATAAAACTTTGCAGTACTTTGTTATCTATTTATTTTGATATATTTTGCCCACAGCTGTGTACACACACCTGTGCCCTTGGCCACTCTTGCCAGACTTTTACCATTGTGTCATAAAGCTGGATGCTCTCTCGTGGAGACAGAGAAAGATCTGAAGGAATACCATAGTTCTCAATCTGCAAGGAGTTTAAACGAAAGAAAAATAAAGGAATAATTTTGATTGAATCCATGTTGCCTAAATGTAACAGTTGCTAAACAATGTTGACAGCAGTATTTTGCTTACATGATTGACTGTTAATGCAGCACATGGATGACAATGCTCAATGATAAAATCACTGCCCTTTAGAGAACACACATACTTTTCCAAATCATTGTATCTTTCTTCATACAAGACTGCGAACAGACAAAAATAGTGTTATGATGCACATGGCTGTTTTAAAAAGCAAGCACTTAATCCTACAAAACTTGTTTTTGTTTAAAAGAAAAAAGAAAACAAAATACGCTTATGTACATACACTATGGTTAAAGTTTTTGCAGAAATAACACTAAAATTTATTTCTTAGTTACAAAATAATCTGATACACACCCAGTCTAACACGATATGATTTCTTTTGTTGTACTTTAGATTTAACTGTATGTTTTCTTGTAAAGTTCTCAGATTTTGTAGAGCTGCTTTCTATTTTCCTCTCAGCATGCTGCCAATACCTTTTCACAGATTGTAACCACCTACAATGCAAGAACAAAATAAAAAATAAGAGCTGTAAAAAATATTTTACAAAAATTGCTATAGTTATAATACATTAATTACTACGATCTGCTCAACTTCTCCTGTAGAATCTGTCCCACTCACACCATGTTCAGTGCAATTTTCTCCAGCTTATTCCAGGGTGCAAATAAAAAAAAATGAAATAACACTATTATATACGTAAGTACAGTGTAGGCATTTTCTCTGATTGATCACAGAATCACAGAATGTTAAGGATTGGAAGGGACCTCAAAAGATCATCTAGTCCAATCCCCCTGCCAGAGCAGGATTACCTAGATCAGGTCACACAGGAACATGTCCAGGCGGGTTTTGAATGTCTCCAGAGAAGGAGACTCCACAACCTCTCTGGGCAGCCTGTTCCAGTGTTCTGTTACCCTCACTGTGAAGAAATTCTTCCTCACATTTATGTGGAACCTCCTATGTTCCAGCTTACACCCATTGCCCCTTGTCCTATCATTGGATGTCACTGAGAAGAGCCTGGCTCCATCCTCATGACACTCACCCTTTACATATTTATAAACATTAATGAGGTCACCCCTCAGTCTCCTCTTCTCCAAGCTAAAGAGACCCAGCTCCCTCAGCCTTTCCTCATAAGGGAGATGTTCCACTCCCTTCATCATCTTTGTGGCTCTGCGCTGGACTCTCTCAAGTAGTTCCCTGTCCTTCTTGAACTGGGGGGCCCAGAACTGGCCCAGAACTGGACACAATACTCCAGATGTGGCCTCACCAAGGCAGAATAGAGGGGAAGAAGAACCTCTCTTGACCTACTAACCACCCCCTTTCTAATACACCCCAGGATGCCATTAGCCTTCTTGGCCACAAGGGCACATTTCTGGCTCATGGTCATCCTGCTGTCCACCAGGACCCCCAGGTCCCTTTCCCCTACACTGCTCTCCAGCAGGTCAGCCCCCAACCTGTACTGGTACATGGGGTTGTTCTTCCCCAGATGCAAAACTCTACACTTGCCCTTGTTGAATTTCATTAAGTTTTTCCCCGCCCAACTCTCCAGCCTATCGAGGTCTCGTTGAATGGCAGCACAACCCTCTGGTGTGTCAGCCATTCCTCCTAGTTTGGTGTCATCAGCATCCATTGATGATGGACAAGTGTGTTTATCAGGCTTTGGCAATTCAAATAGATGTAAAAAACCTCCTAAATTCCTCTGCACAGCTCAATTATAGGGTCTGAAGGAATAGCAGTGGCTGTTCTCATTACGAAGTTAAGAGTTACAGTAAGGTTTTGTGTCAATTGGGGGAGTAAGAGTAGCATAATACATATAAAAACACAACTTCTAATCAGTTCCCTCCTAATAGTAATTGGCCCCAGTGTCTAAAATAGCTCGTATCCAATTCAAATATGCTCTTGTGAGCAAGAAAATTCCACACATACTCAGTGAGGTGTTCCGGGTTACTGACAGTAGCAGAGAGCGCCAAAAACGGACATCGAATTGTTACCAGGAGATGCTCCCAAATCTCTGCTCCAATTTCACCGCCAAGGCAATGGACCTGTGTTTGCAGGCAAAAGGATTAAAAGAAAATGTTCCGTATCGAAGTGCACCCATAACGGGAGTTGCTGTGTGTTTTGCACAAATCAAAAGTTTGGCAAGATCAGTACTGAATAATTTCTATGTTGTAGCAAATGACCAGAAGATCCAAATCAAATGTCCAATAAATCCCTCTCCAAACTTCACTGGATAACAAATTAGTCTAAATTACAACACTACATTCACTGTTTGTACCCTAGATACTCACTGACATCACTAGCAATTGATTCTGTACACAAGTATACAGTGGGAATTTTAGATGTAGAAAGATTAATCATTGAGTTTTTCCCTGGAAAGACTGACAGATACCATATGATGTAAAATGTGTAGGATCTCAGTCTGGAATGCTCTGTCTGTGCCACTGAGACTACAGTGGTGGCTTTTAGTTTTTCAGGTGACTGGCTTGAGAGAAATAAAGGAAGTTCCTGGTAGCTTTGACTGAACAGTACATTCCCTTGAGGAGTAAGAGACTTTTAAGTTCTTTCACAGGAGTACACAAACACTATCAGTCATCTGGAAAAAACAAGTCTGAAATAGCATTAACAGTATTTCTGAAAATCATTTTTACCAGCAATAATGTATGCAATGAAAAATTGAGACATCAGCATTTTTCCTTAAGTTTTTTCATAATTTTTTAAATTAGTTACTATTAAAAGATGCCTACCTCATCAAATATAACATATTGTATCTGTTTGGTCCATTTCTGGCAACGAGGAGAGAGCATCAAGATTTCTAAACATTGAGGCACAGTCACTAATATCTAAGAAGAAAGATTTGTAAAGCATTATTTTCAAATAAAATGACTAATCAAGTACAAGTAGATTATATATTTCAAAAGCATTTAAAAATATATGTGTATTTGATCTCAAGGTAAACAAGAATGAATGAATGATTTGTCACTGCTGTCTTCAAAAAGGGCAAGAAAGAAGACCCAGGAAACTACAGGCTGGTCAGCCTCACCTCAATCCCTAGGAAGGTGATGGAGCAATTAATCCTGGAAATCACTTCCAAGCACATAAGGAACAAGTTATTAGGAGCTGTCAGCATGAATTCACCAAGGGGAAGTCATGCTTGACCAACTTTGACCAACCTCTACGATAAAATGACTGGCTTGGTAGAGGAGATGAGAAAGTGGATACTGTCTTCAGTAAGACTTTCAATGTCTCCCATAAGATCCTCACGATCTGTTGAAGTATGGGCCAAATGAGCAGACAGTGAGGTGGATTCAAAATCAGTTGGAAGGCTGGGCCTGGAGGCTGGTGATTAGCGGTACAAAGTCTAGCTGCAGGCCAGTAAATAGCAGTGTACCCCAGAGGTCAATAGTGGGTCTGATCCTGTTTAATGTCTTCATTAATGATCTGGATGATGAGTAAAAGTGCACCTTCAGCAGGTTTGCTAATAACACCAAACTGGGAGGACAGTGTATGCTGGGGGACATCCAGCTGGGAAGCAGCTCTCCAGAAAAGGATCCGCAGAAAAGGACCTGAGGGTCCTGGTGGACACCAATTTGAACATGAGGCAGCAATGTGCCTTTGTGGCAAAGAAGGCTAATGGTATCCTGGGCTGCATTATGAGGAGTGTTGCCAGCAAACCAAGGCAGGGGATTCTTCCCCTCTGTTTAGCACCAAGGCCCTATGTCCAATTCTGGCCTTATTACAAGACAGCCCAACCTAGTGGCCTTTTATGATGGAGTGACTACATCAGCAGACAAGGGAAGAGCTACTGATGTATTCTATCTGGCCTTATGTAAGGCATCTGCTGTATGCTGGCAAACAAATGATTTTCATGTTTTTTTCCTTTAACCAGAGCAATTAATCAACTCCATGTCCTCTAAGGATGAATAGATGAGGTTGTATGCCATATGCTGAAAGTTTCCGGTAAGCAGTACAGGTATGCTTAGATTTTTCCTGAAGTTTGTATTTAATAATGGTACAACTGTTATAATTAAAATTAACATTTTCAGAAGCCAGATGGAATACAGAAGTCATTATTATTATGTGTTAAAATACTCAAAAAATATACCTGAGAATTCATGACATCGTTGCGATAATCTCGTGTGAAGACTCCACACACTACCAATCCATCTGGAAGTTTCTTGGTGAATCGACTGTATATAGTTCCCACCACTTGGTTTACAAGGGCCTTAAATAAAGCAGGTCATTAACAAAACTAGACAGTGTATGTCTAAATGCATATGGTGAATGATGTAGACTATAGTATTATGTAATGTACTATACTATTAAGTCTAGACTGTCAACAATGTTAACTTTAAAAAGATATGGTACTTGTTTTTCAGTTAAATGTTTTCAGAAGAATTTAGTGTTGTGTAAATTAAGTTATACATTATTAATTCTTTATTTTAATTATTTTCAAAGCAGTTAAAAATAGATCACATTCTACTGTATCTACAAACACCTCAATCCCAAGGTCCTGGGGCTGCAGGTGTAAAATACATTTCTGCACCCAGACTGATACTCAAATGAAAAGATTATTTTGATGCTCAACCTGAGTATAACCATAAAAAAAATTATTTTATTTATAGAAAACAGAGATTGTTATTCAATAACAGCACATGTAATTCACTATCCAAAAATCATATCACTGAACATTAAATTAAGTTTTGGAAGAAATCAAAACATTGTGCCTCAGCACTTAATTTTTACCTATTAGGATGGAGCTCTCAAAAATATCCCACTGCCTAGGGTTTAATAAATTTTCTCTTGAAGCATCTTATGGCAAACTCAATTCGAAAAAAACGACTTGCTTGGTCACTGTTCTGTTCTAATATTATGTTCACCATGTTGTTGGGCTTTTGTTACTCTCATCGTTTACCTAATATGCTACACTTTTATATATATCAGTGTTTCTGACCTTGAATTAGCTATACTGATATTAATAGCCAAAAACTCTACATAAGCTTAAATATTGTGAAGATTTTTTTGTAAACATGTTGTTTCTAATAAATGTAAATTTATAACAGAATGTAAAGATTCCATTTCTAATTAAAAAAATACAGATCAACTAAATTTGTGTATTGTTATCCCAAACAGTTTCAGAATCCTACTGAGAGATACCATAGGCATACATACAGAATATGTAATAGGATGCAGCCTTACCTTTGTAGGAGCAACATATACAACTACTCCTTCATTGCTCATTTTCAGAACTTTTTCCATGCAATAGTATGATGCATATGTTTTCCCTGATGAAGTGGGAGCAACAATCACTGCAGACTCGTTATTATCTACAGCATCAAGAAGTTCTCGCTAAGAGAAAAGCAATTACTTAAATCAAAATGTCTTGTTATGAAGTTCTTACTGAGTAAACCAGCTCTTTCTGTGAAAATATCTCTTATTTTTGCATGTAGACTTTATATTCAGATTTTAGACTACAGAAAGACAGAGTTAACCTAGTTGTTTTGTAACTGTATTCTTTACTCTTATGCTGTTAGTGAAAAAAATGGAACTACAAGTTATAAATTGTCTATTTCAATTATTTAGTCTGAGATACTGATTCCAAGACATTCTGAGTCCAAACCTGGACATTTGCAAATTAAAAAATGAAACCAGTTAACTCAGCAGCGTATAATTCGGTTCCAAAAACTTTTTATGGATCCAAAAAATGTTTTATACAAGGTAGTATTTTTCGCTTGCATTATAATAGTTACATCAATGCTGTCCAGATCTTTCCTCTGCTCCTAGCACAGTGTTTATTAAACTGCTTTCTTCCCTATTAATGCCATCCTCCATGCACTCATCTTACATAGGTCTGTGAAAGTATGGGGGAAGGGATACAGAAAAGGAAACGGAAATAGCACTAACACTACCTTTCTCTATCAGCATGTATGATAAGTTACAAGTTGCTTTTCAAACAAGTGACTGTTTTGTAGATATGGATATGCAAAGCAGTAAATTCACCCAGCCTCCCCAGTTGAATAATAAAAAAAAAAAAATCTGAGTTAAACTTACTCAACTTTAAACTGAAAAGTTATTTCTCAACTCATACAATGGGTAATTCTTATAGGGACAAAAGAACAGAAGGCAAACAGTCAGAGACTGTCCAAATGGGGCATTACCACCATCAAATATGGCAATAAGCAGTGAAATCACAGATTCGGCATTTCTTACGTTGAATTCCTTGGGCCAAGCTCTCTGTAGAAAAACTCTCAGTGTAGAAAGAAGATGGAATACAGTAAAAAGTGATCTACCGAATTTGTTAAACTTGTTACAAAATTAAATTTGTTAAACAACACTCTTTTTGACAAGTAGTATAGAAATGTGTATTTTTAAATGGAAAAAAAAAATCAAATAAAAAAGACCATTTCCATTAGCTTTATGCAAAAAGTTTGTGTTTTATTACCTGCCATGTGTCTGGTATGAAATGTTGCACTCGGGGATCTGGATCATTTCTTTCTTCTCTGAGCAAGTAATAATCCATGTATTGTAGCTGAAAGCGAGCTGGACTTACTTCAATTGTGTATTTGCTTTTATGCTGATCATTACTTTCTCCTGTCTATAATGTAAAATGAAAATTCAAGTTAGTTTGAAAGCTAGCAAGAGATTAAGAAAATGACACATCTTTTGCTGTGTGGAACTCTGCAAGCTTTGAAAAACATATGAAAGTGCAGGTGATTTTTAAATAATTACTTGCAGAAATCTACACCGTATAGCCTTATGTTAGGGTTCTGCTTGTATCTCTTCAAAAGAGAATACATTCTAAAAATAATGAGTCTTCCACAGCTGGTGTTAGTGTTGTTTTTGTTGTCAGAAGAGCTAATAAAACTGGCTAGCAGGCAAAGCTCAGCCTCTTCAAGCTATCATCTGCCAGAGCGTTCTCATCTTATATTTACGTCTCTTCTTCAGCCTGTCCTGACTCCTTGTGCAATGAATCAGAGCTGTAAAGGGACATTCAATATAAAGATCTCGAATTTTGTAAAGCACTGTATTTTTAAACAATGCCTGTATACCCTAAGACATACCAAATATAATGCTCATGGACACATCTGGTTACATCTGATCCTGAAAGCTGCACAGAAAAGCATTACATGTCACAACATACACCAGAAGATCAGAAAATCACATAATAATTTAGGTTGTCAGTGATGTCTGGATGTCAATTCAACTCACTGCTGGAAGGAGATGCAATTAGATCAGGTCATTCAGAGCTGTGTTCAGCTGAGTTTTTACTATCTCCAAGGACAGAGATTTCACAACTTTTTTGATTTCTTCAAAGAAATATTTTCAGTTATTTCTGCATTTTTCAGTTATTCCTAAAATTCCCCCAACTTTGCAAAAGGAATAATTTGAAACAAGAAGCTGCAAAAGCAAGAGTAGGTCCAAAATACACTATCTGATCTAGAGCCCTTCTGAGCAAGACATTAAACTTGCCAACATACCCCCTTCTATGACCACAAACCTTTACAACACACTTTGAGATCCTCAGATCCTACAATTCTGCTTCCCAAAGTATAATAATATACTTTATTTGGGGCAACAAACAATCTTACAATAACTATGCAGCCAAGAGCAGCCACTGTACAACATTTGAATTCACATAGAAAAAAAAAGACAATTTCCACTCTTCAAGGGAAGGAAATTTCTCACAAAACAATCACTTCCTCCCTCATCTCTTAGTCCTGGTTCTCAAGGAAGGATGACAAACATCATTGGGGTAAGCAAATCAATCTTAATGCATGTTTCAAAGGGTATCTTTGGAACCATATAAACTTCTAATTACTAAAGAGGAAGTAGCCTATTGTGCCAGCTAGCCCTCAAATCAAGCAGAGAAATGTATGCATGGAACTAAAGAAGATTAATATCTGAATCAGGAATAGACAATTCCAAATCTTATGGCACAATACAAAATACAATAAGCTCAATATAGATCTTCTACACACTATACAATGCTTAAGAAAACACTGTTGATTTTAGAGAGCCAGTTCCAGTAGAATCATTACAGTCTATAAAGTTACCTGGCCAGATAGAGAGCATGCCAAATTCTCAAATCCAAGAAGTCTTAAATATCTGGTCAGCTTTTCTAGATGTGGTTTCTCCAAGAGATCTTGATATTTTTCAAGGAGGATGTGAATTCTTCTCATGACTTGAACAGCTTTGCTTAAATCTTTAGATTTGTTACCTTTAAAAACAAAGCCTACAGTTATTTGAGCCAATTGTATCATTGAGAGTCTTCTGACATTCCATGTTTTCAGAACAGACCTTTTCCATCCAACCACACTTACGAGAATTTAAAATTAATTTTAAAGACAACTAGACAAAGACAACCCACACTCCTGTGACCTCTAGAACTGCCACTGAAGATCAAGCACCCAAATAATTCTATCTGCTTCTGTACACTCAACTATAAAGGGAAGTCCTACTTCTGACATCTACACAATAACCGAGGTCCCCTATTTCACCTTACTGACCCACACATTTGTTAGTCTTATCAGCAACATATTTCACTCTAATGTTTACAACTCTCCTCAACACCTTTAGAGCAGTGTGTTTGGACCCTCCTGACTGAGGGTATGGACTGAACAAGTTAATTCTGGTGAAACAGGAGGCAACTAACCATGGTAGCAGATTTCTGTGCAAACCATCATCATTCAGACTGTGAACTAACCCCCTCAGCTAATTAAACAATACACTGCAATATAGACACATTTTAGTGTGCATGATACATAATCATTAAAGATATATACAATAAATTATTTATATATGCAACATTTACAAAGAAAAAAGAAAAACAACTACAATCTAATTTCATTGGATACTTCACGGCTGACTCAAAGGTCTTGAAATTGCAGAAGGGGACCAGAGCCTGATAATACTTAAAAATACCTTTCCTGCTCCTGAAATAGGGCTGTATTTACACGTCTTTATTCCAGCTGAGAATGTCCAAAGCCACTCAGTCTCTAGGTTAAAGGGAGTGGAAGTTGACTACTGAACATGAATTTAGCTATCATACCTTGCTTTCTGCAGTGTTCCTTCCACACTTCTAAACAGGCAGACAGTCCTGTCATTTCTACGCTGAACTTCACAGATTTACTTTTAAGGGTCTTGAGAAACTTCTCCAATTTATTTATTCCAACAGTCAGATTTTCTTTTATTTCCCTCTCAGTTGCTACACACAAGGTTTTCCATTGCTCCTGTTCTTTCTTTTCTTCTTTAGTTTGTAGTCGCCTGTTGTTTTCTTCCACAATAGCTTCCGCTTTACTTTTCTATCCAATAAAATGAAGATATTTAGAACAAACCATCACTGTGTGCAAGCATCATCTAAAAAAGTTAATCCATAAACTCAATCACAGCAGATACATTATAGTTTAATTCATCTGTGTGAGCATTATGCTTTGGGAATTGTTTAAAATAGTACTCCATTTTGAAGGAGGTATAACTTCTGAATCCCAATATATGTTGCTCAAAAGAGCTTCCCTAAGCTTCATTTTAAGTCAGTATAAAGTTTCACAAGTAATATTAAAAAAGTACAGATGTGGAAAAATAAAATAGCAGATGTCTGAAAGTTAAATTTCAAGCATTTTTTTATACATGGGTAATAGTAACTCTGATCACATTGAAATGCTTTTCAGTCAGTTAAATAAAATTAATAGTCCAACCTTTTTTGAAGTTAACAAAGTCATTTTATATACAGACTTTTACAGGTAATTTAACAGGCCACAATCTGTAATCTATAGTACAGTCTATTATGAAATATTACTCAAATTACTATTGCTCAGTATTCTTCATGAGTATGCAAGTACATGCCAAATACCCTGGGATATCTGACAATGTTCACATAGTAAGGATTAATTACAGTATCTACAGGATCTTTCAGAGAATGTTTCCAAATAGTGCAGAGAAATAAATAACTGAATAGTGGCTTTTCCACTATTTCTCAATATTTTCTTTAAAGTAAAATTAAATTCATGAACTCTGGTTTCCTTCACTCCACATTATAATACTGGCCATGAGCCAAAACATATCAGCCTTGACAGAGTTTATATTTATTCATTTTTTATTTACTTGAGCCTCTTAAAATATAATCATTCAGTATTCCTAACCAGGAATAAAACACACTTGCCAATTAGTTAATTAAATTTGAAATACAAAGGCAATTTAAATTTATTCAACTGATAGCTACTAGTGTTTTCAGAATATAAAACTTTAGCTGTGGTACTCATATAGTAGAAAACTTTTCCTGGATAATTGAAAAAAGATTTGGAAAGAGCAACTTGAATATACTCACGTGCTTTTTTTGTGTCTTTTTGACAGCAGCATTAGCACTCCCTGACACATCCTCTTGATATACAATAACTTTTGAAGTGCTGTCTTCCAAAGTGCTTCCATAAAAATGACGATAAGTCTGTAACTTTTGTATTTGTCTTCTTTCTTCTGGATCTTTGGATTTTGCTGCAAACAAATATGATTGATTAAAAAACACTCTGATAGAATTCCAGCCCATTCTGTTTCCAACAAATGATACCTGGGTAATGGATAAATTTCCTCAAAATTCCTCATCGTCCTAAAGCCCAAATTCCCATTTTGAAAGAGGCTGGATATTAAGACTCACTGAAATCCAACAGTACACTTTGAATTATCTGAGAGACAGGTAATAGACTCAAAATCAAATTATATCTGAGACAACCAATAGATTCAAATTCACACTGCTTTAGGCACACATTGAAAATATTGAAAAACTTAACACACAGTCTGCCTGGAAAGAAATTATAACTGCTTGAGCAAAATGCCTAGGCTTCTCACACAGTCCATTAAAATAGGAAGGTGTCTTCCAAAGGCAATTTGGATGATCAGAAAGAGACCTCTTCCCTATGAAAACAGGACTGTCATCTGAATATAAATAAAGCTGCTGGAAGAACACTTATGCTAGCCAGTGGAAGATACTGAATTGAGCACATGGATACTTCCACACTCAAGCCGAGGTATTTCTCCCTGTCCTAAAATCAAAACAATGAGTCAGTTTCTGTGTGTGAAGACCCATCTAGGAAGATCTTTCTGCTTTTAACAACAAAGACTGAGATGACACATGCCAGCATTTAGAGTATGCGTGCAAGGCACAGGAGAGTGAGGGATCTCACTTCGGCTGGAGTGGACATACAACTTCAACTCAAACATTATGGAAGGTGTTCTAGCTACTATTCTGCAGGTTATACTCTCCAAACTTCCCAATAAAATCACAGTGCACGGAAGAACGCAAAAAATAATCCAGTCAGAAAGATGAGCAGATGGAATCCAGGTTTCATAGGTCAAATAGTGCAAATACCCACTCAAGAAAACACTTCTAAGTCACTGAATGAAAAGTATAAGCAACACTGGAAGTACCAACAGTAATCCATGACTCCTAAGTCCTGGTAGGTTTTTCAGTTTAATTCACTGTATGATGCAACAGATGATGGGAACATCTATGAGAGAAAGTTTTGTGTACTCGCTCATACATACAGTCTTGTATACTTCATTTCATGTAAACATGCAAATCTAAGATCAAAATTAAGTCCATGGTTTGTTTTCCTTAGTATCTCAAACTGGAAAAAACTTACAGGAAACTATGCTGCATAACATCAAGAATTAAGACACAAACAATTTCTGGTTACTTCCATGTTGGTTTTAGTGGGACAGTTAAATTTCTGTGTAGTAGCCTGTACGGGACTATGTTTGGGGTTTGTGATTAAAACAGTGTTGATAACAGAGATGTTTAGTTATTGTTGAGCAGTGCTTACACGGAGTCGAGGCTTTTTCTGCTTCTCACACCGCCCTACCAACAAGTAGGCTGGGAGTGTGCAAGAAGCTGGGAGGGGACGCAGCTGGGACAGCTGACCCCAACTGACCAAAGGGATATTCCATACCATATGATGCCATGCTCAGCAATAACAGTAGGGGGAAGAAGGAGGAAGGGGGGTGATGTTTGGAGTGATGGCATTTGTCTTCCCAAGTAACTGTTACACATGATGGAGACCTGCTTACCTAGAGCCCTGCTCTAAATACCTGCCTACCAATGGGAAGTAGTGAATGAACTCCTTGTTTTGCTTTGAGTGCACAGTTTTTGCTTTACCTATTAAACTGTCTTTAACCCATGAGTTTGCTCAGTTTCATCCTTTTGATTCTGTCCCCCATCCTGCCAGTGGGAAGTGAGCAAGTGGCTGTGTAGTGCTTAGTTGCCTGGTGGGATCAATATTTTAATTCTGTTCTCAAAAGGTAAGATTGGCTATGCATGCACTGGGCAAACATCTGAGCAGATTTTGCCCAAGTCTGGATGTGCTTACCAAGCATTACCCAAACTATATATTTAAACATGAAACTGCACATAGACATACTGTTTGCTTATATAAATCTGTGAAGCATTTCATAAGCAGAAGGGAATGTGTTATGAACATCTGACCACAAGTGCTCATTTGGTTATACTCATTAGAGGTATTTAAGATAATACACAATGTATACACATAATGCACATGCGCAACAGTTTAAGTATAATTTAGCTATTGCAGTAGCTCTAGTTTGGCACGTATTATACAGTTGCAAATATTTTTTGAAATGAGAAGTCCTTCTTCAAAACCACAATAACCTTTGCAATACTTTTCTAGCCAACACAGACACATGGGCTTTGTGTTTTTTCCTACCATCAGCATTGCACCGTACTCGCTCATACTCCTCAGTCAAAGGTCTGCCAGAATGCCAGTGACAAAGCTCATCAAATTCCTTGTACTTAACAAGTGAAGTAACTGCAGGATCACTGCTGAAATATGCAAACATTAAATAGAGAAGTTCAGTGCTTTCCAAAATCTCTAATGAAACATTCAAAAAACTAGATATTTATCGAAACACAATTTTACTGTGGCAGAAAACCAACATAGAATTTAACTCTGCTCTAAAAACAGTGTGTCAAGATAGACTCAGTTTTTCAGAAATAATTCCTAGCAAAGTAACCCCCGTTTTTTTCACTTAAAGATCAATCAGAATGCAATGTAACTATGTAACTTGCACACTGCCTAAAAATACTCATTGCACAGCACAGAACTCACTTCCACAAGCAGCAGAGCAAATGTAATGGATAATATATTTTTACTTTTTTTGCCAGTACTTTTATTTAATGCTTTTCTTTTCCTGAAATCAACCTGAACTTTGCAGTTTAGGATAAGGTATTTCAAGTACAACTTGTACACTGAGAAAAAGCTTTCTAGAATGTAGAATAAGAATCAACGACTATAATGCAAACAAATAACAGTATGAGAAAATATGGATATATTGACTTTTACTGATTCTTGTTCTGAACTGCCTGTTAATATTTAGTACATGTAAATGTGAAATTTTAACCAGCCATAGCAAAAGCACTTCTACATCCATAAAAATGGAGTATAATATGGATGTAAAGTACAGGGGAGTCAAAAATAAGCCCATACATGTTATTTAATTAGAAAAAACCTCATATATGTACCTTTTTAAAACAGGTAGGTCTTTCAAAACATCTCCAGCATATTCTTCAACAAGATCACAATTCACTGAGATTAGTCCAATGTTAGGAATCTTTTCTTCATTGTCTTCACAATGTAAAAAAATAATTAATATTGTTTAATTAAAAATATATATAACTGCATATCATACTTGAAAATTCTGTCAAGTTGCATTTTAAATGAAACACTACGAAGTAAAATTTGCTAAAAGTAAGCCACAGTTTGCTAGTTCCCTTTTTTCTGTTTCCTCTCAAGCATGGGAAGAAGAATGAAGCAGACATCTATTGCTTCCAAGTAGATATTCTCATAATCCATTTTAGACACCTACACTAACTTCTTGAATGCTACAACCCATTCCATCTCACTGCCTTGATTCTATAAAGACCACAGTCTCCTAAATATACACTTTCAACTGCACTTACATTAGATGATTTTAAGATGACATGTAACATTGTGCATCCTTCCCACGTTTGAAGTCCAGCCACAACTTCACTCTTCAAGGTCTCCAAAGGCGACACAGACATAAGCAACACAAATTCTGTGCCAGAAAATGCCTTAATATCCCACAGATAACAAAGAAACTCACTTATTTTGCCCACAGGAGGCTACTTTGTCCACCTGACATCTTCAAAACCAGCCGAATAACACAAACTTAAGTAGAATTTTATTCCAGCCTTTACTGAATTTCTTACCAACTGTCTCTTCTAAAGTTTAATACAATTTGATAGGTTTAAAACAAACATTTAAAAGTTGTAACAAAACTGTTTCTCAAGAAATGTCAGATATCAGGCAAAAATCTGTACCTACTCCTTTCAGATATACAGAACAGTCTTGCAAATGAGGGAAGAAAACCAGCTATGCACTTCCTCAATTATGGACTACTAAACAGGATGATGGTGTCACTGAAGACACTTATGGACAAGTCATATTTCTACAACCTTCGAGGACTGTAATGTGAGCTACAATGATGACTGGATTCTCTACCATTAGGGCAATGAACCTACATTTCTCTTAATTTGCTGTTCCCATGCCCAGTACCTGCATAACCCTATGTCAACATGTACAAAGATGTTCTTCAGAGACACTCTTCCTGCAGTGTAATGGTTACTTTAATTATGAGTAATTATTACGCTCTTTATTATTATTTGTATTACACTAATCAATGTTTTTTACAGTACATAATTTGGGCTAGCAATCATGGAACTAAACCCAATTCCTGCTGAAGACAATAACAATACTAGTGCTGTCTACAGTGTAGTCAGAATTTCACCCATAAGGCCTGGTCAGACTTCTTTTGGCATCAGCTGCAAGTTTTGCTGGTGGGTTGAAACGAAAGAAGAGAGGATCCATGAAACGTGGATTACATTTGTGAACAGGATAAAAGATCACTACTCCTAGAACTTCTAGTGATAGCAATGAAGATCACACTTCTAACTCTCTAATTTGTGGAGTTGTCAGTACCTCTAAATAATGCCCATCGCTGTTCAAGAAATGGTTGGGAGGTCTGCCGTATTGGGAAAGCATCTCCAACACTGTATTTCACAGCCAATTTTGTTACAGTGTTCCATAAATATTTGTATTCATTCTCCATTTCTTTCCCCAATTCCTTTTTGAACTTTAATCCTGCACAGGAAAGAAAGAAAAAAAAAAAAAGGTGCTTTAAAATTGAAAATTGAACCTACCTACCTATTCACCTATGCAGCATCAAGAACAACAAGATTCAGTCCTAATCCAAGGTTTTTGGTCATTAGAGTAAATTAGAACAGAACGTTGTACATTCACAGTTTAATAGCCCAGAGTATAAATAACTAAACGTACTGACAAGATGTATTTTGGAAAAAACAGCAGATTTAGACTGTCTGTGGAAGTCTGCAAGCTCCACAGCTAAAGTGGAGTTTCTCACACCTTTACTTCCTGCAGGGTAGGATCTTGAATTGATAATTTTCTTTTTAGCACCCAATAATAGGTATAATTATAAAAACAAATGTTTTGTATTCCTAGTGTATATTTCCTTTAAAAATTCCTCTACACTTGCTTTATTGAGATACATACAGGACATCTTGTGACTAGATTCATAAAGAAAGGGTTCTGGTTTACTATCAGACAGACTCATGGCAGAGGATATCAGGTAAATAGAATAAGTCTGAAAGAGCATTTGCTATAAATCTTTTTCCATACTTTCTTGCTCTGTCAGCTTTTGTAACTTTTGTGAATCTTAACACATCTGATGTTGTTCTTAAAGCTACAGCTCCCAAATTCATGTATTTATAAGACAATACATGATTTTATCTGAATCAATCTCATCTGAAATTGAAAATATTATCTAATGTCACAGCGACAGTAGCGATAGAATCCAATTTCCGTTCTGACTGTGTTGTACTAAGACAAAATGAAATGGATAGAAATCTGACTAAAAACCAAACAGTTGAGAATACCCAGTAACAGTGACTCAGAGCTCTTATTATGCCATATCTTACTCATGCTATATCACTCTTTCTTTGCATAAGTACAGGTGTCACATCAAAGTTATGACATGGTAAAGTATTCTGAATGAGTACTTGTGACAGACACTTTCACGTGTGATTTCTAGACTTGGCTATAGAAAAAAGTTTTCCTATTATTCCCTAAAATACATCCATTATAATATGGATAATTAGAAAATTGTGCTCATTTTTGCCTGTGTAAGCAATGTCATTCTCATTTTGCAGCTTAATAGTGTTAGAAAAGTAAGAAAGCAAACTGTTCAACAAACATAAATACCTTCAGTGTATTTGACCTCGTAGTAATGTGCTAGATTTATCAGCAGTAAATCATCATTTAAGTCAGGCAAGTAAGTTAAATCCAGTTTCCAGTCATGTGTATCCCTTAGCTGCTTCAGAGTAAAATGTGTACACAACTGTTGCTGTCAAAATAAAGCACACAATTCTTACGGAGCACCTTTTCACATGGAGGGATCAAAGCATCTCCAAAGCAAGTTTAATTACCATGTATTTTATTGACATGAAAAACAACACAGTTACTTGACTTCTCTGTGATCAGGAAACTGCCATCACTATTCTTCTTCACTGTAATAGCCAACTTGAAACAATAAAAAGGCCTGCCATCAAACTTCCCATACTGGATGAGACCAAAATGTCCATCTAGCCCAGTACCCTAACACTAACACTGGCTAACTGAAGATGTCTAAGAAGAGGTCAAGCATCGAGATGTTGCCCCAAACATTCTCCTACCCCCACTGATTTGTGGCTCACAAGATTTCTGAACCAGGTAAGGTTTGTTTCCAGCAGGTACATTATGTTCTTTGATCTCATCAGATGACTAAAGTAACATGTAAAGGAAAATGAACACTGAAATGACAATTGCACCTGATGACATGGGAAGTAAGACAGTGCTACACATACCATTTTTATCAATGGTAAAACTTGCTTAGTCCAGCAGGATTTCATGATCCTAATCTGAGCTCTCTGTGAAAGGGGCATATGAAGAAGAAAAGCCACTGTAAGACATAGCATTCTAGAGAGGTCAGCTGCTTCTTCTGGAGATAGGGGTTTACTTCTTCCCTGTTGAGAGATGACAGATAAAAAGTTGACTATATATATCCTTCAGTAGAATAATTGTGTTCACCTCTACTTACTTCAGTGGTTTGCACTTTGTTAAAGCAGCTAATAATTTTGATCTATTTAAAACAATTTGTGCTTTGTAATTACTTCTACTTACCTCAAAATAAACATTCTTGTAGTGCTGGTAGATGCAGATCAGTTATAACATTAAAAAAAAAAACAAACTAAAAAAAACCACCCAACCTCTCTTCTGAAAAGAATATGACTATGAAAATCAAGACAAAACTTAAAAACAATTGACAGTGTGTCTGGCTAGAAATGTTGTTATTTTAATAGGAAAAAGTTCATATCTAGATATAGGCCTGTGCTCTTTTCTCAGCTTCACAGCAAAAAATCTGTACAGAAATCCAGCTGTGCTAACCACTCATAGCTATCCTGTAGTCCACTGAATATGTGTCTCAAAGTATTACTGATATATTGTGTCCGTGTTAACTTGATTAAAATATAAGTCTTGTAGTATGGTCATAAAAATGTCATGATTACATCTAGAAAGAACCTATTTTGTGAAATGTCTTGCTAAGTTGAGGAAAAATATATTCTTCTGTAAAAGCTAGTACATCACTGAATGTTCGGAAATGAAAAATAAAGAGCACAACTACCTTCTAAGGTAAAAGTTCCTATGGAAGTAATTGCTTCTAAGGTAAAACTTTCCCCAGGTGAAACTTCCCACTGTAGAAGGAGGCACAGTGCCACCCACAGACAGACCATGCTCCTTGGAAAAAGCTGTGACCACAGTAAGTGTCTGAACCAGACCACTTCCAGAGCGCAGACACAAAGGAAGCTGGGTCTCTGTTCAGCTTGGGATCTAGAAGGACAGCCATCTCTCCTGTTCGCAAATGTCTATGGTCACTATGCTGAAGAGTTATTAAAAAAAACCTCTTACTTTTTCTGGTTGCTTTGTCTTTTTTCCCCTGGAAGTATCTGCATTTTCCAACATGGTGCTGTATATTTTTAACCCCACAGCACAAGCAAGAACACAGACCACACGCCGAATGTCAGATCCTTCAGGCCACAGTTGTTTCAACAGATGGACAGTCTGGCAAACCTGTAGTCATAACATTATGAATAGCACAAATGACCACTATAATAAAAATTACAAAAAAAAAAGGACAAGTCTTAACCTTTAGAGTTCCATCAGAAAAGGGGAAAAAAGGATATGAAAACTACAAAAGGAAAAGTGGGCACAATCATTAGTAAAAGTAGCTCTTTTTTGTCATGTCCCTGAGGGCACCAACAGACCCCACTGTCCCTGCCCAACCTGGGGCCTGCCCTCACCTGCCCAGGGCCCCATTTCTGCCCCTCAGAGCCACTAGTCCCTGCCCCAGTGATGCTGCAGCAGTGCCGGTCTCCAGCTCCCCACAGTCCAGCAGTTTGCCCTTGGCCTGTTCCCAGGGAGGTGCCCAATGCCCAGGGCTGCAGCTGCCCTGCTCCTGGCTGGGGCACTGGGACAGCCCCTGACCACCAGGCCCTGCCCTGCTGCCTCCAGGGGAGCTCCCTTGGAATTGTAATCAAGCTCCTTAAAAAAAAAAAAATCAAACAAAACATTCTCAAATTGTGAATGCTTTTATAGTTAACAGTGTGCAAGCCTTGGCAGCTGCAAAAGAGCAGTTTAGATTTTGAGATGTCTCTCCAGGTGAGGTTGCTGCTGGCAGTAGCACCAACTCTTGCCCGATGCTGCTGAATGTACCCTCCCACAGCCTACCCTCAGGAGCCAGCTGCTGTCATGGGGGTGAGGCAATGGCAACAGTCCAACCCAGAGGGCAGCAGCCCTAGCCCCACAGGCAGCTAAGGGTGGATTTATGCCACAGATGGTGTTTTCTGTTGAACGTCTTGGTTCCCATCTTCTACAAGATAAAGGCAGTCACCAAGATGGAAACGTCCCTTAAGTGACATCCCACAGATCAGCTTCCAGCTGAACCATCTTACTTTAGTGAACTTTAAAGAAAGAAACAGCTTCAAGCTGCTGTGCAGAAGAGTAGGTACAGAGGAGGCCTCCTCAGACTCAGGATATCACTTCAGGATAAAGAGGAAAGAACCCAGTTCAGCTAGGAAAGACTTTCAAGTAAAGGAATGGAGGAAGACAGTCAAGCTGAGGAGAAAAAAGGACCAAAGAGGTCCAATTACCTCTTCTTTTATGCTTGTCAGGCTCAGCTTGAGATGTTCGTATAGACACATGAATGGTTCCTCATACCTGACTAGGTTCTCACAGGCATATCGCAGATCTCGTTGATACTAAGTGCAGAAGTCAGTTATGCAAAAGTCAATAGATACGATGCATCAGGGACTAGTAGCCACAGATAGAAACCATTCATACGTGAAACAATTCTCAGTCTCCAAGAAACATCTATTCTAAATAAAACTCCTTTAAAAAATCATATCCCTGGCCTGAACGCTAGTTCTGTCTGGCATACTACAAGTCAACTAAGAAACGTGATACTGAAGATATGGGAAATGCTGGTTTTGAGACTATCATATCTGAAGTGAACAAGGATGTGAAATCAGACTATAGAGAACAGGGCAAGAATTTGTCACCAGTCACAATGTTTACCTGTTAAGGATTTCAAGACCAGTAGATTAAAATAAAATACATAAGACAGGCATCAGTGCTTCATAATTTTAGTATGTAAAATATAATACACACATTGAGATATTTTGATTAAATCTGCTAAGTAGAATGAACGCTATACTGCAAACCAACAACAAAGTCGTGTAACTTACCTTTTGAAAAAATAATCTGTGTTTATACACACTCTGAACATGATATCCATAAACTCGAAGAATATCATACTCCTGTCCTGAAGCAAGCACAACGTTGATTTTCTTTGACAATGAATGAGCAATTAAAATACTTAAGTAGTCTGTTTGAAGAGAGGTCAGTCCTATGTCAGATACGATGATGAAGTAGGGATAGCTTTTCTTCAGGAAAATCTCCCATTTGGATGATAAACAATTGGAAAATTCTGTATGAACAGTGGTGCCTGTGTTATGCCTCAGGTGTTCAATTAATGCAGTACGTAAGAAAAGACAATGAGGATACAGAAAGTACATCTGTTCTGCATCCTGTATGAAATAAAAACAATGGAATTATTCAGTTACTTTTGTTGACACACTGAACAGTTTCCTAATCCTGATTAGAATCAAGTGGTTGGTTTTGAAGGAGTGCAGTGTTTAAATAGCAAGCAAATGTTACTTGTTCAGTACCTTGAAGAAAACAATGACGTATTTTGCTCCTTTTTCAGTGAAATCCTGTAGGTAGCATTCAATTTGGTAGAAGAAGTTTAGATATTGTGTTTCCTCACAATAAAACATAACTAGTAAGGAATCCCCATCTATCACAAAGAATTCAGACTCAACAAAGTCTTTTAAGAGACTGACATACCTGAAAGAAAAAAAAATAGCATGTACGTAACATTACTCCAAGAAAAGCTGGGGACATGGGACAGAAGAAATTTGTTTACAAATAGGTTTTTAAATAAATATTTTTGTTAATTAAATCAACTAAACATTAAATGTATAAATTGAATCAACAGCAAACCATCTTTCTTGAATCCAAGGTTAGTCCTAAATAGCTTACAATCCTTTCAGTTATTGAATGTATTAGCAATTGTCTCCTCTACAATTACAGATAGCATCTTTGTAGCATCTGAGACTTCTGTGACATATGAAGCACCTCTTGTCCACGTCTGCTTATGCAGGAACTATCTTATCTGTTCTATAAGAAACACCTTCAGGAGACAATCACAAAATATATTTTGAGAGCGCCTTCCTGCCTGAGTTTCCAGCTAAAAACAGGAAGTGGGTTATCAACAACTATCACGACAACAACTACCTCCCTCATCCAAGGAATGCCTATGGCAAGAAAAATACCTTCACAGCAAGAGGAATCCAATCACAATACATTCCTTCAAGAGACCAAGAAATGAAAAGACTTCTTCATCCCCTTCCCATTTCAGAAAACTATGAAAGTTGATAAAATTTGCATTAATCATTCTTAGGTCAAACTTGAAACAAATGCTCTTCCCTGAAGATGGCAAGTACAAACAGGCAGCACCTCAGTAGTTTTTAAGACATCCTAGGAACTGACTGCATCCTCTTTAAGAATCCATGAAAGTCCAGGGACATATTGGTCTGTCCTGGGCAAAAAATCAAGTCAGAATTTTTGCACGTCCAGATGAAAAAGAGGCAAGCCCTTCTAGCAAAGGTTCTCTGCTTTCATGTTTGTCTATTACATACTATACTATTACATATTACAACACTAATGCACATTATGAGAACATCCATACTCTAATGATAAGAACATGCTTGTTTTCTTCAAGGCTGTCAGAAATACCTGATCCATATCACCTTAGATCCATACCTGAGAAGACCCAGCTATCCTTTCTGTCTGGAAACAACAGCCTCTGGTTTACAGGCCCAGTTTGTTATCTGTGCAATGAGTAGTTTTCCATGAACAAGAACTATAACATCTGTCTTAGACATTTAAATTGTCTGTCATTAATTAATACTAATCTCTTCAGCATGTCAGCTCCAGAATGCAGATGAAGTTTTGGGGTCTGAACCCCAAGCCCTGAATTAAGATTGCCATATGAGTGGTTCCCACAGTCCTTCAAAAGGAGGGGATGAGTTTGCCTTTTGGCTTTCCTCCAAGGTGCTGCCGACCTCACAGGGCAAGCCATTGGGTAAATGAGTGCTGGGTGTCCTGCTTTGGGGATAAAAGCTGGGACCACTTGCAGGAAGGGTGGAGTGTCTATCTGTGAGGTGGACGCACTTTGCAGAGTTTCCCTGTTGGGGAAGGACCTCCTGACTCTCCCTGCAACTGGGCCCCGGTCAGATTTGGCACTTACTAAACGCAGGCTTCGTGGGAAGTATGTGGCTGCCTCTGTCCTATATGATCAGCCTCTTGGCTTGGTTGTCTCTCATCTCTTCTATAGGAGACTTTGTTGCTTTGTTTATTTCACCAGTTGTTGGTCATGCTGCGTCATTCCTGGGGTCGCTGGGTTTGATGTCTGTTATGTGTAACCTGATTGACTTGTTTGTACCCCCAGCAATCACCCATGTGCTGACCTTTTTGTGTGCAGTAGAATCTGATTACTGGTTCATTCTACTGCTGGCTGCGTCCTTTGTACTAGGCCTAATGATTGGCAAAATAGCAGAGAAGACACTTCACTGTCAATGTGAACAGCACTATTGCTAATCCTTTTCCATATCAAGCAGGGAAAGGTATCAGAATCTGAAGATGCAGAACAACATGCATGAGAACTGATATGCAAAAACACAGAAGGTACACATGAAAAGGAAAATTTTGTAGGAAAACAGTTTTAAGTGCTGTAAAAAGTGGCAGCCTTAAAACATGTCAGGAAACACGCTCAAAAAAAAAAAAAGACTGAAAGAATTTGAAAAATAGTAAATAGCAATGGTTAAAATTGCAGATCAGTTCCCAAAATGTGCAGACAATCCCTACTCTTTGAGTAGATTTTCTATTACGTTCGGAGTCTTCCTTCATGTGGCTGGTGAAGTGTGAAATCCCAAGTATGCCTTAGATCTCCTGGTTTTCCACAAACCGAGGTGACAAGTATGTAGCTTCTTTCTCTAAGGGGTACTACACTGATACCTACTTAGTACAAATAAACTATTTTTATCACCATTTATTACATTTAATTTCATGAACCCCACTGTACTTACTGAGCTCTTGATAGGGATGCCCAAACGTGTAACCTCATCTCCTTCAGAAATTCAACACGTTTTCTTGTTTCTAAAATAACCACATACATGGTTATTGATAGAACCATATCACCATCACTTAATTACAAAAGAGCCAAAAGGTAAGACACTGCAATAAAAGCCACAGACATAGCATAAGCTAATAACAGCTCCTCACCAGGACTGTGGGAATCACATTTGTGCTGGAGAACTCTGAAATCCTTGCTTTCAGTTTTTGATGCACGCTGTGTCACTTCTTCAATGGTTGAGATACTATAAATCTTACTATAATCTAGGTCTTCAGCTTCTTTTTCTCTGTCGTCTTCTTCTTTGAGCATCTGTGTAACAGCTGCTTCTTTGTCACTGGTCTCATCTTCCTCATCACTGTCACTTGTACTCCCACCCTCTTTATCTTCCTTTGTTAGAATGAAGCCTACTTTCTCACTGTACTTATCATCATCACTAGCATTCTCATTTCCATCATCATGAACTTTCTTGAAATCTTCTTCTGCAGAATCCATCCCAGATCTTGATTCTGACATCCAAAAAAAGAAAACTCTAAGTATTTAAGAGATAATTTTCAGGAAATATGGTATGCTTTGAGGCTTCAATCATTAAATTTTTACTTCATAATCACAATGGAATAAAACTTTAAGAAAAATCAGCATTTTGTGAACATCCCTGTGAGACCTATTTTCATTCTAAAATCAAACAATATTTTTATGAACTATAAGAAAAACATCAGCTTTTGTCTTTTTTAAAGTTTACTAAAGAGGAGCATTACATATCTGTTTTGTGCTTTGCATGAGGGGACCCTTGCAGGGGGGGTAGCCAAAATTTGCTGTGTTAGCTATATCTACATGGCACGCTCCAAGGAATGATCTGTGCTTCCTGGTTCAAGTGACTTGTACCCACACCATTCACACTAGTCCAGCCACAGGTAGATATGTCACATCATCTTCATTATGGTTTGGTATCAATCCCACTTTTTAATTCAGATTTCCCTTTTTTTCTTCTTTTTTTTCAAGGGTAGAATTCTCAAATTTTGATTGGGCATACAACCATAATGGTTAGGGTAACTTCCCACTTTACAAGGCCACGATGTTCAGTTCCTTTGAGCTAAACAACAAACAAGTAGCTTGGGATAACCCTGCACAGTCCCCACCACATCAACTCAGTTCTTCTGAACTTCAGTTTTCTCTAGTTTCCATTCAGGTAACAGCCTCATGCAGTATTTATGGTTTCAGTATTTGCCATTGCAATATCCATATGCCTTAGCTATGGTTATCCTTCATTTTCCTGAGACCATAAAAGGACTATTACATATTTAGATGTCATTTTTAGTCTTAGAACCTTTCTTAAAATCTTTATTAAAAAACTAACAAAAGAAACTAAAGTGCAATCTCTATTTTTCAGATTCTACAAACTCGAAACTAAGCTGAAATTCTTTTTTATTTTCACCTTGTGTCAGTCTAAACTCCTAGTAAATGAAGCTGCAGAAAAAAGAAACAAAAGTACATTTTTATTATCTACTTGCAAAAGTTTGTACACATACCATTCTATACTAAAGTACTGCACTTAATGTAACTTTACAGTTGAACTTTAATACTTATTTTCATGAAATGTAAGCCATTTATATACATACAGCTACATAAAGTCACTTTTTGTGTACCTACATACATACTTTTTGCCAAGGCAGAAACAAACCTGAAACTTTTTTCCATTTTCTTACTTAAATTGAAAAAGCTGTATCAAAGGCTTGAGAACACTATTCTGGGATCATGTATTTTTGCATGCTGAAATTGTCACTTACCTAGAAAACAGCTACCACTACTTCAGCAATCTCCCAGGCATGTGTGACTTCATGTATCTGAAAATGCAAAGTCAGTTGTTCTCAAAAGAAGCAAAATTGTATCTACATACTCATCTATGGACTGCTATCTTCCACTAACAACAAAAAAAAAAAGAGGCATACTTTGCTACATCAGTGCTTTTCTGCAGTGCACACCCTGACACCTGAGGTGCTTGGGGCTACAGTGTGGGCAGAGGCAATCAAGTAGCTTTGACACCCTGACAGCTCCCCTGTTGCTCCTCCACCCTGGAGGGTGCTCCCTTGCTGCCCGCAAAGTCCCAGATCACAGAATCACAGAATGTTAGGGACTGGAAGGGACCTCAAAAGATCATCTAGTCCAATCCCCCTGCCAGAGCAGGAATACCTAGATCAGGTCACACAGGAACATGTCCAGGTGGGTTTTGAATGTCTCCAGAGAAGGAGACTCCACAACCTCTCTGGGCAGCCTGTTCCAGTGCTCTGTTACCCTCACTGTGAAGAAATTCTTCCTCACATTTATGTGGAACCTCCTATGTTCCAGCTTACACCCATTGCCCCTTGTCCTATCATTGGATGTCGCTGAGAAGAGCCTGGCTCCATCCTCATGACACTCACCCTTTACATATTTATAGACATTAATGAGGTTAATTAATTAATTAATTAATTAATGAGATGCCCCACCGCATGCTGTCTAGCCACCTCATCCAGCCCTAAACCAACTGTAACCCTAATGCAAACCCCAGCCCCAGCACCCAACCACAGCCCACCCCAGACCTAACCCCAATCCTTACGCCAGTCTCAGCCCCAAACCCCACGCTAAAAGACACCCCTAACCACAAGGTGTAAGGAAGCCCCGGCCGAGACGGTACCTACCGTCGCTGGCCGCTCTGCTACCTGTCGGGCTCCGGCCAGGGTCTGCACTATGAAACGCACAGGGCGGAGGGTTCCCGGGGTAGAGCCGTGCCCCCGCCTCTCCTGTCCCGCCAGCTTTCGCTTTCTGTTCCCGGCGCCTGTTCAGGTTTCGTTTCCGAGGCGCCGGGAGAACTGCGGCGCTGAACACGGCACTGCGCAGTATTATCAGTATTTGCTTGGTTCCTTTCAGTTACGTCTTTCAGCCATGGCGGCTTCGGGTAATGGTCCAAGAGCCACTGAGCTTGCATTGCTCAAGAATATCACTAATGCAGGTTGCATATGCAGTGCAAAATATATTAATTCCTATTTCTGTCCCTTTACACACCAGTCTATTTTTCTACCAGCCTGCTTTCTTAAAGTAGGAAATTCCTTATAAAAATAAACTAAGAGATATACTTTACACAACTTTTTAGCATTTCCAACAAATCCTTAAGCAGGAAACAGTACTGGAGCCCTATCACTTTAAAATAGCAAAGCATCAGTTCACAAGAGAGTCCGGGTACCCAAGTCCTGCTGAAAGAACATTTAGGAAACCACAGTTTATGTATCAGATTGTCTTGGCGAGAAGTGAAAAGCCCAGCTCCTCTTTAGATGAGATGTTTGTGCGGGATACAGCACAGAAAACTGCTGAGGTTAGAGGTAAGTAGTCTCACGGATCCAGGTAGGTTTTTGACAGCCTCCCTGATGGACAGCTGACACATAGCACTTGCCATGTAAGCAGATCAGAGGTCATTTCCACATCCTGTGTTTCCTTTGAGACCTGTACAAAGATTCCAGAAACTCAGGCGAACAGTATCTTTTACTGTGGATGTTACTATACTGTTACCTACCTATGCTGCTGCTTTGCTTCAGCTAGGATGGGGTTAATTTTTCCCAGCATCTGGGAGAGAGCTACAGCCGGGCTATTCCCTACCATGTTGACGTCGTGTCCAGGTGCCCAGGCTCGGGCAGTGCAGGAGCTTTTGTCTGGGTCTGTGCCTCGTGCTGTGTCCGTGCGGTATAGCTCTTGTTCTGTACATTGTTATCACTGTTACTGTTATTGTCGTTGTTCTGGTTGTTGTTGTTACACTGCTGTATTAAATCTTCCTTATCTCAACCCCGGGATTTGCATTTTACTCCCGTCCGAGGATGGGGGAGGGGCAGTGGCAACATGGTCTCGGGTCCCGGCAGGGTCTAAACCACCACAGATGCGTATCAGAATTGTTTTGTTTAGCTAGCCAAGATAAGCCCCTGTTCCCTCCCTGCAGCACACTTTATTTTTCTTTGGTAGGTAACAGTCTGGGAAATAATTGAAACTATTTCCTTTCCTCAAATTAAATGGGAGATGATCTTAAACCCAATGCTTCAACAGATTTTAATATAAAACTTTTAATTAGGACCTGTAGATGAACCTTTAGATTTCTCCATCCTTTTGGATGATGCATTTTGGTTCAGAAAAGTGTTTTAGGTCTGCTCTTCACCTAAAAGGCAGCCAAGACACTTTCCTGCAGAAGCTGGTGCCACCTCCATGAAAACATATTTAAGAAACAGCAGAAACACCACTCAGGTGGTGTGGGAATAAGAGTGAGAAACACTAGTGCAAACAACAAGGTCAAGTCACCCCATGGAGGACTCCATGCTAGAGCAGGTGGATATGTCCTGAAAGAACCACAGCCTGTGGAAAGCCCACATTGGAGCAGGCTTATCCTACTGGAGAAGAGGTAAAGTATCAAGAAAAACTGTTACATCCTAACTAATCCCCCCAACCCTCATCCCCCCTTGTACTGCTCAGGCGATGTGGAAGGACAGAGCAGTCAAGAATGAAGGAATGAAGTTGACCTGAGAAACGGGAGAGTGGGGGAAAGTATTTACAATTTTGTTTGTTCCTCACTAGCACAATCTATTGTAATCGGCAATAAATTAGTTTTCCAAGTCAAGTCTGTTTTCCCGGTGATGGTAACTGGTAAGCAGTCTCCCTGTCTTTATGTTGAGCCACAAGCTTTTCCAGCCTATTTTCTCCCCTCTCCTAGTGAGGGAGGGGAGGGGAGTGAGAGAAGAGTTGGGTGAGCATCTAGCAGTTGGCCAAGGTCAACCCACCACACTTTTAGATTTCTCTATGTAAGTCATGAGGCAAAGAGGGAAAGGTTAGAGATAGATGCTTGGGATGAGGATCCAAGACAGTTGTTCTTTCAAACACGAATTCAGTGCCTAAAATCATTGAGCAGTTGGTAGTAATCATCTAGTATAGAAAAACAGCAGCAGAAATTTTAACTTGAGACATCTTTCAAAGGAGAGATTCAAATTGTAACTGCTCAGCAATGGTAATGGGAGACTGAGGAATGACCTGTCCCAGCAGGAGGAAAGCTTAACTCCAGAACCAGGTTAAACAACAGAAACAGGAATGCCAGAGATGGAATGGCCCTATATAAGGGAAGACAAATGCCCTTGTTAATAAAATAAGAAATGCTACAGTATTGGTTTATAATGATATGACTGGTGCTGGCACAAGTGTATATAAGGAATTGGCTCATGCCACATCTTTGCAGACTCTCTGTACAACTACTTACATCAGTAGGACTATGTCCAATGCATTGTCCATTAAATCAAAGAATTTGAAAATGAAAGGTGTTCTTCATAAAATAAGAATGCCTTTCTTATGTGATTGTTTTGAAATTAGATTCCCCATGTTTGTCAACCACATTAATATCATCAAAACCAGTAATAAAGCAATTTATAGAATTTCATGTGCATTTTCTGAAATATATCCATCCAGGATACAAAACGTGTCCTTATAAGCCTTTTAATTATATACTTACAGCATTGACACTTGTGCATAAGCTTATAATTGCTGCCTAAGCAATTATCATTTCCAGACAAGCACGCAAAAGGTAGAATAGCTGTTCTTCCTTCATTACAACCCATTAAGATGCCAGTTCTGAGTCAGTGCATTCATTACCTGAGAAGTCTAAACAGAAATTACATAAAACATAGGTGTAGCCATATTTACACACACAATTCTTCTCCAACCCATACAAAAAGCTTCTTCATACTAGTGTTATTTAAGCACTACCTCTATAAATTTGAAGTTGCAGAAAAAACATCTTGAAGGCTTACCTTTTATTAAAGAAAAATTCAGCCATGTTTGTCTAATTTTTAAATGATTGAGATCCTTTTACACCCTGGTAAGTCTTTCCTCACTTTTTATATACAATCTCTGTTCTCACCCACTTGTAATTTTGGATAAAATCAATTTGGTCTGAGATTTCATAAGTGTGTTCTTTATCTCAGGTGTTTCTTAAGGATTCAAACCTTTTAGCAATTCCTGAGAATAATTTTCGGGAATAACAGGACTATTTTTAGCTAGTATTATTTTCCTGTTTCTTTAGAAGCCTCTATTTTAAAAGGTTGTACCCACAACTGCTACAAAAATTTCCTACCCTATTATATCAGTCAGCCTTTATAGTATGAAAGTGTATTAACTTTGTTAATATATACTATTTACATTATACACTGCAATGTAACAAGGCAGTGGATTTTAATGGAGGCTTTGGTATTGTTCACATTTAAGTAAAACAAACCAAAGGACACCACCTCATCACAAGCACCAGAAGAACAGCCCAGCCCTGGAAATAAAACTTTGCTTTTTAGCGCTGTTAATGAAAGACAAAAGATACCCGTGGACAACCAAGGTCATGCTAGCACCCTAGCCACGCCCCCCCAACCCTCTTTGAAATCCTCCCAACATCTGGTGTCACAGCTAAGTCCTACAACAAGACTGACTCCAGGGACATCTGGATCAATGGACAAGCAGCAAGAACACTGATGGATGATGACACTGTAGAAATATAATTGCTTTGCAAAGTTTTACTATGATTAGTAGTAGGTATTTGTTAATTAGTGTAGTGTAAGTAGGTAGTTATGTGTCATGTGTTAATTAGCGATTAGACAAATTGTATTGTACCCAAACACTTGAAGGGCATAAAACCCTGTGTAAAACCGTATTCAGTGTGCCCAGCATGGTTGAGTCACCTCATGCACATGAATAACTGTTTACCCCCATAATTCTATACTTTGCTTCCTAGCCTCTTTCCTCAGCTGACATGTGCCAGCTGCAAAATTTATGTTACAATATATAGGGCAGAAAAATTTAAATTAGTTTTGATGTTAGACATGAACTTTAGTTGGAACTTAAATTGCACATAACAATTTGGGCTAAATTCTATCCATAGGTAAAATATAACTGCACCAATTCAATACAGGTTATTTGTAACCACCTACTGAAATCCCGGATTGTTCCTAAACTACCTATATATCAAGTGCATAGACTAACCACACTGAACATTCCTTACTCTTTCTTTCAATCTCATGATTGTCAAAGAGGAGAACTGTCAAAGGGATGCAAACACAAGAACAGCAGCAAAATGCTTGTTGGTGCACTGGGTGGGTGACACAATAAGCAGATAAGTTTTGGTCAGAGAAAAAACAACCATGGTAAGCCAACAGGGGCACTGCAAGCCTAATATCATATGAGGTATTTTCCCCGCACACAAACATACAGGGAATCAGTACAACTATATCAGTATACTTGCAGGTGCTGAGGTCAAATTGGGCAGCGGAGGGAGGGAGAGCCTCAGTCTGTCTTCCCCATCATACACAGTGTATTTTGTCATGATGCTGGGGCAAGAGAGGGAGGAGAGAATGAAGAAGGGGAGAAGTAAAACTAAGATGACCATTTTTTTTTCACTCAGAAAACTGTTAGCTTGACTTGGCTCAGGGCCTCTGGTGGTACTGTTCAGCAGTCTCCATGTTTGGAAAGATGCTTACTTTCCCATTTATATCAGTGGTAACTGTAGGTACTAAGGATGCAGACAAACATGTCATTCAATTCTAAATACAGAATTAAGTGCCTAAGCTTAGATGCCTATATATAAAAAAATGTAACTATTTTAAAAGAGACTAATATTTGAATTAAATGTATTTTAGCTTCCCCTACTTACCCAGCCTAACATTTTGTGTTATTTACTGTCTTGGTAGTTTTCTCCTTTTATTTTTTGGAATCCATCAAACTGTAGATTTCTTCTTCTTTCCTCTCAGCATGTTGCCAGCATCTCTTTACTTTCTGTAACCATCAAAAAAAAAAAAAATACAACGCATTGTGTTACTTTTCTAACGGGTGCAACATAGCTATGCAAACTTAGCAAAGTCTTCAAATCAAGAACTAGTGCAGAGTCCACTGGTAAAAAGGGTATGACTTTATGTCACTAAGGAACATATTTCAATTTGTTTATCAGCCATTGGGTGGCAGACGATGAACAGTGAGTGGCCTGCTGTGGGCTCAAGAGGTTTCCTCATTTATGCAGCTCATGCCTGACCAGCCAGAAAGTTAAGTAGATCCATTGGCTTCCTGCAGGATACACCGTTAACAGCACAGCAGCATCCAAGAAGTTGCTGAACTGTTTTTTAAATAGAACCCACAGATTCAACCACTCATCTTACTGAGTACAATCCCAATACAGATTTGTATTTTGTACATTTCCATCCCCACACCCCCCCAGGATTTGTCATGATAGGGAAAATTCTGACAAAAAGTTTCTTCTGGAAAAAGTGGAAACTACAAATGAGACACAGAACACTGGAACAGGCTGCCCAGAGAGGTTGTGGAGTCTCCTTCTCTGGAGACATTCAAAACCCGCCTGGACATGTTCCTGTGTGACCTGATCTAGGTATTCCTGCTCTGGCAGGGGGGTTGGACTAGATGATCTTTTAAGGTCCCTTCCAATCCCTAACATTCTGTGATTCTGTGACAATTAGAAAATAAATAAACATAACATGATATTGTAGTCTATTATATGTTTATTCAGTTTTGTAATACACAAATATTTTCCTCTGTGCCTGAATTGTATGTGTATGGACATGTAGGTATTTGTCCACATGTATATGTTTGGGTGCATAAGTGCATGGATGTTCATACAAGAGGAAGGAAATTGCTTGGAGAAAAGCTCCAGCTCCTGAACTCCATGAGACAACACCCAATAACTTGTATCTCTAATTTCTGGGCTGGAATTCTACATCTTCCATCTGGCACTTCAGTAAAACAGTTACAGTAAGTGCTAAATCAGTGTATATATGCATTCCCCAGTGAGAGAAATGTGACAGTAATAAGAGTGTATATGTTCTACAGTGTCAGCCCTTGTCCAACAGTGTTAGGTTTTGGTATGTTCTTATTTCTTCACTATTTTGCAATTTATAAGCAGAACTTTTAAATACAGATATCACCACAAGCTTGAATATTTTTTTAAATAATTGAAATACAGCATACCTGACACTTGAGAGCACCATGGGAAAAATCCCATCTGAAAACACCACTCACTGTTAAGCCATCTGGCAGTGTTTTATTAAATTGATTACAAATAGTTGCCCACAACTGGTTAACAAGAACTTGATTTTTGAGAAAATGCAGTACTTCAGTAATAAGTAAACAAAAGTGAGAGATTAAAAAGTGTAAACTAAGTTCTTGGTTCATCATCTTCCAGATGACACAAAACTAGGAGTGGCTGATACAGAGGGTCATGCTGTGAGGGTCACTAAGCACTGGCACAGGTGGCCCAGGAAGGGCTGGAGCACCTCTGCTATGAAGACAGGCTGATGGAGTTGTTGAGCATAAGAGAAAGCTCTGGAGGAACCTTCTAGCAGCCTTCCAGTACCTGAAGGGGGCCTACAAGCAAGCTGGAGAGGGACTTTTTACAAGGGCATGTAGCAATAGAACAAGGGGTAACAGTTTTAAACTGAAGAGGTTAGATTTAGACTAGATACTAGGAAAATATTCTTTACCGTGAGGTGGTGAGACACTGGAACAGGTTGCCCAGGGAAGCTGTGGATTCCCCCTCCCTGGAAGTGTACCTGCTTATCACTTCAACTAGCAGAAAAAGAATTTTACCCCTCATTGGGTAAAATATTACCCCATGATTGGATCAGTTTCAATTAGGCAGAAAAGAAAAAAAAAAAAATAAAAAAATCACAAGTGGTCTCTAAGGTGGTATGTGCTCTTAGAAAAAAAAAGCATAATTAAGTTTATTATTGACCTCATAAATTGGAAGTGCATGGGATTGCTGGAAAGTCATTTCAATCTGAAAAAAGTGGAGGACACCAAGAAAAATTTATTATGAAGTGCTTCTTAAGGTATCAAGCACCACTATTTGATACACAATCGTGCTGTGCCAGGCATTTAAGAACATTTGTAAGTGGCAGCAATGTCATAGGTCTAAGGATTAAAGCCTTGGTGACATGTTACCAAGTCAGTCCCCTCTAATAAAATTTGTTCTTGCCTTTTTCCCTGTAAAGACTATAGAATTACCTTTAAAATACTGTTACAGAGGCCTTCTATATAGGTTTGGCACTTTCCAAATTCAGGAGAGAATCTTAACCTTCACTCCATTATTTGCTTACAACAGGTAGTACAGGCAATTATGAATAGTCCATCCTTGAACTTCACAGTTCTTGATTTTGCAATGTAAGTCAGTCTTTATCAGGGGTTTCACAGCTAATGTTGCTTTAACTTAATATTTTAAGAAAAACAGTACCAACTATGCAGCAGTAAATACATAGGAAAAATGAAAAAAATTAATTTTAGATAAACCTGTGAACAATCCAGACTGTTTGCCAAATTCTTAAATCTAAAATATCTGAGGCATTTGGCAATCCTGATATCTGTTGTCTCCAGTAAATTATGCTATTTATCCAGTGGAGAACGGACTCTCCTCATTGCTTCCACAGCTATTCTTGGATCTTTCACACTTCTGTCTTGGGGGGAAAAAAAAGCCAGCCATAATGACTGTCACATTCAATACTTCTGCTTTTAATAAACTTTTCCTTGATGGAAGAAACTTTAAACAATCATGAGCCAATGAGTCTCACAGATGTCCCAATCTGAAAAGAAATCAGCATATGTGATAGATGTACTTGGAAACAAAAAGGTGTGCATATTCTGTCTGCAAATGTGCAGCATGCATTTTCCCCTGGTCTCCCATATTGTTCCAGACCTCCATTCCTATAAACTGTAGAGGTACCTGCTGATCTAGGTTAAATAGCTACTGATGCCAGCCCACCTCTAACTCTTGTCACTCCTTCATTGCTAGATGTTATTCTCCCAATTATTCTATGTTAACTGATGATATACTAACCTTTATCTGTTAGATGGTCCAGCTTGAAAACACCACAAAATGCTGCAATATGAAGCTGGTATGTACAAGAATGGAAATTAGCCTAAAAAGTGTTAAACCAAGGGTTACTGCAAGCTGTTTATCATTTCCTTTCATTCTTGAAGAGCATATCAGTAGGCTCATCCGAATAACTCAAATGGAGCAGTGTCAGTCTCAAACAACCGTCCCAGGTTGTGGGTCTGGGCAACCACAAAATAGCAATGCATCAGCCCCTGGCTGACACAGTAGAGGGAGAGTATTGGGCCAAAGAGAGGCCATTACACCCAGTGGATGCATACCTCACTCATGGACCTTTTTACACCTTACTGTTCATCATATGAAGAACATATGTTCATCATCACTACTATGAATTTAGAGGAAACAGATTAATATATGCAAGCTTGAGACAATAAATATACCCTCAAAAAGCATAATATGGGTCTACTGTGTGCTTTAGCATGTTTAAAGCATTCTTTCCTCTTCTGCAACTCAGGTGTCCATCACCTATTATGACAAACTACTTACAAAACTCAGATGATGCCAAACTGATGAATTCCTGTAATGCCTAGAAAACACAAATACAGAACATGCCTTCCACACATCCTTCCTTGAAGTGCTCTGAGCTGCACAGAAAATTCTGCTGCTAGTATGAAAACACTATGCCATTATAATAGGCAAAGTTTATCAGGTTGTTCTCCAGTCTTCATACAGTTAATTACTTCCATCCTCTCCAAAGAAACCACAAAAATATGTACGCTTACCTTTGTCTAGAGATTGTTCTTTCCACAGTTGAAAACAGACATTCAAACCAGACATTTCTGTAGTACATTTCATAGAATTACTTTTAAAAGATTTCCTGGAAACATGTCATTTATTCCAGACCTAAAATTCTGTGGTTGTCCATGCAAAGGCTCTTCCATCGTTTCCACCCGTTTTGTTTTTTCTTTATCTTTCATCTTTTTCTGGTTTTCAATGATTTTCTGCTTTTCAATTCTACCAATAAATCAAATTACATGCAAAGCATTTATGAAATTTTAGTGAACAAATGCTAAATGTCTTCCATAATTTCCATGTTCATTGCTTTAGAAATTTGATTCACGTTTTGTATTTTCTCTCATATCAAATATTTTCAAAACAAAATTATAGTCAGTACATATACTATCAGTAGCAACCCAGTAGTAATGAAACATACCCACATACAGTGAAGGAAACATGCCCAAACGCTAAGAAATATTAAAGCTTTGCAAACTCTTCAATCTTTTTTCAGAGTAAAGGACACATTTGTACTTTATCATACACACAAGTTGGTTAATAAGCAAACACACAAAACAGCAGTGATATTCACCTGACTGCCTCACATAATCAGACTAAATGAAACTTTTCTATTATTCAAACTATTTGAAACAAGTATTTATTTTCACTCTGTATCAGCTATTATCCAAAACTACAATATTTAAAATAAACAACCTTTGTAAAAGAATAATAGTCACCACTCATTTACTAAACTGTCTAGTATCTAGAACATTAATTCCCTCATATGCCTTTACCATGCCTGTGCTCTGTCCCATTCTTTGTGCATTAGCCGAGAAAAGAAATAATCGTTATACAAGCATAAGTAGTGGGAATGACCCTGCCTTTAGGCCTCTGTTCCCTGTTAGAAATGCCCAGAAGTGATGCAAGGACTGCAAGCTCAATAAAGGACCAGTATCGATACCTTATTATTGCTACGCATCAGTAAACAAAGAGTAGATTGAAGGGATTTATCACAAAGTCTTGCTAACATTTTGAACTCTGTTTCTGAGGAAATGTGTGTCTGAATGTATTAAATAATCACTCAGATGCCACTGTACTAGGTAGAACCTCAGAAACAAAGTAAACATGTATACACACATCATATGATGAAACACTAGTCAATTCAACATGCACCCGTCCAATTGTAAAAGTGAATTTTTAGGAAATCTTAAACTAACACAAGGATTATGCAATCATATTCAAATATCCTTTATTCCATGATGCAACATACCAGAACAACATTAAGGTTGCAAAGCCAAGCATTCAGAAATCACATAATGACTAAATGAAGTCTGCCTGCAGAAAGCGAATGAAACCACATAGGAACTTAGGACAGGAATGGATAACTTGGGTTAATTTCTTTCTGTCTTGTTCTTTCACAAGTACTATGTCATGTAAAAAAAAACATGCAGTCTCTCTGAGACCTTAGCAGTGAGGCTACAGTCTGTAAAAATGTGCAGTCTGCTTTCAAAGCTGTTATATTTCGGAACTTGAAAGCCTTGTGCAAGGACCAAAGTCTATATGTGAAAGTTTCTACTTGACTTAAAACTGACCTGAAACTAAGGTATTCAGTTAAAAACATGTCCTAAGTCATAAACCCTTACCTATTGATATTGATTGGTAGTGAAGTATCAGAACAATTACATCTGCTCTAATAGGGAAATACTTAGAATAAAAGCCCTGTAATAAGGTGGGTTTTTTTTTTAAAAAAAAAAAAAAGAAGTTTTCAGTACCTTCCTCAAACCATGTGAAAGTGTGATAAAGACAGAGAATTAGCTTCTTACCTGGATTTCAGAAATTTTTTTTGTTAAACTCATTGATTGTCAGTATCTGCTCTGTTTCCTCTCTCCAAGAAAGTGTATCTGAAAATTCCCTGCACTTTTATTTTTGCCTTGATCCTCAAAAGATAGTAATTTTTCTTCACAGCTTTTAGCTGTGAGATTGTCATTATCATTTCCATTTTGAAAACAAACTGCAAGTGCCATGACTGTCACCTTTCAGTTTATATATGCTTATTAGACAGAGGTGTTCTATCTCCACATATTACATCTTCTGGATATCTCTAAGAAAAAAAAAAATCTTATAAACTTCATTAGTTAAATAAGTATATAAATTAAGTCAATGCAACTTTGAAAGATGAAAGCTAACTATTATTATAAGTTTTGGCTAATCATAATTACTAATTTACTTAAGGGTTGGAAGTCAATGGACACCAACAACCCTAAGCATAGTCTCTAGCATCCCTTCCGTGCAACTCCCCAAAGTGCAAACTCACTCACTCAGTACAAGTGTCTGGAAAAATGAAGTGTCAAAGGGCAAAGAGGATGACTGGGGGACTGGAGCATCTCCCCTGTGAGGAAAGGCTGAGTGAGCTGGGACTCTTTAGCCTGAAGAGAAGGCTGAGGGGCAATTTAATTAATGTTTACAGATACCTAAAGGGTGGGTTGAGGAAGGATGGAGCCAGACTCTTTTCAGTGGTTCCTGGTGACAGGACGAGGGGTAACAGGCACAAGCTGGAACATAGGAGGTTCCATTTAAATATGAGGAAGAACTTTTTTTCAGTGAGCACTGAGCACAGAGCACTGGCACAGGCTGCCCAGAGAGGTTGCGGAGTCTCCCTCTCTGGAGATTTTCAAGACTCGCCTGGATGCAGTCCTGAGTGATGTGCTCTAGGGGATCCTGCTTTTAAGCAGGGGAGTTGGACTAGATGATCTCTGGAGGTCTCTTCCAACTCCAGAAATTCTGTGAAAGTTCACTACACAGGAAACCCTCAAGGCTTCACCACTTACTGGAATATTACACCATCCATTCAACTTGCAGAAGAAAGGTAAGAAGAGAGTTCTTGGCCAAACATACCCAAGATGGCAACAAAGGAGAAGTGGTGACTTCTACAGGCTTTTGAGGTACTTGACTCTGCCTAAATACTGACAGACAGCATGTCCCAAGAAGAAGCTTTAAATTTCAATTTCGGAGACTCACTCATTAGATTGTTTTCAATTTAGAACTTCAAATGCATACTCCAGAATAATCCTATTAAAAATGGAGATAAGAATACTGTAATGTTGTAGCTACATGTGTAGGTATTTTTTCAAAATTATACGTAATTATTACCCCAATGTTATATGAAAGATAACCAATCCCTGCTCTAAAACTGTTTGTATCAACATAAACTTCCTAACTCTCCAGCCTGTTTGAATTATTTTAGAATTTAAGGGTAGCAACAAAGTGAATTAAGCAGCTTGTTGTTTGTTTTGCTTAAAGCACCATCCTCCCTCCTTCTTGTAAAGTAAAATCTAGAGTGATTGGATCTGTTAGATCCTGTTGCACACCAGACCTGCCTCTGTTCCTGTCTGTACTACCTGTGCAACAATTCAGTTAATGCTATTACAAAAAGCTTTTTCAGTAACAGATTTATTACCTAAGTTCCATAAGTTATAGTCAGGTTTTACGCTGCCTAAATTTCAAACCACATAACATGTATTAGATTGCTTATATAGCATCTTAGAATTTTAGAGCCTTGTGAGAAAGCATCACAAAAACCTCCCATCCTTCATCTGTGGGTCCTTTGGATCTAGTTAAGTTCTGATGGCAAAGCCAGAAATAGTATTCCAAACAGTCTGAATGTGCTGTTTTTAGTAACTCACTTCACTGAATCATTGTTTCAGTAGCTCCCTCAGCTGTCTCACTAACAGCCTTTACCTCTCATACATATACTTGCATCATTATTAAAGGGTGGTTGTCTCAGCTCTGCAGGCCTGCTTCCTCCCAGGTCCACATTCTTTCTCTGACTGGTTGAGTCTTTTACACAATTACCTGTAACATTTCACCTTTTAAAGGGAGTTCATTAGCTGACTGGTCAATCAGTCTGACTCCCTTTCCTGGACAAATACTACCAGATTCATATAAGGACCGGAAAACCACTGAAACTCAAATGACACTTCATTCAACAACAACAAAATACATGAACTTAGAATTAACTGTTCCTTCTTTGATAGGTGTCTAGCCTGAACCCAGGGCTAAACTGTAGCAGTTGTTCTACCACCCAATGACCCCTCCCCAGCTGAGAAGGGGAATCAGGGAAAAAAAAAAAAAAGAAGCCCCATGGGCTGAAACAGAAACAGTTTTAATGAAATAACAAAACTAATACAATCACCAACATAAAGTATACAAGCTTATACTCAGCCTGGTCCTTGAGAACAGCATAAGGAACAAAATACCAAGATAAAGAACCCACACAAAGAGAAAGCCCAGACACCCTCTAAACTCTCTCCTTTTATAATGAGCATGATTAAATGATATGGGATACACCTGTGAGTCAGCTTGAGTCAGCTGCCCTGACTGAAACTCTCAGCTGACTTGGGGCTACTCATGGCCTGCCTGCAATGGCTGGGCTGGGGGACTGTTCCTGGGAAACCAGGAAAACAGGGAGTACCCAACACAAGGTGCACATCTGATCCTGTTGAATCTAAAGCATATAAAAACATACCCGCAGAAAACTGCATACTTTATCTCTTTATCTTGATTCTAACCAAGGTGTCAAACAGGACAGAAAGGGAGGTATACATATCTTATCACATATTTTTCGTGTTTGATGGTGAGTAGAACCTATAATTTTATGTCTGGAATATGTTTTTACACAGCTCTTCATCACTGCCCTCTAAATGTACTCAATTCATCTTTGCAAATGATCACTGTTTAGGAAGAAGAAAAAGCTAGATCGTGCCTAAATAGCGAACAAGTTTAACAGCTTGTTTTACTTAAAAATCTTGGACCTCCATTTTTCCAGTCCATCAATGCCAAACTATGAGGACTGTAACCCTGCAGTGTTTGGCTCTGAAGCTGTAATGCCTAGAGACAGATGTACTTATAAGTACAAAATCAATACTCTGTCAAAATTCTAACCCTCGCTTTTGACAGAACCAGTAGATTCAATTTGGGGGTCCAAGCTCTATAAATTGACTCCAAAATGAAGATATAAAAGGATTCTTAGTGCCACCACAGAAGATTTCATTGCCACTGAAAAGGTTCTGCTTCCTCCCAAGTTCTGAGGCTTGCTTTATGTCATTCATAAAAGCAACTATTTTTAAAAATATTTTGTTTGCTACATGATTTATCTCTAAAAGTAAATGATTAATTTACAGTGGAATAATATGTTTCTGTTTGAAGGATGTAGGCACTTGAAGTGCTGGGGTCTGAACCCCCAGCCCTGAATTAAGGTTGACATATGGGTGGTCCCTATGACCCTTTAAGAGGAGGGGATGAGTTTGCCTTTTGGCTTTCCTCCAAAGTACAGCCGGCCTTGCAAGGAGAGCCCTCAGGTAAACAAGCCCCAGGTGCCCTGCATTTTGATAACGAGTGCCAGGTGTCCTGTTTGGGGATAAAAGCTGGGCCCACTTGCAGGAAGGGTTGGAGAGTCTGTCTGTGGGGTGGACGCATTTCACAGAGTTTCCTGTTGGGGAAGGACCTCCTGACTCCTTATGCAACTGAATCGCAGTCAGGTCTGGCACGTATAAACGCGGGCTTTGTGGGGAGGCAACATGGGGTTACTTCTATCATATGTAACCACCTTATTCTCCTGGTTGTCTCTCTTTTTCTCTGTGGGTTACCTTGTGTCTCTGCTTGTTCCATCTATTATGAGTGATGCTATGTCATTCCTGGGGTTGCTGGGGTTGATATCTATTATTTGTGATCTATCTAACTTGTTTGTACTCCTGGCAATCCCCTATATTCTGAGTCCTTTATGTGAAATAGAGCTTACTCACTGGATTGTTGTTCTGCTGCTGGCTGTGTCTTTTGTACTAGACCTACTAATTGGCAAAACAGCACTTTAAATATAGAACAAGTATTTGTAAATCAGAAGTATATAGAACACTTCACCCTGAAAGAAAAAATACATGGTTTTAGTTTTAAGCCATTAAACATGCGGTGTGGTAGAATACACCACTCCCAAATGGTAAACACATGTTGTTGTATTTTCAACCAACATCATTTGGTGCTTTGTCTGACCTCATTTCATTTCACATCAGAAAGGAAAAATTCTGTTATATTTTTACATGATACAGCCTATCATAAAACAAAAAGTAAGTTGCTGTTGGTTGTCCACATGATATTCACCACGTCTGGAATATTTCTGCCACCACCTTTTCCAGCACCTGTCTGTTGGCCAATCAGAAAAAAGCAAAAGGCCTGAGGTGTCTCCAACTCCATAGAAACTCTTTCCAAAAATATCCTCAAGCTAAGTGTCTCCCTAATAGAAGCTAGTGACTGACAAATCTCTCAGCAGTTCATTCTATAGAGCCAGCTGTGGTTTAATTTTTTTTTTTTTAAATTTAGTCCTACTGAGGTTAACAGCGGAAGTAATCAGCTGTTCAGTGTTCCTCCTTCAGCATTCATTCTTCTTTCCAGAAGTATGGATGTCACATTCTTGCGCATTTGTCTTTGTTTAGCACTATGACTTCTGGCAGCAATACACAGCTGTCTATCCTTATCTTGTGCCAGACTTGGTTTTAGATGGCAGGCTGAGCCTTCCTACAGACTGCAGGAATACATTTGGCATAATCAAAAGGCAGCTTGCAATAGCTGTTAAAAAGGTAATGTAAAGCTGTATTATGATAAAAGGAAGAAGAGAAGCAAATATTTATTTTCCTACAGATCAGCAATTCACAGTTTGTTGAAAGAGGCGCATTCCTTTTTCAGAAAAAGTTAATCCTCTTGTAAAGAAAGAGGCTTTAATCTGCTATTGAACTTCAGCACTGTCTGTGCCTGCTCAGATCAAACACATATCACATGCTAAGAAGGAATCTGAGTACATGACTGGCTGTGAATATAAACATGTAAAATATGCACTATAGGCTTGCAGCTAAAATTAATCTAATGGAGATCATATTCCATATGACAAGGACAAGTCTCACTGAGCTGTACTGACAAAGGCTTAGTACATACCACATAAAAAGATGCCATGTGATGCTACAAAGCATTTTTCTCACTGTCCAGCTATGAGAGCTTTATGATATGCATAACTGCAAACAGTTTTTATAAAAAAAAAAACAACAAAACAAAACCAGATTTGTTTGAAATATATTTTTCACAGAGCTATACCGTAACAACTGATGTGACTGGGACTGAACCAGGTACTTAAAGCAGGGGTTTCATACTACACAGGGCATAGAGGGATGGATAACTTTTCAGATACAGTACAGGGAGTGACAACAAGTGTAATTAATTTACAAAATAAAATAAATGGTAAAGACACATGAATATGACTAACAGTTACAGAATACAGGACAAAATCACATCAGAGAAGAGTAACAGTTGAAGCAGTTAAATGAAACTAGACAAAATTACAGCTAAGGTCTTGAATGTGGACTTCTTAAAAGAAAACTCTTGATTTTAAGAACCAGACTAGTGTTATTTCTGCTTTGCACAGTCAGGACACTTAACTACCTAACACTCACGGTTTGCTTTTCTTCTTTCGAACAGTATATGAGGTATCAGTCTATTTAAGTTAGAATGTTACTTTTGTGACACAGATTTTTCCGCTAGAGTGTAATTTATTTCTTTTTTTCCTTAGAAAATGGTGTAGGACTACACTGAGCTAATACATTTAAAAAGGTGCTTGGATTTCTTAAATTTATCATATAATCTGAAATCTTTACATGTTAGACTATCCAATCTCAATTATAGTGCCATGTGGTACACTCCCAAATATTACCCTTGCTTTCTCTACCCTTCTGAGATTGTATCAGTCCTGTCTTCCACATGTTTCTTAATTCAACAGGAAATGGGTTTATTGCTTTTCTATGTTTTAACAACATCAGCTGTATACATTCCCAAATGCTAAAATCTGGAATGGCCTTTCTACTTAAACCATAGAAGACTGTCAGTTCCACAGTTTGTTGATACTTCATTTCTTGTCCTTTAATACTATTATAAAATATGCCTTAAATATTTTAATGGAATTGGACAGTGAAATGGCCTTCTCTAGGCCTTCTGCACAGATGTGAGCCTAGCCTATAAGGGTTTTTAAGGACTTTAATTACAAAAATATCAGTACCTGTGAATCAGATTGTCTATGCATGTTTTCTGTTCTGAGGAGGAATTTCAGTGAGAAACATGCCAACAGCCTGGGGCCTGACATTCAAGCTGGCCCCTCACTGAAAAGTGTGATGGCACACCCCACAGCAACACAGCCTGACAGCCAAGCTTCTCCTGGCCGCCTCCGCCACGCCACACCACCCTCCTGGTCGCCGCAGCCAGACGAGGCAGTCAGCTCTGGCAGTCGCTCCTCACCCTCTCCCTCACACAGAGGAGTTGCCGGGTTCCTTTCCCTGCCTGAGACTGCTGCTCTCACTGGGTCTGCCCAGGACCTCTTCACCTCCAGCAGCGCTGCCCATCAGCCAGTGGCAACAGCCCCCTTCCCGCCTTTTTCCCTCAGCGCTGAACCCGTTCCCGCCTTTTTCCCTCAGCGCTGAACCCGTTCCCGCCTTTTTCCCTCAGCGCTGAACCCGTTCCCGCCTTTTTCCCTCAGCGCTGAACCCGTTCCCGCCTTTTTCCCTCAGCGCTGAACCCGTTCCCGCCTTTTTCCCTCAGCGCTGAACCCGTTCCCGCCTTTTTCCCTCAGCGCCTGACCCCCTTCCTGCCTTTCTCCCTCAGCGCCTCGTGCATATGTGGGCCTGTGAAAGGAAGGGCTTAAAAAGGCGAAAGGCAGGCTCACAAACGAGTGTGTATAACCGTGTCGTGAACCTCGAGGGAGTTTGATGAAGGCTGGGGCCTGTGAAAAGCAAAGGGGCTGCCAGCCTCACAGGCTCAGGCGGCTGCCTGACAGCACCGCCCAGCCCAGGCCACTGCCCACTCTCAGGTAACTTGAGCAGGGGCATCTTTACCCCAGGCACAGTGTTCATTGGTAAGAATTGAATAGCTTTGCTCTGCATTTCTTCACCTTCATGCTAAATCCTGTGAGGGCACAATGTGCTTCATGGCCTCTGGTGGAAAAGAGTATTAATCACAGTGCACAGGGGCACAAATTCCTAACAAAATTCCTTTGAGATTTTAAGCCCCTCACTGACAAAATGGTAATTTGTCCATGAGTTCACTTTTAAGATGTCTGGCTAGTGATAGATTAAAAAATATGGTATCTTGAGGGAGAATAGTATTATAAGTATTCTAGTAGTTTTGAGATAAGGGAAGTTGAATTACAGGTTTCTCAGTCTGAGGTAGGTTGCCTCAGCAAGACCTTAGGTAACATAGATGTTGGACTGAGAAGCCTTCACCTCTTCCCCAGTTTAAGAAAACAGTATTAGTTCTTTATGAGTTCCTTATTAGCCTTCCTTTCCGTTTTATGGTTTCCTTTCCTTCTCACAGCAGTGATAGTTGTGGAAAGTTGTGATACTTTTAAGTCTATTGAACTGTTGCTACTTGCAGCTTCTCAGTCACTTTGTTGATGATGTATTCTGTAAAGAAGGGGGTGTGTGAGTTATTACTGTTCTTTTATCAGTTTAATTTTAACAACTGTTCTATTTCTTCTAGACCAAATACCAGTACCACTGCTAGCAAAACTGAATATGTATGAGCTTTTCTGTTGCACTCTTACAGTTTCCTCCTAGGAAAATCCTAAGAGAAACTCTTCCAGGAACTTTGAAAAATGGTGTTTGAGTACCATGGATTCTACTTGACTAATTCACAGAATCACAGAATCACAGAATGTTAGGGATTGGAAGGGACCTCAAAAGATCATCTAGTCCAATCCCCCTGCCAGAGCAGGAACACCACTTTCGTACATATATGACAGGCAGGTACTTCCAGTGCACTCTATAAAAAACACAGATTATCTCTAGCTATGTAAGAAATTTATTTACAAATACATTCACAAGCAAAATTAAACATGTTTGCATACTGAGGGTGTCCTGGTTCCCCAGTCACAACCCCCCACCCCAGCCATGGCAGGTAGGCCATGAGTAACCCCTAGTCAGCTGGGAGTTTCAGTCAGGGCAACTGTCCCAAGCTGACTCACAGGTGTATCCCATAACACTTAATCTGCTCATTATAAAAGGAGGGAGTTCACAGAAGGTGAGGAGTTCCTCTTTCTGGGACTCTTTTCTTTTGGCCTTCTGCTCCTGACCTCAAGGATTAGGCTGAATAGAACCTTACATTCTTTATGTTGGTGATTATATTAGTTTTTGTTATTTCATTAAATCTGTTTCTACTTTAACTCATGGGGCTTCTCCCTTTTTTCCTTGATTCCCCTTCTCAGCTGGGGAGGGGTCATTGGGTGGTAGAATAACTGCTATGGTTTAGCCCCAGGTACTGGGTAAAGGTAGACAGAGGGAAAGCTAACAAAGCTATATATGGTATCAAACTACAGCAAGGCAGTGACCCAGTATGCCTAAGCACAGGCGACCAGACTTTTTTTATAAATTTTCAGAGGTGGAAAGAAGCATCTGTTAGTGACTCAAAATAACTGGAGGATTCTGTGGCATCTAGTAAAGGGAGTTGTATGTGTCTCTGTGGCTTAAAGTAGAAGCAGCTCTTCAAGATTCTTATTAGAAGTGTGTTAGATGTTAGCGCTTGGAAAGGAGATCACATATCTACTTGTGGTTTATCCTGTTGCTATTTAGATACAAAATAACAGGGACCCTAACAGAGCTTTTCTGCATTCTCAGGTAAGTGCACAAATTACTAGGGTAAAGAGATATGCTCGTTATTGTGTTTTGGTTTTAGCCCAATTAAGAATGATAATCTTTTGCACTGTGTAACATCATCAGATGGAATGGAAAGCTTGTACAACCAGAGCAGCTTTATAGCTTGTGATATGAGATTTTGAATGACTTGGGCTGACTAGCATTAGAAACTATTATTAAAGTTTCGGGAGACCAGTCTAGCTATGCTCCATCAAATCTATCGTTAGTGAAAAGTATTATTTCTGTGGAGTTCTGTTCATCAGTTGAATTTGCCACAGTACTGTGATAGGAATGGAGTCAGCATATAAGGCATAGTATCCTTCATCTTGTTTGCATGTTATGATTAATTTTACGTTTAATGTGTAAATGCTAAATTATTACATCATTGCATATTTTGCACATGTTTATCTTTCAAAATGTGTAATCGTTTCAAAGTTTTAGTCCCTCTGGCATTTCCTTATAATGACTTATTGCTGTCTACCACCTTTGTAAATGAGCATGCACGTTATTTTTGCAATAAAAATGGAAGGTCTTGATCAAAAATTAAGTATGTTTCCAAAAGATTCAGCATAGGTCAAAGGATATAAGAATTCCCTAAATCTTAGTGGAATGACATAGGGAAAATTTGGTTATGGATTAATAGAGCTACATAAAACTTCACCCTAATAAGTTGCAAGTCATGATTATTTCATTAACACTTGAAGCTACTAGGAATAAATTGAACACAGATCTTTCACTTTCTGGGCAAATGTTTCTCATGTTTTACAAAAAATAATAGGCATGCCTGTTTTACACAAATCACCAGTGCAACTGTATTTGTAAAAGCTCACATTCTTTAAAAATGATCTCTGCAGGTGTCTCCAGGCAGATATACTTTCTTCCCAGAAGTCACCATTTAAACACATGATTCCATGAACCAGGATTTCATCCACTCCCTCCCTCTAGAAAATGCTGAAGATAGCCCAAGGCAGTTTGCTGTTTATATGCAGGCTATTTTTGGCTCCCTTTCCAAGATGGCTAACTCTTATGTGTTTAGTAGAGAGGCTGGTGGCTGAAGTAGAGCCTAGATACCATTCTGTAGGGTGACTACTTAAAAATTAGGTTTACAGTGGTTAATTCTTATATGATCAGTTCCTTTTCTGTATATGGTTTTTACCCTGGAATTTTTAGAATGACTGGTCTGTTCTTGACACTGAAATTACTGTAAAATTACATGAAATGTTTTATATTAATTTCATTACAATATGGTAAGTAAGGATCCAAGTCATAAGAATGGGGTTTGTGTACCCTGTGAAGTAAGTACTTCTGATCCAACAGTGAATCTGTTCATGCTGCGATTAGGGGACAGTACTTGCCTGTATGAAGATGCAAAGAGGGATACTGTTCTGGTTTCCCAGGAAAAGATCCATAGCCCAGCCATGCAAGGCAGGCCATGAGTAGACCTAAGCCAGCTGGGAGTTTCAGTCAGGGCAGCTGCCCCAAGCTGACTCACAGGTGTATCCCATACCACTTAATCATGCCCATTATAAAAGGAGAGAGTTTACTAAGCATCCTCTTCCTTGGCCTCCTTCTTGGCCTTCTGCTCCTGATCCTAAGGATGAGGCTGAGTATAATCTTCTATACTTCATGTTGATGATTATATTAGTTTTATTTCATTAAATCAGTTTCTATTTCAACCTACAGGGCTTCTCCCTTTTTTCCCCCCTGATTCCCCTTTTAGCTAGGGAGGGGTCATTGGGTAGTAGAACAACTGCTACAGTTTAGCCCTGGGTTCAGGCTAAATGTAAACAGTTACTATAACTATAGTATCTTTCTATATAACTATACACAGAACCTCAGAATAGTTTTGACTGGAAGAGACCTTCAAGATCATTAAGTCCAACCTTATTCCTAGCCCTACCAACATCATTAAACATCTACTTGTCTATTAAACACTTCCAGGGATGGTGACTCCACCACCTCCCTGGGCAGCCTGTTCCATGCCTGACCACCCTTTCAGTAAAAAAATTCTTCCTAATATCCAGCCTGACCCTCCCCTGATTCAACTTTAGGCCATTTCCTCTTGTTCTATCGCTTGTCACTAGGGAAAACAGACCAGCTCCTGCCTCGCTACAACTTCCCTTCAGGTAGTTGTAGAGAGTAATAAGGTCTCCCCTTAGCCTTCTTTTCTCAAGGCTCAACAGCCCCAGATCCTTCAGCCTTCCCTCATATGAGATATGCTCTAAACCCTTTACTAGCTTGGTAGCCTACCTCTGTACCCTCTCCAGCACCTCAATGTCCTTCTTGTAGAGAGGGGCCCAAAACTGGACACAGTATTTGAGATGTGGCCTCACCAAAGCCAAATACAGGGGAATGATCACCTCCCTGCTCCTGCTGACTGCACTATTTCCGGATGCTGTTGTCCTTGGCCACCTGGACACACTGCTGGCTCATGTTCAGCTGGCTGTCAGTCAACACTCCCAGGTCCTTCTCTGCCTGGTAGCTGTCCAGCCACTCCTCCCCAAGCCTTCAGTGCTGCTGGGGGTTGTTGTGGCCAAAGTGCAGGACCCAGCATTTGGCCTTATTGAAACTCATGGAACTGGCTTTGGCTCAGTGATCCAGCCTGTCTAGATCTCTCTGTAGAGCTTCCCTACCCTCAAGCATATTGACACTTCCACCCAGCTTGGTGTCATCTGCAAACTTACTAAAACTATGTGTAGACTGTGTTACTTGGTAACACATGAAGATGTTCTGGGAGCAATGAGTCTCCTGTGCACTTCTGTCACAACATGCAAGGCAATTAGAAGCCCTTGAGCTAAAAACAAATGCCAGCCTGCAAAATGAATTTGAATCAGAGAGCAGTTATAATAGACACTGGCAGAAGGGATGGAAGTCAATAACATCTATTTGAAGCTACAATTTATTTTATCTGCTCCACAGAATTTGACTCCCAACAGTCTGCGATCCTGGCAGAAACAATTCTACCCACACATTGCTTTTATTTCTGAAAATTATGTGATAAAGTCTGTAGAATAAACGAGCAGTCTTCATGTTCATTTCTTCCTTTTATGGAGGATAAGTGAAATTATGTGCCTGGAAAGACATAAGTGTGCTCTTGAACAGTAAATATTTCTTCTCTGAGACAAAGCTTTCACAGGAGTTCTTAATGAGGTGGAAGTACTTCCTTAGCAAAGCCAGAAAGGGAGAGCTGACTGTTACTCATTATACTCTGCAAGGCTGTTGAAATCAGAAATGCATTGTGATTGTTTCAGTGTTACATGTGTCAGAGTTGTGGGGTCTTTTCAAAGCATATATGTTTTCCAGGGATTTAGTGTGTCATTTCTGAAGGAGATACTCCTTTTGTGATGATAGAATTACTTCATCTGAAATGTGAAAATTTGGTAGGTAAATGTATTTATACAGTGTAGTACATTATTACAGATTAAAATTTATCTGTTATTGTGGAAAATATCATAGAATCATAGAATGGTTTGGGTTGAAAGGGGTCTTAAAGATCATCTAGTTCCAACCCCCCTGCCATGGGCAGGGGCATCTGTACTGTTTCTGCTGATATCTCTAAAATTGTTAAGTATCTTTTCCAACCTAAATGATATGTTTTTTCTTTTCCTGGAAGTTTTTAAGGTATGCAAGGAAGCTATTAGTTTGAAACCACTTTTAGTATAAAAAGCCAATTTTATTTATTGTCATAAAAATAGTTAATTTTGTTAAAATATTAAAAATCTGTTAAGACAAAATGATGTAAGAAGAAATTATTTTTCAAAAATTCATTTTCAGACTGTTTTCTCTATGACCTGTGGAGGTGGACCCTTTTAATAATGAGCAAAAATCACATCCTGAAATTCCAGGATACTATTTTAAAACAGTCTTAAATACTGTGTTAAATACAAAAAAATTTGCTCATTTAAGTGATTAAGTTATCTGAATTTCTGAGTAGTAAGTGCACAGAGCTTTGTGCCATTTCCAGGCATAACGTTGCTTCTACTGGAATTCCAGATAGCAGCAGTCTGCTGAAACATGAGTTCAGTTACCAAATATAGCTGAGGGGGGTAAGAATTACATAGTCAAAGAGGACAGATGTAACACACAGGCCACAGTCTTCTCAATGTTTTCTGAGGACCAAGCAATCTTTAGCGAATAGCCGGAGCAACTTTAAGTCTACTTAAAGAAGGAAAAAAGCAACTTTACCTGCTGTTAATTAGACTTGAGACTCTTCATATTGGCCTGTTCATTATAAGGTCTGTTTTCTATTTTCTGCTAAATATGATTATTGTACTTTGGGGAGCAATTTTGCAGAATTTCAAAATTCAGAGGAAAAATACGTGCCTTTTTTGTTTAAAAAAGTCTTATGAGATACATTTCTGCCTTAGTATTGTTCCTTTAAACAGATTGGCTTTGGGTCATATTTTAAGTAATTTTTCACTGGACAGGTTCCACAAATTCAGGATGTTTATACTTTTCTTGAAATGAGTCCTTTGGTGTTCTATAGGTTTCCATATTTCGTTATCGCTTGAATACCTTAATTTGATTAATTATTCAAATGTTTTCTGAGATTACTCTTTGTACTCATTGAATTTACTATTTACCATTTTATTCCTTACGGGGTCTATATTTTCTGAATAAGTATTTAGACAGCATGATGTTAAAATCTGTGTTTACCTCTCAGTAATTTTTAAATGTATAAAAAATAGGACCCTAGAAATACTTTATTCACAATAACATTGGAAGTGTAGCTAAACACTGATCTGCAGACAATGTTGTATTTCTTGTTTGTGACTTCAAATGATACAGTATATGGCTTTGCAGGTTACCTAATGAGTAATGATGATGAAAACTGTTATAAATACATTATAGTCTAACTTGGAGATGCTAGAAATAGCATTTGAAATTTCTAATTATCTTATGTGCTACCTGATAGGGTTAGTGATATTTCACCTCCAGTTTGCTGCAGTTACAAGCTGATCTAAAAGAATAGTGGTTTACGTATTACAGTGTAGGTGAAAAAAGGTCTTTATACTGGAATCTTCCATTCAGCTGTCTAAAGCTAGACATACAAATCCATTTTCAGGCACCAGACCTTTCTCACCAGGAAGACTTACCAGCATTAGAAATTGCCAATAACCAGCACGTGATTAAATTCATCGAATTAATCTAAATACCCAGCCACAGACTGATTTACTTAAATTTACATATTGGACTTTGAAAATTGACATATGTAGCCATTATATTTTTCTAGTGAGTGACAAAACAACATAAAACTGAGTTTTAGGAGGAGATATGCTATTTGATGACACATTAATTTTAATAATAATGTCAGGTGGCTGGCAATAGATGAAATGGTCCTCTGACCCCTGACCCATTGAAACATTAGAGCAGCTTGGTGTTGGAAGTCAGAAGTTTATCTGAGTATGTAATATATCATTTTGAGATGTGTGCGAGCTAGCAACCACTATGAATCAGATTTAAATAGAGGAATAATTTGAAGCACAGACATTTACAAGTTAACTAAATAGTAATCTAGCACCTTTGTTCATTTGAATACAAAGTTCTAAAAAATCAAGATTAAGGAGGCAGAAGTTCCTCAGATTTAACTCTTGGTTTCCTGGCATTCATCCAGTTTCTGCCTTAACAGCTGAGCCTTTAGACCAACTGTTTGCTTGGCTTCTCATATTCATTCTTTAAAGTTGCTATGTGGTAGTCAGTTATACTGTATATACTCTTAGATTTTGTGACAAGAGATTGGCATAGTTGCTAAATTTGTTGCCTTGTAAACACAGGTTAAATGAAAGAAAGATGTAATCCCAGCAAAGAATAAGCCTATCGCTGTATTCTATAAAAACATATATCAAATCCTAAAATGCTTTGGTTCCCTTATGCTTCTCGTTTATGAGTTGAGTTGTAATCTGTTGGCAAGACAAGCAGGCATATCAAGAGATGCATATACCAGGCCAAGAATTCCAATAATCTCAGTCAGTTAATGACTACATGCCGGGTAAACCCATGTGAAATGAGTAAAGGTAATTGGAGCTTGCACAAGCTGATGTAGAATACATCCGAGTGGATCTCATGACTGTCAAGCTCCCTAGCAGTGGAGAAATACTTTAGACCATTAAGAGAAAATACAATATGTTTTAAAATCTTGTGCAGAATTAATCTTAGAAATTATCATGAGAAGAAAGTTTTCAAGGGTAACTAAAAACTGATGTTCAACTTAATTAAATGCTTTGCAGAAGCAGCAATTACTTTTATGATCAGATCATGCACAATCTAGTGACCAGCAGGACAAATAAATTTCAGGAAGGAGAGCTTCAGTCAGATCCTTCCTTTGGGAAAAGAGCATTTTCTCTGTCTCTTGATGGCTTTACAGAGGCAGAGAATGTTCATCCTCATTCTAAAATAATGTGGGAAAACTGGAGATGTATAGATGCTTCTGTACTTTGTGAAACTGGTATAGAATATACATTATACACTTATGTGGTGCGGGATGGTACATAGGCTGTGAAATCTATTTCTTTAGAGTTTTACTTTTAGCATGTGGTAGTTTGGTATTTCACTTAGTGTTGAGAAAAGTGTTTCTAAATTGTGCTGAAAGGTAATAAGTTAAAAATGTTAACACAAGAAGTAAAATATTAAACACATTATCAACATTAAACAGAAAAGATAACCTGGAATTTCTAATCAAACCAGATTTTTATAATGGTTTCAACTAGAACAGTATTTTCCTCTTGGAATTTGATGGTTTAGTGTCTGGATGCAATGTTATGGGAAAGAGAAAAGTAAATATATTCCCTGAATCATCATAAGCCTAAAGCCAGAAAAAGTGAAGTATAATAGCATTGGTGTGAAATAACAAATCAGGTGTGAAATAACAGATTGGTCCAGTGGAATTGAGCTTGTGCTAGGCAATGTACAGACAAAGGATGTCTTCATAGTTTTGAAGGAAAACACATGATAAAAATGAGTACCAAGTGTTCTCACTTCCACCTAGACAATTTGCAGTCATGGCCCATTCTAACAGAAACCAAGAATTATGTTAAGTATTTCATGCACTGTTGAGTTCTGATTTTTGTTTTGTGTCTGTTTTATGGGAACCAGGTTGTAACAGATTTGGTTTTTTAATTGACGGTCATTTTTTCATTAAGAAATTATATTTGTGTCTTCCAGGATGCAAGACAGAAGCTGTGGCCAGGCATTGCCTCTTTCTTCAGTGCTGAAGGAGGCTTACTGTGCAGAGAGAGGCACCAATAAGGGATATCCTGAAAAAACGTCAGAAGCTTCATCCTACCATGACTTTTTGTATGATTCACTATCAGACACACAGAATGGGGAATTTTCAAATGAACTTTCTGCCTTCCTTACACGGGAGGAGATATGCAAGAGCCTTGACATAGCTCGGGAAGCCATTGCCAGTTCCATGAAGGAGGATCAGAATACAGCACCAGACTTTACTCGTTATTTCAACACCTCTCTTTCTAGCAACTCAGAAAAAACTTCTTTCAGGGGTGCCAAGCTGCATGAGCAAGGTGCTTTACAAAGTCCTCAATCAAGCAGTCTGACTTCATGTGCTGCAAGTCATGTTCTCCCAGGGAATCAGAAAGAGCAATCCACTGCACCTCAAACAGCAAGTAGTTTTGTCACAGTTTCCAAGAGGCAAACAAGCCCTTCACCTTTGCTAACTGCTAGTCCCAGCTTCATTAGAAGACTGAAACATATGGAGAAAGATAGTACAGGTGGACCTAAGACAAGCCCAAAGTCTGAATCAGCACCTCAGGGAGCAGTTCCTTTCAGGAACAAGCTATGTGACAAAGCTGCCACATTCATAGAGGAATTGTCATCTATGTTTAGACAGGCAGCGAAGACAAGAGGCCAAAGTGCTGATGGGGACTCTTCTCCAGACAGTGGATACCTGTCTCCTAAAAAGAAACAGCCAGCTCTAAGTACCTCAGTGAACCAGGAGTTTGACAAGCCACATCAAGAGATTGAGCCTGAGACAAAATTACCTGGGGTTCATCTGAATGGAGAACACTTTTCTGAAAGGGAGGGCATCACTCAGAGTGAAATTGTCCTTTGCCACCCCTTCATCAATATGGAAGAGAATCAGCCTTCACCTCCTCAGTTCACTCAGAAGCTCCGGAGCCAGGAAGTTGCTGAAGGAAACAAAGTATTGCTGGAATGCAGAGTTGCTGGGAACCCGGTCCCTGATGTCAGGTAAGGTCATGCTTTTTGACTTATTCACTGGATATCATCCTCTTCTGATTGTGGAGGATACCTGAGCACAGATATCACAGTGGTGTGGTGATATCACAGTGATGTGACTGCTTAGAGGTAGTCACATAAGAACAGTGGATTAGTGTTTAGTAAGCACTTGGAATAGCAGATTCTGACCTCTTTACTTCTCCTGTAGTGTTTCTTTGTTTTCCGCTTGGAAAATGAAGTTCTACTTGATCCAAGAGCCACATGGCAAAATTAGTAACAGAGATGGCTCTAACAACATTCCCTGTGACTGTTACCTCATTAATCTAAGTGAAAGAATTCACAATTTGCCCCTGAAGAGCATGTATCAGGCAGTTGGTACAGTTTTTACTGTCAGTTAATTGCAATGTCTCCAAGCCCCATACCAATGGGATTTGGGGTCTATACTTTGAGAACCTAAATCTAGCCAAATATCCTCCTGTGTAAGACATATCCAGAAGACATTAAGACGATCCCCATTTTAAAACTTCTTTTTATACTTTGTAATGAAATTTATATGCATTTGCTTTTATTCAGTGACAAAATACAAGTAACAGCTGTGTAAGTTTTTGTTTCAGATTCTTTATTAGCCTGTGTTGACAATAATTAGAAAAGCTACCTTCACAGTATCAGTGAGGGCTGAATAACTCATAATATTTTTCACTGTCTGTCTTTCCTTCTAAAGATGGAAATTAAGGTCGATCAACACTGTACAGACAGCATTTGCCACTTTACAGGTCTGAGCCTTAATGCTAGTATGATTGCTTAACACACAGATTATACCTCTAGTTTAATAATACCTCCTGTGAGGTTCTTTAGTTACATCTGAAGACTACATAATTCTTATAAAGTTCTCAATGTTTCCTTAAAGGAACATGTCAATCACTTCCTGTAACACTTGTTGTGCTTTAAATTTCTTCATATCTTTTGCTGTGAAGTCTTTCAACACTTTGAAATTAATAATATTTTGCATTAGGTTACCCCTGATTGCTTGCAGATAGTCACATGTATAGGCCTTGCAGCTATGTAAGCTTAGGAATTCATCTCCATCACTAAATAGTGTCTTCATACATACCATAATTGAACTTCTCCTTTGAAATCAGTCTTATTTTTAAAATCTCTACCTCTTGGTACAGATTTGTAGAGGGAATAAACAGAGCTGTCAGTCTGAAGATTTTTAGACCTTTGTCAACAAGTTTAAAAAAGTACTGTTTTGAAATGTCATGTTATGGCTATATGTCCTTGTATATGCTTTCATTCCAAGGTGAAAAGTTACTTCATAGAAATATCTCCTGAGAGTCTTGTTTGTGACTCTTAAACAACAGCACTGCCTTTATCTTTTTCTGAGTCCCAGAGAAGCTGAATATTGAGACTCTGAAATTTTTACAGGGTCAAAAGATCGTTTAGAGACATCAAGTGCATTCAGATGCTCTTCTATACAAAGTGTACCTCAACATGTTGAGTACATTGTACTCAAGCTTAGATTGTCTTACAAACTGAAGCCAACTGATCTTCTAAACCAAGATAAGCTGTGGATCTAAGTATGCTAAGCAAAGTAATTACATAGAATCATAGAATGGTTTGGGTTGGGAGGCAGCTCAAAGATCATCTAGTTCCAACCCCCCTGCTGTAGACAGGGGTGGGTCCCTGCAGGGACACCACCCACTAGACCAGGTTGCTCAAAGCCCCATCCATCCTGGCCCTGAACACTTCCAGGGAGGGGACAGCCACAACTTCCCTGGACAACCTGTTCCAGTGTCTCACCACCCTCACAGTAAAGAATTTCTTCCTAATGTCTAGTCTAAATCTACCTGCTTCCAGTTTAAAGCCATTACCCCTTGTCCTATCAGTACACGCTTTTGTAAAAAGCCCCTCCCCAGCTTTCTTGTAGGCACCTTCAGGTACTGGAAGGCCACTATAAGGTCTTTATATCACAAGCCTTGCCAACAGGTCAGGAAGCTGACACCAAAAGTATTATAATGCCGAAACTGTAATACCCATCAAGCAATATGACAGCCATGTCATTAATAGTTGTTTGGTATTTTATTTTTTAAAATATTTTCTGGAAAACAGGGACAAAAGGTAGTTATGGGTGCAAAAGCCTTCCAGTTGTTCGTGCTCCTTCAGACTTCCGTGAAACAGGAAAGGGGAATTGTAGAAGTTGCACAATTATGACAGCCAGGGAATCCTCTTGTGTTTCTTCTTAGACTCTTCCTTTCCCCTCATTAAGATATTGCAGCCTGACAGTGGTACTGATGTGGACACTAGGGCAACACAAGCTGTTAACTTCTAGTAATCCTGTTGTTGGGTTAGGTAATGACATGTGACATACCGTTACTGATACTTCTGGGTTCTGAAAAAGAGCAGTAGCAACAGAGGGACTACACTTAAGTAAAAAAATAATTTCTATTAATTAATACTAAATACCTTTTCACCTAATTTCACCTCTCTGTAGGTTAGATATTTAACTTTACCATGTCACACTAGACTCCTACAGTCACTAGAGAAGCGCACCTACAAGAGTCACCTGTTTAGTACATTAACAAGAACTTAGGGCAAATACTTCAGACTAAACACTTAATAATTAGCTTTTCATAATAGGTGAGGTGATTCCCATCCTATCTCTGTGCCAATGGATGGCACAGGGAGAAGGAGTTATTCTGCCAACTTGTATCCACTGGTAGTGCAACTAGAAGAAAAAACCTCAACTGTCTGTCTTCCATGTGAGAATTCTCCATGACACATACTGCTTTGAAGGAACTTAGTTTTCATAGTATTTGAATTTTGAAAACATCTATACTTCCATAACTTGAACAGCAAACTTTGTAAGAAAGTTTTTTGCTAAGAAAGCAATAAACACAGCGTTTTTTTCTAAGATTCTACTTACCAAGTCATTAATAAGACCATTAAGGTACTGAGAGTCATTCTGTGTAGACAGCACTATTTTACTAGAATGAATCACTGTTTCTATTGGCTTGAATGGTTTTACTACAGTCAATCATGCTTTAACACATTTCAGTACTACTGAGTTACAAAACCTATTTTGTGGGGTGAAAATGATCTTAGAATAGGCAGTACATAGGCATGGATGATCTCAAACAGAATTACTAAACATCCGCAGGGTCAACAGGCATTTACTTTTATAACACAGCAAAAAAAGCTTCACCAGTGCTATCAGACTCACATACTCTGAATTTCCTGCCGTTGGTATAAGTACTGTTCTGTTCAGAACCAATTAGAAATTGTTGATTTCTTTTATGAAATATGGCATAGGCAATTTAGATGAGTCTGACAGCAGCAATGAGGTTGCAGTGTTTTAATAGCAAAGATGTGCTGTCATAATGCTTTGATATCTCATTGCTCTTATTTTATCTGGCAGAACATCAGTCTTTACTTCAGTGATATGACTCCAGAACTGTACACAAATATCAACTGAACTAGGAAGTTGTGTCCAAGCTATGGAGCTTTTTTCACTTAGGTCTTTTAGGTCATTGTTGTATTTATTTCAGATGCTGCTTAAATTCAGATGTTTACAAGAAATAAAGAAAAAAACTTTATGTTCTTTAAATTTTAATATAAACTCTGCTTTTCTGAATCTTAACTATTGCAGAATCATTAAGTGAGAAAGTAAACCTTAATCCTGAGCAGAATGAGTCATGAGAAACACTGGTGACATAATAGTAGACGACTTTAAAATTAAATGTACTTCTATGTAATCTCATCAGTATCAATTAATTTGTAACTTTTGGTTTATTTCCCTTTTTGAAACCCATAATTGTTCTATGTCTACACATACAGCCATTGCTGAAGTGCAGTAAATATGCTTCATGTCAACTTCTCAGTCTCCTGCAAAGCTTCTTGGAAGTCAGTTTAATAAACTTCCATGGTCCACCTCCAAATTGGTTTTATTTAATAATTACTAATTTTCCATCTGGCAACAGCATGTAAATTTGTGAATATACTTAAAGAAAACTTATTACTTACTAAGAAAAAATTACTTTTCCAAAGTTCCCAGTAAAAATACATTTCCCCTTTAATCTCCATTTTATTGCGTATCTTCAAGAGGAAACGTATGGCAGCTATACTTAAATACAATTAATACAATACTTAAATACAATTTTGCACTATGACCTTTCTGTAATGACTCTGCCTTGCCTGAAGAGGTCACTCGCAGACAGCACGGGCAGGGTTCTCCCAGGCTGGATTTCTGCTGAGGGCCGAGCAGCACAAGGGGGAAGTACAGAGCCCTTTAGCTATTGTGCGCTTTTGGGAAGCCCTTAGAACGAAAGGTGAGACTCCACCATCCTGCCTCTGAATTCTGGGGAGAGGGTTCTTCAGAAGACAAATGCAGAAAAAAAATGTAATATACTCTAGACTATAATAACATTACTAGGAACTTCTAAACACATTATATCACCTATGCACATCACTTCCCACTTTGTGGAGCTGACAGGGACTATAGAACATTCTGAATACCCAGAAAATAACTAACATGCTGCAGTGGAAACACAAGCCTATTTAAAGCCACTGATGTATTGCAGAGCAAGTGAAGAAGGCTTGCTCTTCATGCCACTTCTGGGACATTTCTGTAAATTTGAGATTTATATGATTAAAAAAAAAACCAAAACACCTGTGATACGACACTAGTTGACCATTCTCTTGTATTTTGGTAATCTAATTTTCTAATGCATTGTACTTGGACAACTGTTTCCTTAGACTAAATTTTTAATTTGTGATACCTTTGAAAAATTGTGGAGCATAATCATATGAATTGGAAAGATTTAAATACCTACTGTTTTCTGAAGAAACTGGCCAGTGGAAAAAATGTGTAAAAGTTATCAAACATATTGTGAAAATTTCTGAATAAGTAGAAGACAGAAGTGGATATTAATGTTATTGCCAAAAGAGGGGCTATAGAACAAGCTGAACAGTTACCTGGTCTGTGAGGTGTAACAGCCAGCCACTTAGCACATGCAAAACTTCCTGAACAGGAGATGCAGATAGGGGCAGGAACCAGGATTACCATGGTCTGTTCACTTACACATAGCAATAAAATCTATAGAAAAGAAACTTCAGTTGTTCTGATTTTTCCCAGAAAAGCCGGTTTCAATAACACAGCCACTGCAAATAATATTTTTGGAACTCTGTGTAGTGTGATAAAAGTAGAGAGCAACTGGTATTTTCATTCTTTTGTCTCAGCGGGAAATAAAACAACCAGAAGCCATAGTTCCTAAATTCATGATGAAATAACAGTGTAATGGTGACAAGAAAAGCACTGGCTAAATTGTTATTTTTCCCAGCACCTGAGAAGTTGTCCAGCCTAGTAATAAGCACAGCTGATATTTAGACAGAATCAAGCACTGGTGGCCATGAGTTCATCCAAGTGAGCTACAGAAGAGCAAAAAGCCTTCAAAAGAAACTGCTTAGGTATTTCTGACTGTTTAGTATGTTGTTGTTTTCCTATAGAAAATCACATTTTAGTCTGGATCCCAATAATCTTTATAAATTTCTTCCCTTTTCATAGCTCTTTAGGAGCTAAACTTTCCGAAGTTCTCAACCTGTCCAAAGTGGAGCTAGAATTCTGCTACCTTATTATAAGGTTAAGGATAACAAGGTTGCAAAATCTTATAAGCAAAGAAACCATCAAATGCAGTATAAGGACAAGGTTTATATTTGAAGGGTATGTCACTAAGAAGGCCTCTTAAATTTCAAGTTCCTTGGATGTTCATAACTGTATCATATAGAAAGTAAAAACTTTGTTCTAGAAGTCCTTCTTAGTCCTTCTGCCAAAGTTTACTTAACTAGAATCTCAGGGTTGAATCCCAAAAGGAAACATTCAGTTCAATTTCAAGAACCACTACATTTCCTCAAAATTCAATGCCTAACTTACTAGTTCTACTAGCAGAAAATTAGAGACCTAACAATGAAGTCTTTATCACTGATCAGAACAATTTTAACTGCTGAACAACCAGGATCTTGACCTAAGGCCTAGCGAAGTATTGGGTAGTTTGATAAGTCTAGGATATGTGTCTTCTAAAGAAGGTATAAAGTGTATAAAACTTAAGTCGAAACAGAAATTTTCTATATTGCTTTCAAAACCATTGTATCAGTCAGTAGCTCTCCTTCAAAGTGCATCAGCAGTGCAGTACTTAAAATACCCAAGTTAGCATTGAGCTAGTGCAAAGCAAATCCCTGCTGGAAGTAACTTATTGCTCTTCAGCATTTGCCTTGCTACCTGAATATTTAATTACTTAGGAGGTCTGCCCTGAGCTGTAAGCTACGATTAAAGTATTTGCAGATATTCACAGATTCTGTTGCACAACGGGTATTGAAATATTTTGTGCAAAGTATATGCTCTTCCTTCTTCAACAGCAAATTGACCAAAAAGAAAAAAAAAAAAAAAAAAAAAACAAACAAACAAAAAAAACAAACAAACAAACAAAAAAAAAAAACATGTTGTCCACATACTACATGGCAAGAACAGGGCTTCTTTGCCTTAAGGAATCTATTTGCTCTCATAACCCTTTTCTTCTCATAAGTGGTGGTTATCTAAATTTCACTGCAACAAGTACCCAAAATCCCCACCTAGATTCATTTCTTGCATGTAATCCAAAACTGTTCTTGGAAAATATAGAAACAAATGCAAAGTACAATACTTAAATTTATAATAAAACCCAAACTACCTTGATTTCTGCAACTTCACAAAACTTACCTAGTTTTACAGCTTTTACAAGCTTTGAAGTTTAAAAACATGCAATGAACTGTCTCCACCAAAGTGTTTCTATAATAAAGGGCTTGATCCCCCAGTACTCCAAACAGGCACAGCTGCAAATAACACTGGATGTCAGATTAATGCTTAATGCAGATCTGCACAGGTGGGTAGGCATCCAAGTGGACAATAATGACCAAACTACCTTCACAGCAGCTGGTAGATTTTTAAGTCTTGGGAATGTAAAAGGTGTGACAGATGTAGTTTCTGCTTCTTTCGTAGGTGCGATTTCAGGTAGGAAAACTGTGGTTCAGAGGTAGTATTCAGTTTTGTTTCTTAAAGTCTTTTAGCATTTTATTTGCATTCAAATTAAGACATAATATCTATAGGTATGAAAATGATATGTCAATTTCCTCAATATTTTTCTGTGACAATATTTATTTACATAAGGAGGAGTAAGAAAAATCTCTTCTTTAGTTTTCCTTTTTTTTTTCTTCATTTACAAGTCAAAATAATAGCTATTTGAAGTCTTGACCTTGTTATTCTTTTAGCCCTTTTTGCTTCTCATTTATTTCCTTTTATATTCTTGGTTTATTGGACCATGCTATGTCATTCTTATGTCTTGAATTTTGTTTGTTTGCTTTCACTAATTTGAGATCAGGCCTGTCCATCTCCAGGCATCTCTGGAGTTTCAGTTTCCTTCAGGGCAGATCTGGAATGTACTGTTGAAAGTCACCTCAGTGTCTAGTGAAACTGCTTCCTAATTCTGTTTGTCTTACAACAGTGTTCTGGACTACTGGGCTTTGAGGAAGCAAGGATTTGTACTCCAGTACAAATGGTTAAACTATTGCAGTAGCTGCCTATAGTCATTTATGGCCTGCAGGTTTTCGGTAGATAATGTGCATCTTTCAAACATTTTCTTTTTCATTCTCCATTCATTTTGAGGCAATGAACACTGTCAGGGTTTTCTACACCTGGGGGAAAACATACAGTAGAGTTAAGGCGTATTTAGATAAGGTACCCACCCATCTGCTTTAAAAATATTGTGGCATATCTGAGAAATGATGGTAATGCATCAGTTTTCTTGACTTGTAAGTAATACTCCTTTTACCTTAGAACCACAGGAAAGTTGGAAAGAGGATTCTGTACTATTTGTAATTGTGCTACTTAAGAACATTGTTTAGGAGACTGTTGTATTATGTGATAATCAAATGTTCTATTTGGATGTTTTGTGGTTTTTTTTGTCTTGCTTTACTGTCCAGAACCATAGAGTACATTATTTAAAATGGGTGTCTTGAGAGCCAGGCTCTTTCCTAGGTGAAATGATCTTTACAAAGTCCAGATTGTTATAACAAGATAATTTATGAAAGTCTTATAAAATAAACAGATTGCTAATTCAAGCATAACTTAGTCTGAGATGTCCATTGTTGTTACAAAATGAATATTCAGAGATGTAAAATTGATAATATGTGGGTGTCACTGGAGGGGGCATAGACTGTTTGTTTGGTTTTTGTGAAAGCCCAAAGGATGAGCTATAGATCCTGGACACTAGGGTTGTTCTTATATTTCATTTGTTTCTTGTCTCTGTAGAAGAGTTTTGACTATATGATGTATGCATTTTCTCATCTTTGTTATACAGGCATTGTGCATCACAGGGCTCTTTTTCTTCAGAGGTGTAAGTTTAGTAGTTTCTGTGAATGCTAAAATATCTTTTGTAGTTTTTGTTTTAGAAAATTGAAACTTTCTTTTTGGTTCTCCATCCTGAAAAGAGGAAGAATAAAGCCTGTTAGGTGCATGAAGATGAATGCTGTAAGAGGCAATTGGAAAAAACAATGGGATAGCTATTGAAACAGCTCTTGATAGTTGCTCTTTCAAATTGGATTTAGGAAGAGAATTCCAGCTCAGTTACTTTATTTTTCTCTATTTGTGAACACCAATGCCTCTGTCTTGGTGTATTTGATTATGATTACAATCCTGAAAGTTTAAAAGAGTCTTAGTTCATTTCCTTAATCTTTTGTTCTGATTTGTCTGCCTCTCAGTAAAAGAATGCAGATCTAAAGTTCCTTGCTAATGCTCCATAAATAAATAACGTACTAACTAGTATTTATAAAAAGTCTCAATGATTAGATGAAAATGTTATCTAAGTGCATTTTAAACTGATTCTATGCTTGACAACTAATGCAAAAAGCTTAAAAGTAAATAAAGAAAAATTACTCTTCCAAAATAAGAACAATGGTGCTGTCTGCATAATGAAAAAAAAAAAAAAAACATGTAAAGAACTTTTGCCTTTTATTTACACAGAAATTGAATGAGACTTGGATGAACTCTAAAATAATAAGGCACCACATGACTTCAGAAAGTGCTTTTGCTACACTAGGTTTGTCCATTTTAAACATTTTTAGTTTAAAAACTAAGCTAAATTGAAGTAGTGTTAAAATATAGATTTCCAACAAAAGTGGTGCTGAAACAGGGCCAGAGGCAGCATTCCAAGAGGCTGCTTTTACTTCATGTTTCAGCATTTATTTGTAGAAACCTTATATACTGTCTCTGGGCCTTTCCAGTATTGTGTAAAGCACCAACAGCCAAGAAGTCTGTCAGTGAGGAACTACATTAGCAATCTGCTTGTCATGGACTGATTGAAAGTATCAGTCTGTGAAAATTAAAACTAAATCTAGAGGCTAAGTAGAACAGAGGTGGGAACGAACCTCTGTGTTTTAGGAGTGGACTATTTTATTTGTACTGAAATGTGAAGAGAAACAGAGTAGGGAGGCTTTTCATAGAGAGAAGTGTTTGGAGTCAGTAAATCTGGAATCCTTACTTATCAATGTTCAACAGGTATGCAGTGCTATTCCAAATCCTATTTAAAATACTATGATTAATATTCTTTGACATGTTTGCTCATTTGCCTAAAGGCAATACCGCATCTTGGATTGTTCAAGTTTCTTAAGGGTAATTAGAGCAGTTTAAAAATGTTACTTAAACAGGACATACTTTTGTAAGATACAATATGTTGCTTTAGAAATATAAATTAAGTAAATACAATTATCACTTTGAAACTTGATGCTTTAAAAACTCTTTCCCAATAAAAAACTTTGTCATGTCTAAAATATGCTATATAATTGCATTCGTGGCAATGTGACAGCTAACTTTTGAGATCTGGATGATGAAACTGAACAAATAAGACTTTTCTGCAAACATTCATAGCTGATGACTAGAAATGTTAGGCTTCAGTTCATGCAATTAGAGCTGACAGGACTTTGAGGGAGGTAGAGAAGGCTACGGACTAAAATCTTGTACGAGACCAAACATAGAAGAAACATTGTTAAACAGCAGCAAAAATTTAGTTTATTTTACTAGTTCTAGAACCTATCTGGAAAGTGTGTTTTTTCTAACAAGTCTTACAGTTTGATAGGGCTCTGTTAAGTGGACTGTATACTCATTTAATAGGCCACAGGCTTGCCCTTCAAGCCCATGCAAAGTTAAAGGAAGGAGTAAAAGAAATTCCCTTGCCCACCTACTCCCTGTCACACGTGAAAATAAGATGGTAAGTCCTTTGCACAATATCTGTATTTCCTTCCCTGAGTACAGAGATGTAAAGTGAGCAGGAAAATTAAGGAATTAGCAGTGCTTTTTCATACCTTGTACAATTTTGCTCACATTTTGAGGTGTGTGGTGCAAGAACAGCAGTAAATAAACCTGTTATTTCTGTGAAACCTCTGAAAATCTTCCTTTCAGTGAAACCCAACACTGATCAGCAGTGAGGCTGGTAGAAAGAAAGAAAGAAACAGAAATCCTGGGTAACTTTTCAGAATATGTGGGAGATGTGTTCAAGGGATATAATGATGAAAGAAACCTCTTGTTCCTGCTTTAGGCAGAACTTTACAAAACCTCTGAAAATGCACTATATGCAGAACAGCTATTTTGTTTATATCTGAGAAATTATAATGGTTTCTTGCCATGTAACATATTCACAAAACAATTTATGTCATCACAAGTTCTTATATTCCACATGCTTTTTTTTTTTCCTTAGGCTTCTGGATATTGATAAATAATCTACAGTTGCATAGTGAGGAGATAGCATTTCTTTTAAGATAGCAAAATTAATAGGATTTGGAAGTTTAGCTTTGCACAGAATAAACCTGCACTGTGGTTTTGTCCCCTTAGACACTTAAGTGTTCAGCTTTTTTTCTTCTAGAAAACTTTTACATTAATTAATGTAAGAAACGGACTTAATTCCTGCTTTGTGCCCCTGTCAGTTGCCTCGTCTGAGGCAACCCATGAAAGGAGAACTGATGAGTAGGAATAGTGAAAAATTGCAAACAACTGAAATAGTAAGGGACTCGTTTAAGTATTGAAAACTAATCAATAGCCATGTGACATGTTTCTGTAAACTGGGAAATAAGCAGACTTCTTAAATATATAGGTGGGTAATCTGGGTAGAGAAGACGTGCTATTTTATGAAATAAATCAGGAGGAATAATTCAGCTAGGTAATTTCACTTGTATATACTAAGATACCTTTAATTTGCAGATAGGGCAAATGCCTGTATAGAAGTATTTTAACATTCTGTACTGTAGTACATCAGATAAAATGCTTATTATAGACCAGACACGAGAAACCTTATTTTCCTTAAGGAATATGCTACAGTTAGTGTGATACTACTCAGTGTAGATGAATACACAACTCAAGATTAGGAGTAGTGTGAACTCAAATAGGTCAGACTTCTTATGGGAATGGATAATAAGTTACAGTGCTTGGGGGTTGGAGTTAATTAGCAGGTAGAATCACTCCTGAAACTCTGGGGTTTTTTCAGCTACTTGCAGGTCAAAGCAAGTAGAGGACTAAAATTTTTGTGCAACAAGTCTGTTATGAAGAAATGTTTCTTTTGGTCTAACACTAACATGCTACTTCAAATCAAAGTGGTTCATTGTTCCATCTTATTAATAATGTATACTTGCAGTGCATGCATGTATCATTATAAAAACAATGAATACTTTACATTTATACAGTACCTCTCGTCTGAGCATTTTGGTGCTTTATAAACAGCTTGTATAGTATGTGAACAGCTTTTGTTTATCTCCTCTTATTTGATAAGGTTGGGGTTTTTGGGTGGCCAAGGGAAAAAGATTAGACAAATAGAATCCATCTCTTATTTATGGTACAACTGACAAGTAGCCTTAACTAAGATAACACATGGCCCAACAGTAAATCACTGCTTACGGGAAGACCACTTAAGTATTTGCTCTGTGAGTAGCTGAGGCACGTATTTAACTGAACTAACATGAGCTGAGGGCCCTTTACTCCTAAGACTAGTCTTGACAAGTGTAAATTGATAACAAGCTTCGCAGAAGGCTATTTAACATTAGGCCACAATCTAGCATCCTTAGCATTTTGCTCTTCCACCATCTTTTTTTTCCACTGTGACATATTAGTAAAAGAGATAAAATGTAATACACTGATAATTAGGGGCCAGGTATAGCATCAGATGCTGTTAGAACCTATTATTCTTGGTATATGCTTTCCAGATAGCCGAATCTGAAGGGGAAGGTCAAGTGTCTTCATTCAAGACTGTTCCTGTTTGTTATGACAGCTTTGCTTTTAAGAGACTGGAAGCAAAAAACACCCTAAAAATCCAGGAGTCAAAGCACACTTCTTCATGTAGGAAAACAAGCTGTATTCAAATAAACTCTTCCAAGGGTGCTGAGTGCAATACTCACACAGTTTCCTCCTAGGAATAAGATAGCAAAGTGGAACCTCGTTCTACAAAAATATAAATTCTCCGTTGATTAGTTTAACAGGTACGTTCATTTAACCAAAACTGGGCTGGTTACAATGCAGTGACATTCTCTCAAATATCTGTAGAATCAATAAAGAAAATTCTTGTTCTTTCTTTTGTGTGTAAGCATGTGTTCCTATTCATTGTCAAGTTAAAAAATATTGCAAAAATAGATATTGTGTCGTCAGATAAATAATTTAGGTGGCTAAGACAAGCAATCATTGTATGATGTATAGAAGGAAGAAAAGGGGGAGGTTGTTTGGTTTTTAAGGTACAATTGCTTGCAGTAACTACAACTTACTGCAGTTAAATATTCTATATGCTTATGTTGGACTGTGAAGACCATGAGTGGGCATAGATATAATCTTTGTAATATCATACTTAAATCCAGGGATTAAGAAGAAACATGGATCCCATAATGACAATTATGCATAGTTAAAGCTTGAATATGAACTGACTTAGTTTCTGCCTTATTCCCTAAAAGAAACCCAAGTTGTTTAATCAAAGATAATATATAAGTGAATTGACATGCTTACTTTCAGCTAAAGCATAGTTCTGGACAAAAAGAAGTAATACAATATGCATAATTTGAGTTACGTAAGTTAATTTGTATAAATTTTAAAGTGTTTGAAGAGTGACTTTCTGTAATTGCCCAGTATAGACTGATTAAAGCATGCGCTGGCTTAGAATTCTTATTCTGGTATCAGATGTCCCACTTAGTAGAATGTGAAACTCATCAAAACTTTTTCTGATTTGCTCCCTTTTTCCTGGAAATGTGTTTTTCCACTAGTTCTGAATATTAATACTTGCCAAATCAATCAGTTCAGAAAATAACAGGAATGAAATTGTGTAGATAATTAAATTAACAAATGTAACATAAGGTATAAAAGTGGCTTTTTGTTTTTCCTGTCCTTAATATATAAAATCAGCTGCTTCTGTTAAATACTTATCGGCAAAATTCATTCTTAGTTCCAGTTAGATTCCTTCACTCAGAATTTTCTTTTTATTTAAACTATAAAGACTTACATTAATATAACTGGCATAGCTATTTATCAAGTAGCCTGTTTACAAGAAGTGTAAACCAAACACTTTTAAAGTCTTCAATGACCAATTGATATGTGCCTCAAGCAGCTAAACAAAAGTTACTGAGTGTTTTAGTGTTTTTTAAAAAAGTAAAAAAAAAAAATCCCCAGAGAAGTTCTTATGTAGACTTGAAGATCTTAGTAAAAAGTGTGGAGATACAATGTTTTATTTTAAGGATCTGCCTTAATTCTGAAAGGCAGAAAATTTTGATTCTCACAGTTGCTGCATGGAAAGTCCTCAAAGTGAATTCCATGATCATCAATGAATGGCATTTATGGTCCTAAATTGTTTGAGTTCTCTCATGCATAATTAATTTTGATACTATGTATGATATAACATAGTTGAAGATTGGTATAATATTCCAAACTGATCTTAAAAAAAATGAGGAAATTCTCTCAATTTTTGCACTTTAACAGCATTCTTAATTAAATATGGATTTTTGTTTCCTAAGCTATGATTATATGTAACCATTCATCAGCAAAGCAAATTTGGAAAGGGAAAAAAATTGGAAGGGAAAGTACTTATCTCTCTATTGGATAGTTTCCCCAAGAATGCTTGTGAATTGCTGCTGCAAGGAGAAACTCTTCTGCAGATGTTAATTTAGGGAGAGCTTGAACCATATTTAAGAATCAGTATAACATAGTCTGAACTAGAGTACTTTTTATGTGACTTTCCCATACACTGCAGAGAGCATTTGTACGTTACAGTCTTGCCATTTAACATCGATGTTGACTGGATCTTAATTCTCAATTTATTATTTGCTTGAGATGTTGGTACGGTGAGTCTCTTGTGTAGTGAAGAACAAGGGAAAACACTTGTAGCTTTACAGGGGTAAAGGTTACTGTATGTTTTCTGCCTTTTTTCCAAAACAGCATTGTTGCTGGTGAGGGCTTTCAAGTTTAATTAGGGACGGTTGGGACAGAAGGAGAGTTGATTGTGTCTAGGCTTCCTCAGGCTTGCCGTATGGCCAGAAGGAATCTATAAAAGCCTGTTTTCCACAAAACCTGTGAGAGGTAATTTTGGGGGAGTTTACCTATAAAGGAAGTAGGCGGAGATGGTGGTTTGCTGTTCCCTGGGGAATTGTTACAGATGCCAGGCATTGCATTTCTAGAACGTGCTACTGACTGCAAATTCAGAGGCTGGTGATTTAGAATTTCAGCCTAGAATCTCGCTTTATTCTCAGAGGATTTCTAAATCACTGACTCTGCCCCCATTTTTTTTTTTTTAAAAAAAAAACAGCAAAAAAACCCAAACGCCTAAAACACAACCTCAATGAGATTAACTTAATCTCTTAATGGATAGAGGAAACATTGCTGTAATCCAGATAAGTGGCAACCTGAAAATCGGATGCGTGTGACCTTACTTAGTGTGATATACACTGCCAACATCACTCCAGAACCCCAAGGAGTGGTGTAAGACCCATGGCAAATTCCTGTATCAGCTGGTGCAGAAACTGGCTTTTAGTGAAGGCCTTCCCTAGTTTAATAGTTATAGCAAGGCCCCCTATATTATGTTCCTCCACAGCTTTTGTCCTCAGAAGGACTGTTCTTCAGGCGTATGACATTATGATAGAAGTTACATGTTTTGAATTAAGAAGGAAGATGCAATATTAAAGTTTCCCAGCTGAATGGTGTTGAATGAGTAGCATTTAACTGGATGTAGTGATCATGATTCAAAGCAGACTGTCTTACTCTGCTTCCTGCCTATTTGAAAGATGGCTCTACTACATCAGCCTTCAGCACAAGGTTGGACTGCACTTCAATACTTGGCATTTTAAACACAGATTGATTTCTTCAATTATTGCTTCAATTAGCCATATAATCTGCTTTTCTGATTTTAGTGTAGTGCAATTTGACTAAAAGACACTACAGGTTTTTGTATGCAACCTTTGTTATAGGTGTGGCTATTTTGCTTGATATCGTATTTTAAAGTTGTTATATTATGTAATGTCTAGATAGTTCAAACTGCAACAAAAATATGACATATACCTCTGTGGTCACGTTTATCCCAAGGAAGATCCTGGTTTGCTGCACAGTTGTTTATGCACAGTATGAATGTTTTGTTGTTCCTCCCTCTGCCCCACTTAATTCTGTAAAAAGCTCTAATTTGGTATTTTAGGTAACCTTTGGAAAAGTACCTATTCCTCACTTTTTTGTGGAAAAGGGAGTGTGAAAGTTGGGTTGAAGGGTGATGATATCTCTAATCATGTATTTTTATGTTGTTGATGTAAAATCAGCGTTGTCTAACAGTAGATTAATATTTAAATTATAGAATGAATGTACAAACTCACAGGGAATCGCACACTAAGAAATCGGAAACAATCTACAAGAAGCACACTTGCTGAAAAGCTTCTTTGTATTCTTTGATTCTCTTCTTTGTCTTGAATATCTTAGTAGAAGAGCTGAAGTTCTTTTAATAGGCATTTTTTTTTCTCCTGGAGCAAGTTATTCAATCTAGACTACTGGTTCTCCATGTTCAAGTAAGAGGAAGATAATTTATACTAATCTTTGTGAAAACAAAACTCAGCTCTGTTTTTCAGGAAACACCCATGTTCAGATAAATTTTGTAGTACATGGTGTGCATCTTCCATGAACTTCAGTGAAGTCTTTTTTCAAACTGAAACATGTTGCCTGGCAAATCTGTATCTATTCTTATTCTTGACTTGGTTTTGTACAGCACCTTGCCAATTCCTCTTATTCAGCACCAGCAATGAAACTAGCAGTTGCACTAATCTTTGTTGACCTAAACATTTTTTTTTTTTTTTTTTTTTACAAAGGTATAATCTTACAACTTGAAGCAGGGATTATTACAACCTGAAACCTGACTCAGTGTTGTAATAGGGTTTATACACCTAAAAGAAGCATGGTGCAAGCAAAAGCATAGTAGTCTAGATACAGAAGTCCTCACTTAAATTTAAGTTCTATTTGCACCCAGTTTACATGGTCTTCTATTAAGATTGCTTTTGCAGCCAGCAAGAGTGTTTGAGAGACAAGCTGGAAGCAAAAATCACTGTTCTGGAAATAGCCTGATTGCTCTTTGCTGCCTTAAGAAGTGCAGGGCTATTTCTAAGGCATGTAGATGCGAATAATGTATCTAACGGCAATTCAAAGTGAAACGTCTGCTTTTAATTCTGCCTGAAATTTACATAGTAGTAGCTAGCAACACAGTAGCTGGACTTTGGCAGATTATCTACGTTTTTCCAATGATGAATACTGCAATAGTTTCTTTAGATAAGGAATGTCAGGGGTGAAATAGGCAACTTTTGCTTCCTTAGAAAGGCTCTCGACACACCTAATAAAGATTCTTGGAATGCAGATGTCTGACAGTGGGAGACATGAGGAACCACCAACCCTATGTATAGATTTTTCCATATATGCCTAAGGCATTCTGTGAATTGCAAGTGCAAGAAAACCACAGTCCATGCAAATGCACTATTTATGGGTGAAATGAAAGAACTGAAGAAACAGCCACTACTTAGGAATGCTAGAGAAAGGCCTTAGGCACTGCCCTTACTGGAATTTTTTTTTTTTTTTTTTTTTTGCCAGTTCACTCTGGTTTTGACATCTCTTTAAGGACTACTTTCCACTGTTGTAAACAAAAATCTTATTCTTATCTCCTGCTTGTAAGTGATGTAACTGAGGTCCAGAGCTTTCTGGGAGCAGGTTTAGGAGTAGTACCACGATCTGACTGTCTTTTGTGCCAACTAATCTCTAACATATTTTCTTTTAACAGAAATGTCCTTTACTTATTTCTACTAATTAAAGTACAGGTAGAACATTATAGGGAAGATGTGATGACTATCACATACAAAACAGATGAAGTCATTAATGTTTTGTTGGTTTTATTTATATTACTAGTGGGAAATACTGCTTTAGAAATCAACTTTACCTAAGAAAATTGATACTTTTTTCTTTTTTTGGGGGGGGGTGGGGTGGATGACCACATTTAACATGACTATGTGTTCCCATCCTCTTTTTGCTTTTCTTAAAACCTGCATTTCAAGAAACAGCAATTTCTTTTTGTAGAAGGTCGAGTATCTAAGAAATCGAGTGACTTCATAACTCTTTACATCTATCTACCAAGAATCTCCATCTCTCTCTATTTCCTTCTGAATCCTTTAGGTATTCAGAAAGTTTTCTCTTTCACAGTATAAGATAGTCCCACTCATGCATAACATCCGCAATATAATTCTAGGGATTCCTTTTTCTTCAGATTGTGTCTGGTTTTCAAATACAACTTGGGAGATCAAACCAGGCTGAGGAAACTTAACTGCAGGAGTGACAGTTAAATCAGGGAAGTTCCTCAATATATTACAACGCATTTTACCAAGATGCTTGTTCTTCTTCCACTAGAATACAATTAACTGTTTTGACTAGTCATACCTCTTCTTTAGCCTCTTGCTGTCATCTTATTTTTCTTTTGTTTTTTTTAAGCTGCCTTGCATCTAAATTAGGCTGTACTCCACTTCCATAGTGATGCTGATTTTTCTTGTCTTCCCACAAGTAGGACACTCTCTGCCCTAAATTTGAAGATCTCAATACATGAAATGTATTTCATCAAATTACTGTTCTGTTTTTCTTTAGAATACTTTGTTTCTTTTTATCACTAATTAAACTTTAAAACTTTGAATTCTTTCTTTATTGCTGTTTGGTGAGTAGTGTGCAGGGAATAGCTTCTTGCGTACCATTTTTTTTTTGCCTTATTATATTAGATCTATTTTCTTGTTTGTTCATTTACACTTGTTGAACTTTACAAAAACTATTTCTCAGTACTTTTTTGTCCTCCCTGTTCTCAAAATTAAAACCATCTAATTAGTTATATAATCTCCCTTAAAACTGTACAGGAGGCATCTAAGATAAAAATTTTTTTAACAAGAAGGCTTTTTTATTCATTGTTCAGTGACTAAATCCATGAGTGAATTAAAAATCAGTAAAGATGAGAAGATTCAAGTGGGCATTAAGAATGGAAGCATCAAAAACTTTGTATATTATAAATCAAATCTCAAAGATACTGGAGCGTGTGGGCTGGGATTTAGGTGTTTTTTTAATAGTATTCCATTACCAATTCCATGTGTATTAGGTTGAATTTTTCATTCAAGTCTTGAAAAGAGTAATGATAATTCATAATACTTATCTGAACTAGAAGGGATTTCAGTGGTGAGTTAACACAGATGTAATATTTGATATAAACAATTATTTGTACCTTTGTTTAGGAGTGACAATAAGCTATTTAAAGTTGGAGTTTTTGTTCTGCAGTGAATCAAGGGTTAGCTTAATCTCCTCAGGACGAAAGCACATGACTGTCAATCTAAGGGAAATTCACCCATGGTACCATAAATAACTGTTCTTTGCTTTTCCTTACTTTAAAATTTTAAACCCCAACAACTAGGGCAAATTGCATGACATATTGAAGATTACGGAAACTTACATACTGGAAATTAAAATATATGAATAGTGCTTGACATACTTTCTGCTAAATTTTGAGAAAATCCCATTTTTTCAGTTATAAAACCAGATGTTTTTGTAAAGTCTTTATTTGGTCATTCTTCACGTTTATTACAGTGAGTGTAGGTTTCATATTGTACTTAGTGTATCACCAATATTATTTGAGGCATTATGCCTGCAAAAGAAAATGTGTGAATAACCACAAATTAGATTGTCATCTATTTGAAGTCCTATGAGGCAGCTAAAGAGCTACTGGGTTTTAAAAAAAGAAGTCAAAATGAACAGAACTGTTTAAACACACAGTATCAAATGTTCAATCTGGCATATTTAATCTTGACTCCCAAAAAGACCTTGTATTGTGGGTCAAAGGGAAAAGGAGGAGGAGGACCGCTGAGGTGTCTAAAATATTGCAGGCACCTGGTATTCTTCTAAAATTAAACTTCCTTGCATAAGCTGAAGCAGGATAGCTTCAGCTAGAAGATCAATTAAATCAGTTGCTCTGTTAGACTTATTTAGTGAATCCTATAGAACTACTCTGCTCCTTGTTAGCAAATATGCAGGTACTTGCTGAAATACGTTCCATAGATACAAACAGATATTGATTCTGAAAAGATTATAGCCTACTGTGGTTTCACAACACACTGTATCTCTCATGCAAACTCCTCTGTTGGCTACGTGATTATCAAAAAACCCATTTCTTCCAGTAAGATGAATTATACACGCAGTGTGTAACTTCAGTAAGGCCAGCAAGTTCTGTAGAGATTCTCTTACCTTGTTTTGAAAACAGAAAGGCACTTGAAGTGAGAAAAAGAAATGGCAAATAACTGTTGCAAGTTTTTTAAATGTATCAATTATTTTTCTTATTTGTATGTGACTTATATTATTTCTATAAGTGGGTTTTCTGGTATGTCTATTTTGGGTTGAGAAGAATGCAACTATCCTTTCACCTAATATTTGAATCCCTATTACTTTTCTAATTTTATGCTTCATGAAACCTTATAGCCTGAGAACCCTTTGAGAGTAGTCATCACAGATTGAACAGAATATTTTTGATTCTTACCACAGTATGAAGGCAAAATGAAGAAATGCTGAGTTTCAATGATGTTTTTCTTCAGAGTAGCTACTTAAAAATACCAATGGAAAAAATTTCGATCTGTGTTAGGGCCAAGTATTGGCTAGAAAGGAAGTATTTTGATTACATTGTAATAGTATGAAATATAGCCTAGATAATGAAAGGCAAAAGGATATGGCCTCTTACTATATAATCTCTTTGGCCATCAGCCAGAGCAGGAAATTTTCTCTGGGAGAGTGAAGGTATTGAGTAACTTGAAAAGTAATATATTTTTAGAGACACTAACTTCATTTCACACTGCTTTCTAGAATTAGATTGTCACCTTTGAGAACAGAATTCTTGTTTGAAAAGTGGTCTACAGTCTAACTCTTTTTCCATATTTATTTAAAATATGCTTTAATTGGATGGGGAGAGAGGAGGAAAAACTACAGAATACCATTATTTTAGGAAGGACCTTTATTACTAGTAAACAATAGTATACTGGAATATATACTAGAGAACAGCATATGCTATTTATTACTCTATAGGATAAATGTGTCACCATAAAGGCAAACACTAAAATAACATATTTGCAGTATTTCACTTAATAGAACTGACTCTTGGCACAGTCAATGTCAGCAATAAATGCTGAAAAGTGCAGTGGGGGGTCCTGCAATTATCTTCTCCTTCTCCTGTTTGTTGTACCAAGGGAGTTTGTTCATTTTTTTTTTAAGTCTTTGTGTAGAGACCATTTTATGCATCTATGCAGCACTGGGGGCAAGGTGGGGGGAAGGCTCTATATGGTTGGAGGGATTTCAAGTCAACCTTGAAAGGATTTTGGTTATTTACAGACCTTTAAAAGAACAGTTGTTCTATAGAAAAAGATATGGTCCTAAAATCTGAACAGTGAAATACTTTTTTGCTCAAGATGATTGCAAATTGTTGACCCATTCTATTTATGGAGGCAAAGCTATCACAGTATGTTATTATGTACTAAATAACTTCTATTTCAGAAAGTGCACTTCAGTTTATAATGCTTCTGAAATGTCACTACGTGTATTACATTTACTATATTAATTTTGATAGTGCTACTTCTTGTCTAAGTGATCAGTTCAACAATCGCAATATTCACCTAACTTAAAAAGGCACCAGTAGGATCTAGTGGGGTGGGGGGGAAATAAGACTGAGACCCACAACCACTGTCTTCTGTCAAGGCAGTCCAATCCCATCTATTGCTGGCATAGGATGGATGTTGCAACAGAAGATGTAATTGGAGGGAATGTGGGATTCCTTCTTTCTGCCAGTCCCATGCTGTAATTCTACCATGAATAGCATGGCAGAATCAGCATCAGTCATGTTAGTACTGCTTGCGTTCTGGTTCATGATGCCAGATACTGTAATGACATCATATCATAGGTTATTTCTTTGAGGGCATCCACACCTCCCTTAATTGTTTCAACCCTTTGAAGACCTGCTGACTATATCTGCATTATCCCTTAACTTCAAAAGTCCCAACCAATTAAAAGGTTCTGGGAAGGATTTTGTGACAGCTAAGGGTGTGGGATTTTAATTTTTTTTCTTTTTAAGAGCGGAATGAGCAGAAAATTAGATGTTTAGTTTGCCTGAATTGAAAGAAAATACTACCCAGTAATATATATCTATTTTGTCCTGCCAGTTCTTTAGGGCATATTTTGAAATTTGATACAGGGCAACCTTTGTACTAGAGATGTGCCTTTTGCCACTCCTATGAAGATCCACCCAGAGCTGGCCAAGTTGCAACCTGCAGCTCTTCCTGGGCTTATATGTGGTTCCATGATTGAGGAATTTTGTCCTAAAGCAAAGATTATGTTTGTACTGGTTATGTTCATCCCTGAAACACAATCCAAACAGCCTAAAGCCTTTATGGGCTGGCGAACTTCTATGCTCTCCAATAGGCAAAAGAGACAGACAGTGTGAAGAGAAGCTTTGGTCAGTAGTGTAGGGTACACTTAGGATCAGCACTGATTGACCAAAGAGGCCACTGCTGGGAGCTGTGAACAAACTGGGACCTGATCAGACAAAAGCCCTTGAGAACTGGTGGAGGAGGGAGGGACACAGTACCTGAATAAGGAGGCTGGAACTGCAATCCAGCAGGGATAGATGGAAGGAGGTGGGGAGTACAAAGAGAGCTAGGTGATAGGTCAGGGTAAAGCTATAGATGTAGAAGGGACGGAACCAGGCTGGTTGAGGACAACAGTGTTCAACTGTCTCAATATTTAGTAAGTCAGAAGTTCTCACAGTAGTCTAAAAAGTTCTGATGTGATTCCGTACCTTTCTGTGATGTTGTATGATAGAACTTAACTTGTCAACTTGTTCTAAGAAATGTAAAAATACTTTCAATTATAAAAAATTCTTGAAGTTATAAAGTCAAGAACTCAATGTAGAAAACAAAGTTCCACTTAAACAGTCCACTACAGTTACAGTATGTAACTATGTAATCGTATTTCCTTCCCCATCTTATTCATGAGATGAGGAACACAAGAAAGGATGTTTGTAGGATTCCTAGTTTATTTTCACTGAAGCTGGAAAACAATATTGAATGAATACTGAAAATTAAGTGTGCTATTTGAGGTACTGAAGCCAGCATTTTCAGCTGCAACTGAAAGTAATAAAAATGCTGCTTTAAATACATACAGCATTATGCATTCTCTAAAAAAAACCAGCTCCTAAATATTTCAAATTTTATTTTGCAATCCCATTTGCAAAGCAATGATAACACCTTTTACATCACAGTGTTAATTTTGAAAATAAATTGTTATGAAGTATTCATGTAGAAGGAAATGAAAAAGGCTGTAAGATATTAAGAATGGTCTTAAAAGTGGCTAGGCATTGTGTAGTAAAGAAGTCTGAATGTTGTTTGGTGAAGCCAAGGTTATGGAAGAGATGGAACAGGGATGAGCATGGATATATGAAGTTGAGGACAAATCAAGGGAGAACAGGCCCCTTTGAGATGCTCAGATCTTTACTCTTGCCCGTCCTGTGCCATTTTAAATGTTGGTGAAACATGGTAACAGTCCCATCCTTTCTTCTCCCAAACACCATTCTCTGCTCAGTGAATTCTCTCAAGAGTAGATGTTCGCTATTTGGCATTTCCTAACATCCAAGTGCTTAACTTATTAGCAATGCTTTTTAACATACTAGGCTTGTATGTAATGTCTTTTCTCTCAAAATATTACTGAAAGCTCAGAATTCTCAATCGTTATTCACGAGATGCATAAAGTCAGTTTGTCACACATGCAGCTGCTCCAGCTGACTTAAAAAGAATCATAAATTGTAAAACTATTAGAGAATTATTTAACCTGTGGGTTGAAATGACTAAAATACTCAACAAATTCTTTGTACCCTTTGAAAAGCATGAAGAATCATTCCTCCTAATCTGCTGAAAAGCTAGACTAACAAAAATGATATGCCAATAAAAATTTCTGTTAAATAAGTGGTTGCAAGGCATGAGTTTGACTTTCTCCAAGCGCATAAAAACTGTCAGTTTTACCTGTGGAGAGTATTTTATCAGCACATTTTATTCAAACAGTAACCATTCTTATCAACCAGAACCAGGTTCAGTCTTGTTAATGGGATGAATTGGCAATGACTTGTGTCTACATAGCAACCAGCAAATATTGTTCCAGTGGTCTGGAGTGGCCAATGAGAGGCAGGGCACACTGGGGTAGCTTTGCTCACGCCAATAGCACCATACTGCAATTCTTCCTCCTGACAATCCCCTCCCCATTTCACTGACATGAACATTTTTAGAGTATGATCTCATCTGCAAATTGTAAATACTTGGCACTTTTATGACAGGAAAGTATTACAAAGTGCTGAGGCTTGCTTCATGGAGAATTTAGGTAGGAAACATTTTTAATTTATTGTTATTAATGACTTAAAATATTTACAAAAAAAAAAGTACTCTTAGTTATGCTGACTTATTCATAATTTTGGTAAGAATTAATGTGTGCAGTATTTAGCATTTTCTTTAAGGCCCTCACTGTCTTTAGGGCCTCTTAGTGGAACTGCACTCAGCTGCCTTTTATTGTTCATAAACAAGCAGGGACTGGAGGAAAAAAAACCACAAAAACTCTTTACTACCCTTGCTTATAGACTTTTAACATCTGTCACCTAATAATGCCTTTGAATTCTTCATTTTATTGCTAAAGTGCCTTTACTTCAATCTGAATAGAAGAATAAGCTGTAAAATACTATATTGCCTGCTTTTCCTTTTGCTTTTTTGTAATATAGAATATACTTCTTAATATAGAATGTACTTAGAGCATCCAAAGAGATGAGCCATAAAAATATAAGTCAGAAAGTATTTGGAACATTAAATATGGTTGGTTTGGGTTTTTTTTTAATAGGTGTCTATTGTTTAATGGTGTGTTTTCTATGTAAATAAAGGTCCTGCTATGGAGACTTCCCTCTTCATTTCAGTTTAAACCCAGTAGAATATTTTGATTAAATGTCGTAATATGTGTATATTCTACTAGTGAATATGATGAAGAATAATATCTTATAATTTTTACATATATATTCAGGAATCCAGGTTTTAACTGCCTTTTAATCATAAATATTACATGAAAACGCTTCTATAGCAATGGAAAGAAAAGAGAGAGAGGACTTTGAGGCCAATAGGAAAAATACTACCTTTTCTTTTAATTTAATTTTACTTTTAGGAATAGGGTTGTCTTACATTTTAAAGATAGTGACTTGCAGAGATAGGTGAGTTGACAGTGTATGTCAACAGTAGTAACAAATGTCCAAAAATATCAAATATCCAAAAGTAGTGTTATTTCCTACATCTAAACTCAAATTTTAAGTCAAGCTATTTTGAATCTAGAGAGCTACCTAGACTGTATATCACTTGGAAACAATATTGTGAAGGTATATTTAGTCAGATCTCGTATCTTAAAGTCAGAAAGGACAGTTCTTTAAATGTGCAGTGTTCATACAGAAATTGTTTATACGAATTGTTGATACAAGAAGTCATTGATACAGAATCATTTGTTATGCTATAAACTGCTGTGCTGTATATACAGTATGTTCTTTTTCTGATTCTTGCTGATCATGCAGATTTCATGATTCATTTCAGTAGGCCATGTAAAATAATCTGCCACCTTCATCTGAAGACCAGAAAGGTCAGTGATATAAAGGTTTCTGCACATGGTCCTTAAAGGTGAGCTGCAAAGTTAAATTTAAAATTGGATGGGATCCAAAGGTCTAAAACTCCAATGCCATGCTGTCCCTGAAGTTTTATCTTTGTTTATGTTGCAGCTTTTGCCTATGTTGGTTCTCTCCCTGAATTTAAAGTCAATTTATGTTTACCCTATACAGAAGTCCTTTTGTTTCTGGACTTTCCAATGTTCTACATAAGAGGAGTTATAGAGTTTGAAGCATTTTTGGACACTTTTAGAGAACATAAAAGTGGCATAAAATTTAGAGTGTTTAAGTTCTAACATGTTAACTTACTTTTTATGACAATTCAGTCATTAGACATTGATTCTCTTTCATAAGGTTCCCTATAATGATCTTGACTATGTGGAGACTAATGAATGAAATCAGTGTTTAAATACAAGGAAAATTAAGAATATGTAGAAAATGAGCCAGTAAGCTTCCTTGCAAGTAGAGTAAAAGCACTGGTCACAAAGCACTTTGTATTTTCCTGGAGTACTCCTGTGAGGATCATCATGCTGCAGATTATTTGTACCAGAACTTCACAAATATGATCCCTGTAAGATGGATGTTTGAAAATCTCAAATTAACTGACAAAACCGAGTTAGTCTATGGAGTAACAAGATGTCAGTGTTTTTTTTCATATGAGATGTGTGTCATCTTACAGCAGGAATTCTCCACCACATCACTATGGCTACACAAAAATGATATCATTGTCTGTTGCATTTATACATGTTTGATCTTGACCTTTTCACTTACAGAAATTTAAGCCCTGAAATTCGTGGCTTCCTTTGGACCCAAACTGAATTATATTCTTTTAATTAACATTTGTAGTCTCTGATTTTCACATCTTGATGACAGATTAGCATGCCAACAGGGTGATAAAATGAGATTAAAAGGTAGACAAGCTTGTGTTTTTATTAAGCCTGAATGTTACGGAAGAAGAAAGGAATTTGATCATGGAATGTTCCTAGATTTAGGATCATAATAACAAACTTCCATGGCATTTTTTTTAAGTTATTCATTGTTTACCTCTGTGTTTGGATGTATTAGGAACACAGGTTATTGACTTGTTATGAACTATTATAGTTTCATAGTTGCAGAAGGCTCCAGTGCCATTGAAACCAAAAAAGGCAAGTGCCATTGCATACTTAAACATTTTTACTAAAGCCTTTTTTATTTAGTGGAAACTTTCTCATTTGCTTTTTTTTTTTAAACTCCAGAGGCATAAATAGGACTTGAAGGACTGCATCATTAAAATCGAGAGTTGATTCAGCTTATAAATGGGTAGTTATCTGTTGCAAATTAACATCTCCCCAAGGCTCACTTGAAACTACTAACAATGTCAGTCTTGGAAAAGATGTACAAGAGGAAAATTCCATAGTGTGTTGTTAGGTTTTGCTTTTTAATACCATTTTTTTACTTTCTGATTAAAACTATTTGTGTTACATGCAGTAGCATCTCAGATGAAATATTTATAATCTTATAAGCTAATTTGGCCAAACTAATCGCAGTGAATAAACTCAGTGTATTTGAAGTGAACCCATCTTTTTGGAACTGTGGGCCTTTTGATGATTTGAGGATATATCACACTGCCATATTTGAAAATACAGGGGAAACGGTGTTTGAGCTTGAAAGAGAATTGGCAGATAGCTGGTACTATTTCTGGATAACCCCTCAAAGTTACAGTAGTAGCAGGTGCCAGTGAGCTGCAGTGATCTTACTCCTAGAAGGGCCTACATTCATTGAGAAGAGCTGAAATCAGTCTCTGTGCTTTTGTTGGCCAGAAGCAGCCAAATACCACTGTTTAATATTGTGATCTAGGTATTTTTTTGCCTCAAATTCAGACAAGAAAACAAAATGCTTCCTATAGGGAGAAGTACAAGTAAACTTATAAAATAAGCTGAATATTAGATATTATGTAGAACAGGTATTGCATGTTGTGAAAATTTTTAATACTTTAAATTCACTTTTATTCTCAATCAGAATTAGGAACCAATTTTTACTTTCCTTTTTTTTTATGTCTAAGGGAGAGCAACAGAGATTCTATATCTGGGCCTGAGGAACTCTTTAGAGCTCTGCCTTCAGAGAGCCATCAAGGAGGAAAGGCCAGGTCAGGTTCTGTGGGAATACCCCAGGAGTAAGGGATGTAGTGTTGACTTGTAAGCAGTTACTGGCCAGGAATTAGTGATTTTGGCACTATATGTTAGTTGTAAACTGGATGCACCTCTGTAAGGATATATGTGTGGTTTTGTCTGGAGGGTACTTTTATAGTACAGTAAATTGTTTGTCAGGTTGAATGGCTTTTATATTCCTGGTAATATAGGCTAGAAGTGTTTTCAAAACAGACTGCACATACTGGTTGGGAAAATTATCAGTCGGCAGTAACCATACCAACAGGATTTTGAAAGCAGGTTTTGTTTTCATTTTTTACCAATCCTACTAAACAAAAGTCTATGCATAGGACTGGGGTCTTCTCGAGGGGTAAGAGGTGGTAGGGGAGTGGAATTATCATCTGTGGAAAAAACCCTTGCAGAAACTCCTAACAAAATTTAAGATTGCTATGAATGAAGCATGAATAGAAATGTGTGTGTGAGCACCAGAAGAAACAGCAAAGTGTAAAAGAATGGCATGAAATGATAGCAAAGAACACAATTCCCAGTCGATGAAATGAAAGACTGTTGCTTCTATTGAACCCAAAAGGCCTGCACTTCAGCAGGGCCAAAGCATGTTGTTAGTGGAAGACTGTCCTGATTTGGCATTCTGACAACAGAAGGGTGGGAACAAGGTTGTAGTATATGCTATCTTTTTCTGTTAGCCCAAAAGGAAGAACCTTGTAGCAAAAGATTTCCCGTAACAACTGTTAACTCTTAAAGAATATAAAAATCTGTCATTATTTCTAATCAAGGAGAAACCTAGAGAAAACACAAGGACTTGATAGCTAGCATCCCTTGTTTTCCACATTGCATACAAGTGATCCTGGCCAGGCAGCTAAACATATGTCTTGGTGCTTGTAAGTACATGGGTGCGAGAGTGTGTGTTAAAATCAAGAGTGGATGAAATCTACAAGGGAATGAGTAAGTAAGTAAAATCAAATTACCTGAAGGTACTGTAAATACTATTTCATCTTCCGTAAGGTTTTGCACCGAGTTTCATTCCACTGATTTTCTACACGCTGACCTAAAAATTATGAGGGAAGCATTTAATTTTAAGCATTCACAGCTGAGAAAAACATACTGAAATTTCATCTCAAGAACAAATGGAAAGTTGAAAAAAATGTTATTTTGATGCACTTCCTTCTGCAGGCATGCTCTTACAGTAAAGTAAATAAAACAAAGAACCACCAACTCCATGTTGCGTACCCAAATCACTGCAACCAGGGAGAGCAAATACTATATAGTTTTTCGAATGGTCATTCTTCCAAATTTTTCAGGTAAAATACATTTTTAAAAAAAAATCATTAATGTTGCAAATATTAGCTAAGCAAATTTTGTGATCATAGAACAGGATATATGACCTTGTCTCTCACCCAGCTTTTCTGTTATGGTGATGTGTCGTATATTTCACTGAAGCAACTCATAGGGTACAGCAAGTCATTGCAGAAATACACTGACTTGCATATGCTGTGAATTAATGAAAAATGTGTCTTACACTGATAAACATGAAGATGATGAAGAATAGGAGAGAAAATCAATTGGCAAGAACATAAAATAAAGTTCTGCTGGGCAGATTGCTGAAAAAGCTATGTTGATGTAACTGACCAGGCCAGGCCAGGCAAAATGCATTTGAAATACTGGGTTGACTTTTTTCTTGAGCGTCACTTCTCACATGAGTATTTGAAGGTATTCCTAAACCCCTCAAAATTTTTTGTTTTAAGATAAATTTCCTTTTACATGAGAATATTTTAAGTTTAATAGTTTAAGGTGACATTTTATTCTAGTAAATTTAGAAGGATCCTTTCTCTTCCCTCCTCAAGTGAGACAGAAAATTATGTTTTGAATATTTGCAGTTAAACATTGAAATAATTTACAGGTCAAAGCTTATCAAGCAGATACACATTTGTAAATAACTTTTGTTGTCAAATTCTCCAATTAGTTTGCTGACAGAAGAAAATAAACCTTTTGTTTTAACAACTGCTGTTAAATAATTGAGGTAAACGCAGGGTGCTCATTGCATCTTCTTTTGTTCTCAGGATAAGCAAGAGCATCTATCCAAAGCGATACCAGCAAAATTTGATTATGCTGTAGTAACTGTTAAATGACTATAGAGTTGCTTATTGTGAATATCATGGAGTCAAGCTTAACTGTTGAGGTTACAATTTTGTAACCACTTCTTAGCCTCTTCTGAACTAGAACTGTCAGGTGTGCTCATCATTCAAGCACAGAGAGCCTGTGTGTGGATGCTTCCTTTGTGGCAGCTGAAGATGCAATTCCCATTTCTCTTGTGGAAGTAGCTTACAGCTGGAGAAGGTACCATTAGTCCTTCAGCCTCCATTTATTTACCAAGGGTTTAGATTTGTCTTTTTTTTTTTTTTTCTTTCAGGTATCCTTTGTACTTGAAGGTGATATCTTAGAGTCTCATTTTACAAAGGTGGTTTACATCAGGGACTAATCATCTTGCTGTGGAGTTAGCATTTATGGTGTAAGAACAGCAGATAATTTATGTAGCATTCTGATTTAGTGCCAAATAATTTGTTACCTATGTCTTTCTCAATGGTGACATCTTTAGTTGATTGTATACTCGCATTAGCAGGCCCCAAATTGGTACCCGTTCCTAAACATGAGAGCACCCATTTCAAGGAGTACTTCAAGGGTGCTAAAGAAAACTGCTGGTTGCTTAGTTGACATGTTAAAATGAAACCTGTACAACATACTAATTAATATATTTAGGTTCCATCACTTCATATTAGAAAAAAAAGTCATTATGTATCCTCACACTTCATGTGATTATCTTTCTAGCTGATGTGGTAATCAGCCTGTTTCCTCTGTGGGAAAATGATAGTCTAGTCTCTAGAATTATCATTTTGATTAGCTCATGTTATGAGAAATACATATACTAGATGACACCTCTTAGAAAGGAAAGCTGCAAGCAGGTGTACTGAGTTTAATTCAATTTTTAGTTTCATCCTGCTGTGTGTGTTAGTTTGTATTCATGCCTAAAATTGTGGGGAAAATTTTAATTTTTTAAAAAAAAGGAAAATGTCAGACTAGATTCTTTTGGTCAATTCTAAGAAGTCTTATTGTGGGTACTGATAGAAGAATATCTTCAGCAGGAAAGTTCTCAGCCCTCTGTAGTTCGCTTACACTCCTTATAGCCTTGATTTTGTGTTCTGTGTAATGTATCCACAGACATATTGATCTTTATATCTAACCTCTTCTTTTAATTTCACTTGACTTTCGGAGATTTGTTGATACCATTTCCCAGGTTGAAGGACCTGTGGCCTAACACCTTCATACCCTACTGTCAGCAGCAGAACCTCAGATGCCTTTGTACTGCATTCTAGTGTATGGTCTGGATGTTTCCCCCACCCTGTTCTTTATGCAAAATTCTGTTTACTTTTGGATGTCTATAGTCTTCCTCCCCCGCCCCCCCCCTTGTTTTTTTGATACAAAATGATAAATTAAAGCAAAATGTAATATTCTATGTTTTGCTTCCTCCTTTGAGAGTACATCAAAAGGAGGATTTAGTGACTTTATGTTAATAAATGGAACTTCAAACTGCTTATTTTCAGTTGTATGCGGATGCTTTCAGAAATCTAAAGTAGCTCTTCAGGATTAGTCACCTGGAAGAAGAGTTCTGTATTTACCTGCTTAGCTTTGACCTAATGTTTGCCTGTACTTAAATGCTTAGAAGGATCTGATATTTGGGTAGCGTATCTTTGTATTTCTTTGACTAGGGAATGATGCCAACTGTACTACCATATGCTTTGCAGTGATGTTGAACTGGGTTATCTAGAAAATTTGCATGAGAATCTGTATTGCAAAAGAGGTGCAAAAACCTAACAGAAGAGTGTAACTTCTGATCAAGATAGCTTTATGTGTGCCCACAGTCTCTGTCAATCAATCAGGCTCCTGTGCACATTATAAAACTGTTGAGAATGTAAATAGCTGTTCAAAAATGAAACTAAATCCAAATTAATCCTGTCTTTTCTCTAGTGGACACTTCACAACATACATTTCTGTGTTGCAGCTTTTTTTTTTTTCAGGTAACAAAAAGTGGGATCGCAAAAGAAAAAAAGCTAAAGTTCTGCATCAGCAAGAAAAAGTATTTATGCCCCGTTCCTGATAAGCAATATGTGAACAGAAAGCCAATAACTTTTATTCCATATAAATATTTCAGTCTTATGTGTGATTTTACAAAGTTTACACATGAAGGAAAATCTTATCCTCTTTTTAAAAAGGAATGCAGCATTAACTATGAGCTGCAAGAATTTGCTAGAGAGATACCCATTTTCCATTTTAATAGTTGCCTTTTGCAGAACAAATGTCAGTTGTAGCTGTAACATAAAACAAGTTCTGGAACCTCTGACTTCATGATACAAGTTTAATAATGGACCTATCCATCTTACCTATTGGTAGGCAGCTGTTGTTTTTCTGTTGTCTCTTTTCTGTTTTGAAGAAGATGGAAAGGAAACCAGAACCATTTCTTTGTTTTTGAATGTATATTTAGAGGGAAGGCCTGCAATATCTTAGTAATGCTTGCAAAATTGACACGCTGCAATTTGAGGTGCTTTACATGGATCGTATCATGAGCCTAAAGTAGTTCAAAGTCTTTAGAGTCCCCTGTCTGGTACTTCAATTGTACAGGTAGCTACTCTGATCGTTTTTATCCAACCAGTGTTGTATGTTGAAATGCATACATTTTTATATAAATATGCATTTTTGTATGTACTAGTAATTATTTTTTTTTAAATATTGTTGTTCATGTTTGTGTGTATTGACCTGCTTGCTCTTGTCCATTGACTCTCCTTGTCAACTCTTCTGCAGAGCAGTGAAATAAGAGGAAATACAAAGTGGTTGTCTATGAACCATCTAGATCTGGCCAAGCTCATCCCCTCTTCCCAGACTAGAAGGTTGAATGCAGTTCAGCAAGCTACAAGCTTGACAGATTGTAGTTCTTTTTAAAATGGTCAGGTTTCCTTTCACAGGCACTTCTGTTGAAAGGTAGTTCCTATGCACTCCTCCTACAGATAACCCATAAAGCAAGACAGGTAATGTTTGCAAAATGATGCCCTTGGAATAGAGAAGCTGTTGATGGAACCATGGTGGCACAGACAGACTTAACTCAGCTTATGTGTACTTTTAGCTATTTTACAAAGTAGGTAAACTGCCTATAACAAATAGAGTACTATTATCTAATAAGCTTTAATTTCTTTGTAAGGCTAGAGCATAATAATAACTTTCTGCCTCCACCAATTCAAGGGCCACAGTGTCTGGAATTGAATAAATATATAATAAGCAAGTAAGTGTAAATTTATTTCTATTCCCTGCATGCATGGATCACTGCAACAAATAGTAAAAAATCAATACTAATAATATTTATTATAGGACTAGGCAAGGGTGAAGGAAAGGGAAAGGAATGAAAAGTTTTGCATAAATTTACTACATGCTTAAAATAAAATGTCTTTCATTTTAAATAGGGAGTTGGTATTTTCAGTGGTATCCAAAGGGGTGGCTGTGACCTAACTTTGGCAAACACAGATGCTCTGTCTGTGTCCTGAGAGCTCCAGCTGGCATGTGGCAATGGGATGTCACTTCTGGCACTGTGTGAGCTCGATGATCTGCTAAGTCCCTGGCATACCAATCTGTGTAGCAAAGATCTGTGAAGACATCAAGGACTTGGCAGCATCGTATGCATCTTAGCAATACAACAAGCCTCAATTTGCCAGCAGGTATTGCTGCATGAGTTCATTCACTGAATGCAGAAACAAAAGCCAGCTTTTCAGTGAGTGAGAGAGGAAAAAGAACTTCTTGCCAGCTGCATTACTCATTAGTCCTCTTAACCTAGCTTAACCCATTTGTGCACAGTGAAGCTGTGAGGGAGCAAGAAGTGTTCAAATGCTTTGTGGATGCTTTCTGCATTTGTTCATCAGCTGCTATAGAGCAGCTGGCCATGCTGCAAGACTGAAACTTTAAAAATGTGTTTCCAGATCTACTTGGGCAATTTGCCCTCCAGTTTGTGAGGCTTTTGTTGAAGGTATGCAAAGATCACAGATACTGCACTGGAGAGCAGCAGGATATCTGCTTAAGATATTTGGGATAGTGTATGCTTGGAGTATCCATTTTTCACTATAAATCCTGTTTGCTGTGTAATTAGCTCAGCGCTTGCACTACAGAATGATGTGAAATGTGATCAGGTTCTACTGCGAAACTCACATGCAGTCTCTCTGATTTTATTTTGATATATTGGTTACTGGTGCTCATACCATACTGAGATATTTTTGCATATGAACAGGACGCTGCTGCCCTGTTAAATAATATTGGACGGAAGGAAGGCAACATGTTGATAGCACTTCATCTTCAAATGCAAGCTGAAGGGATCTTAAGTATTTAGGACAGACAGTTAAGGAACAGACTGTAGCTTCCAGGAGGGTCCCTCCATTATTCCTTCACAGTTCTCAGGCTTCCTGCTTTGGCTGCCAGTAGTGCCATAACTTGCTCCCTAGCTATCTAGCAGAGCTGAGCAGCAATCTTTACATAGACAGCATTACCTGTGCTTTACTTCAGCCCACCCATGTGAGGAAGCACCTTGCTGAGGAGCGGAAGTGAACAGGCAAGAAGATCTCTGGGCTCTGTTTTAAGCGGTCATACCCTCCCTCAGGAAGAGGGTGCAAGGGTGTGGGGTGAGGGTAAGATAAGTGCTTCAAGTATAGCACACTAGAGACAAGGCATCTCAGCTTCTCCCATTTAATGATCTCCTGCTTACCCCTTGCTATGTCTACGACTGATCTGTAAGAAGTGGCCTTTTGTGGAGACGACTATGCTCATTTAAAAGCTCCAGTTCAAAAAGCTCCCCTGATGTACTGTCTATATTAATAACCCCATGTATGCTAGCTTACCATGAGAAAAGCACTGGAAGTGTGTCAGTAGCAGAGGGTTAGACAGCCTTTTTCTGTAGAAGCCATGATCTTGGAGAATCCCAACTGTTCGTGAAAGCTTGCCTTCTGGATGTAGCTCCACAGCATGTAAAGTGATCTCCTTGGTGTGGCCACACTCCAATCCTGCTTGCTCTTCAGCTGAATATTTCTGCTCTTCCTGGCATAATAATTAAACTGGAGGCTAGTTTCAAACAGAGTTATCACAAGCAGGGATTTCAAAGCTAACTACTAAAATGTTCTGTTAAAATAAGAAACCCAACTTAATATACCTACTGAGCTTAAGGGTTCTTTGTTGGTGGAAATCATTATGCAAAAATACTGTGTTTGCCCAGCTGCCTGTTGAGTCAGGTTGTACATACCAGAGAAGTATTGATGTCAACATGGCATATAATGTTTGGTAGCTAGGGGGCATAGAAGGGATTGCAAGGTGCAGATTTGAGGGTTGACACTGATGCTTTTAAGGGGAAGAGAAAGTGATTTGTGTAACAGAGCTTCGTAACATATTAAGGCAGAGAAAACATAAATTGTGCATATCTGTAAGAAATCATCCCTGAAGAATAGAATGAGTTTTATTGCTTGTAAAATTAAAAAGGTATGTGTACTAAGTTGACTGAATAGAGGTATGAAATCACTCCTTGAATTGACCCAAACTAACTGGTAATGTTTAGGGAACATTTATAGTATAGTGCTCTATGCCACTGCAAGCAAAGTTAGCCTAAGGGAAAACTATATCCAGAATTTGGCATAATTTAGCTCTGCAAAGGGGCACAAACTTCATATGTGGGGGGTCTGAAAAGAAAAAAAATCTCCAACCACTAGAACCTCAGGGCTAGAGGTAATACTTAATAAGCATAAATATGGTTACAATTACTGCTAACCGTATGCTGATGTTCCTTGGGAAAGGCAATATACACTTGAAGAAGGAGCAGTTCAGATACATGTGTCTTAAACTGCAAATCAGTGGTTCTTTGAGATAGTTGAAGAAAAAGTTTGAAAAGTTTTACCTGGAAACTAGGTATAATTTTTAAATAGCAAAAATGATCTGCTATTAAAAAAAAAATAAAAAAGAAAACAAAAAAACCACCACCCCACATAGCTATTTTGGAAGTTATATGGAAGAAGCAGTTAGGTTCCCTAATATTCTCAGTCAAAGCTGGGAAGATCAGTAGTTGAAGCAAAAAAGCTGGGCCATGAGGTAACGACAAATAGCCTGTACATTAGAATATATATTTTTTAAAAATATAATTTTTAGAAAAGGCAAATACAAGAATACTGTGTATTGCTTCTTAAATTGTTTGATATGTGTTTTACTAAGTAGCCTGATTTTCCGAGAGAGCTGAATATTTTAAAAATTTCAAAAATACTGTTTTGATGAGCAGAACCTGCCAGGTACTTGGTAACATAAAACATCTGAGAGTCTACAGAAAAACTTTAGTTTTAAAATCCCACTAAAGACAAGAAAAACAAAAAATCTTGGGCACAGCTTTGGTAACTATTGGCTAGAAACACACTACCAAATCCATGTATCAGTATTGACATACACCCCACTTTCTTCAAGATTGCAGCAATGCATTAGAAGGGGAATAGTACTGTGTATAAAGCATGACTTTTTCTGGATTTTTTTGTTATTTTTTAATCTACCTATGAGCTCATTTCCTGAACTGATTTTCCTCCTTACTCAGAAATAGAAATACGCGGTTTACCTCAAGTTACTTTTGAAGAATTACTGCTGCGCAGTTAATCTGCCTAAATAGCATTTTTAAAATTTTTTGAAATCATGAAAGGGGATTTGTCCCAGAAGTAGGTGAAGCAGGCAGCCTGGTAAAACTCAGCCTTCACTCCACAGCTATCCAAACAGCCAAAGCAAGCTTGATTCTACATAAAAAGCATTGATTGATGTTCAAGGGAGGCCCGTTGCAGGTGATGCATGAACTGGGACCCCCCTTATGGTCCAGTCAGCAGTCTGCTAGGTGATCTATTGGGAAGTTTTCCACCAGCCTACCTAATCCTCAGTGTTTGTGCCAAAATATCTTTTCTGGAAGTCATTCTTGGAGGCATTGCATAGTTTATTTAAAAAAAAAATTTGTGTTGACTCCGAAGTGAAAGAATATGTAAAGAATATGTAAATGAATATCATTTAAAAAAAATAATCAAGAATTAGGCATATATTTGACAGATTATTTAAATGTAGTTTTAATTTCATTTTCTGCTGATAACAATACTTTCTTTATGAAAAATGTTGATTCCTAAGTTATTTCTAGTCCTTACCCTATATATCAAAATGTAATTTATTTTTTTCTGTTTCATTGATAAGGAAAATATTTTAATCTTCCAGAAAAATGTAACTTTTTAATATATAGTATCTCTCAAATTTAATGTTACAAAAGTTTGAGAAGGACAAATTGTGGCCACCTTTGTATCTCGCTTATAAAAAAAAACACCAAGAGCAACAGAAAGAAAAGATCTCTTTTCAAAAAAGTAGACGTATGTATTGCTTATGTCATCACAGATGGACATGGATTTTTGGCTTATTTAAATGCCACCCATGTCTAACATAAAGAATATGTGCAAATAATTTACATTTTCTGTTAGCAGTAAACCAAGGAATCATCGGGGGTTTTTTAAAAAGAAGTCTCAAAATCATGGCTGTAAGAACTTCTCAAGTACTGATGAATTTAACATCAGAACTGAGTACAAAGGTTTGTTTCTTCAATTTAGCTGCTTTCTTTATGAGAATTTATAAATGCTGGCTAAGCATCAGCTCTGCTGAATGCTTCTACTGCTTACTAAACACATCTCAAAAAAGTGCAGCATTTTTCACTTGGCTTAAACTAATCACTGTGTTTCACTTAAAGGAGGTTGTTCTTCCCATTTTAAAGCTTTGTGGCTGCTGGTTCTCAACCTGCTGTTTAGAATAGAAGGATTTATTGTATGGTGAGAAGGGCAGGATGGTTATAGTTTTGCATGGGTTTTTTGTTAAAAATGCAACTTATTTTTTAATGTCTTGTATGACTTTCAGGGGACGACAGTTGCCTTGCTGTCAGTTTAAAACTTGATCGGAGTTCAAGAACTCAACCTTTAGGAGATGAGGAAAAATAGGGACTTTCCTTCCCAGCTTAGCTAAACTTTATTTCATTCTGTTATTTTGCAAAATACTTTTTGTTTCAATCTAAAAATATATTTTTATTTAAATGGAAATGAAGCAGTAGCTGCATTGCTTCATTTAATACTCCTTTCACTAATAGAGGCTGCAGAAATGTGTTTGTTAAAAGCTCAACTAGAATAGGATAAGGCAATTACTATGCTTTTAAAAAGCACTTTGGTTTTAAAAACAAACCAACAAACAAAAATGCTCACCTTCAGAATGCGAGATATGTGGTGGATGGAAGGGTTTGGGCCCCACAAACATATTGCTGTATTGCTACATTTTTTGATTAAACTCCTGATAGTTATTAGATCATAACATAAGGGCTTTGGCATTGTTCATATTTTTAAAAGTACATAAACTAAACTAAGAACTAATATGAATAGTTCTTCACAGACTACGTTCTTCACCGGTTCTTAGAATTGCAAATGAAATCAGAAAATAAAGGTTATATTGTACAGGAGTGATTATGTTGTTACTTTATGGAAACCGCCTGGTCTAAGTTTAAACTAAAAGAAAGTCCTTTATGGGTTTCTTCTCTCATTACCCTTCAACTTCTTATTTCTTAGCTAAAATGGATTTGATAGTCAGGTGGTAGCAGCAGCATCTGCTGGCATCCTGGACATCAGTTTGGATAGAGAAGGATGTACTGATAACGCTGGAAGTTCTGTTTTAAGAACTAATAGCAGTTGCTCTGCTTTTTCAGAACACTAGCTTTGTATTGATGCTGGGGTCTGGTCAGTTGTCCCAACCTTTTGCCTTGTTTGCTTGAAAAGAAAGGCTGCTAAAACCTGTGGTTCCAGTTTCTTTGTTAATATGACCATGGAAGTTTTATGCTCTGTTCAAGCAACATTTGTTTCTGGCATTCCTCATAGATTTTTAGCAGATATTGGCATGAAATAAAAATAAGGAAAAAAAAAAAAAAAAAAAGGAGAGAATAGGGGCAGAACTAGGGAGCCTTTACATGGAAAATTGTTTCAAGAGCTGCAACAATTTTTAGCTGTAGTTTGTTATTTTACAATCAAAACTGGAACCTTTCTTTAGCCGTATACTGGATCTATAATTTCTTATGAGAGGAGGAGTGTAACTTTCTTTAATAGTTTTCAATGTATTCACTTATTTGTGAAAATCTTCAGTTCTAACTGAGAATATGTGCACTATCCAGAAAGAAGTACTTGGCTTTTTACTTTCTGACTGAATGTAATGGAGAAGCATTACCCATTCCTACACTCTAGGCTTGCATGTTCTCTCGACACGAGAATGAAGGTGAACTAAACTGCAGACAAATAGATGCATTAGAGAAGGCATGAGATTCTCAGACTCACTGGCAATTAAGAAGAGTAATACCCATGAGCTATAGCCTCAAGCAGAATATCCTCAGTATATGAATCATATGGAAAATGCATGAACTAAACAAGTGGATGAGCGAAGTTTTAGAAATGTTGGTTCCCCTCATCTCCACCTTACCATTATCCTAGTTCATGCTTCCTTTTAAGGTGCTTTTACGTTTAATCACTCTAGCAATTTAAACAGAACCTATTTCAAGGCTGATTATTATATACTTATCCTGAGATTACAATGGATTCAATAAACAAAGAAAATAAGTAGATGATTCTTTAACTCTATGAACAAGTACTTCAGCCATTTGACTTGTTTGGGCTTAGGATGCCTGCATGTATCCCCCTCAAAGTAAACAAATTTTTGTTTAAATCAGATGTAGCAGCTGATTTGGAAAGTGATAGTCATTAAAATTTTTCTTGGGCTTTGGGGAATTCCCGTTGGCATCTAAATGAGGGATGCATGCTCTACAAGATTCCCACATTCTTCTTGTGCTCTGGAGTATCATTCATGTGGTTTGACTGACTTTCAGGCTGAAGTGTAGATGAGGAGTATTTTTATTTGTGTAATTCCAACAAATATGTATTTCTATCAGTTTATGTTATGATGCAGCTATAAAACATTTGAAAAACCAAACTCGTCTGAACACATACTGTCAGTATGATACAGATACTAATGTTGAGGGCATTCTGCTTGAGGCTGTAGCTTGTATATACCATTCATTTTAACAGACATTGGATTTGGAAAGCTTATGATTTCTTTGAAAGTCCATTTTCTGTATGATATTAATTCTGACCTTGGGTTGTGTGGAAGAGATCTCATTAATTAACTTAATCTGAGATATCTGAACACATCCCCTTATATAGACATTCTTTATGGCTGTTTCTAACACTTTGCTCTTCTGCATCTCTACTGCTTACGTATAAGTGAATTAACAATGTTTGTAAATAGAAACTCTAGAGACCCCAAAGACAGACTTACATATATTCTCTTTCAAATAAGAAAGTTTTCACACAAGGACAGCATTATAAAAAAAAAATTATTTTGCTCTGATTTAGATTATATTTTCTGTAAAAGTTTATTCTTTTTTTTTTTTCTCTTAAATAAGTACTAACTTATTCCTCTAAGAGAGAGAGAAGACTTTGGAACTATAGGGGAAGTGTCACTTTGAAAAATATCTAAATGCTTTTTAGGCCCTTTTGAGAATGAAATTTTGACATTAAATAATTTCAGAAAATGCCAATACTTCATACATTATCTTTACAGAGGAAAAACCCCTCTCTAAACCTATGCCACAGAAACACTTCCAGTTTTTAAAAGAAGTCTAGGAGCAGTGGAGAAGGCAAAGGAGATCAGGAAAGAGCATCCTTTGGGTCAGTAGTCACAGAAACCATGGAGAGGCTGTATGGACAGTAAAAGCGAAACCTTTAAATGTTTTTCTAATCAAAGATAAACTCAGCATGGGTCATCATTTCAACAATTAAGTTATGTAGATACTAAAAGGAAAGTATTTGAATTAGGAAAATACAGACCATCTGACCCCAGTGTTCCACCTTTTTGCAGTTTTCACCAGTTGTGTTTCTTTTATTTGATTATAGCCCTTGTGTTGCAAGTGCTCCCTACCTCCAAACACTGTGTGACCTTTACTGCTGAATGCCAGATTTACATAGGCTATATTGGGAACACATTTGTGTGTGCAGAGCGTAAGACACTGAAATTGTCAAATGGCCCAATTTACCAGCACTTGTGTCTAGTAAGTACTCAAAAGATGCAACTAGAATTTATTTTCCCCTCTTAATACATGGCTATTATTATATTACACTATCATTCTGGGGAGGAAAAAAAATGAAATATAATGGCTTCTTCATGCAAACAGTCCAGGAGGGTCTGCCATAACCTCTCTGAATGGGCCTTACCATGTACTAATATGAGAAAGTCTTGCCTTTTAGAAGCTACTACCAGTAGACTTTGATATCCTTAAGGAATCTTTTAAATCTGCATTATTTTTTGCTGATTATAATTTGTGATGCATTTATCTAATGCTTCAGAAACTACTGTAGCCATCTGCTCTGAGCAGCAACCAGTTTATGACAGCTATATCTTACCGGTCAAAGCGTTACTCCCACAAAGGGTCTCATTTCTGTGTGTAATGCAAATAAATTTTCAGTGAAAGAAACTATAATATATAAATTTTCCTTCCTTCCTTAACTAGAAATGAAAACAGCTGAAAAACAAACAATTCTGATAAGTGTTCATCAGAATTTGAAACTTGCAGCTGAATTGCTTGTAGGCAGAAAATAAGACCTGTTACTTGGAGCAGATCAGCTGCAAATTAGCAAATATAGTTGTCAAAAGTTTCCTAAATGTGATAGGGTTACATTACATTTGAGTTAAATAACAACAATATTAGTGTAGCAATCATTTATGCATCTGAGACTCCTGAACAATTCCATCGTTTAGTTTACTAATTGCACAATAACAAATAATCCCAGGTATTTTTTCGTGACGCGTGTCTTCGTCATCTATGTAGACATCGGAGAATAACAAGAATGTAATATCTGTGCTAGTAACGATTCGTTTGATGGATAAAGGTTTTGGAATATCATCTACTGAACTACTCAGCCTTACTTTGTCACATATTATTTGAGTTTTTGGGTTTCAAATTCTCCTGAAAACAGCATCATGGGTTTGGGTCTGGTTATGACGGCAGACAGAGGAAAGCAGATGACAGCTCCCCATTACTTTTTTTGTTTACTTGCACTTTTTTGTGTCTATGTTGTAATTTTATACTTTTGCTGAATTTGTGTGCTTTTAAGCCTGTGCTTTTCCATAATAGCAAAACAAATTCAAATGTCTGGGCTAAGATGGGGTTTTGGACTAACCTCTTCTGTCTGGAGACTCAATTGCAAATGAAACTAAATGTGGTCTTATTGCTGTCCACTTGAAGCGTATGTTTTTCAAGTTAGAACTGTAATTAGCCAATTCAGCAAATTCAGCAGATGATGTTCAAGATGGGATGAGGTGTGGATTAGAAGCTCTCAGGTAATCTTATCTGTTCTTCATCTTTTCCTGCATGTGAAATTTGTCAGGTTAAATTTGGGCAAACCCTCAAGGTAACAAAGGAAGCCAAGCTCTGCAATGCTACTGAGGAGTAAAGTACCAGCAGAAAAGTACATCACAACAGGGCTCAGTGAACTTCCTGATACAGAGCTTGGATGTACTGTAACGTTTATGGCCTTACAATATATTGAAATTCAGTCTCTAGTGAATATGCAGGAAGGCAAACTTAAATCATCATAACTTCCTTTCATTCCAGATGGTTTCTCTAGGCTTCTGAGACTTACCTTCAACATAGAGTCTATTTGTAGTTTTAAAATTTGTCATAACGATTCTTTTTGCTACTAACTTTGGAAAAGTACTGTCATTTAATATAATGGGTATGTAGGTAGGGAAGTGTGTTACATCAGTTCTATACAACCTAAGCTCCTATCCAAAGCTCCATTAGTATTACCTAAGAATAAAAAAACAGTTGGGTCTAGAAAAAGTATTGACCCTGGATATGGAAATCACTGAGTCTGATCTACACCATCTCCCATACTGAGGAACAAAGTCTCGTGTAAACAAGTGGCTGGTTTGTGCTATCTTTGTTGAAACTGGCATACTGGAGTCTAACTTTTCTCCCTTCTTTCCCACTTTTGTTTCTGTTCTAAGAATTGGTATTTCAGAACCATTAATTGTGGAAATTGACAAGTTTTGCTTTGCGAAAATACCCAGTACCAGGTCAGATACCTCAAAATCTTGGGCTAAACTACTCTGGATGAGATTAAATCCAAATTGCTTTGACCTTTCTTTATATTGTCATGTTTTAATTAAACCTTTTAAAAACTAATACTGCTCCGTGAATTACTACTCTTTGTGGAGAGTAGTATGATGAAAGTATAAATTGTATTCTGTTATCTTGTAACATTTTGAGGGCACTTGCTTGAGATTGAAACCCTACTGGGTACAATAAAGATTTTCCAGAAATTTGAACTAATCACAGAGACTGCTTCTGGGCATATATTGGGTTTTAGTGATCCTCAAATTTATTTGACAGAGACCAGACACAATACAAGTAATTTTTTTTTTAAAAAAAAGACTATCATTAATTATTTATTCTTTTTCCTTAAATTTGTTGTTCACTTATTAATGACAATTTTTAATACTTTTTTTTAAAAAACGCAATTACTGGAACCAGTATTCTAAAGCTTTTTACATTATACCTTTCTGATTATCCAGGAAGGAAGCCTGAGGTATCTTGTTTGTGTTGTGTTGTGGATATTTATTTTCTTTTTGATAGAGAGTACTCTTCTGAATGTGGAATTTGTTTATGAAGATTTCTGTAAAAGTAGGGAGAAATTAAACTATATAGAGATTTTTATATCCCTATTTCTGCATTATATTGTAAACTTGCAACATTTGCTATTTTAAAAATTGACATTAAACAGTATCTAGAAATACCTAGGACTGGAATTTAGGAACTTCTGGAAAGGCAAATGTGATGCTATTTTTTTCTGACACATAGTAAACTTCAATAGTAGTTTCTGTTTTTTCTCTCTAGTTTGTGAACAAATGCACACAGCATGAAATTCACTCTGACTTCAGTATTAAGTAGATTGCTACTAAATCATGCGTTTCGTGACGTATCCTTGTAAGAGCTCCTCAGTTACAGTTTAAGAGCTCAATCAAATGAGCTGCAAGTCACACTGGAATTTTTTCTCTACCTACTCTTGAGATCAGAATCTTAGGGTAGAGACACTCAGTACATGCGATAAGAGGAGAGAATGAGGGGAGACGGATCACTACATTACTTCCTTCATGTTATTTTTGGATATGACTAGCATTCCTCCCCTTACGCACACCCTCTTTTTTCCCCAGCCCCCATCTCTTACATGCATTACAAGCTCATACAAACACTCTCACGTACTCTGAAGCAAAAGCAAGAGCAACAGTTGGACTGAAGCCAGAGGACTTAAACTCCGCTTCCTCATTGCCAGCAAGCTTTGTTCTTTGGAATCAGTCAGAACTAGGGAGAACGTCTTCACTGCCGTTCGTGAGTGGTTGGAATTTGGCAACTCGACCGTCTATTAATTTTTTTCTGTGCTCTTCTGCAAACTAGGCTGAATTTAGAGCAGCAAAGCTAAGAGCCGGGGATAGCCGAGAAATAAAGGATCCAGAGACCATCAGCTATCAGCTTCTTTGTGGGGGGTGGGGGTCCGTCTGTTCCTCAACGGTAAGTGCCAGCATTAAATGTGTATAAAGATGCACGAAACAATAAGGTGCTTTAGCTGTTTTACCTCAATAGAGGAGGGGGGGAAAGTACACGGTTGAATCATACACTGTGTGCTCAGTTACCGTGATCTCGGAACAGTGCCTAGCAGTAAAATGTTCCTCATTTCTTCCTTTCCAAAAAGCACTATAAGAATGTATATATATTTTGGTAAGATTCATAAGTATTTGTACCATTCCAGAAAGCTTTCCAAGTGACTTCATTATTGGGCTTTCTGCAAATCTGTTTTGTTTTGAACTGTGTGTAGTATAGAGTAACTTTAACTAGCAGAGTAACACATTTGTTTTATGTGCAAGAGCTGAACCTGAGAAGTAGAGATCTTCCATCACAGAGGATATGAATAGAACTTAAGTTCAGGAGGACGGGGGAGTGAAAAAGGGATGAGATGCTTCTTAAGACTGTTTAGGTTATAGGAACCCAAAATAAACTTGTTTTAAATGATTGGCATTCATTCAGAGCGCGCACACCCCCTCCTCCCCTCCCCAGCATTAGGAGCCAAGCGAATGTGTTTTTAAAAACAAAAAGCTTTGAGGGTCTACTGTTCTAGGGCATGTAAGTGAAAGCTAGCATGCAGTGGAAAAGAGTGTGTGCTTGGATAAACGACTCTGAGAGAGGACAGGAATTGCAAAAAGAAACTTGATTTTCTTCTGATAAAATTATTTAGCTGTTTGTGCTTTATAAAAGCATTAACACTACTGCCTTTTAAGTTTACCAGCAGTATGGATTGCTTTGTTACAAGGACTTTTTTTTATCTCCCTGTCTTGTCTTTAGCAAAAGTTTTATAATGATCAGCACAGCAGCAGGTTAATCCAAATGCCTTGCTTTCAGAAATGCCATCTAGCTGTCAAAAGAAATTCACTCTAGGGACCCATTTGTTTTAAAGCTACAGATAAGCTGTGCTATCAGCATGCTATTATGTCTTGCTTTGTGGGTTATCTTAATAAAATGATAAATAAGAAACCTTTGAAATCTAAAAGTTCAGCTGTGTAATAAATTTGACAATGGGGGAAAGACCAGGTGGTTGAATGTACTTATGTATTTAAAACAAACAAAAAAACATTACTGGGACAATTAGACCTGGAAGGAGGAAAGCTTTCCTTTCCCTTCCCTTAACTCTGGCTCCATCACCTACTTCAAGAAGTATTTTTTGTTGACAAGGTGAGTGGTCCCTTCCCCCTATCCACCTATTAACTGTTGGTTGTCAGGGATTTGTGAAGGTGAATCTAGTCACATGAAAAATGTGCTGAATGAGCAAATGGGTGATTGTACAAAGTATAGTAGACACAGTCAATTAACTGTTTGATGTCTGTAAGATTGTTTTTTCTAATTCAGAAACTCATATATCACAGCTTCAATTATATATCACAGAATGTTAAGGATTGGAAGGGACCTCAAAAGGTCATCTAGTCCAGTCCCCTGCCAGAGCAGGAATACCTAACTCAGGTCACACAGGAAAGCATCCAGGCGGGTTTTGAATGTCTTCAGAGAAGGAGACTCCACAACCTCTCTGGGCAGCCTGTTCCAGTGCTCTGTTACCCTCACTGGGAAAAAGTTCTTCCTTGTATTTCATAACCAAAGCTCTCCCATTCTGACTTTCACCCTTCATTTAGAAGAATACTCTGCTTGTTGTGGGAATTGATAAAAATGATCCACTAAATTCTGTTACTATGGATTGACCTCAAAATAGCAGGTTAGTATGCAATATGTTAGGATGTTTGGGATTTTTAGTACGTGTTTTGTTTGCCATGTACTAAGGCACTTCTTTCTATAGCAGTTGCTAGCTCTATTTATGGCAAGTTATTCACTGAACTAGAATCACACTATAACTAGCAAAGATTCTTTTTCAGAGCTAAAAATGGAATAGCGTTTTCCTGCATTGGGCTCCCCCCTGCCGATGGCAACATGTCAGGTTGCCTCAGCAGCTGCTTTCAGTTTCACAACTTACATGGGTGCTACAATGATGTTTTTTCTCATTGATGTGGTGGAAAAATCTGACATCTTTATGCTGTTTTTCCTGCTTTGATATGTTAAAGCGCATTTTCTACTGGCTGTGAGGTTTGGCAATGAGTGTTGAGTTCAGATATGGGCCTGCACCAAAACCCCTGCATTCCAACATCCATGAAGCATGAGAAGGTTAATAACTGGGACCAAACATCTTGGCTCTGGCCTATTCCTATTTTACATGCACTTTGGCTATATGTTTGAATTGTTTTTTGTGGTGATTAAGACTGAAAGAAATCTGTCATGCTGCAGACAGACTTTTAAAGAGGAAGTGGCATTTAAGAATCTTACCCTTAGTTAAGCAAAGCTTGCTCATTTGCTGCTTAAACTTGACTTTTAGGACCCCACCAGGAATTACATTCCCCTTCCTCTATTATAACTTTAGATTTAAGTAATATTTTGGAATGCCTTCTGAGATGTGCTGAGAAAGTGAAGGTGCTTTGTGCCTGTCATTCTTACTTGCTCAAGTGGAGCAGTGGAGAAGGCTAGCAGCATATGTCCAGGTAATGCAAGTAACATCAAAAAAGCCCTGTGAGGTTAAGTGATCTGCCTATGAGCTTTTAACAAAGTGCCATATGCATACTCATCTGTGCAAAAAACTGTGGTAGCCTGTGGTAAGAAATACTGTAGTGCAGTGTACGGGGATGCACAGATTGTTACTGAAATCATGGTTATTCTGCTTTTTAATTCATCAGCTTCGTGGAGTCTGGCTAGCTTAATGGATTCAGTGGCTCTCTGTGAATACAATTACATATGCATCTGCCAGCTGCTTGTGGTATCACTGCTTCGGCAAGAAAAGCTGTTCTTGGGCTGTGTTGGCTCTCTGTGGTTTGTGGCACACAGCACTGATTTATTAGGCAGTAGTTGCCTTTTTTCCCTTTTTTTCCTTGAATGATTGAACTGTGATGTCACTTTTTGTCTTGGCCTTAAGCTTTTTAAAAAAATGGGGGGGGGTTGCCACAGACTATTCTCTTAATGCTAGGGAAATGGGAAATGTCCCAAAGTTCATTGCAGAGCAGCTCTGTCTACCCCAGCACATTCCAGGGCCACCAAATCATTTGTGGTAAGAGTGATTCAGATCTGGTTAAGATGATTTAAAAGAGGAGTTATGGGCATACTGCAGTTGTGCATTTAAGAAAATGCAGAGTTTTTTACTGCCTGATTGAGACCACATGGCTCCAACCTAGACTTTTTCTTAATGTGGAAATTGTTGGCTGGATGCACTTAAATGTGGGGTTTTATTTTAACTTTTTTTTAATTGCCTAGAGGCTAAGAGTTGGGATCATAGCATTTAATGGTAAGGTCAGGGTTAAAACAAATATTTTTTAATGTTCCTTTGAGTAAAAGGAGCAATGGCGTCTTTGAATATTTCACATAGAATACAAACATGCCTCTCTCAAATGAGAGCAAATGTATCTCAGGAATTCTTTTGGACATTACAGGGTAATTGGTGGCCTGATGTGAGAGAGAGGGGAAAATAATACAGATAAGGGAAGATCTCCGTGTCATAAATCACAGTAAACATGTTCCATTCCAAACTCATTATGGAAATTATCAAAAGTAAACAGGAAAGACAATGACCTTTTTGATTGTATACAGTTTAATTGCTCGCTTTCAGTTAGCATTTTCAGCTGCTCTAAAGAGGAGTGAAAAGTTTATATTATTAAATGCTTTATTTATCTGTTGTATAGGAGAAAGGATATCCCTAATCTGAAGGATGAGGTTGTAATAATCTATATTGTAGGCACTTTATACTAGTGTATTATTTTTATGCATATTGTTTATTCTGAAATATATAATCCTAATCAAATCTTGTTCTTCCCTCAGTACTCTCATAGTTCTTTCTTCTCAATCATGTCGTTCTCCCATAAACTGCTGTATAGCACTTGATATAAGACTTTCATTCAAACCTCCTTCAAATGTGAGTATTAGATGGTGAATGTCTTTTGTACGGATATTTTCTAAGTAGGCAAACAAGTCCATGGAGTTTCAAATTTAGAAAACAGATCAAAAGTTATAGCATTGAAAAACACTGTTTATTCTTGCCTCTGATTGGAAGATGAATAACAATTCCCACAGTAGCTCTGCATACATGGTAATTTATCTAGAAATATTCTATAAATATTATTCTACAGCAGCAAATACAATAAACAACAATTATAAGCTTTTTGCTATCTTTAAGTATTGAGGTAGTAAATTTAGCTGGTGAAAAGTGGGGGGGAAAAAAAGAGAGAATAATCAGTCATGTAGCTGTGTACATCGTTTTGAACTAGTTTCTTGCTTAACATTACTTTTATCTCTAATTTCTGGGATGTACATGAACTTTGTACATAACTTAAAAGAAGAACAAAAACAAAAAAAAAACCCAACCTATAACCACATTTCACAAATCACTGTTAACTAATTTCTGCCTCACGTAAACTATAATGTAAATATTTGAAGGTTATTTGCAGCATTTTGTAACTTTGAAGTGCACAATGCAAATGGGAAAGCTATTAGTATTTCTGAATAACTGCTGGAAGAATTAATCAGAGGTCAAAATGTATACTACCACACCTTGACGTTCCTGCCTCTGTTAATGTGTTGAGGCAATTTTCAGTTTTACTGCATTAATGTGTATGAAATGCGTAGAACCAACCTGTTATATTAGAACTGCTATTATATTAGGCAATCCTAATTATAGTGTGGATAAAATAGTACAGTTTTTCTACCAAAAAAAAAAAAAAGATGGTGATGAGATTCTACTGTGTGGTATAGGTGAGAATATCTTTGTGTATTACCATAAAGACCAGAGTATTCTGTTCTTTTACACATCTCTAGACCAGCTCTGATAGGGCTGCCGAGGGTATGCAGGTATTAACCTGTAACTAGACTGACATTTGTCATTCTTCCCAAACTTAATGACTACTTACATGACTTTTCTGATTGTAATGCTGGTACAATCTGCATTGCACTTCTCATACATTAAATAGATCCCCTCTCATTAGTCAGTTTTTCAAACATTAGAGAAAGGCATGTTGAAAAAGGGCTTGAAATAAGGATCATGGAATTCCAGGGTTTACATGGGCCACAGAAACCATATATAAATTCTAGTCATTGCAAAAAGGAGTAGGCCTTAAAGCAGTTTTGAACATTGACCCTCAACCCTTTGGACTCCTTTGGAATTTTTGATTTTTCAGTAAAACCTGCTTTAGGTACTGTTTCATGTTTCAGTTCTCCTAATGATTGTGAAAAATACATATGGTATGCTTTGAGGCATAGCTGGCTAGGCCAGTGTATGTTGGTAGGTGGGAAGAACCTTGGAAGTGATGACTGAAGCAAGCAGACACTGGCCTTAGCTACACAGATAGTCACCAAAGCACAAAGCAGGGATCCACGCATGCTTTTAGATCATAACATATTGATGGCTGGCAACCATGAATATAAGCTTGTCTGATAAGGCTGAAACTAAAGTCTCAAGTGAGAGCCATGCTGTGCCTCGCAGCTAGTGAGAGTGCGTAAAGGTGTTATAACTGATATCTGAACACACAGCATAAGTTAATCACTATTAATTAGGCAAAGGTGATGCCTAGTCCTCAAGTCTGGCTTAGATGATGAATGTAATCCTCCTCTAAAAAGAGTCCTTGTGGGTTTTGAAATGCATGGTAGTGCAGCAGTTAACCCTAATGACAGGTATCTATTTGCATAAACCAAGTAAATTGGTCAGATGTTGCCTATGGTACATACTTTCTGTAAAGGGATGCTGTGTATGAGGATGGTGAGGAAATGGTGCCATAAGTTTTGGTGCCTTGGGAGAACTGAGGCTCCAAAGACAGGCAATTTTCCTTCCCCACCCTTTCCTTCCTCTTATCTGCTGTTTCAACTAGATCCTTTGACATAGCACACTCTAAATCTGTCCTAGGACACCACAGATGTTATCTGGGAGTCCAAAGTCTGGAATCTTATTTTAGCTCTTTTAAGGGATGGGGTTTTGTTACGTCTGTTATTGTACTACCTCCAAAGATAGAAGGAAATAGCATGCCAAAGAAAAGTAGTTATTTGTAAACAGCTGTTACACAGAGATCAAGCCTTTTTTCTTTTTCCACCAGCAACCATGAAAAACATCTTTAATAATATTACATTATGAATCAGAACAGGTATAATCAGTATTTCTGATATATTGTTTTGCTAGTTAATGTTGGAAATTAATTCAGAAAGCTTCCAGTTTCAGTCCAGACCAGTAGGCTTAGAAACTATTCAACATGTTATAAGTGTGGGTTTGCAAAGTGTCTGAAGTTCTCTGGCTAATATTGAAATAAAGTTAATTTTTAGATTGCTTGCTGTATGTCAATGATTATACAGGTGACCTCAGACCTAGCTTGATTAATTTCCTTTCCTGAATTTCTCTTTAAATAGTTTTCTCAAAATTTTCCGGTTGTCCTTATGTAAAGAAAGTAGTCAACATCACTGAGTCTGAATTACAAATTAAAGAATGCATGCAAGATAACAAAAATTAGCTGTATGGATTAAGGACACTTCAGCATATTTGGCAAACACTGCATCCGTAAGTTAAGAAAATAATTTGATAAAAAAATTAACCATTTAAAAATAGTGCAAATTAGCTGCATTATTTCTGGGACTTGCTTATTTGACTCTTGTTGGCTTCTGGGATGTCAAGCAAACATGAAAAGTAAAAAGTTTAAAATAAATAAGACTTTTAAAACCACTGTGTGGAAAGATAAATAGTAAAATTGAACGTGAATAATCAGAATTTCTGCTTTTGCTCACTGTTTCAGAAAACATTCAAACCACAGAATTGTCAAGACCTCAAACCAGCAGAATAGTCTTTATTTACAAAGTTCTGACTTTATTTGTGAACAAGGAAATAGGAAGAGATTGTTGATTAAAAAAGCAAATAAACAAAAACCAGACAAAAAAATCAAGAACCAGTGTGGAATTGCCAGGTACCTCACAAAACACACAAAAAAATGCATTTTATTTTCCTGATAGTCTTGAGGACACCTGCATGATGACTTTGTTTTAGGTTTAGGAGATGAAAATTGTGATCAGAAATGCTCACATAAAGCTTTAAGCTCAATTCCACCAATTTCAGCCAAATCATCTGCTCTAACTGTACAATTGTTGCTTTTGTTATCTGCAAGTACATGAAACAGACTCAACTGTTGCAACTATCTCTGAATACAGAGCATCCTAATCTTGAAAGTTTCAGTAATGTCATTTTCCTCTGATGGCATCCCAGCAGTTCAAGACTTGCTGCTAATACTGAAAACCATATTCAGTGCTTGTTCTCTACATCCTATGACACACTGCAGAATGATGCCTGTCTCTGCAGGCTGAGCCTCACTGAGTAAACTTGACTGCTGTCAAACTTAATGCAAGGCACTGACAAAACTGCTGACAGCTTTCTTCCTTTGTTCTTAGCTGCTATCTTCTGGTCAACAAAGTTGTATTTACTGACACTAGCTTGGAAGTAACTAGGAGGTAAGAAAAAGGGAGATGAAAGTAGGACTAGTATCCATATAAGCATGAAAGTGTTTTGTATTGGTTATGTAGGGTTTCATTTTGTCTATAATCTGGTCTTGTTTAGCTAATGTTGCAGATGTAAATCAGAAGGTTTACGATATAATGTAGATAAGTGTCTTCTGAATGTAGATAAGTGTCTTCTGTAGGCATAACTTAATTTTGCCTATAAAAACCACAGTGGTTCCAATATATATCACAGCTAAATTAATAACTTTCTGCCTTTCATAACTCCAGAAAGATGTCTGCCAGTTTTGAAGCTAAACCTACATGTTTAACAGTTGCCATTTCCATGTTTTCAGTATGAATTAGACTACACACCCTGGATGGAGGTTTCTTTTCACTTATTGTTGATTTGTAAGTTATTAAGGTTTCGTGATTGAATGTTGTTAGGAGTTTTTCTGTGAACTAGAGTGATTGGTCTAAAATACTTCTCAGCTTCTTCCCCTTTTTAAGTACTATGGCTTTATGTGAAATGTGTGTTGCCAGCCATGACCTCGCCACTAACAAACTCACCACAATCAAACGCCATCTACCTTATGTATAGAATTTAAACTGCGTAAATGCAATTTTATCCTTATAACTTTCCATCATTTTCTTTACTTTTAACTCTTTATGGTCCTTCCCTCAAAGTTCAAAATGTTATTCCACTGCAAGATTATACCTGACAGTTCTGTAAGAGGTTGTCCTCCCCATGTAGGCAAAATAATGATAGCATGCTAGTTCAAAATCCGTTTATGGCCAAAGGAGTATACAGTTATAATGGATAGCTAAGAGCGGCATTTCAGTTATAGACAATATGCATTCCATTTCTGCTAGACAAGCAATCGTGTTAATCCTCCAAGCCTCAACAGTTCTTCAGGTCTGAAAAATGTTCAGCAGTTTACATGTGGTTATTAAATACTTAGGTTCTTTTCACCTGCTGTAACTGTCTTCACTGCTTTCAATTTTCTTTCTTTTCTTCCCTTCCATGATCATGTTAGTTTCCTATCAAATACCAGAAGTGGCAACTTGATATAAGCCTGGGTCTGCATAAACCAAGTGATAGTACCTGAAATTCAAGCAAACATAGTTACAGTTATTTAGTGCACGCACTGGAAACTTAGGTGCATAACTGCCCTCAGAGTTAATGAAGGATGGTCACATAAAATCCTTCTGTAACAATAAGCAAACAGACTCCTAAGAATGACACTCTAGTACTTCTTTCCCATGCAGCACTGTATAATTATTTACATTAGTCTCTTCATTCCAATCTGCTATCTTTATAAAAGATTGAGTAATAATTTCATGGCTAACAGTACATCTGGTAATGCAAGGTCAGAATCTACTCTTATTCTGGAAACCTGGTCAACACATGGAAGGTGTCCATAGATTTGAGGCAGTGGAAGCTGAGTTCTGACCTGGCTCTTCCCTTTCTTCGGTGATAGTGGACAAAGTGCTTAACCTTGGCTTCTCAGTAACAAAATATATCTAATTATATCATGTTCAATTACTTTTTCAGTGCTCCAAGTTCTGTTTGTTTCTTTAGAGAAACATTTTTGTTCAGCTGCCTCAGACACGAGAACATTAATTGTGCAATTGTCGGTGTTCACTGTAGGTGAGTGGGAACTATGGCTCTGAGCCGTTAGATCCTGTCTAGACTGTTGTTACCAGGTGGTCCAATGCTTTTATCCAAGAAGATATGCCATGTACTAGGCACTCTAGAAAATTATGATGAATGTTCTTATTGAAAATACACGAGGGTATTCCCAAACTAACAGAAGGGGGAAAAAGGATGAGGAGAGGGAATGATGGAACAAAATGAGGGAGGCATAGTATGCTGCTCTAGTTGGCTTTTCCAGCACACTCTGAGGCTGAGAACAGTCTGTATGAAACAAGGAATGTTATCTCTAATACCATATGTGCGTTTTTTCTGAAGCACTAAACTGTAATTCTGTTCTTATATGGTTCCCCCACTACTGACTCTCAGTACAGGGCTAGCTGCATTTGAAGACTATTTTTTAAAATGTATGGTATATCTTTCTGTAACTTCATTTAAACAAATATCTGAGGATGCTTAATAGAAAATAACCAGGCAGAGTTTAGATTGTTGTAATCCATTTTGGTGTGAAAATTTGTATGTATTTATTACTATGTGTGGGAAAAGGTTCCTTTAGCCACAGGGTGAAAAATACGGAGCAGCATCTCTACTTTGGAAATCTAATATTCTGATTTTTTGGGAGGAGATTATAATCTTTGCATGAAATGAAACGGCAAATAAATCTATTTCTACTGGCACAACTACAGACACAAGAAGGGGTCTGCTTGACTTACTGACAAATGAATTAGTGGAACAATCTGAAATGTAGATAATGTCTACCACACTTTGACTTCAGGGTAAGGTGTTCCAGACCCATGAAGGAAGTTGTAGAAAACCAGTCAATTTAATTACCTGTCAGATAGAAATAAATTATTGTTCAGTGTCTGGCATTTCATGCCCTACAACTGTAAGGGCTCCTATGTAGTAGCTAGTTAAATGCAAAAAGTGCATGTATCAGGTGCTGATTTTTTTTCTTATATTCAGTGCTGGATTCTGTATAGAGTGTTTCACAGTTCTGTGATAATCCTCAGAGAGTATAAAATCCTAAATTTTAGTGTGGAAAATAAAGGGTTATATCTGGTAATCATTTAAACCAGAATTACATTTTAAAATTAATGAAAGTATCTACAATAATATTAGGGACAGAACTGCAGAGTCAGCTATTTTCAAGCATTTAATGACTGCAGTTCCTCATTCTTCGCATTTATAAACTTTGTCTTTGTGCTTTGATACATGGAAGTGGCTTCCATATTTATTGACACTGGAGGTAAGCTATTGCCTATATTGCAGTGGAGATCAAAATGTATAAGATGTTTGAAAGAAAAAAAAACTTCCAGTGAAATATGAAACCTGAAAAGACAAAATGAGGAAGTTATGTGGAATGTTAAGGAACGAAATGAATGTACCTTAGCTGTATGTACTCTGCCTGTTTTAATTTAAACTTATACTTTGCTCTCTTCCTATCACTTACTGCTCATAGCACTTACTGATTTTAGCATAGTCTTCTGAAACACAAGTAAATGTACTACAAAACTTACTGCTCATAGCACTTACTGATTTTAGCATAGTCTTCTGAAACACTAGTAAATGTACTACAAAACTACTATATGAACATTCTTTTTCTGTGTCTGCTGTTGTGATTCTTGGCTTTTGTTTCATTTTTACTAACTCATTCTGGAGAATTGCATTTGTAGATATGTCAGAAGGCCAAAGAATTTTCTTTTTTAATTCATTTTAAATAATTTTACAAATTGCAAACTAGATTATGATCCCGTAGTATTAACAGGTTTTTGTTTGTGATTTTTTTTGTCCTTTTTTAAAAAAAACAAAACAAACAAAAAAACACAAAAAACCCTCCACAAAACAGAAATGTCACAAATGGGTTTACTTCTGTATTTATGAAACAAACATTTTCCAAACCTATGTCGTGTAATTTGGGGTCTAAGAACAAGTGGGAATTTGCAACTATTCAATTATTTTGCCATACCTCATATTTAATGATATTGAAAAAAACATAAATATATATACTATGTATATAAATATACATATATATACATATAAAAAAAAATAACTGTTGGGTTATTGCAGCTTGCTGATATTTCCAGTCCAGCCTCCTTTTTTCCCCCCGCCCTGATATTTGCAGACTTTTATCATTAAATTTTGAGGTCTTATATCTATATATCTTATATCTAATATAATTTTAAGTGAAGAGGTTTTTCAGTCTTGACTTTTAACAGCTTAGTCTCCTGAAGTTGAAGGTATTTTCTTGTGAGGCAGTATTGGCTTTGTTCTGAAGGGAATTTATTTCAATTTCAACACATAACAAGAACTTGAAAAAAATGACATGTTGTCAAGCGTAGCCATCCAAGTTTTTCAGTAATTGCTTTCATTACTGAAATACAGAACTGTAATTGTAGTGGAGCAAAGTGTTCTTTTGACTCTTCAGTTGTGCCAGAAGCTCTAGCCATTTTTGCACAGACTGTACTTCATCTCAAAATCTGCTTTAGGAGATAGCTGTCAGATATATGACTGAGTTGTAAGTGGTGTAGCACCCATATATGTGCCAGGAAATCAAGCTTAGTCAAATAGAAGGTTATATAAAAGATCCTCCTATAGACTTCAAGATGTCCAGTACAAAATAATGCTCCAGAAAATAGTAAAGTGTGAAGAAACTGTCCAAGAAGAAATGATGTAGGGAAATTTTTACATTAAATATTGTTAATCACTTGTTCTGCAATAAGATTTATGAATTTTCTGAAGAAAATGACTGCTATAAAGAATCTTGTTAAATTAACCTGCAGTTATCTAATGTGTCCAACAGCCCTCCAAAATATCTTACAGATAAATGTATGAAAACCTTAGTATCTTAAACTGCATATAAATTATTCTTGTTTTTTTATTCATGCTTTTTATTTACATACATGAATATGAACACATAATTTGTAAATTTATATATGCCCAAATTCAATAGTTATAGAAGTTACTCGATGAAATAAGAAGGCAATGATATTTTTAAATAAATAGCTGTATGTGTGGCAAATAGTCAACATGCTTGTTGTAAATGGTGGTTTGCAGTTTGCACTACATAACCGGTCCTTAAATTGCACAATATTTTCTCACTTTCTTGATCTGATGAAGACCCAAATATAGAATAAACTGAACTATCTATCCATATGTATTTGTCAGTTAAATTGCTACTTCTGAAAGTGACATATTTATAGTACAGCCTTGTGCTCAAATACATAAAAGAAAGCTCTGTGTAAGATTTCTGAAACTGTGAAATCTAGGAGTTACGCCTATACCTGGTCAATGCTTTTGTCTTCAGAAAACGTGCAGTTAGGATCAAGAGTAATAAAGTACTTTGAGTTTGGTAATAGTCAAAGATAAGGAAAAAAGATAAATCTTTTGGGGCCAAGGGCAAAGATAAAATAGGATATGAGGTAGAATTTAAACTGTGGACTTCAGAAATTGAAAATAAGTTATTCAGTGTACAGTTCAGCATTCTGTTATTTCATATATGAAAGCTGGCTGTAACATAAGCAATATTTTTTAGAAGAAATTTCTTGATAAGCATAAGATATTTTTTCATTCTGGTTAGAGAAGAAAACATGCAGATTTTTCTTTTAATATTGACTACTTCTTTGGCCAGTTGAAGAAATATGATCTCCTTGCTATTCTTACTGAATAAATACAGCTGAACAGTCTTTGTTCTGCATGATGAATCAGGATTACCTGAAATGTGATATCTCATTTGGATACCATTGGAGTCATTTATGAAATATCATTTGCCCCAACACCATAGTAGTGTCAACAAGTAGCTTCACCGGTTCCTCTACCATATGTCATAAATGTACCAAGGCTTTGAGTTCAAGAAGAAAGTTGTTAGATGCTTTTTATTGTTCCTCTATTAAATATTTAGGTATTTTCCTTATAATCAGAGTTCTAAAAAAGATAGTGAACACATCCAGTTTTAAAAAATGTTACTTCTGCAACAAGTGAGTAGCTGGTAGTGAACAGTACTTTAACATCTGACACAGCCTGTTATGACAGAGATGTTTATTAACCACAAAAAAAATAGCTTTGGATTGCATATCTAAATAAATTGTACAGCAGGTAGCTCTTTTCGATATGATATATTATCTCTGGTTTCTATAAAGATAAAAATAGCATTAAACTTCATTATAGGCATGGAATGTAATTTGGTTTTATTCTTTAAATCTCACAATTTCTTCCCTTACATCCAGATATTTCATTACTGGTTCGCATTATGCATATCTTCTAGAGTTTTATAAGAATGCAGGATTAAGGGAGACATGCAATTTATAGCAGTGAAATTTTACTAAATTAGAATAGTTTTGCTGTAAACATTCCTTTATAAAACAAACAAACAAAAAAGTATTTTGGGACAGATTTGTCCTGAACTTTTCATTCAATGGAGAATTACCGAAGTATGTAGTCCCTATTGCAAATATCTTTACTCATTTAGCTCATATTATAAAGCACGTGGTTGTTTTGACTAGGTTGCTCCACTAAAAATAGCTTGTAACAGAAAACTGAGGTGAAGCAGAGAGGAACCTTAAGAAATAGGAGCTAGGGGACTCCACGGTAAGTTTGTAGGAGGAGTACATTTCAGTCAGTTCAGTAACTTCAGAAAAATACATTTTGTGGCAAAAATTCTTATTGTGTCTAAGAATAATTGAGCAATAACAGAGCTGAAATGCATTATATCACTGCCAGAGAAATGCAGAATAAGCAAAGGTAACTGTCAAGCAAATGATTTAAAATTCTCCTAATCTAAAAAGTAAAAAACATGTTCTCTGAAAGACTTGGTGTATGGCAAGTTAGAAAATTATCAGTCTTTGTTTGCTCAGTGTTGTGTTCAATTTTCATACTTTCTAGCATCAATTTTTTATTTTCTTGTGTGAATATCTCTATCATTCAGGTAATTTAAAAGCCTCCATCATAAATACATTTTTTAAAAGCTTCTGTATTTAAAAGTTATAAAGTGAGACCAACAATTGCAAAGACAGAGATGAGATACAATCTTAAAAAAAAAAAAAATTAAGAACTTTTAAGCTAATCCTGTGATTTTAAGACAGAACAATTAGTTTTTAATCAAGTCTGGCAATACTGTTTTTCATTTGTAATTAGCTGTACGCACCTATGTAAGGCTGTGGAACATCGCAGTACCCAGAGAGAATTGTATGAGCTACAGGCTGTAACTCTATCTTCTCTGGAGCTGTCTTCTCTGGAGCTGTCAAAAGCTCAAGTAACTTTCAATTTATTTCCCCCACCGAAATGTTGAAGCAGAGCAGAATCCTTGTCCCACAGGTAAAGTGAACAGAAGGAGACTTGGAAAACCTACACAAGAATGTGGGGGAGTTTTCCTACTGACAGGAATAAGCTAAAAGAATTATATTTGGAGTTACTGCAGCCTGCCGTCAGCGACAGAGACCATTGCTCACTGTCCTTGGAAGCTTTGTAGCCTATGGCTCAGTTGGTCACACCTGTTACCTTCTGTAACCCCTCCTCTTTGCATCATTGCTCACACAAAGATCATGATGCAAAGCTTGACTTCAGAGAGAGTAGAATTAACTTGTAGGAAATGGCTGGCTGAAATGTTGACAAGTGTCTTGAAAATTGTTTTTCTTTGAGAAGGCAGTTTCTGTCCCCAAATACCTAATCATACAATTTACTCAGCTGGATGTGAAGTCCTCATTGAAGTTTGTGAAAACTTGGGGAACACTGCAACACCTGAATAATCAGTTAAATTCTGAATAAGTATATAATGTGTACTGTTTATAATGTAATGCATTTATTATTATAAAAAAGACTTCTGTGGTTTTCATCATATTGAGTCATTTTTAATTGCTTACCTGGAGGTTCAGGAAAAGCACCAGCGTCTGTATTCAGATCTTAATCTTCTTTTAAGATTGCAAAATTTAAATATTTAAAGTATGTATTTTGTTATTAGTAATTCTTTTATGAGTTGCCTATATAAATAATGGAATTGTATGTAAGGCATAAAAATACTGCATTGAAAGCTGGACAAAAATTGAGCAGTGTGCAATTAACTTAAGCATCCGAATAATCTGATTACTTAAGTGTGCTCTAAATCTTATATGGCAAAGTTGATTTCTTTTAAAAATCAAGTTAAATTCTTTAAGTAGTAATGTTTTACAGCCTGGAAGTGTTGGACTGCTTAACTTGAATGGAGAAAAAACAAAATGGAAGTTATACAGTATTGTGATGGAAACGCTGACTGCCACTGCAGGAACATCAGAGTATTTCATTTTAATTTTTCTTGCTGGACATACTTAACACCATTAAGGATAAAATTACTTTTTAATTTACAACTTATCTCTCTGCACTTTTTGTAGTGGTCAGAGTTCCCTATTATAATTCTTCCCTAAGGCTATATCTTAAAGTTTCACTTCAGCTGCCATTTTAAATTAACTTTTAAGAGTGTGCAGAAAGGAAAACCTCTCTATTCCTCAGTGACTCTCAAAAAGCACAAGTTCCAGCAGGATTATGCATTAGAGAGAACCTTGAACTGTTTTTCTTAAAGCCCTGGTGCTTACTCAGTCAGTGTACTGTTCAACTCTGTTTATATTTTGTTCAGTCATTAAAATCCCAGACACATGTGCTCATATGCATTTCCACGCATGGAGGGTTGAAGGCATAAAGAAAAGAAAAATGAAAAAGAAACACATATTGTGTGAATTGCTGCTTGATGTCAGTGTGCATGAACTGCTGCTCACCTGGCATCCGACTGTTCTTTCTTGTTTGCTGTTCTAGTTTTTTTCTATCATACAATAATGCAGCCAGTGGAAAAGCAAAGTAGTCTTTGAAGCATGAAAAGAGAGTATCTTAACCATTGTTCCCCTGCTACCAAAATACCTCTGGTTTGCTTCCTTGGAGTATTGACTTTCTAGTCTAGCGATTGCATTTCAGTGTCTACATTAAATACTTAATGGCTATCATTTTAACACACAGTAGATACAATGCAGGTGAAAACTACCATAATTGGAGAAAAGGCAAGGCAAAGAGTGGTACAGTGGAAACACAGGCAGGATGAGAAACTGAGGAAAGAAAATGAAGAAAAAAGTAGGAAATAACAGAGAAATTTGCTGTAATTTGAATATTGGCAAGATAGTTAATGACTAATAAAATTAATTCCAGTTACATGAAATGTATGTTTCTTTTATTTATTTTTTTTGCCACGCTTTATCTGACACCATTGCAATAGTTTCTGTTCTCCTTCAAGGGGACAGTCCTCTACAAATTTGCATGAATGCTCGCATGGCCTGCAGGCATGCACCTAGGATGCAAGCTTGCATTCTTATTCTGCCGACTGATATGTATGCACGTATGCAAATTTGTTGGTCTCTGTCTGTTTTGTTTCTACGTGCACACTTTACACAGTATTGAGAACAACAAAGGGATACGGAAAATAGTAGATCATTTTTGTACTCTTAGTATCCAGAACCTGTGGAATAAGTGTATTTTTAAAACAGTGTTATCTATAGAGGGAATGCTCTTTTTCACAAAGCATCTGCAGTGCATTTGTTCCTCTGTGTTTACTCTCTTATGTCTTTTGGTTTTGCTTTGATTTGGGTTTTTTTGGCTCTTCAGAGGCATTGTTGGTTTCTCACAGCTAGATAGAAATCCTCTTTTCCCCAAGAGGATCAGTAGGCTGGAATAGACTGAACATGAGATAATGCTGCCCCAGTTAGCAAAAAGCTGAAATTTTCTTCTAGGACTTGCTTTGTGGCTATTTTTCTGTGTCTCACCATGGGTCTTTCTGGATTCTTTGGCTCAGTCTCCCTTTGATAGTGATTTGTTGGTTGCTTTGGTGATCCCTCTGCAGAAAGAGATAATGCTTCAAAGACTTGGCTTTGAATCTTTTCAGTCCTTAGGAGCAGAAAATCCTCTTACCATGACTATTCCAAATGTAATTGCAGTAAGGCTAATGGGGCCTGTAGGTAGCAGTTTTGTGCTCTATAACAACCCTTACAATATAAAAGGTGGAAAACTAAAACTCAGTCTGTGTTTGTGCAAAAAGTGCTTCATTTAGTTTTAGTAGCTGACCCTTTGTTTAATTCACAAACTCCGTTGAACCTAACTGGCTATTACCAACTTATTGCAGGATAAGTATTTCAATTGAGTATTTTCTAATTCACTTAATTTTGATGTAATCTCTGAAAACAAATTCACATTAATTAATTCTCCCCTTCTATCACCATGTAGATAGGGGAAAAAAAAAAAAACAACTAGAAAATTAAGGAGAATATAACTAAATGTATTCTGGTGTTCTTCATTTTAAATAATTCGGCTCTTGCCCGTTGTGAAAATGTATTCTTATTTCCACAATAAACAGTACAGTCCAACACCAGGCCTGCTTCCCATTCATCAAACATCACCTTAGTGATGGCTGAGGTAATTTTATATTGAATTGCTTGCTTATGTGTTTTTCTCTGTGGCAGGCAGTGTCTGATGTAGCAGGTCAGGACTCATTTTCAGTGGTATGTCACTGATGTGATGCAATGAGTCTCAGTCCCAACCAGCTCCCACTACTTGAGGCTGACTGTGTCTATGCATGAATCAAGGGACAATGTAGAACCTGTCCTCCTAGAAAAGCAGTTTGCTTATTAAACATCATCTGACAAAAATATAAATGGATTTTTTTTATTTTAGATTCATATGCTTATCACAGTTTCTTAAATATTTTGTGAGCATGGAAGTTGTGAGACGGTAGAAAGCCATACAATTTGCATGAAACTAAGACAGGATCTATCTGAGAAAATAATTAGGCTTGGAGGAGAGGTTTTCCTTTGCAGGATGTTTCTGGAAAGGAAAGAAAAATAGAACTAATGGTTAAGTAGAGCCTCATGTTACAGGCTCTTGTCTATGATTGTCTAGAAATTGAATTAAGCTCTCTCTTGTGCATATCATTTAAAATGTAACTTAGGAAAGGCTACACAGAGGTTAGGACTCTGAAGGTCTAATAAGTAGAAATAGTAGCAGAGGTCCTCACACCAGGAGAAGGCAGGACTTGTGACAAGAGAGGAAAGGAGGGGAAGAGGGGGAAGAGAAATGTTAATTTTGGCAGCCGAGCTGACAGAACAGATTTGTCTTCAAGCCCAATAGTTGTAAAAGTAGGCCAAAGGGGTCTACTGAGTAAACAAATGGAAGTTTGTTAATTCCTTCCAAAAATGATATGGTCTGGGCACAACAGAAGACAGAAAATGAACTTGTTATTCTTTTAATTACAGAAGACAATTATATATAGTTTTAATGCCACTATCAACATTTTTTTGTCTTCAGAAATAAAAGATCTATTGTTCATAAACACAGGGCTTGCCCACAGTTCTGGCTGTTATTGAGGGGAATTGTCTTATGTGTAAATCTGTTAGGTTTCTTAAATCTGCATTCTGAAGTAAGCATGAAATGTCAAGTTTTACAATCTAAGTTTTTCAGAAGAAAGTTTTGTAACATATTTTTTGTTTCTGTTATTTACATGTAGTTTACTAATAAGAAAGAAGAGCAATAAAAGGGAGGCTGTTCATTTCTAAAGAATCCTCACTGTTGTTGTGTGGTATCTGTGGTCCTCTAGTATTGCATGCTTTTCCTAAATAGGTAGGGGGGGTTCTGTAGTTCCTAGGGGTTATTTTGCTTTTGGGGAGCAGGGGAAAGTCATCTGATAGGAAGGAAAAAAAAGGTTTAATTCTGAAGTATTACTGTAATGTAAATGCAAAAATTGTCTCATAAACATGTACAAACTAAAGGAAAAATATCAAAACTTTTTGGTGGCATATTTTAAGTCTTTAAAAATTATTTTTGAAAATAACATCATCTTTTGATTTGAATTGACTCTCCATAAATTTCTGTGGTTGTAGGGTTTTGTTTGTGTTTTAAAACATCCATTCTACAGTAGGAAATTGAAAGTGTATGCGGGGAAGAGCATGAAAGATGGCTTTTGAAGCTCTCTGTCAAGAATTACTCATTTTTTATTTATCCTCACCACAGCAAGATTTGAATTTTGGGGTGGCAGAGGAAGAAGAGGGAAAAGAGGACAGAGAGATAACATGAAAAAGCACAGATTAGGATTATGGGGTGAGAGGAAGGGAAGAAAGAATGATAAAGATCAGCATGAGTTTTTGGGGCAGCAGCTGAGAAATTCTTGGCAAAACTTATTTTCAGGACATAGTGAATATTTGAGAATGGAAGGAAGGCCATTCCTTAATGGTTTTCCTTTAGTGATTCACCAATCTACCATCCCTTTCAAAAATGCATAGCGGTCCCTGTAAAAAAAAGAATTATCCACTTCTTAAACTTGCTGGACTGGTAGAGATATGGATAAATCAAGGAGTAGCCTATGAGAATAGGAAAAGACGATATGAGGGAATCAAAGAGAAAAAAGATGGGATCTCGTGCCTTCATGGAAGCAATCCAGACTAAGAACACAGCCTAGCTCTTCAGGCAGCCTGCATTAGAGAATGCTTGATTGACCCGATATAAACAAAATAGGCTGTGCTTTTACGTAGTAATGTCACCCCAGATGTTTGTTTTGCCTGTACCTAAACCCAGCCCTTTTGTTGGGGCATACCTTTTTGGTATTGGAACATGCATTATATACATATATAAAAATCCAGGGCTAGAAAACCAGTTTATGTTCCTGATCTGAGGCAGGAGTAAACCTATTTAAATTTAGCCATATAGAACCTGTACCATGGGGTTATATTAGGTTGCCCAAGCATGAAGGACAAAAATCAAACATCCTGTGTGAAGAATTGGTGAGTATTAGGAAGAACAGAACAGCAAGTTAAATTGAAATGGATTAGAACGTGGTCAAAGCAAGTCGGTACATAAAATATGCAGAAAGCAGTAATTATGCAAAAAACAGAACACGAAATAGCTTTACATTGTAGGCATACACAATTTTCTTAGCATTCAGAAATGTCTCACTACATTTTAAATAAAGTTTATTCCAGCAAGTTATTTCTTTGCAAATGCTGTTAAACACTTCAAAGCATCATATACTGATTTCAGTAGCAATTTAGTTTTTTGCAGAAGAGTGTAATGTCTTCTTGTGTGCGACGAACCTGAACCAATCTTTTATGTTCTCTTTTTCTTTGTCCTTCTAAACCTGTGTGGGCTGCAGATGGTTCTGTGAAGGAAAAGAACTCAAGAATACCCCTGACATTCAGATCCGCTCCGAAAGTGGAGGACTTCATTCACTAATTATAGCAGAAGCATTTGAAGACGATACTGGACGCTATACTTGTCTGGCTACAAATTCCATTGGTTCAGATAGTACGTCAGCTGAAATATTCATTGAAGGTAAGAGGTCAAATAATAAGATACTTGACACATACAGGAAAAGATAACTAAGCTGCAGTTTACTTTTGGCTCTGTATGTTAAGATTACATTTGCTTTGGTGGTATTTTTATGGTGTTTCTCTCCTTCCCTTTAATGCAACACATTTTGAACATCATATCATATCAATTCAGATATTTCAAGGAATGTCCTGAGAATCAGAGGGTAGATTGATATTTATTTAGGGTACAGGTAAGATAAAGAATGGAAAAGGAGGAAAAAGCAGAGCTTTTGGCATATGGTTAGCTTTTAAGTAGTACCTTCTGTAAATCAAAGATTTGGCTGGTGATACCAATAATGATTTTCACGATAGCAGTAATCCCTGTCTCAGTTCTGAACTTCCTCACAGTGCAATTAAATGTGGCTCCCTCAAATGAGTCTTCTTCAGTCATGGGTAAATGTATTATAATTCTTCATTTTTGATACACTGACTTTAAGTAAGGTTAAAAGTCAGTCATACTAATTTTCTCAAGAATCAACTGCTAGTAAATGTCAAAATATTTCTTGAATTAAAAATTACTCATAATTCAAGTAGTATTTTATCTGAGGAACGTTAATGACTTGACCATGGGTAAAATTATTAAATTAATTTTTTGTGGAGGACTGAGTGTACCCTCAGCAAGTTTGCTGATGATACAAAACTAGCAGGAGTGGCTGATGCACCCAAAGGCTACGCTACCATTCAACGTGACTTGGACAGGCTGGAGAGTTGGGCAGAGAGGAATCTAATGAAGTTCAACAAAGGCAAGTGCAGGGTCCTGCACCTAGGGAGGAACAACCCCATGCACCAGTACAGGTTAGGGGTTGACCTGCTGGGAAACAAGTTCATGGAGAATGACCTGGGAGTCCTGGTGGACAATAAGTTAACCATGAGCCAGTGATGTGCCCTTGTGGCCAAGAAGGCCAATGGTATCCTGGGGTGCAGGAAAAAGAGTGTGGCCTACAGGTCAAGAGAGGGGATCCTCCCCCTCTACTCTGCCCTGGTGAGGCCACATCTGGAGTACTGTGTCCAGTTCTGAGCTCCCCAGTTCAAGAGAGACAGAGAACTTCTGGAGAGAATCCAGAGGGCTCCAAAGATGATGGGGGATTGGAGCATTTCTCTAACAAGGAAAGGCTGAGAGAGATGAGTCTGTTTAGCCTTGAGAAGACTGAGAGGAGATCTGATCAACACTTATAAAGGGTGAGTGTCAAGAGGATAGGGCCAGACTTTTTTAATTGTTCGCCAGTGATAGGACAAGGGCCAATGGGCACAAACTAGAACACAGGAAGTTCCATCTGAACATGAGGAAAAACATCTTTACTTTGAGGGTGACAGAGCACTGGAACAGGCTGCCCAGGGAGGTTGTGGATTCTCCTTCTCTGGAGACATTCAAAACCTGCCTGGAAGCGATCCTGTGCAACCTGTTCTAGGTGAACATGCTCTGGCAGAGGGGTTGGACTAGATGATCTCCAAAGGTCTCTTCAACTCCTACCATTCTGTGATTCTGTGACTGCATTTTAGGCATGTTTATATTAATTGGATACTGATTTTCATTTTGATTCATGCATCTTTCAAACATTTTTGGTAAGATGTATTCTTTTACCATTTCTTTAACTCATTAAAATTAATTTAAATGGTTAATTGAAAGCATAAAACAAATTAGTAAAAGAAATGCTCGTAACAAATCTGAATAATACCATACCAAAATGACTAAACATCTTTTGATTAACAAAGCAATAAATTTTTCATTATAAATTTGCTAAATTATGACCGATGTGCACTTACAGGGATTCTTTCGTTATGCTTTTTACTCTTAGAACATTGTTATCCCAATTTGGGATATAACAGCAAAATCCCCAAGACTTTTCTGAATCTTACAGATTCTAGTAAGACTTCTGGTGGACAGGAGGATGACCATGAGCCAGCAATGTGCCCTTGTGGCCAAGTAGGCCAATGGCATCCTGGGGTGTATTAGAAAGGGGGTGGTTAGTAGGTCAAGAGAGGTTCTCCTCCCCCTCTACTCTGCCTTGGTGAGGCCACATCTGGAGTATTGTGTCCAGTTCTGGGCCCCCCAGTTCAAGAAGGACGGAACTACTTGAGAGAGTCCAGTGCAGAGCCACAAAGATGATTAAGGGAGTGGAACATCTCCCTTATGAGGAAAGGCTGAGGGAGCTGGGTCTCTTTAGCTTGGAGAAGAGGAGACTGAGGGGTGACCTCATCCATGTTTACAAATATGTAAAGGGTGAGTGTCAGGATGATGGAGCCAAGCTTTTTTCAGTGATGACCAATGATAGGACAAGGGGCAATGGATGCAAACTGGAGCACAGGAGGTTCCATGTGAATATCAGGAAGAACTTCTTTACTGTAAGAGTGACAGAGCACTGGAACAGGCTGCCCAGAGAGGTTGTGGAGTTTCCTTCTCTGGAGACATTCAAAACCTGCCTGGATGCATTCCTGTGTGATGTATTCTAGGTGACCCTGCTCTGGCAGGGGGTTTGGACTAGATGATCTTTCGAGGTCCCTTCCAACCCCTAGGATTCTGTGATTCCCTTTACAGAAGTAAGCATGATTTCAGAAATACTCAGATACAGTATAAATTTATAACACTTTCTGAACTTATAGTAACTGAAGCAACACTAAAAAAGAAACAGCTAGGTGGAGAGATACAGTGAATAAAATAACGCCTTTTCTGAGATCTGGCAAAGTCGTACTATGTGGAAGTGCTATCTTGAAGTTTTACAACATGTAACTTTGAAAGCGGGAGAATTTTACAAGTTGTTAGGCTCCTCTCCTATGGCCTTTAAGGAAACCAGATTGTCACACAACCATTGCTTTGTACATTAATAGTATTGATGACACTGATGCCTCTTACTTTCTTCTGTACAGCAGACTCAGCTACACAGACCTGTTTATCCTTTCTTCAAGAGAAGTACTTTCATGTAGACCTACTTTGCTCACTTGACATTGCTTCTCTTTTCTTACTTTTTCTGTGCTACTTGTTGCTTTGATTTTTGTAGTCTAAACTTTATAAATAAATAGAGTACTCGAGTGCCTCAGTCCCAGCATTGTTTCACTGGAATCAGTTTATGCTATTCTATGCATATGGATTATGAATTGCTTATTAAAAATACAGTTATGCATATGTGTGTGCAGAGCCTTTGAGTTGGTACTGCAAAACTGTCTAGAATAAATGTGTGAAGTACCAGTTGTTAGGAAAAAATTAAAACAAAGTGAATAAATGCTTTCATATTTTTTTTCTTTAAGTGAATTGAGGGTATTGCCAGACACATACGTTATATCAAGACCCACTGGCAAGAAATATCAGTACATAAATGTTATGTATAGATTAATATGAATAGTCTGAGCTGTGGAGATCATGAGTAGTAAGTTTAGTCTGAAAATGTCTTGCTGTACTGAGTTGCTCTTACTTAAGGTTGAAAATTTCTTATCTGTGATTGCTTGAGCTTTAAGTTTTAACATTCAAGTAAATAAAATTATACATTTCCAGTAGAGTAGTAGTAGTCAGCATTTTTTTTTCCTTTTTGGCCATATTTTCTTCAATATGAAGGAAGACAGCTAAGAGTCTAGGGAAAACAGTTTGCAATTAAATTGGTATGATTATGATTTCTGTAACTGTCTAAAGTATATAGTTACAATCTTTTATCAGATAAGAAAAACTGCAGTAGTTTATCACAGAGAGTTTTCAGCTCTTAAAGTGAAATGCAAAAGTAGCACAGTTTTTTTCTTGGGAATGTAAACATTAAATAAATGAATAAAAGGATATGAGATTGAAAATACTTTCTTTTCCAGGTGCCAGTTCCACAGATTCAGAGAGTGAGAGCTTAATTTCCAAATCAAAATCTGGAGCTATGCCACAGTAAGTGTCCAAAGTAGAACTAATGCTGTGCAAATGTTCTTAAGGGGTATTGGAAAGTCCTTAGTAGTTTTAGATCTGAATAAGCATCTGGGGTACAATTGTGTATGTCTTGTCTTTTCTCCTTATCTCATGCCATATAAATGTGTAGTATTACAACTGTAAATTCTGTTAATGTGGTTGTTCTCTCAGTGAAGTCTGGCCCTACCCTGACAGCTCTCTTGTTGATATCAACTTTTCATATTCAGGAGTAACTTTAAGTTAACCAAGTCTTCCTTTGTAATCACCCAGCCCTGTGCCTCCAGAAAAACATGCGGAGGCCTACATTTAAAAAAACAAAATACATTTTAGTTTGTATGTTAACTCAGTACTTTATATTGGGTGTGAAAGTGTAAATTAGCCAAAGATTGTCTTCTACTCAGGCTTTCTCCAGTGCTGGGTTTTTTAAGTGATGACATATTTACAGATGTAGAAAATACAAGGTGGCTTATTCATTACAAACTAACATATTTTGATTTTAGATCTTATAAAGTGCTTACTGTTTTCTTTTTTTTCAGGGCCCAAAAGAAAACCACTTCTGTTTCCTTGACAATAGGATCTTCTACACCAAAGTCTGGAGTCACCACAGCTGTAATTCAACCTATCTCTGTGCCTAGTCAGCAGGTATTTTAGACACCAATTTTTAAATTAGTAAAAGTATTTTAAATTTGATTTTAAAATTTTTAAGTCCTGAAAAAACTCTGTCATTTTGAGGAGTTGTATTATTGAACTATAAACTTACATTATCATACCAAGAATGATGATTTTAAAAATTAAGTATATATCTAGTGAATGGGGCATAAAAGTAAATACACATATGGGTTCTCACACAGTGTATATCAACACAGCATGTGTTTAGCTGATAGATCTGTTGATGATGAAAATTATGGAGTATATAAATTAATAGTGACTTAATCCAATTCCAAAGGAATATAATGTGTTGTACAAATACAACATCTTTTAGCAAAAGTTTTGCTTTTTGTTATTAAATTAAATATTGTTGTAATTTCTATGGGTCTTTTAGAGAAAATTAGATTTTACTATTTAGAAGTTAAATGTAGAAAATCAATGTTCATTAGCTCATACTGTTTACTGTCACTGTGGATGACTTAGAGTTTGCATATAAATCATAAAATGCCTTTGGCTAACCTTGATAAGCTTTTAAGTACCTGGATTTATTTATTACTACATCAGTCAAGATGTAATAACAGGAGATGAAAAAATGCTTTAGTGCAAAGGACACGCTTGAATGATATTAACAGGAGTCAAACTCAAAATACTTTGAGGCAAGGAGAGTTGGATACAAAATTCTCATGGGAAGTATAGAAACCTTTAAAGCTTGCATTTTGATTTCAGAAATATAACAGATGTGAAATAGTCATGTCACTGAAGAAGCGTGCAAGAAAGAGAACACCATAATAAGACTCTGCATTTGAGAGTTTGCATTATTGCATAGATACATGCAGGCCATATTATTAAAACCAATATTATTTTCAGTTTATAGCATCATTGCATTGCTTTGCAGGTTCAAAGCCCTACTTCATACCTGCCCTGTGTGGATGGACCTAAGCCTATCTCTTCTGCACCCATTTTTACAAAGGTATGTTTTATCCATCATGATTTTTATATCATACTTCTAAAGTCCAGAAGGAAATATCAAAATTATATGTCTTAATGCAGGAATGTTTGATCTTGTCAAAACTTTTGCAGTTATCATTATCCTTTTCAGTACTAATGACCTCCTAAGAAAATACTTTTCCACTGCAACAATAAAGTTCTTATGCGTTCTATCCTATTAAGATCACTAGTGGAACTACATGAATATTCTGTATGTGTTTATCTTATGCCCATGACTGTCCTCCTTTGAGAAACCTTTGTAAAATAAAACGAGGTAGGCACCAATTACACATCATAGTCATGATAAAGCCTCATTCACAATAATTTATCTACTGACAAGAACAAATAATCCAGGCTTTTTTACTTTGTTTTAGAAAAAAAACCATTCACATATGTTAGTTAAAAAAGCAGTTCAGATATTCTTCATTGGGATGTTTTGTAATATGTAAGGTGTGAGCTTGATAGAAGAGCAACATTTTTTCAGTAATTCTTAAGTCATTGCTTAAGTCAATATTTAGCTTTACATTCATCCCAAATGAAACTTTAGAACTGAGAATTAGGTAACAGCAAAAAGGACAGCGTATTTCCCTAATCTCTAAACTAAAACTTTAATTGAAAATATTATTTTTATTTTGTCTTCAAACTATTATTTCCATAGCAGTAACTATTATTTAGTCACCGTTTGTGGAAGTCAAAATGAAGAAAAGAAGGTATTTCTGGTTATTACTTCAGAAAACAGCTGACTAAAAGCTAATATGGAACAGCAAGTAGTTTTGCCTAGAGATAGGTAAGAGTAAGCCCTATTCTCCATAACCATCTGGCCTGGCTCCATCATATCCCTTTCTCGTGTCAGGAAAGGTCTGATTCTGTCCCTCATAATTCTGCAGTGATACTGCAGGTACCACAGGAGAGTGCATAGTGGAGGTGCTGTTACACACATAGTGGAGTGTGGTTACTGCAAATTAGGGAGGCAGGCAACTTCCTAGTAAGAGGGGGGAACAGGAGAAATCCAGCCCTCATTCAGAAACTACCAAAGTGATCGAAAGTCCACGGTTCCTTCCCAGTCCTCATCTCTCTTGTCCCTGAAATCCAATATTAACTGTCTTAAGCCAGTTGGGACACACCAAACCAAAACAACTTTAATTACAGAAGAAATGAACCAGATATGAACAACGACAAATATACTTACCCATCTTCCTGATGCAAATTTCTTTCTGTACAAACTTCAAGGAACAATCCAAAGATTTTCAGGCTTCCTTGTAAAAAAATTCTTATGTATTTGATTAACTAGAGATCTATGAATCATAACTAGTGATAACTCTGATCTTGGACCTAACTTCAAGTTCTTTGCTGCATCAAGGCCTAAAACTTCATTAATAAACTGGAAAGGGAATGAGACCATCAGTAGAATTAAAAAGATTCTTTGATTTATAATCTTAAAATGGATAACAAAGGCAAAAATCTTGGCTGTCTCCTGTCAATTCTGTTTCTTAAAGTACTGTGCTTCTCCTTTCTCACTATAGTTCTTCATCGGAGATTTAGACCCTTCCTGAATTTTTTCACATATATATAAGAATTTATTATAGCCATAATACAGTCTCAGAAGCTATCCATACACAAGCTAATATATCCTTATCATATTTGTGTCATCTAATTTTGCCTGGTTGGTTGTAAATGGCTCAGAGGAAAAGCAACTCCACATTCTAGAGGCTGACCTGAAAGCAAGCACAGCTACTCTCTCAGGACCAAGTCAATCAATGTGTATCTAGTTGCAGAATATTCATTTCACTTCATGGAAGATGGATGGAAAATGTAAGGTCAGACTGCAACTATCTGCCTGTGATGGTCTGAGGAAATGAATACTTCTACACCTTTTCCATCTTTGGTCATATTAAGAATGTTTTTGAAAATAGCCAAGTCAGTCATTTTTAACTATATAGCTGATATATCAAATTTAATCAGAGTGAAAATACACCTCACAGAAAATATCTATTGCAAAAGTGTAATGACACAATAAAATAACGTTGAAATACAAAGGGAAGAAAAGACTGTTTTTAAGAATGTAAAATGTTCTCGGTTCATTTGAATTGTGATTGTTACATTTTAGGAGCTACAAAACTCCACAGCATCTGAGGGACAAGTCGTGGTATTGGAATGCAGGGTCAGAGGCCCCCTTCCCATTCATGTTAAGTGGTTTCGACAAGGGGTTGAAATTCAAGATTCTCCAGATTTCAGAATTCTCCAAAAAAGTAAGGAAATAACTGAAGTGGCTATTTTTGATATACAGGGTGGGGAAAGATCATGATATTGGTCTGTCAGAATTGGGTTTTGGATGGAGTCCTCTCTCCCTCACATTTCAGTGATTATAAAGGCTCTAGAAGTAACAAACTACTGCTACCTACAGACAATTTAAGTCTTCCTTATTTTGCAATGAGTCTGCACAGATTCTGTACTTGTCTAAAGTATTTCATTATAATATGTTCATTCAGTATACTGTTGTTTATTAATGTAATGTCTAATGCTACTTTTCTTGTTTGTTTCCTCTCCTTATGATGTGATACACAGAGCCACGATCTGCAACTGAACCTGGTAAGAATCATATAAAAAAATAATCTCTTGACTCAGTAGGTCTTTGCATTTGTACTGAAGCCATAAATAGAAAAGTGTTTCTGCTGAGCATTGGTAATATGAAACCCCCTTAAAGACAATGTTTCTTTATCACACCTTCCATACTCTACACTGTCCTTTACTTCAATTTCTTAGTTAGTTAAACAGTAAATTCCATTTAGACCAGCAAGGAGAGAGTCTCACATCTTAAACTTTGAAGCAGACTTCATTCTCAGAAAATGAGCAATTTGTGTGCTACTGAGGAAAAAGAACAAATCCCACAAAATTCCATTACACAAATTGTACTCATAAGTTTCATAACACACAACCACTAAATGCTAGTTTTGCCAGTCTAGCTTGGCAGATGTGAAGTGTCTTAAACACAAGTAAAAGCTGATCCTCAAAGACAAGGGCACATTGAAATTTTCTAGCCTATTCACAAGATAAAAGTCCTAGATTTCATCAAGCAAAAAGTGTTCTTCCAACTACAGGTTTTCTGTGACTGCTTCATTTTCCCATTATACATCACTATATCCTGTGGTAGTTTCCTGAATAGTAAGTCAATGCTGAAAAGATTGTGCATGTTTGTTCTTTAACGTTTCTAAGTCAAACAAAATGTAGAAGAGAGAACAGTAATATGGTCTGAGCCTTGCTTTAAGAGGGTGGCTGGTTGTGCCAGCCTCTGGCTGGTATGCTTGAATTTGGAGAGAGTTTTAATTATGGAGTAGAAAAATAACACAGAAAAGTTTTCTAAGACCTGAGTATTCCCAAAGACTGTCTCTGAACTGAAGGACCTTAGGAATGGGGGGGATGTTTTAAACTTTCAGGGGTCACACTGGCAGTCTTTGACTGCAGGGAGAACAGACTTAGCAGCTGAGTGGTGTTTGTAAAGTAGCAGTGTGCCTATGAGCATATGGACTAGGAAGAAGCAGTGAAAGGTTAATCCTAGGAGAAATGCAGCTTTCTTTTAGCTTTCATGGAAAGGAGAGAAGGTGAAAAGGCTTCTGCTTTTCTTTGTCAGTTATATATTAATTTTCATAGTGCTTCACAAAGCTCTTCTATATCTATTTTACTTCATGACCATAATACATATACACACACATGCATGTGTGTGCATGCACACACACGCATGCTCTATCCTGACAGTTAATATTATTAATTGTGGTGTGCAGCATCATCATCTCTAGTAACAGCTGATGCCCAGAATACATGTGACTGAATGATTTGATTTATGGAGGCTTGAAATGTGAGCCACGTGATGCAAAGAAGAGCACTGGAAAAAGAAATTAGTCTCTAATGAGTAATTAAAACATGTCTGAGCGCTAACAAAGGGCTATTGGTAGTATATAATCATAATCCAAACTTAAAAGGTTTAATCCAAACTTTTAAAGGTTTAAAAATTGTAAGTTACAGGACAAAACTGTGAGGCAAGTTTCAATATCATATGAAGCCTTTGAATATGAAAATAAATAAAGAAGACTAGATTTGTGTTGAAATATGTTCAATTTTGTATTTTTCTTGGAACATTCTCCTGTAAAATATATTACAAAGTAAGTCTCACAACTTAGCTCTTTTCTTGATATCTTTAAAAAGGAATCAAATCAATGGGTTGACTTTTTTCCCCTTCCCAGAGAAACTTATTTCCTATCTGTCTTTTCTAGGTTTAATCTGTCAACTGTATGAGAATAGTAGCTAGTATCTCTAGCTTACTGTTACTAGGATCTTCTTTTCTACAAAATCACTTGAACTGCATTCACTCTCTCCTTCAACATGATAGAAAATATCCGAAAGGACTGAAACTTTACACAACAGTTTCTATTAAGTCTAAATTTACTAGCATATCTTAGGGTTTTGGTTTTTAATATCTAATTTGAAGCTGTTCTGTCAAAACTCACAATCACAAATAATGATTGTCTATATTTGGTAACCTTTTTTTACCCCTTCACCCTCGTTAGGCAGCATAATGTATGTAGTGCTAGATGGACAAAATATTTTAGAGTAGGAATGCAGTGTTACCTAGTAGAAAGCAGAACTTTCTTTGCTTGAGACAAAAAGTTCAAATTCCATTGTGTGAATAGTTGAGTACAAAGGAAATCATATATTATGTCTCGTGTTAGATTTTTTTTTCGTGGACAACTACATAATTTTCAGTATTGTTAGTTGCAAGGTTCATGCAGCCTATCTGACAGATATTACTGTGGAATAAGTAAGAATGCTTATGATAGTTCACAAAGTTAACAATTTCCTTTCATAACTCCTACCTGAAATGGGAAATAGTAGGTGGGATTCCGAGTCCAAAAAGATCATCACTTTGCCACACCTCTCACATACCCATCAACGTACTCACATGTTGACGGTGGTGAATGCTCTCCTTCTTATGTGTGGTTAGGCTGCAGATCTTGGGAAGAGGTACCTGAAGCCTTCTAAAGAGTACTAGGCAATGGATCTTTACATGAAAAAAAAAATGCATTTCTTGAGTTTTCACAGATACAGAAAAGCTTTATTTAATATCAAGGTAACTCATACCACTCTCAAGGTAGGTGGCAAGGCAAGAGTAGGAAGGCATCTCAAAACACTATTTTGGTATCTGTATTGTTGCAGTTTAATAGATATAACAGTAGTGAATGCCTGGCAACAGTCTGTCATTATTTTTTTTCCTGCTTGTAATTCTGTTGTAATTTATATTAATAAGCACCTTCCTGCTACCCAAAACCTATGAAATAGTTTCAGTTTGTATCACTTGTATCAGTTCCAACTGAGCCCTATTAAATAATGTGCAGTGTCTTATTCTCCACTAAAATTAATAGCAGTACACTTATTGGCTTATTTGTGTAGGAATTGACTCTATGCATGCAAAGAGAATGTAAATAAAGTTTGGGCAAAATGTAAATATTTCCTTTTGGCATAAACGATGCGCAGTGTTTTGTGTATTAGTAGTAATACTGGTAATAACTAACACCACATCTTAACATTTCTATAACAGGAAGCTGGGTGGGTACCAGAAACATAATAGGTACAGCACTAGTTTGTGATGCAATTCATACTTTAAAAAGCTAGACAAAACCATACCTGCAGACGAAATTGTTCATAAGCAAACATTCAACTGCTATTCAGTGCAGATGGTGAATATGTGTGCAAAATTGATAGGGAAAACATGCTAGATAAGTATTCAGAATTTTGAAAGACATTATTTCTAAACATTTTTCCAAGTGTACAATTGCCACGGCGTTTTACATAAATTGTAACAAGTTGTAGTGTGACTTTAATTGCTGGTTGTCAACCAAAGTCCAACCATCAATAAACACTTTTAAGTGCTCAAAAATGTTGGTTATCCTTTGCTAGGTCAGTACTAATGATTTAAAAGCAAAGTGTTCCATGAAGTCACACAGGTAAGAAATCAAGAAGCAATGGTGGGGTTCTGGCTACTTTTTTTTGAGTACATTCTATCTACCCTAATGTGTTTTGCACTCTTTTTTCTGTCTAGACAGAAATAAGTTTGCATCACAAATCTCTCCAGACTGCTTTGTGAATTAATAGCTAGTCAGATTACTTAAAGCCAGCATCACAGTTTGTCAAATTACCTGCCCTGTACTTCTCTCTTGGATGTTTTGACTTTATACTGATTGAATCCTTCAAAGGACAGGCTGCAGTAGAATGAAAAATCCCATGGAGTCATTTGCCAGCTGTTGATATTTTGACCATTACTCAGCTGTCTGGAAGCAGCCACAAACTGTATTGAATTACACTAAAACAATTGTCTAATGGCATGTAAGAAGAAAACTATATGAAGTAATTTTTCTTAAATTGCCAGGGAATTGCCACATATACATGCTTTTTTCTCCTAAGCACAATACTGTGTGTGTTCACCAAGAGATGTTCATCTCAAAAGATAGTCATCACTTCTCTTGGAAGTGATTTTTTTCATTCCCTGTTTGGCTGCTGTGTTCCAGAGTTTTAGTTCTTGTAACTCCCTTAGAAATCCCCCACCTATTTCTGCACGTTTGAAACTGAAAATATATGGTAAATGTTACAGAAATCCTTACTGCCTCCCCACACCAAGAAAAATGGCTTTCTGATAGCTAATGAGATTGAAAACATACAAACTTCAGTAGGTCAGCATGCATGTTGGATCCTTGCATATTTTAGTGAAAACAAAAGAGTTATTATGACTAAGAGTCTGGCTCCCTCTTTCACTGCTGAGCAGCAAAGAGGGGCTTGAAGAGAGCAATGTCCAATGAGCTATAGCTCAAGATGCCAAATGAAGAGGAAAAACTGAAAATAAGCTGAAATTCTCCTTCATTAAAGGTGTTGTGATCAACCTATGTGCTACTGCTTGTCAATTATATTTTCAATTGTACTTTGTGCTCCCAAGGTACCTACAGAATTCTGGTCCTGTCAGTGACCCCATCTTAAGTGTGACTGCTATGACTGTTCTTGCTTGTTGATGCTTCTAAATTCAAAGTAAACCTCTGATCTTTTTTGTACTACATGATTTAAAAAAAAATAAATTGCTGCTATTCCCCTTCAGTTGTAAGTATTTATGGGGTATGTTAATCATCACAGTTACATTGCTGGATACGTTTGATTTCAGCTTTAATGTATACACCTGGCAACCTCAAACCAGCTGGCTTAGGCATCTGCAGCATCATAACTTCCTTAATGTAAGCTTTAGCGTAAACTTTTCCTTGACCACATTAAATGGCTTAATTTCTCCTCAAACCTGAACACTGCTTTAGGGACTGAAGTTCACACTGCTATAGCAGTATTTATTGTACCTGAACCGGCTAGATAGCAGCCATCTTGGATATTGATTATATATCTAGGTTCTGTACCCTAAAGCTGCATTATATTGCCCACAATCACATTTGCTGTTGTTCAGTTTTCTTCTCAGTATTTTGTAAGTGCTAGTTAAGCTACGCTCAAGCACAGTCAGTTCTGTATATCTTTTAAAAAATTGTCTCTTCATTTCTTGAGTGACATAAAGCCTATTAAATAAGCCAGAACTGCTGCCTGACTGGGTAAAGGTTTATGTGATAGTGATCATCAGGAACAGATAAATTAAATACTTTTTTCACTGTATTATTGAAAGTTAAGGCATCTACACGTCTGCAGTATTACCATCTATTATGCTTCTCTGCATATTCAGTTCTCTATTTTCACATTTCTCCATTCTCTTTGTATAAAAGATGTACAGATACCTAAGTGAGAAGTTACCTGATGGGCATATTGCTTTGCTGTTAAACTGTAAACATCTGTTGGCTCGGGGAACAAGAGAGAGAATAAGAGACAAGTTGTATACAAGATGGCAGGGTTGTTTGGTTGGATTTCTACCAGGAAACCACCACCGTGACTACCTGCTGTCTTTGTGTAGCAGAAAACTTAAGGCTTTGAACCTACATCTATAGAAATAGCTCTGTTCATTGCATCATAACTGACTACTAATAAAAGACCATACTTATTTCCCAGGACTGTATGTGCATTATAGTGGAGGAAGCTAAGGATCACATTTGGAGATGAAGGTGCAGATATAAAAACTACTCTACCTTTAATGTAATACATAGAAACATTCTGAAGTAAACACATTGCCAGTGATGAAATTTGTTCTTACCGAAGGTTACTCTTCCTAATGGACTCATGAACCAGAAAGGGAAAGGATTACTCTGTAAATGTAATATTCTTTCTAAATAACTGACAAAATCGTCAAGTACTTGCATGCCTAAGCATTTTACATGTTTCAGTGAACAGAATGCTTTTGTATTCATTTAGTCAAGTGTTAAATATGTTTTAAGGCCCTGAGAACAGCATTTCAGAGCTGCTTTCTGGAACGTATTTTTGTGATGAAATTATTTGTCAGCTGATGATTACCGGGAAGTAGAACAGATATTACTTACTTCACATCATCAGATTCTATTTAGTACAGTAACAGAAAGAAAAATAATTACATGTCAGTATGTAAAGCTAAAAAAATACTCAGAGCACTATCTATTCAGTGTGTTATGGAAATCTTTAAAGAATGTTTCTTTCGTTAAATAAGTCTTTTATTTTTACACTTTCTGCAGTAGTAAGCTTTTTAGCAAAGACCTAGAGGTCAGTGATGCTCCCCCCAAACCAAGTAAAATGAATAAAGGCAATGGCAATGTGTTGCTCGCATATGCTTTTTCCCCAAGCTGCCTTTTCATTAATTCTTCTGGTTTTTATGTTTTCAGTTTAGCCAGTTTTCTCATGATTGATCACAAATGTGTTATAGTTTGCTCAGCTAGCTGAGAATACTGAGTTTTAAACTCTGGCTATTTTTACCACTAATTTGCTTGCAATTTCTTTTACAAGGATTACTCAATTTACCGTGTATAATTTTCAATACGCCACTTCAATAAACAAATCACATTGTGGTAGAATCCATTTGAATTCTTTTATCACTGAAGAGTGAAGATCAGCTCTTCTCATGTGATCATTTTACATACTTAAAAAAACTGAAAGAACGTTATGCATTAATTAGCTTAGCTGTTTGGAAAACAGGAATTCTGCTGGTTGTTATATTTCATAGTACCTTTGCCCCCATTCAAACAGCAGTTCTCAGCGTGGCGGGAGTGATTTTCTTTTGCAGTCTTGAAATACCCAACTTTCAGAATTCTGCTGTTAAATGAACAGGAAACTACTATGCTGCATGTATCAGATTGCATCCCCAGAGTCAGTTCAATCCAGGAGTACGCACGTGTGGTTAACAATATAGCTTCAACTACTTATGACACACCAGGACTCTAAAAAAAACCAAACTGATCTCATTACTTCAAAAACTAGCTTGTGTTACCCATTACTTTCCTGATAAAACCTTTCATGAGTCATTAATCTTCATCTGGGTCAGATAAGATCCAACTTGCCACAGTATTGCCAGACGTGCCTCTTGCAGCTACACAGAATGACTGGTTTGTGTTGCCAAAAAAAAAAAAAAAAGCATGTTCTGTTGTCTGAAAAACAACTCTGCCAAATATTTAGTAAGTCATTCATTTTCAACCTGTTTTCAGTACAGGAAGTTTTCTGATATACTGTCATTTATAATTGGAAAAAATCCGTAACTTTTTTGTTATCTGTCTAAATGAGACAGTGGTCCATTGCATAATAAAAGTTAAGAAAGAAAAATAAATAAATAAAAGAACTATTAGAAATTATTTTCCGTCTTTGAACTAAAAGAAGTTAAACTTACCTTACTGAACTTCTACAGAATAATTTTCATATGAAAGTTATTAGTCTGAAATAGTTTTCCTCACTTTTCAGTTCAGCTGTATTCCATTGATTTTGTGGGATAATATGCGGGATTCTGTTCAAATGTCCAAAATGCAAAATGCTTTTTTTTTAATGAAACTGAATTCTATAAAACTTCCCTGCTTTGATTTTGAAACTAGAAAATGAGCTTAAGCAAAAGAAACTCCTAATTAATTAAGGAAAACCATGATGTAACATCGTCTAGGACTAAAATTATCTAGGAATGTTGTGTAAATACTCGGATTATTTACATTAGATATACTGTGATTTTTTTTTTAAGTATTAGAATACCATTACATGTAGAGCTAAACTAAAGTTACCTCTCTGAAGAATCTGGAAAAAATATGCCTAGATAATTAAATTGCCCATTATAAATGGATGGAATTTATTTAGAAAACATTACTGTGTGACTCAACCTGAAATATTAATAGTCCAGCCTTCATACAAATTTTCTGACTGAGGCCCTGGTATAATCAAAGCATATGGCATATCAAAGTAGAATGAACTGATTTCAAACAGTCACAGAATACGTCTGGGTCATAGCATTCCGAAGAGTTTCTGTGCATGCTGTTTTGTCCTATATTTTTAATTTATCCATTCTCACTGCTGTGCAAAGAGACAAATTATCTTCCCAAACTCTGCATAAGGAGAATATATATGAGTTTTTAATTCTGGTCGATTTATACAGAAAAGTTAACTGGAAGCGATGACAAAATACTTTCTGGTTTTACTGGGAATGGTATTTAATCTGAAATGTTGCATTAAATACAGAAAACTTCAGGGAAAGAAGGAATGATGTGACATTCATCTTGATGGTGTTATTTAGAGAACCAAAAAGAGCTTGCAAGTGTTAATACCAATAGATAATTTGTATGAAGTAGTACTATCCTGCATAAAATTGAGGCTACTGAGTGTGTAATATGGCTGCACAGACTCGTGTCTGCAAAATTAATGTTCAAGAGAGGCCCCTTTTGAAAGCTTAGCTTGATGGATTTCCTTGTTTTAGATACAGAGTGATTTTCATTAAAGCCATTTCTGTTGGAAGGTCTTCTGCAGTTCTCCCAGCATTTCTTTGTATAAGGAGCACTTTCCGATGTCCTTCTAACATACAATGCAAAAACATTACATGGTACTTTAAATAGTTTATGATGGAATTTATTTTTCTGTTTATTTCCAGAAGAGATATGTACCCTTGTAATTGCAGAAACTTTTCCTGAAGATTCAGGACTTTTCACATGTGCAGCAACAAATGAACATGGTTCAGTAACAAGCAGTGCACAACTAACTGTCTGCTCAGGTATGTGACAAAGGGAAAGAGGAATTTTTAATCATAGGTCTTAGGTAATTAATTCACCTGTGAAGTTAACAGTCTGCTTCCCTTGTAGAAAAGGGCTGCTGTAAGACGGGGGTTTTGTCAGCCTCAGACCATTCATATAGTGCAAACAATGTTTTTATTGTCTCATTTCCTAGTTTAATATTTTTATTTGTGTAAAATATGTTTTTGAAGTGTCACAAGCCTGGCAGATTTTTAAGCATTAAGATTCTGAGACTAGATGGCAGTAGAGGCAAAATGAAAGCAGATGAAATTATGCTATCAAAGGTTGCGTATTTTATAAAATAAAAAAATGTGACGTGATATGTTTCTTTTTCTGATATGTTTACATACATATTGTAAAATGCACTAACCCAGCTGCCATTGCAGACACGCCATGTATACATACATCTTTCAGCGTTTCAAAATTATTTGTTCTTAAATGATGCTGAGACTCAAGGAAGAGGATGTGCTGTTTCAGCTGTGGTTGTCTCTACTTGCCAATCTCAGTGGTTGGATTCCTGAAGTAGATTTGGAGGGATCCGTAAGGTTCCTTTTTGTGCCTTTTGTATGTACTATGTACTTTGTCTATGACTTGTTGGAGAGACATTCTTTTTGATTTCTTTTAGCCAACTCAGAAGGCTCTAGTCATGAATCACTGACAAGAGAATCCAAGAATGATGATTTCCGTCATTTCCCACCACTTCCTCCAGTTGAAATTAGCTCTCTTGAGCTTCCTCCTAACAGACATGCAGAGACCCACCAAGCAAACAACACTGACTTGAGATCTGGTGTGACAGCCCTTCAATTACAGCTCAATTCGTCGGAGGAAAAAGCAAATGGAATCCATCCCATTCATGGAGTAAATGGAATGATTAACAGCAAGCCAAATGGCGATAAATCCACCCCACCTCCAGCTGCCTTGCTTTCACCTACAAAGGAGCCACCACCTGTGCTTGCCAAACCAAAGCTGTGAGTATTTTTTTGTTTGTTTTTTTTGTCTCCTATAAACTTGACATTTGTTGAAAGCAAATTTTTTTCTGGAGCAATTTAGGGTTAGACAAATAATGGACAATGACGGTGTCTGTCCCTTGAACAATCTTAGTGCTGCTGTGATTTATGTCCCAAAGAGCTGAATACAAGAGAGAACTGTGTTCTTTCTCATAGTGCTACATCAAAAGGAAGTACATTATATATACCAAATTCTACAGAAAGATTTAATATAAAGTCACAAAAAAAAAGAAATAAGTAGTAGTGGCTGTTGCTCTGCACATTTTATTCTTAGTCACTGTAGCTGAATGTCTTAGTGGCCTGAGATTCTTGCATGCTATGCCTGGTTCAACACTGGTGAGCTATTTTTATTCTGAATGTTCTTGGGTTTGTGTAGTCAGTGGATATTCAGATGTGTAATGTTTGTATTATTTCTTACATTATATTTACATATAACATGTTATTCATTTTGCTGTCAGCCAGATTAAAATGGCTGATAAAATATCTGAAAATGAAAAGCTTAAAGAGAGGAGAGAGAAATAAGTGGAAAAAATGTAACATTTTTACCTTATATTAGTCATGATACCTTACTTATGCAAGATTGATCTTATGCTGACTGTTAACTTATAACTTGATTTTAGCATTGTGCAGACTCCTCTTTTCCACCTCCCTCAAGAATTTTTGGAGTGTGATGAAGGAACTAAAATACTATTTTATTTCATTTTTATTAATAATCAGAAGGTATTATTAATTACAAAAATTTGTTTAAGAATAAACATGTAATATGTTATTCAGGCTTAGCAAGCTCATTTGCTTGATTAAATGTTTTCACAGTAAAACATGCAAAATACAAAAATGCTGTTCTTTTAGTAATTGTGCTAATTTCAAACACACAAAAACACATGCTTGAGGCAGAAAGCAAACAGGATTCACTTTCTGCACTCACCATTTTTTTCTTTCTGTTGCTTTGTCATTTGAAGCAGTCTCTGACAACTGCAGGAGAGAAGGAGTAGAAGAAGTGGAAAGACAGAGTGATGGAATAAGAGTATATATGGTAGTGATTGCATGTATGGGAGGGAAGTTGCTGAGGATGGCAACTTGCAGGTGATACATGATGTGGAGTGAGCCAGGTGGTCCTGTACCCAGCACATTTGTTGCAAGACCCATTTGTTAAGAAAGGAGATAGTGGCTCCAGGAGAATAGTAAAAAGCAAATTTTACAGAATCACACAGAATCACAGAACAGTCAGGCTTGGAAGGGACCTCTGCAGATCTGGTCCAACCCCTCTGCCAGAGCAGGTTCACCTGGAGCATGTCCAAGCAGGTTTTGAATGTCTCCAGAGAAGGAGAGTCCACCACCTCTCTGGGCAGCCTGTTCCAGTGCTCTGCCACCCTCAAAGTAAAGTTTTTCCTCATGTTCAAATAGAGCTTCCTGTGTCCTATCACTGGGCAGCACCAAAAAGAGTCTGGCCCTATTCTCTTGACACCTGCCCTTTAGGTATTTATGAGTATTGATAAGATCCTCTCTCAATCTTCTCCAGACTAAACACACTCAGCTCTCTCAGCCTTTCCCCATAAGAGAGATGCTCCAGTCCCCTGTAGCCCTCCACTGGACTGTCTCCAGAAGTTCCTTGTCTCTCTTAAGCTAGGGAGCCCAGAACTGGACACAGTACTCCAGATGTGGCCTCACCAGGGCAGAGTAGAGGGGGAGGATCCCCTCTCTTGACCTGTAGGCCACACTCTTCTTCCTGCACCCCAGGATACCATTGGCCTTCTTGGCCACAAGGGCACATTGTTGGCTCATGGTTAACTTGTTGTCCACCAGGACTCCTAGGTCGTTCTCTGAAAAGTTGCCTTCCAGCAGGTCAACCCCTAACCTGTACTAGTACATGGGGTTGTTCCTCCCCTAGGTGCAGGACCCTGCACTTGCCTTTGTTGAACTTCATTAGGTTCTTCTCTGCCCAAGTCCCCAGCCTGTTTAGGTCGCACTGAATGGCAGGACTCCAGAGCTTTCTTTCCCAAAATTGAGGTTAACCTGGATGATGAAAAGAAGGCTGTGTAATGGACTTCCCATTGCATAATGTTCATTGCTGTTTGTGCAAAGTTTATTGTGTAAACATAGAGTCAACATATAAACAGAGGTGAACATTGTATACAATGCTGTGAGTGGGATGCTATTACGAGAATCCTTTCAGTTGCTGATGTCCAAATTGATGACACTTGGAATCCCTGGTGCAATTTCACTTGAGTGTTATATTTTGTCATTAACAGCACTTGATGCACGAGAGACTGATCTCGATTGCAGTCAAGATACATGTTTTGCTTGGCCAAAGACAGTATAAGTCTATGCTGCTGTCAGAAATGGAAATCTTGCCTTCCCCTCAGCCAAGTATTTTGCTCCCAAGCATAGTGATAGCTAGTGATAGATAGAAAGGGAAAGGGTGCTAACAGGAGGAGGAAAAGCAATGTCTAGCTGCAGACACTTGAAATCACCTGTCAGCATTTGGGAAACTGCATCCCAAGTCAAAGCTAGCAAAATAATTGCATTAAAACTAGCTGAGTAGTAAAGTAGCTATCTCAACCATGAAAGTAATCCCTTTTGAAGAGAACTCATCTATGAAATTTTATCTGTCCATAGAGTATTTGATGATAGAATCAGCATATATTAGTAATGACATAACAGCAAACATGTTTAGTATAACCTTTTTTTTTAAATTAAATATTTAGTAATGTTGGCTATGTAGGAAGTTTGAAGCTTCTGAATATTAGTGAGTTCTATTTTTCATGAAGACTTACTCTGATTTTAAATTTCCTGAAGGATCTTTTCTTTTCAGGCTTATCTTAACTCATAAATTAGTAACAGATAAAACAGTTAGCCAACGCTGCAAGTAATTGCAAAGAGTTTGGGAATGGTGGGCTCATTTGGTTTGGTGAGGTTTTTATTATTATTTTTAGTTTAACAAGAAGGAGAGACTGAGTACCTTCTTGATGTATGAAATGCATTTGCACCTTGGCAATGCAGCTGTAACCAACACAATAAATAATGATTTACCTCTATTCAGTCCAATGCAAGAGCTGGTATGCTACAGAGAGTTACTGTAGTTGTTTTTAGGCTTGAAAAGTGTTTTTCAAGTCCTACAAATGCTCAGTTTGTGGTCACAGACACTTAAGTAATCCTTAAGCTGTAGTATTAGTTGTTGCCTCAGTCTGGTGCTGAGAATATTTAAAACGGAGCTTAATGTGATAATATATGGAATTTTCTGTGAAAAGTATATATAGAAATAACTGGGAAAGCAGTCAATACCAGATATTTTGCTAACATGGCATTTAGAAGACAACAATGCTAAATACGGCTAAAAGACACAATATTTTATCATGCCTTGTTTGCAGTGTGAGCTTATATAGACAATAGAGGAAGAAGTGTTGAACTGAGATTAAAAAAAAAAAAACAAAACCAGATTTCTGCTGTTTCTGATCTCTGTTGCTGTGACATATTTGGGGAGGTTGAGCTATTAGCATGCATTGGACTTTCCCAGACAATATTGCTGTAATGCACAGATGAACTTTCAGACGTGTCCCTGTAACATATGGCATCTTCAGATAATTTTCATCTCTCAAAATTGGGCAAATAAGTGTTCATATTAATTTCAGTATGTAGCTTGTGTGTGAAAGTGCTGCCTTCAATCCCTCATAATCCTCAATCTGAATGTCTGCAAAAAAAGGCAGGACACTGTTCTGTAGAACTGTATGTAACACATTCGTGGTTTCAGGTGAAGAAATTCCATTCAGCTGGCTTAATATTACTAATATTTTTCCATGTGTCTGTTAAAGCAGTAACAGAAAAAAAGATGGTGTCCACATGGTTACTGGATGTATCTACCTCTGTGATGTTAGTTGGCATTGTAACAAGCCTTCAGCTCAAGGTTCATAGACTCATTGAGACTACAGTGTGGTGCCAGAATTTCCTGACTGGATTATTTCTCTTCAGATGGCTGCTGGTTTTCTGTTGGAGTTCTAGTCTGTCCTATATAACAATCAGAAAGAGTATCAGCTTAGTGAGAGTTGTTCTCTTTCATGCTTTTGCCTTGCAGATGCAGAGAGCAACTGTAGGTATTGGTAGCCTTCTTTCTATAGTTAATCAGTTAACATAAAACTCAGAAGAAACAGTAGGAAGTGACATGTCTGACACCTTTAAAATTAGCACAGCAATACGTGCTGCTGTAGAATGATCAACTATTTTTTTCATTGCATTATTGTGAGAATTAGTATTCTGCATGGGCATGCATCACACATGTTGTGAAGAAGATGAATGGACAGAATTCCTGAATTCCATCTCACAGTTCTCTTTGACAATGTTGGATTTCTTGGGGTTTTTTACAGTGAAAATGAAAGGCAGGTATTAATCTTGTAAAACGAAAACCTTTTAAAAGCGAAAAGCAGTAAGATATAACTTCTTGCAGTTGATGAAATTGTTGGTAACCAGTATTTCCTTCAACAGGCTTGGCTATATTTTTTCCTGTTTTTTTATGAGATTCTGGGGTTTTTTTAAAATGTATTCAAAAGTCTTAGTTTTTTAAATAATGCACAGAAGAAATTAATCATAAACATAATTAAAAATATATCAAGCAGTTTATATGTAACATCAGTAAGGAAAAGCTGAGATTATAATTAAAATCACTTCTTACAGAAAAGGAGTTAATCTGGTTGATATACATCAAAGTCACTGCTGTGTGAATTGAGAGAACTTCCTTAACTAAAAACACTTGTGTTCATACTGGTTATGAAAGTGATACTATTTCTTGAACTGAATTATTTGTCACTTTGGCCTCCATTCCTCAGCAGCTGAGTTTTATTTCACAGTTTCTTCTGTTTTGTAATCAATGCCTCAGACAGTTTTGCAAAGATGCTAGTTCAATCATTTCTAGAATGTGTCTTATGCCTTTTATTAAAATGTTTATTTTGCTATTTTTCACTCATCACTCAAATTATTCTGCCAGGCATTGAGTTTTAGAGATGCTGCAAGAAATTACTTCCTTAATAACTGTGTTTGATATATGCAAGCAGTAAGTCACTGTTTAGGCTATATTAGGAAGCGCTGGATAGAAAAAGAACATGTGAGAATAGCCAACAATCCAATGATTAATACGTTGGAATATACAAAAGTCAGGTTTAAGTCCTTAGTCTACCTAAGAGAGACCAGACTGCTGAAGCCAGAGAACAAACACTTGTGCTGGGAGCTCTAAAGTCTTCGCATTTGTTCTTATGCAGAACAACAGTGTTCTGGAAGTGGTGAGAAGATATGCAATACAGGAAAACTGTTTTCCATCCAGTTCTACTAATGTGTATATGAATGTGATTTGCTTTAGCAGCCTAAATTAGGACAGACTGGCCACAGAAATGCTCAACTTGAATATAAAACATTGGTTTATGTAAGCATTTGTTTGAAGTTATTGCACCTTCTGATAAAAACCTGAATAGAAAACCGTTTTTGCATAGTTTGAATGATGCACAGAGCTCTGCTGCCATTATTTGTATGAAACAAAAAGTAATGGAGCCTTTCCCAACTATGGGAAAGATATTCCCCACCTCTTATATGTGATTCAACAATGAACTATGCCCCAGTGGGTTTTCCATGTTTCTTCAGTAGTTAAGTTAAAAAAACAAAAGCAGATCTTATTAATTTTTAATTAGAACTGTCAGTCAGAAATACATACAGTATATATTCAAGATTTACTTGCTACAGCAAAAATGTGGGAAGTGAAAGCTTTGTCATTACAGAAATGAAAAGATAAAAAGAAAACTTGGCTATTATAAAAAATTGTGGTGTTATCCAAACGATAATTTAAATCAAAAAGCAATAATTTAAGTTTCAGTGGAGTCTGAAAATTACATTATAAATTATACTCTTATAGAGAATAAGACACTGGTTGGCATCCCCCATAATACTTTCTGATAGAAAAAAAAGTTTTCTATCAGAAAACTGATAGAAAAAAAGTAATGTATAATTGAGGTTCCCATATTACAAGGCTGAACAAAATTCAAAGTTGTAAACATACATAGCATTTTACTTGGAAATTAACAAGACAATTTTCATCTCTATTAGAAAGCTGTGACACATTTGTCATGTCTAGGAGTTAGTGATCACAGTAAACATGTAACTTTGCATTCATGAACAAAGGTCCATCCAGGTCCACTTTAGTTTCATCTGCTGTGCTCTTTCAAGGTTGATGAGGACCTTTAGATCCTTATCTTGCTAATAAAGTCTACCCACAATGAAACTTTGATCTGCACCTATTTTCTACTGTAGTAGAAATAACTGATGCTAAACATGAAGCAGAATAACTGCACACAAAGTTAATCACTTGATTATAGTACAAGTCCTGAGTATTTTCTACATCTGTGTGTAAGCTAACACAGGCAGTTGCAGGAACAACTATGGAACCACAGATAAAAATGCAAAGAGCAAAATTATTCTCATTACCTCGTGAACTGGGGATCTCTGCAGCAGCACCTGGGGCAGAGGCACATAGGTGAGAACGCAGGACTGCAGAGCTTGGTCCTTGCTAGAGTGAGAGTGAGAGATTCTGAACCTGCTGCTTTTGCCTCTATATCAAGGGGTTTTCACAGGCAGTAGTTTTTCACTGTGCTTTCCACTGTGTCTTTCCCACAGCATGGCAGGAATCTCAAGCATGTTTTTGAAAAGGGTGCCTCTGAGTCTGTCACAGGCCTGTGTTATCTAAATGCCCATGTTCTACTTGTCAAACACACAAGACTTAAGCAACAATTAACGGTGTGATATATGTGGGTTTTGACACCCCAGGTGCAGGTCACTTGAGTGTGTTTACAATCCTCCTTGCCAATCTTCCATTATATACCCACAATCTCTTTTCACAATTAATGTAGGAATGGTTCATTTGTAGTGCTTTTGTTTCACTTGCTTATTTCATACCAGTACTTTTTAACAGGATTAGAGATAAACCAAGGAAAACTTCTATGAAGAATTTCCATTTCAGTGGCTACTAATCAACAGGCACTTGTTGTACTAGGACTGGGGTTTATGATTTACTAATAACAAATAATATATAAAAATAAAGGAGGCTTTATGAGAGCATATACTAAAAAATAGGGGATTGTCTCCATTTTCTCAGGCAATTTTCTTATGCAAAATTTGCAAATCCTGAGAAGGAACATAAAGTATTATAATACCGTATGGCATAGCTGTAGACTGAATGCAGTAGATTAGGTTAGTTTAAACCAAGATATTAGTTGCCTTCCTTAGTGATCTTAGATGACTGTGAAAACCTCTGAGACCACTGGGAGATGGAAGAGGGGAAATTGGAAGTGTTATGAAACATATGTTGAAAGTTTCATTTATTTATCATGCTCTGTATCCAACTGTTTTAAAGACTAAAGGGAGTGTTTAGTTTTTAACAAAATAAAAGATCAGTGGAACAAAGTTTCTGAGCAAGAGTTGGTATTGGGACTGTTTAACATCTTTGTTGGCGACATGAACAGCAGGGTCGAGTACATCCTCAGCAAGTTTGCCAACAACACCGAGCTGTGTGGTGCAGTTGACATGCTGGAGGAGAGGGAAGCCATCCAAAGGGACGGAAGTAGGAGGAATGAAAAATTACACAGGCAATAGGATGTTGCAGCTGTAGGGACAGCTACCTGTTAAAAAGTATGCAAGGACACCCGGTGAGAGGACTAGAATCAAAAATATAATTCTCTTTTAGCATCATTAAAACTTGAAGAAATCCTAAATCTTCATACAAATCTTTATGCTATTCTATCGTTATATACTTACAACTAAAGCACTTCTAAAAGCATGGCTCTTTCCTAGAGAGCTACAAACAATTTAGGCACCTATTTTTCTTATGAGGAAGAAGACGTAATTTTGCTGAGAAAACTAAACTGTCTGTACTTAGTAAGTTAAAAAAATAGAAGTATAAATATATAACGCATGTGTGACGATGCCGTACTTGAGTTGCATCAAGTTGTGTCAGCTCTAATAGAACTGCATGAACTTGAAGAGATATAAAACTATTCCAGTTCCACCTTAAAATTCTGTAACTACTGATCAGATAGGTCTGATGCTGTGTATTAATTATAAATTTGTTCATATTATCCTAAATTCAGTTTTATGAGACAGTTCTAATCCCAGTGACTTCCATGATTCTTCACTGAGACACTTAAAGTCACATGAAAATGTGTTAACAATTTTTTTCATACTCCTCAAAACAGTGGCAAATAATCTGAATATTGAAATGATGTGCTGGCTGGTCTGCTTTTAAAGGCAGCATGCTCAGGCAGTAGAATGTCACTTATTTTTCCAGTTCCTAGGGTGACTTGAATGAAAACCTAAGAACAGATAGTAACTTGAAATTGTAATTAAAAATAATGAATCAGCTTTTTGTACATGTTCTGCTTTCACTGACTTTAATTGCTTATTTCAGACCAAGGAATAGCATGATCCAAAAACAGTGGCAGTTATTGCTGAGAAATTTCCTTTTTACTGATGCCTTTGTTAACATAGTGTTAAAGGGTAATCGTAAATGAACTTTAAGCCTCTTAAAATCTGCAGCAATGGAAGTCTGAATCTCTTTGTAACAATGGATATCAACAACAAGAAAGGTTAAAGGTAGGCAAGAAATGTGTTTTTTAGGTTTTTTTCTTCTTTTGACACTGATGTTTTCTGACCTTTAGTAGGTGGAGACAACTAACTGTACATCCTGCTTACATAAAAGCTAATCAGTATTTTAACAGGAAGAAGTCAAACATCCTTGAATCAGTTATAAAATATGCGTACTGTGTGTGCCACCAGCATGATGTGCACACAGGAATTCTGTGATTTTTTCAAGTTTTAACACTGAAAGTAGTCCAGGTTATAGGATAAGTAGGGAAATGGAGGAAAGTGAGTGTAGGTTCAGCCACTTGTTTGAGTCTATGCGTTTCAAGTTTTTAATTCATCACATGCTGTAACTTGTAAAAATCTTTAGTGCCTTCAGGAATGCTCTCCCTCTCTTTTCTGCCTGGCTGTTGCTTTGTAGCTCTGTTGCCTTTCTCATACCTTTGTTGCCTACTGTTACCCCCAGTTCCTTTCAAGTTACAGAGAGTAGACTTTTTTTCTAAGAAGAAAATAGAAACTAGAAGCTTGACCTAAGTACTAAGAATCTTCTTCATTTTCAGTGGGTGCTGGAAGTACATGGAATCATGCAGATGTGTAAATAACCAGTGTTACAGAATAAAGATAGCAAAGGTTGGAGGGGTGTGGGACAGATCATGTGTTTGAGGTGGTTTGTTTTTTTCTGTAACAAGGTTGAGTAGATCAGTATGCCAGCAATTTATGATTCACCTTTGAACCAGAAAATACAGGAGGAAATGTTGTACCATTCATCTGCAAACAGGCTTACGGTAGTCTTATGATAATCGTGAACTAAAAAACATTGAGAAGAAACATTTTGACTTTTGAAACATTTCTGTTGGTTTTTGTTTCTTTCGTTTTCACTGAAATAACTGGATGGATTTAATACTTGGAAATGATCAAGCAAAGCAAATCCAAGTGTTTAGCTCTTCTAATATGCAGCATTTTCTGAGAGGTTCTGCAGTTTTTGGATAGGGTGTTCCTATGGAAATGTTCAAGGATTTTCTTGGTATCACAGGATAAGGTTCTCAAACTGTTTAAATGCTTCCCTGCATGCCAATACTAATTTTGTTTGGAAAATGTGTTTGGCAGAGTCAGGGTAGATAAATATACAGGTATAAAGTTCCTTTTGATAATATGAACTTTAAAGTATTATGTAGTCCATGATAGGCATAAACATAATTGTGTGAATAGTAGTATTTGGGGTAAACAACAGGTATTCTGTTTGAATGGCATTCAGAAGCTACATGACTTTGTCTTCAAATCTGCAATATGAAGACTGATTAGTAATTGCTCTATCATTCTTTCCTTCAAGAAATATAAAAAAGAAGGTAATTAGAGGATTCATTTAAGAAGGATAATTTCTGAATAGCTAATTTACTGTATACGTTTTTGTGTAATATATATGCAAAAAAAAATAGCTAAACTGGTTACAAGTTGAAGTGCTGGCTATTCTCAGACTCCCAGTACCTACTGTTAGGGTGTCCTCTTGGTTTAATGAACTTACCTTATCACAAAAACATCTAACCACCTGCAATTAGTCCTGTCCATCTACCTGCAGTTGGTCACGCTCATGGTTTAAAAAACACTCTGCAGAAGTAGGAACTCACACTTGTGTAAGGAGAATTGCCAGATAGGATGCTACAGCATATGAAGTTTAGTCATAAACTCATATAGTTACAGAGTTACTTGTTTTTATTATTCTTTTGTTTCCTCCTGACATATGGCAGATTTTTTTTAATTGAAGTTTGATGGTTTCCATACTTCTTCCAACTGCGATTATACTACCGAGGTTTCCTTGTATGTCATTTCAAGTTTTCTTCCTTGTCCACAGGTTTATCTTCCATTATCTTTTGTATTTACTTACACTGACTATGTTTGCATTTTCTGCCCCATGTTAAGAAATATTTTATGGTGGCAAAAATGGGAGGTTGGAAACCCAGTGGCTTTCATTTCTGTCTGGTTCAGTATGTGCTATAAAACTTTGGGCAGAGAATTTCGATGTGCTATTTTTTTGTCATACACAAAATAAAAAGAGGTGCCAGGGTTTAAAAATACTGATATGTCACTCAAAGCCATATTCCTACTTTATGTACTCAAGCAAATGCCCAAACTAAATAGACTGGGGGAGACCTAAGAACTGAGCAAGTGCTGCAGGTCCTGTTCTGTCAGCCTTATTAATGCCATTGAATATTTCTTATCGTAAGAAGCTTTGTTGCTCTCAGAGACTTTTATGGACAGCAAGAACAGAAAAGACTTACCCAGTGGAGGGAGCTACATTGCTTGGGCAGATGTCTGTCAAGGAGACAGCTTGATACTTTCTAGAATACAGAAAAAAGAATATGATAAGAGCCAGGGGGGTGGACCACTTTCAGAGACCTTGTTCATGCCCTAGCAGGAATACCAAGTTGGAAGCATGAGTCTAGAATCTTGTATTTGGTTCAAAACTAGTAGTAGTGAAGGCAGAAAAGACCACAATGCTTCGGACAGGACGCTAGTAGTGTTTACACAGTGCAGTTCAAAGACTAATATATAAAAAGTCTCCATGGGATGACAAGGAGTTGACGTCTGTATCAAGCAGAACAGTTGTTTACTAGAGATATAATCACCTTTTTATCTTCTGTGAGGCTTGAGATATATAGATATATAGATATATAGATACACACAATGTGTGTGTGTGTGTGTATGTATAAAAAAAAATACTCGTGAGAATCTAATATGGTTGAGATTTGTGATGTTCTAAAACTCCTGGCTGTTGCCTTGTGTGGGGCCTCTATGTGTCCTCGCCTGCAGTGTATTTAGTAAGAAAAGTAATTAGCATATATAAAGCTAGTGGAAATGAACCTCTAGGAAAAGTCACGAAATTTTGCTTCCAGGATGAGATCTAGGCAATGCTCATATAACCTCTCAAAGGTGCTGCATTTTTGTTTCTTTCGACTGATTCCTTCTTATTACTCACCACAGATTTGTTAAAGCTGATGTGTATGATGTTTGGTATTATGCACTATACAAAATATCTTCAATTTTCAAGAATGTGAAGCATCAACTCAGTACAACTGGAAATCTGTGTATTTATCTTTACTCCATGTGCCACTCCTGACTTTTGCAAATTATTAGTTTCTTGCATGTTCTTTGAAATTTTTTTCTCTTATCTCCATTATCGTGATTCTGGAGTTCATCTGAATTGTACACATTGATAATTTGAGAACACTTTTCATGTTCTTCTACATGTATTTGAAAGACATGGTTGCAAATTTTCTGAGTTGTTTTGATTCCTTCTGCATCTCCTTTTCCATCTCCCTCTTCCTAACCATGTTGACCACTGTAGTGGTAGTTTTCTGCTTGTATTTTCTTTTTGATTCTGTAAACTGTTTGAGAAACAGACATGGCCAAGTTTTTTGTGTTTCACTCAAGCGCGAGATTTTGTCCATCCAGATTTTGCTCACCATCCCCCTGTCTCACCTTTCTCATCTCTCTGTGGTAAATTGTGTAAGTAATAGAACTGTCTTCAATTATTTTATAATACCTAAACTTTTGGTTTTATTGCAGTTAAGAGTCAGATAACTGGTTTGATATGTGAATTTATTTAAACAGTGAGTTTAGGACAAAGTGAGATTTCCATACATATTATTTTAAGTACTATTCCATTTAACATCTTTTCTTTGAGACCCATAGAGCTTTCCCTGTGTACTGTTCTTATATAGCTCCAGCTTTTCCATTTGTAGTATATGTAAGGTTTTTTAAAATTTCTGTATGCCTATTTGGCGGAGGCTCGTTATTGCTGTCACCATCAGTGAGTTACTAAGTTGTTATGGTAGGAAGGTAACTTTTGTAGCTTTTTATACTTGCTTTATTTGTTTTTTTAAGTCAGAATTAGGTTATACTTTTATATTTTCATCTTTCAAGGTCAAAAGCATTGGAGTTTAGATTCAGCAGTGATGAACTGGATAGTACAGAAGTGTGGTAGATGCAGATTTTAGGTCCATGTTTAATCCTAATAAAGGTGTTGGATCCATCACCAACCGTGCTTGTAAAGGTCATCATCTGCTCTCCTTCTTCTCCGCCTGTATTTCTGGTACAGCTAGACAGAGCAGCTCACCTTCAGAAAGTCTTTTGGGGCCACCAAAATAAGATTTACCCCAAAATTAAGCAGTCCTTTTCCCTTCAAGACTTTTCAGTATGATTGCTCCTTCACTCACAGTGATAAATCTATATGGACTCCTGACTTTTGTAAAAGAGACTGACTCTTGCTGTCTCCGGAACTATTCTAACCTTTGTTCTACTATGTTCTCTATGAATCTTAATTTTTCCATGCTGGTTTCTGATGGCATGACAAAAGCCATTGGCACATTATTTTCTTCACATATATTCTTATACTGCACTGTATTTGCTCTCCTGGTCCTTTAATTAGCTGCATCACAACATTTAAATGTCACAAAATCCTTTCCTTCTGTTACCATTGATCTGCTCACCTGTTTCTTTCTCTTACTGCTGTGTGGATTACAAATTTAATACATCATGGTTAGAAGTATCAGTCAATTGTTTTGAGAATGATTATAACTATTTGGTTATTATTTTATATGCCTTCACTGTACTACAGTTATGTGTCTGTTACATTTCTAATGCTGTCTTTTTGCAGTTATTCTTAAACACATTTTTACTGTTTGATATTAATTTTTTAAGATCTCAGTTTCTGAATACCAAGTGTTACTCTTTCTACTTTTCTATTTCTACTGTTCCACTGCCTTCATCCAACATTTCTCTGCATTTCCCTTCCATTGTCTTGTCTTCTGCAACTTTTTCTCCTTTCCTAGAGCATTCCAAATTAGTACTATTCTGTACATTAGATCTTTAGCCTCATTAACAGGAAGCAAAATATACTGGTTGCCATGTATTAGTTCAAGTTGAGCTTATCCACTAGGTCTGATACTCTCTCTCTAAACTGATTTCTGGCTTACTGTAATCTACATATAAACTTCGTTAGTTACTAACAGGTGTTGTTTGTGAGATTAATACTGAGAAAAAGCTGCATGTTTAGTTATTGACCATGAAAAGGTCCAAAAATCATGCTCAGTTTTCACCAAGAAGGGAGGGCTTTTCACACTTTATATGATACCTCCAACACAAAGCAATAATAAGCTTATGCAAATAAATATATTTTTTGGTGACTGAAGAATAACTGTTGCCAAATTGATCTGATCTACAGATTATCTGTTTCTCATGTGACTGTGAAAACACTAAACTCATAGGCATGTTTTAGAGACCACAGGTCCCAGAATATGTAAAATATTTCACAGACACAGTGACATTTCAGAAAATAGTTTTACATAAATTTATTTGGGGGTTTCACTAGCTGTCAGGATTCATCGGAAATTTGAAGACTGTCTAAGATTACAGCCTAGGAAATAATATGAAATTTAATAAGGAAAATAACAAAAGTTAGGTGAGAAAAACTTGTTTTCAAATTAAATTATAATCAAAATAACCTTTGGTTTATTGACTACTCTCCAGTTCTCTCTGGGACTGAGTGTATTTCTGACTATTTTATACAGTTGATATCAATCCATTATAAGTATGGTGATTTGATATCCAGAGAATCATAGAATAATTATGGTTGGAAGGGACCACCAGGGTCATCTAGTCCAACCTTTATGCCATCATATTCCTAACCATTAAACCACTAGACCATGGCCTCAAGCGATTCATCCACTCGTTTTTTGAACACCCCCAGGGACGGCGACTCCACCACCACCCTGGGCAGCCTGTTCCAATGACTAACCACCCTCTCAGTAAAGAACTTCTTCCTAATATCCAACCTAAACTTCCCCTGACGTAACTTGAGGCCATTTCCTCTCGTCCTGTCATTAGTAATTTGGGAGAATGATGGCAACAGCTGAAAAAAATATTTAGGAAAATGGGTAGAATGCCATAAAAACTGTTTAACATTTTTAGTAACATCTGTCTTCGGTCTGTATTAGAGACTTTTACAAATTAGTTTCTAGAAAATAATTGAAGGATACAACCTATGTTTAAAAAAACAGAAATATTTCAGACTGAGTGAAGAAGCTGAATCAGTTAAAATTGCTTAGTGAAGTTCACAACAATTTAAATTTTTAGTATTTTTAGTGTATTAGTACTGAAAATTTACAAATATTTAGTAATCTCTCTCTATCATTCATTTCATTAAAGTCAGTTCAGCACAAGGGGTAGTAGTTTACTCAAATCCTGTTCCAGTTGTTGATACATCTCTGCAGTGAAAAATGGAGATGGGGGAGATAGTAATAACAATATAAAGAAAAAATTTCTCTTACTTAAATTACTGCATGAAAAATCTTTCACTTAAGAATTTTAAAAGTGTAATTAAAGAGTTTCTTTACATTTCTCTTTTTAAAAGACTTGTTTAAATAATTGTAATAGAAAAAGGAAAAAAAAAAAAAGTTGATGTAACTAAAGCTTGAAGTAGTTGTCATTCATTCCCTTTCCCTCATTTGCTGTCATTCACATGGTCTCTCATTCACTTGCTCTCACCTTCTCTCTCTCCCTGCTGCCTTCATCCAGATGGAAATCCTTCACAATTCCAACAGATAAACCACTATTAGCATAAGGATCAACAGTTCAGGATAAGGACTGTTTTGCGTTAATTACACTGCCATGTTTTGATGAGGCCTTGAAGGCTTCTTAGCAGAGTCAGAGGAAAAAATCATAGCATATTTTTCATCTCAAACACAATAATGTAAGAGTTGCTGTAGAAACTCCTTTTCTTTTCTGAGTTCTGGTTTATAATGTAGCTGTTGCATTCATTTTCCTGCTTGGAAAAATTAAGTACTTGGATGATCCTGACAGATGTATGAAATGAAGATCAAATTACTAAAGTTCTCAGTGGGTGAAACTTTGAAGGAACAGGGTAGAAGTCTGAATTTTTAATTTAAAAATTCTTACTAAAGAAGTTTATTAAAGACACTATGGAAAATGTTTCTAGTGAACTGATGAGTTCTTCCTTGTAATACTAAATGGTTATACTGGTCTGTTTCAGCAGTGCTGACATTACAAGGCCATGTATTCAGAGTTTTCTAGAAATGACTATGTTAACAACTTACTTAGAGTTTGAATAATAAAGTCATTTTCTTGCTGATTTCAATGGGAAATCCCACCTATAGTATTCTTCCATAACCGCATTCTGTTTTGTTGGTCTGCTGTGCTCAGTTTGTGCAATTGCTTATAATTTCCCTATATCTTAATATTATATTTTTAATATATGTCTGTGAAAGAGTTAATGTGTTGGCTTTCTAAAAAAAAGTCTGTACTTGCAGCTTCAGAATTGCTTATATTCTGTTACAGTTCCCCCATATAAAAAACATCATATAGCACCTATAAACTCTGTTGCCTTCTTGGAAGTGTCATATAGTGATTAAGACTTTGGTTAAATACAGATCTTCCTCTACACTCCATGCAGGACTGGATATGACCTCAATGTACATACACAGAAGTGTACCAGCAATTCTTATTTCACTGAATACTAAGCAAGACATTCTCTTGTTGATAAACTAGCTGTTTCCCCTGAGGACCTGCCATGCAAATGGTAATCTGATGATAGTTTGTGAATGTAGCAGACATGAGTTTAACATGGCAAACATTGGTTCTAGTTCTAAATATATGTAAATAGAGGTATAAAAGTATTAGAAACATAACTGAACTTGCAAGTGGTCCATGGAATAATATTTAAAATTTCTCATTGATTGCAGAAGGATACTTTTTCATTATGTAATTTTCTGCTTATTCTGTGTGCTAGTGACTGGCCTGAAATCTGGAAGAAAATACTCTTCTATAATCTTGCATGTGTGCAGTATACTTGCCAAACATTAACAAGTAGTGATCTTATGGTAATTTATCTTTATCTCATGGATTTTCATAAAATACCTTGCCAGTGAATGCATTGTGCAAGTCCTTTGGTATTTTTTCCCCCTTTCTTATATCTACCTGTCTGCTTTTTGTATGTCCACCTGCAGCTCATTTCTTAAACTAAGGATTTCTTTGCTTTTTATTTGTGTTGGCAACTACAGTCCATATTTTTTTTAATTAGGAAGAGAACAAGGGAAGTAAACAAACTTTACTAAGCTTAAAACATCTAAAGTCCTAATGAGGATCTGCATTCAGAGTACCTGAATGCCACCTCTTTCTAATTCAGCTTCTATAATACAAATTGGGTAAGCAAATCTTGTATCTCTGCATAATCTTCTCAGGTGTTCAAGAACAGCAATAGGTATGCAAGTGGTGATATGGTTGAAGAACCCAGCTTTGTGGTTCAGTAGCAGTGTGTTTCTCCTTGGTAGCTGAATTCTCACAGAGGGAAAGCTCAACCAATCTCAAGCGAAAACAGTTTTATTGCAGTAGTTTGTTTGTGGTTTTACCTAAAGGATGGAGGTATTTTTATTTTCCACATTTCTGAATTCCATAATAACATTTTCTGGTGTGGCATTCTTAAGAAAAATGCCTTTTATTTTATTATTAAATATTCAAAACCTACAATACTGAAATGGCAAACATTATTGGAAAAGTCTGGTTTTATATTCTGACAACTGATTGCTCCAAATGTGCATATTAATTACATCTTTAAAATTCAGTAAATTTTCATAACTGCTTAGAGGGTAAAATTTTCATTCATTACATAGAAGTGAGAAGTCCTCTTAAGTACTTCATTTTATAATTTTTAAAAATTATTTCTGTGGTACTTTAAATACTTAAGGAAATAGTTGGCATATTGGCTTAGATGTTACTGGCTTGCTGAAAGTGCTTAGAATTTCAAGTTGGGTACGCTCCAAGTTTTGTTTACTTTTATTATGCTCACTGGGAATTAAACTCTTCCTCCCTAAAGTAATATGGGATAAACAGTGTTTTCTGTCAGAAACAGAAATTCACAACTACCCTTTTGGCCCCCTTACTAATCATGTTTACTTAACTCTCAACACAGTCTAAAATGGTCTTTAGTGACATTTGCAGACTTTGTTATCTCATAAATGCCTGTCTGAGTGAAACTGCTAAGTCAGCCCCTGAAGTCAGAACCGTGTGCCTTCAGCTTCCATTAAAACACATAAACATGGTGCTGGTTATCAGTAAACACCATGGAAATGTGCAGCATAAAACACTCAATAAACATGAACATCCTATCAGCATCCATAGCCATTGGGATCATGTAATAAGCCTCATCCTGGCTTTATCAAAGTCACAGAAGATTTTGACAATGTGCCACAGCAGAGGACTGTATGTTGTGCATCTAAAACACCTGTCTCAAAACAAAACATTCACAATATGGAGAAGGGGAGGTGGCAAATAAAACCTTACAAATGTCCACCCTGACTGTTGCTGTGGTATAGGTAAATATATTTTTTTTACCTACTGCATGAGTTTGTGTAGATGAGAGACTAAGAATCGCTAACTTCAGTAAAGATAGCAGAGATGTCTAAGTCACTGAGGTAAGACTCCGGAGTCCTAATGCTGATGTGTATACTTTTTGCTCTGCCCAATTTACTTTTTCTATGTGAATTCTCGTCCCTGGCAGTAGAAAGACAAAAGACACGAGAGACCTTGACTTTTTCTGTCACTAATTCACAGGGTTTCATAATTAAGTGTAGTTGCAGTAACGTGTTTTATTGGAGAAAGCTACAGACATGACTTTTTAAATTTTACATTGTCCGAATATAATTTACAGTTTTATTACATTGTAAAGTGCTAAATACCATTCTCACAATATTCCCAGGCTGAGAAAAAAACCCTCTGTTCTTGGTAAGTGTAGAAACAGACAAAACAACTTATTAGAGATACTGCTGAATTATCATCAGCTAATTAAGGTATTCCACAGCATTTTCATGGATAAGGTAAATATTTAAATTCTAATGATACTATGTTTCATTAAGAAAAAAACTATAAAGCAATGGATAGTCCAGATTTTACATGCACTCCTAATATTGCAGGGGTATCTACCACAGCTTTTATAAAACAGTAAGCTGCTAGTTCAAGTTTCCATGTTGTTTACTATCACATTAGTTGTAGGCAGTAGCTAGCAGCGCGTTCCAATTTTTGTCAGAATCCTCTTACAGTGGGACTATTAGCACCTCATTCAAGGCTCTCTGCTGTCAGCTGTGGAGAGAAGACATTTGTTAAGAAACCTAGGACCAATATAGAAGAGTCATGTTTTATCCTCCATACAATCTAATTTCTAACAAGTCATCAGCATATAGATGGTTCTGTAGCAGGATGATTTAATGAGAAAAACAGCTGGGAATTTCAGGAAAGCATTTCAATTTAACCTGGGACAAGGATAGAAGTTACCCAACACAGGGTAATATTCTGTGTTGAATGGTAAAGAGGTATTTTAAATATACCTGCCAATTCTCTGTTAGCATTAAAACGAAGACATTGAAAGGAGGATGTAAATTGCCTCACCATGTATTGTTCTACTGCCAGAATGAAAAGTTAGTTAATACTAGCAAGTTACTGAAATGTGAAAGAATTAAATCATCTTCATTTAGGGTATCATCTAGCTTCTTTTCATAAATTTGTCAAACTGGAACTCAGAAGGATTGAAATTTTGTACTTAAGACATGCTTTTGAAAATGAGCATGGGAACTTAAAGGAAATATTGACACATACATGTTTTGCTTGGTTACTGCCTATACAATCTGCAAGAAAAGTTATGGAACATATCATTCATCAAAAATAGCCAAAGGATGAGGAAAAGGGTTTGTGTTGTTTGGTTTTTTTTAAAAAAAAAAAGAAAAAAAAAAAGTAAGCTAAATATATGAGTGGATAAGCTTCCCAGGCTTTGATGTAGCAGGCTTTCTAGATGAGGTTTGTTCTGCCAGTTCTGAGCAGGAGAGTGCATGCATGTCAAATCCTTTTCCAAACAAGCCTCTCTGATTTCTGCCAGAGAACCAGTCTTACTAAAGCAAGGCAAAGTTAACCCTTATTTAAGAAAAAAAAAAAAAAAAAAGCTTTATGTAACTTAAAAGAAAGAAAAACATTGTAGCTCACTGGAATGACACTTCCAACAACAGACATGGATTTAGGCCATTAAAGAAATTATGCCACTGATTCAAAAAAAGAGATAAGGCCAATTAAGAACAAACTTTCAAGTCACTAGAACAAATGGTAATTTCACAACTCATCAGTTAACTTTTCTGAAAAAAATATCAAAGAAGTCAGTCAGCAATTAATGCAATTTTATAGCTGAAAACTCCCAAGAATTACTGGTAAAATGTGAGGTAGATTAATGTGTTCCTTTATATTCTATTACTACTACCATACAATTAATACTAATATAAGTAATGGCATAAGCAGTTAAACTTAGAAAATATTTACCTCTTTGTTATAAATATTGGTATTGTACGTTACGTCATTTCTTTATGGCAAACAAAATGCAGAACGAAAGAACAGCTTTGAAAGATAAAATCTGATCCGCCTGAAAAAAGTCATGCATATACTAAGAACCCCTGCTAAAGCCACAACCAAATTCCAGTTTATACTCCAACAATGTAAGAGCAATCTCTGGACTGCCAAGTCTTATCAGGCGGTATTTGGAACAAAACCTTTAGAATCGATGCTCTGTATAACGATATTCTGCAAAGCTTCACAGATAGAGGTTAAAATATAATAACAGATGAATATAGTATGGTTTTAGTGTCTTGTGAAACCGATGACTTAGGATTTCAACAACATAAATGTAACTTATTAAAGGAAATATTAATGATAGGAAATGGCTGTTTGTATTCCACTTGTTTTGTACCACTTGTACATTTCTTGTTTATGCACCCATGGAATGTTTCACAAAAACATTGGGAAACTACATCAACTTTTTGCCAATGGAAGATGCATTGCAGCAATATTTAAGGACAGAATAACAGAGTCCAGATTTCAGACAGTATCTTTATCAGCTTTGTATGTTGGTTGTTGGTTGTTGACCTTGCTGAAAATATGTAGCAAATTCTTTGAGTTCTCTGTACACATTTGCTCTTGCTTATATGAGAATATGTATGCTTTTACACTTTGTAACTGGCTCTAACTATTGCTTTTATACCACCTAGTATCCTTTATAAACCAGAATCTATGTTTAGATATGGTTGAAGGATTTGTCATAAGCTGTCAGAACACAGTTGGTTTACAGCCCAAGTATTTTACTTCTTTAATTTGTGGTTAGAAGGAAGACTATTTTTCTTTCCCAATAGAGGGGGTTAAACTTCAACTTCAGAAAAAGTGAATGAGAGAGATATATTCTCTTTAAAATTAGAAAGAACTATTATAAACATAAAATATTGAGTACTCTACCTCTGATATAAATGCAAAAACAATTCTGAGAGGACAAAGGTATTTTTTTAAATTTTGTTTTAGTAAGCAATGTCAAACTTTACAAATATCCAAACCATAAACTTTCAGATCTCCATTAGAATCATAGAATGATAGAATAATTATGCTTGGAAGGGACCTCCAGGGTCATCAAGTCCAACCTTTATCCCATCATATTCCTAACCATTAAACCACTAGACCATGGCCTCAAGTGCCTCATCAACCCGTTTCTTGAACAACCCCAGGGATGGCGACTCCACCACCTCCCTGGGCAGCCTGTTCCAATGTCTAATCACACTCTCAGTAAAGAACTTCTTCCTAATATCCAACCTAAACTTCCCCTGATGTAACTCTAGACCATGAGCTGCCAGCTTCTGCAGCAGAATGCCGTGGGAAACAGTGTCAAATGCCTTACTGAAGTCCAGGAAGACAACATCCAAAGCTTTTCCCTCATCCACTAGGTGGGTCACCTGATCATAGAAGGAGATCAGGTTGGTTAAACAGGACTTGCCCTTTGTGAACCCATGCTGGGTAGACCTGATCCCCCCGGTGTCCTGCACTTGCCGCATGATCTCCCCCGTGAACCGTTCCATAATCTTCCCTGGCACTGAGGTCAGGCTGACAGGCCTGTAGTTCCCTGGATCCTCCTTCCTGCTCTTCTTGTAGATGGGCGTCACATTGGCAAGTTTCCAGTCATCCGGGACCTCACCCGATAACCAGGACTGCTGATAGATGATGGAGAGCGGCTCAGCAAGTTCCTCCGCCTGCTCCCTCAGCACTCTCGGATGAATCTCATCCGGCCCCATAGACTTATGGGTGTCTAATTGACTCAGCAGGTCCTTCACTACTATTTCCTGGATTACGCGGGGTTTATTCTGATCTCCATCTCAATCTTCCAGCTCAGGGGACCGAATACCATGAGGATAACTGGTCTGGCCATTAAAGACCGAGGCAAAGAAGGCATTAAGTACCTCAGCCTTTTCCTCATCCTTGGTAACAATGTTCCCCCTCGCATCCAATAAGGAATGGAGATTTTCCCTGGTTCTTTTTTTATTGTTAATATATTTGTAAAAACTCTTCTTATTATCCTTTGCGGCAGTAGCCAGGCTGAGTTCAAGCTGGGCTTTTGCCCCCCTAATGTTCTTCCTACACAACCTAACTAAATCCCTATGCTCTTCCTGAGTAGCCTGCCTCTTCTTCCAGAGGTGGTAGACTCTCTTCTTTCTCCTAAGTCCCAGCAGAAGCTCCCTGTTCAGCCAGGCCAGTCACTTTCCCTGCCAGTTTGTCTTATGACACCTGGGGACAGCCTGCTCCTGCATCTCTAACAGTTTTTTCTTGAAAAGAGTCCATCCTTCCTGAATCCCTTTGCCCTCTAGGACTGTTCCCCAAGGGACTTTCTCAACCAGTGTTTTAAAGAGGTTGAAGTCTGTCCTTCGGAAGTTCATGGCGAAAGTTTTGCTGCCCCCCCTCCTAACTGGGCTAAGGATCAAGGACTGTATCATTTCATGATCTCTCAGCCCAAGACGGCCTCTGACCGCCACATCATCTACCAGTCCTTCCCTGTTCGTTAACAACAGGTCTAACAAGACACCTTCCCTGGTGGGCTCACTTACCATCTGAGTTAGGAAGTTATCTTCCACGCACTCTAGGAACTTCTTGGATTGTTTTCTCTCTGCTGTGTTATATTTCCAGCAGATGTCTGGTAGATTGAAGTCCCCCACAAGAACCAGGGCTTGCGATTTTGCAGCTTCAGCCAGTTGTTTACAGAACAGTTCATCAACCTCTTCATACTGGTCAGGTGGCCTTTAGTAGACTCCCAGGAGGATATCTGCCTCGTTCACCTTCCTCAACTTAACCCATAAACATTCTACTGGCTCATCACGCTTGTAATTATTTACATTTGCAATGACCTGACTCTGTTTTTCTTTGGCTTTACTGGAATATCCACTTAATACCCTATGTGTATGTAGCAGATTTTAAAATGCAGTAATATCATAGCTTATTTTAGCCAGAAATTCAAATGGGTTTTGTTCTTGTTTGATACTACTAAATCCTTTCCTTTTTTCCGGTTGGAAAGGGATAGCCTTTTGTAAGACCCGTTGAAATGAGCTATATATATTAAGATTAAAGTAAGGAGAGGGTTTTTTTCAGATACTAATCAGTTCATCTCTTCTGAATATTTGCCAACCATAGTAACTATCTTTCTGTAAGTTCACAAAAGATGCTTTAGTTTTCTGCTAGTTGGAGTAGAACCCAGCCACATTCCTCACCAGTTCTCAGAGCAATGATATTTCACACATCTTCTGGCATGTGAAAATAATAGGCTTATCAGATGCTTTCTTTTATGAACAAAAGTTATCTAAAATGTAAGTCAGTTAGGTCTATGGTTATGATAGTGGGTAACAGTGTATGCATATGTGTGTATCGAGTCCTATGATAATCCTTTTAAAAGATTCCTTCATTTAAAAATACTTACTAGTACTCAAGAGGAAACCTCAGTCTTAGCAGTTTAGAAATTATGTATGATAGTCATTGCATTAGGCGTGTGACATGCTGAATGAACTTTTGATTTTGTGGTATTTACCTGCAAAAGACTCTTGCTGTCATTTTGGCTTGTGAAAGGTTTTTTTGCTGTTGCTTTTGTTTTTCCTTTATTTGATAGTTGTGCTGAATATACATCTCTGCAGCTGGTTCCAGGTTTGTTGATGGACTAGAAATAGCATACTACTACTTCAAGAGTATCAGGATGTTGTGTGCCCCTAATTCTTCACAGATTCAAAATTAACACTTGACCTTTCTCTTTTGGCTTTTATTGCCAAGAACTACCTCCTCAACATCACTGTTTTCCAGGAGCAAATCTGAAGAACCCACTATCTCTCCACTGGGGCAGCCAGGGTGTCAATTTGACTATACAGTTGATGGATCAGGGGACCTACTAAGCTGAGGCCCAGCCAGACTTGTTCCATTAAACTATCAAAAATGGCTATATTTTTTTTCTCCTTTGCTGCAGTACAGAGAAACACTGGTTCCAGATTGACATACTGTTAGTTGCTGGATTAACTGCATGGGTTAGTTCCATCCTCTATGTAGGAGGAAACTTGAGCATCACTAAGAAGTCTGACACTTCTTTTGACTTTTCACATGAGGCTTTCACAGCTCACTTCATTTGATCAATTAAGCTTTGTCATCTGTTTATCTTCAGTACTTCTTGAGTGTGAGTCTCACTGATGAGGCTGGTTTCACACAGTCATTTAGAGGCCAGTCTTCACACAATCTGTTAGGAGCCAGTTTTTAGTCATCTAATCTAAATTTGCTGAACTCGAGTCAAGTTTTTGTGTTTGTTTTTTTTAATATATAAACAGTGTTTATGACAAAATAAGGCTGCCAAAGCAGCACAGAAAATGTAAAACAGTGACAGTGCATTTGCTGTTTCTGCAGTGAGCCAACATTGAGGTTTTTGGTAGTGCATAGTTGCAAGGTCACTTTTATATGAGAATATTCTTAAACAAAACAAAAAATCTATAGCTCTAGATGCAAACTACATTTGATACACTCTTATTTTACTAAACTGCCAAAAGATGTAAAGCAGAGCTGTCCCTTTAAAACTGGCTTGTTCAGCTCAGACAGTTTGAGATAGCCTGCCAAAGCAAGGCAGGTTACTCCAAATCACTGTAAACACGCTCTGGGAAGAAGAGAAGACAGTGGTTGTTTCTTGACCAATTAATTACACACTTTGATTTATTATTTTTACTGGGCGGTTGTAATAACCTGATGACCCACAAATACTCCATGGAAAGCTTAGAAAAATATTCTGTTTCAAGAATGTTTTTTCTGTGCACTGTATAGCTTTGTTGTTTCACAGAATTTTTAATGTTAAGAATAATTTCAGAGCAAGAGATCTTGATCATAGCAAGTGATGGAAATGCTAGCTGTAAAAAACTAGCTGTAGCAGACCCAATTTTCTCAGATGATTAGGGGTCTGAAAGGTTTTCAGCCTTCTGTATCTCATATTGCTTTTTTAATTGGCTTTTTATGGATTCTCATTAGTAGGTAATATTAGTGATACACACTCCAGGAGGCCTCTACTGCTTTGGCCTACTTTCAGCATGCCAGTACTGAAAGATGTGAGAGGATGAGTTTAGGCTGTGGTCTCAGTATGCACTTCCAACAAGAGTAAGTCAAAGCTGTTGTTACCTTGTTCTGGTCTCCCCTAGTCCCATGGCACTTCTTCCCTTGGAGCAGACCAAGAATCAGCCCAGGATGCCATGCCAGGTGAAAAGCAGGATGTGCAGCAGATGCCTGCATAAATGCTTGTGCTGGCGCTAGGGTGGCAGCAGAACATCTCTGTGTGAAGCTGTGGCTTCTGAACTCTTGCTGTTCCAGTGACTGTCCTCCTGCTCAATAACTCTACTGGGAGAAATGTTTTTGTTGCTTTTAGTTGTGTTTTGTTTCATGACAGTGCAGTATTAGTGGAGTTTAGTTTAATAAAAAGGTCTTTTAGCCCAGGATCTTTATCCATGAATTAATTTGCTCATTCTGTCACTGTTTTTTATTTCTTATCATGTATTTATAGTCACTTGAGGTCTGGTAACTGAAAAGACAAAGCTACTATAATGAGTATCAGACTTCAAAGAAACACCTGCAATTGATTTATACGCTGTTAGTGAGCGTCACCCCATGCTTCAGAAAAATATGAGGGTATGTTCACTCATTTGGAAGGAAGAGTTGCAGAATAGGGACTGAGCAGTGTAATAGCACTGTTCCTTTCCATTTATTTTCTTGTCCTCTGTTGTTCCTTTTCCTGCCCATCCCCTGTCATGTCCCTCTCCCCTCAGTTCTTGTCTCTTTAAACATAGTAACCTCTTCCCAAATTCCTTCTATCTTTCTGCTGTTTGCTCAGACAAAACCCCTAACTATGAGAATTAGCAAATATGGTCTTCTTCAGAGTAAGTTTATTTCCCTGTCTGTTGTACAGTGATAGTGCTGTTGGGAATCTTGCATTGTGTACCTCTAGTACCAGTTATTTATTTCAAAATTTCTCTAATGCAACTGTGAATTTTGCTTCATGGCTCAACTAGTAACTGATTTGAGAAAGAAGAATAAAAAAAAAATTGTGTGTCTCTGAGGTGACAGAAATAAATTTCTTTAACAGAAATATTGTTTCTGTCACATGAGAAAAGACAAATTCCTAAAATAACTGATGGAAAATGTTTCTGTTCCACTTACCTAAAGTTTCCATTCTCTGTCCCCAAACTGATGTTCATCTCCATCAGGTTGTACCAAGACCAATTGTGTATGTCTGAGACACAGAAACCTCTTTACAATGTAATGAAAATGTTATGATCTATGAACATGACAGATGATAATAGTTCATATAGAATTATGATGATTTCATAACCATAGAGACACCTTACAAAATATGTTTCTGTTTTCAATTAAGGCAAATCAATCTTACATAAGGCATCGGACTGTAAGGCAAAATTTACATCTAACAGTACAAACTGAGGTAGAATAGTTGAAGTAGTCAAAAAATATAGCTAACGTTACTTTCCCCACAAGTTGACATTTTGTATATTATACATGTCACTCTTGACGTTATGGTTCTTTTCTACAACTTATTTTTGCAGTTGAATGTGTTTCTCAGAACTGGAGAAAATTAAACTAGATAAGAATGCAGTCATCCCAGCTGTTGATCAAAAACCTGGTGCATGTGCAAAAATGTTTGGATTTTTTTTGGTTAGCTGTCAAAATTCCATCACTAAGGCATTTTTTGATTTTAACATCAAACACCACTACACAACATCCTGTGCTTTTGAGGCCAGTGTAGTAAACGGGTCTGTATCTGTTTTCTCTGATTATAGCTCTGTTTCAACAATTTTTTTAAAATTGTATATGTACAATTGCATGTAGTGTTTATATCAGCACTTAGTCTAAATATCCATAAAAATGGTTGTAGGGTATCTGTGTTTGGATATTTGTGGCTGGCTGCAGTATGGGCCCATATACACTGATAGGAACTGCATACTGCAGCTGGTTTTTCTCATTTTGAAGATATCCTAAAACTGTTTGTTTACACGAAGCAAAAATGTACAACTCTAAATATCATTCCACAATGTCTTTCTTTTACTGAAGTGGCAATGTAAAAAAAAGGATTTTCCTGGGCAGATGAAAAATATTGGGTGCCCCAGACAGAACAATCAAGCATTTCAGAATGAATTATACTAACTTGCTGAACCAGACTCGTCTCCCTATGGGCATGTATCTGTTTGCATGTATTTATCCGTCTGCTTGGAAACAGAATGAGGAACACTCATGCATTGCCTTTTAGAGAAGAATCTGAATGGACTCTTTTTTTTCAATTGTATTAGGAAAAAAAGCATCCTAGGGAAGATTGTAGCCACTTACTATAAACTAGAAAGAGGTTCTAAAGGCTCTTATGCCCACTGTTTTTCACACAGCTTGAGTCATTACTTTGTCATTCCTTCAGATAATTCCAAGCTCCAGTTTAACAGTGAATCATGCTATAATTCCCTGTTTCCTCGTTTAACCTCCCTAAGGGAGGTAATTCAGCAAGCCCATACTTTCTTGTAATTTCTTGATTGTCAGACTATTTTACTTCTTTATTTTTACTCATGACCACCCATAAAGTACTTTAAACTTAATCTCATTGCTAAGTCTTAAACAACAAGGTCAAATGCATCCAGAATTAAAACAGTTCTCAAAATAATGGATCATTTACTACATTTAATGTTTTAGTAGCCAAGGTCTCATAAAAAAACATGCTGCTGCGTTAAAGTTATGACCTCACGGCTTCAAAATCAGGTTAGGTCCGAAATTAGCAGTGGTACTTCACAGAGTGCAGGTCTAGCTGGCAACCGCCACACAGACCAATTACAGCTATTGACAAACTACTGGAATTCTTTTCCTTTGTGAGAAGCTCTTTGTCCAGCAAAAAACTGTTCCAGCATTTGACAAAAAGCAAATGCCTACTAGTCACTGTGAAAGAGGTTGCTTGCAAAGAAGTATGGGTTGTTCACCCTGCTTAATATTCACAAAGAAAGCTATATTAGGAGGCCTGTCATGCATCATCTCCTATGTGGTTAATAAGGGGGGAGAGCTCTTATAGGGATTGTTTCAGATTATCAGTCTGCAGAACCCAGGAGCATTTCAATGTCCAGGTGCTCCATCAAACCACATTACGATTTTATCTCATGCGAAGACTCAGGATGCACCATGTCCTCTTCTCAAATTTTATTTCTGTAACAAGGAAGCCTGATTTTCTTGTTTTCCTTTCTCTTTTGATGTCCTTACAAATCAATGCCAATTTCTAAGCTAGGTTGCTTGTAGCTCCCACTCTTAGAACTCTGAACTGAAAACCAAAATACCAATACAGATAACTTTGGCATAGCTTATATCTCTCCTTTAAAAAGCAATCATGTCAAAAGCCAAAAATATTATTGAAAATAAAGAATTTTTACCCATATTTTCCATAATGAGGAAAATGTCATACTGTGTGTTCTTTCAATAGTATATTCAGGATCTAGGTATATACCCTCTTCATTTAAAACTTCCTTTCTTTTTGTGAAAAATACATTAAGCAACTAGAATGGCAGTTCCATTGGTTTTTCTAATTTATGCTTACTTGCTAATTAATCTGGCATAACCTACGCATTCAAAATTAAGCTGGTGCCCATCTTGATTTATTGTGAATGTCTGCTTATATCTTTAATGCATAAAGATTTAAAGCAAGGCTGCTTGCTTTCTATGGGTAATAACCATGAGGTGAGAGGAGAGCTTCATCTTGCATCAGGCAGACAACTGAAATTTAAGAGCTGAAGCTCCTGAAGGAAGAATATAAACAAGACAAGTGTTTGACAGTGTCCCGCAGAATATCAAGGCCGACATCACATCACTCTTTGTTCTGGACTGAGTATGAAGCAATATCCCTGAAATTTATTTGTGGTCAGAATTACTCTCATGATCTGTCCCTGCATCATAGTTTAGTCTTAGTGTATCCTGAAGGGTTCTTTGCCAAGTAGTTGGAAAGGCTTGGGAAAGCTCTTAAACACCTTTCAAGATAGCTTCCCTTCCTCCCCTTCCTCTCCCTTGCAGTGAGACATAACCCGTCTCATGGAAATTTATCCAGACTGCCTCACAGATCTCTTGGTCCAGTGACTTGAAGCTGAGATAACTGTGGTTTGGATTTAAGGCAGCTGCACACAAATGAGCTTAGTTGCATATCTGATATTTCTTCAGTTGAGATGAGCACTTGCAAACACAAATGTATGTTTTGATCCATTAGTGTATTCAGTAAGGATGGATTATAGACATAAGAGACTCAATAGTGACTTGTTCCAAATGGAATCTCCTGTTGCCTTATGCAGCTGACGTTCCCAGAGCTTGCAATGGGACTGCAGAAGGACAGAGTAGGTGGTACTGGATGGGCAGAATGGCTAGCATGTATGTTGGGAGGTTTCTCTCTGCCAGTATAATTAGTCAGCAATGAACTGCCAAAGTGCAGGTCATTGCCAGTGAGGAAAGTTTGTTCAAGTAGGTGGGGTAATGCAAATTACCTCTCCCTCCAACAAAAGAAATGCAGAAACCAGGCTATTTTGCCAAGTAGGAATCTGCTTTTACTCCTTGGACTGCTAGTTGGAGGATTAAAGAGGGAATGGCACCTTTACGCTGCCCATATTTCTAAAATCCCACTGATGTCTTGTAGAAACAATAATAAAAAATTAGTATTTGATAATATTGTAGCACTTTTTTTGATATTCATACAGAGAAGGACTTGAAAGGTCCTTTTTGTTGTCGAAGAATGGCAATCATCCATATTAATTCATGTGAGAAACAGTTTATAGAAAACAGTATTGCTTAAATTCATGTCTGTCTCCCAAGTGTTATATATGTGCTGTTGTAATCTTGACATGCTCTGTTGCTTCACAAGTTCTGAATTCTCACCAGCATCAACATTCATGTAAGCATCTGAAAAATATTATCTACCTCTCTGTTTTTCATTTCTGAATTCAATATGTGATTAGCAACCTCTAATACTTACCAAGTAAACCATTCTACCCCATTTCAGATGGGACTGCAAGATCTAATGGAGCATGTGTCCCCTTGCTGTCAGAAGGGGTTTTTTAACATTACAAAGCAGAAACAGAGGGAACTTGTATCAATACAGAGAGAAAAAAGGATAAGAGAAGTATACTATGAATCAGAAATGAGCTGGCTTTCTTAATTAGGTGGAGTTCTATCCTTTCAGTGAAATACTCAGTCAACTTGCTGTCCACTGAGTTTCATAGTTTCTTCTAAAAAGCATTTTAGATATTCCCATTGTGTTGTTTGTTGAGTCTTTTTAAGTATGAAGGTATGATTTGTGACTCTCTTCATCTGCAGTCTCAGATACCACGTATGCCCTAAGAAGATACGTGGCAGAATATAGTACCTTCATGTTGTTTTCAGTGTGTAATTTGTTGACTGGCTCATGCTGCACCAAGGGCCGTATTTTACCACAAAAAGCATAAACCTGTCTTTCCTAACCCCCATCTTAGGACTTCTTTCACTGTGAAGGCACCAGCAATCATGCAGCCATATGGACAGCTGAATTACGTAGCTGATATGGTTGAAAAGTACACCAAAAAAAATATATAAAATCTAGGCTTTTAGTCAGATTGCTACCCTTTCAGTGTTGGCCCAAATTTAGATCAGCTTAAACTAACAGCGAAACTGCATTTCTGGAAGATTACTTCAGTACACCTTTATATAAAAATCCTCTAAATGCTACTCTTGGTGCAGGGTATTTTAGAAAAGGAGTGTTGAAATGTAAACCTGTATGAGATATGACTGAGTGTTCTGTGCAGTGGTACAGAAGGAAACTTTCTTGTAAGAATGGTTCACTAGCAATGCTTCGTGGTAACCTTTCTTGTGTTGATTCTGACGTGACTCCCTACAGAATGAAAATCTTGACATTGATGAATGTCTTGAAAGGCTTCCAAGAATTCTTTAAAACTTTGCACAGTAGAAGAAATTGTACCTGAAAAATTAACCAAGATATATATAAGAATAGAGCAATGGGGAAAGAAGCATCTTAGAATTTCCTGGCTTATTTTGGGCAGTTGTTTTCTCCTCAATTAATGGATGTTGTCATGCACGTGTTACATTATTATGTGAAGGGTTACAGATCTTCATTAGCAAGTCTGTTTGGACCTATTTGAAAGGTAACATTTTTAAACCAATTAGAAATATTACACCAGACTTTCAGAGTAGCACAGTCTGTTTTCTGTTGTATGGCTGTGTCTAACTTCATTTCTTCAAGCTGTTTGTTTTGTAAAGCTCTTTCATACTTGGAGAATATTTTTTCAAATTACACCATCAGTATAGGTCCATAGAATTCTTTCTTCGCATTTCCAGCTGCTCTGTAATAAATTCCATCTGTGTTTAATCTATACTTGTATTGATTTTTCAGATATGCTAGCTTATGTCTGTCCTTTGCCTTACTGACCCTGAAGTCAACCAAAGTGGTGGGCGTGCAGCTAATTTCAGTTGGCATTTGATTAGTTTACTCCCTTTTAAAGTAGTTTAGGAAATGTGACTCAAATATTTCTGTTATTTGACAAGCCTGTTTAACTTTTGCAATTTCGCCCCCTTTACTACGAATTTCCTCCTCCTTAATATTTTCCAGTTCTAGAGAAAGGGATTAGAAATGTATCTCACTTGTATCTGTTTTCATTGTACTTTTCTTTCTAAATTTCTAATTTTGTTTGTTCAGCTATGGATTATTCTGTTTCTAATCCTGGGTTTATGTATATCTCTGCATTGTGTTACTGTGCATTTGTCTTTTAAAGACATATAACCCTGGCACGTAGCCTAAACTCACAATTACTTTAAAAGGAATTAGGGTGTGCAAGGAATGCAAGATCAGAAATAGGAAAATGGTCCTGTGGAGTTGCTGTTTTTTTTTTTTCCCCTGTACAATGAGTATTTATCTTAAACAATTTCCATGACTGTTGGAAACTTATTTAGCAGATTCTCAGCTATTATGTGTTCCATTAGCATTTTTTGGCCTTAAGCCAGTTGATTCCATCAGACTTCATTGAAGTGTGGGTTCCTTATTTTTATTTATTTTGGTTGGTTGGTTGGTTTGGTTTGGTTTGATTTGTGTTTGGTCTTTTTCATTTTACCAGTTTTCTGTCTGAAATGGTTCACCTTTGATTTAGTGGCTATTGTGATGTTGGGTTTTGGTGGCAGACACAGACACAGACCAGTAAATAGAATTGCAGCTCCTTGTTTCAAAAGTCAAGACCTTTATTTATATGTTGTTTTATTGCAGAATGTATGGGATGCTGTCCAGGCAATGTCTGATTAAAGTAGGATAACAAAGTACATTTAGTGATCAGACTTAGCACTTACCACAGGCTTATTTTATTTGTTGAGAATCACATCCCAAACCATGTATCAAACTGTACTATCAATAATATTGTTTTGCTTGCAGTAGTATTTAGGCCATGTTATACCTCATATCTTACTGGGAAATGTAAAATACCAAACATTGTACTACATTTTACAAATACGTAGGACTGTTTCCTTACTTAACTATGTGTTGTGTTTTTTGGAATGTGCACTTAAGTAAAGAAAGCTATACAGTATTTCTTAGAAGAACAAGCCAGGAAATAGTGATGCAAATAAATCAGTCAAACAGGCACAGCATTTTGAAGGTCCTAATAAAACATGAGCTAGTGTAACTACTTAGCTGACTGTATCTAAAAAAGAATTGCACGTTTTTCCCTAAGGTGGGCTCAGGGAGACAAAAGATCCTTAAAGTGTAAGATTCAAGGAAAAGAAAATGACTTATGATAATAATGAAACACTAACTTCCTTGTGTACCAGTGGAACAGGCCAGCTAGCAATAAGGGGAGGTTGTGTGCAGCAAAGAGTTCAGAGGTCGGTAACCATGCTAGACTTTCCTCCTTTATTCGTTGAAAAGGTAAGAGTCATTTTGGTGTGGTTTGTTTTCTGTTTCTGGAGCTGTTCAAACACATTTGTTTTTATTTTTAAGTACAATACTCTTTAAGTACTGTGACATAAAATGCACTTTGTTTTGAAGAAGCAAACGTATATTGTGGCAAACTTCTGGATTAGTCACAGGTGACACCTGTTGCAGTCTGAGTGGCAGAGTGAGAATAATTAAACGGGAATTTCTCTCTCCAATTCTACTGCCTCTCTAAGAGTTAAAGGTCTGAGGAGTTCCTCCATTTCGGATATGCCTTATGGGATCCTGAGAAAATACTTTGGTACAGATAGTCCAGTGGCCATGGTTGAGACATCTCTTGGTAGAAATTTGTTCATGTTTGTGGATGGCTTATGCTAAATTGATTCCAGTTGCCCAATTTTTAGAGATGCTGAACTGCTACTTAAAATTGGTCCTGCAAAAATTGAGGGAATTCAGCCTCATGTGTCATCGAACTTTTAGCTGTGTTACATCTGGATTGCTGCTCAGTTATTTTACAGCAGATTTCTGCACTAATAAAGATTACATGTGAAGATCTAAAATATGTTTCTTCCATTCTAAAAAAAAATTAAATAAAATGTAAAAAAGATATATAATATTATATCACTTTGCATACCATAGTATACAAACTTTTGTCCAATCAAAATAAATTTCCCACATTCTTCACATGACTGATACCATTTTTATCTTTAGTACTTTCTCATGTAACTTTTTCCTTCTGATTTTGTAATTCTTACACATTCACCTTCTCCTCACACACAGATTAGGTTCTTAATGTGGTGTTGCTGCTGCTTGAAATCTAGAAGCCTCTTGGGACAAACCTGAATATTGAGTCTTTCTCCCTAGAGCACCCTAAGCAATTCCTGGGACTGAAATATGAGATTTTTCATATTCTTTGTCACAGCAGGAGTTCTATATGGTTCCTGGCTAGGCACAGATGAATCTTCCACCATACCCATCTTTTTTAACGGTATCAGAAAGTTGGCATAACAACAACACATCAGCTGGGACCTCTGCCCTGGTGCAGGTAGAACAGTGCTGGGGGCCTGTCATGAAGAGACTGAGGCATCCTTCAAAGTATTTGCCCAACTACCTATAAATTAATATGGCTAAACCTTTTTTTGTGACCACTCTTTTTGCCCACAGTGCTACTTATGTAAATGAATTGTGCAGAGGGTGGTTATTTTACAACCACTGGATAATTGAGCAAAGGATTTTGGTTGTTTTATTTTTAAAGTACAAAACATTTGTAAAATATTTCTACAATAAAAAAATATAATATTAAAATAATTTCTAGAAAGTCCAGTAAATCTAGTGAGGGAGAGAGGTCATACGAAAAATCTAATTACAGCTATAGACAGCTGTTAGTTGGAATGCCTTTTTATAAGTCTATAAATATTCAGTGTGATATACATATAGTAAAGTTTTTTCCTTTGAACCAGTCATCATAATGGGAGTCTGGTTTAGAAATTTCTATATTATAATGGTTGATTCAATTTAGAGACAGTGGTATTTTCCTGGGTCCAGACACTCTCAGGTAATGATCTTGACAGTATACCTATCATGTTATAAAGTACTTTCTGTAAGTGCTGATTTCAGTATGTTAAACAACCGATTTTCCAAAGTCTTCTAGCATAAACATCCTATAGCAAAACCCTGTAAACATCCTACAGCAAAATTCTAAATACTAAACAATTTCAACTAACACAGTGGAATATCTTAGAACTAGATACCCCCTCCTTTCCTCCTAAGGGCTGAAGGAAGGATAGATTTTATAGAATGGCAGAGTGTAAAGTTGTAAAGGGAACATAGTGGTTCTTTCAGAACAGACTCTCCATAAACTGAACAGACCCTGCAGCAAAATAAACAGTGTTCCATTATACCAGATACCTATAGGGAGTTCTCATTATGCCAAACTCAGAAAAGGATTTACTTTGGATTTGGCAAACAAGTAATCCAAGAACATGTTTGGCAATGTGTATATTGGAGAACTTTCTTATTCTCTCCCTCTCCACCACCCTTATTGAATTCCTAGTGTTTGGGGTGTTTTTTTTCCGAAAAAGATTCTGCTAGTTCTGTAAGTTCAAGATAACCATAATAAAATGTTGTAAGGCAGCACATGTTAGTGTATATTAATTTTAAGGGCTGTGTTTTAACAAAGGGTGTTATGTTTCTCCAAATATGAACCATACGTGTTATATAGTATTATAGCAAAAGCCTTGCTGCAAGTATATTATGTTTTTAGTTTAATCAAAATAGTAGAATTTTGAGGTAAAATACACAATTGTCAGTCATTCTTTATTGGCATCCTTCCATTGCTGGGGAAAAAGGAGGCCAAACTTTTGCTTAAAAGTTCAGTTTTGGTCAGTAAGTAAGTATCAGTTTATTGATAGGAACTGTAGACATGCAGTGTAGTCCTTTTCCAGCCAGGAATGTATTGTTGTTGTGAAACAGGAAAAAATCCTCATTTGCTAGGGGCTTGGGGTGCCTTTTTTGTTTGGTTGGTTGGTTGGGGGTTGGGGTTTTTTTTCCTCCTTCTGATCATACTAGCTGCAATAAGTGGCTCTGAACTGCTTTAAAAATAGCTCCTCTGGATAAGTATGGTTGTTGGGCTAGAAGATAAATTTGCTTCAAGAAATTTAGGAGACTGCCCAGTTATCCTCCCTAATCAAAGCAGACAATATCCATACTGTTGATATCAGTAGAATTAGTGAATATGCAAATGATCAGTCACCAACATAGCTGGCAATACCATGAATTAAACTTCCTGCCTAAGAACCTCTCTCTGCTACTATTGTACTTTCTCCCACAATGGATGCTTGTAGAAGTCTACGAAACTTTTGACATCCCATAGATGGCCTGCAGTGCTGCTCCCTTGGCACATCCTCTAAAAGGAACTTTTACCTTTAAAAGTTTTGGTTGGGATACAGCATCCCTGACCATGAAGCACTCCTCAATCAAAACCTCCCGTATCAGTCTGTCATGCGTCTGGGAATACAAATGTGTGTTGTTCAGCTTTATCAAAGAAAGGCCTTTGGCCTAAATAAAACTGTAAAAGGGAAAGTATCAAAGGTTGTTAGCACCTATGTGTCATCAGCTAGCAGATGTTATCTGTCCACTCTATCCACATTTTTTTAGTCTGCTTTAATTTTAAAGCCTAGTTACAAATTCAGGTAGAATCTTGAAAACTAATACAATCACGTGAAAGCAAAATACCATTCATAAGAATTCATATAAGACAAAAAAAAACCAACTGACTTTTACAGAGCATGGTCTTTTTCAACCATGGAAACTGCATACTTACAAAGTTGTTGTACCTAATGAAAATCTATACAGATTAATAGAATTTCAATGTTTTTAAGGACGTCCATATATCTACTTCTTCATTGACTTTTCAGAATATTTTATCACTGGCCACTCCTGATACCTGTTCAACTTTGTTTTTAAAGAGACTTTAAATTTTGTTTTTATTTAATTTTCACTTTCAATGATCAAAAATCCTCTTTTAGAGAAGAAAAGGAACTGGACAATACTTCAGATTCTTCTTGACATCTGTGGATTGGTATTTCTGTCCCACAACAGAAGTGTGGACATTTTATTGCATCTATTAACTGAGTTTAAAGTGAGAAGCACTATGTTTTTAATAGAATTGCATAGGGAAAGTGGTAGAGTTTTAACCAAAATTCAAGATGAAACAGCAGAAGTTTTGATGTATGATACAACCATTCTACTGGTTCTTGTCCAGGTAATTAAAAAAAAATGAAAAGAAAAAAAAACCAAAACAAACAGTGTTCACTGGAAATTAGTGATAGCTGTGAAGTAATTGAGAGTAAGAGATCATATACATCTTAGGAAGGCATCAAAACATGGAGTCTTATATTATACTTCACAGATTTTACAAAACTGTTCCAATATTCCCAGTTGAATGAAATGTAGCATTTTAATATTTAGGCTTACAACAGTATAAACAGGTTTATCTTAACAGTACTTTCTTTCTGAAAATTAAGTTTTATGATAACATATTCCTTTGCAGTTTATTATCACCTCAGCTGAATAGCTGATGGATGCAAAACTTGATGCTTTCCAAAAATACTGGTAAGAAGACCAGAAAGATGTGCATGGTGCAAACTCTCTCAAAGGATTTCTGTGGAAGTTGAGCATGTAACGTTGGATGAAAATTGAAGTTAAAACTAATTTGGACAAGTGTGTTCATCCATTTCCACTCATACATATCACAAAAAATTTCATAAATTGAAGTTTATAAAGCCAAGGACAAGAGGTTAGCTTTATAGTCTCCTATGATTCTGTTTAGTCTACTCTCTCACCTTCAGACAGATTCTCATCCAGTTGCCCTGTCATCATCTTGAGCAAACACTGGGAATGCAGGCAAGACAAACTCCTTGCTTTCAGTTCTCATGCTTTGTATCTGTGATTCAGAACAGGATTTCTAGGAAAGTCCTGCTAAGCCAGTAACAGTCCGGAGATCTAGCGCAGACCATCCTACGTGCATGATCCATGTATTTCTGACCTACTGGAAAAAATCTCACTGGAAATTCTGAGGTCATTCTGAGCATGTGCAAAGCTGAATTTTTGGTAGGAAGGGGTTTTGTTTGTTTACTTTTAAATAAAAGAGCTCATGATCTAGCCAAATATAGTCATAGATTAGTGTAGAGAAAAAAGACTTATTTCTCGCACCAGTAAGATCCTCTGCCAAATAAATTCAGTCTCTACAGAAGTGTTCAGATGCTAGAACATCCTTAAGATGTAAGAAGTACATGCTCCTTTTATTAATTTCAACTTCAAAACCTAAATTTCAAAGGCACCTAAAACTTCTTTGTATAAAACAAACAAAAGACAACAAAAATATTCTGATCAGATGTCTGCCATGGATTATTTCAGCACAAATGGAAATTTTGAAAAACTGTAAGCAGCTGATTGTGGGTTCTTCTAGCAATGTGCTGTGGACATCCTTAATAAAAGATAATGCCATACTTTAAGCATTAAGCATAATACATTAAGCATTTTAATACTTACTAACAAACTGACTGCTTTCTCCTGTAACATGGAAAATGCCCTGGTGGGTTTCAGTCCAACACCTTTGGCATTGGTTGTGCTGGTTTACTGTCTCTTCAGTTGCCATCCACAGAGAGGACTTGTTGTGGCAAGAAGTTTTGGTCTGTAAACAAAGTATCATACAATGGTGAAAAAGCTCTCTTAAAAAGCATTTTGATAGTGTACACTGTTGGAGTGGTTCATGATCCACTAAGTAAGGAGAAGCACCAGTCAACAGCTTTTCTGTATATTTTAGAACAATTGCATTCCTTTTTCTAAGCCAAAACATAGCCATCATCATTATATGGATGTAAATCTTTCTTGAGAAGTCTGGTTCTCTTCCTTCATTTCCTGTAGCATGTTAGCTGCGGCTTATTTCAGACTGTTTTCTCTTAAGCTCTCAGAAAATGTAAACAGAGCATAAAAATCTTGTCCACAAATCTCCACACTAAGTCATTCTGAACTCCCACTAGGAGTACATTACCCATAAGATCAGTTATTTCAAATTACTATTGAAGTTTTGGGGCTTTTTTTTTCCCTTTAAATATATTGTAATGTCTAGGAAGAGGAAACCTAGTTTCCAAAGGGCAAAATTAAGAAGTCTGTAACATGTGCTTTGACAGTCCCAGACTTCACAACACGTGTCTTTTTGTCATACGTTATAGTGTGTTTTAGCCATTCAAAAGTTCTGTTCTTCCCCTGAGCATCCAATAAAAGTGACTCCTACAAAGGAAGAAGATCTCACTAGTACAGTGTACCAAGAGAGCTAATATATAATTAGTCAATATAATGACTTTGTATTGTTGAGTTAATTTTATTACAGTGCTGCTTCATTCTCTATTTAGCACCGTCTGACCTGTAGATCTTCTGTTTTGCCCAACAGACTGAGATGAGTTAAACTATGGAACAATGCTACCAAGTTTTCCATTATAGTCAGCTTCAATCTGTCATTTCTTAATTTCATTCTGCCACACCTCACTGTAGTCTGGGCTGATTCACTACTTCATACTTGCAGGTACCACTAGTTATCATTTAACGAAGTTGTGCAGCGTATATTTCTCTCTAAAACCAGACTAGAAAGTGGTCATCTACTTGCAATTGACAGTGATTGTTTCTGCCATTCTATGTATTTTGTCTGTTTTGATGGTTACATGTTGGCAAATGTTTTCCAGATCTAAATACAGTACAATGGGGTACGTCAACTATATATGTGGAGAGTAGTACTTCCTATTCCCATGAATTTGTGCCCAATGCTCTCATACCTGAGCATTGTCCTTGGCTGCTGCTGTAAATATAAGTTACATGTATGACTTTTTAGCGCTCATAACTGCGTTATATTTCAGAGTAGCTTTCATCCAGGTTTCCCCCAGGATATGTTTTAGTACTCCTGAACTGAAAGTTCTGGCAATACTATTTTGATATGAATGCATATGGTTTTCATTCAGATATATGTATTGTTAATGTTGCTCACATGGGTCTGTAATCAGAGAAGCATGCATTAAGATTAAATGAGAATTCAATTCAAACAATAAATTTATGTGTAGTAATTAAATATTGACCAAACTTTTGATATGAAGCAAACATTTTTGGTTTCAGTAAAAGATGGCATTTCTTTTAGAGTCCCACTTATATTTCATTGACAGAAATCTGCGATACTTGGGGAAAAAAAATACATTTTTTAGATATGACAGTTACAGCATCATGAAAAGCCTTTCTGCACAGTTATGTTTAAATATTTAATGCTACGCTGTAAGTTCAGGCATGTAGTGCATGATGCAGAGTACTTTTTCATATCAGCTGTCTGTCATGGTGAAAATGCTGAGATAGAGATGTCTTGTCTCCATCTTTCTTGTGATTCCATGCAAACATATTTTAATGGGCAACTAAACTGTGCAAGTTAGTTTTAAACTGGGAAATAACCATTCTCTGCCTGTGTCTGTGTGGCTCCCTAAGGCTACTTATACACTTGAATGTGTGCATTCCATATCTTTCCATGAAAATTCTGGGAGAAATTTGCAGCAAGCTGTACTGTCTTGGTTTTAACATGGACACATGTTTCTTTCAAGAGTATCTAAAACGTTTAGGGAAAGAAAAATGTATCAAGACTACAGATTATATATTGTTGAAAACAAATTGGAATGATATTTTTAAATAGCATATTTAGTTAATAAACTGAAGGCAGCAAATATAGCACTGATTTTTAAAGAGTTTTCAGGGAGTTTCAGGGGACTCTTGACTGATGAGCCCAGTATCTGAAAAATTAGTAGATAATATAGAAATAACAGTATGATAAAGAATAAAGAAATTAGAATAATAAGATCCTGAACATAATGTGACATTTTGGGGGGGGGGGTGGGGTGGAATTGTAAATAGAAGTAGCACCTCACAAATCTACTCAAACTATTTGGAAGAATCAACAAGAACCATGTGGATGAGTGAAGTCTAGTTGATACAGTCCACTGGATTTCCAAAGGTTTTCAAGACAGTCTGTTTCAAAAGGCTTATGAAGACTAGGTAGCCAAGGATTAAAGGCTTGACAGAATCTATCTCCTTGCCCAAATAAAAGTAAGTAACCAAAAATAGAAGTAAACTGTCAATTCTCAAAAAAGTAAGAGATAACCAGTTGAACTCCACACAGAACTATGCTGAGTCTGGCACTGTTCATCATATGTGCCTCTTCTTGCAGATCACTCATGTTTTAAAGAAACAAACCAAAAAAATATCCCTTCCTCCAAACCAAAAAAAAAAAACAAAAAAAAAAGGTGTTCAGGTTTCGGTTGTTTAGGTACAACAGAGCTCTAAAAAATTCTTTTTATCAGTTCAGTCAATGCATATTCTCATACTCTGGGAGGAGATCTGTTGAATCATAGAATCATAGAATCACTATGGTTGGAAAGGACCTCCAGGATCATCAGGTCCAACCTTTATCCCATCATCTCCCTAACCATTAGACCATGGCCTCAAGTGCTTCATCCACTTGTTTTTTGAACACCCCCAGGGACGGTGACTCCACCACCTCCCTGGGCAGCCTGTTCCAGTGCCTAACCACTCTCTCAGTAAAGAACTTCTTCCTAATATCCAAACTAAACTTCCCCTGACGTAACTTGAGGCCATTTCCTCTCATCCTATCATTAGTAATTTGGGAGAAGAGACCAACACCAGCCTCACTACAACCTCCTTTCAGGCAGTTGTAGAGAGCAATAAGGTCTCCTCTCAGTCTCCTGCAAACTAAACAACCCCAGTTCTGTATTAAAATATATTATTATCAGTGTGTGTATCTATACATCCAGAATATGTTAAGATAGTAAGTCTGAGAAATATGATTATGTGTTATTGAATATTGCTCTATAATATTAATAAAACTTTTAGTACTTGTGTTACAATGCTAGTATTCTTAATTTTTACTACAAGGCCGAACACTAGTACAGAAATTCAGTTTTATTTTACTGATAAAATACTGAGGTTTTTTGATTGTTTTCATAATTCCTTTAATAACAGCACAGGATTTTGTAGTTTATGAATGCAGTGCTCCCCAGCAGCAGGTTGAAATAGTTGTTGCCAGCACTTGAAACTTGATAAATGGTTGTGCACCAGTACCTAATACCTTCATATTTAGGTGATAAGACTGCTTGGGCCCATTGGGTTAATGATGTGATCTTTCCTGGCACATTTCTGTTCCACTGCTCCTGCAGAGCCTACTATTTTTTGACTACATAAAACTGCCATAACATTGATGTGGGGCAGTACGCTCTGGCAGAAGTGCAGGTGTGACAGCATACAATGCGGTTCTCCGAGGGCCATGAGGAAGAGGCTCCCACATATCGGTCTATTTGACACTGTTGGTTTACTGTGTGTGGTGAAGTAGTTCGCGCGACTTCACTGGGGGAGGAGAAGGAAGGATTTGATTGTGCAAGCACGACTTGGCAGCTACCAAAATGAGAAGATGGCATGAGGAGTACATACGCTTAGCATGCTGAAAGACTGCCACTGGGGTCAATGGTAGCAATTTAACTATGATGTGGAGTGTTTAGGGAGAGACAACCTGTACTTTGAAACCTGTTCGACCAGACAGAGAGAGGTCTGGAATAGTCATTGAAAGTTGGTTGAGCAGTAACTTTCGGATCTCTGGGAGATCACCCTTTCAGCAAGGGCAGAGGCCTAAGCTTTCGTATAGATTTATCTAAGTTTTTAGATAGCTTGCTTGAGAGCATTGTGAGTTCCTCCTTCAGCAGAGACATACTCCTATTTGCAGAAAGGAAATAATGGCACAATACAAAAAAGCAAATGTAGAACAGCACCTCAGAGGTCAAAGGATATGTCCTTCTACCCTGAACATATCCGTTATGGTGTCATTCGTTCCATTCAGAAGAACTGATGTCAGATGACAGAGCCTGGACAGTAAATTGTTTGCAGAATCAGCAGAGAGTTATTTGTCAGTAGCCTCACCACCTGCTGGAGTTGATGGACTTGTTCTGAAATAAACCAGTACTGCCACAGCCTTTATCAGTGGAGAGGATGAGTTCCATGAGATATCCCACTTTGTTTTAAATTACTATTTGACAATAAGTCCTTCTGACTTTTATTTATTTTAGTCTTAAAGAATTTCTGTATTTTGGATTTTAATTTTAGCATTTTCTGTCAGTTACGAATGTTTTAATTACATTCATCTCAAAACAGATAATGAAACCAGGAGATTTTTCCAGACATAAATTCTACTAAATTGTTCCTATATGTCTCTTACTTTGCTCTAACTTGTTTGAGGGGTTTTTTTCTGACGTTACTTTTAGCATGGTAGTTTATGTAAGTAACGTAAATACAATGTGGCCAGTATATTTCTTATTCTGCTATTCTTATTGTTTCCTTAAGTTTTTCTAGTTTGAGAGTTTCTCACAAGTAAACAAACTTCTTCAGGCCTCTGTTGAGGGCAAGAATGCAACATAAAAATACCAGAGTCATTTTTCTGTAGAGCTGAAAATACAACTGGCCTAATGGGCTGGGTGCAGCTCAAGGAGTGTTATAGGTAGGTGGTTACAAATGCACCTTTGTACTCTCCCTGATTATTTTTTTTCACACCCTTGTGGCCAGGAGCAGTCACTATTGCCCTGTACATCAGTGACTTAACGCAGTGCTCTCCTTGTTCCAGTCTGCTACTTGTTTTCTGCTTCTCCCAAACATCCAGAGGAGCTTGCAATAACAGAAGAACTTTTAGCATTACTTCAGAACTTGTTTTCACAACTTAATGCTAAGGAACCAATCTAAAAGATGTGAACAAAAAATACAGTGACCAGCAGGGCTAATTATTTTATTTAAGCGTTCCTCCTTGCTTGCTGTCGGTCTTGCACATACATGTAGTTAGACTGTAAATTCTTTCTAATGAAGTACCTGATGCGCTGCTAAAGCCAAAGTATCCGGCAGCTGTAATAAGGCAGTGTTCTGCTAGTGAATTTACACCGACTCCCAGCAGGTAAGCTGCTCTTTGTAGTACTGCTTAAAAAACTTCAGGGATATTTTGAGAGTAAAATTAGTCTCGCTTCCTTTCTTCATGCAGCAGAACTCATTAGCCACTTCTGAAAAAGTAGGTAGCAGTGTTGAGGGATTTCTTTTTCTCTGCAGAAAGCACCGGTTAAATCCCCAAAGGACACGCTGTAACCTGTTCTAAAGAACAATGACAAACATGGCAAGAATCTGTGAGTTTTTACGCTGGAGCTCTGAAACTTCGTTTCTCTTTGTCTGGGTGCCAGCGGTTCGCGCTCGCTGCTGCGGCAGCTTACAGCGGGGTGCAGCGCTCAGCAGTCCCAGCGCGGCTTCGCGCCCTACCGTAACGCTGCCGAACCGGGCGAAGGGAGGGACTAGGGAGAGTTTGACGGCGGGAGGATCCCCGCTGCGGAGGAGGCCCGGCTGCCCGGAGGCACCGTGTGCGGCCCTCCCCGCCCCGCCGGCGCCCGGGGAAGGTGCTCCTTACATGGGCATGGCGGCGGCCGGCGGCTGCTGCTGCTGCTCGCCCGGGGCCCGGGCGGGGTGGCCCGCTGGAGCCGGGCCGCGGCCCAGGCGGGGCGGGGGGGGCGGCCCGGGGGTTCAGCCAGACAAAGAACAGTCCCGGCAACCAAATAAGGAAGTTGGAGCTGGAGGATTTCAGAATAGGAGCAGGGGGGATGGCGGGGAAACAGCCTGTCTGCAGGAAGCTGCTGTCTGTTGTTAGAAGAGAAGTGGTAAATGCAGGGGATCAAGGCTCACGAACTTCTCGTTATCCTTCTGTAATCGTCTGCCAGCAAAGCTGAAGAATTCAAGCTGTGTTTGTCATATTTTCTCATGTTTCTGAAAGCTTTTTATAGCTTTTTGTTTAGAAAGAAGGGGGTCTCTGGCAGCCCCGTTGGTCAGCAGCCTAAAGATCAATGAAAATATCCTATTGCAGATCATTTCAAGCATTACGAAAAGATGTTATGAACTTTTGTCTACTGCAGTGTCCTACTGAAAACTTAGAGATTCATTTAGAAAGGGTACATATGCGCCCCTGGGAGACTGAGCTGTCTTTGCAGTTGAGAACAGTAGTAGAGAAAGAGACAAGAAAGAAAAAGAGTACTAAATAACCATCCTGACAATTCTGATAGAAAAGCATTTCATAACAAAATGACTTGTTGGACAAGTATTTCGGGGTATAAGAAATGCAAGTAAGCTACTGCTTTAAGCAGGTATGAAATTCATACCCTGCAATCCTAATTCCCAGTGTTTTGGGATATTTTATTTTTTCTGCTTATATGGGCTGAATTTAAAAGTTCTTATTCCTGGTGGAAAAAGATGCAGAACACCATACACCTTTTCACTTCAGACTTACTCAGAGCAGAAAGAATCAATAAAACAGAAACATTCAGTAGATGGAGGAGCAGCTGTGATCTCTGCTGACCAAGTGAAAGCTAGAACACAGAAACCAAAATAGCTCTGGGCACAAACTTCAGCAGTAACGTTTAACATACTGGCCTGGCTTGCTCTGGTTTCAAAACATTAGCAACAGAATGTCTCCTAAATTCACAGCCTTTATAGCAAATAATTACATACACTATGAGCTTGACATCCTGATGAAAGGAAGTAAGTTATGCCTTGGTCTTGAAATTGTGACCAGATCAGCTCATAAACAGCTACATTTTAAATATTGTGGGGAAGCCTGACTCAGAAGCAACAGCTTGCTTCTTTATCTTTCCTGACAGGCCTCCTAATTACAGCAGCTGTAAGTTACTAAGGTGTAACTAATTGAAAGATACAATGCACTCACTATTACTGTATCAGGAGTATTAAAGAAGAGAATGTAGTGTTGAGATTTGGGTTGGGAACTGGGAAGGACTTTATGGCTGACATTTGAGTTGCTGTAACCACCTGTGACTTTATGTAAGCTTTCTAACAATTAAAGCATCTGAAGTGTAGGTAGACCTGTCATAGATCCATAGTGATTGTTGCAAATGTGATTTCAATATCACAGCTGAAGGGTGTTATGCCAATTTTACTGTGAACTGAAGAAGAAACCATAAATACAATACTAACAAAACCACAGAGGGTAAGCCTTAGACAGGGTTATTTTGCTCTTGATCCCAGTATGTCAATAGAAACAAGAATATTACAGGTGTCTGTAATTTATTTCATTAATAAAAAATAGAGAATTTGAGAAGAGTGGTAGAGTGAGGGAGAGTGTAAGTGCAAGGAAAAGCTGCAAGATTTGGGAAATGAACATAAGGCAGAACCAGATGCACAGCTTGGGAGACAAATTGGACAAAAGGTTACAAAATAGTTCTCCTTTGTGGTGTTAGTGAAACTGGCAACTTACCACGGGACAAAATCCTTTTGAATCTGAGGAGTGAATAGTTTTCCAGGTTATATTTTGTTATATTTAGTGTAGCTATCTCCAGAGCTCATACCCTTTGCTATACCAGTAGTTGTGCAGGCCAGGAAATTCTCATGGATTATTCATGGTCAAAACAGACTAAGAATGTGGTACCAAAACATCTAGGTACTTTAAGGAAGCCATTGGGATGCTTGACTTTTCTATATGCTTGTTGTTCAACTATCAATGTTCTGGTTCCTTGTTAGGAAGTGCCTATATAATAGGCCTACTTTTTTTTTTTCCATGCCGTCACAGGGGTTACACAGTAAGTCTAATCAATATCATCTAAACAGTTTTGTACCCTGAAGACCTTTTGCTATTTTAGTCCAAAAGGTGAAGTAATTAGTATTCTAACAAAGAAGACTTAACCATGAGTCACTTCATCAGCATCTATATACAGGTGCATGTGTATGTATACATAGATGTCCATTAAAATGGTATTTGTCATCTTATGAAAATTGTCTTCTAATTTTTGTTTTCCTCTATGTATAATTAGAAGTTTGGAGTAAGGTCCTCTTTTCCTTTCATTTTTGTTGAATCATGTTTTAATAGATCAGAGACTCTGCAGTATGATTTGCTTTCAAATGTTGGCTCTAGCTATGGCTTTCTCTCTGTAAAATGCATAACTTTGGTGTTGTGTATTGGCAGAACTGAAAGTGATGGGAAATGTTTGCTTAAATAATCTTTCTTGTAACAAACAGGTTATCCTTTATTTTCCAGAAGTGCTAAGAAAAACAAAAGCCACAAACAACTTGGTACTCCTAGTTCAGACATTGTGAATTCACCAACAGGAAACAGTACCAAACAAAGCAATTTACAGTTACCACCTCAGTGTCCTGCCAACACCAACAAAGTTAGGTAGTCCAGGATGCTTGTAATATGGGATTCAAGAGACTTTAGAAATAGTGCTGAGCGCTTTGGACTGGTACATGTTTGGTGGTTGTCATTTCAGAGGTATAGTTAGTCTCTTGTTTTTAGGAAAACCTAACTTTGCATTCTGGCCTTCTAAAGAAATCTCAAACTCTCATGCATTCCGAGAAAATCGGCATCCTATTCCTGGCTTAGTGATCCCCATTCAAAGTTTCTAAATGTTTTCAAGTGCAGTATGGGAGGGGATGTAATTTTATGGAGATTTTTTTGTTTGTTTTAAATAAAAATTTAAAAATTCACAATGGTTGGCATGACAAAGCTTATTTTGCATAGCTAGTGTAAATGGCATGCATTTCCTTTGTGTAAGAAAACCAGAGAGATTGCTGAATTGGGCTCCATAAATCATTGAATTCAGTCAGCTGCATATGAAGCAGTTTGAAAGCTTGTAAACTCTTTCAGTTCCCTTTTCTAGTCCTTCAGTGTCTATGTTATTGCCATTTGCATCTGAGTTTAATGATGTTTGAACTGTAATATTATGCAAAGCTCCATTGTGGCTAGCTGAATACTATTGGGGTTGATTGGCAAGCATGCCTATATTCCTGCATTAATTTCCAGTTTTTAAGACCAAAAGAATCTCGTGTCATATGTTTCCCCCATGTACAAAACACCATCTGAATCTTAATCACAACTTCTTCATAGGCCTCAGAATTTTTTTAGGGCTTTTTTGTTGTTTTCTTTTTGAAAAACATCCTGTTTTGATTTAAAGAATTTGAGAGATCTGGTCTTAACTAGCATGACCAGAATTGCATGCTCCAGTGTAGCTTTCAGTGTCTTTGTTACTCACCAGCTAGGATGCTAAAATTTTGCATACCATAATGAAGACAAACCAAGTAGGAAAATAGAAGAAAGGAAATAGAAGTGTGTAGTTATTTGTAGTATAGTAGCACCTGGAAACTAGCTGTTGTGGATGACAATGTATGTACACTCTATTAAAGTACACTTCCTTCACTGAAGATAGCAAAAAGGTTGCATTTAAATGCGACATGTTATTCTGTGGTAGTTTAAGAATTTGTCAGACTCTCTCAAGAAGTCCACTGAGTTGTTTTATCTTCGTTTGTTTCCTCTCAGATTGCTGAGGATGTAATTATTTTGTGTAAGGTTTTCTCTCTGCATTTTGGGCTTTTTTTCCTGAAGTCATCCTTTTTCATTTTTGTACTTTAAGCAGTACTACTTTGATTTTATTTACAGGGTGGTATGAAAAGTGAATCTTCTTTTTGTGAAGATTCCCAAAGTTTGAATGAATGCTAGCAAAAAAAAACGGAACAACTCATATGACTTCAGGTACTTTGGTGTTTGCCTAATGTTTTACTAATGGCATTTACCATTACCTCCATTAGTTCATAGCAATTAATTGTTTGGGGGTTTTACTGCATTTTTCCAAAACCTGTTTGTTATAATTGTCATTACATTTTAAGTATTTAATTTAAATTTTAGGATTTCATTGGCAATGTAACCGATTATCTCTTTATGTGTAAGTTCGTTTTCCTCATTCTAGTTTGCCAGTCATGCTGCACATACAGTTGGAAACTCCTTAAACTAGAAACAAATGTTCCTGGAGCTGGAATGATAGGCAAAGTTGTTTACAAGAAAGAATCACAGATCATATTAAGTTTTAAGTTAAGCATGTGGTTTTGTTCCCTTTGTCTTTGGATCTTTATCTCACATTGAGCCTCGTGTTTGGTTCCCAGTAAGTTGAGCTTAATTTTCACTTTCCATGCCCAGTTATGCTTGTGGAGTCTCAGTGAAGCAAGTGTCTTGAACTAAGCCGATGTGCACAAGCTGTCTTTTTGCTTTCATCTTCCATCCCCATGAAGTGAACATGAGCATACATGCATAGACAGAAAATTCTTCTCCAAAGTTCTTGGAACATATGTGCAAAATGTGTGCAGTGTAAGTGCTGTGATGGAAGAAAATGTCACGAGAACTCAGTTGCCTTTGCTGCAATATAAACTCATTCTGTTATAGTCAAACATAAAGGAAAAAGTGCAGTTAAGAGATGTGAAGTCCAGGTGCTGTCTTTCTATTACTGGCTTTTCCTGTTATATATTAGTCCGTTCTTCGTTGTGTGTGTTAGATTATCTGCATCTATTACTGGCTGGACTATGTTCTGCATGTTAAATAAAATACTGTCCTCAACCAGCACATTTATCTGCAATCATTGAGAAAGCTGATTAGTGATGAGTGATACTCTTTTTATCTTTGTACTATCTTAACACTACATGTATGAGCTACCATGCTTCTTCCCTATAGTCAGGTACCAGAATTGGAAACAGAGTGCTAGGGGAGTGCCAGTCTTCTTGCTGCCAGGATCTGGCATGTCACTCTCTATTCTAGCAGTGGGGAGATGCTTTAGTTCCCCCACCCTTTTTCCTAGTTGGCAGCATTCCTCTGTTCTCCCTGTTATGTTCTGGAGCAATGGAGTGATGAGGAGTGATTTCTGGGTCCTAAAGAGGGCTGGATGGTGAAAAGGGGTGAAGGGGGTTGAGGAAGCAGGGGAAATTTCAGTTCCACCTTGTTCTGCATCATCCACCATAGAATGAGATTTCTCAAGTACCGATCTTGCACATCTTGGGGGTTCATACCAGTTGGAGGGAAACAGCTATGATCATGTTCTTGTGTAAACCCAACAGATTCCAGGCATCCAAAGTTGGACTATTAAACACACTGATTGGAAAGTGGAGCTAAAAGAAGAAAGAGGAACAGCCTTACTTTCAGCTGCCCTAAAGTCTCTGAACCATTCCCCAGGGTGTTTAATAGCAGTGAGATAAAAGAAGGTATGTTCGTACACTTCTTTGCTGTCCATGTTGTAGAAAACTCAAGTGACACCACTGATCACCTCTGTGGAATCTAAGCATGGATTTGAGAATAGAGGTTTTATAAATGTATCTTTTGAGATTATCAGTCTTGTTTTAAGCAGATGTTACTGATAATTAGTTGTGTTCTATGATTACTTATAAAACTGATTTTAACGTGTAATCTCTAAGAAAGCAGATCCTCGATCCTGACAAAGTGAGTTCTAGTAGAAAGGGTATGAACCAACAACAGAAATCTGTTCTTCAGTCTTCATCTCCTTGTGGAAAAAAAGAAGGGAAAAAAAAAAAGTATCTACCTCCAAATGATGCCCTTAGTTGAATATGCGGTAGTAATTAATGTATTTACATTAAGCATCTGACACTCTGGGTGGTTTTGCACAATTAGACTGCAAAATAGCATGATTTTTGTAACATGTAGAACATGTTCCCTGATCTCTGATGCTATTTGACAGCTGAAGATGATGCAGGAGACTGTTTATAAAACAGGTGACTAAAGTGTGCAATAGAGTGATACAGTTTTTCTGAAAAAAGGGGTTAAATTCAGTTTAACCTGAAACCTCCAGGACTTGAGAGTGATAAGTAGTGGCATAAGTGTTATTTAAAAAGAACAGAGAAGTATTTAAAAGCTCAGAAGAACAACTTGAGACAGCGCAGTCCGACGTTAAAACACGCAGCCATGCCCCCGCTCTGCCATGCGGACACAGATGATGTGCAAATCATGGGAACCTTTCCCGCGCAGCAAAGCTGGTGTGAAACTGGCGGTGTGGCAGAGCCTGGGCGGCTTCTGTGCTCGGGAGGCAGCCGCAGCCCTGCTGCAGCGGGAATTTCTCAGGCTTTGCTGCTGGCTGCGGTGCCGAGTTCCTGGAGCCAAGGCACTGAACTTCCAGCATGGGACCCCAGCCTTTTTTGGCAAAAAGTGTATCAAAAAGCCCCAATTCTCGCTGCTCCGAGGGGAGAGCAACGAAGCCTTAGGCTGCGGCACCAGGGAAAGACGATCCCGCTGGCGATTCGCTGCGGGAAACCCCCGTTTCCACGCCGCTAGTTCCCAGCAGCGCGGGAACGCCTCCCGCCGGCGCAGGGCAGCCCAGGGCGGCCGCGGGACTCTTAACGTGAAGCTGCCGGGGTGGGACGCGCCGGCGGAGGCTCCCTCAGGCCCGGCCCGGGGCCCGCACCGCCCTATATAGCACCGAGTACCTGCGGGGCCGCTCCGCCCCGCCCTGCTCCCGCCGCCGCCGTGAGCTCCTGGGCCCCCCGAAAACCTGCGCCCGGGTATGTGATAGCTGCCCCCGCCGACGCTGCCGAGGTAAGATGGCAGGGTGCTGCCTGAGCTCCTGCGGGAGGTGCTTGCTCCAGAGAGGGCGAACGCGGGGCAGAAGCGGTGATGAGAAGCGAGAGGTCAGGGCTGACTGCCTTAATTTCGAGTATTTCTTTTTTTGCACGGCTGTTTCTTGCCCTCGTAGTTTGCCACATCGTCTGTGGCTGCGTTCGGTTTTGGCTGATGCGCTTTATTTGCCGCCCTTGGCCGTGCGCTTGGTGTTCCCGGACACAGAAAGGATGGGATGCGGTGGTGGCGGCAGCGGGTGGCTGTCTCTCTAGCTCAGGGCTTAGTAAATCAGTTGTTAGTTTGCTAGTAAATGTGCCAGAGCAGTAAAATAGGAGTGCTTTCACAGCCTTCTTTGTAGGAGACTTGTGCAGAAACCCGGTGGTACTCCCGGGTGAAAAGAGAGTTGGTAATGGGCAGGAGGCTTGCGTGGGTTAGAAAACTTACTGTGGCTTCTTACCAAAGTTAAACCAAAATCAAGCAAACTCATGTTGGTTTTTTTTTTTTCCCTGTGGAATTCCTTAGTCTGTAAGGAAGACATATTTGGTGACCTAACGATGATGTACTCTTGTAGCTAACTTTTTTTGGTCGAATGTTTATCATTGAGTGTTGAAAGGAATTTGGTGTTACTTAGTAACTTTGTAACTTATAACAGTAACGGCTTTGGAGATGTTTTCTTCTTTGCCAAGTCTGTAGCAGACAGTTGTTTAAATTTTAGTAGTGAAGACAAAAAAAAAAAAGAAAAAAAAGAAAAAAAAAGTGAGTTTTCCTGGCATCGAGTGCATAATTAGAAAGAAGGCTGGGAAAAGTAAGACTGGCCTTCCTTATAATGATGTGTTTACAGAAACTTGGAAAGCAGAGATATGCATTGGCTATCAAAGAGAAACCAATGTCTGCTGGTGAAACATTTGGGTCAGCCTTTTATTAAGGAATATAGCACTGCAGAGCATATGTCTAAAAATAGGAGTGGACACATTTCATGTTTCATTAGACTTTGAGGTCAAGAAACTGTTTTTCCACAGTATTCCGTGGCTGTTTTGAACTGAAACCATGATTCTTCAGACCAAACCTTGTATTTCTGAAATTAATCAGTAAGATGTATTACGTACTGTACGGAAAGTTTTATGTCCACTCAAAAGTCTGTGTGCACTGAAATACACTGGAGTTCTGGGGTGGGAAAAGCTATGATGATGTTCTTAAGGAAGCCCAATGGTTTCCAGGCATCCAGAGCTGGTCTGTGATTCACAATGCATACCAGACATAGAGGGATTAAGATATAGAACTGATAACAAGAGGATGGAAAAAACATAAAAAGTTAAATGGCTCTCAGCCCGTGTCCGTTGATTGTATCTAAACCTCTTCACTATGGAAAAGGGGCCAAATACTTGAGAGAACAGGATTCTGAGAGATTCTGTTGCATCCTGCTTTCGGATGGGGAGCAAAACCTTGAAAGAACTGACTGCCTGTGAAATAATATTATGGTACTAATTTTCCTGGCCAGGGGGAGAAACCCTGTGGGAAAAGGTGGGACCAAAGGGATAAGAGTTTGAATAAAAGAAAGTGGGAAGATTGAGTAGGAAGTATACAGATGTTCTTACAGCATTTGAAACTCTTAGGAATATAAGGTAGGATTTTGTTGGAATTAGGAGTGTCTCATTTGGATAAAAACATTTCTCTCATCTTTGAGATAGTAGAAACCTGATAATTACAAAGTCAGAATTTACCAAGTTACCATACACTGCAAGCTGACATAGAAGCTTTCCTAAAATCGGAATGGTGGATATGTGGTAAAGGTTTGTTAGCAGTTGGCAGATATGTCGCATAGCTTTTCTTGTAGCTTTACGAGAGCTAAGCAATTTATTTTTTTTTTCAGTGAAAAACTGTTATGAAAGTTTCAAGTATGACTTAAGTAACAATAAGCAGCTGATGTATCGGGATTCCATTAAAAAGTACTGCTGTAAAAGTCAAATTTTTATGTTTTCATGCTTAATGAAGTTCTAGAAAATTCTCTATTATCTTCAAATTTGGGTTTGTTTATTTTGTTTTTTTTTTTTACTAAGAGCAGTCAGTTATATGCATTATCCTGGATGAGCTCATCTTGCTGGACGCTCATACACCAATTATTGTGGGCCTACTATTTTTGACTAGTCTTAATCTACTGCTTTCTCTTTGCAGAGACTGTGTGATGATTGCAACATGTAAAACTTTGCAAAGTGTTATTCTACAGTAATTACTGGTTTTGTCCAATTACAATTATTGTAAAGTAATTATTGAGATCTATGGTTCCAGGCAACAGAAAGCAACTTGCTATTCCCTGCTCTGCACTGAAGCATTTTTTGAGTTTATAGGACAGTTGTGGAGAACATGATAGTCTAACCTCTCTACTAACAGGAGTGGGGTTTCAGTTTTGTCATCCACTTTGTGGTCTGTATGACTGTAACAGCCATTTCTAATAGCTATGTTAGCTCTGTTAGAACAGCATGCTTCCATTTCTGTAAGGGCACAGTGGTAAATTTGATGAGTAATGTTCAGCTGTTGGGTTTTGGGCACTGGAAGACAAAGAGAGCGGTCTGGCTGGAAGTGAACTGTGGGATGCTGGTCAGCCCGCTTACATGGAGAATTTCTTTCTCTCCTGTACAGAATTTCTTTCTATTAATCTGATTCAAAATGACCCATGAGAAACTTGCCTTATTTAAACTTACCTGATTCTCAGCTGGGCAAAATACACTGATCTGACTTGAAGTCAGGTATTTGATGGGAAATTATTGTATTCTTCAAACAGCAAATGGATTTCTCAACCAGCTCTGCTTAAAGTAACTGCTTGGTGATTTTACTCATGCCAACATTAATGTGGACCCATCTGCCTGGGAGCAGAGTAAAGCATCAATCATTATGTTATGTATATAGGTTTTCTCTGTGTCTATAGCATCATTTCCTGTAGATTATGAATAGTGCTAGGCACTAAACCTGAAAGACATGAAGATAAAGACCTTTGGTTTTGAAAAGCTGAGTTTCTAAGATGAAAATGTGTAGATAAGGGAAGCATACGAGGTGTAGTCAGGAGAAACTGTTTGAAAGATAAAGATAAGCATATGCGCTACTAGTTACATAATTTCCATACAAAATGTTTCATGTTATTGTCATATGTCTTTTCATTTGCTGTTTACTCTTCACGAAAGGAGTCTTCAAGTATTTGGGGATCTACTGGACCTCTACTGTTCTAAGTAGAGTTGGTGGGCCTAAGATTTTATTTTCCCAATAAAAATTTCAGGACTATTTAGAACATATTGATTATCTGATAGTCCCATATATTCTTGAGAACATAATCATTGGCTGGAAATCTCTCATCCTGGGAATATTCTTTAATCAAAATATGCCTATGGAATTTTGTATTCATGAATCATCTTCCATCTTGGAAATATTCCCATTTTCTTAACAAATAGCATTTCAGTGCTAGATTAAGTAATAAAGTCCCCTTTGGAGTGAAGCTCCCACTCACTAATAGCAATACTGAGCAATGAGTTCATAGTGATGATACATACATTTGGGAGAATTAGGAAGAATACATATGGAGTAATTACAAACCAAGTTACAGTATGCTCAGAAGACCCATTTTAACCTCTTATTCTACAGGAAGTGATGAGGAGAGTCTTTTGTGACCACAGGTGTCAGAACTTTCTGGAGTTTTACAGATAATTTAACATTCTGGCATTCATATAGTTAAAAAAAAATGCTTACTATGCCATCATAATTATAGAAGGAGAATCAATAGTTAAGGCAGTTCTTTTTACATATGTAAAGTATACTTTCTGGATTAGCACACAAAGAGAAAACTTGGGAAATATTTTTCCCGTGCATTGCTGTCTAGACACTTAATGTGGTCCTCCCACCTGCTTAAGATGTTCTAGCCCTTGCCAAGGCAGGAAATTTGTATTTCCTTTATTGAAGCCTAAAGTGATTGTAATTAGTGTATTGTGTATGGCACTCCCCAGTGCTTTCCTTTTCCACAAAATGGAGGAGTTTAAGATAAACAGTATTTATTTTTATATAAATAAATAAATACAGTGGGCTCAATTGTATTGCCGGGCCTTTTTCTGCCTGCTGCACCTGCAAGAGATGAGCCAAGAAACAATGGAAGCTTCTTTCCCTACTTTGCATAGTGTGCCTGTATCTCCAGAGATTATTTGAGTAAGAAATCTTGGATTAATTTAGATTATCTTAAACCATCCTTTGGTAGCAGTTATTTAGAATTCATTCCAGTCCTTCCCAGGACTCCTTCTTTCCTCTTCCTTCACATCATCAAAACATGTTCCTCTTGAAATTCCTCCTTGAAATGTTATCAGTTTCAGAAGATGGTCTATATTGTACATGCTGGTCTAAAACATAGGAGAAGAAAAAAACCAATTCTTCTAATTCTTCTTTTTGAGTAAACCAATCTTATATCACAGTTCACTATAGAATATTTCAATCAGAAAGGGGTGATGTGAGCTTGAGTTCATACTTCAGCCTTAAAAACATGGAGGAGAGGAGGAGATATTTAATTGAAGAGTTGAGTGAATTTGTCAGGAGCTGCTGTACTGTATTGCCAAAGTATCCAGGTTTTGGTAAATGTTCATAAGATGTCACATGTCTCACTTGTCCTTTTGGATTTGTGTAAAGTGAAGGCTTTCTAGAGAAAGATGATTATTTGCAGACATGATGTGTCAGACAGCAGAAATGTACAGGAAAAGATTTTTTGGTTTTCATTGGCAACATGGTTACATTTTTTTTCCAGGCTAAAATGTAAAAATAGATTAATGCGCAAAAATCTGTTTTAGTAATGTTAACATTTATACCAACCAACTAACCCCATCAAATCCACCGTGAAGAATGATATTCTTGTCTTGCATGCTACTGTCCCCATTAAGGCAGCACAGGACCTGAGGTGTGCATGTAAATAATGGGAAAGCATAGGGAATGAAGTTTACAGCATCAATATTTAACTCCTTGCTTTTACGATCTTGGGCTGGATTGTTTTAATCTTTGCATTTACAAGAAAATGACTGAACTTTGCTTTAAAAGCATTGAATTTAGATGAAGATTCAGTCAGCTGGATTTAATTTTAAAATTGCAATTTTAAAAGAATTCCTCTCTTATGATGAAGAAGAATCTACTTCAGAGAGGAAGAAATGCATGTAGGCAGTATCTGGTGAGCTGGAGAAACTTCATTAGGAGTTCCTGCCTGGGCTCTAGTGAAAACAAAAAGAGATTGGAATTTTATTTTTTTTTTTTTACTTTTGTGCTGCTTCTGCTACAGAATCATTTAAGTATGACCCCAGTTCTCCAGTCACACTGAATACAGAAATCTGGTTTAAATCAAGACCTGCCTATGTTACAGCAACTTTTCTCAGGAGAGCCAACCTGCGGGTTTTAGGCCAAGCTTTAAGATGGGCTTGCTCCTACCCATTTTTGCACCTTATTCACAACTTGGAAGACTTATTCTTTAAAAAAAGTATCATTATGATATATCTGTAGTTGGATTTTGTTGTCTCTTTAAATTTTTACTCCTTGGCTGAATTCATTCTTCTGAATAGGCTGAATCCCAGTGTGAAAGTAGGCACTAGAAGCAGAATTTTCTTTCAGTTCTGTTTCAAAGACCATGTGCATATGTACATGCAGATGTAAAAATCTATGTTTCTGACTTCAAAGAACACATAATGCAGATTTTTTTTTTAATGAGAAGAGGTAATGCAAGTCTGTTTCTGTGTGCATATATATCCAATGGTGTGTGAATATATATATGTGTGTGTGTCCATACAGAGCGTAAGTAAAAATCTGTATCTGACTCATGGGGATGATTTGTTTAAAGCAGCTATTAAAGTGCAAAACAATTTTAATAGCCAACTTTGGCTAGCAGAGCACATTCACCAAGGCAACATAGAAAGTTTTGCACAAATGAAGGGAGAGTTTCCTTGTGCAGAAACCCAGTGGTGCTGTATTTCTTCCAGCCTGCCTTACTGTACTTATTTTGGCTTTGAAATATAAACCCTTTCTTCTTGGTGTTTGAAGGTTTTGAGATGGCACTCTGATTTATGGCTGTATTTTGCCGTGACCAAAGATCTAGTGATTTTTTTTTAGTACAAGTGAGGCTTTGAAAACCCCAGAGGTGGTCATAATAATTTCTGGATGGGGTATTTTCGTGCACTCTGTATTTGTGTGTGATCTATGTTTCCTGTCAAAACTTTTACAGAATTACATGAAAGCATGAGTTACTTGGTACTGCATATCTGATGTTGAGTCTGTTGCAAGACGATGCCATTTACTTCTGTGCAAATCCAAAGTGCCTGAAACCAGAACTACATAAAGAAAATTTAAAGATAGTATGGATATCCACACTGACAGAGGTGTTGGTGCGTAATTAAAAATGTCTGGGCTCCAGAAGTGTTCATCAATATAACTCAGCTGACAAGCCACCAGACTGTATTTTGCTCTATAAACTGCAGATTCTTTTCCGTAAGGAGTCAGAGACTTTTGTGTTTTAATTTCCTCAGCAGACATGTTTTCTCATCTGACACAGCCAAATTATATTGTTTTTCTGTTTCTAAAGCTCCCTGATAATTTTCATATTTCCATGATAGTTCTCACATGCCTAAGTTCAGTGTCCTCACCAAATCAGGTTTATTCTTTCACATATAACCTTTGTACCCTATTTTTAAGGCAGTAAATAGTTTGCCATAATGCTTGACTATGTTCTAGGGAGGAAGTCTTGATTTCCTATATATCTTCCTAGTTTTTCTATCTTCATAAAAATCTGGAGATCTGTATGTAACATAAAAAAGAGAGACACTACTTCTATCAGTTTCTGCAGACATATGAAATCTGATTTATAAAGTGAGACTACAGAAGTTCAAACTATATTGGAAGTACATTATGTTGTCTTATGACTCTCTAGGATGTTATATGTGGTTTCCATTCTTTTATCTTTAGTGGCTTTTGGAGTTTCTGCTAGAGATTTTGAGGTTATTAACTGTTTAACATTTTCTTAAGTTGTTCATCAGGAATTTCTGGAAAATGATTGCTTCCATTTTCTTCTTTGTATTAAAATACCCTCTGAATCTCTTCTTTCTTTTTTTTCTTTTTTAAAAAGGAAGAAAAAAATAGTTAATATCAGTTGTATTTCAGGGACATTTGTGCTCATAGGACACAGAGCTTTCAAGTTAAAAAAGCCAAGGTTAGAAGCTGCTTTCATATATAAGCAACTGAATTAGGAGAGTGTTGCATGCATATTTGTCCACATAGATGGAGAGAAAAAAGGAGTGCCTATTAACGTAAAACCAAAATGATATGTCAGCATTTTCTCAAACGAAGAATGAACTTTCAGCCATTGACTCTGAGGTTAGTTCTATGGTCATCTCTGGCCCATAAAACACAGTCTCTTTAAGTGTTCCTGAGATTTTAGAAATAAAAATTATGCAACTATAAACATTATACAACTGATTCTAAAAACTCTAGGTTCCTGTGTCCTCATCCCTTCAAAATTTAGTGGTCACGCTAATAGAGAGGTATAAAGAGCCAGTTAATGTGAATAATGGCATTTATCCAAATCGTGAAATACCCAGAAAAATGTGCAGAAGACTCAGAAATCAGGATCTCTTTTCCATGTTTCCCCTGCTCTCCCACCAATTGTATGGCTACCATCAGAAACCAGCTGCAAGCAATAAATGAGCCTTCTTTGCAGCCCTAGCTGGAACGTATTACAGTAATCTAGTCTTGATGTCGAAGATACGTCATGTGGTACACAGACCAGTGTATGGTGGAACCATTCCCACGATGGTGAAGCTCAGTGCTGACCACATACATCGCAGTTTGCCTGAGATCAAGGAGCCAATTTCAACTCTGAGGAATCCTTTAAGGAGGGAAACAATGCTTTCTGGAGCATGAGCTGTCATTTTAAAGGAGCAGGGTTTTCTGATTGCCTGTCTAAGCTTCAGCATATCCAGCTGGTCTATGATACCTCTTTTCTTATCACAAACAACGGATCACAGGGATTCTGCAGGTTTACAGAAGTATCAAGAAATTCAGACCCCAGAAACACACACATAAGTAGTGGATGTTCTGTTTATTAAAGACTGAAGTAATAAATCAGGGCATTAACATGTGAGTCCAAATGTTATAAATTAGTTTCAGGTTCTTTGCATGTCTTAAGATGAAGCAAGCAATTCCTACACTTCTTGCAAGGATCGAATTATTATCTATGGTCATGGTTCTTCGTGTGGTGAAATGTTTGTTTCAGAAAAAGCACTTGTTTTGATACAGCCCAGGATACAGTTGGCTTTCTGGGCTGCAAGTGCACATCCCTGGCTCATGTTGAGTTTTTCATCAACCAACATCCCCAAGTCCTTCTCTTGTAAAGTTAATATTCGTGTTGAGTACAAACTATTGACTTTTTTTTTGGTGGTAGATTGTAACTAGAAAAGAGGAGTGATCTAGAGACAGTTAATTATAAGGAATTACAAAAGAGCAACTTAGGCCACTGAGGCTAATTATCAGTTTTCAACTAAAACACAGTGCTCACTTTATGTCCTTTTTTTTGGATGAAGAAGATAGATGTTTGTGTGTTAAGCATTAATGCCTACAAATGCAAAAGAAAGGCCCTGTTTACCGAGTGAATTCCTGTAGGACTACTGAATTAGAGAAACTGTTTGCAATGCTAATATTTGAAGTAACGTGCTCATTGATAAAGAGCAGAGCCGAATAAAATTGGAATGCATTTAAACAGGAAGCTGATGTGTAGTAAATGAAAGTTTGGGGGTGGGGTGTTGAGTGAATTTGTATAAACATACAAAACTCTGGGATTCCTAATATTTTATACTAAGTACCCTCCCTTTTTCCAAAAAGGTTTGGTATGTCTGCCAGAATTTCCAGTACTGGCGGAACAAAGTTGGTTATGCAGAGTAGTAGAAGATTGACTAATTAGAGTGAAACTAGGATGTTTGGGAGACATTTGTAAAACATGTGAATAGCAACTTTTTAATTAATTGAAATGTTTAAAAAATGCCAGGGCCTCATAAAGAGAGTGATACAAGACAGAAGCAGCTTGTACGAGAGATTATATTCTTCACAAAGACATAATTAAATAATACTTAATATGCTTTCAAGCTAGGGAAATTGTATCTCTGTCATCACTGATGGTCTTTGTGATAGAGGAAGAATCACCGAAATCTGCTGTCAAGCTTTCCGAGTTACTGATGTTAATCTTTGTGGTTGGTTGTTGAGATTATTCTCAAATGCTTCCTCTATTTAGTTACCTCAGGTTCCTCAAGAGTTTTGTTATAGGTTGTCTACTGTTTCGCATGAAATTGAAAATGTGTTTGACAAGAGTCACTTAAAAAGAAAGGAAGCTACCAATATGATTAGTTTTTCAGTTAATTGCCCTTCATTTTGGAAAATTTAGGGTTTGCTAAAACCACTGACCACTGACAGAGTTCGCAGAGTAAGTTAAGCTTTCGGATGTGTTTCATAGTTGGTAGAGGTAACTGCAGCATGCTGCATAAAGGACAGGAAAGAGGTTGTGAAGGAGCTTTTCAGAGATGTGGGACACACGAAAAATTTTCCCTAATTGGTCTGAGCAGCAGTTCAGAGTTTTCTTTAGATGCTATTGGATGTGTACATTCAAGTCTAAATTAATTGATTGGGCACTGTGAGCAATTTACAGGACAATGTTATTGTCATCTGTTAGCAGGTCTTGCATTGCACAGATTCCTGTCATGTGAATATTGCATGTTGATGTGCAGATTGGCAAGTTGTGGAGACAAGGGCATGTGTTTAAACTAGACTATCATGCTTTTGGTTTAATGAAGCCATTTTAGTGTCGTTTTTCAGACAATATTAGTTTTGCTGTGATAATAGTATATGGTGTCCAGTGTTCCTAAATAATTGCCTTTCTAATCAAATTCTCATTGAGGTGCTAACTCTTGAGATTTATCTGTGGCATGTTTAGGTTTTTCATTCCCCAGTAAAATTAGGATCACATTTACTGTTGTCGATGAATTTTGCACACTGGCAAAAGATCTTGAATGGTGAGCAATCAGAAATGATAGTGTTGTACATCATGTTTGGGCTATGTCAAGTCAGGCTATGACTGGGAATAATGCAAAGTTATAAAAGTCGTCCATAGAAAGTGTCAAGTTTAATTAGTTATACCTCATTAGCTCTAAACTTAGATGTTTCTGTGCCAAAGTAAGTGTGTACACCTAAGTAGTTTGGAGTATCTATTCTGGTATAATTCTGCCCAACTGATTCTTTCATCTCTTGTTTCCTAGTCCAAAAGACAGGAAAAAGCAACATTTCTAAACTGTAGTAATGTAGGATAAACTACTGCAGAAAATAAGTACAAGTGGTTGTTAAGCCACAGTTAACTAAGTGATACTTGGCTGTTATTGAAAGAGATACCTTCTGATTTATATATTTCTAGATGTTTAAAACTGTTATTCATGTGATGGTGGTACAGTTTCTTCTGAGGCTTCATTGTGTGAGCTAGTTTTGCAATGCAGAATTCATATTTTAATTTAAAATTATTAATTTTTCTACAGTTCTCTGTACTGGGAAGAGTTGGTATCTTTGTAGCTTTTCTGTAGTTCAGGCAGTCAAATAATTAAGTAGCAGTAACAAAGCAAGTTTTGACAGTGTGAACATTAAAAGATGCTAAAATATGTCAATAGTACCTGAAATTTGAACTGTTGGAACTTTGTGTGGATCTTTGCAAGTTGCATTTTGTTGACTTTTCCATGATTATTTAGCAAAAGAAGTTCTCTTGAGCTTCTGAGAAATTCTGCCATACCATTTAATAGACAGTTTTTTCTCTTCCAATTTTTGAACTAGATGATGTCATTCATTGCTGTCGTTTAAGTAACCTGGATTTTTATGCCATGATAAGTGTTCCCTGCGCTCTGAATTAAAACTTGGAAAAGACCAGTGTGAAACCAGGGACACAAACTTAACATCCACAAAAGATTTCCCACACTCCTTTATGTATAGAGATATCTTCCAGGTGTGAAAGAAATTTCTGTGTTTTCACTGCTTACATCCACTGATAAAGGCTGAGATGAAAGACAGTCTATTCAGACTTTGTGTGCAACTTTTCTGGGAAAAGAGTGGAGACTGACTCACTCCAATCGTACTACTGTTTTGCCAATTAGTAGGCCCAGTAAAAAGGACACAGCCAGCAGCAGACCAACAATCCAGTATGTAGGTTCTATTTCACGTAAAGGGGTCAGTATATAGAGGATCGCTGGGGGTACAAACAAGTCAGATCACGAATAACATACATCAACCCCAGCGACCCCAGGAATGACACAATATCGCTCATAACAGATGGAACAAACAGAGACATGAGATAACCCACAGAGCAGATGGGAGACAACCAGGAGAACAAGGCAGTTACATATGACAGAAGTAACCCCATGTTGCCTCCCTACAAAGCCCGCGTTTGTACGTGCCAGACCTGACTGCGATCCAGTTGCATGGTTGGTCAGGAGGTCCTTCCCTAACAGGAAAACTCTGTGAAGTGCGTCCACTCCACAGACAGACTCTCCAACCCTTCCTGCAAGTGGGCCCAGCTTTTATCCCCAAACAGGACACCTGGCACTCATTTACCCAATGCAGGGCACCTGGGGCTTGTTTACCTGAGGGCTCTCCTTGCAAGGCCAGCCGCACCCTGGAGGAAAGCCAAAAGGTAAACTCATCCCCTCCTCTTAAAGGGCTGTGGGAGCCACCCATATGTCAACCTTAATTCAGGGCTGGGGGTTCAGACCCCAGCACTTCAACTACCAAGTGCTAATCACGTTTTTTGCATTTGTGTCACTATAGATAGGATTTAACTGGGGACCTGTGTATGAAACCTTTGCATCTCCAAGTATTTCTCTGCCATTTTAAGTAAGGTAAATTACTGAGGTACTCAATTCATCTTAAAAAAACTCATTACTTCTCAAGGACAAATTAAAATTTGAAACAAATTATTTTAACACATGGATACATTTTTAAATGTATTTTTTCATTTTTGTTTCAGTGAAGTTAAGTTTGTACAAAAGCTGCCTGATTTTCAGAGCTGCTAATTACCGTTGCTCCCATTAGTTTCAATGGAATGTCTACGTGCCTTATTAAATTGACCACTGGTTTGGATTCCTGAATTAATTTACACAAGTTCAGAAAGTTGTTGCAGCTTGTTTTCTCTGTGATAAAACAAAAAGATGATAGATTAGACATCTACATACTCATCTAGCATATCAGTTCCTCTTGTGGCTGCTATATATAGTAGGCTAACTTGCATAATAGTAGTGCTAGGGTGGATGAGTGAGAGAGACTCACAGTTGAATTTTTTCCATTACAGCTCATTTTAGCAGATGTTTTCTCTGCTTCCAAAATGACAGTGGAAGACAATACTATAGTTGAAATTTAGCAGAGAATTATAGCTTATTTAGCAGGCATAGTGTCATCTAGTATTACCAAGATTTTGGTAAAGTTTTATCGTAACTAAGGTTTAGTTAATGTTAGATAAATTGAGCTGCCATATTAATTAAAATTGTATTTTGAGTCTAACTTGGTTCCTCTGTGTTCTCTGACCTTTTCTGAAAACTAGACATTAATTGAAACCACTGCTAAAACAATATTTTAGAAAATGAGCATTGGCTGATGCTGATAAATCTGTGTATAGTTTTAGAATAAAGAAAACCTAATTATCTAGTAAGTAGCCAATTCATGGGTCAACAAAAGTATACAAAGATGAAACTGGTCAAGTGAATATTGTTGTTTATACCTTTGTCATTCAGGCAATCAAGTCTTAAGCTACATGTCTTCATTTTTAGTGAAATGAAGGCCTGTACTGTGTACTTGGACAGAATATGTTACTGTTGCACAAGTACCCTCTATTTGAAATCTTCAGATAGTTTCAGCAACGGAGGTGAAATTTACTCCAGTTATTCATTGTGCACACTAACCAGTTTAAAAACACTTTTCTCTGCTGTAGCCTAAACTTTGGCTTTACTTCCATTAAAGACTTCATTCATTTTAGGGCAGTTGAATTTAAACATGTATATATGAATTAAAACATAAAGGTAATGTTCAGATGCTGCCATTCAGAAGTAAAGTGGATATAGAAGTTCTTTCTTACCTTTCACAATTACAAACTAAATTTCACAAACCCTACTTTGGAAGGGACTTCCTCACCAGCAGTGTGAGCTGGGGAAGGTCCGGCTTTCAGGTGCTTGTTCCTGGACAAGCACTACCCTTCTGTTGCACCTGCAGAACCCTTCGGGTGGCTGCTCTTTAATCTGAAGCATTGAACAAATCCAAGTTTTAAAAAAACCCAAACAAAACCAAACAAACAAAAAAGCCACCCCAAAGCCCTAAAACAAAACCACAGAAAAACCTACCAACCAACAGAACCACCAATCCACTCAAATTCTAGAGTTACTTTCAACTTTTAACTCACTTGTCCCTTCTGCTGTAAGGGTCATAAACTGTTGTGCCATCACAACTGGATGTGAAAGAACAGGGAAGGGCATACAGAAGTATTTGGAGATGTCTTATTGAGTAAGGGGGGACAGAGAATCAATCCATGGTGTTGTAAGACCATGCGATTCCTAAATGAGGGCATTCACAGTGATATTCAGTGTACTCCATCTTACATTTATTTGCTGCATACCTTTACTGGAAGTACATTTTCTTTCCTGAGAGTCTCTGATGTAAACATGGCAACATTTACTGTAAATTTACAAAGACTGTATGTTGCACAGCTGCGACTAAAAGCAGTAGGAGCCATTCAGTGAACTCTAAAACTTTTTTGGAAAAAGCAAAGGACAAAATGACCTACTCTGGCTTTTTGTACTGTGGTAAATACATTTTTGTGTTTGTGTATGTGTGACCGTGCCTAAATAAATTATGCTCTTCATAAAATTCCGTGCCAGCAAATACTGCGTGCAAATTTGAAGCAGGAGTTGGATTATTGCTCAGCAATTGCGCATTAGAAATACAATAACTGGAATTTATGTTTACATTAATTACAGCATGGATATAAATTTCTCTGTGCACTTTTATTCTTCGTGTACTATGTTGATTGCTAGACTTTATTGTTTGTCTCATACACTGAGTGGTGAAAAGCAATCTCAGTAATGGATGCAAAAATGTGAGTGCAAAGACTATCTTTTCCACAGAAAAAACTTGTACGTCCACTGGGTTTGCTCCACATTTATTTTTATTGCATACAGTCAAGAAGTCGTATTGTTTGTTGTGAAAAGCTCAACATATATATGAGTGGCAATAGCTGGCTCTTAATAAATTAATATCATATAATATTTTACAATAATTAACTAGCTTCCTAAAAAAAAAAAAAAACAAACAAAAACAAAAGGCATACTAGAGATGAGGAATGGTACTGATTGTACCATAAAATTTGGTTTTTTCAGGGTCACAAAGAATAAGCAGCAAATAAAAATATGGTAGATGCTTGTGTCTCCTTCTTTGGTCCAGTGGATTAGGCCTCTCTGTTTAACTTGTTGCTCTCTTAGGTTTCTAGAGGAAAACCTGAATACTGAAGTCATAGGAATTAGAACTTCATCCCTTGCTTTTTACTGGAATTGTGTACACCTTACATGTATCTTTTGTAAGAAATTATGCAACTCTCTTTCTCTGCAGTTAGTGAGAATTTAAAGGTGGTTTTCATTAAAGGTTGTCTTTTTAATGTTGTACTGGGAGCTCCAGTTCTATGTTCTAGTCCTTTGCAGCTAGCTACTGGCCTTATATGATGATCCTCACTGAAGACTTTGTGGACACTTCTGAGTGTTTAAAAGCAACATGTTAAGTTGCAGAGAGGTTTCCTATTAAGGAAAAGTGATGTAATGTCAGTGGAACACTGCCAACTTCTCTCTGCTCATTTTATTTATACTAGCTGCATACCAAAGAAAATGCCCCATAAAACATGAGTGCTCCATGCTATATTTAACCAAGCTAATTTACTAATACCAGGAGATGATGTTTATATGCAGTGGAAATAATTATAAAAAGATTTGTAGGTATCTTATTGAAATAAAACAGGTTGAACTTGGGAAAAGTAAATACCAGAAGACTCTAGGGTATCTTTTCGCATTTATACTTGCAATATATGTATTTCTGTGCTGAAAAGCATTGTTTAACATTTTAATTGAACTCTTTTGCTGATTGTTTAAAGAACAGAAAGTACAAGGAAGTTATTTACATTGATCTGAGTCTTTTTAGTTTTAACAGTGCAGATGTTCTCACATTTAACCTATGTGACTAAAACCAGTCCTGCCATACACATTCCAATCTGGTCTTCTGGTCTGAAATATTTGCATTCATCTTCATACAGAATACAGTGGAATAGTGTGCTTTTCTAATGATGTTTAAAACCAGTCTGGCATATCTTTTGTTGATTACCTTCTCTGACTCTTTTAGGACTACTTTTTAAACGAGTAAATGAGTCCCCTTTTTAACGAGTAAAATTTTTTTTGCCTGCTTTACATTCAACTCTTTGTTCTACAGCTGATGGTGTTGATAAATAATCACAAGATTTCTTCCTGTCTTTAACAACGTCACTTCATAATGCTGTTGAACAATTTGACCTTTTCTATTAATTTTACTCCACATGGTGACCCAAGCTGGGTGTGGTAGCGTTGGAACTATGGATCCTCCCTGATACTAAGTCTGCCTAAAAGAATATTCCCCGTCAAGAGCAGCTGAGTACATTTGTTAGCTGCTGATAAATAAGAGCTGTCATACTAGTTAACTACATAATGCATCTGAAAAAAAATTTTGGTACTTTTAAATTAATAAATTAATGTTAATTCCAGTGCAACTGTGAAACAATGTGATGTATTATGAGATCTGCAGTTGACTCATGAGCTAGTAAGCTGTGGGCAGGGGAAAGAATTTTGAGTAGTGTTATTTTTATCTGCATTACTGATGATATGTTGGATATTTTATGTTTTCTGCTCAAATCTGAGTCGCCTGTCTTCATTTGGAAGTGTGTACTTTATTGGGATGACTTTTAAAGATGTTTCTTTAAGAGGGTCTTCATACATTCTGACATTTAGCATCTAATTTACACACCCTGAACAGCACTCTGGAGCTTTCAGTAGATCTAGGAGGCTGTACTACTACTCATGTATGTGAGATGCCAAAGACAAGGTGAGGAGAACATTTCCCTGTGTCTCCTTTTGGCTAAAAGAATTACAGCAATGTGACAGAAAACTGAAGTGCTGCAAGGCCAGAAGAAAAAGGCAAATGATCTTTTAGGCCTATCACAAATCAAGTGTCATTGTTTTACACATCTGGAGGTTGTTTTGAAAATATAAAGCTATTTAATATATAGAGGATTTTAAAATGATTGCAAGTTTCTGTTGCTATTTCCAAGTATGCAGATCTTTTCTCATTCATTCTGAGTGATTCATTAGGGAAGTAGATCATGCTGCTAAAAAATCATGAGAAAAAATTTTGAGTCAACTAAGGGTCAAAAAATATTTCCTGCAATTATAAACTGTGTTAATCAAGTTGGGCCTTTTGCCTTACAGATTCCTGTTAATTTCAAATATAATATTTAAAACATAAGACAAGTTTAAACAAAATAAGAAACCTTGGATCATGAGATGCCATTTCTAGTATTGGGCTCTTGAGGACAAAAGTTCTCCCTAGTGTAGAAGACAGACATAACTAATCTATGAAGTATTGCCTGGACAGTGTACAGCAAGAATTATGTGCTATCAGTTCTTGCTTGGTAAAGTTTACTTCCCCATATTTAAAACTAAGGCCTGGTGGATTAGTTATTATTTAAGTAACTTTAATATTGAAGTCTTGAAATCCATTTGGAAAACTGCAGTCTCTGAAGGTTTATGAAATGACGAAAAAATCAACAGCTTCAGACAACATTGCCTTTAGGGCGTGAGAATGTAATTAATGTGGTAAGTCTAAGTGCATGGGCTCATTGGAGTCTTGGCATGCAAAAGAGGATGGCTGTAGGGGAACAAACTTATTTTCCTCCAAGCAGAAATACTAAGCAGCTGTCTTTCTGCAAATCTGTGTGCCATCTTTACCCAACACACAACACAACTACTCAGAGAACTCTGCCTTATTTTGCCCTCTGTGACAAGAACTACAATATTTTTAAATTCTCTCTGGTGTCTCTAGCTTTTTGACTTTCATTTAATCATTCCTCGTTCTGCAAAAAATTATCATGGTATTTTGTATCAATTGTCTAATCAATTAGCTGACCTTAAATAATCCACACGCTTTTGTTATTGTGTAACACTTCTGTTCAGTGCTGTGTTTGAGGTTTCTCCCTGAAATAGAAAAGGAATAGAGGGATCTTTCAGATGAGAAACAGGACCAATGTACTATTTAAGCTTTATTTGTGACTACAGAGTAGCTTTAGTAAACTAGCCCAGAGACACAAGAGTCACGCAGGTACTAACACCTAGAATAACTGTTCTTGAGTTCACTGTAGGAAACTGTAGTAGACCAGGGTATTTTAGCCCAGTGTTTTCAGAAGTGAGGCATGCTTTTCTAGAGAAGCTAGCATATGAAGAGAAGTAGAAGATAAAGTAATTTTTGGTATTGTATACCCTAGGTAGCAATTCTGGAGCTCACAATGGGTGGTGAAAAGATGTTGATAACCGAAGGGAGGAGACAGGGAGACAGCCAAGAAGGCAGCAGTTATGAGAGAGGGAGGTCAGTGAGAAGAAAAATATGAAGACAGACCAGCATTATACCATGATCTGCGCATTTCTGAGAGGAACAGAGCATCATGTGGAATCTCATGATTCATACAGGAAGAACCATATGATCCACACTGATGCTGACCGTAGTGCTAGCAATCTTGGTATTGCCAAAATACCTCTGTCTTAAAAGTAGCCTACAAGTCCAAAATTACATTGTTGATGTGAGGCTATAGGTTGTTTATTAAACCACAGCCAGATAAGATTTTTCCTTTTTTTTTTTCTGTCATCTCAGCTATTTGTGGGGTTAAAGGATAGCTTGGAGTCCAAGTTGTTGTGATACTTGAAGAGAAGGTTTTACATACAGGTAGTGTTGACTTCAGTGTGAAAGATGTATATTGCTACTTTTACATCTTACTAGCATTTGCGGTAATGGAAACAAAGCATGGATTGTTGGGTTTTTTTTTAAATTTCAGTTTACTAACCAGTAGTTTTCAAGTGTAATCTAAGTACTCTAATTATGTCAAGGAAACAATTTATGTGTATTGTGCACACTACTAACTATTCAATGTAAAAACTTTTTCTAATAAGGTCAAAACATAAACTGCTGTTGGTCGCGATAGATAAAACTAAATTGGCTTTCCCCATTTCTCATCATCCATTCTGGAATGTTCATTTTTACATAAATCTAATCTGATATTAATAAATAAATATGGGAAAATATAAATTGGGACCCTCAAATCAGACAAGTGCTGTTTCTAGGCCAATATTCTTTCTCTGAGTGTCCAGGCCCAGGCTAAGAAGGAGCATGAGTTATAAAAATGAGTCCATAAAGAGAGACTCTTACTTCATGATTGTCAGACAAAATGGATTTAAATCTCAAGGAATACACTTTGGTTTTACTGCAGGGCAGAAGGAAGGCGTGGAATTAATTGAATTCTGGAGGTAAGATGCAGTCACATAGTAAACTCTTTACTACAACATACAAAATAGTAAAATTGCTGTCTAGGATGGGTCCATACATTGTCTCTGAATGTATAAATGTTAAATAATATGCATGATATCCTATTTTTTTAAATATATTATACATCAATATGCTGTAGACTTTAAAAATATTTCAAGAAAACCTATAAATTAAGAGATTAATTTTCAGCATATTTGTTTAGCAAGAACGGCCCAGAAATTGAGACTTACATGAAATATAAAGCCAGAATCTCTTGTGGTGTACGCACTTATTTTTAAAAGCCTTCTAGATTGTATGTTTTATGTAGACACCTCATGCTAGTTTATACATCTATTCTGTATATATAGCCTACATTAGAAGCAGAACACAGAAACACGAGTGGCTCTGTAGAGTTGAAACATGTTGAGGACATACCTACACTACATGTCAGAGTCTCACTGAGTTTGGAGTTTTGTTTTCTCACTTGGAACTTGCTCTGTCTGCTCTGATGATCTGAAGCCCATTAGTGGCTGCAGTTTATTACATTCATTTCATCTGACAGGAAATCACTCCATGTTCTTGAGGGCCTTCTATGAGATGTGAGCTGGAGAACAAGCAAGAGGGGACAGTTGGACATGTGCTTCAAAAGCACATTTCTGATCCAAGCTAAAGCATAAATGCAGACGTGTCCTTACTGTCCTCTTAGGAGAAGTGCCAAGATGTGTGGTTCCTTGTTATTGGGCAGTCACCATATTGGTTACTATTGTATTTGGGAAAAATGAAACTTGGTTCTTCCTCTTGTTTTCTCTGGGAAAGGAGGCTGTCTCCTTTTACTGCTAGGCAAGATTCAGAACAGTTTTAGAGAAGGGACTAGCCATTATCATTACACAATTTACCTGTATGATTCCTTCTTTTTTATGTCATTATACATCACATAAGGCACAGCTTCAGGGAAGAAGTCCTTACTGTATGTCTCCCATACTCAAGGTTAGTTGATATATTAAGAAATAAATAGTACTTGAAACGAATCATCTTTATGGATTGTATTTTCACTCAAAAGTACAAAAGCAATTACTTGCTCTGCCATTTGTGTTTAAGGTATTCTATTTAAGCTTTTTACAACAATGCACTGTACAGTTAGCTAGCAGTTAAAAAAATGTTAAATTCTCACCATAAAATCACTTCATCTATTTACCAGGAAAACACTATTTAAAATCATGTGTTGCCTGTGCAAGAAGCTAATTCAAGTTGAGTGTGTGTCGAAATGTGTGTAATCTCAGGATATGTTGTTCCTCT